>CP139757.1:22307500-23557500 GCA_034370585.1 Fragaria x ananassa | reverse complement strand
CCTGCATCGCTGCACATGCGGCCGGACTTGATTTTCCGCCCATGCCTACGCCTATACCATTACCTCAGTGGCCCCACCCTCAGCAGCAGCCTCCTCAGCCTGACCAGCCGCCGCCTCAGCCTCAGGACCCTCCGAACGGGAATGATGAGTTAGATTTCGAGTTTCTCCATAGGCAGATGGACTGAATTTTTGTAATAAATTATTTATAAATTTATAAATTTGTGTTATTTTTAATTAAATTTTAGTATTAGAAAAATTTAAAGAAATGCCGAAAAAAAAAATTCCAGCAAAAATTAAAAAAACATTATTTATATATTTAAAAAAATTATTTAATTATTTTAAAAAAAAATTTAAATATATCTTAGGCGACGAAATTCCTAAATCGTCGGTCAAGGACTTACCATATAAGACGACGAAAAAAAAATATCGTCGCCTAAGATGTAGTGATCTTAGGCGACGAAATATTTAGTTTCGTCGCCCAAGGTTATAAGATCTTAAGCGACGAAAAAAATTTTCGTCGGCCAAGGTGTTAAATCTTGGGCGACTAATATTTTTGGGCGACGAGAAGTATATTTTAGGCGACGAAATTCGTATCGTCGCCTAAGAATTACTCTTAGGCGACGACGGAATGAATTTTCGTCGCCCAAGTTCTTGGCCGACGCACTTCTGGCGACGACGTCTTGGCCGACGACATGTCGTCGCCTAAGTACTAGGCGACGAAATTTTTTAACAGGGCGACGATTTTTTTTCGTCGCCCAAGATCTATTTTCTGGTAGTGAATTTTACTCAAATGACATATTTTTCCTATCTGCTAATTTTGAGGCCTTCTTGCCCAACTGAGGATAAAGAGCCCATGTATCAGTGGTCATTTGAGTTTGAAACAACTGGTATCAGATCTGGTCTAGTGTCTTTCAGATCAACTTGTATTTTGTGATTGGCATGCGATTCTTTGAAACACATATCCTTGGTTATATATGCTTCATTTTTCAGTTGTTGGTCATTTTGTTGTGCAATATGGAAATAGAATGAACTTTTGGATGAGTGAAACCTTTCATTTTGTTGCCAGGCTTAACAACTCCAGTAAAATTAACTATTTCTGTCAAATTGGGACTTCTATCAATGAGGCTGACATGGCTGAACTATTTTCTTATATTGTCACAGTTTAGAAAGTGCTCGAATGCACTTGACTAGGAATGATATTAAAAAGTGGTCCCTTGAATGAATAATAGCTTATGATGTCTGCTTATATTTTGTGAGAGAGTGCTGAAGTGGTTATCAGCTAGACATCCTACTTTTTAGATCTTGTCTCCAGACAAGTAAACTCTGTGCATGAAAAGCCTAGTACTGAATGCTTTAGTGATACTCTAGAAATTTATAACTACGAAAATGACAGTAGATATTGCAAGTGAACAGTGAACATTTTGTAGGTTTTAGAACCAAAGAGTAGAATGGTATAGTAACATAGCAAGTCATGTCTTTCTTTTCCAAACACTTCTTGCATGCATCATATAAATTTTCTAGTCCCCTTATAAGGCATCAGCTATATTCAACAGATTAAAGCTCTCCATGTAGGTATCTAGAGAATACACTTTTGTTGAGAATCTCTTACCTACAATGTATTCAAGAATACATTCTTCTTCGTTTCTAGTTTCCACCACTACTCTAAATATATATAGGTTAAGTCTGTTGATGTTTGAGTACTGCTGGTCTCTTATACTTTCTTTTTCTCTCAATTTTATTCATCAAGTCTTGTTATATAATAATTTTATTATTTTTGTAAATAATTTATATAAATTAGCAAAAGCATCATGTTTTTCTAATTTTTTTTGTTGCTTACTGATTGGTTCAATGTTTGGTAATTACACTGTGTGAGTAATAGGAAAACAAAATTACATTGTCTGAGTAGCGGGAAAACAAAAGGGCTATCAAAATGTAATCTCATTATCTTTTTTTTGTCTTATAAGCATGTTAACAATAATAATTTTGTTTGTATTAGATGATGTGGTATAAACTTGTTAAAATTATCTTGTTAACAATAATAATTTTGTTTGATCCATTATATTTATATGAACTATCATGTGATTGGCAGACACGATCGGTGGCTAACACGACCAACCGTGGTAAGAAGGAGTCGAAGCACCATACGGGGTGGCTACCTATCATCTATAGGGTGGTTCACCACAAAGAGAAGGGTGAGGAATTTCTTGTTATCCAAGTTTACACAGAGTCATATGATACAGTCAACGACTCTAAAGCTGTCAAGAATCTTGTAAGTTAATTAAATTTGGTCATTTTTAGCTCTTTATGTGTGTGTGGAAGTCTGTTAGTTTTAGTTTAATTAACAATTTGAGTAGTTTTAACATTAATGTATTGCAACCCCATGACCTTTGAAATGACATTTGTCTAACAGCAAAAGATTTAAGCACATCTGTGAAATGAAAGATATCTGATTCAGATGCTTCAATAGTATGCATGACTCTTTGCATCTTTGACCGTATATTGGTTTTCCATATTAGAACGAATCCTGTGAACTGAAACAAACATCTCTCCTAAAAAAGCCTAGTAGTATAGAATAATTCCTTCTTTTATTATTTTTGCCCTACACATTCATATATATATATATATATATATATATATATATATATATATAAGTTGGAAAATAACAAAGATTTTATTAGCTTAATTCAAGTAAGTGACACGTTAATATCAGTATGATAATTTTTCCTCATCCTTTTTGCTTCTTTCAATGTGTTGCAGATCTATCTATCTATAAAACAAGGTTAGAGTTCTTTTTGAATTTGAACCTAGAAAGTGATCACTTGGAGAGATTATAGATCATCTTCCACATTTCTAATGATGATGAACCAGAATGAGTTTGTCTTTTTTTAAATAATTAGCAAGGATGAAAACCTCGTTTATATATATTTGAAGTGCAGCAGTAGAACCAGTAGTACTGCTGGTGATGATGTTAAGGATAAACATCAGCATATATATATATATATATATATATATATCGATCAGTTTGTCTAAAAAGTTTTGTTTGGGTGCAGAGCAACATATTCATGGGTTTTGTTAGGCACACATTCATCACCTTAAATTGATTTCTTATTAGACTGGAGAAAATGGTGCATTATGTGCTTGGGATTTTTGCTATTGTTTCTACTTCTTGGTTGGTTAGTGGGAATCCTTGTGGCAGAGGAAGAGAAAGCCTGGGTTCGTGGTTTCTCTTGGATTAATTTTCTGGATTTTTGTCCCATTTGTTATTGTTTTGGTGGATATTGGAATAACATTGCATGCAAGTGTCTTTCGGTTATGGTGAGTATGGTGGAGTGCAATTTTGCTTCATTTTCTGGAACCAAAATGAACCTAATAAAATGGGTCTTGTGTTGTGGGTTTGCAGTTTTTGACAATTTGAGTAACTTTTGGATTGAACTTAGTTTATCTATCATAATTCTGTAGAAAACATGAACATATACAAAACACATATATCACTATTAATCACCCAGATTGTCTATGATATTCTTCTTCTTATTCCACCCTTATGATCTCCTAGTATATGGGACTAGATTGAGAACAAAATGTGTGTAAGAAGGGACTAGTTTGACATATATATAGGTAGCAGATTTATAACAGTTCCATCCATAAAGGAACACTTATTTTCCTTCACTACTTATCATTTACAGCTTTTTTTTAAAATGTAGGAGGAAATGCAGAAAGTGGCCTTTAAATTGAAAAATGATCAGAAGAATGCAAACCCTGACGTCCCGAAAGGTGAGCTCCCACCTTTGGACTGGTCGATATACATTAAGGTACTTGAAGTAGGAGTCGGTAGAAGAGCTCGGAAAGAGATTTGTGGTCTTGGAAGAGCAAGTGTACCAGAGTCATCATCTTCCGCTCCACGTTCTCAAGTTTATGAGGTGGAGGACAAATTACATATTGCTGAGGAGAGGGCCGAAAAAGCCGAGGCGGTTGCGCAGAACCTTAGTGAAGAGATGGCATTGGTGAAGCAGCAACTAGATGTCTTTTATGGCGCAGCACACTAGGTGTCCTCCACAAGTCTCTTCCCAACAACCTCTAAATGAAAATGTTGATGCAGAGAACAACATGGAAGTTGAGAGGAACTAGGTACAACACTGCATGTTTCACTATTTTAGCCTTTAAGGCTTGGTTGTTGTATATATGCTACACTATTTTGGTTTTATTTAGATAGAGAAGCAGCCGTTAAGGTTAAGTCTGGGACATGCAATAGGTTTTGTTTAGTTAGAGCAGGATAGGCTAGCTAGGATGACATGCAGTTGGTTTTGTTTAGTTGGAGAAGGGGATAGGCTAGCTAGGATAAATGAATGGTTTTGTTTTGTTTACTTTCAAGGTGTGACTTTGTATGAACAAATTATTAATATTCAAATATTATTGTTTGTTAAATTTGCAGTTTTATATTTTCTATTCTATAAGTGAATTTGCAGTAGTGAAACAGGGGAAAAGGTAAAAGATAGCATAAGACTAGCCTCAGTGGAAAACCTCATGCGACGAATATGTACTTTTCGTCGCATAAGTGAATCAAGCTTTCGCCAGCAAGTGCAGCCATGTCCGTCGTTATGAAATTCCTCACGACGAAACTCTTTTCATCAAAAGAAATATATGCAACGAATATGTACATTTCGTCGCATAAGTGAAGAAAGCATTCGTCGGCAAGTGCAGCCATATTTCGTCATTACGGAATTCTTGACGACGAAATTATTTCCGTTGGAATATTAATGCGACCAAACAGTATTCGTCGGAAGATATATGTGATCATATTTCGTTGTATAAGTTGACACAGGAGTAGTCGCCTTTTTTATATGCGACAGAAGGTTATTCGTCACATCGTACAGTTTGTAGCGATGATAAACTTTTTTTCGTCGCATAGATTCTTATGCAACGATGCTTATGCGATCGACTTTTCTTCTCATAGGTACTTATGCGACGAATACAGTCTCTTATGCTACGAAATGACTTCGTCTCTTAAGTCTGAGATCCTAGTAGTGTCAGTGGGGTGTCATGGTTATGGTGTTGTGTCCATGGACTATTTTAACGTCGATTATTATTTGTTGTCAATGCAATGAGGAGGTTGACTATATATATATATAAGCTGGCAGTTTTGACATATGGTGTTTGAAAAGGTTAGTTCTTCTTGAGGTTAATTGTAAGGATGTATCGAGATTTCTGGATTAAGTTAGGTTATGGTTGAACTATTTTCGGTTCTGGTCCACTGTAATCGTTGGTTTAGGTTAGGAGGAGAGTGGATATTTTATATCCACCACCGAAATCTCATGGTTGTAACGTTGAATTATATAATATAGAATTTTTCCTCAAAAAAAAATAATGTTAATTTTAGTTAGATCCACATAAGCGCTATATGTGTATTCCTTAACATGTACTCCACATATTCAATTCTCGACGAATAGTACTAAGAGCATTTTTAACAATGCTAACTATTTTAAAGTTAAATTTTAGTCAAATTAGTTAAAATGTCATTTTGGCTAGCCATTTTAGAAATGTGGCTGCATCAATACTCTTTATTTTAGCTAACATTACATCAACATTATTCTTCAAATAGAAATTAAATAATTTAAATATATTTATATATCACATAAAATATCTTACAAGAAATGTATTAAATTATAGCTAGCCTCATCTGAGTCATCTCGCTAGCTAAATATGGCTAGTTAGATAGCTAAAAGTCATAATAGCTTAAGTTTGGCTAGTTTGCTGGAGCTCTTAAAACATCCAAAAAAGCTAAACACACTCTCTAAAATAACTAAAAATTAAAATAGAGAGTCTGCTAAAGTTGCTCTAATACTCTAGCCGATTTGTTTATAAGAGAGTCTTTAATGATGACCTTTAAGTTGATGACTTTTCGGCTTGTATCATTTTTTGATCTAATATCCACGTCTTAACGTTGAGTTTATAGATATTTATGACTAGATCATTTCTGTAAATTTTTAGCTATATTGAAAATTGTTAAGGCATTTATAAGTGTGATTTACTAATTATGAACTTGAACGGTTCGTATTTGACAAATTTTGTTAGTCTATTAATTTGTTATAGTTTGTTATCTTAACGATCACTGATTTGACTGAAAATTTGTAGAATTAATATACTCATATAGATCTAAAAACTGAATAGATGCGATGTCAAAATATGATCGAAAAATTGGTCTTTTTAACCATAAACCGAAAAGTTTTCAACTAATTCTTATTATAGAGTCTTCTATAAAATAAAATAATTATTAATGGTCGAATTCTATCTAGAAGGCTACCATACTAAACAAAATAAGCTTCACCCCCAATTATAAATGTTCTCGTAGTTTTAGTTTAACATGTTCACATTATCTGATAACGCGTCATTTTGAGTAATTAACATATATATACTAGATGCGCAACTTGATATAACTTCCTGGTTGGTTTCAGAGAGATGCTTCTGTTGCAGTGGATCATCAATCATGGTGGTTTAACAGTAGAGAAATCTGATCAATCCTTTCCCAATAGGCAAACATACACCATACACATTGTACAGTAAATGATCAGAAAAGGACCTTACAAAAGAAGGTTAAAAGAAAAATGGAATCCACTCAGGGAAAAAATAAAAGAAAGAGGATTTTCCATTTTCGAAAATCACTTCAGTTAATACTAGCTTCTTGAATTCTGCGCAGCATTTCGTTCACAGCAGCTGCGATTTCATCCACCGTGTTAAGCATGCACCCTTCTTCCATCTATCCCATACCGCCACCAAAATGAACCAACGTTAGTTAATTTTCCAAATAAAATTTCACCAAATTTAGTATAAGAACAAATTGATGGTTGGATCTATATAATTTTAAATTATGCAAAATTTTATAACATGCATGATTTGGCTCATTCACCATATTCACTTTATGCCCAAGCAGTGCAAAAGCATATGACAAATAATGTGTCGTGTCAAATCATAAAAATAAGAGGTATAAACTGATTAGTTGATAAAGTCCTATGTCGGCCTAGAATTATGAAAAGTGTGACATAAAATCTAATCTTTATTAAATAAAGGTAAGTGAAACTACTACAACTTCTCCTTTAATCTTTCACCGTTTTAATGTTTAATCGCAAGTAGTAAAAAAAAATTAGGGTAAATTATATTTTCTGGGCCTATCAAGTAAGTGAGAAGATGAGAGTACTTTTGGATGGATTACCTTAACACTAACAGAATAGAGGACCATTTCATCAACAGTGGTGACATTGAGGTGAAGGACAGTGAGCCTAAGACTCTGAAACCCGGCCACGATCTTCAACAACTGCCTCGGCCTCTTATTGGACAATATCTTAAGATTGGCATGGCTGTCCACCATGGTCACTTCTATGTCTGCAGCTGGCCACTGGTTGTTGTTGTTATTGTTGCTCCGAGGAGCCATGGACGGCTCGTCGTTTACTTGGATACACCCAGATGATGATGAAGAAGATGAAGAAGAGTTTCTGTTACACTGTGTTGTTGCATGCGTGGAGAACTGTGGGTAGGTGAAGAACTCAGCCAAAGGTACTTGTTCCGGCTTGCTGGTCCTCTTATGGCTGCCGTCCATGGACTGCAACAGTTGCTCTAGCTCCTTCACAAAGTTGATAGCTCCCCCAATAATTGATGCTTGATCTCCCTATATAACACACTGCTAGTGTTAATCATTGTGTACAGATCCCGAAATTTATAATGCAAAAAACGAGGATTAATTTGATATTGTGAGACCAGGAGTCTCACACCGATCGACGAACATGGAAAGTAAAGCTTACCCTTTGAACATAAGAAGTTGGCATCAAAGAGCGGAGGACGGCGAGGTACTCGTTCATTTGCTTCCGGCGGTTGCGCTCTACTACAATGTGGGTCATGCGTTGGTTCTCCATTTCTTCTTTGTTCTTGCTGCTTCTGGTACGACGGCGTTTGCGTCTACCTGTTGTTGCCGGTGGCGGTGGCGGTGGTGGTGTTTCCAGGGCCTCGGGTGAGGAATGAGGAGGATCCCATTCCTTCACATTATGCAGAAATGGAGCAGATGATGAGCAGTTATAGTCCCAATTGTCATCGAGACCGCCTTGTTGGTAGTGCTGTATGTTGTTGTTCTGATGATCAAGAAATCCAACGAGGGTTTTGTCTTGAGGATCCTCTTGTAAGCTAAAATCATAGCCCCATTTCGCAAGGGAGTAGAAGTCTTTGGACACATAGCTAAACGGGTTGTAGTCTTTTGGATAAACCACAGCTTCTAATGCCATCACTTTACAGTAGAATCACCTTTGAGAATTGAAGGTTGTAAGAGATAGAGGATGAGAAGCTCTTTGGGTCAAAATGAAACACCCAAACTAATGATGAATAAGAAATTTAGGATTGGAGAAGGGAAAGGATGCTAAAGCACTAAGGAACCAAAAGAGCAAACAAACTCACCCTTTTATCATCTCCAAATGAGAAAGCCTGGTTCCTTTTAAAAGAGCTTTAAGCCTAAACAAACAAAAAGCTACATTGTGTTGCACGTGAGACTTCATGTAGACCAGTAACTTGATTAAAGACTAGCCAGAGATTCTCTTGGTTCTCCAAGACACATACTATACTATATAAGTATATATATCGATGGACAGTCCTCTACATCTTGATTAAACAAAGAGGAATATAGAATAGTGATACAGATTAATTAGAATGGAATCGCAGTTTGTATACTTGTAATTTTATGGCTTATAAGGCATGTAAAATCTATAAATGTGGTTCATGTAATTCAACATTGATCACATTACTGAAGACAGTAACTATTAGTGGCATATCAGTTATAAGAGAAAATGAAAACAATCACCAAATGCATCCAAAAACTTGCCCTTAAATTGTCTTTATTAACAAATTGATTTATATTAGGTCCTCTTCCGTCAGGCGCGGCGAACCTCCTTTCACATCTCTTTTATGGTTTGGATTTTGATGCACGGTGATGGTATGGTGATGTTTTGAGGGAGCTCTTCCACTAGGTTATGGGTACCGGTATCCATATGATTTGTGTATTAAAATTCGATTGACATCAGTTACTCAGGTATATATATCAACATTCCGATTTAACACTCGAATACCTTACAACCAATGACGGTTATGGCGACGACAATGCTAACGAGCTTGGGTGGTGGGTGTGGTAGATTATTGATATTGTTGCATTATTGTATTCAGATATAGGGCTTCCGGTCCATAGATTAGTCAGTTATCAGTTTCCGATCCTCTCATTTTTTTTGGTTTGATGGTGTTTAATACCTATGTTTTTTGTCTTTAGTAGTTATTTCGGCCTTGTGTTTACAGGCTAGCTTTGTAATTGTATTCATCTCTTAGCTAATAAATTATTCATTTCTTAAAAATAAAAAACAAGTTAATTTATATGCTCTTTCTCATGTAAAACACTAGAAATGTTTCAAAGACGTATACAAGGTAGAACTATTATTATATGTCACCCTAGATAAAAGAATACAGGCATCTACATTAATTACTAGCTACATTTCTCGTTTTAGAGAGACAGAGAGAGATCCACTAGAGCATAGTGAGATCATCTCACCGCGGTAAGCTAGAGACATCATATGTTAAAATCCACAAATTATAGGGTTATGATATTTCATCATTCCTTGTAAGACAATTAACTCAATCATCTCTAACGACCTAAGGAGGCACCATCATTAGAACTAAAGACTCCCTGGGAATCATGACATTCACAATTATTGAGTCGATCAACAAAACAAAAGCTTAATCAGAGGTGAACTCGCTGCCATATCTTCAACACTAATATATCCTTTAAGAACAATCATTTGAAGGTAACGAGGGCCTCCCTCATATTTTGTATAACAACCAACTCCTAAACAACTCGATTCTACTTGATAAACTAATCAGGCTTTAGGTGAAATAATACAAATAACGGGGACCCTTTTGAGAAGACATGTTGTTGGGGGTGGGCCAAAAGGCATATATCCTTATGTCATTCACAGTACACGATTTTAACCGTGAGGACAGTCTTCTCCCCATTTCAACCCTAAGCTTTTGTTTTTGTTCACGCTCTGCAATCCCTAATTCTGCAGAACTATCATGGTTTTCCATGGCAGGGCCAATTTGGTCTTTGAAGCATTGGTAACAATAATTTCCTGAAGCCCAGATGTGACTGTATTTTCATTTGGTAATAATATGGTCGGACACTTGGACGTCGAAAAGAGAAAGATGACGAAAAGCTGGTGATAACCCAGAGGAAGAGATTCTGGAGAAGATCTACATCTCAGATAGAAAAAGAGCAAAACAACAACCACCAAAACAGCGTCGTTTCAGTTGTCAGAGGAATCCATGTGACCTCACAAACAGCCAGCTCTGTTTCTGTGTGATAATCATCTCCGACGACGACTAAGTCTCCAGGCCATGCTGCCCATGCATGACCTCCACTTTCCCAAGACCCCCCTTCTCTGTTTCATCTAATATTGTTTACTTCTACCAATAATTTTGTTCATGCTAATTACTAAACTAAACCCCATTTGAACAATAAGACATTCTCTAGGGCTTCCCTTGTCTCTTGGGTTTTCGTTGCTAACAACATTGTCCTGATTTGTTTTCTGTACGTGGAATTGTCTTTTGAGTTATTCCATTGATGGGAATTAAGTAAAACTTTACCACCCTTTCGATCTACTAAAGAAATGAGTAAGATCCAAACCCAACTGGCATTCCTTTGAATGAATCATGATAATTTTTGTTAATAATTAGGATTCGATTAGCGATTGAAGTCTTAAATAGGCAACTTGTGTTGGAGTTAGTCTTATCTTTTCCCTAACTCAGTGTTTTAAGTTTTGATTAATAACATCTCTTTCACAAGCAAGACCTAGCGTCCTAGCTACTGTGGAACATTGTTGATCTGATATCTACTAAATTATGAGTAAAGCGGCAAGGGTGGTTGTCAAATATCAAGTCACTGTTTCAAGTATCACATTACCGCAACACCAAGCTAATTGCAATTTATTATTTGTGGTTTAATATTGCGATCGTTTTTTTAGGTATCTCTTTTGATTCAGTTTGGTTATTGTTATATTGATCGAAACATATTTTAAATATATTTACATAAAGACTCGTTCAGACGTGAATGTCCGCAGTGCCCTTAAAGTATGGACATCTATGTGTTCTCAGCTGTTAGGCACTAATTACAGTGTTGCTCGTGCCGGACAGACACTTGGGGTATCCAGACGGCATTATCATGAAGATGAAGGCCAAGAAAATCAGGCTCAAAGGGCTAGGCAACGACCTATCCCGAAATTTCAAGCCTTATTAAGGTTAGTTGCAAGCTTTTAGCCGACAAGTCCATCAGCAATAAGAAGAAGCTCAGGATCAAGGTATGGTCTCCGTCCAACAGGAGAAACGTCAGCGACAACGTCTGATCATGACAAAAGCATGGAAGTCGCATTTTATCATCATCTTCTTATTGTCTTTGTATCTATATACTTTTCGCTATAAATTTATTTGCTTGTAGTTCTAACTTCTAAGTTTTAATTCATTCTCTATATTCAATGTTTTCAAGTTTGTGTAAATGAAGCGGTGACAAGAACTTGGGTAAATTAAACTGTATATGTAGATTGAAAATGTAGAAATGAAGAGCCCAATTAGTTGAAGGTCAGAGTTCCATCTCAAAATTAGCTGTATGTTTCATTTGCAATCTAGCTAGCTAGGATCCAATCTAGCTAGCTAGGATCCAATCTATGTTAATCAAAAGGTTTTAGAAGTTAGAATCTAGAGTTTTGGTGAAACTAGTGTTGCCAACACAACTGTACAACACCCTTCCCTAGCTTTTCATGTCTAACTACATTAAGCTCTAGTCAGAATATTGAGTAGAGTGGAAGGCTGGAAGCTAGCTAGAAAAGGGTCGACTTTATTCGCATACAATTCATCACCTAACAAAGCACCAGGACTAATCCAGAGATTATGTCCCTTAATCCACATTATCTCCTTCTCTAATCGCATGTGCTTCAACCGCAAACTACGGTTTACCACATCGACCTTTTAGCTTACGACAACTCGTCACAATATACCAGAACGTACGTACCTTTTATATATTATTTGACCAGAATCATCAGAAATATACTACCTGGGTTTTTCGTAAAGTATTTTAAAATGGCTGGCAAAAACCTAGGTAGAATATTGTTTGTTGACTTGTTCATGAAACGATGGATATCGGGACCTCAAATTCTGGGAACCTGCTGCTAATTGTTCTTTGTTGCTAGCTAGCTGCTTCGCGATTTTTGTTGAAAATTCCAGCAGCACTGTCTTGGATGCTCGTCTTATTACTATAATGATATGATGCTGTACTGATGTCAATATTTATGCCGTACTGACTCGAAAACTTGTTTTCATATTTAGACGGCCAATATAATGTTACTGATGACCTCTATGCAAGAGTAAATGGAGTCTTGGAGAAACGTTTTAAAAGATGAACTATTTCAATAAAAATAATGGGGCATGCACATTATTAGTTCTAGATCCATTTGAATAACGTATTCCCTATCCCTAATCCAAATTTCCAAGATGCTTACATTCATGTGATTGGAATACGTACAATCTTTGTCATGTGGATATGGGATCGATCTGCAACAACAAGGTACTAAATTTGATGATCACATCCCTATCTCACTAAGGCTACATACAGAAGCGTACCAAATTAAGGCACCATGCATGCTTGTATATGACAGGACCAGTCGAGGCCATCCATAAATAGTAGCCGGCCGTAGCTTAAGAACCACTCAATTACTTATAATTAGGCCAAGAGCTTGATTAATATTCAGTACCATACACTATCGCTACTTGCTCATGCAAGTTAGCAAGTATGTAGTTTCATTTTTGCATCGCGAAATGTGAATTTTGTGGTCATTTAGGGTTGACACGCCCGGATTTCAGATTTGAATTTTGTTATGTATCGTTGGAACTACAAACTTGTTTTCCAACTGAACAGTAGCACATGCTCCGGAGGACCTCCGATACATTCCACCATCCCTACCCAGTAAATTTTTGTGTTATGATTTCAAGTGAGACAGAAAATCTTTGTATCATTCTACTGTATTTTGAGAAATTGTTTGTATCATTCTGTTGCTAGCAGTCAAGGAAGACAAGGAGAAGACATTGCGCAGAAGCTCTTTCCCTCCTTCAGCAATTATAAAACCAGAGGCTGCATGCCCTGGAATGTCAGACCAGAAAGGGTAGCCCTAGCCCTAAGCAGGGCAACGCTGTCTTCATCGAACTCAAACAAAACTTCCCGAGTCTATATATTATACGATCGATGGAGACTCATCAAACAAACAAGACCTTACTAATGTCGATTATTTATAAAAAAAAAAAACACAACACTGAATTGCAGAATATGCTAGAGATACAATGACTGAATGACATGTACGGAATCCACTGGAAATGCAAGGAACCCAAAACCGCCTGACAGCTATGAAAACCAACAAGAGCTGCAGACGACCGAAGATAGAAAGAGACCGGCCGGTTTAGATTAAAATCGTCAATGTGTTTTGTCTTGGTATTATAGGCAAGACAAACTGATTTTGTTATTTTCTAGCTGCTATGGAACTCCAAGCTTCTACACAATTCTACTTGACCAGAAAACAACTGCATGCCTCAAGCATTCATGTTAACTGGTCTGATTGTTAGGTAAAGCATATGTTTACCAAGCTTACATCAAGTTTTAAACCATGAGATAGAAAATGACCAACTAATTCCATTGAACAAGAACAAAAACTAAATAGTGAAAGGATGAAATACTATGAACCTCTTTCAACTGAGACGTTCCTAGTTTATGCATAAAAGGAAGTATGCATTGCTAGTTTATGCATCCATAATTGTTTCTTTACGCGACACATATCTTATATCTCAGCCCTTCCTTTCTCCTCTCATTTCTCAATTCTCAACAATAATATGCTGATCTGTTTTGCATGAAAGTCGGTGACTGCATTTTAAGCATAAATCTTTCTACAAGATTTGTAGTTCCTGTAACAAATAGACATGGATGTCCATCTTGGTTATTCAAGCAAAATATTCCATTCTTACATCACGAGTTCCCTAATAAGCAAAATTTTCGTCAAAGAATAATTTGACAATACATTCAGATTATTCCATTCCTCGTTGAACATTATTGAACATCTGCAATATAACATTTTCTGGTACGGTCAAGCCGACAAGCAGTTGTACAAGAAGCATATAAAAGAGCTACACATCTATGCCGGATATGCTCAATGAGAGAGTGCTTGAGATCAAAGATAGAGCATTAGATCTTAGATATAGAATTTAGAATCCGTTCTATCTTCATCTTGATCAAGTTTATATCACTACGCCAATTTCGCAATCATACGACATGTATCAGACGATATAAGTCGTTTTTACTATCGTCTGATTAAATTTTACGACAGACATTTAAAATTATGTCGTCTAAATGTAGCAACCCGCAGATAATTAAAACTAGCATGTTCATGAGACAACAATTATTTATCGTCTTAAGAACAAGAGAAATTTTACAATTGATATGAACATTTTAAGACGACAGAAGACTATCGTCTCTTTAAAACAAAAAGTATTGTCTGACGGTGGTTTTTACTTAAATCAACTATCTATTCTCTTTTTTTGGTTTGAACTCAATTGTCCATTCTCTCTCCCCGACAACTCTCATTCTCAACAAAGGGAAAACTGAAAACCCAGCGCCCTCAACCAGATTTGTCCTCATGCGAACTAAAATCTCAACGCTTCAGTCCCTTGAACCAAAAGAACCTAATCCCCACGAAGAACCCATTTCGATCTCCCACCCTCTATCCACCGGCCGGCCACAGAATTAGGGTTTGACAAAAGACGAACTTCAATGCGCACTCATAGATTTTGGGTTCCCTGTTGTCTCTGCCGATAAGCTCTTTGACTCATTGTAAGCTAATTTAGTGTTTGTTTGGATTGGGTTTGGGAAATTAGGGTTCAAATATAGAATTTTCTTTGAAATTTTCTTTGAAATTTACTTTTGCTGGGTTTTGTTCATATCAAGGATGCGGGGTTTGTGTGGTCGGTTATGTTCACAATGGGTATTGGGTTTAGTGGGTTGTGTTCATATTAAAGGAGTCGGGAACGAAATTAAGAAGGGCTGGTACTTCATCTTGGGATGTTTGTCGAATGTTGATCTTATGCACACCATATGTTTGTTAAATTGCCTCACTGGGCTACATTGCATGTTCTCACTTTTCTTTTCTTTTTTATAGTAATGTGTAGTGCTGCAATGTGGGATTATGAATAATGGATTATGTATTCTAGTTTCATAGGTTTTGTGTGATTACGTTGGGGTTTTGGCTTAATATCTAATTTGTGATGTTAACAAATGATCGATGTTTTGTATGTGGGAAATTTCGGGGACTTGAGAGCAATCCTTGACTAGAAAGTGAGCAAGAGCAAGGTGATGGTGGAATGGTTGTCATTGGATCATAATGTGGGTATACAGATGTAAAAATAATGGATTGCAGGTACAAACTTATTTTTGCTCCTCTAATTCTTTTATAAACACTCATCTATTGCATTTTTAACTTTTATGCTGGAGGATTTGAGAAGAAGCAATCAGCTTAGGATTATTTTCTCTTTCCATAGTAATTGCAGGTAATCATTTATCTCTTTTTGAATTGCAGGTACAAAATTTGTAGAAGTTAAGATCTACATTGTCGCGTACATAGCTAAATGTACACTTATCTATGCACTGTAAACTTCTAGATGTATTTAGGTACATGATGCAAATCTATGCAAATTATATTAGTTCCATCATGCTTTATGGTTTTATGTGGTAATTTTATGTAATAGATAAATATGACTAAAACAAGACTTCTACTAACAAGACTCATAATTAATAGTTTATGTGAGTTCATTCTCTCTTTCATTGTTATTCTGTTGCTCTGAGTTTATACATGTACAGATGTTCATTTATATGCAGGTTTGAACGTTATATTTTTCATTTCATCAATTAGGTTTATTGTATTGGTTTTTGATCAAGGAAACTATGTGTGTGCTTACAGAGTAGATTACCATTCGAGGTGTTGTTAATTGTGAAGCTACCGCTCACATTCTAATCATCTTTTTCATGTTGGTTTGTTTATAATCCCATCCATTTATGTCTACGTACTCTACTTTTTTTTAATGAATTTATACTCATATATAGATATAGATATATAATTTCAGTTATATGTAGCACCCAAATGTTGTATAATGATTTTGTGTGTATAATGACTTATTCTTATATGTTCTTCACCAGGATTTGGTCTTTGTAAGTTTATGATAATATCAGAGAGTGCGTTGGGTTGATGAGTGTTCCACTGATGGCTCCTTCAACCTAACAGAGATATCAAAAGAGGTTAACTCTTAGTCACTGTTTTTTGCCATTATTTCTATAAATGGTTAGAGAAATTTATATTCCAAGTTTGCAAATCCAAGGAATCAGAGTAGCAATAGCTACTAGCTACTAAAAGTTTATTTTTCAAGTTTGCATGTCTACTGATTTATATATGTTTAAGCTATTAATTTGTAATATAAACATGATTTTTTATTGATATGCACTTACAGGAGCAGTGTATGGATTACTGAAACATTGCGGTTGCAGGTAGAAGAACAGAAGTGGCTTCATCATGAACAACTTGTGGTATGCATTTGGAAGCCCTGCACTATTTTCATGTTTGTATATGAATGCATGTGCAAATGTTTAGATGTTTACATCTGCATTTTTTATCCATATATATGTGTACATCACTATTTGCTTGGAATATCTAAGAGATGTGGGTTATGCTATTGATGCATTTCATGTGCTTGACATATCTAAGAGGTATACTATTAATTAATTCAGGCAGTTGTATATTTGATGTCACAGTGTTCTCTTCCTTTTCTTATTCATAATTTTTCATTTGTATTTTATTTCTTGCATATAAGTATAATTTTTCTGGTGATATTAACTTGGCTATATATTGATACTTGTATGCCATTCTATAAGGTCGATTGAATAAGTGATTGGTTTGGCATATTGAAACATTATGGATTATTCCTGTATTGAATCATTTTTTACAATTATATGACATTAAAAGTCGTTTCAACTCATTTCCTGAATTACTACAGCATCCAAGCAGTTTCCATTTCATCTCATTTTGAAACTTATAATGTTATCCTTGTTTTGTAGGTCGGAGTTTGATTTGGCTATGCAGAGCGGTGATTTGAATAGAGCTCTCCAGTGCCTCCAGTGCCGACTCATAATGAGCAACACACTACCAGAACAAGCACTTTAGCCGATGAAAAATTTTCGTCGGCCTGTTAAAAAAATTCGTCGGCTAAGACCTTAGCCGACGAAGGATCGTCGGCTATAGTGTCGTCGGGAAAAGGCCGTCTGTGATGACTTTAGACGACGAAATTTTTTTTTTCGTCGGCTATAGTCCCACTTTAGCCGACGAAAAATATGTCGTCGGCTATAGTCCCAGACTTTAGCCGACGAAATATTCGTCGGCTAAAGTGTGTAATAAATAATAAAAAATAAGGTTTAGCCGACGAAATATAAAATATTTCGTCGGCTAAACGTTGTAAAAAAATTTAAAAAATAACTATAGCCGACGAAATATAAAATATTTCATCGGCTAAACCTTATAAAAAAATTAAAAAATAACTATAGCCGACGAAATATTAGGTTATTCGTCGGCTAAACCTTATAAAAAAAATTAAAAATAACTATAGCCGACGAAATATTAGGTTATTCGTCGGCTAAACCTTTTTAAAAAAATTTAAAAATAACTATAGCCGACGAAATATTAGGTTATTCGTCGGCTAAACCTTATTAAAAAAATTAAAAAATACTATAGCCGACGAATATAGTGTTTGAATATCGTCGGCTAAAGTTGCTGGGTTTTGAAAAAAAAAACTGCAGAAACTTTCGGCTAAACACATGGTACATGTAATTATAAGCCATGATTGATTATTAGGAAGCAATCCAAACTATTATGATCGCGCAAAACACTATAAAAAAAAAAAAATCCAAAGTATAAGCCATGATTGATTATTAGGCATAATCCAAAGTATTATGCCACCCAAATGCAAATGGCGGAGGTTGGTCATGTGAGCCACCGAAACCGGTAACACGCCGGTGAGGTTGTTGTTGTAGAGGTCGAGAACACGGAGGTTAGTGAGGTTGGAGAGCTCCGGCGGGAACGTGCGGTTGAAGACGTTGTTGGAGAGGTTGAGGAGGCGAAGAGAGCGGAGATCTCAGGCGGGATGGGACCGGAGAGGTTGTTCTCGGCGAGGGTGAGATTGGAGAGGTAGACAAGGAAGGTTAGTGAGATTGGAGAGGTTTACCATCTTCGGCTATATAAAGAACTTTAGCCGACGAAATTCTTTATTTTCGTCGGCTAAACTCTTTGGTTGACCGCCAAAAAATTTTGGTTCAAAATTTTGAAAATTTTTCGACTTTAGCCGACGACTTTTCATTAATTTCGTCGGCTAAAGTCCTTTGAAAATTTTGGTTGACCGCCAAAAAATTTTGGTTGAAAATTTCGAAAATTTTTCGACTTTAGCCGACGACTTTTCATATATTTTCGTCGGCTAAAGTCCTTTGAAAATTTCGTCGGCTAAATGTACCAATTTCGTCGGCTAAAACTTGGAAATTCGTCGGCTAAACCTTTGAAATTCGTCGGCTAAAAGTATTTGTATACATTTGGCATGTTGTGACTGTGATGATCAAACTTGAGAAACAGAAATCCAACCGTCAGATCTGACCATCATGATAAAATACATGTATGGGAAAAAATTCAACTTGATCCGAAAAGAATAAGGGCTCGATCCGGACGGTCAATCTCGTAAGTCAAACCCCTAAACGCACGGAAAAGGTCGTTCGACCGTCTAAATTACGTATTTTGGCCGGACCTCCAACTGAAAATAGTTTTAAACCGATGACACGCAACAAGTCGTATAAAAATTTTACGCCAAATAACCACCGAATATAGGGCTACTCATAGGGGGAAAAAATGAAAAATTGCATTGACCGTAACTATCGGATGAAAAATTGCATTGACCGCAACTATCGGCACCGAATATTTACCGAAATAGTGTGATTTTTCAACCGTGGATGTATTTCAACATTCTCTTCATATCTTATTTCCTGACTTTTTAGCGTTTGAAGGTTTTACGTATAGTTTGTTTTTGAAACGGAACATTTACATAACACTTGGTAAACAAGTTATACAACATTAGTATGCATGTTGTGATTGTGATGATCAAACTTGAGAAATAGAATTCCGACCGTCAGATCTGACCATCATGATAAAATACATGTATGGGAAAAAATTCAACTTGATCCGAAAAGAATAAGGGCTCGATCCGGACGGTCAATCTCGTAAGTCAAACCCCTAAACGCACGGAAAAAGTCGTTCGACCGTCTAAATTACGTATTTTGGCCGGACCTCCAACTGAAAATAGTTTTAAACCGATGACACGCAACAAGTCATATAAAAATTTTACGCAAAATAACCACCGAATATAGGGCTATAGTAGGTAATAGAGAAATTTTAGGGTTTAGCCTAACGTATTCGTCGGCTATAGTATGTAATTAAAAAATTAAAAAATAACTATAGCCGACGAAATATTAGGTTATTCGTCGGCAAAAACCATCTTAGCCAACGAATTTTCATATATTTTCGTCGGCTAAAGTCCTTTGAAAATTTTACTCCAACTTTGGTTTACCGCCTAAAAAATTTTGAAATTTTTTGACCTTAGCCGACGACTTTTCATATATTTTCGTCGGCTAAAGTCTATAAATTCACGAAAACACTCATATCTCCCCCTATATTACGTAGTTTGGTCATATCTTCCACACGAAAAACTCTCACGTAGATGAGACGCAACCACCTATATAAAAATTTTGAAACATTTACCTTTCGACGATAGGGCTCCCCTTAAGAAATAATAACGGTAAATAGGGTTGACCGCTACTATCGGCTCCGAGACTTTACCCGATTTACGTGATTTTTGGACCATAGCCGTATTTCACCATTCTGAACACATCTTATTTCACGAGATTTTTAATAATTTTGCTTCCTATGTAGAGTTGGTTCACAAAGTTGTATAACCTACTAAACAAGTTATACAACATTAGTAGACACGTTGTGATTCCGATGACTAAAATCCACAAACCAAAATTCAACCGTCAGATATGATCATTATGACGAAATACGTCTATGGTAAAAAATTCAACTGGATCCGACAACGTTAAGGGCTCGATCGAAACGGTCAACCATAATCCATCGTCACTTATCACACGAAAACGCTCATATCCCCCCTCTATATTACGTAGTTTGGTCAAACCTTCCACACAAAAAACTCTCACGTAGATGAGACGCAACTGCCCATATAAAAATTTTGAGACATTTACCTTCCGACGATAGGGCTCCCCATAAACCCGAATAACGGAAAATAGTAGACACGTTGTGATTCCGATGACTAAAATTCACAAACCAAAATTCAACTGTCAGATATGATCATTATGATGAAATATGTGTATGATTAAAAATTCAACTGGATTCGACAGTTAATGGCTCGATCGAAACGGTCAACTCTAATCGAAAATAAGAAAACTGCATTTTGAAGCCCTAAACGGACTCGGATGGCCAAAAAAGCCTATACATCATGGCATTAGCGATGATTTTGACTCGTAGCGCCGTTACGCTTCCGGAAAGGTATCACAATAGTCAATCGGACACCAAAAACCAAATCTGCAGCATAGTGAATAATAAGGGTAAGTCAACTATCGGCACCGAGACTTTACCGGAATACCGTCATTTTTCAATTGTAGACGTATTTCACCATTCTGGTCATATCTTATTTCACGACTTTTTTGCATTTGAAGGTTCTACGTATAATTTTTTTTTCCAGATGAGTTGTTGTCCAAATCTGTAAATATAAGACACTTTAGCCGACGAAATTATATTTTTCGTCGGCTAAACTTTTAAAAATTTCGTCGGCTAAACTCTTAAGAATTTCGTCGGCTAAACTTTTGAAAATTTCGTCGGCTAAACTTTTGAAAATTTCGTCGGCTAAAGTTCACAGACTATAGCCGACGAAATTATATTTTTCGTCGGCTAAACTTTTAAAAATTTCGTCGGCTAAACTCTTAAAAATTTCGTCGGCTAAACTTTTGAAAATTTCGTCGGCTAAACTTTTGAAAATTTCGTCGGCTAAAGTTCACAGACTATAGCCGACGAAAAAAATTATTTAGCCGACAAAATATTAATTTCGTCGGCTAAAGTCCACTTTAGCCGACGAAAATTTTTAATTAGTCGACGAAAAAAAAATTCGTCGGCCTGGTTTTTTTTTTTTCGTCGGCTAAAGCCTTTCTTCTGGTAGTGACATCAGGGATTTGGGGCAAGATAATTCAATTCAGGATTTGATTTGAAGGACATTCTAAGTATGACATATCACTAATGTAAGAGCTTATGAGGTTTTATGTCATCATCCATAGACTTTTATACAATAATAATCATTAATTTTCTTCTAGTTCCATTTGGAAAACAACATAAAGTTTCATATGCTATTGATATCTATAAGCTTTTACAAGATTCTGAATATATATAACACATTCAAGTTTTGGTTACTGGTGTTGTAGTTGGCTTGGTTACTCTTTTTTTTTGTTGGCTGCCTCCTCTTTTGGTTATATGCAATTATAGTAGTTCCTGTTTGTTGGCAATTATAGCAATTCATGTTTGTTATGTGCAATAATAATTGTAATGATAGATGGTTTGGTTGCTGTTTTATTTGTTGGCTGCCTCGTATATCAATTCAATGAATTAGCTCGGAAGCATATTGGAAGTTACTAGTCTAGTGTAAGTGTTTGATTGATTTTTGCAGAGACTAGTTCAGAACCAACCGACTCGGTACACAATCTCTGAGGAGTTAAGTATAGGTAAGACTAAGTATTATGGCACACAAACGGTACCTATTATTCTATAATCTATTCCCATGGATTGTTAATTAGCTATGTTGTGAACTTTTATACAATAATAATCATTAATGCTAACATCTATTAAGTTTCTCTATAGCAGCGCTCCTTGTTATATATAGTTATGCTGAGGGAGTCTTCAACATCAGTGGTAACTCACTATGTACATATTTATATTTAAAATCATTTTATTATACATATCCATTGTTTTATGTTTACATTTGCAATTAAAACACTACATATTTCGATAATATATGCATTAAATTCATATTACATGCATCATAACAATTAAGGAAGAAGAGGGTTCGCTATAAGTTACAGATCATATATTTGCAATAGAACCCAAACCAGTAGCTGATAGTTTTGTTATTTCTATTTGAATTTCTAGCTTTCAGTTTGCTGAATGAATGCAAGAAGATTTCTATTAAAAGAGGCTTATTGCAACAACATTAGAGTAAATAGTCGAGGAAAATCTTGCAAAGCTTATCATGAAGTAGAAGAACAAATGCACATGACAATGCTACTACACTATTGTACAAGTAATAGGCTAACAATAGGTAGGTGTTAAAGGTTGTTTGACAGTCTAAATTTTGAGATTTATTTGTACATCAGTTACCCAATGACAATATCTATAATAGTCTGGAATTCACCCAAAAAAAATATTGGTCATTGAACTGAGTATTTGGGTTCCATGGCTATTTATTAATTACTTCATGTCACTGATGTTAATTTATATTTGGTTTCTGTGTTTTTGTAAGAAAAACTTACTAAAGCTTTGTATCTTCAGTATTTTGGCAGGAGACACTTGAGTAAATGGTGGATATTGAGTTTGGTTATGAAGAAGGACGTATCATCATTACTTTATGCACTATAGTAGAGATGTTATATATAGCTTTGGTCAAGGAAATACGTGACTTTGTGTTTTGGCCACGATCCTCAGCGTGCGGAGCCGAGGTAAATAGCGATCCAAAGAGGATGGAGTTGCGGGCGTGCCACCTCGCGGACGAGGAAGGTATTGAAGGAGTGCTTGCTTGACTTCTTGAATCAGGCGGGGTAGGTTCCAGATGCCACCTCACGGACGGGGCATTTACGGCATAAGCGGTCGATACTCACGGCGGGGTGAGCAGAGCAACAATAGGGATGCTTCCGAGGAAACGGGGTCGAGTTCCGGAGAGCTCTAAGGAATTCTAGGCGGCGGGCGCTTAGAATCAAGGCTTCGAAGAGGCTTCGAAGGGGGATCGGCTCGTGGGAGCGCTTGGAGGTTTCGACGGGATCGAAGGGTTTTCAACTTGGTTGAAGGCTGTGTTGTATTTGATTGCTTGATTGATTGTGTGTTTTGAGAGAGAGCTTTCTGTAAGCCGTGGAGCTTCTTTATATAGTGAAGTAATCCTTGTTGCGAAAGACAATCAGAATCCCAAATGGACTCTGCAACGTGAAGCATGTGGACACTGTTCAACCCATGCAGACCAGTCCTTGTGTGACACGTGTCCATTCAGCACAATCCGCCCAAGATAAGATCTATACTCCCACGCGAAATGGAATGAGATATAATTCTTATCCCGCGAGGTAACGGAATCCAAATATAATACTAGCTTTGCAAACCGCGGATCATTGCACCTCGCGGGCTATTACAGCTCGCGAGCCCAAAAAAGGTTTTAATTTGATAAGGGCCACAGGGACTGGCCCAAAGCATGTCAAAGACTGTAAAAAGTCCAAAACGATTACAAGGTTTCGCGCGGACTCCGCGCATGTCCAGTCCGCCGATGCAAAAATGCATTTCTGCCTCGCCTGCTCTAAAGTTGTTCCACGCGGACTGTATTCCGCGCAAGCACACGAGATAGATCCTTACTCCGCGCGCAGTTATTCCGCGCGCGAGCTCAACCTTTGTCCGCTAGTGCGCTAGATCGTTAACCCGCGCGAGTTGAACTTTTGTCCGTAAGCGCGCGAGCTCAGTTATTATCCAAAAACTTCGCGAGCTCCTCAGTCCGCGCGGAGCCACTCCGCACGCGGACTTTACATTTCACCTTGCATATTCTCGCTGGCGGGCCGATATTTGAACTTAAAAGGAAACTTGAGTCCGCCGATTGATAAAGACCAAGAATGTAATTAATATTTACATAGACACTTACTGTCCAGTAAAATATTAATCTAGGCGTAAACACTTTGAACTTGCAAATATGTATTGTAGGTCATTTTAGAGTAATAACTTATTGGTGTTATAGCTTATATGTCTACTTAGACAAATAACTCTTTGTAAATATTGTTGGTTTTGGCAATGATAATGAATTTAAATTTCTAAATTAGTTTGTGCAAATGCTTTGGTGACCTCTATATCAAAATCAGACAACAGATATCCCATGAACTTTGACATCTTACATCTTTCAAACGAGTTTTATATGTCTTCTTAAAGTAAAAGAAGACAATAGTGTGTCGTTTGAGGTTTTAAACTATTATAACGACAAAAAAGCATAGTAGTAACAGAATACAGACGACGGATAAATTAAGAGGGTAAATAAAAAAATCATTTCAACGTCATATAAGTGACTTTAGAATAAATTGGAGATAACAGACTAATGCAATTATTTACTGATTAATTATTCTTTCAACGACAAGGAACTATCATTGTAACAATTTCTAACGACAGATTCATTTTTTGTGTTACGAACCTGGGTTCATAAAGACGACATATAGTATGTCGTATAACCTTTCTCAGACGACAGATTATGTTTGTCAACTGAATCATTATCAGATGACAGCTCGATAGACGACAAGCAGAACAGTAATCAGACGACGGTCATTGCCGGTCGTCTGAAGGCAAAATTGGCGTAGTGTATAACCAAATTAAATGACATAATTTAGCTAGGTAGACTAATTAATTGGTAATATAAAGAAAGTTGAGTCTTTGTCGAACCGCTGGTCTTAACTGGTAGACACTACTGATATCTAAAATTGATTATGTGAAGCACAAATATAAGCCACAGAGGTTTAATATGTCCCCATAATCTGGTGATGACAACAAGATCTCAGGTTGTCACATATGTGATACAACTCGTGATCATCAAGTTGTACTTTCTATATATAACGATTAATTGAATAAAAGGTACATAAATCGATTTAGAGTAGCTATGTCGACCGCCATATATATATTTTTTTTATCAAAAAACCTTCACTAAATTTCGGAGCTTAATGTAATCCAAACATTCCGAACGAGAAATTCAGATCACTTAGTTCACCGGATTTGGGACACAAATTCCAACAAGAAGAACATAAGACAGACAACAACAAGAAAAACAAGAGCATAGACATACGGCAAAAAGCTTCTCTAAACCAAGCCAAGGTCGTAATTTGGGTCAACAACAAACGTGTGACCGTTCTGCCTGAACGCCAAAATTCAAGAAAAACTTATGCCAAGCCTAGCCTAACAGTCTAACACAGACTCCATCGACAGAAAATTGCAACCTCTGATGAGAAGAGAGTGGCCAAGTACCACGCCACTGTCAAGCAGTCAGGCAACCAGAAGTGCTCAGATCGAAAGCGCATGGAAAAGACCCAAGCAAACTTCGATGCTCCCATGGAGTAAGAGATCCACAAGGCCGGAGTGGGAGTCAAACTCCGAGAAGACGACCAACAAAGATTGGAGTTTATTCAATGCAAAACCGATTTGTTGACTACCTACCATTGTCACATGAATTTCAGAAGCATTCTGTATACTTTCTCAAGTTGGCAGGGTGCAAATGAGGTTTAAAAGTTGGAGGTGTATATGCCAAATTTAGAAATGCAGCACACACAAAATTAAGTGATAGATGCGTGAAAATTATAGGTACATGGTGAACAATCGAAAAAATGGAGATGTAGTATGGTTGTTGACGAATGCACGCATGACCATCTTCTCATTTTTATCATATTAATACATCATGATCCAAATCATTCATCGTCTATATATTTGCAAAACAGATCAAATCATTCCTGAAAGAACTAAACTAGAGCAAGAACAACTTAAAGAGACAAGTATTTATTAGATAAATGATGCAACGAAAGTATAAACGTTGGAATCCACCAACGGCGACTTGAATCCACAAGCCTAGTTGTAGTCGGTAGTCAATAAATACCTCCCTTGGCCCGCGATGCTACGAAGCCCAGTATGAGACAGATCGAACAGGCCTCATCCTGGATGCTATAGCAGTCTGGGTCGGGAGGGGGTGACTTCACATATGGCCAAAATAAACATAACATAACAGTATACTTGTCCCACATTGAATAACATGCAAGACATAAGTCAACGCGAGGCTATAAATACAGCTGAAGTCAACCAAAATGGTAAGAAACATCTCCTAGCATTTAATACTTACCTACCGATAATTGACTTTATCATCGGAGAGCGAAAGACCGGAAAGTCCCGGTCGGTCTCCTTTTGCAAACAAGAAGAAGCATATCCAAGGACGAACCACGTGCGACAGTTTCTACGAGGTCTACGGGATCCAGCAGAAACAATTGGCATCGTCTGTGGGAAATCTTACGAAAAGCCAGAGTCTCGATGAATGAGTCAAATGAAACAGAAGTGGGGAGCAAGATAATGACAGGAGATCACAGTGGCCTCAGTGGAGATAGGACACCGAGAAGCAATACCCGGCCGGGTGGAATGGATGAAAGACAAGAATGCGCACCGTCGACAAACGATCCGCAAAGGACCCCGAACGGAACGATGTGCGATCTCACACAAGAAGAAATGGAGGACATGGTGGAGAGGTT
The DNA here is from genome assembly GCA_034370585.1 of Fragaria x ananassa. Lineage (NCBI taxonomy): Eukaryota > Viridiplantae > Streptophyta > Magnoliopsida > Rosales > Rosaceae > Fragaria > Fragaria x ananassa. Next base: position 23,530,751 of record CP139757.1, on the reverse strand, counting down.
GAGAGCGGACGTTGCACGTATGGAGAGAGAAAGAACGCGGGACCGCTTAGACACAGCCGCCCAGGAGAAACAGCTTGAGAGAGATAACGCGACGATAATGGACGCGTTATCAAGAAGACTGGAGAGTGACGAGGCAATTGAGCGGGCGGCTAACACTGTCCAAGAGGCGTAGGGCGAGGGCGGAGGTTCACCGATAACACCGCCAACATCACCCGCAAGACGGTTGTTGTCGGGGTGAACCTGTTCCCAGAAGTTATGGAAAGAGAAGGCCTACCGCCGCTCCCAACGCTTGTTGAAAACAGAAGGTTGGAGACAACAGGAGTCGAGGCGGCCCTGATGGTCATGCGGGACAGTGTGATGAGCCTGACTACGAGGGTAGACGAAGAAGAAAGAACCCGCCCGGCGTGAGATTCGAAGAAAGAGGGGGACCATCACGCAGACTTTACGTTCTCACACAGCCAAACCTCTTAAGTTGAACTACCGGGGGGGGAGGGACCCGCATATCTTCCTTGACAGCTTTAAATCTCATACAAATGCAAAGGGTTATTCGGATGCCGCGTGCTGCAACATGTTCCAGGAGACGCTGTCGGGAGAGGCACTGAGCTGGTTCTACGAGCTCCCAGTCAGATCGATAGATTGCTTTAGGAAGCTAGCGGACAGATTCATGAACCGATTCATACTGCATACGGACGGGCAGAATACCGCCTAGCTATTCAAGGTAAAGCAAGGGCACGCCGATGGACTAAAGGCCTTTGTAAATTGTTGGCAGGGGGTCACAGCCAAGGTCAGGAGTTTCAACAAGAAGGTGGTGGAAGAAGCCTTCGTCCAGGCCCTGTTGCCCGGGAAGTTCTTATACGCGGTACGAATTGAAAATCCCCGGGGCAATGATAAGCTAATGGAAATGGCGATCAGGCATGCACAGGCAGACTATGACACATACGGGGATCAGCATGCGAGCAAGAGAAAGGAAGACAGGCGGTCCGAATCCCAAGGACAGATGATCGAAGAAGTAAGAACCTGGAAAGGGGACTAAGAGGGACAAGCTTTCACTCCTAGCAAGAGGTTCAAGGATGGAGGCAGGAAGCAAGCCAAGCAAATGGGGGGTCCACAGGGGAAGAGCAAAGGGAGCTATCAGGACAGTGGGTTTAGAGCAGCAATTCCCGCAGCTAGGGAGAACTTCACCATATTAACGGCAACCCCGAAGGTAGTGTGGAACGAGAACAAGGGAGCGATCCCAGGACCAGCAACCAGAAAGTTTTCACCGTCCCGATTGACCCGATAGGATACCGGAAAGTACTGCGGATACCAAGGGGAAGCAACGCACGCGATAAATAACTGTGTTGAGCTAAAAAAATGATTGAGAGCCAACTAAAGGCATGAAAGCTTCAGCAATACGTGTCAGGTCAGCGGCAAGCAACGGGGGAATCTGTTTACGGGACAATCAACATGATCCGCGGGGGAGCATGGATAGACAAGAGGAGTAACAAAGCCAAGAAGCAATGCCCCGGGAACAGAGATGAGCGAGAGATATACGCCTTTGGAAGCTGTAACGCTCAGAATGTCAACATGAGGTAGAGATCAGTGACGTTCGAAGAAGAAAAAGAGCAAGGGACCAGACTGCCTCATGAGGATCCATTTCTGATCACTACACAGTTGGATCATTATCTCTCCAAGAAAATTCTAATCGACACCGATGCGTCTGTGAATGTGCTGTTCAGAAATGCTTGGTGGGCGCTAAAGAGGGGGAGCAACAAACTCACGCATGATAATGAACAATTGGTAAGCTTCTCCAGGGACGTGGTGCAGCCTCTTGGATCTGACTACATACCTATGATCCTTGGGGGTTTAGAGGGGAACACGCTGAGAACAGTAGTAGATTTCATAATTGTCGACTGTGACTCGTCGTACAATGGGATACTTAGGAGACCAGCCTTATGAAAAGTCAAGGCATTCATCACCGGTCACATGCTGATGATGAAACTGCCATCCCCAACGGGTATTGTTACCGTCCGGGGCGATCAGTTGGCTGCAAGAGGATGCTACGCCATCGACCGATATAATGGTAGGAAAAAAGCAGAAATATTAGCCTCCGGGAGCACGAGTAAACTGATGTAGGATGTGTACAAGGATCCCAGGATTAATGCTGCAGCAGAAGGAACTGAGTCCGAGAGACCTGGATCAGTTGAGGAAACAGAGCTCATTTGCATCTCGGATGAGTCCCTAGCAAGAACCACAAGGATTGGGTCGGGATTGCCACTTGTCGTACGGGAGGAGCTCGTACGTTTCTAGAAGGCCAACAACAAAACATTTACGTGGTCATATGCTGACGTGTCCGGTATCTCGAGTGATATAGTCACGCACAAGTTGGGAATATGTAAAGGCGTACCTCCGGTATGACAGAAGCGGAGGTCGTTTGATCTGGCCAAGTACGGCGTCATCAAGGGAGAGGTGCAGAGGCTACTGGATATCAAGTTTATCAAGGAAGCGAAATACCCTCAATGGTTTGGTCATGGTCCCAAAGAAGGCAGTAGGGCAATGGAGGATGTGTGTGGACTACACCAGTCTAAATAGGGCGTCCCCCAAAGATAGTTTCCCGTTGCCCCGGATTGATTAACTCGTTGATTCCACCTCCGGGTTCCAAATGCTGAGTTTTATGGATGCTTACGCGGGCTACAATCAGATAATGATGGATCCAGCGAATGAGGAGCATACCGCCTTCACAACCGACAAAAGAGTCTACTATTACAAGAGGATGCCGTTCAGACTAAAGAACGCGGGAGCAACCTACCAACGCCTGATGAACAAGATGTTCGCTAAGCAGTTGGGGATCACCATGGAAGTGTATGTGGATGACATGTTGGTGAAGAATCTCACTGCGGTCAAGCACGTGAGCGACCTAAAAGCAACTTTCAATATCATACTCACGTACTGTCAGGACCCGCCCCGAATTTCACCCTGAAACCCGAGGTGAGTCATTCGGGGACCACCTCTAAGGAAAATTTACTGAAGGACTCGGCAAACCTCCCTTGAAAATGGATAACCCTAACTCAGAAGAACAGAATCGAACCACTTAATTAATCAAAATAAATTAATAATCTTCGCTACAACCCAAAAGTAGCTAGAATAAATTAAATAGAAATCCCAACAGTATTCAGAGCTACTAAAATTTAAAAGTACAGCAGAAGCTAACAATCTCCTAGTAGATTAAACCGGTAATCTACTGGCGAAATGTAGCGGATAGGTGGGTAACTATGCCTTGACTTCGCCTTCTAGACCTCACGCGAACTCTGCAGACTGGGCAATAAAAAAAACGAAGAGCCTAGGGGAAAATATTCAAAATTGTCAGAGTGAGTGGATAAAAACAAGTCTGACAACAAATAAATATTTTCCCAAAAATACTTTCAAGAAAATGCTTTACTCAGAAATTCTGAACTGGTGTCTAGCCTCGCTAGACTCCCAAACTTTAAGAAAGAATGTCTCTCAGGCTATACTATCATATATATTAATATGTATTCACACTCAACTATCTCTTGTACGATATCTATGAATAAACTTGAAAAATAGATAAACGTTTAAGACTACGACACTGACGTTTAACTCTCACGTCACCCCATACTGGAATTGTGCCTCAGGATGGGGGAATCATCCGAGTGGTATATATACATGCTAATTCCTCGTACGAATTCTATGAATGAATTCAAAGAATAGAAAGTCGTACGAGGCTACGACGCTGGCGTCTAACGCTCATGTCGCCCCATACTAGAATTGTACCTCAGTATGAGGGAGGATCACGTATAGCTAGCTAGCATTTAATCATATACATACTATTCTCATAATCCTCTAAATATGAGTATAATCATTGAAATTCTTAATTTCGGGAAATTTCCAACAACAGGAAAATTATTCAACAAGAAATATTTAAAACATATTATTTAAAATAAAGGTCCACTCACAAAATAGGCCTAAGCCTGATGTCGGTCGGAGGCCTCGTCAGCTCGAGCCTCCTCGCGTCTTGTTCCAAAAACATGATTAAATCCTTAATTAGCACACCGACACTTAAAGAAAATAGGCGAAATTAAAAAGGAGACCCGCGCGCTCAACCAAGCCTATCGCCCAAATTCTTAATTTCACTACCAACCAAATAAACCTCCACAAAATCTTAACCGACAACCTCTAACACCTTCCACCTTTCTAACCTTAAATAATCACCTGGCCGGATTTTAACTTAATAATCCGCCAAAGATACCAAACTTCAAAAATTTCCAAGCCTATCCAAAACTCCTCCAAAAATTATAAAACTAATTCCATTAAACTCCTCAACAAATTCCCTACAAAAAACATTTTTCCCGGCGGCCAACTCCGGCGACCTCCAATGCCCACCAAAATTTAATAGCACCTTCCTCTCAACCTCCTCTACAACTTTCCTAACTAGCACAAATCACAATTCCAATCCTAACTAGGCCAATCGAACGAAAACACACAAAAAGCCCTAGAAATTTCCCTCACCGATTTCTCCTTACCTAGCTCGAGATGGAAGGAGCCCTTTGGAGGGATTGCTGCATGGGAGGAGAGCTTTGTTTTGAGCCTAGGCTCGCCGACTATGGCGGCTGGAGGAAGGAGTTCTGGCTACGGAAGCCTTTGGGCAGTCGGAACTTTCCGGGTTGATTTCTCCTTCACGGCGGCGCTAGGGAGGCTACCAACGGTCTAGAATGGAAGCTGGGAAGGAGGCCAATTGATTGGGACCGGCGCGGCGACGAATGGAGGCCGGACAGCGACGGGATGGCGACGGGAAGTTCCGACAGGGAGGAGGTATTGGGTCGGGGAAAGAGAGAGAGAGAAAGGAGAGACACGCGGAAGAGAGAGGGAAGCGGACTGGGCTTGGCCCAAAACCGGGCCAACCTAAAAACTAATACCCACTTCAAAATTCAACACCCCGAAAAAATAATACCCAAATAAAAATTACCTTTACTAGCAAAATTTACCATTTTTACCGTCATCACTTTTTCTTCTTTCGAATATATCCTTCCAAATAATCGTCCCCTAACACCACTCTGGGGACCAATTAAATTAAATACTTACTGACGAAGACAGTAAAATTCTTATTACCACCGTGCTAGTAATTAAGGTAAAAATTAAGGGTCGGGGCGTGACACGTATAGTATGAGGCTGAACCATAAAAAATGCTTGTTTGGGGTTGTCAAGGGGAAGTTCTTGGGACATGTGATTAGCCGGCAGGGGATCGAAGCAAACCTGGAGAAGGTCCAAGCTATAATGGATATGATGGTCCCGAAAGTCCGCAGCGACGTGCAGTCCCTGACGGGCAAGATGACGGCTCTTGCTAGGTTTATTTCCAGACTCACGGACAAGTGCGCGCCGTTCTTCAAACTGCTCAAAAGCCAGCATTGCAAGCTGATCAATTGGGGGCCCGAGCAAGATGAGGCTTTTAGGAATATCAAGGAATATTTGGCATCCATGCCAAAGCTTTCAAAGCCAATTCCCGTGGAGATGCTATATCTCTATTTGACAGCATCCAGTACGGCAGTAAGCTCGGTTTTGACCAGGAAAGATAACACCATCGAGCTTCCGGTGTATTATGTGGGCAAGGGCTATATGCTGGCTTAAAGCAGGTACCCGGATCTAGAAAAGTTGGCCCTAGCACTCATCGTGACCGCTCGGAAGCTGCGGCATTACTTTCAAACTCATTCCATCACTCTGTTCACGAATTGCCCCCTCAAGCAAGTCCTTCTGAAGCCAGAGACGAGCGGGAGACTGGCCAAATGGGCGATAGAACTGGGGGAGTTTGACATACACTGCATGCCGAGAGTAGCTATCAAGAGGCAAGCAGCTACGGATTTTATCTCAGAATTGACCCCTATGGAAAGAGTCGTGGAGTGTTCGGAGGTTGAGCGAGAGGATACGGTGGCTCTCTAAGAAGTCCAGCCATGTTGGAAGTTGTTCGTAGACGGCTCCGTCACTAAAGAGAAGAGCGGGGCGCGAATAATATTGGTAAGCCCGGACGGGTTCGTGAACAAGTACGCCCTGAAGTTTAATTTCTCCACATCCAATAATACAGCCGAGTACGAGGCATTGATCGGAGGGCTATAGTTGGCACTAGAGATTGGAATAAAAAGAGTCGAGGTGTTCAGTGACTCGTACGTAGCTTGTGGTGAACCAAGTCAGCGAGACATTTAAAGTTAAAGAACCTCACCTGAATTCTTACCGGGCACTCACAAATGCTCTCTTGTGCGGATTCGAGTCAACAACTGTGGCTCAGATCTCTAGGAAAGAAAACAGTCATGCCGATGCTTTGGCTCGTCTTGCCATCGGTACCCACCAAAAAGGGCGCAAAAAGGTGAAGGTCAAAATACTAGACCGTCCGAGTATCGACAAGACAATCTCGGGAATATTCACCATCACTACCGGTCCCAAGGAACCAACATGGATGGACCCCATCATCGAGTTCATCAGAGAGGGTGTTCGCCCGTAGAATAGGCGGTAGGTAAGAAAGTTGCAATCGAGATGCGCCAGATACACCCTGATCAACGGTAAACTGTACCACATGGGTTACTGCTTTCCCAACTTGAAATGTGTATCAGTGCAAGAAGGTGAGACGATCCTCCGGGACATCCACGAAGGCGTTTTCGGTAATCACTCCGGATTGCGATCCTGTCCTTCAAGACTCTAAGAACGGGGTATTTTTGGCCCAATATGGGGAAGATGGCAGATCAAGTGTCGGCAAGATGCTATAAATGCCACCAACATGCTAACAAGGTCCATTCCCCGTCCATTGCACTCTCGATCCTGTTGTCTCTGTGGCCCTTCGCGCAGTGGGGTCTAGATTTGATTGAGAAATTTCCCACTGCTCCCAGACAGTACAAGTATGCCATAGTGGCAGTGGATTATTACACCAAGTGGGTTGAAGCATAACCACTTAGTCGAATAACCACAGACAGTGTCATGGGTTTCCTCATGAAAAATAGCTACTGCAGGTTCGGCGTCCCGGAGACTATCATAGCTGACAATGGTACGCAGTTCAACAACCCGAAGCTCATCTAGTTCACCAAGGACATGGGAACCCGGATGGTGTTTGCATCGATAGCTCACCCAAAGACCAATAGGAAAGTGGAGGCGGTCAACAAGATTGTAAAGAAATTGCTGAAGAAGAAGTTGGACGTGCAGAAATGCTCCCGGAAGCTTTGTGGGCCATATGAACCACTGCTACAGAGTCAACGGGAGAGACGCCCTTCAGCCTTGCTTTCGGCACGGAGGATGTCATTCCTATCGAGGTGACGGTACTAACTAGAAGAGTCGAGGGATACGATGAGCAAACCAACACAGAGGGGCTACAGTTAAACATGGATCTCATCGAGGAGAGAAGAAACAGGGCTGACCTACAACAACCAAGTTTACAAGTAGTGCGTCGCCCGGCACTATGATTGCAAGGTCAGGCCATGTACCTTAGGTCTAGGAGATTGGGTGATGAAGTGGGTGATGACCCAACCAATGACCCTTGATCCAACATGGGAGGGCCCTTAAAAGATAGTGGAGGAAGTCGGCCCTGCAACGTTCTTCCTAAGGGACAGGGACGGCATAGTCACCGGGCACCCTTGGAACACCGAGCACCTTAGGTTCTACCCCGTTTAATCGAAGTCAAGAATTGTAAATTATGCCCACCGAGTTTGACTAGGTCAAGCCGGGAGGATGCCTTCATTTGTTTTGATAACAACTATTATAGAAATGGAGAAGTTAAATTCGTAACACTGTTAAATTCGTAACACTAGAGTAAAACTGTCGGTTTGATACAACAGGTTCAAAAAGGCAAAACAAATAGAGGCAAAACACAGAATTCAAAGGCACGAAAATAGGGAATTCAACGTGGGCACTTAAATAAATTATGACAACCGGACTTCCGGGCAGAAGTCTATGTTCCCCGGAGCATGCACAAAGCCATTACAAAAAAAAAAATCAAAAATTACAATCCAGTTGCACTCAGTTCAAAGCCCTAAGCTAGGTTATTCTCGACCGAGTCGACTGTATCTTCTTCGTCCTCACTCTCGGACACATTCATGTCAATGCTAGCACTGTCAGGATTGGCCTCGGGAGGAACCTTCGGGTTGATAGCTTGGGAGTCCTGAGCTTTGGCCTTCTCTTGTGCAGCAAGCAGATCTGCGAGCATCCGGGGCTTGTCAAGGTACCCATGCACGCTCCACTTCATGAACTTCGCGGTGATAGCCTCATCTCGAACAGACTGGAGAAGACCTTTGAACTCTTGGGATTCCTTGAAAGCTGCAATGGTTTGATCACAGCGCGCGAGAACAAGGCTCTTAAGCTCTACGATCTTGGATTCCTTCTCATGAAGCTTAACCTCAAGAGAGCGATACTTTTCAAGCTCCACCCGCAAGGACTCCACTTTAGCTTCGAGCTCGAGGATCCGATCAGCTTTGCTCTCCACCTCCCGAACGTGCAACTGAAGCATGGCCAGCTTCTCGGCCAAGACATTTTTCTCCCTTTCCAGAGACCCCTTCTCGGTATGGAGGTAGCTCACATGACCGTTGAGCTTGGCCACCTGCTCTTTCAGTTTGGCAGTGTCCTCGCTGGCATCAATATAGTACATCGCGAAGAGAGACTACAAATAATAGCTAAAATAAGGAAGTCCCCAAGACCAATCAAAAAGAAAAAACAAAAGCGTCCCGTACGCTAACCTTCATCAGATGTTCCCGGGCAATCTTTCGGGACTCGGAAGGCGAACCTTTTTTGAATCTCACCCGGTCTAGATCGATCCCCTTCAAGTCGCTGATCATTGCACGAACGAACTTCTCATCCACACAACCGTACTCATCGAAAATCTGCCTGATCGGGGTCTTCGGAATCTTAGGAACCGCAGGGGCCAATATAGATAGCGAGGGAGTCGAAACGGATCCCCCGAGAGCCGCCTTATGCTTCTTCGGTTTTGGAGCAGGGTTCCCGGATACGTCCTCGCCGGTGTATGTCACCTGAGACTCAGCACCGTGGGTTTTCTTTGAATGGTGGTGGCACCTTTTCTTTTCACCCAAATTGGTCCGCAAGACTGAGGGAGGAGGTATCGACGAAGTCTTCGTTGACCCGTATACCTCATCCGGAACTTCAAGTACCTTCTGCTTGTCCAAGACCCGTACCGTGTGCGTATCCACATCCACCTCGGTGTGCAAAGCTAAATCCCCTTTGATCAGTAGCTTCTTCAAGAGGGCTTGATCCTTCTCCATGTCAAGAGGGTGATTAGGGCGAGGAACACGCCTAGGGATTTTTCCTACGAACCAAAGACAGAATATTTAATTGAGCTGAGCATAACAAGGACTTCAAATGTAAAGCGGAAGTAAAGATGAACCCACCGGGTACTCTGCTCATCTCACAGTGCACGAAAAATGCCCACCGCGTCAAGTGGTAGGAGCTACGGTCCTCATCATGGGGCCAGGCAACATATATGCGTGCAATATGCTCCCACTCGATCGCTGTTAGCGAGTAGTTCTGATACCCAATAGCCCAGAAGTAGTTGGGCACCGTGTGCCGTCTCGTCCTTCTTTGCCACGGGCCCCCCACTAGGACTACCTTTGCTCTCCATTCCTTGTTTATCGAAGAAGGGAGATCGGTGATGAAGAACTCATAGTCCCGCGCAGTGAAACCTACATACCCGGAGCTTCCGGCCTTCTTCGAGTATGACAGTCTGTAGAGCGCGCGGAACTTGTTGATTGTCGGGCACCCCATGTTCGACAAGCAGTACAGGCATCCGAGTCCCAGAAGTTCACGCCATTGATTTGGTGGGACCTGGCCGGAAGCAAGCTGCAGCATGCTTAGTATGTACTATACATATTGAGGTAGCGGTACAGAGAACCCATTCATAAACATGTTATCGTGCACCGCTACGTAGTTGTCTTTTGGAGCGCACGCTAGTTCCCCTTGGTACAAGCCACGCATAGGGATACCGGAGGGAATGTTCCACTCCTCCCTAAACTGTTCTATCTCCTCGGATGTGAAACTGCAGACGGGCTCATCGCACACCCTACCGTCCTCCAGGCGGTGAAGGGCACGTGTGATCAGAATTGCTTCGAGCACAGGGTGCTCGGGACTCGAGCTGGAGGATCTAAAATGGGATTTTGCCCGCGCGGCATCTCTTTTAGTTTCCCAGTGCAGGTACTCTTCTATCCTTTCATCATCATTAGCGGGAGCCCGCCGTGCTGAGCTAGAGACACTGGCATCGGAAGCTCTAAACTTCATTTTAACCCTATAAACACCCTATGGACTATAAGATACCTACATCGCGTGCACCCCCTTACGCAAGAATCCACTTTTCTCCTGAGCTCAGCTCCGCAGCACCCCCTTTAGATCTACGTTTCAATGGAAGGAAGCCTAAAACAGAGAGAAATAGACACAGAACGAAAGAAGAATGAAGCAGAAGGCAGGGTTTTTTTTCAGAGGGGGGACGGAACATATATACGAAGCGGGAGAAAGGACGCCTCGATTTTTCCCCCAACTCATTTACCGCAAACGAGAAAATCGAATCCGTCACGACCCACCGTAGGATCGTGACACGTGCCCCACTACCCGGTAACTTCTTGAAGAAGAGAGGAGTGAAACGACTTGGATTAAATGCATGTCCCTTCACCTCCTTACAGCGCCACCTAGCGGATATGCAATTAATACCCTGACACACAACCACCTACCCAAGCTACCAACCTAATGACACTACCCGGTAGCACTTGCCAGCAGTCACCGAGCTCCCAGGGAATTCGTGGACCTATCGGTTAAGCCATCAAGGATGTCATATCATACAGAGAAAAGACATGTCTCGGATATTCCACCCTGAACGATCCCAAACTCGCGCAAGTTATCCCTAACCATCGTGGCAATCTGCTGCGATCGACTTTCAGTTATGACAAGTGGGCGGATCACCATGAGTCCCCCTGCTGTACGCGGACTTTCTTTCCACGCAAAGGGGCGAACTCAACTCGCTTACTGATTTCATTACATATGCACGAGGCGAACTCAGGCGCGAGATTTCGCCAACATCGCAAAGGGGCAAACTCAGCTCGTCTATTGATTTCATTACAAATGCGCCAGGCGAACTCAGGCGCGAGATTTCGCCAAAATCGCAACGAGGTGAACTCAGTCGTGAGATTTCGTCAAGATCGCAACGGGGCGAACTCAGGCGCGAGATTTCGCCAAGATCACAACAGGGCCATTATGTTCCAACAAAGTGACCAAAATAGTAAGTCTCGGATAAGTGTGGGCAACATAGCAGAACAATTGCAAGTCTCGGATAATCTCAATCTCCTGATAAGCGCCTGAAGGGAAGGAACAACTGTTACTAAAGATTCCTATTCTCGAGCAAGAACCTAAAGGACGCATGCGTACGAACTAAGGCATGCATACCGCCTTGGAAACATTTCATCAAGAAGCAAGGTTGAAAGAACTAAGCCTTGAGAGTTGTAAGTCCCTTGTACAGCTCCTGAAGAGTAGGAGTTGGGCATGTCAGTATCATTCCCTTCACACGGAGAATAGTGGCCTTATAACCCACGTGAGAATCGTACTCCGCGCTCGAGCAACAACAACTAACATGGAACGGCTCGCTACCTTCCATCGCAACCATAACCCGTTCAAACATGTCCTGAGTACGAACTTGGGGGGACTAGGATCGGGTACCCATTAATAATTCGGCATCACGGACCATTTCTTCAAGTCCCCACTCAAGACGTGTCTTGAACGGGAACTTGAGGGGACTTGTAGTCGGTAGTCGATATATACCTCCCCTGACCCGCGATGCTTCGAAGCCCATCATGAGGCAGATCGAACAGGCCTCATCCTGGATGCTATAGCAGTCTGGGCCGGGAGGGGAAGACTTCACATAAGGCCAAAATAAACATAATATAACAGTATACTTGTCCCACATCGAATAACATGCAAGACATAAGTCAAAGCGGGGCTATAAATACAGCTGAAGTCAACCAAAATGGTCAGAAACATCTCCTAGCATTTAATACTTATCTACCAATAACTGACTTTATCATCGGAGAGAGAAAGACTGGAAAGTCCCGGTCGGTCTCCTTTTGCAGACAAGAAGAAGAATATCCAAGGACAAACCACGTGCGGTAGTTTCTATGAGGTCTACGGGATCCAACAGAAACACTAGTTTTCTAAAATCTACGAGAAAGTTCATGAAATCCACCAGAAAGATTGAGAAAATCTCAAAGGTTTTTATTAATTAAAAGCTGCTGACTACAACTGATAAATGCTCCTTATATAGGAGCAAATAAACCTTAGGGCAGCTAACATCAAAGCCTAAAAGCTCATGGATTAAAAGAAAACCAAATCCAAAACAAACTAACTATTAAAGATAATAACTGAAAACAAGTAAATCTTTATTTTGAAGGCCTAAACGAACTCGGATGACCTAATAAAAAGCCCATATGACGTGGAAAAGCAACAAGTTGTATTCGTTGGGTCGTTCCGATTCCAGAAATGTATCATAATAGTCAATCGGACTACCGAACCTCAAATCTGGAGTAAACCGGGTTTGGACTTGTTTCTATCCATCTGTTCTTCAATCTCTATCGTCATCTGTTCTATATCAATAAATTGAGTAGGTACACAGACGTTGTATGATATATATGATCGAGGTGTACTTTAGATTCGGCTGGCACCACGGCACCGCAGCTAACATTGTCTTGTTCGACTCGACAGAGGAACTGAGGAGGAAGAAGAGGCCGTACGTAAACTTGTAGTAGTAAGCGACTTCGCCACAGGATTCTGCGCAACGAAACCGCGGCCAAAACCAGACGTTGTTTCTTCAGTCGAGCTCAATCCCCAACGCAACGTCGTCATGAAGAGGAATAATTACAACTATGCAATAAAATCCGATTTAGGGTTTGCTAAATGCCACCGTCCATGACTCATCCGCCTTGTCTATAATCGTTAAGCTAACTCCGACAAATATATTCTCAGTATGACTCCCACATGCATGTATTCATGGCTGGCTCAAAATCTATAGTGAAGTCTCCTCATAATTTGATCAGAAACACCATCAGATCAATGTCGATACTCCAAACTGAGAAACACCTAAATTCCATTTTCGTGCTAAATATGGGTTTCTAAAATTTCGATTTTTCCGTTAATATTGAGGGGTTAAAGTGAAAGTTGTATTCACCACATGCATGATAAATTTACTCAAGTCGACAAAATGAAATTTTAGGCTTATTGTCAAAATGAGTATGGGCCGTCACTTAAAGAATTAAGGAACACTCATACGTTTTGGGTTTATTGGCCCATTTGAAACTCCATGCAACTACCGAATTGCTCATTGCACCCCACTAGACCTAGTAAAATACCTTCGGCAAGTTTGTAATGCTTGCATAGCAACCAAACTGCCAGTTTAGATTCGGTTTTAGACTTCATGATCGATTATGACGAAGAGGAAGAGGGCTTGCAGAGAAACGATTGGTGCAAGGGAAAAAAAAGAAACGGGGTTTCGTAAATCGTAGCAACGTACAAAGGTTAGGGAAGGAAAATGGAAAATAGGAGGAGAAAATATACAAGTGGAAATAAAACTAAGATTTGTTAACGCATCGCACATCATGGAGCGAGATAGGGATAGACTTCGTTAATATCCAGGTCGTCGCACTTTGGGATGATGTTAGCAGCAGAATGCCTCTAGAAACAATATCATCATCGATTCATTTGAATTATTTTTGCCATTATATATTCTTGAATGTATCCATCTCCAAAAGACTTCCAAATTCATAAATTTTTATTAGTCAAATATTCACCATATTTACCTGCAAAATTTTGAAGGGGATCGACCAACGAATCTTTATAGTAAAAACCAAATTATGTTTCTTACATCAATTTCAGTATAAAGTAGTTGTATTATGTGACATGTTTTACTCATGAATCAAACTTTGATACTATTAACTCTTTAATTGAAGCTATGAGCTGTGATATGTTGGTTAGCAAACCTAATTATCACCACAATGATCATGGTTTAAATTTTACTATATATGTAAGTGTTGTGGACGAACGAGACTTATGCGATGACATGTCGTCGTGGTTAATGAAATTTTTTTTTTTCATTTTTTTTGGTAGTGATGTGATAGGTGAGACGAACTTACTGAGTCTTGACAATTTAACATACGTAAGGGACCACTCCTAAAAAAAAAAATACACAAAGGACCTCTTATTACGTTGGGCCTGTTGTTTTGGGTTGGCTGGTTTGAATATGTGGCCCTGTCCGAGTACATGATGTTTACACCTAAATTAATATTTTACTGGACAGTAATTGTCTTAGTGAATATTAATTAAATTAATGATCCACGTCATACCGGCGAGCCCGAAATAATGGATTTACAAGTGATGGCCTGCTAGAAAGTCATGCGAGCTGGACAGTCCGCGTACGTATGGACTCCGCGTAACAGACTTTGTGTACAAGAGGAGTTTAATTGCTGGGGGAACACCTCGCCCTGACTTAGCATCGTACCCCAACTTGTATATACAAGAGCACGTGCATGGCTTGTGGTCCTTTAATTACATGAGCATCTCGACGGCATCTTGATGGAATCTCGCCATCGACCTGGCAGTAGGGGTGGCATTCGGCCCATTCGGTTCGGTTAGGGGCCAAAACCGAAAACTGAACTGAAAAAAAATTTCGGTTCGGTTCTCGGTTTTCAGAAAATTCAAACTGAAAACCGAACCGAACGGTTCGGTTCGGTTTTTTTCGGTTTTTGAACAGTAGAACGGATTTCCACTTTTGAACCACTTCTTGATCGAATTTCATCAAACTTCCTTCTAGACATATGTAGAACATGTTGTGTAGATCATCTCTGCAAAATTTCAGCCAATTTGGTGATCGTTAAGGCCCTCAAATCAATGAAACAATCTCAGCTGTTCATTGCGGAACCGTTACTGTGTTTCATTGATTTGAGGGCCTTAACGATCACCAAATTGGCTGAAATTTTGCAGAGATGATCTACACAACATGATCTACATATGTCTAGAAGGAAGTTTGATGAAATTCGATCAAGAAGTGGTTCAAAAAGAGGACGTCTGCCGGTTCATAAAAAAACATAAATCCTTCTCAATTCGGTTCGGTTCGGCCGGTTCGGTTCGGTCCGGACCCTAAACCGAAACCGAACCGAATTTTTTTCGGTTTTCGGTTTTTTTTTTTTTCGGTTCGGTTTTTCTTTCGGTTCGGTTTTTTTCGGTTTCGGCCCGGTTATTTCGGCTCGGTTTTCGGTTATTCGGTTCGGAAGTGCCACCCCTACCTGGCAGCCTCGCCCCGACTTTGTGGATTGGCGCGACCTCGCCAGTGTTTAATGAGGAAAGCATCTCGCTCGTATCTTGAAAAGCATTTCGACACTGGCTCGGGGGTACCTCACTACTGAATGCTTGTTTAATTAAAGGTGAGGGCATCATTGTCTTATCCTTGGTTGAATAAAGCAGAAGGAAAACATTGACTGGTTGATATTGTACGTGCATGGCAAGGGTTCTTATCCCATGCATAGTTATCCAATAGATGTGAAGCATACCTAGATGTGAAGCATGTGATTACTCCTAATTCTAGTTGATTAAGGAGATATACATGCAAGCTGTGCATATCTACTTTGCATGCACGTCAGAGTTCTAGTATTCAAGGGCACTCATACAGTGCTTAGAAGGAGTATACGTCTAAGAAGTGTTCTAGGCAAACTCTACTGTTTAGAACAAAGCGACGACCACGAAATGATTTACATCGCCTACGCCACATTTATCGTTAAGGACTTCTACAAGTCTTTGACATGCTTTGGGCCAATACCAGTGGCCCTAAATAGCTCTATATAAGAGAGTTCGAGCAGACTCTCTCTAGAACAACACAATTACACAACAAATCAACAACACACACTCTCAACACAACAAACAAACAAACAGTACAACTGCAAACCTTCGAGCGTCCTCGAAAACCCTTACGTTCTAAGCGCACCCTGCCTTAGATCTCAGAGCCCGTCAGGACTCGTCCCCGATTTCCCTTTTGTTGCTCTGCTCGCTCTAACAGTGAGTATCGATCGACAGGTGACCGAGAAGACTAAGCTCGTAAATATTTCTCGCCCGCGAGGTGGCACCGGAGCTCTCTTTCGCCTGGTTAGAAGTCAAGAACGCGCATCGTTCTCTTTCCTCGTCCGCGAGGTGGCACGCCCCGCACAATTGTTTTACTTTTGTTCCTAATCACCTCATCGCATCTCCAGCTGAGGACGTGGGCCAAAACACATGAATTGTTTATTCTCCAACTAGACCAATCACTTTCATGTGTTTTAAATTTGACCTTTTGAATCTCTCTATGGAATGGAGAATATATTGTCATCAAGCTTGGAGGCTGCGCATATTGAATAAGGTAAAAAAAAACAAAAAAATCGGCAACGTGTTAATCCCTTTTCTTATTCCTTTGTTTGGCGAAATCTATTTCACATTGCAAGAATTCTACCAAGAAGCTTCTTCAGTTTGACCAGAAATGTCAAGCTTCTTCGGTTTGGCGGAAATGGAGCTGAAAAAAATGGAACTTGAAGAGAGGGTTTTCTTCGCGCAAGTTATTGGAATAGTTAGGACTTAGGATCAAGTTCAACTAGTAAAATTTGTAGTGGAGCCCTATCGATCTTTTTCTTCTTCTTCTATGTAGTTCACGACGAACAACTTAACATTTCCTATTATCTTCAACAAAATACAATTCAAACGAGTACTGTTTTTAAAGGCTTTGATACCACATTTGTCTTTACATCAACTTACGCCAATTACCGTAAAAAACGATCACGGGTTATGCTTTTGCAATTAGCAAAAATATGTGATGAAAGGTAATTCTTCTTTCTATAGAAATTTGAAGTGAACAATCACGCGTGATTACGCAAATAAGAAGTTGCAAACCGCACCGGTTATAGTGTTCGTGCAATTGTCTTTTGGGCACTAAGGTAAGAATTGCAGACTTTTTGTTCTTTGAAACTGCTATCAAACGTTAATCATAGAGATTTATTTAGTTATTTGATTTATTTTGAAAGACAAACCATCAACTTATGACCATTATGAACCCTCTATGACTCGCAAGAACCGGGTTAACATTTGAATCCAAACCAATTTCCACATGAAAACAGTTGATCGCATTGGCTCAAAGTTTTTCACCTCATAAGTCTGCAAGCATCCGACCTATAATCAGGTCTCGTGATAAAGTGAACTATATCTCGACCATGAAATAAAATTCCTCAATCAAAGTTAGAAGAGAGAAGGTAGAAATGATCGAAGACCGAGCAAACGTGGTCTTTGCATGTACCATATATATAGCAAGTTGTGCCGTTCATTCTCACTTCACATTTGAGCTCCCAGAGCATATTTAGCAATGTTAGTCATTTTTAAGTTAAATTTTATTTAAATTAACTAAAATATCATTTTGGCGTCACTTTAAAAATGTGGCTGCATCAATACTATCTATTTTAGCTAGCATTACGTCAACATTATTCTTCAAATAGAAATTAAATAGTTTAAATATATTTATATATCACAAAAAATATCTTACAATGAATTTAATAAATTATAGCTAGCTTCATTTGAGTTATCTCGTTAGCTAAATATAGCTAACGAGATAGCTAAAAGTTATAATATTTAACTAGCAAAATAGCTAAAAGTTATAATAGCTTAAGTTTGGCTAGAACATCCAAAAAAACTAAACACTCACTAAAATAGCTAAAAGTTAAAATATATAATCTGTTAAAGTTACTCTCGCGTAGGTACTAATGAAGTTCGTGTTACCAAAACTTACCAACTGACCTCGTACATTCTTTACACACACACCAAACACTAAACTCACCCATAGTTTAAGGACAACAACCAAATTAAACGAAGGCAAACCTTCTCGAAGATTCTGTAAGATAAAACTATAGGCCTATAGCTACTACTTATATCTCGCCAGCTAAAACCCTAATACTATTCTTGATATGATCCGATTGACACCAAATAAGTATAGACAGAAACGCATCAAATTATTGCTACCCGAAAACCCCTACATCACCCTCACTCAGCATTATATAAAATCCAAATGCTTCCACATTTTCATTCTTTAATATTCAAGTTTGGCCGCACCCTCTGGTCATAGTCAACGCCCACATCTCCTCAAAGTTTTCGTTCTCCCCTCTTCTTCATCTCATCTACTGAAGACTGCCCCTTTCTGCTACCCTTTTAGGCTTTTAGTTTCTTTTCGATTTCGCTTTTAGCTCTTACCAACAACCAAACAGACCCAGACCCCAAAAATTACAACCTAAAACCCAGAAACTCTGGCTTGATGAGTTTCTTAGGTTTCAAGTATGGGGTGCTCTGGATGGTCATCTCCCTCCTCCTTCTCTCGCACCAGATCACCGCCCAGAACACAACCCAGACCGGAACCCCAACTTCTTCTTCGCCCAAGTTCGATATCAAGATGGCGGCTGTCATGATCGTACTTGTGGTCGTGTTTTTCATCTTGGGGTTTCTCTCCGTCTACACCCGTCAATGCGCTCAGACACGTCTCGGTGGACGCGCCGACCTCGCGCGTGAGCGCATGATGAACCGCGGTCTCGACCCTGCCGTCATCGAGAGTTTTCCCGCCTTCCTGTTCTCCGACGTGAAGGGGCTCCACCTCGGGAAAGACTCTCTCCAGTGCGCGGTGTGCTTGAACGACTTCCAGGACGACGAAACGCTGCGTTTAATCCCCAAGTGCGACCATGTCTTCCACCCGGACTGCATCGACACGTGGCTCATTTCTCACTCGACCTGCCCGGTCTGCCGTGCCTATCTGGTTCCCAAGCCCGGAGAGGAGCTGTACAGCGCTCTCATGGAGCTTATCGACCAGGAAGCGGGTCAACTCGAACCGGAAGACGTCGCTGCCGAACCGAAGCTGCCCCGAGACGTGTCGGTTCGCGTTGTTGAGGATCAGATTAAGGAGGAGGAAGGTACTCCAAAGATTAATTTGATTAGTGTTAATGATCCGGCCAATCAAAGGCTTCCACCAAGGTCGAGGTCGACCGGGTTTGGGCCGAGGTCAAGTTCCACGGGCTTTGGGCCTCCGAGGTCCGGGTCCACTGGACGACGATTCGCAGGAATGTTTTTCCCGCGATCGCAGTCCACGGGCCATAATTTGTTGGTCCAACCCGGTGAGAATACCGAGAAGTTTACTCTGCGGTTGCCTGAGGAGGTCCGAGCTAGGTTGATGAACATGGCCCTAACACGCGCCAAGAGTACCAGCGTGTTCCCTCGAGCGGGGAGTGTGAGGCAAGGTTATAGGAGTGGAAGTGTTCGTGGAGGGAAGAATGGTATTGATCGGTTTGAAGGAAGTTCGCGGTCGAACAGGTGGGGTTTCTCGATGATGCCGCCGTTTCTGTCTCGGTCGGTTAAACAACAACCTGGGATCGATAGTGACTTGGCAGCTCAATCAGCGGTTGCTGTGCGGGACTCGAATAAGTCACCGGAAAGGGTTGTAATTGTGGTCGAGGAAGAACGGTCGACTCATACGTTACGACAGAAAGGTCAAGTTTAAAATTAGTGACTGTTGTAGGTGGTTGGGAGGTTTTGTGTACATATCTTGTTAAATTGAATTAAATTTTGTTTTGTTTCACAAATTTGATTTCAGAAAGGTTGTTTACTCAAATCGCAAGAGAAATACGTACGTGTAAGAAATTTATTCTATAAATTGTAATTCAATTGGATGTGGATGTAATCGGTGTTTGTTATGATGCTTAGATCTTTTCCTTTTTCCATAATCATATCATCGATCATTTGGAGTCATATTACTACAAAGTCCCTCTTCATTACGGCACAATGATGGCCATCATATATATAGGAAGAAACGAGTTTGAAATTAATGATCAAACAAGAAGTTTCTTCAAATTAAGGGTTTAGTCTTGTTTAATTGCTTTGGTGAGCTCATGGTTTATATACAAAGAACGCAGCCTTAGTAGGTTGATATCAAGGACTTGAAAGTCATGGATAACCAATCTGTTAAACTATCTTCTTAATTTCTAAGTACATTTTCAATTAAGTACGAATAGGACAATTGAAACAAACCTCAATTAATCAAGTCAAAATTGCGTGCCTGAAGCTAACGGGGTTAGTGTGGTTAGTTAACGGGGTTAATGAGGTTAGTTAAACAGGGTTAGTCAGTCATCTAACAGAGTTATTGTCACCTAGAAGTACTAAACGAGGTATGCATACCTCAAGGCATGCAAGGGGCTCCCTTATTTATATTGCTATCTTTGAAAAAGTAAACAATCAACAATAAAAATAAATGAGGAAGCCATATCTAAGTTAAATGTGTGAAAAAAAAGTGGTGTATAAACAATAAACAACATTTTTCATTCGTACAAACCATAAAGCATGTTGGAAAAGAACCGTCAACCAACATTATTCTTGTGTTTGCTAAATGTGTGAACCAACATTTTTCTTGTGTTTGCTAAATGCGTATTCGATAGTTTGGGAAACTTGTTAAAGAAAACGTCAACCTTTTTTCAATTTTAAGCGGGAGCGGGTGGGGGGTTAGGCGTAAATCCTACACCCTATATTACATTATGAGTTAGAGAGAAAATTCTGAAATAACATCACGGGTCTGGAAGGCCATAAGATTGATCCGGCGGTGAAGGATCCACTGGACTGTCCTTGCAGCTCGAGGCTGAGTGCGAGAAGGGGGAGGAGAGGTTGTTAGGCCTTAGTGTGGCCTAATGTGTTGGGCCTCTGGGCCCACCCTCTTTCCTTTCTCTCTCATGTGGATTAGGCCTGATTTGGACAGTAGTATGAGCAACAACTCCAACCTATGTGATCGCTTTAGTAGGAGCAACAACAACTAACCTATGTGATCGCTAGATCAAATGTTTCACTTGTCTGATGGATGGAAACGTACACTATTGGGTCTTAGGCGTCAAACTTGTCAGAATAAATGTTTTGATCTAATGATCACATATGAGTGGAGGTTTTTTATGCAATTTGTTTTCTAGTGTCAAGGTTCATTTTTTTTCGACGTAGTTTTTTTTGTTTGTTTCCCTTTCAGTATTTAGTTGTAGCTGAGTAATAGACTTGCCGTAAACTTGTATTGTAGTTTGCTCTTGACCTAGAAATATTTGGCCGTATGGCATTTTCAACCAGTGGAATATATTCCCAAATTTCAAAAAAGAAAAGAAAGAAAAAAGAATGTTTTATATTAACAAAATAATAGAAAACATGATTTCACTCGGTATAGTTACGAGTGAGATTGCTGAAAGTTAAAATGAATAACCACTTCGAAATTAGGTGCAGTCGTGCAGCTACTAAAAAGTTCACATTCTCTCCAAAATAGCAATGATAGAGAGAGTCTGGTAATGATACAGTAAATGTATAACTCGGTTAATTATAACAAAACTTAGAGATCGAGGGGTTTAGACTCCATCCGGCCTAATTTTCGCTTAACCTTGGGGGTAGGTCTGAACCTTTGGGAGGGGTTCTGGACTCCGGGGGCCTAAATATATCAATACTTCGGGGAGGCGGTATGGACCATGTCGGGCCTTATGACAGGGTCGCCTCTACTTGAAGCTAATGGACTAGTAGTTGTTCTGATTGTTTGTCTTCTGCATTAGGCGTGGACCACTTCGATACACGTTTGCTGGCATCCTCGGCCTTCAAAATTCAAACCACCAGAGAGTGAAAAACAGGGGGACTTGAAAATTAGAAACCAAAACATGGATAAAAAGAGGTGGTCATTGGACATACCTCCTTTTTCCAATCTCGTCTTACTGTTATGACCGCCAATATCACTGTCTGTACAGCAGTTCCACCAAAGATCATTCCACCCCAAATACCCTGTTATTAACATCAATTTCAACATGAATTTGAAGGCCATATAAGATTTTCAAAACTTGGTGTAGTGAAAAAAAAAAAAACGTGGGTACATAGAGAATTATCCGCCAACGGAACTTACTCCAATACTCAAGTCGAATACCCATCCCATTAAAAACCCAAGAGGTAGCCCAACAATGTAGTAGCAGAAGAGATTTATGTATGCCACCCATGATTGCCATCCCGATCCCACAGCTACTCCTGTTGATTGTCAACCCCAATGATTTAACCAAAAAATTAGTCATTTTTTAAGATCATAATAATTTACATCTAAAAATTTCTTGTGACGCACACAACATAAATAAGACTATCTAAACTTTTGAATCATATTTACTGATTACATTACCGAATTAGGTTTCATCATGCTTTTGTGAGGATTAGTAAAAATGTGACTGAAATAACAAGAATGGAGTGAATAACAAACCTGATAAAACTGGTTGAACGCTGTTGAGTAAAATTGTGATGGCCAGGAGGTAAGAAAGATCATCAACTGCTGCGAGGACATCACTGCTGCTTGTGAATATGAGCGCGATCTTGTCTTTGAGTATCATCACAAGTACACAGAAAAAGAGACCGATCACTGTGGACTCTGTCACTGAAACCTTTGTTGCAAATTTCGCCCCCTTCCAGTTTCCAGCTCCCAACTCATTTGCCACCCTTACTCTGTGAGTTCACCAACAAAATTTAACACTACTATTGAAGAAAGCATAAAAACTTAAAATGTGCTTATTGATGACAATAAGTGTTTTCACATGATTTCAAATCAGTTCTGCTGCCCCTAGCTACAAATAGTGCTTCCCCAAAACCAAAAATACAGCTTAGACAAAAATTTGTTATCTACGTTTGGTTTGTTTACTATGATCAACACATACATGAAAGATCAGAACATTGACCAACTTCTTCTATATCCAATATAGTATTCAACCATGAATCTGGACTATTAAGGTTAAACCAACAGAAAGAGTCTTAACACTCACCCTACTACCATTTAATATATGCAACTTAGTCCGTTTGGCAGAATCTATATGGATGCATTAGAAGCTTCATTTCACTACTGAGATTTTTCTAAGGTTTATATGGGGATGCCCATTTAAAATGTATCATTGACATTGTAATATAAAAAATAAAAAAAACCTGACGAATTGTCCAGTTTATTGTAAAGGATATATTTAGAAGGAGCCAAAATTAAGAGGTAGAGATAAAAGAAACTATACCCTGTTCCAGCAAAGAAAGCTAAAGGAATCATGAGCTCCCAACCATTAATTGTCATGCTGCAAAAATTATATCCAATTACTATATTGTAGGTCTGTAGGAAAGACTGTAGAAATTCAAGATAGATTTGTGCTTCGAAATCAATGGCATACCAAATTGATAAGGCATCCACAGCAATAGTGGCATCACTTAAGTTGCCAGTCATTAATATCAGTATTCTGTAATACCAGTTCTCCAAGCTGCATTTAGATGTTAAGGACCAAATTATTGAATATTGAAGATCAACATCAATCCAGAAATTTAAAATATCAGTGTAGAAGAAAAATGAACATACCAGAGCATAACACCAGAAGCAGCAGAGAGTTTGATGAATTGCCAAAGCTCAGAAAAGGATTCCATAGATAAACCAGTCCAAGTGAGAGGGCACCAACCACAAGCAATATATATGTACATCCCAAAGACCAAAAACCACCATGAGATATCCAAAGCAATAGCTGCACCGACAACCCCACAATCCAACACATAGACTAGAAGCCAACTTGTGAACACATTAACCACCAATCCGGCTAACGCAACATAAGCGATGATAGAGTTCTTCAGCTGACATTGCAAGAATCTCTGCATAGGAAACTGGAATGCAAAGCTAAAGTGCAAGGGTATGAGCCACACAGCCACCAGCCCCGACTGCTCCGCCACTTCATCGGTTTGTCCCATGAGTTTAAGAATTGGTGATGCGAAAACATAAATTGGCAACAGAGCAAAGCAGCAGAGGAACAACACAATCCATGATCTCTGGAGGTATATCCCAAGCATGTGGTACCTTTTGGCTCCAAAAGCTTGCCCACATAGCGTTTCTAATGCGCTTGCCATTCCTAGCTAATCATGGTGATGAACAAAGAACATGTTATGCCAAACAATACATTATTCAAACAACAAGTCTAATACACTATGAATTGCCATACTATCAATCCAACACTGTATTTTCATACAGTTCTAATCAGAGGATCAACTTGGCTATGTTATTATCCACCTATAATCAGATGACAGTCTAACAACGTAACATTATTACAAAGATCATTACTCATGTACCAAAAGCCCGAAATTGAAGCCAACGATGACAGTGTTGGCAATGGAGATGGCAGCGAGTTCGACTTCACCGAGGTGGCCCGCGAAGGCCTGAGTGACGACATTCATGGTGTAAGAGGCTACACGGCTGAAGATGGCGGGCCCCACTATCTGCCATAGCTTCTTGGACTCTACCCAAACCCTCACGGAAAGCTTGCCTTCCTCTTTGTCATCATAACCGGCACTAGCATTTTCCGGTGGAGAAGATTCCGGTAACAGGGACAGGGTAAGATCAGAACCTGCACCATTTATATCCCTGCTGTGTTCCATTAGAGAAAACAGCCTCTGAATGAAACTCGCGTATTGCTTTACCTGCTGGCTATCTCTCCTGTCTTATTGGTCTACCATGAGAGACTGACATGGTAAAAGCCAAGTGAATTTGCAACCTGTGATTATATATGGTACAGAAAGCTAGAAAAGGATGACGATCAAGCAGGAATGGAGAGCTGGTCAATTCTAAGGATTAAATACTAATTTTTTAACTTTTATTTTTCGGAAATGAAGGATCCAAATGTTTCTATAACAAGGAGGTTGTTGCCAAACTGAATTGTAGTTTCGACAAAGTGGTGAGGTGTTTGATTGAGGACTCTTGTTGGCTAATTACGTGTGACTTGAGGAGAGCTCTTGGAAAATTGATGGTTTCATGTTCACTCTTTGTCATATCCAAATTTTTATTTTATTTCTTATTAAAACATTAGGCATGGCAAAGAGTTCGATTGGATCGGGTTGAAGAGACATGAATTTGGCATTCGTCCCCTTTGCCTTTTAACTTTGCCTTCTTTTATGTTTTGGCATGGTGTGCTGATCACTGTTTACTTTAGGGCATATGCACCCATTTAAGTCCATCAAACTATCAAACCATCAATTAAATTGCTTCCATCAAGTACTATTCACTGTAAATTGCTTTTATGGGCCTATTTTTATGCAGCGGTGCAGCTCCGTCAATTTAGCAATCACTATTCATCGATTTAATCTTTTATTTTTTGGATTTCATATATAATAATCAATCAATCACCAGACGACACGTGGCATTATCAGATATTGTGATCACTCAAATAATGTTATAGGATTTCCGATAGGATTTCTGATCAACCAAATAGTGACACGTGTGTGTTTGTCGGCCAAATAATGTCATTGGATTTTCGATAAGATTTTCGACGAATGACGACTCGACACGTAACATGATCTTCAAGTTCTTGGCATATGAAATTGACCATAAATAAGCTTCATCACCCTCTCTACTCACACAATCTTCACATCTCAGTTACAAATCTTCAAAAACACATTCCCTCAATTACTTCGCCATATTTCATCATCATTACGATGAGTTTTTTTCGTAAATTGTTGAAGCAGAGGCAACAACATAGTCAAGAGGACGCTGAGACGATGGATGCCATGATGACTAACGCGACCATGATGATGGTACATCTTGATACTTCAGATGAACCACAAGGACGCGGTTCGCGTCCTGGTCGCTCTCCTAATCACCCCAGACATAGGGTAGCTGGGGGAACAAGTCTCATGGCAGATTACTTCATCGAGCGTCCGATCTTTAGGGAGGAAGAATTTCGCCGGAGGTACCGAATGCACACCCATCTGTTCAACCACATCATGACGGCTCTCTGTAACCACGACCCTTATTGGCATCAAAAAGCAGATGCCACTGGAAAACTAGGGTTGCTGCCCCAACAGAAGATGACAGGTGCCCTCCGAATGTTGGCGTATGGTGCAGCTGCTGATCAGTGTGCTGAGATATGCAGGATGGGGGAATCAACTACACTAGAGTGCATGAAGAAGTTTTGCCAACAGGTGATAGGTATTTTTGGTCCGCAGTATCTTCGAGCTCCAACAAAGGCTGACCTCCAAAGGCTTCTTGCTAGGGCTGATCAGCGGGGATTTCCAGGTATGATCGGAAGCATTGACTGCATGCATTGGGAGTGGAAGAACTGCCCAACCGGGTGGCATGGGGCTTACAGTGGCCGGAAGGGTCGTCCCACCATTATTCTAGAGGCGGTGGCCTCGTATGACACGTGGGTATGGCACGCTTTCTTTGGTGTGCCAGGAGCTCAAAATGATATTAACGTACTCGACCAATCACCGGTCTTTGAAGGGCTCATTGCTGGAAACAGCCCGGCTGTGACGTTTCACGCAAACGGTAGGAGATATAGCAATGCTTATTATCTTGCTGACAGAATTTATCCTAGGTACTCCACATTTGTAAAAACTATTCCAAACCCTGAAACGCAAGCACAAAAACTATTTGCAAAAAAACAAGAAGCATACCGTAAAGATGTAGAGAGGTGTTTCGGCATCTTGCAATCTCGTTGGGCAATCCTTCGTCATGGAGCTCGGTTGCACAGGAGTTCGACACTGAGAAACATAATGATAACTTGCATCATATTGTAGAGGATGAATTTGTAGAAGAAGAATTTGTCGAGCCAGAAGAAGAAGATCTATTGAACCCACTGGCGGCAAGAGTTTATGATGGGCTAGTAGATCATGAGGGGGTTCGAATTCCTTTTTTACCAGTGGAAAGAAATGGGAGAAACCAGCATGCATTTTGGGACCGTATTGACCACCTCGAGTCAGCTTATATCCGATTTCCTCTTTTTGTGCCACTTCAAACTTTTCGGGGTCATGATGCTTGTATCCATTGTCATAATTTTGGTTTCTTCTTGCAACTCCGCCATAGCATCACGTCGGGCCAACCTTGCTTCCTTTCGTTTCTCAAGTTCTAAGCTCTCCCTAGCCAACCGAAGGGTTTCCTCGTCTCTTCGCATGTTAGCCTCTATAAGTGCTTTTTGATTACATTGCATATTATGAAAAATAGCTAAAGACTTCTCGTCTTTCTCCGCCATACCTTTTTTTCCCTTCTTCTTTGCTTCCTTAGCCGCCTTTACTCCCATAGGCCTAACCGGGCTTGAGGGACGAGGTCTCTCTTGGTTGGATGGCGGAGTTGTGAATCATTCATCATCATCCAAGTCAACATGCCCATCCGTGTCATGGAGCTCAGGAGAAATTGGAAAATTCCGCTCAAACGGAGAAGGAGTACTCACAACCGTCAAGAAATGAGGATGATTTATCACCGCTTCATAACATTCTTTCTTGTCAAATTTCTTGCCCACATCCTTGAAATAAAATGATTGAGCTTGAGTTTCCTAATAAAAAAAAATTACAAAATTTAGATTTATACGAAAATTTAATCTATGTTAATGGAAATAACAAAAAAAATTACATGAAGAAAAAATGGCAAAACAATAACAAAAAATATATTAATGGAAAAATTTAATCCATGAAGAACAAACGGTTAGGCATACCTCATCTACCAAATTCGTCCCGCTAGCCGCACGGTTTCTTGATTTGTATAGACATGTATGCCACTTCTTGAGCAATTTCTTCAAGCGTGGAAAATGTGATTCGAGCGCAACTTTCGTACGAGGCTCGGCTAGAGGATTTTCGGGATCGCCACACCAATTTTTGACGTAATCGTCATGAACTTTCTTCCACAAATTGTCTTTGTTTTGATATCGACCGGTGATGTTGCAAGTAGATTGTCGTACCCAAGAAACACACAATTGTAACTCTTCGGAGGGAAGCCAACTAGAACCCATTTTCAAAGAACACTAAAAGAAATTGTGAGGAAAGATGGAAGGAGATGAGAGGAGATAAGAGAAAAGTGATGCAAATTGTAAAGAAAAAAATAGGGTATTTATAGGAAAAAAAATTTGAGGGTAATAAAAAAAATACCGTTGGGCTGAAAGAGCCGTTGCACCAGACAGGGTGCCACGTGGCAGCCCATGAATGGCCAACGGCTCTGCAGCTGTCTGGCCCCTTTTTTTTTTTTTTATAAAGACGCGTGTAACGCACGCGCTAGATTTAAAATAAAAAAAAGCTGTTGGCAGGAACCCACATGCGTGGGTCCCACCTGTTGATGACAATCACACCGGCAAGCAACATTTGCTTGCCTCTCTGATTTTATGATTGAGCTAACCGGGTCCCACGTCTCTCTTTGCCTCTGCTGCATTCTTTCTTGCCATCAATACAGCAAAAATCATGATTTTTGCTGTGATTGAGCTAACCGGTGCATATGCTCTTAGTGATCCCTCTATATTTCTCATCTGAACCAGTTGATAGAGAAATGGAGAGAAGGAGCAAGACGGAAACTTTGAAATCATGGACAGCAGTAAACTAGAATTAGTGGAAGGGAACAAAGCCACAGCTGCTTAGTGTTAATAGAGAGGCCGAGTACGTCGGTCTATCTAGATTCTAGTTACGTTTCCCTTATAAACGTTTATAACAATAATATTGCAGACAACGCCATATGATATTAACGGCTATCAAACAAGTTTGAATGTTTGTCAAAGCCTCCATGTGTCAAAATCTGCAACCTGCAAATGCAATTTTCTCTTTTCCTTCTAGCAATTCTTTAGTTTTGGTCTTGTTTTTTTTGGTCGTATAGTTTTGGTCTTGTTTAGTTCTCACATTTGTCCTTTGTCCTTTGTCCACTATCAAATAATTAGGGAGAGACCAGGAATGTTAGTTCCACTGTTATGGTGCTCAAAATATGGTGCATACCTACCAAAATATAAGATGCATGCTAACATATTTCTTCTTCTAAATGTCATTTTCCCTCCAATGATGGAATATGATCAAAATGATGATAAATACTTTTTTATTAAATACAAGCTACTGAGAGTAGTCTCTTGATTATTGAACCAAATAAAACAAAGGGAATTAGAGTGGTACTTGGTACTTGTACTGCAGGGCCAAAAGATGAAGCGGTTGTTGTTTTCTGATAGTTATGCCACTAGCACAAGTATCAAATATGAAAAACAAGGCAACAATGTCGCAGCCAGAACAGAAAGGAAGGCAACAAGGCCCAACCAGGATCACCCGCTAAACAGCAATCATACAAAACAAGGAAGCAAAGAGATATTCAACTATTCTAGCAACCCACTCCCAAAAGGCAGCAGATGCAAATAGCAGCAGGTAACACACAACTCCAAGGCTCCAACCAGTCATGCATGATCATATCACCACATTTGTGTCATCGTGTATACCCTTTTTCCATATCAGTGTCCGGCTAGGAAAAGACTACCAGAGATAACAAGGCTACAGCTGATTTCGTTTTTCTATGACAAAATCAGCACTGCCCTCATTAACTGGTACCTGAGAACTGACGAATTAAAGTATCTCAATCGAGATATATTGGAATTATCGCTTCATTCAATTTAGGCATCAGTTTAAAAAAAAATAATCACGCATACTTCGAACAGAAAATGTCACAGACGAGCATATGGTAACATCATTGAGAAAAGATCAATGATGTAGCCGCATCCTTTGTTATGTGAATATGAGCTCTCTCTGCCTGTTATGATAATTAATCACAAACAAGTCAGATACATAGTCATAAAAAATTAGAAAATACAAAGCTATCATCTTTCAGTTGATAATTGTATAACCTTTTAACTATCACCTCTTTTTCCCAATCACATCTCATGGTGATAATTATCAGTATCAAGGTTTGAACCACAGTTCCACTGATCATTCCAGCCCACAAGCCCTACATATTTGTTCCAGCCAGCGTAAAAATCAAAGAATAAGACTAGATTATTGAGTAACATTTTGAACAACAGAGAAATCTCTTTGCACCTTAGTCATGTATTTTTCTAAAAACATTCTACCAATGATATCTGAACATATGAAGGGAGATGTGCTTTTAACAGAAGGAACATGCCTTAATACCAAACACTAGCAACCATCCTAAAACAACCCCAGCAGGCATGCCAACCAGGTAGTAGCTACCTATATTTACGACAGCTACTATTGCTTGCTGACCAGATCCGATTGCAACTCCTGTCAAACAAAATATGACAGCAAATGTTTCCTTGAGATCAAACAATTGTTATAGCAAAAATCTATTTTGCTAAGTTCCCTACCTGAGAGCACTGGTTGAATGCAATTGAGGAGAATGGTGAATGCCAACAAGACTGATAAATCATTGGCCATAGTGACAACAGGAATGCTGGAGGTAAAGATCATTGCAAGCTGCTCGTGGAAGGCTATTATTATTAAGGAAAATAGAAGTCCCACTGCAAGGGAGGTCAAGACTGCAACTGTGGTTGCAAATTTTGCACCTTTCGCGTTGCTTGCCCCAAGTTCATTCGCTACCCGCACTCTGGATAATGAAGATGTAATCTAATCATAAAGGAGAAATAAAGGATGAGAAATGAGACTTCTACACTTATTCAATCCAACTGTAAATGAAAAATTTGACTGTACAGTTCATATACTATATAACTGTTCTAATAATCATAAAAGGCTGTCCCATTCACTAACTCTTACATAAGAATGTCATATGCATAAGTAAAGTGGCAACCTTGTCAATCTGTGATATCCATTAATGGAAAATTGATTGCAATATGTGGAACACAGCTCAAGCACTTACGGAATGGCTTTCACTTATCAAGAAAACTTATGTGGTTTACAATCTAAGAATGACAATACTGATCCATCTTATTCATTTCTAGCTTTTGTTATTTCCTAAGTTCAGAACCAGCGACCACATACCCGACTGCTGCCAGAAATCCTAGTGGAATCATCGACTCCCAAGCATAGATACTCATGCTGCAAAAGACAAAGCATTGAAATCTAAAGATACTAATGCCGTAATTGATATATGTATAATGTATTGTTCATCAAAAAATTTGTGGAAGTTGAAGAAAGCACGAAGAACTGAGACAGGCTAATAATATAAGTTAGTAATGCTAACCAGATGGAAAGAGCATCAACAGCAATCTCAGTATTGTGCATATACCCAGACACTATCACCAAAGCTCGAAAATAAACATTCTCCAATCTGCAACAAAAATGCACATCTTTAAACCAAATGTAATCACCACATAATCAAAGGAGAGTCACAGAGGGAAGGCACATACAATAGCATGAACCCAGAAGCCAAAGAAAGCTTAAAGAAATCCCAGAGCCCAACAAAAGGTACAGCTGAAAAACCAGTCCATGTTTCTTTACAACCACAAACAGTGTACACAAAGAAACCCAAAACCGATAACCACCAAGCGAAACCAATAGTAAGAGCAGTCCCAACAATCCCAATCCTCAACTCATACACAAAAACCCAACTCACAAACACATGGAGGGCCAAAACCCCTCCAGAAACCCAAGCAATCACTCCAGTCTTTCGCTGACTCTGCAAGAATCTCTGCAGTGTCAACTGAAATGGGAAGCTCAAGTGAAAAGGAATCAACCAGAGGCAAACTAAACCAGTCTGCTCGGCCACAACCTCTGGCTGTCCCATTAGCTTCAACAATGGCGTAGCAAACACAATAGAGGTAAAAGCAACACTGCACAGAGAAACAGAACCACCCAAGAACGCTGCATATACGTCCCCAACATGTGGTACTGTTTAGCTCCGTAGGCCTGACCACACAGAGTCTCGAGCGCGCTGGCCATGCCTAGCTAGACAAACCCATCAAAAGATCGGAATCTGAAATCATGTAAAGCAGTGAAACAGAGTGAGGTTTAAGTAAGGTTTTAGTTACCATGAAACCGAATGTGAAGGCAATGATGACGGTGGTGGCGAGATTTTTTTTTTTCGTTCATTTTTGAAGGTTTTGATATGCAAAGTATGGATTATAGTGTTATGAGATGAATTTGTATGGGCTATGGTTAATGAGATGAACATGTATGGATTATGGTGTTATGATATGCAAAATTGCTTTGGAACAAGCAGTAGTAGAGCTAAGGGATTGCATAAGTATATTTGAGGAGTGGGCAATAGCAGAATTAACATGCATTGTCTGAATCTTTATTGTCAAAATTGCTTTTGAACAAGCAGTAGCAGAGCTAGAAGATTGCATAAGCATATTTGAGGAGTGGGCAGTAGCAAAATTAACATTCATTGTCTAAATCTTCATGTAGTAGCAAAATTGGACGATGACAAGTGTGGTAGTAGCATACGTGGACAATGACGAGTACAGTAGAATTATTATGTGCTACTTTGTTATGATGTGTGCTTGTTGTAATCAAATCACTTCTGCTACTGTGTTTTGATATGAGCTGTTGAAAGAATGTTAACCCACTGCTATAATATTTATTGAAATTAGCTGCTACTATTTGATATGAGTTGTTGAAAGAATGTTTACCCCTTGCTACTCAGTCATTGAAAACCTGCTACTATTCAGTCATTGAAAACTTGAAAAAAAATTTGATGGGGGTATATGTACGTGGTTTGCCGATTTTTCAATTCATGTTCAATGTTAGTTATCGTTCATTTGCTAGTTTATTAACTGGTCAATAACGTTGTGGAAACTTAGTGCTTATATATGTTAGGAAACTAACTAAGACTATGTTTGGCGCAGCTGAACTTTTAACATAAGCTGACTTCTGCTTATTTTTTAGAATAAGCAGCTGAAAAGCAATGAAGCTGCGTGTTTGGTAATCTGGCTTTTTATAAGTGCTGTGAGTGGTAAAAGCAGTGGTAACGCGTTTGGTAAAATGTGAATGAGCTTGTGTTTTTAATTGCAGAATGACCAATTTGGACATCTAATATTATATTGGGTTTAAGATTGATTGTTTGATAATAAAATTTGAGACAATTTCATAAATCATAATGACCATATGATTAATAATAGGAAATTTCAAAAATAACTCATATAAATATATTATTACCAATGGTTCTTGATTAACATAAGATAACTACATAATTTATCAACACTCATTCTACGTTTGGCAGTTCTGGTTTCCACAATTATATATTAATATATCATTTTTGACTACACATTGATTCATGAGTAAAACCCACATTTTATTGCAATAAAATTATAGTCAGTATACACAAAAAGAACAAGGAAACAAACTTGGAACAGTTTTAAAGCAAGCTAACTACAACAAAGGGAATCAATCTAGCCTTGTCTTCTCCTTAAGATGGAAGCTCCTTTGCTCTTCTTTCTTCTGATTTCCAGTACAGTGACCCTTGGCTTCTCTAATCTCTACTGATAACATCGACCTTACTGGAAGTTCACAGGAGACAGGGTGATTGTGCTGTTTGCATCAAACAGTGGAACTTGGTTAATTGAATATTGTTGATGAATAGAATCAGATGAGCTAATTAAGGTCTTTGGTGGCTTAGGTTTCGTTGGAATTTAAAGGACATCTGCACAGAACGACCACATTAACTTTGGATGTATGCTAGTGTACATGTATTACACCAGTTCACTCAAATTCTAAGATATGAATCCATGATTTATGCTAAACCCAGTTTCCCAAGAGAAATCCAAACATTTACCAACTATTTTCATTCATTTCCAGTTCTGTTCTTCCCAAATAAAGAGTTCTAAAGACATTTTTGTTTAGGTAAGTATTTTTAGCGAAGGAATTGATCTTGAGCTCTGATCCCTAACTTTCTTCGAAATGATTCCAAACGAAAAGGTAGTACTAGACCGTGGTGAAGGGATAGATAGATTGGCAACCATAATGGAAGTTCAACAGAAACAAATAAAAGTAAAAAAGATAATATACCAATTGTAAAGCAGCTGAACATCTTTTCCAAAGCTAATGATAGATCCACATAGCTGCCATAGGTTTTGAGATCAACTTTCCTCAGGTATGGTGCACCATCCATGCTGACCTTAATATAAAGACACCCTGCTCCCATCTTGCCTTCTGCATCATCATCCTTTTTGGAAGGAATGGATGCCATTGAATTCTTCCGGAATGAACGAATTGGTGGCCATCCAACAACCTGAGCCCTGTCACACATGACATGAGAGAAAATTAGAGTTTGCTATCAATTTCGTAGTTAAGAGCCATAATTGCTGCAGTCCTGTACAATCTATGACTCATCTACACAAGCTTAAGAAATCTATAAAATAAACTCTTACTGGTGTGAAACAGATCTGGAGACATGCATGCAAAAGTAGAAGGGGGTTAGGATTCAAAGATGGTATCTTGACATAACTTACCCAGTAGTTTCAAATTAGTTAAACCATTTGCACACAGTAAAATTCAAACAAAGAGCATGCAAAACCATAGAAATGTCAAGACAGCCAACAAAATCCAGAGACTTTTGTGATCCAACAACCCAATTAAATAGAAGGCTTCTTTATTAACAATAAATGACAAGCTACAATCATATAGCATGAACAAAAATTAAAAACCCATCAAGAAGTCAGTGTCATAGACCATCTAGAAAGATAAGCAAACACCACAATTCAGCAACCAAAATACATTTAATCATCTATAGAAGAAGCAATTGAAGTAGAAAGAAAGCTACTTACTTTGCAGCAGGAGCAGAAACCTGAGGCTTCTTCTCATGCAACGGGTTTGGAGACTGTTGTAAAACCCCATCTTTCACAGCAGAGATTTGTTGACTTTTACACTCAGACCCAGCAAGACCTTTGCCACCATTAACACCTCTAGGAGATACCAAGCTACCACCTTTACCCAACTCAGCTTCAGATCCACCACTCCCAGAGAAAACCCACTTCCCAGAAGCTCCATCAATGGCGTCAGAGAACACCCTCTTGGCTCCAGACACACAGGGTTCGTAATTATGCTGGTTTCTGAAGGGTACCCAATGGTAATAGACAAAAATTCATTAAACTGTAGCCGGTTTGTTCTGTGCTTCTGGCTTTTAAAAGCTGGGGTTGAGCTGCTTCAGCTTTTTAAGAGAAAAGACAGGTGATTAAAAGCAAAGCAGGATACTGTCTTCTTAACCAAACAATTGGCTAGGCTTTGCTTATAATCAGGGGAGCTAATAAGCCCCCCCCCCCCCCCCCAAACGCAGCCTAAATCAGACATAATTAGCTGTAGTTCTATCCAGGGGAACTATATATAGAGTTGTCTAGTTTAGGTCATATCAATGATTTATCCGATACAGGCCAATATGGTATTAATTTCTTTCTGTGTTTGAAGATTTTATTTTTATTTTTTATCTCCATTTTGATACTTCAAATTTAGTCAACGGATATATGGCTATGATTGGTTGTTAGTTGTTACACATAATAGTCATGCAAAACAAGATTGTTAGGTACATATCTATTTTTCCCACTAATTCTTCATTTGTAATTTTGTAGTGATTTATTCTTTTTTTCTAGCTTTCTTAATATGTCATGATCATGCATATTCATCACAAGTTAAAAAATATCGTTATATATCATATCGTAAGCGATAGAAGTACTAACAGATGGTGATAGTACGTATCCACAGTAGTATATATATAGAGATATACATACTTATTACACATTACTACGACCTGTACTCCAAAGACTTTATAGATACATTGATTGCACACTGGTCATGCAAAACTTCCTAAATACAACGAATTTATTGTAACTAAAAAAACTAGATTTTAGTTGGAATTACCGACTGATATTAAAAAGAAGAAAAACAATATATAAAAAATAATACTAATAAACAAACTAGAAATATAGAACTAGACTACAAGCATTACCCTAGCTCGAATTGCAAGCCCAAAGGGCAGTCGAAGACATAGGCCCACCACAAGGTGAATCAAACTAGAATTTGGGCCAGTCCACTATCGGACCCTCATACTACCACGCTATATGAAGCCTTCCGGTCACGCTCCGTCGAGCCAACACCAGACAGCACAACCTGCAACACCACAATCCACGTTGCCACCCGTGGTTTTTAAACCTCTTCTCACTAACAGAGAAGATTAGTGAGTTATCCAGTGTGGAATCAGTAATTGGGGTGAACTTTCTTGCAGCCCTCAGATCCTCCTTGTTTAAATCTAAAGGTCCCGCAGGTGAGCAGGCCTCGGTTCAAGTATATGTCTGTCATTCCCCCGGGCAAAAGAAGAAGACTCCAATGATGGTGATGGTAATGTGACCGATTATAAAATATGTACACACTTTACTTATGTAGCCACGTTGATCCAGCAATTAACTAGCATATCATCGATCTATGAATACAATTAGTATTAGGGTTTTGGGGTCCAATAATGCATAGATACTTATTGACTCATTGAAGCTACTTAGCTACTTAATCTTTTGAGTAAGTATGGAGCTAAGAACTTCTAATCATACTCTTAATTTATCAAAAAAAATGAAAAAGAAAAAAGATTAGGCTAACTGGCTAATTAAGTTGAATAGTCATCAGTGGAATGCGTGAATTAGGGTTTCTATCGAGTTCACTCCAAGAGTAATATAACCGACCATAACGAGAATGCATGATACCTTATTCTTTCTCTAATTCTCAAGAAACATATATATGCAAGTGTGTAAGTACTTCGATCTCTTCCATTTAGTTTTATAGAAACTCTTCAGCTCAATAAACAAGTTGAAAACAAAATGAAATAGTAGAAATAACCAATTCGGGTTCGATCGTCTTCGATCATCTCCTTAAATTATATTACGAATGATCTACAAAACTATACTAGCTCCGAATAAACTATTTGGAAACCATAGTTGAAATAAGATGGGGGCAAAACGTCTTGTCATTACAATGTTGATACCTAACACAGCCGATTGCTCTGATCCTTTGCCCTCCTATCTTCCCTTCAATGTTGATCAGCAGTTGACTACACTGTAGCAATCTCTCTCTCTCCGTCGGCCCTCATAATGTTACTACTTGTCAAAGAATATCCAATGCACTCAGGGGCGGAGTCAGAACTATAAGTCTAGGAGGGCCGAGATATAAAATACGAAAAAATATATATAAAATTTTAAATTGTCTGTCAAAATTATATGTTAATTAAAATTGAATTTATTGTTTTTGTTGATGTATATATAGTTTAATTTATGTATATGTAAATGATTATATATTGAAAGTTTACATACATGTAAAATGATTAGTTAATAACTAATCGATTATGGTGATGAATATGGCAAGATGCAACAAAAAAGGAGATTATATAGTCCAAAATATCAAATTAGTAATTATTACGTGACATATTATTACATAAAAAGGGGGGCCAGATTATACAATTGGAACCATTTAATCCTACAACAGTTGTGTAATTGACCATCATCAAAATGTGTGGGGGGTGCCATGGCACCCCTTGGTCTTGGTGTGGCTCCACCCCTGACCGCACTACATATATATCACACCGCACCACACAGTAACCTAGGGTCCGGTTTGAGATCGTTGTGCTGTGATAAGAATCACTTCCGAAATGACTAACTAAGAATAACTATTTTG
The DNA here is from genome assembly GCA_034370585.1 of Fragaria x ananassa. NCBI lineage: Eukaryota > Viridiplantae > Streptophyta > Magnoliopsida > Rosales > Rosaceae > Fragaria > Fragaria x ananassa. Next base: position 23,493,362 of record CP139757.1, on the reverse strand, counting down.
GTGAGCTAGCGATCCTAATTTTTATCATCCTAAATCTACGATACAGCTAGGAAACCACATCCATGTATTAGGAATAGTTTCCAATATAAACTTTCCATGAAGTTAATTACACAAGCATATATGAGGAAGAATTAGGGAAATAATTAAACTCTGTTCATGATGAGGATCGATCGAAGTCTCCTGAACCCTCACATGGGGTTAGTAAGATGCATATAGCTAAATTAAGATATGATGCGATAGCGTCAAAATATGACAAATGTTGTCGAAACAATCCAATTATAGAAAAGTGTAAAGGAAGGTTTGCTAGCTAGGCCACTACTTGTTATTACATTATACATTACATATATTCAACTCAATTTTTCAACAATTTGACTTATTATTTATTTCTGCATGTGTTATATATTCAATCTAATACATATATACATATATATATATATATATATATATATATAATCAGTCTCTATCAGACTAAGCTACTTTATTTTACAATTAAAGTGTGAAATTTTTTATTTTTATTTGACTTACTTTTGAGTCACATTTTTTTTATCATAGTCACTGTTAAGTTTTTAGAACCTAATGTATAGATCAAACATGTAAAGTTTCTTCTAATTTGATTATCGTTCGAGTTTTATAATAGTACTGATTTACAAGAAACGTTTCCGGTTAGACAAATTCTAGTTGTATATGATTTAATGTAGTTTCGACACCTTAACGATCTTAAAATTAACTGACAATTTATAGAGATGATCATATTATATATATTAAGATCGAAACTAACTAGTTATGATCGAAAAATGTGATTAAAAGTGAGAAAAATGAGTACATTTGCACTTTCATATAATACGAAACTTTGTTCTAGACATAATTAAACTGATTATATATATATGTGTATATGTTAGATGAAAAACATATAATATATAACAGCAGTACAGCACTAAATTGAAAAAAAAAATCAAATAAAATCCGGAACATGAGCTTGCAAAAGTGGATAATTGCACCACGTTTTCACCACGTGAGTATTTTATAAAGTTGGTAATGGCTTGGCAGCCCAAATATATAAAAGAATGAATTACCAACCCATTGATGTTCTTTGGTGTTTGAGCATACGGACTAAAGAAAAAGAGAAACATAGAACAACGACTTTGCGGCCTTTGCATTTAGACAGGCCCGCTCACCTGCGGGACGAGATATACGGGACAAAAAGGGATGAACTCATCTCAGCCGTCAGATTTTAAATGAAACAATCTAATGGACACAAACACAGACACATTAAAACACAATATGCAGACCCAATATACCCAGGTTTATCTCTGAAAACTTCTTCCTCCCTACAACCTCTCTCTCTCAGTTTGGACGGAGACGAGGGTCTGGAGGTCCTCGACGGCGTCGGTGGCGGAGGAGAGAGTGGGAGAATAAGACCCGAATGACTTTTGCCCTACAGCAGATCCCGTCTATCTCTCTGCAATTGCTCTTCTTCTACATGATGAACTCGTCCGCCTCCGCCACCTTGCTCGCTCCGTCGCCAATCCGCCACCTTGCTCGCTCCGTCGCCAATCCGCCACCGCAGCCCATGCGCTCCCAATCCCTCCTTCTCCTTCTCCTACTCCATGCCTAGCCCTCCCAATTGAAACCGCCGACGAAACCCCCAGACCGCCACCACGGTCACCACCACCCCCACCCGCCAAGCCTGGCTTCTACACGTCTTCTGACCCCGAAAATCTCCAAGCCACCTTCGACTCCTCCCACTCTCTCCTCCGCCACCGACGCCGTCAAGGACCTCCAGACATCGTCTTCGTCCAAACTGAGAGAGAGAGGTTGTAGGGAGGAAGAAGATTTCAGAGATAAACTTGGGTATATGGGTATGCATATTGTGTTTTAATGTGTCTGTGTTTGTGTCCATTAGATTGTTTCATTTAAAATCTGGCGGCTGAGAAGAGATTATCCCTTTCTGTCCCGTAAAACTTGTCCCGCAGGTGAGCGGGCCTGTGCATTTAGAAGTCATTACTTAATATTTATTAAGTACTAAGACAACTCAATCTTGCTAAATCAGATCAATTATTATGTCACTGCCAAAAAATTGGATAAAAATATTTTGGGTGTGAATGACTCGCCGGAAGCTTTCTCTAGCTTGACTTAAATTTGTAGCACTACAAATATAGAGGTCTGTCTATTCATTCTATCCCTCTTTCTAGGTCTGAGCTTGTCTCACTACTACATTGAGGATCGGAGAGAGAGAAAGAGAGATTGATTCGCGGCCAATTAGGGTAAATTTCTACCAAAAGAACACTCCCTGTAGCCACCATGAGCTATCCCTACTACTCTCCTCCGCCACCTTCACCACCTCTCCCTTGTGCTCCTCCCCCACCGTCTCCCCCACCCCCATGTAACCCTGTAACCCCATCACCACCTCCACCTCCACCACCTCACCGCCACGGCCATCATCACCATCATCATCCAAAATCACCCCCAAAACACTACAATGTGCAACCACCTCCTCCTCCTCCATCACCATCACCGCCACCTCCCCATCACCATGACTATCCCAAGCCACCGCCTCTGTCATCTCCTTCACCACCTCCTCACCATGACTATCCTAAGCCACCATCTTCTTCACCTCCACCACCACCACATCATCATCATCATCACTACCCTAAAGCATCACCTCCTCCTCCATCACCATCTCCTCCTCCACCTCACCACCATGACTATCCTAAACCTCCTCCACCTTCACCGTCACCACCTCACCACCATGACTACCCTAAACCTCCCCCACCCACTGCTTCACCACCTCACCACCATGACTACCCTAAACCTCCCCCACCCACTGCTTCACCACCACACCACCATCACTACCCTAAACCTCCACCACCCACTGCTTCACCACCTCACCACCATGACTACCCTAAACCTCCACCACCTATTGCTTCACCACCGCATCACCATGACTACCCACCGCCAACCTGGGCTACTCCTCCAGCTTCACCACCATCAGTTCCAGCACTGCCACCACCCCATTATGCTCCTCCACCACATGGTTATCATCACACCCCACCCACTGTTCCACCACCACATTACCCTCCAAAATCATCACCCCCAAAACCCAGCTATGAGGCGCCGCCACCAAAGTCGTACCCGCCAAAGCCAAGTAAGGGCGCACCACCACCCAAGTCGTACCCACCAAAGCCAAGTAAGGGCGCACCACCACCCAAGTCGTACCCACCAAAGCCCAGTAAGGGAGCTCCTCCCCCGAAATCTTACCCACCAAAGCCTAGCAAGGGAGCTCCTCCTCCAAGGTCAGTATATCCACCAAAGCCAAGTAAGGGTGTGCCACCTCCAGGGTACAATGGACACTTTCCTCCTCCCATATACTACGGCGCTCCTCCTCCACCTTTTGGAGGTATCCCACCGTCCTCAAACGTCGTGGCCCCACCTCCCGGCGGGAAAAACCACACGACAGTCATCGCCGTGTGTGTCTCACTAGGCGGTGCATTCTGCCTCGCATTCCTCCTGGTCGGTCTCTTTTGCTTAGCCAAGAAGAAGAAGAAGAGAGTGATGGTTCCCGCAGCCGTTCCTTGTGAACCCGAAGAAGAAGTCCATGAAACAGTCATAGCAACAGGTGGTTACGATGGCGGCGAAGCTGGTGCTTCTGCAGCCGGAGGAGGAGCAGGATACGGGGGAGAAGGAGGGGGCCCACCACCTCATCAACCTGAGATAGTCGGGGCTGGCGGCGGTGGTGCTGGTTACGGTCATCATCCAAGTTATTAATCTACTGATCAATGCATGCATTTTTCATAGACGCGTGTTCGAGTTCGTTGCATTCGTTAGGGTTTGTAATAAAGGTTGGTCGACATTAAGGTTTCGATGTCTTGAATTATTCTTTGGATTGTATTTATTCATGTGTGTGTGTGGATCAAAGAGAAGAGCAATGGTGCATGCAAAATGGCCAGCTTAATAAGGTTGTACTACGTATGAATCAAAGACCAAAGTTGAGAATTATATATGTAAAGTGCTCTTGTGAATTATAATAAGTTGTATCAATTATTAGTGGCACTGCCAAGAGTAGCCGGATGTTCTTTGAGTTGAAAATGCAAGCTTAACAGCTCTCAAGTGTCGCATATTATATGTTCTTAATTTGGCTACTTTGCTTGATTATTCGCGTCATACTGTCATAATTCATCTCTCAAGTTGAAGCAGCTTTCATGTTGATAATTAGCTAGTCTCACCGAGTTGTGATCATCTCTCTTACTTCTTGTATCCTTCAAAATCTAAGAGCTAGAACTTCAAATGTCATTTTGCTGTTATAGAAATCCATATGTTATACGGAAATTGAAATGCAAAACGTAAACTAATGTTCTATTTTTGTTGAAAAACTTGCGCGCGCCGTAAATGTTACTCGAGTACGTCTTCTTCTATTCTCTATCTTTTAGTGTCTAGCTATATTTGCAATCACCCATCGATATCCTCTTCATTAGAGATAAGCAGTGTTTGAGCGGCCTGCTCATGCAGTTAGATAGCTTTAGCCTTTACCCAATGCAGTTAACCACGGTAATTGATAACCTCAAGTTGAATTACACATCATACATTTAGATCACAAAGAAAAATAGAGTAACCATCACTCATTTACACACACAAAATTATATATATATATATATATATATATATATGTACAAGGTCCTTCCAATGAGGGATCCCTATTTTAAGCTATTTATAGGGATATGACATTACACCAACTTCCCGATTATAATTTTACATCTCCACCGTTCATATCTTAGGTCTATATATGAGTAGATCACCTATACAAAATTTCATATGATTTGGTGATCGTTAAGGCTTTCAAAAGTTCAATTTAGTTTTAATGACCTTCAACGGTTTTAGTTTGACATAAGCTGGACTGTTCAAGATCATTAAAACTAAATCAAACTTTTGAAAGCCTTAACGATCACCAAATCATATGAAATTTTGTAGAGGTGATCTAATCATATAGACCTAAGATATGAACGGTGGAGATGTAAAAATTCAATTGGAAAGTGGTGTAATGCCCTATCCCTAGAAAGTGGTCAAAAATAGAGATCCCTCAATAGAAGGGGCTGATATATGTAACATATATATAATCAGGACTATTAAAAGTAATACATAGAACAAACCTATACTAACTAAACAAATCCACACTTGAGGTTTTATGCTTTCTGTTCCGAGGGATACAGACAAGAGCAGTTTCAAATGATATAACTAATTAAACCTACTTTATCGCTGTAATTCATTAGGGTAGAGACAAATTAGTGGCTCAAAAGAGCACGTAGAAACTAGACTCGAGGAGGTGGGGAATTCATGTTCAACAGATCGATCACTCACACCGATATAGACAGTGATTTAATTTAGCGCGGAATTAACTAATACTATAAGTTGTGTTTAGGCGCGGCTAATTGCGATTAGCTAAAAATGAAAATAGGATAGAATTGATTCTAAACAATTTCTGCAACAGGTAGCTAGATATCTAGACAAATTGAGTTTAATATGTAAAAAGGATCGATCAGGTAGATGTGATGAGGCCGGGACCATGCATTTTTATATAAAGGATTAATCTCCTTGTAATTAATATTCATTTTTCAACTCTCTCATGATCACACTAATTTGACGTCCTACAAACATGCATGCATTTGGGGGGGGGGGGGGGGGGGTGGGGAGGAAGAGATCAGAAGTTGAAGAAGAGAAAACTGATTAATCAACCTCTAATTCTAAACTCAAATAATGTTCCATCTGATATATTTTGCACGCAACAAATTCCTGGACCCAATTTCTTATTATTCACGACTCATGAAAGGTGCATATGATTGATGATTTAGGTCTCTAGCTAGTGATCTCCACTAATGTACGTATCTAATTAATTATCAAATAATATTCAATTTTAGTAAGAGGTTGATGCAGCGGGGAAAATTCGGAGGCTCATCATTCTACATAACATGCAGACCTACTAGCAATAAGATGGATAAAAATGTGAGACTATGGGCAGTACCTTGACGTCTGATCTGATGAAAAAAAAATGAAATCAGGTAAGTGCATCAAACTATGCATGCACATCCTAAAGTCGAGGTATGTGAAACGTAATAGGCGAACCCAAAAGCATGCATCGATCTAGTCTCGCTGGTGAAAAACTAAACAGTGACAAGGCCCTTCGTAATTAGGTCAAAAACTAAACCTCGGCGAGTGGATATTCAAATACATATCGTCCGGGCTAGTGACATGACGGAAAAGCTTACATGCAAATCCGATTAAGGTTGCCAGTGTCATCCGGAACCACTAAACCAACACTACCATACTGACGTACTACTCGAGTATTGGGACAAAATGCCCTAACTGAAATCCTAGATTCATTCACATACAACGTAAAAATCAACCCCGGCCTAAAAACTGCTTTCAAGCTATTCAAAGCTCAGGTTTTTCTTTGGTTGGATCACTTGGATGGAAGTACAGGCCCAAATAAGAAAACAGGTCACCAATCTTCAAAACTTGTGGTAATGGGCTAGAATTCAGTCGGACCATGCTGGGTCTAACCCCGCTAAGATTGCATTATATTAGGAATGGATTACCTGAACGTTCTCTTGAACCCAGACAAATACTTTGGATAGTTGGATCGAGTTGGGTAACCGGGCTTGGAAATAGATGGATGACTTGTCTTGTAAAAGTCATTTGGAACAACGAAGTACCCACCCAATGGCAAAAGAAGGAAAGATGGTCTTGGTAGGTTCCGGTAAAGTTTTTGCTCTCTTTCATTTTCTCTCTCCTAAGCATTTTTAAAAGGTGAAGGAAAAATGTCTCAAACATATACATTATACAACGTACAAAAAAAAAACAAAAAAAAAACTTATTTGATGGAATGGGCTCTAAGAGTATACAACTCTTAGAGTAAATAGACTCACATATCTTGTTGTCATTAAAATAGACTATGAGAAGCTTAAATTAGTATAAAATGATTATTTAATCGTAAAAAAATAAACGATTAAGTGATTGAAACAAAGAATTAAAAGGTAGAAAACAACCAAGCCACTAAACATTTCTTTTCCACTAGTATTGCACATCAATCAGGATCCCACGTACATTCCCACATGAGATCATGTACGCTTCTATGATCAGATATGTGATTCAAACAGAATATTTTGACAAACCAAAAGGATCAATGTCTCACCGCATCCATGTTGAGAGGCTAATTTCTTACATGTGCACCTGTACGTTATTCCATGTTCTTTCTCTGTCAACGAGTCTGCCCTTGTATATATGTAATGTACTAATGTAATTATAGTTTGTACATCTTTAAACTATTCAAGTGAAAAGAAAAGAAAAGAAAAAATCAAACCATGCTTTAGTAAATTAGTAGTGCGTGTCAAAATCATCTTTGCACATTAACATATACAGCCAATAAACCAGGGGAATCTCATAGGTTGGCTCTAAACAGATGAAAACAAGAGAAAAGGGATGAAACATAGTTAGGTATCACTAAGAATCCTCATAAAAAATTAGAAGCACGTTAACAATATTTGTATGCAACCCGTCGTATCATATCATCAGCAGTGTAAAAGGCATGTCACCACTCGTATACATAATATGATCGATGACACGTACTATTTGCTTTCTGGAAGATAACCATTCCATTACCCGTTGGTGCGCGATTCAATAAGGCCTGGGACCATTCATATATCTTTCATTTTTCTTTTTTCTGAGAATGTCATATATCTTTCAATTGAGATTTCCCTTTATCTTTCATATCTAAATCACGAACAACCAGTCAGATTTCAGAAATCCAAGTTCTTCTTTTTATCATTCTATAGTTGGACTTGTAGAATCGACTATGAAGTGTTGAAGGGTAGTTTAATTTAATATATGCATGCATGTAGTGAGTGATCGAAAATTGCAGTTTGCATTTATGAGAATGTGAAGATTCATAGATTGACACCCCGATCCACCTAAGAATCCATCCGGGAAAGAACCAAATTCAGCCTCATGGACTCAGAAAAAACAAAGATATTGTGATCGACCTTCAACCGATTGGTCTATTCAATGAGTTGTTGCTTAATTTACTAGATAAAAAGAGGAGGTGAATCTCATCAAACCATTTGTGTTAATGTATTTTAATTAATCCCCTCTCTTGATGTTTTTTTTAATACATAAGAGTGTTTGGGGGTCATTCATCTCTCACTCATCTTTCAGCCAAAAAAAAAAAAAACTAACCAGCTTGCAGCTAATATTTGGAATTTAGGGCTTACTCAAGGATAATGTAAGTTTAAGAACTTCCACTTCTGAATATATCGCAAGTGGCATACCGGTCTATCATCAATTAGAGAAACCCCAAACTCGAGTTTGATTCATGAAGCTGTCAGAATAGTCGGACACTATATATGCTACATATCTGAAATACATAGTTGAACTATTTCACATGCGTTGAAAGATTATATCCGAGACCTAAAAAGTTTTTGAATTACTCTAACACAGTAAAAGATGTTTTCACTTTTGATGGAGCCCCAAAAAGAAGCTTAAGTGAGTGAACTTTAAGCGAATAATGAAATTAAAAACAAATGGCCACACAGATTGAAACAAAACAAGAACATACATTAAGTCTCTCTGTCCTGCCCTTTTTTTGGGAAAACTTTCTCTCATAATGTTTACATGTAACTTAACATAAGCTTCACACGTATAGCATCCTCTTACCCTTAATTAAATACTTGTACAATCTACAATCTAAACTTGATATACTATTAGGATAAACAAACTTATGCTGGACAATTAGGCCGGGTAGTTAGCTCTTAGCTTTAGGGTAGAACAACTTATCCAGTAAAAAATTATGCAAAATTTGTAAAATTGATTCACCCCCTATCATCCCTATCTTCAAAGTATGCAAAATTACACCAATGATCGATGACAACAGATTCAATACATACGACAAGACGTGTACATACAAACGCTTAGAATACCCAAATAGTTGACTCCTGCTTTGATACACTTTCATACACATTTCTTGACTCCTGCTCTTGCATCACCATTTGCTCATCCAAGAACTGCGATAGAGACAGTTATCGACTCGTGGACGACTTTCAACTGTTGATATACATGATGAACGATTAGGAATCACTATCACTCGATGCGCCGGCCATAGCATTTGCTCCCCTTACATCTAGACCGAGTTTGCTCACTATATAAGCACATTACTCCTCACACCATCAAACACAAATTTTTAGTCCTATAGTGCATTAAGCTAATGCAAATGGAAACCACCGATAATGAGCAACGTAAAGCCGCCGCCCTGAAAAGGTTGTTGCTCATTCTGAGCTGCGTACTCTTATCCATAGGCACCTGCGGCGGCCCTTTGATAATGCGCCTCTACTTCATCCACGGCGGCAAACGCGTCTGGCTTTCGAGCATGCTCGAAACCGGTGGCTGGCCTGTGATCCTCGTCCCAATAGCCATAGCCTACTACCACCGCCGCAAAAACCAAGCTCCAACCGAACGACCAACCAAGCTCTTCTTCATGAAGCTCCCTCTCTTCGTTGCCTCTGCCGTCATCGGCGTGCTCACAGGCCTCGACGACTACCTCTACGCCTACGGCGTTCAACGCCTCCCCGTCTCCACCTCAGCCCTGATCATCGCGGCGCAGTTAGCTTTCACGGCCTTGTTTGCCTTCATACTCGTGAAGCAGAAGTTCACGTCGTATTCGATAAACGCCGTCGTGCTGCTGACTGTGGGGGCGGCGGTTCTTGGCCTGAACACGAGCTCGGACCGGCCCAAGGGGGAGTCGAACGCGCAGTACATGCTAGGGTTTGTGATGACGGTGGCCGCAGCGGCTTTGTATGGGTTTGTGCTGCCGTTGGTGGAGTTGATGTATAAGAAGGCCAAGCAGAACATCACGTATGCTTTGGTTTTGGAGATTCAGATGGTTATGAGTTTGTTTGCTACCATCTTCTGTACGGTTGGGATGCTGGTGAACAATGACTTCAAGGTTAGTACAACGATTTCTCTGATTAATTCTAGCCAATTGCAGCAGCACTGGAATAGTCTAAATCGATCAGTACAATTTGTCATTAAACCACAGAACAAGAATTGTCCAGTTTTTCAATTATTGCAGTGAAATGCGACGGCATTTATTCAATGATGAGGAAATTATTTGTGCATATCGTTTTAGATTGTAAAAAGACTTATTATTATTATTATTATTATTATTATTATTATTATTATTATAGATTGTAAAAAGACTTTTCGCCTTTTAAGATCAATGATGAACTATATGATAATATAGTACATGAACATCCTTTTATTTTAGAAGGAATAGTGTATGAAAATACTGGAATGAAAAAAGTGGCATGATGAATCCACTATTGAACACCTTCATATATACCAGTGACGATGAACTTGGATGGAAAAATAATTTTGGAAAAGTTTATGAAACTTAATGCATGTAAAAAGTAGCAATGTATATTTTTACTCGATCGTATTCGGTTGTTTTCGTTTCTGAATGCCACATTGTGTTCTTGTTGGTAAGAAAAGAATGATACTTTTGTATGATCATAATGATCGTTTTCTATATTTAAGTTCTGGAAAGAAATATTATGTCACTAATAGCTGCTTGATATTTTGGAAGATACTAAATTTTGGAACATATATGTAGTCTAAACATAGATTTATATATTGTGTAGGTGATTCCTAGAGAAGCGAGAAAATTCGAGCTTGGGGAGACAACGTACTATGTGGTGCTTGTAGTGAGTGCAATTGTCTGGCAAGCTTTCTTCTTGGGAGCCATAGGACTAATCTTCTGTGCCTCGTCTCTTCTATCCGGAATTGTAATCGCTGTTCTGCTCCCGGTAACTGAGATCTTTGCTGTTATTTTCTACCACGAAAAGTTCCAAGCAGAAAAGGGGGTTTCTCTTGCACTCTCCCTCTGGGGGTTTGTCTCGTACTTCTACGGCGAAATCAAACACAACAAACAAAGCAAGCAAGAAGAAGCAGTTAAGGAAAAGGAAAACAACAAAGAAGGTTGTACCCCCGACGTAGAAAACCTTCAGACGGTTCCAAATCCATGAGAGCACAAGTTGTAGTTTCTATGTTTTCTTGTTCGTGGATTTTGTGAACAAGGCTTTGCAAAAGTAGGCATTTTCGAGGAAAAAGCTGCATTTGGCATTATATGCTTCATGTTTCGGGCGGCAAAACCCATTTTTTCCCAGTGGTATTCATATTGGTTGGAATAAAAGCCATAGATTATTAACCAAATATAAGAAACGTCGTCAGCCATATTGGCTGCGTGCAAGTGTGCAGCAACTATGAAAGGCTCATGATATACATAATAAATTTCAACTCCTAAATGCGTGCAAAAGTGAATCTACAATCCACTAAGAACACTACTTTGCTTCTATGGCTAATTACATATGTTTACACTTAAATTAATATATTATTAGACAGTAATTGTCTAAATAAATATTAATTAAATTCATAGTTCATTTCACACTGGCGAGACCGAGTAATATTGGGTTTAGAGATGCGCAAGTTACCTCACCTACGATATCATGCGAGTTGGACGAAGTTCGCATGTAATAAGACTTCGCATGTGAGGAAAATAAGATTTCGCATGAGACTTCGCATGAGACTTCGCTTGTAATGAGCTGGAGGATATCAAATTACCTCACCATGATTAATTTGGATCACTTAGCATGAGACTTCACATGAGTTGTAGGCGAACTGGTCCCCGGATGCAGTTGGTCATTCAATTGGTAAGATGTATATATATCATATGTATACATATAAGTGATGCGCATTAGGGAGGCATGCATAATTAAGGAGTCTTCTCCTTATTTGTATTCGGCTCCGTAAAGAAGAGTGATGACCCGTGAACTACAAATTCTAAAGCTTGCATGTGAAGAGGAGGACTTTGCCTAGAAGTCTTGGACAAGGATTGCAATTACAATGCATGCATGGAAAAGAGACGTGCTAGAAGTCAAGATTGCCATGCGAACTGGAAGTTTGCATGCGAAGGACTTCGCATAAGGTACGAAGCTTAGCTGAATGCTTAATTGAATGAGCTAACAATTATCCTTATTTGTTACTAGTGTGCATATGAAGTAGTTGTATTGGTTAAGGATTTCATTCCTTGATTAATATGGATAAGTGCGGGTACATCCACAAAGTTCTCGAGTCTTCATGAGGAAGTTGAACACTATCTCGCTACGTAGTTAGCAGAAGTATATCAAGAGGCATATGAGTATAACTGCCTACAATATCTCAACGTTGAAGACTTTTACAAGTCTTTGACATGCTTTGGACCAATACCGGTGGCCCTAAAATAACTTTATATAAAAAAGTTCGAGGGGATTCTTTACACACATTCAACAACTCAACAGATACAAAAGCAATACCTTCAACACAGTTGAACATCCAGACGCTAAAGCTTCACGCCTTAGCTCTTTTCTTTTACAGGCTCCCCGAAGCTTTGTCTGCTTTTTTCCTTCCTTCCCAGTTGAAGCTCTGCTCGATCTCATATTGAGTATCGATATTGTGACTCTCATACGGGCTATTGTAAATCCTTGCCTAGTACGCAAAACAAATCTGAAGAACCCTGCGGTGGAGTTTGTGCTCTCTTCATCCTCAGTCGCTTGATTAGAAGCAGAAGGCTAAGCGTACCCCGTTACTACAACCACTATATTCCGCGTTCACGTGGTGACACACCCACAACGACTAAAAGAAACTTTGCACGCCTAGACTTACTGGTGTGGCCAAAACAACATAAACAACTCCAATTGCTTAATATATCTCTTTTCCCGGTTGCCCCATTCTATTTAGGTTTGCCAAAACCTACTCGTTCATCCATTCTTGTAATCCAAGTACTTCTATATAACATTTGAACCCTTGATGGTTCATATCAATTCGACAGTTTTGGCAAAGAACTATAAACATCGGCTACGGTGAAAATTAAATTAGAGATATGCTTGTTAATGGTCAATGAACTATGATTGAAATGTCGCAAAATGACATGCATATTGATCTTAAAAACATCATTGAACGCAAAATTGCTTGAAACCTAGTTCATCGGGTCGGTCAAACAATGTTTATGTAATAATCCTGTCACTTTTGATAATGAATATAGTTTTATTCTATTGATAAAGAATGCAAAACAACAAATTACAAAAGTGACTTTCAAAGCCACCGAGGAGCTTTTTCTATTGATAGGTCAGATCCTGCAAGTGAGGGTCCAAAGCCCTACATGATGAACAAGAGTAGTCTACCATTGTTAATGTTAATCTATCATTACAATTTAGACAGCTGCATACAATAGACCATAAAAGTAAACAAAAACTCACACTCAGCCTTTTCCTTTCAATCTGTTTTCTCTTCCCTTTTGCATAAGAACACGAAGGAAACGAACAAAATCATGAGGAAATATCTTAATAAAAGCCATACTTAACACTTCCTTTGCTTATGGACTCCAATTGTTTGGCATAGGTACCATATATGGTTACAAGGTATAGGAATCATCTTTTCGATTTCATCTTTGCTATCTGGTATTGTAAATCAAGATTCTAATCACACAACCATAACCAAAGCCCTATCAATTTCAAAACACAGCATGACAGAGAAAATAGAAAATAATGCAAAATGTTTTAGTTTTTCGGAGGTCAAACATTTTCCTCCTGATAAATCCTGTAGGAGTGTAACTAACTTGCACCAGCCTAAATCAAGTAATGTGGAATGCTTGATTCGCGTCATACTGTCATAATTCATCTCTCAAGTTGAAGCAGCTTTCATGTTGATAATTAGCTAGTCTCACCGAGTTGTGATCATCTCTCTTACTTCTTTTATACCTTCAAAATCTAAGAGCTAGAACTTCAAATGGCATTTTGCTGTTATAGAAATCCATATGTTATACGGAAATTGAAATGCAAAACGTAAACTAATGTTCTATTTTTGTTGAAAAACTTGCGCGCGCCGTAAATGTTACTCGAGTACGTCTTCTTCTATTCTCTATGTTTTAGTGTCTAGCTATATTTGCAATCACCCATCGATATCCTCTTCATTAGAGATAAGCAGTGCTTGAGCGGCCTGCTCATGCAGTTAGATAGCTTTAGCCTTTACCCAATGCAGTTAACCACGATAATTGATAACCTCAAGTTGAATTACACATCATACATTTAGATCACAAAGAAAAATAGAGTAACCATCACTGCATTTACACACAAAATTATATATATATATATATATGTATGTAACATATATATAATCAGGACTATTAAAAGTAATACATAGAACAAACCTATACTAACTAAACAAATCCACACTAGAGGTTTTATGCTTTCTGTTCCGAGGGATATAGACAAGAGCAGTTTCAAATGATATAACTAAACCTACTTTATCGCTGTAATTCATTAGGGTAGAGACAAATTAGTGGCTCAAAAGAGCACGTAGAAACTAGACTCGAGGAGGTGGGGAATTCATGTTCAAAAGATCGATCACACCGATATAGACAGTGATTCATGAAAGGTGCATATGATTGATGATTGAGGCCGGTCTCGATCTAGTAATCTCCATGAATGTACGTATCTAATTATCAACAAAATAATATGCAGCTTAATTTAGCAAGAGGTTGATGCAGCAGGGAAAATCCGGAGGCTCATCGATCATTCTACATAACAGAACTTCTAGAGTTCTAGTAAGATCGATCCATGGATAAAACTTGTGAGACTATGGGCTGTACCTTGATGTCTGTCTGATCATGGAAAAAATGGAATCAGGCAAGTGCATCAAACTATTTGAGATGTACGTTGTCATGCACATCCTACTTAGTCGAGGTATATATGTGAAACGACGGAGGCGAACCCAAAAGCATGCATGGATTTAGTCCCGCCGGCGGCAAACAGTGACGTACAAGGCCATATTCGTAATCAGGTCAAAAACTAAACCTCGGCTAGTGGATATTCAAATACATATCGTCCAGGCTAGTCACATGACGGAAAATCTTACATGCAAATCGGATTAAGGTTGCTAGAGTCATCCGGAACCACTAAACCAACACTAGCAGATTGACGTACTGCTCGAGTATTGGTACAAAATGCCCCAACTGAAATCCTAGATTCATTCAGATACAGCTAGCTATTCAAACTTCAAAGCTCTGGTTTTTCTTTGGTTGGATCACTGGGATGGAAGTACAGGCCCAAAATAACAAAACAGAATAGTCACCAATCTTCAAAACTTGTTGTAATGGGCTCGAATTCCAGTCGGACCATGCTGGGTCTAAAGGTCTAACCCCTCTTAAGATTGCATTATATTAGGAATGGATTACCTGAATGTTCTCTTGAACCCAGATAAATACTTTGGATTGAGTTGGATTACCGGGCATGGAAATAGATGGATGACTTGTCTGTAAAAGTCATTTGGCCCCACCCAAATGGTAAAAAGAAAGATAGTTCTGGTGAGGTGAGGTTTTAGTAAAGTCTTTATTACTTTTTATTTTCTCTCTAAACACTTTAAAGGGTGAGGAAAAAATGTCTCAAACATATATAAACGTAACAAAAAAAAAAAATTATTTGATGGAATGGGCTCTAAGAGTTGTATACTCTTACTCTCTTAGAGTCTCACATATCTTGTTATTATTGAAATAGGTAATAAGGAGCTAAAAATTAGCATAAAATGGTCATTTATCCGCAAAAAAAAAAAACAATTAAGTGAATTAAACAATGAATTAAAAAGTAGAAAACAACCAAAGCCACTGAACATTTCTTTTCCACTGGTATTGCACATCAATCAGGATCTCACGGACATTCCCACATGAGATCATGTACGCTTCTATGATCAAATATGTGATTCAAACAGAATATTTTGACAAAGCAAAAGGATCAATGTCTCACCGCATCCATGTTGAGAGGCTAATTTCTTACATGTGCACCTGTGTACGTTGTTCCATGTTCTTTCTCTGTCTACAAGTTTGCCCTTGTATATATGTAATGTACTAATTAATGTAATTATAGTTTGTATATCTTAAAGACAACGTAGCTAATTCAGATTATGGTATATGATTACTTGCATGGTTTTAATTTCTTTAACCTTTTACACACATAGGTTACTTGCATAATTTTAACTGATTTCAAAAACCAGATGAAGAATTCATGAGTTCTCTAGCTTGTGCATCTATACTGATTTGCAATCAAATGACCATGCCTATATATTTTCTAGACCAGCCATACATATAGCATCCAAACTATTCAAGTGAAAAGAAAAAAAAGAAATCAAACCATGTTTTAGTAGATAATTAGTAGTGCATGTCAAAATCACCTCTGCACATTAACATATATAGCCAATAATCTAGGGGAATCTCATAGGTTGGCTCTAAACAGATGAAAACAAGAGAAAAGGGATGAAACATATATTAAACTACCCTTCAACACTTCGTAGTCGATTCTACAAGTCCAACTATAAAAAAAAATCCTCATCAAAAATTAGAAGTTAACAATATTTGTATGCAACCAGTCGTACCATATCATATCGTATCATATGATATCATCAGGCATCAGCTTATGATTTAACCAGCACTCATAAGTGATTTAACCAGCACTCATAAGTGATTTAACCAGCTGCAGTTTAAAAGGTCTGTAACCGATCGTATATATACATTAGAATCCATGACACTATTAGCTTTCTGGAAGATAAGCATTGCATTACCCGTTGGTGCACGATTGAATAAGGACTTTACACTCATTTTTCTATCGAATTTTTAAATCTCCACCGTCTAGTCTTTAGATACTAATGTATTGATCATCTCTGTAAAATTTTAGCTAATTTGGTTATCATTAAAGCACTCAAACTCGATTAAACCGATGGATGAACATAATTCTGTCGAACTTGAACCGTTCATGTTTGTAACAGAAAAACACAGTTTGAAGTGCTTTAATGGTAACCAAATTGGTTGAAATTTTGCAAGATGATCTATACTGTAGTATCTAAATACTAGACGGTGAAGATGTGAAAATTCGATCAAAAAGTGACTGTAAAATAGAAATGCGCACCGTAAGAATAAATGTGGACGTCCGCAGCTGAGAAGTCCTATATATGTATATATTCATTTTTCTTTTTTCTGAGAATGTCATATATCTTTCAATTGAGATTTCCCTTTATATATCTTTCATATCTAAAGCACGAACAACCAGTCCGATATCAGAAATCCCAGTTCTTCTTTATCATTCTATAGTTGGACTTGTAGAATCGACTACGAAGTGTTGAAGGGTAGTTTAATATATGCATACAAGTAATGAGTGATCGGAAATTGCAGTTTGCATTTATGAGAATGTGAAGATTCATAGATTGACACCTCGATCGATCCACCTAAGAATCCATCCGGGAAAGAAACCAAATTCAGCCTCATGGATTCAGAAAAATAATGTTTTTGTCAAGTAACAACTAGATATTGTGACATTCAATCAATTGGTCTATTGACTCTATTCAATGAGTTGTTGCTTAATTGAGTAGCTTGTAGCTAATATTTGGAATTTAGGGTTTACTCAAGGATAATGTAAGAGTTTAAAAACTTCCACTTCTGAATACATCAAAAGTGGCGTACTGGTCTAGCATTAATAAGAGAAACCCTAAACTTGAGTTTGATTCACGAAGCTGTCAGAATGGTCAGACACTATGTTGTAGATCTGAAATACATAGTTGTACCATTTCACATGCGCTGAGAGATTACATCCACTACAGAAAATCGCCTCTTAGCCAACATAAAATAATAAATATGTCCGTTAAGTACGTCTTCGCCGACGGAAACACCAACCGTCGTCTAAGACTCCATAGTCGTCGCCTAAGATCCATTTAGACGACAAAAATTGACTGTCGAGGACGTCTGTCGACTGAGACATGTCTACTCGACGAAATAGGATTCATCGTTTAAGCTCCATCGACTTAGTAACTCTCAGGCGACGAAATATGTCGGTCGGCAATATTTCGTCGGCTTAGTAAGTCTTAGGCGACGTAAACTGACTGTCGACGTCCTCCGTCGCCTAATATCTTCTTAACCGACGAAATTGGCTCGTCGTCTAAGTTCGGTCGATTTAGATACTCCTAGGAGACAAAATAGTTCCGTTTCTATTGTCACATCTCTGTTTTTAAGTTATTTTACAGTTATTTACTTTTAGTTTTACCTTGGTCTTTTAAGGTATTGAGTAACCGTTTACCTTTAAGGACCCTGGAGTTGACTTTTGGTAGGAAAATTATTTTGCAAAAATTTCTTAAAGGAGGTCGTAGAGGACATTAATACGAATTCGTAGACATGCTATACGTTAAAATCGGAGTTAGCATGAAAAAATTATCATATAAAAAAGGTAACCATTAGTTGGTAAATGGGTAAATTTTTTTTAAGTTCTATTTTGGGTGTTTAAATGTTGGACCCGGTGGGAGAAAGCCCAACCCTTTTCCTTTCTCTCTCTCTCTCTCTCTCCCTTCTCTCTCTTCTCTCCCGAACCTTCTCGACCCGCCGGACTCATCACCCACGTTCGCTGCTGTCAGGCCACCATAGACCATCAGACCAGCCCCGTTTGGACCCCCGTCCCTTTCTCTCTCTTCCTGGGCTGGTGACAAGCGTGCAACACCGCCGAACGAGAGGAAGCCGTCACTAGCAACCCGAGTGTTTCTTTGCTGGAGCTCCCTCCTCCGGCCACCATAGCTCATGATTTTTGGCTCATCTTGTAGCTCTCATCAAGGTTAGTAATCCCTCAAAAGGAATAGACTCAATTCGATCTTGGTGAGGATAAATGTATAATTAAAGTTCTAGGGCTTATTTCACTTTTTGGTTCGAGCACTGTAAAGCTTCCAACTGTACTTAGAAATATTACTTAATATTATAAATCACTTGACATATCCCACATGTCAACTAAAATTAGCAAGAGAGTTCCAGAAAAATAAATTGAACTCGTTAATCCAAGAAAATATTAAATCTTCAAATTTCTTTGAAATTAAATAAACTTTAGTGCATGTATGACATTAAAATCAAAGATCTACTCTAGTTAAGGAAGATGTTGTGTGGGCTGAGAGGATTATCCTGTTAAAATTTAGAAAGCATTGGAGGTCGCCGGAGTACGGCTACCGGCCGCTGCCCCTTAGGGTAGTTTTTTATGTTTTTGAGTTTGTTTATGTGAGAGGAGTTTAATGAAGTAAAGTTTAAAAATTTTGGAAGAGTTTTGATAAGGTTTGAGATTTTTCAATGATTAAGGATTTTGATGGTTATTAGAATGGAAATTCGACAGTAGGTTGAGCAGGATTTAAACTTTCAAAAAGTTAATTTTTGGCTATCGGTGATAGTGGTAAAATTCAAGCCTTAATAGATTAAAAGTGGAGAAATTGGGCAAGGAAGAAGAATTTCTTAGGCTCCTTTTTATTTTAGAATATTTATTTAAAGGTTTAATCTAGTTTGAGGACTTAATATTATTTATTATTCAGGACGTGAGAAGGATCGTGTGGAGGAGGCCTCGGACCGTCGGCAGGCATAGCCGAGCTCTGTGAGTAGATCTTTGATTTTAATGTCATACATGCACTAAAGTTTATTTAATTTCAAAGAAATTTGAAGATTTAATATTTTCTTGGATTAACGAGTTCAATTTATTTTTCTGGAACTCTCTTGCTAATTTTAGTTGACATGTGGGATATGTCAAGTGATTTATAATATTAAGTAATATTTCTAAGTACAGTTGGAAGCTTTACAGTGCTCGATAATTTTATTATAATTTTTTGGGAAGTTTGGATCCTTTATTTTAATATTTTACTTCACCATAAAATGGTTGTTATATATATTGATTATTGCTAGCTGACCATATTATTAGCGGTCCTCACTATAGGTGAGTAGAGCGCTTAGCGTGAGACGCTATTATAGCTTGAGAGGCAACCGATCAGTATTTATATTATTTGTTAGCTAGTCATTTTTAGCGATCCTCACTATAGATGAGTAGAGCGTTTAGCGTGAGACGCTATTGTAGCCTGGGAGGCTTATAGTTATGGTGAAACATCTTCCCTATTTTTATGATTTATTGGGAACCAATGGGATTGATTCACCATTCTTATCTGTAAATATTTTTGAAGAATTTCCAAAAGTGGCACGCATAAATATTTTTCTCAATGGAAAATATGGGAGAGCATAGCTTTGATTTCATTGCTCCATATTTAAGTCAATATTATCGTTATTTATTTTTGTCCACTCATATATGCTAATGTTTTAAATGCTTCTCCTTGGGATTTTCGTTTTTAAATGCCCAGTCTGCAGAGTTCGGTACGGCGAGTGTAGGAAGCGAGTCATATTTTTTACCTCATCCAGTTTTCTCTCATAGGTTACCGGATTATTCTACTTGTATATTTCCTCGTTTCCCTCTATTAGATGCTCTGATAACCATCACTACAGGAAAATCGGTCTTAGCGACGGAATCCAAAACATTCTGTCGGCTAAGCAATTCTTCGTCGACCGAAACATAACCGTCGTAGACTTGTCTCTTCTAGCTTCTACGTTCTATACATGATTAAATTCAGTCTACCAATTAGAGGTTTGATGTTAACTTCATTTCAGTTCTCATACTCTCAATTTTGAAAATTTACCTCATAAAGTTTTCAATTTTAATATATCACGCCTAATTCCAATTCTAATTTAGACGTTAATTTTGACTTCATGACTCGCTTTAAGAGCTAAAATAGTCGTATAGTAACATAAATTGCCTTTTATGACTCTTTTCTAAGATTTCATTCTAACATTTAACGTTTAAATTAGACGAAATTTTTGCAATTGAGCTTGATTTATGAAAATTACAAACTTTAGAGGGTTAATTTTCAAAATTAAGAGTATGAAGACTGAAATGATGTTAACCCTAAACCTCTATAAGTAAACTGAAATCAATCATTATAATATATATATATATATATATATATATATATATATATATATATATATATATATATATTACAAACTTCATTCCAGTACGGCAACATATGTAAGAAATTCAATTGGTGGGACTATTTGAAAGTTGATTGATGAATACTGCTAGGAAAGAATGACATGTTTATCACAAGTTCGAGCTCATTTCTTTTCAGTCGTCAAACTCATTTGTCTCGGTCCGGTAAAGACTGTCTCTTAGGTTTATTATCCCTTACGTGCATACATTTAACTGTTCAAGAAAAACGGTAAGCTAAAAATCATTGGGCGTAATTACGCCAACTGTTCGATTCAAGGCACAACATCTTGCTGTCCAAGAGAGATTTCCCATGAACATACATGAAAGTGACGTGCACCGAAAACACCGGGGCAATCGTACAATTTAAAACCCTTTTTGTAGTATATAGCATATGATAAGTAAGGGGTCGAAAGGCCGGGGACTTATAGGGCGCTCTTGCATTTAGTGATAAAAAGATTAGAACTATAAACAATTATTTACATATATACAAAGATAAACGGGGGTTTAGAGAGTTTAGTTCTAAATTCCTACAAAACAGAAAATAAATATTAAATATGTACAATTGATCAATCCATTCAACACATAGCCAAAGAGAGAAACTCAGATCTCGACCACACATTAATATCATGCTTCAATCTTAGTAAAGTGAAACTTGTCGAAATTATAATCTAGAAACAATCTCAAGACACGAGCCTACGAGGTCTTCGCATCTTATTGTTCTTCTTAAGTGTACTTAGCACAGAACGTCTAGAACTAAGAATTTCATGAGAACGTCTACATGAATCATTAAGATAAAGAACGAGATTGAACACGACCACTGCCGTGAACGTCACCGCATTAAATCATTGTAGTCCACGTTTCCAGCCACTACGACATGGCTTCCATCACCTACGATCCATACTTACCTACGCGGCTTAGCATGAATTTCTGACGGTAGTTAGCATGCATTCTAACTATATAGCTACTAAAACAGAAACGCTTCCTTCCTAAAGCATAAGTCGACAAGAACAAAATACTAAAACATCATAAACAAAACATCAACATGCTTAACTAAGAAAAGAATTTACTAATAACAAAACAATCGCAACAAACATCCCACACCAATGATGAACACCGAATCCATGTCTTTAAAATTGTAAAGAAAACTAAACAAAGATAGAGGCATAGTTTACACTTTGACGATCTTCAAGAAGCTTGAGGATGAGCAAGAGGTGCGTGGCTTCAAGGTTCCTTCTTCTCCAAGGTTGCGACGCAAGGGTGAAGATCACCAAGGCTTTGGCAAGGAGAGAGAACTCGGCAAAGGAGGGGAGAGGGCTGCGGCAAAGGAGGCTATTTCTCTAGGGTTTTTGTGAGAATGAATGATGATTTTTCTGTAGAGAAACAGCCCCTTATATAGAGTCTAGGCCGAACCAAATTATGCTCTCCACCCTTGATTTATTCTTGATCCAATGGCTCCAATTAATTGCACATAAAATCTGGAAATTATCTCCATGGAAATCTCTAGAATTCTTGCGCACCACTCCTTCGTATGTAGCTTGAATGATGACCGAATGCATGGTTTAATTACCAAGGAAAAATCGGCAAAGATCTCCTTCTCCTTGTAAAGCTGCCGATTTTATTGTTGTAGGGTTTGTAGGGTTTTTCATCCAATAGCAATCCTACAAATAAGCATAATGACATGTTCAATCCAATAGGAATTAGGATAAATAAAATCAGAATATTCCCCTCAATAAATAGAGATTTTGATGAAGCAAAACTCCTTAAAATAACACCCTAGAAATCGGCAAAGATAGTCCATTGGACTCCAAGAAATCGGCCAAGAAGGCCTAGCCGAATCCATAGGGTTTTGGGGTTTAAATGGATCATGCAATCGGCCCAAATCCACTTAGGTTTGGGTTTATGCGACTTAGAGGTTTCCTGGTCCGAATAGGATTTGACTTTATGACTCAACGTTTCCTAGTTGAAGTAGGATTCTCGAAACAACTAGGTTTTCTATTAAATTTCCTCTTTTAACATCCTTTTCGTAAATAATGCTCACTAAGCCTCTAATAAATAAAACAAGTCAAAAATGATAAAGTTAAGGTAATAACGTAGCCAAATAGGGTAAGAAACACATTATAAACACGGCATTTTATGCCTCTATCAGAAAGCACAAATGAATCCCAAACGTTTTTAATTTTTTGGGGTCTTGGGGAGGGTCCTTGTTAGTTCAGCTAAAATTCTTCTGCTCCTCGCTATTAAGTTACTTCAGAGATGACAGTGCTTGTGCCACATTGCGAGATATTCTATCATGTATTGGCTCCTGCATGGAAGAAGCCGTGAATATGTCGCTAGTATTTGTACACAAAAATAGAATATCAATCAAAACAAGGCTTTTTACCTCTGTCGAAGGCATCTTGAATTTTGATTTTGTGATTGTCTCATACAAGAAAATATATCTGCCATTGTAAAAGCAACATCAGTACATTGTAAGAGTAACTAAAATATATACCAGTGAATAGAAAAATCTCAAAACTTGCACATCTTTTATGGTCTTGACCAAAACAATAACTCAGTTACACATTACAGGGGAAGCAAGGAGAGGGCATAACAGAAAAGTAACAGTACTTTATTGAAATAAACAACTCACGGAGATGAACAGAAAGATAAACAACATATCAAGCATTATAACCTCAATATATCCCTTATTATGATTTATTCAAACAGGATGGCCTAACAAACTCCTCATCACACAAGATGGGGAGTACCGTGGGATGGGCAAAATATCTTATAATTCAGATGGTTTTCCACCAAAAAATGACTACCAAGAACAGCTTCTAGCAAGTCAATCAGGAGTTTTCTATCAACTTAAGGGTTTTGAACCTAATGACCTATGATACATTCATTGTCGCTTTGTACCCGATAAAAGAGTATGTCGAAGAACTTATTACACAGTTTAATTAATGGCAAGTCACAATAGAAAAGAGACATACCGCCAAGATAGTTCACGAACAAGTTCTTCGGGAGCATCAGGGAGGACCTAAATTTTTGTATAATCAGACTGAGATTTGATTTTTACATTCTTAAACAAAAAATAATGAATGAATTTTATGTCATTACCTCATCTTCATATGGATTGCAATTATCTTTAAACCACAACCTCAAAAACTCCTAAGAATCAAAGTTTAAATGTCAGCAAAAAAGCTGTTCAGCTGTAATTCTTATAGACAACAAATGTAAAACAACACATCATACATGATGGTATGAAATACGATACATACCTTATCAACATTTTCAGGTTCAAGACCATTCTCAAAACGTTCCTCATAAGTATGTGCAATCCAATATCTGCTTGAATCGGGTGTATGCACCTAGAATAGCAAGGAAAAACAAGAGTCACCTAATACCATTATTGAAACTGAAATGTGTATAGTGAGTGAGGAAGAATGATAAATACTTTACACAAGGCAACATAATACCTCATCAATCAAATGTATGGAACCATCCTGTCCCTTCCCAAATTCATACTTTGTGTCTACCAATATCAACCCATGCTCCAAAGCCACACGCTGCACCATCAGAGAAATGATAAAATTGGTTACCCTGGCTGAGTATATTATTCAGATAAGAAGCTGATAGATCAGTATAAAATTCAACTACAATATTTGCCTTATTGTGTGTATATGATCTATAACAAAATTACACCAAAAAAACAAAAAAGTTTAGTCCATGTGTCTAGGTATAAATGAAGCAGTGTATTTGAAACAAAAACGCATGTAACTTTTAAGGTCCAACATCAAATCATATGTCATACTTCTGAGGAAGAATAAACAGAAAACAAAAATGAAACAAAAAACTGTAGAAGCTAATCAAAAGATGTGTTGTTCATGCTTTCATCTTTCTACTTTTCCTCATTGTGCCCTTTATTCTATTCCATGTTTTTCCCTAGATAGCAAGTCTATATGATTCCATTCAGATACTGTATGCTTTTATTGAGGTAGTTCCCATTATGTCTACAGATAACTACATTTTCAGAAGCCTAACTTCAGAAGATCTAAAAAAAACAAAATTACCTGTCCATACTCAAATAAGCTCAATGCTTTCCTACTTACTTCATCATAATCGGCCTGACTCATCAGTCCACTCTCAATTATCTGCAAGCAAATGGCACCACACATATTGAGTCATTTGAATGTATGGATAGAAAATCTAACACTCCATGCTAACTTGGTTTCATCTCCAGCATGAACTTCTCTCCCCTTTTGACTTGGTTTAACATCTTCACTAACAAGCTTGTCAGCCTGATGGCCTAACCTAACAAGTGTCTCTCTTCTCCTTCCCTCTCCCATTTAGAGTGACAAAAGAATATTGAAAGAGACCAACCTCAGCTGGAGTAACAGGAACGTCATGATCTGCAGCCTTAGTTGTTGGTGTGAGTATATTTGCAGGAAGCTTTTGGCTTTTTACCAAGCCTATAACATCAATAGACCATCAGACAAAAACTTTGGAAATAGATATATATCACAAGACATTAATGACAAAGCGCACCGTCTGGAAGTACATTGCCGCAGTAATTTCGAACACCATTTCTGTAGACCGTCCATAATGACGTATCAGTACTTCCCGTCACATAACCTCTGACTACAAATTAGAAGAAAATATATTTTAAAGACTCAGAGTAATGAATGTATAAAGACTGTGCCCTCATCTTCAAATAAGCCAAAACCTCTGACATGGGTAACATTGACTATGCAAGATGTGGATTTAATGCGATAAGCTAATAGTGGGATTTTCATGGCTATAACACATACTATTGCTTTTACTAAACGTTAGCATCTTCCTGTATTCAAAATTTTATTTTCAACATATAATGATTATAACATCATACCCACAAACTCCACCGGAAAAACAGAACATTTCTTTGCAATTGTTACATTTTCGTCTGGGACCAAAACAACTGCATTTGATGTTATATGTCGAGTTTTGTCAAACCACCATAAACTTGTTTCATTAAGGACCTACAAAGATAAAACAAAAGAAATTCAAATATCATTACTAATTATCTAATCACCAACTTAGTGAGTATATTATGAAAAATAAAAAAAAGGCTTTCAGACCCTCTTTTGTTCTTTTTTTCAGAACCGACTACACTAAATCAAAATCAAGAGCACTCACATCTGTTCATTTCTTTGGGATGGTAACAAGAGTACTGACCTGGCCTTTGAAGGGAATGGAAGCAAGAATTCTATCAAATGCACTCTGCCGGTCCGTGGTGACCATAACAAGATAATCCCCACTGTCATAAACATCCCTAACCTGGAAAGCAGAGAATTTACAGTCTTTCTCTAATTAACTAATTACATTACAAACCAAAGACTGCAGTGTGATCAAGGAAAGCAACATCTATAACCTGGAAAACATAGAAGTGAAAGTCCTTCTCTCAATAAAGAGCATAACAAACCCACAAATGGATTGCTAGAAGAGAATAACCACAGCCCCAAAAATTTAGAAGTTTAAAAAAAAAAATCACTGAAAGTTTTGGCTTAAACCAAGTTGGTTACAGGGCCTAGTTAGCCAAAGGCATCAAAAAACTTAAGCTGTATATAGGATTAAAACTAACCAAATGCAATGCCATTAGGGTGCCGAAAACCCTCATTACCACCATCCTGAAAGACACTTGAAATTAGCTCCATGGCCAACAAGTCATATTGGAGAAGAGCAACCTCGGTTACTTCCAAATAATACCACCCCAGCAATTACAAAATGAACTTGATGCACCTTCTAAGTCACGGGCTTAACAATGTGGTGGTATCATAGCTACATCAATGTAGCCTTCAAACCACTTCAAGGGCGTTTAACGTACTCACTGAGTAGGCAGATTATGATGACCACCACTTCCTGTAAATTTCATGTCCTAAACATTTCTGACTGACCAAAATTGCGAAAACATCTCAAAGCTTCATCCTTTGTTACCACCATTATCACAGAACTACTAAACAACTCAATAAAAACCATCTCCCAAAACTCAATTCCAAATGCAATTGCCAATTCCCAAGTTCAAAACATCCTTATCATACATCAAAACCTCGAAAACAGTATGATCAAAATGAAGCAAAAGAAAAACAAAGGAAAGCTTTTGATATATACCTTGCCTCTGGTTTTGGATTGGAGACCAGGAACTGTGAGGTGGAGGTTGGTTTCAGAGAGGCAGTTGGACATGGAAGTCCCAATGGCATCAAGCACCTCTTGTTTGCGAGCACCATTGAACAGAGCATCCAGGGGCGGCGGTGCTTGGGCGGCCATGGCCGAGACAGAGAGTTTTGGGAAGCTTCTGGAATTGGGTTTTAGAATTTTGGAGGAAGAAAATGAGGGGATGGGGTTTGGGTGTTTGGGGATGATGAGGGTTTTGGGAGGGTTTAAGGTTTGGCTGTACTGATGAGCCATATTTCGTTTTCGAGTTTCACACGGTATCGCTGAACACTGCAAACTATACTTTACGAGTTGCAACTCAACTGTACTGAAGTGGTCTCCCAAAGAATATAATTATGTTCTTCTTTTTTTTGGGCAAAAAAAGAAAATTATACAGAAGTTATGGTCAGTTTTCTCAATCAAAAAAAAAAAAAAAAAAGTTATGGTCAGTTTTTTTTTTTTTTTGATTGAAAGGCTATAGTAAGTTGGTAACTTCTGTAGGGATGGCAATGGGTAGGGTAAGATAAGGGGATTAAAATATCATACTCATACCCTTTTACATTTTTCATCCCCGTACCGTACTCTTTAGGAATTATATTTTCATACTCGCCCCGATCTCCGTTAACGATTATGTATTAAATTAAAAAAAAAATTTCTTTTCAAAATACAAAATATAAAAGTATGAAATTAAAATCAAATATCAAAATAAATAAGTTTCATGCTTCAATCCAATAAAAATAAATACAAGTCTCGCTTAAAAAGAAATACCAGTAAATGAATATCTATGCATTCGACAAAAAAATCCACAATGCATGCATGCTTAATGCAACATAACAATTTGTTTATATAACTTTGTTTTAAACTAGTGTTTGCTCGTATGAGATTTGGGTTTGGGTTTGGGTTTGTTATATATTACTTTAATATACGATATTTTTGCTGTAAAATTTC
The DNA here is from genome assembly GCA_034370585.1 of Fragaria x ananassa. Lineage (NCBI taxonomy): Eukaryota > Viridiplantae > Streptophyta > Magnoliopsida > Rosales > Rosaceae > Fragaria > Fragaria x ananassa. Next base: position 23,465,304 of record CP139757.1, on the reverse strand, counting down.
ATTAAAAGAATAAAAATATATAATAAAAATGAAGTTTCATTAAATATTTATTAAGAGAACCACACAAAAAAAATTACAACTCTTATGACATAAATATGTATTTATAAATTATATATAAATATATAATAATTTATATATAATAATATTTTCATCCTTAATGGGTGGGGATGAGAACGAGTATGAAAATATCATACCCGCCTCGTACCCGATTTAAGAATCCGAATACTGGGGATCCCCATCCCCGTTACCCGTTTATTCTCATATATCTTTCCCCGTTAGAGTCGAATACTCGTGGGTACCCTACCCGTTGGGGATTATTGTGATCCCTAAACTTCTGTTTTCAAAACAGAAAATTCTTTTATGGCTATTTTTCTGCTCGAAAAATAATAAACACTCCATGGATTTTTTTTCCTCTCCATGTGCACAATGATCTCCGAAACCTTTTGAAATTATTTGTGATCTCAATTAAAGAAAAAATTATTCGTGATCTCGTTGAATTAGCATGAATAATCAAATTGTATCTAATAACTGTCGGATGAATGACATGATTATGAACAAACAAACTTCAGATTTGTATCTCTTCGTCTCCTTCAAAAATAAGTTTTAAAACTCTTTGTCGCTCTTGAGATAAGACGAGCTATTTGACCCAACGGTCTCGATGTCTGCAAGTTTATCTTTTTCCTATCCCCTCTCAGGGACGGATCTTAGTGCATTGCTATATGGGCTACAGCCCATATAGTTTTTTTCTTTATTCAAATTAGACATGCATAATTATCATGGATTAGAGAAAGAAATTAAGGTTAGCCCAGTTAAAAAATAAGAAGTCAAACAGCCAATCATAACTATAGCATAAGAAAGTAAAGAAACTAAAACTAAAATTCTATTAAAATGATAAATCTCATGTATCCTTTTTCTTTTCTAAAAGCATCTCAGGCAAGTTAAACACTATATATTTTCTTTTTTTCTATGCAACGTTAACTCATTTTATAGTCGTTAGACTTAATTAACTCACTTTATAGAGACCATGGTGCACCCAATCCTAACTGATTAAGCCAACTGTTGATAATTATTCATGATCAGCATTCTTCCATAGGAATAAAATCTATTTGTTCTATAAATTAATTGTAGCGAATTTATTATATATTTATAACAATTTTGCAACAAGATCGGCCCTTTTCTCAAAAAAAAATTTGTAATAAAAATATATTTAATTTTGTTCAAAATATTTTTTTTAACCCGGCCTAATTTGAAATCATGGCTTCGTCCATGTCCCCTCTTATGGGAGACTGTGAGGATATCTTAAAATCTATGTATGCCTAATGCTCTATCTGTGCATTGTAGAACATTTTCTTACCACTTTGACAACTTTGTAATTTGAGGGCGGGTGCGGGGTTGCTAAGCCATTTAACCATTCAACCATTTACTACTTACACAATTGAATGCTCGCAAGTATATAAGAGCATATTTAGTAATGCTAGTGTTTATGCACAATCTCGGGCGGGATATTGCAGAAGCTGATGGTGAGATATGAACAGTATGAACAGTGAACACAAGGACGTATAGTGGTTCACCATACCTCGGGGGACATGGCTACGTCCACTTAGAATCAAGTATCATCTTTGGGGTTACAATGGTATCCATCCCGGTGGAATACTATCTTTCCAGTATCCAGATCGATATGTTTCCAGATTCAGATCCTATATCTAGAGGGGGAGCCTTCCTTTTATAGACAACAAAGGTTCTTTCTTACATTACATTTCCGATGTGGGACACTGTACATATTTATACTCTCATGGTGCCTTCTTGTGGAGCTTGGAGATGCACCTTCCCGATGTCGCATTAAAGATCTTTCACCATGGCGAGGTAGTCTGGACGTCGGTCTACAAGTTTCATGACTGGTCTATGTGCAGTGGAGGTAGTTTACCGACTACCAACTACAAGTCCTCCCAAGTTCCCGTTCAAGACACTTCTTGAGTGGGGACTTAATATACAAAATGCCCATAGACCAGTCAAATGTCCCCAACACGGACCCGGTCCCAGTCCCCCCAAGTCCGCACTCAAGACATGGGTTGAACGGGTCTTGCTCTTCTTGACTTCTTTAAGGGCGAGCTGAGGTGTCCGCCTACAAGATAAGAAATGCTCCTCCCGGTCCCCGTCGCAAAACTTATTCGGCCGGGCGAGGATTGTTGTACTTTCACAATGAACAAATGATCGACAAGTATTTGACCAACACAATTATGACATAATAATTATCGAAAAGCACAATGGTTCATACAGTTGTGTAATACTCTTGGTGGAATGCCATTCTTTCAATCCTGGTCGAATGCCTATCTCCCGGTGGATTGCCTATCTCCCGGTGGAATACCTCTCTCTTGGTGGAATGCCAAAAACATGCATGTTGACTTACAAGTAGAATATTTATGAATTTTCAGACCAATGGACGGGACTTATCTGTGATAATTGCTGCCGAATGGGTGAACATAAGAGGTGTTGATTCATGCTTGAATCACTCCCGGATAATGAATCCTTGGTGCCAATACGGTCTGGTTACCTACAAGAAGATTTTTTTTTGACCACCGAGACCCGTTGCTTGCAGATTAAACTGACACTGAGCCTTCCCTTTTCGATACCCGGAGATAAAGGTGGTGGGGTGGGGCCCTGACTTGCACATGAGTTCAATTCTCGCGGATGACCAACTCTTTAAACCTCCCGGGAAGCTTATGTGGGTGCCGTACGGGTGCCCAGAGCAATTCGCTGGGTGTCCAGATCAACACCACTCACGAGTGGAATTCCCTTGCAGGCTTTGGACTGAGGACAGGGGGGTGGGATGATTAAAGCTCGGAGAGATGAAGCTGTTACTGAGCTCGGTGGGCACCGAACCGGGAACGTGGACTCTTGCACCCGGACGCTTCCAATCGGGAACCCGGAGTGTCACTCCTTCGGGCTAAGGGGACAAGGGCCTGGGATGTGAATGGCCTGCACGTCCCGGACGATTTCAATCAGGAAGCAGAAGTCCTTCGGACTGAGAGGAGCCGGGATGAGCTTGGACCCCGTGTCCCGGACGCTTCCAATCGGGACGGGTGTCCATAACAGTTTCATGGCGCACTCAACCGAACACTTTCTTGCCCGGACATGGATCATAACGCTTTCAACCGGGAACCCGATCACTCCCTGCCTTGAGTCGCTCAGAGCCAGCAGGCGAGAGACCGGTTACCAGGGGAGGAACCACTGAGCCGAGGTACCTCGGTTTAGGCGACATCTGGACCGGGTACCTTCCTGGAGTGCTTTATGGGAGAGAAGCCATCAGACCCGGCCGGGCACCTTCTTGGAGTGTTACGGGTCTCCAACCCCTGCATCCCGGGAGGAGTATACTGGCGGTACCTGGCGACGGCTGGAGGTGCCGAGAGAAGAACCATCAACATCGCCAAAAACTCCCGATCGTTTAAATGTTTCTGAATTGGACATGTTGACCTATTTGGGCCAGACGGCTGCTTGGGCCTGGCCGGGCACTTACTGGCCCTGACTGTAAGTTTCATGACTGGTCTATGGGCAGTGGAGGTAGCTTACCGACTACCGACTACAGCTAGCTATTTTTAAGTTAAATTTTAGTCAAATTAGCTAAAATATTATTTTTGCTAGCCATTTTAGAAAAAATGTGGCTGCATCAATGTTCTCTATTTTAGTTAGCATTACGTTAACCTTATTCTTTAAATGGAAATTAAATAGTTTAAATATATTTATATATCACAAAAAATATCTTATAAGGAATGTAATAAATTATAGCTAGCCTCATTTGAGTTATCTCGCTAGCTAAATATAGCTAGCGAGATAGCTAAAAGTTATAATAGCTGGCTAGTCTACTTGAGCTTCTAAAACATCTAAAAAAACTAAACACCCTCTCTAAAATAGCTAAAAGTTAAAATAAAAAGTTTGTTAAAATTGTTCTAACTCCAACGTCGGCCATAGCAGTTAGACATTGTCAAGTTTCATGACAAAACTGAAGCTCAACTTAGAATGTGGACAAAGTATACAAGCCTCGAGTTCGTTACTTTGAAATGTCTCAAAAACACATGTGGGTACGGACGACACAAACCAAATTTGTAGGCCAACACGTTCATATGTCTCAAAAAAACAACATATATGTGTATATCACATATCTCATGCGTCTAAAGCTTCTCCCTGACACTCTTTTTCCACATTGCCGTCAGACACGCCATTTCCACCACAACACCTCCTCTACTCCCGCACCCACCCGATCACCCCTCACACCCCTCTTCGGGTCAGATTCGGATTCCGGGTCGGCACCGGCTTGTATAACACGGACACGTCGCTCAGTTAAAATGGCAAGCAAGACTAAACCCCCCAAAACCTTTTATTTTCACATCGATCACAATCATATACCAATCTTTACCGGACCAAAAATAATTAACCTCTTTCCCCCAACTCTCCGGCGATTTCTAGGGTTTCTGGTTTCGATCGAATCTCGGTTGGCGCCGCCGGACGTCTCTGGTTTCCGATCCTGAGATTCTGAGATGTGAGGGATTTTGTTGGGTGAGTCCAAAGCTTGTTGCTTTTTGTTAAAGTTTGTTGCTTTTTAAAGCTATTTCTGGTTGTGATTCTGGGTTTTGATTCATCTGATGTAAATTTTGAAGCTTTTGTGTTGTGGTAGTGAATTTTGTTTCTGGGTATATTGGGTGTAATGCAGTTTGGTGGATCAAAGTTTGTGTTTGTTGGTTTTTTTTCTTTTTCTGGGTTTGAGTTTGAATGTTAGATTGTAGAGATTGTTTGGTGTTGGAATTTTAGTCGGTTTTGCACTGAAACTGTGTGGATTTGTGTTTTTGTTTTTGAGGGGAAAAAAAAAACATTTTTGGTTATAGGAGAAGAAAACCCCGAAGTGTTGGATTGCAGCTTTGATTTACTGACTGTGTGATAAAAGTAGTGGTAGTTTGAATTGATGAGGAAGAAGAGGAAAGGAGGTGTGGATGACCCATGTCCAGATCCACCGGAGGCTCTGACGTCAAAGTCATGCAATTCGCGGTCGTTGCCGCTAGAGGATTATTCTAGGTTGAAGAAGCGGTGTAAAGAAGATGATGCGGGGAATGAGTCTGTGGGGTCGTATAAGAGCAGGCTTGCAGGCATTGCCACGGCTCCACTGTGCGGGACTTCTTCTTTGGTCACACCAGGAAGAGGTATCAAGAGGAAGATAGGATGTATAGATGTTGCTACTCAAATGGGTAGGAAGAATAAGATTGAGGAAGATTATAGCAAGGGCGCTACAATTGGGCGTGGGAAGTTTGGTTCAGTTTGGTTGTGTCAGTCCCGGGGGAGTGGGGCAGAGTTTGCGTGCAAGACTCTGAAGAAAGGGGAAGAGACGGTTCATAGGGAGGTGGAGATAATGCAGCATTTGTCCAGACATCCTGGGGTTGTAACATTACAGGCTGTGTATGAGGAGTCAGAATGTTTTCATCTTGTGATGGAGTTATGCTCAGGTGGGCGCTTGATTGATCAAATGCTTCAGGAGGGTCAGTATTCAGAGCAGCGGGCTGCTAATATATTCAAGGAAGTGATGCTAGTTATCAAGTATTGTCATGATATGGGGGTTGTGCACAGAGACATAAAGCCTGAGAATATTCTTCTTACAAAAGCAGGAAAGATAAAGCTTGCTGATTTTGGACTGGCCATGAGAATATCATACGGTGAACACCATATCCCTTGTTTGTAGCATGTCACGTTTAGCTTCAAGATATAATTTCTTTTCCATTTCTAACTGTAGGCCACTTCAGTTTCAGTGCATTTTTATAGCCTTTTTTTTTGGTTAAACCATGCATGCTTAGTGTGTCAGAGACTACTGAGCACTTGCTTATATGTTACCTGGTTTCATTCTATGATTTTTGTTGATTCTGCATTCCGGTTATTATACTAGTTGCTCGCTTTTCATTTAGGAGTTTGAAACTATGTTTATAGCGTAGAGCAGTTTACTTCTTATTAGAATTTTATGATATGATTCTGTTAAGATAATATGTCAAAGTAGTTTCATGCATTATTGCAATTTGATTGGAACTTATTTTGAAGCTGTTTGCATAGTGTTTTGCGAGTGGTAATAGAGTTTCTTTTTCTTTTTCAGCTGTCTATTTGTGAATTAATTATGTAATGAAACCGTTCCTCATGCTTTCTGCAGGTCAAAATTTGACTGGTTTGGCTGGAAGTCCAGCTTATGTTGCACCAGAAGTTTTAGTGGGGAAGTACTTTGAGAAAGTGGATATCTGGAGTGCTGGTGTCCTCCTACACGCACTCTTGGTTGGTATTCTTCCATTTCAGGGTGACTCCAGAGAAGCAGTTTTTGAGTCAGTAAAGACTGTGAAGCTTGATTTCCATACTGGGATATGGGAGTTGATTTCTAAACCTGCGCGAGATCTTCTTGGGAGAATGCTGACTAGGGATGTTTCAGTACGGATAACTGCAGATGAAGTACTAAGTAAGTATATCATTCTGTTGAATTTGGGAAGTGCCATATTTTTCCAACTTTTTTGTTCTGTTACAAATTCCCAACTCATTTGTTCGGGACTTGTGGGATAAGGGCTAATTTGAGATCTGTTTCTTGTTAAATGGAATATAAAATAGTCTATGAAGTGTTTTTTTTCTCTTGCCGTTATGGTGTGTGTGGGCGTCAACTAGTATTTTATATATATATATATATATATATATATATTTGCTCTGAAGATAATCAAAATGCTTAAACATGTTTTGTTTTTTTATTTTTCCAAAATACCATTTTTCACATTTACTTATTGCTAATCAAAGTAGTTTAGTACTTTCAGAATTTTGACCGCATGACCTGCTAGCCATAACATCTAACCCGTGCCTGTTTACCAGTGTTTGTATGCTTCTCCTTTTGCATTATTTCTGAGCCGTGTCTCAAGTGTATGCTTGCACTTGTACTAATTGCCTCTTTTGTATTGCAATCCTTATATATTTCTAAGCAAAACATTGACATCTTTTTGGTGTTTCACAGGGCATCCATGGATATTGTTTTATACTGAGCGAACGTTGAAGGCACTACCCATTAAATCGAGATCGAAGAATCAATCAGGAGCACCTTGCCATCAACTTGCAATTGCACCAAGACTAAAGGCAATTCTGAACAAAACAGAAGATGATTCTCTCTGTGAAACTCTTAGCGGTCCTTCATCCTCTGGTAGTTGCAAGTCAGAAGATCAAGATGATTGTGGTTTAGTGGATGCACTTGCCACTGCCGTTTCACATGTCAGAATTTCTGAGCCAAAAAGGACCAGGCTGTGTAGTCCCACAGGTCCAATTGAGCAGCAGTGTTCATCTAACTTGAAAGCTAACCTCTGTAAAGCATTTTGATCCTGTTGACAGGCTGACACAATCCGTTATCGTTAGCTACACTGCTTTTAAGCTGGGGGATCAAATGACCCTGCCCTGGCGATGATCTTCAGTGGGCAAAGGATATCAAGTGACATTAAGCAATGGAAGATGGTAATTTGGGTTTAATATTGGTAATGCTGTGAAATCTCGGTGCTTCTCTTCTCTCAATCATATATGCTTATTTTAATCTAATAAAGGCTTTAACGTGACGGATTAAGAATCCCTGTACAGATTGTGTAAATAGAATGCTGCAGTGAATTACTTTGTGCTTTCTCGACATTGTATCATAGGTGATATAGTTCGTTTGGTTATTAACAAGGTATGGAGTGCTTTGAGGCAAATAATCTTCCATCCTTTTCCATCTTGTAGATCAACTCTATTCTTAGTACATGTCTCTTCTTGAAGGCTGTGTTTGTTTACCTGGAGATAAAGGCCGGATTTCATTAACTATATAGTTTCTGGTTAGAAAATGTGTTTGGAGGTATTCTAAGCAGATTTCTTGTATCCTATCAGATCTTTATATATTATCTTGTTGAAAAGGTATATAATTTATCCACCTGGATACACGTGCTCAGAACTTCTAATCACTCCGTCTCAATTCAAGGCTTCAAGCTGCAATCGAGATCGACGAGATCGCCATCAAGACCGATGAGATCACCGTCGATGAGAAGACTCTTGACATTGTCACTGCTCTCGCCTGTGTCAAGATCAAGTCCACCGAACTACAGGCTGCTCCGGTTGGGTACGGGCGTGGCGGCCAAGCTGGTATTGCCGTATCGATCAGCGTCATCTTCTTCTACTCACCTCTGAATTACACTGATCTGAATCTTACAACAGGTTTAGGGTTTACAGCAAAACGTAATGCAGACAGACACTGATGAATGGAAATTACAGCTTACTCTACATTCCAACTTGTGTTCCCAATCCAGATTGCATCATGATCTTTAATGTATAATTCTTTTGTATTCTCATTGCCTTCTTTAACTCTGGGTTATGCATGGCACAAATTCAAGTTCAATGGGAAGAAATGTACTGTGATTTTTCATTTTTTCTAACGTTTGGATCTTGATCAACTTTTTGATATCCAAACAATTTTATAAATCTATAATAGAAATGGAGTTCTCGCTTCTCTAGGACAAAATATATCTCGCTTCTCTAGGATAAAATATACACATATCAAGAACCTGATATATTTCATACAGTTTAGCACATCATAGAAAATGCATTACAATCTCCAGCTTTTGCATCTCATAGAAAATGCATTACAATCTCCAGCTTTTGCATCTCTGGTCAACAATCCTCTGGTCCCCAAATTACAAATAGTATCTTATATCATATTGACACACCTTGATCCAATCATTTATCCGTGCTTCTTCACTTGTTGAAGGAGGCCCAAGTTACATCTCAATAAAACTGAAAGAGACACAAATTAGCTCCACTTCATCTTTATGTATAACTCAAGAATGTACTATTCTATCCGCTCGTAAGAGATAAGTTAATTAAAATTTGCATCTCCCACAAGACTCGCTTATCAATTTGAGCATCACTTTCTTGAAAGGCAGTAGCAAAATGTCCTGCTGCCTGTTAACAAAGTTCAGCTAAATTAGAGACACATGAGAGGATAAATGAGGAAGACTCGAAATTTCAAGAAATAGAAGCAGTAAAGGAAGAACAATACTGCAGTTAACAGCTGAAGTACTTAGGAAATCTTGAAGCGGTAGCCAGTACCCACCAATGATAAAGCTAGCAGAGCAACTTAAATGAGGAAGGAACAATTCCATTGAATAACTTTAAGATAAATATACATTGACAATAAACATGAAACACATGCAGACCTCAGTCCGATGTTTCAGCTTGTAGATTGCCTCCCTAAATGATGAGACAAAGCTGTAGTTAATTCTAATCTGCATAATTTTTGAAAAACAATGAGAATTACTGAATTAGCATTGACGTATCAAAAGCAATATCAGTCAAAGACCAACCTGTCCATGATGATCTGGTTCCATGTGCTTCCTGAACAACAGGAAAATGATGTCAATAAGATAATCCAGTGAACAAGAATCTCTGATATCATATTGAATGAAGGCTGAACACCACCAACCTGATATTACAAAACTACAAATCAATATCATAAAATTACCACTGCAACTCAAATATGCAACAAAGAGCACAACTTTGCATGAAAAGCATAGGTGCCATCAACTACTAGTCTATTACCTATGAACAGAGTGGAGATATGACCTCAAAATCAAAGTATATATATTAAAATAATAAAAACATTTAGATACATACCACTCTATATGAAGCACTCTGTAATATTGTTGAACCAACACGTTTCTTTGTTGATAGTCAAAAACTGGAACCAATGTATCTTCACCCTAGTCAAGTCCTATTTTCCGCATAAAATCCTGATACTAAGTTCATAGATATAATAAGAACAAACCTTACATATTAAAATGATCATTATTGCTAATCAGGAAAGGTGGTTTTGAACATAGCACATAAGCCCAGATTTGACATGAGAGATACCATATAGAAGTAAAATCTGCTACTGAAATTTCATGGATATAGTCAAATATCATAGCTGAGCAGTTGAAAACATTCAAAAATGGCTTACTAGTTGTTTATATCTAGCCAAATTATTCAGGCACGAAGCATGATTCGATACCATCAGAGTTATAATATGAAACGGAGGAAAAAGCCAAAACATGGATGCAAACCTCAAGATTTCGGACCACCAAGTCAAAATCTATTGAACTGAGATCCCTTCATCGATCCCGTCATGGTAGTTCTCCATTGACACGGTACAAGCAATAACAGATTGCACCTTTTCTACTAAGCTTCAGAGGACATAAAAAATAATAACAAGATTAACAATCGAACAAACAGAAGCGGTAAAATGTTTTTCGTCTGAAGAAAACTAAACACCTACCTTGTTTCACAAGAACCACTTGGACCACCAATGCCAACGGTAACAAAGCCTTGTATTTCTCTCTAAGCTCTTAGATAGATTTTACCAGAAAATAATACCAGCGATCAAAAGACTGCACATTCCAACCCAGAGCATTGTCAGGATGAAACCTAGTAAGAACACACGAAAGTACAATTTGGTTTAAAAAAGGATTAGCATAACATTTCAACTCTACATGCTTATTTATGTGTATACAAAGTGAAAGATAGCAAAAAGTTTCCACATTTCCATCGAAGAACACATTCAGAATTGAATAGATACAACAACTGCATCCACATTTCCTCATAAACCCAATATCAAAACCCACTCAAAAAAGTAAAACCTCAACGTACAAAACACCTCACTAATCCCAATTCCGAGCAAAGCCCAATACTCAAAACTGAAAAACCAATCTAATAAACACATAAGATACAATCTTGATTGGAAAAGGCAGAACTGAACAAACCAAAACAAAGATGGGAGCTTTGATAAGTACCAAATGGAGAGGAAGTGATTGGAGAATAGAAGAAGACGAAGATGATGTTGAGGGCTGCTGTTGGAAATAGTCGCGGCCTCTTTCATGGAAACCTCGCTGCACAACTTAACTCATCCCTCTCGGAAGGGTACAGACGTCTAGACATCTCCATCGATGTCGGGCAAAATCTCCGTCCTGTCCTTCAGACTGGCAGTAAAATCAGGCAGTTACTGTGACTTATGAAATTACATAATTGCCCCTCCGTTAACGACTCCGTTCGCGTTGTGCAGTTGTTGCCTCATATTTATACCAATCCATCAATTACTATGAGGCGATGTTTAAAATGGTGAAGACGTGAGGCGAGGCGTTCAGTCGGAATCTTAAGCCTTGACGTGAAAAAACGAAGTCTTTTATGTATTATAATATTTTAATTAAAAATTAAATAAATTATAGATATAAAGTTAATACAAATACATTCATACATTTAAAATTGAAATTAAGTAGCTAAATCACAATTTTTTTTTTGCCTAGACTTAAGCATGGTTTTTTTTCCCTATCACTATTTAGTTGATCATTCTCATAAGAACCCATGATCAATGAAACCCAAAACTTATTCACCAATCACCATAGAATCTAAAGTTTAATAAATCAAAACATCTTAATTAATTCTAATCGATTGAAAGAACAATTGAAAAGAATCTAATCGATTAAAAAGAACTAAAGAAGTAAACCCTATATTTTATCTTTAAACCCAAAGCCAAACTCTTGTTCAAAAAAAAATAAAAAATACACAAAAGGCAATGCCTCGATACGCCTCGGCGCGCCTTACATACTATTACCTCGCCTTTTAGAGGGCGCCTTGAGGTGAAATGATCACGCCTCGCCTTGCCTTACGTTTGAGGCGAGCTATTTTAAACAAAGATATGAGGTAAAAAAAATTATATATATATATATATATTAATTAAAATAATCATTACTGGAAAAGCGATCGCCCCAACGCCTCGAGGCTCTCCCCTCACGAGGCTTTGCCAAGTCGTCTTCGCTTTCGTTTTCGCCTTTGAAAACATTGGTTAAAACTGCATACAGACATATCTTCTCACATTCAACTTCTAGGCAACTTTTTGAACCAACTGTTGGTACTTCTTATTGGAAGAAATTGTGGAAAGTTTTTTTTTTTGATGAAACGCTGGTCTAATAAACAAGGCACATGGCCAAAGAAGAACAAGGGACACAGCCCAGAGCAGACAAAGTCAGCAAACAAGATTTTCATAGTCATTGCCAAAACAAGCAAAACTAGAGAAATCAAATAAACCAAACACCTAAGGAAAAACGGCAATACAAATACAAAGTCTGAGAATGATAAAGAAAGAGCCGAAATCCAATAGATAGAGAGTAGCAACAAAAAATTCCAGTTAGCTGAAGCCACCAAAGAGGGGATCATGAAGATGGAGGGCAAGACAACCCATCTCTCGAGAGAATACCAACAAGGTCTCTCGAGAGAATACCAACAAGGGAGGATGGCGGACGGTCAATCTAGATGTCCGGGCACATTCTCCGCATCGTAAGGGAAGCGAGGTGATCCGCCGCCAAATTCGTTTTCCTTGAGATCCAAGACCAAACAAAACGCTGCCAGAAAGAGGAAGAGTTCTTGATCTTTGCAACTACAGGGTAGATGCTCTAGATATTGCAATTGGAGGGAGATCTGATAGTATCAATCAAGCATTTCGAATCAAATTCGATGATGATTGGAAAAAGGGTGAGCTTCTCAGCAAGAAAACAAGATTCAATACCCACGCAAGCTTCCGCTTCAAGAGCCGAACTCGCTCGACAAGTCGTATGAACACCATCAATTAAAACACCATGGCAATTCCTTGCAACAACTCCAATATCTACAATCAATCAATCAAACATTGGCACGCCCAGTGGGACCGGGAGTTTACCTTTCTAGCAGTCATTGGGAAGTCCAACGACTCCCCATACCGGAGACCTTCGCTTTCTTGTTTGAAACATAAGGCTCTGCAATACAGGCCCCATAACAGCGCGGCTTGCAGATCTCTCACTAAAGAAGAGATTCTCGCTCGGTTCGGCAATCCCGACCTTACTAAGTCCACAATGGCAAACTCGCAACCAACCTCAGAAGCAGGACCTACTCTGTCCACAGAGGAAGTCCGCAAAATGCTCGAAGAATTGAGGAACGATCTCAAGAATGAGATCGGGGAGCGATCTCAAGAATTGAGGAGCGATCTCAAGAATGAGATCGGCGCGCTCAGGAGTGAGCTCGGCTTAAAAGTCGAAGAAACTCAGCAAACTGTCCAGGACCTCTCTGCGCAGGTCGCTAAGGACAAAGAGACCTGGCTCGCAAACCAGGAGAACCACGCTAGGCTCAGCGAGGAGTTCAACTATGTGGTTGGCACGATCAGGGAGGACAAGGACATAATGACCGGCTCTCTGCAAAGGATCCAGACAGAACTGGATCAGAGCAAGACGGCCTTTACAAAGGCCTTGGAGGTCCAAACTCGTCGTCTGAACGACCATGACACCAAGCTGCAGCAACAGCAGGACGCTTCCTTCTTCGGGAGCAAGAACAGCATGGAAAAGCTCGAAGACTACAAAGAGCGCCATGATACCCTGAACACAAGGGTCCTGCAGATGGAAGACTAGATTCGGGCCCAGGCCCCAAAGAATCACGCTGTGAACTTTGCCAGTTCAAGCGCTGCGGAGGGCTCAAGGTATATCCCGCCTAATGAACGCCCTAGGGCAAATCCGAGGGTCGGGGCCCAGAAGGCTCCCCAATTCACATTGGGGGCCAGTTCATCAAAGACACCACCCCGTCTACCCTCGCCATGTAGCCCTGGAATTACACCCAGGGGCGCTGGTGCTCTTCCGTCGCAAGGAATGGGGACACCAGATGACCCGATCGTGGCTTATTCCAGTTCGACCCCTAAGAAGGTCGGACAGGCCCCTAGCCTCTCTGCATGGCATGGCCACGACCAGGGGGCAGATTCTGCACCAGTAACGGCGGCCGACTGGCGCCAACTCATCTCAAGCATCGTCAAGGAGCACACCGGAAAGGGTGATGCTAGCTTGCACTATCGTGACCCCTATCCAGATAGCGTGGCACAGTATCCCTTCCCCCACGGGTTCAAGAACATCGTCTTCACCACATTTTCTGGGGAGACAAGGGAAGATGCAGCGACTCACATGGCCCGCTTCAAGGTCCAATGCGGCCAGTACGGGAATGATGACATGCTCAAGCTCAAGCTCTTCGGGACTTCTCTGTCCGGAGCCGCTTTCACCTGGTATTCCAGACTGAAGCCGGGGTCAATTCCAGACTGGCCCACCATGGAACGTCTCTTCTGGGAGACATATATATGGCACAATTGAGCCCGAGGTCGGTCTCGACTCCCTCACGCAGATGAGCCAGCAGAGCATGGAGTCCGGAGTTTCTTTCCTCCAGCGCTTCAAGATCCAGCAGGCCAAATGCGATTACCTGCTACCTGAGCAGGAAGCCATTAAGTTGGCTATTCGGGGTCTGGAGCACCGCCAGCGGCTGAAGCACCATGGAGAGCGTTTCAGTTCCATGGGTGACCTAATCAACAAGGTTGGCAGCTACGAGCTCATCCTGAACGAGCTGGACGACAAGGCCAACGCTTCCAAGGGAACCTATGTACCAGGGAAGAACCGGATCGTGGGGGCACTCAGCATGCAAACCCCTGCTCACGATCCCTACTATCAAAGGCCGGAGCCAGCTCATGCAGATCAGGACTTGGACGACATTGGCGCGGTAGAGCTGACTGGTAAGCAAGTGGCTCATAAACTGAAAAATCTGAAGATGACCCGCGAGCCGATCACCATCCAGTCCTTTACTTGGACCAAGCCAGAGTACGAGTCGTACACTTACGACGCCAAAAACGCCCATTTGGTCTTCAATGACCTAATCGAGGTGAAGTACGTGCGCCTGGACCACAAAATTCCACCTAAGGAGGAGCTGAAGGACAAGAAATATTGTGCCTTCCACAACGTATACAATCATGACACCAAAGATTGTGTCAAACTCCGAGACCAACTGCAGACTTGGTTAAACTCAGGCGAGCTGAGGATGAAGGCACCGGGGAGCACGGCCTCATTGGTCGATGTAGACCCTTTTCCGCCCGTAGTGGGCATGGTCGAGGTCAACTGGGCTGATCGGGCCCAGGACGACGAGCGACGTCGCGTGCCTAAAAGGGGCCGCGAGGAAGGAGATGACAGTGCCCGCCAGCCGCGTCGTCAGTACACCTACAACGAAAGTCTGGCGCATGAGGTCTTAGAAGATCTCAGAGAGGCCGGGCTCGTCACAATCAACTCCTTGCCCTACATCGAGTACAAGGATGGACGCGTTCATTGCAGTTTCCATGACAGCTGGGGGCACAGGACCTGCGAATGTCGCCAGCTCCGAGACCAGATCCAAGACTGGCTTGACCTCGGATACATCTGCTTTAAGGATGAGGGCGGCTTTACAATCGCAACTGCTGGTTTCGCTTGGCCTCGCGTTGGCCAGCGAATGATCACATTAGACCTGTCACCAAATGCAGGACCATCCGAGCCGCCAGGCCGAAACCGTAAACGGCCGGCGAACAACTACATGCTCCCGGATAACCAGATGCGGAGCACAGACGACCCAGCTCGACAGTTGGTCGCAAGGCTCGAACCAGACCGCCCCTCCTACAAGGATAAGGGCAAAGCGGTCATGAGGGACGATAGACCGTTCCCCGGCAAAGGTTCCCAGCCTACGAGCCCAAGGACTCGCGAAGAGCTGGAGAAAAGGGTAGCGCGCC
The DNA here is from genome assembly GCA_034370585.1 of Fragaria x ananassa. Lineage (NCBI taxonomy): Eukaryota > Viridiplantae > Streptophyta > Magnoliopsida > Rosales > Rosaceae > Fragaria > Fragaria x ananassa. Next base: position 23,449,676 of record CP139757.1, on the reverse strand, counting down.
TTGAGACGTACGTCGCCGCTCATTGGGCAGCAGCGATACCTCCATCCCCTGCCGCAAGCGAGATGGACATGTTAGAATCTAGCAATGAGAGTCACAGCAGCGGCGCCCCAAGCCCTCGTGATGGCGTCTTAACCAACCCTTACATTCCCCCGACGTCCAAATCGGCGATCAAGGAAGGGGTCTGGTACACGCAACAAGGGGGCAAGGCAGTGACCATCAGCAGGTCCAAGAAGCGCAAGCTCCAGAAGCGATACGGCAGCATCCTACGCGCCTTACGGGCTGTCGACGAAGGCGCTGTACGCCCCTCACAGCTCACACAGACGCTTGAGCGGATGTGGCGGGAAGCAGAAGGTCTGCGCGCAGTCCTTCAAATGCCGCCGGTCACACCTCCAAGAATCTGCGAGCAGTTCAGTGACGATCCTGCGCCCAAGCCAAATGTTTTCTGCCGACTCACGGTTCCACCAAAGCCGGATTCGCAGCCTCCCAGGCGCAGGCAGTCACCATCACCTAAACAAAGAAGGGATCCGCAGCCTCCTAGGCGCAGGCCATCCCCAATACCTGAAAGGAGAAGGGACTCGCAACCCTCTAGACGCAGGCCGTCACCCGTACCTGACAGGAGGAGGGATCCACAGCCTGCTAGGCCCAATCCATCACCGGAGCCTACCAGGAGGAGGGATCAGCAGCCTTCCAGACGTAGGCCGTCACCGGAGCACGAACAAAGCAAGGCTCCGCCTACCGGCCCTAGGCATAAGTTGTTCATGACTCCGGACTCAGAGTCTAAACGTGAGCCGTCTCAGCCCTCAGGACGACAAGAGCGTCGAGATCTAGAGGCTGACACCAGAAGGGAGCCGCCATCGCCACAACAGCCTCGGCCACGGCGTACCCCGGAACCCGAGACTAGGATGGTTCCCCGGGTATCTGCCCTGCAGCAGTTGGCGAAAGAGGACAACGATAAGGCTCCTGCCGCCGCAGACAAGCAACTAACCAGGGACCAACCGCTGCCAACCAAGGCAGTATGGCGCCCGAGGCAACCTGAGGCTTCAGAGCCACCAGCAGAGACACCGGCATCCTCCAGTCCTAATCTCGCCGAACAAATGGCCCAACGTTTCCGCGAGAATGAGGAAGCCGACGAGGCACACTCAGAACCTCGACTCAACCTAGAGGAAGACCAGGACGAAGAGCAAGCAGAGTCATTTACCTGCAATATGCTAGAGGTCTCCGGTTGGGATGCTGAGGAAGGGTTTAGCCGAGAAGCAGAGGCCTTTGCAGTTCTCGAAGGGGAACACGGGATCATTGACACACCTTTGGTCCCAGTCTCCGAACAGTTCACTTTTCAGGTCGGGATGGTGTTCTTCATTTCAGAACGATACGCCCTTCCACCAAACACAACCTGCAGCGCGGCGGACATCACCATCATCAGCGAGGATGACAGCATACCTCCGCCATGCAGCAGCAAAATGGGCCCCGTACTGGCTCCAGCCGACGACACTCCGCAAGTGGAAAGTACGAGCAGCCTCACACAAAGGCCGACTCTGACCTTTTCCACGCCAACTCTGGACATGGCCACCCACATGCAGCCACTGTATATCACGGCAGAGGTCCAAGGGAAACTGATCAACAAGGTCATGGTCGACACCGGTGCCGCGGTTAATGTCGTCACAACCCGCACCATGGGACTCCTCGACATCCCGCGCTCAATGATCCAGACCACGTCCTTAACGGTGAAGAACTTCACAGGACAAGTGTCCAGAACCCTAGGATTGCTGTTCCTACGGGTCAAGGTCGGGCCAGCATCGCGGGTTTACACCTTTTTCGTCGCCGAGTGCGTTTCCTCTTACAGCATGATCCTCGGCCGAGACTGGATCCACAGAAGTTTTTGCGTGCCTTCCTCAATGCACCAAGAACTCATGATCTGGGATACCGAGAAACGCGAGGCAGTCATCATCAAGGCTGACCCGCGGCCTTTCTCTATCTCCGCCAACCTCAACGATGCCCGGTACTATAATACGGACTTGGGCCCGTTGGACGTTCAAGGCGTCGATCATAAGGGCCGCCCATACGGAGTAACGGCCTCCAATCTAACGCGATGGGGACTTACCCAGGCGAGGGACGATTTGCAACGTCCTCACACCATCGCGACTCTCACACCCCATTTCGATGGATAGTGCCTTTTCCGAAGAGGCACGCGAGGCTGGCGAGTCCTTGTGCGAAAGGCTCCTTTCGTACTGGGCAGAACGCGAAGCCTACGACAAGGTCGCGACTATGGAATACGTCGATGAAGTGGTGGATTATTCCGATACCAAGGAAGAAGTTATTCAGTTAGCTCCTGCTGCCTTGGACGACACTCCACCTCAAGTCCGCGACCCCACTTTACAAGTTGACGTAGGGACTGCAGAAAAGCCCTTACTCATTTCCATCAGTGCAAAGTTGGCGGAGGAAGAAAAGGAAGCCCTCTTTGACCTATTACGCGAGTACAGGGACTGCTTCGCCAACAAGTACGAAGATATGCCCGGTTTGTCCCCGGACTTGGTCTGCCACCGGCTACCAACCTATCCCGACCGGCGTCCAGTCCGGCAGGACGGCCGTTTCATGCGAACTGAAACCCAGATCGTGGTTAAAGAAGAGATCGAAAGCATGCACCGATCGGAAATCATTCGCGTCGCAAAATATAACGAGTGGTTGTCCAACGTCGTCCCCGTCCGCAAGAAAAATGGCAAGATGCGTGTCTGTGTTGATTACCGAGATCTAAACAACGCAACACCAAAGGACATATACCCCATGCCTGTGGCTGACCTACTCATCGATGCCGCCGCGGGGCACGAGGTGTTATCCTTTATGGACGGCACGGCCGGGTACCATCAGATTCCCGTCGCCGAGGAGGATCGCCACAAGACCGCTTTTCGCTGTCCTGGTTTTGCTGGCGCGTTCGAGTATGTTGTCATGCCCTTCGGCCTCAAAAACGCGGGGGCAACGTACCAGCGCGCCATGAACCTCATCTTCCACGACATCTTGGGCAAGTTGATCGAAGTCTACATCGACGATGTGGTAGTCAAAACCAAATCGCGAGCAACCCACGTGGAAGACCTACGGCAGGTGTTCACACGGATGCGCAAACATAACCTCAAGATGAACCCCGCCAAGTGTGTTTTCTTCGCGGAGGCCGGGGACTTCCTTGGTTTCCTAGTACATCAAAGAGGCATCGAGATCCCAAAGGACAAAGCGCAAGCAGTAATCACCGCTTCGCCTCCCACTACCAAGAAGGAGCTACAACAGCTACTAGGGCGAATCAACTTTCTCCGCCGCTTCATATCAAACGCGGCAGGGAAGGTCCAACCTTTTTCACCTCTACTTAAGCTCCAGGGGGCAACCGAGTTCGTATGGGAACCGCAACATCAACAGGCCTTTGATCGAATCAAGGACTACCTTACGAACCCACCAGTCCTGATTCCACCTCGCGACGGCGCCCCGCTTAAACTTTATATCGCCGCCGCCGATTTATCTATCGGAGGACTCCTGGCCCAGGACGATGAGAACGGGGTAGAACACGCCGTCTATTACCTCAGCAGGGTTTTAACGGACTGTGAGACACGCTACTCGCCCATGGAGAAATTATGTCTCGCCCTATACTTTGCAGGGTGCAAGCTGCGCCATTACATGCTTGCCTTTACCACGGTCGTCATCGCTCAATCCGACCTGGTCAAATACATGCTTTCTCGCCCTATCTTGCGGGGACACATCGGCAAGTGGATTCTCGTTGCAATATGTTCCGCAAAAGGCAGTAAAAGGACAGGCAATAGCGGATTTTCTTGCCCATCACCCACCATCAGAGCTCACAGCGTTTCACGAGTTGGACTTCGCCACAGTAACACTCGCTCCTTGGACCTTGTACTTTGATGGTTCACGGACCGATGCCGCAGCCGGAGCCGGGATAGCCATAGCCAATCCCGCTGGAGATCGTTTCTCCTACTCGTTCCAGCTTGACTTCAAATGCACTAACAACCAGGCCGAGTACGAGGCGCTAATCATCGGCCTAGAGATCTTGTTGGACTTAGGAGTCCGCGAAGTCCAGATCTTTGGCGATTCTTTGTTGGTCGTTAACCAGCTTGTGGAAAAGTTCAAATGTTTAAGCTTGTCAATTGAGCCATACCTGCGCAAAGCATTTGAGGTATTAGATCGATTTGATGACGTGTACATTGAGCACATACCACGTGAATTTAACTTCGCCGCCAACGAGCTCGCCCAGATAGCGTCTGGCCTCAGCCTGAGAGACGGAGTGCGCGAACGCCTGCTCAGGGTCGAACGCCTTCCTCCGCAAGATGTTGGAGTTGAACCCACGCGTTTGGCACCAGGAACTCTACCACACTTTGTGGGCCTACCGCACCTCCAAGCGAGGCCCAACGGATACCACACCGTACGCTCTCATGTACGGTCACGATGCCGTCCTGCCTCTTGAGATCAATATCGCTTCGCTCCGCGTTCAGGAACAGCACCAATTACTTGGCGAGGATTATGTCCAAGCCATGTGGCAGGAGCTTGAAGATCTAGACGAGCACCGCGTCGCTGCTTTCAACAATCTAGTCCTCGAGAAACAACGCATCGCCCGGTCTTATGATAAGATCACGCGCGGACAGAGCTATGCTGAGGGCCAGAAAGTGTGGCGCGCCGTCCTCCCGCTTGGGGATAAAACAGACGGTCGAGGCAAGTGGTCCGCTCGCTGGGATGGACCCTTTATTATTCACCGAATACTTCCCAAGGGGGCATACCACTTGCGCGACTTGGACGGCACTATTCACCGCAACCCTATTAATGGCCGCTTCCTCAAGCGCCACATTGCAGGAGTTTGGGAACGCGAGGATCCTTCTCCTCCACCGATTTCCGCCACTACAGTCCAATAGTGTTACGCGCCATCGCGTCTTCACTCCGCCGCCTAACACTAGGGGGCAACTCGGGATAGAAGACTAATAGATTACATTGTAACGTACCAGCCTAAAAAGGCCTGTATTAGATTGGGGCCTATTCCAGAGGCCCTAAAAAGTTCTATTATTTTCTCCATTCTCTGTAAAACGTGCAAAGTCTAAACACAAAGACTAGTACAAGATTAGGGCCTATTCCAGAGGCCTAAAAAATAAATTCATTAATTTTTGCCTTTTTGACTTTGTTAAATACATGTTCCGAATTATGGCTTTGCGGCCAAAAGCAATTACATTGATCGGAAAAGGTAAAATTAGACTATGTTTACATTCAAAAAAGCATAGATCTACAGATACTGGAAGCCTCGTCCCGCATGGCTCGCAAGGCTAAAGAAAAGTCTGCCGCGGCGTCCTTCGCTCAGAATTGACAAACGCCTCACGTCTTTAGAGAAGTTGACAAACGCCTCGCGTCCTTAGACCAGCCTAAACCCCGACGCCGGCCTGGACCTAAGACAAATTGTTGGGAAGCTAAAGGTCCAGTGGGTCAGGGTCCCCCATGCTACCATCGGTCTTCCATTTGAAGGGCCGGCAGAGCCTCACGCGCTGATAGAACAGCAGGCGCAAGGCAGAGGGTACTCAACCTTTGGTCAGGCCGAACAAAGGCTTGGCCTGAGAGTAGATTTTCAGAATCACTCTCGGCCTGAGAATAGATTTTCATAATCAACAAAGGTTGGAAATGTATGGTTAGGGGCTTTGCTCTAAGCAGGAACAAAAGGATGAATAGAAGAGAATAAGAAATCATGGTGAGGGGGCAAAGACTTCACTGATACTTCACCCCGGCCAAGCGTTTCTTTTTATAGGCGGAAGGGGCGATTGTGCGTTCGATAGTTGTCCCCCATGCAAGGTTTGCTCCGAGATATGGGCTTTGGAGATAAGGTCAGACGCGTTTTTCAATAATGATTACCCGCGTTCCGAGCGAGTAGTTACATTGGAAACCGTCACCAAATCTCGGAAAAAGATTTTTCCTGGCAGTTATTACGTAACAGTTGGCAAAGAGCGGGAAAAATTCGAATTTGACATTATCATTAAAGTTCATACACAAGGGGGCAAATACAAGTAAACCTAAGCACGCCTACAAACCCTATACAAATCTAAGAGCATGCTTTCTAAGGCTAACTCTTCATCATAGGCCTGGGCTTGGACTCCTTCGGCAGCAGCAATGGCCGAGTCCAAAGCTTCTTGGGCCTCCTCTGCGGCCTGCAAACGGGATTCCACTTCCACAGCGCGGGCCAAGTCTTGGCGAGCCTGAGCAAGTTGAGCCTGCAGCTCTGCTATCTGAGCCTCCAAGGCCTCCACTCGCCGAGGATGGCCAGCACTTGGATTCTCTGAGGACGTTCCCAGGATGCCAGCGTCGCCAAGCTCGGCCAAGAGGCTTGCCATCTGATTGTCTAAGTCTCGGCGAGCTTGCTCATGGGAAGCTGATTGAGCACCGATATCCAAAACTCGGCGAGCCTGCGACTCGACAGCATCGGCCATCTCCAGCGCTTGGTCCAGAACAGGATTGCCGCCAGTGAGATGTCGATCCAGAGCTTCATGAGCCTCGCGAATACGCCCTACCAAGCCAAACACGTTCGAGCGAGAGCCGTGGTGCAGCAAACCATGAAGGAAAGAGCGAGCTAGGCGGATGGGCTCCGGATTAGCAGGCGGAGTAGTTCGGGCCCAAAGACGAGCGGCCCGGGTGCCGAAGGAAGAAGACTCCTCGCCAGGTTTTCTTGTTGGGGCCGGAGTGACTGGTTCAACCTCGGCAGCCGCCTCAATCTCTGGAGAAGGCGGCGGAGTGCCGCGAGCTGTTTCTGTCTCCACCTCTTTGGCCTGAGCCGTCGGGTCCGGTTGCAGTGGAGAAAGCTCAAGCAGCGGCTGGGGACTCCCTGTTGGAACCACCGGAGGCACTTCGTTGGTACGACCCGCTCGGCCCAAACGCAGAGGAGGGACCCAAAGTATCAATTGAAGGCCTTCGGGCGGAGATGCCAAGGGGGCAGTAGGATCGGAGAGTCGGACGGACTGGTCGAGAACTTCATCATCAGCAATTTTCTCAATCACAGTTCCCTCGCTGGCTTCAACGGTTTCTTCGAAGATCATCTCCTCGCTGGATTCAGCAGATTCTTCGACAACCATCTCCGCGCCTGCCACAGCAATTTCCTCGATGACCATCTCTTCGCCGGCTTCAGCTATCGCCTCGAGTTCCATCTCCGCGCTTGCCTCAGCGACCCTTTGGAGGGCCAAGTCCATGTCCCCAACGAATGGTTCCGGAGACGGGACTTCCGTTATCACTGGCGCCTCTTCAACAACAGCGAGGCGGGGTCCGGTGCGGCGAACCTGTTAAAAGCAAAGTTAGTGAGTTGTTGACTGGCTTAGGAAAATTTAATTCGAAGAAGTCCGCTTACCGGGTTGCTTACCAAGCCAAACTCTCGCTGGTACCGCACATCCTCGAGCAAGTCCTCTTCGTCCTCGATAGGACGCTTCCGCGAGCTTTCGCCCCTCGTTGGCCGAGGAACGACAGGAGCAGTCTCACTGTCGTGGCTCGCCACAGTTTCCTCCCGGACAGGTGCTTTTCCTCTGGCAACTTCAGACCTGTCGACGGTTCTCCGGCGGGGGGCAGACTGAGAAGAAAACAAGAGGGTTAGAGAGAAGCATTTTATCAATATGTCAAAGGAAGTTCGAAATTTACGCGCTTAGTGACATACCTCGGGCGCGGGATCGCGTTCTCGAATGACGATCCCCGTCGGGCGGCGAGCAGCGGGGACTGGCGGAAGCGCGAGTCTAGTCCTTGTCGCAGCCCCTGAACCCCTCTCCGCACTGTCGCGCTGGCCATCGAGGATGATGCGGTCTGATTCGCCCAAAGTGTCGTATAAAGGGCGGAAGATGGCAGCGAAGACAGCATCGTCTGGGAACCCCCAATGGTTGTCGGACAATGACCGCCACCAAGCAAGGTAGGCGGGGTCGACACCCTGCGAAGGCTCGATCTCCAGCAAGTTGGGAGAAAGAGGGTAGATATTTTGCAGCGGGGTGACCCGGTCAGACTCGCCAACTTTCCTCCACGAGGTGTACTTGTTGACCGAATGGAGAAGCGGGTAAGGAATCCCTTGATGGAAGCCAAGTTGCCTCGCGAAGTGATTGGGGGCATACAGCTCGAAGCCTTGATCATCCTCGGCGAGCTGAAGGTCGCAGCACGAGGTTGCTCTCACGAAGGCAGTCCTCGCATCGTTGTCCGAGTCTTGGCGGGGGAAGAAACCCGTCGATAGGACCTCAGGGTGGCGCCGGCGAACCATCATATCCATGGTCGGAGGTGGCTCGATGTGGTTGTAGAGGATGGAAAGGCTAGCGAAGAAGGACAAAGGAGTCCGATTTGTGGCGTTCCTGCACACCGCAAAGCCAAGCAGCTGTTCCTCAGGCAGGAATTCCACCGGGGCTCGCCGGAAGAGCGGAAAGTATAGCTGCGTCCACAGGTCCAGGATCCACAGAGGGCCTCCAGAAAGGTGGAAAGGCCTCAGGGACAGCAGGTGCAGGGTCCGGTAGAGTGCGCCTAGTACAGGTTGCCCTAGCCCGACTTCGACCCCATTGTACAGTGCTTCGGCCAGCTTGGTCCATTTCCCGGTTGGTTTGTGAGCACTGCCGCAGAAGATAAACTTGTCGAGCCAATACTCCAGGAAAGCGATGCCTCCTTCATGCGGCTCCGCGTGGCTCATGTAAAATTTCCTCCACGCCCCATATGAACTTCTCAGGGCGCGGCAGGCCCCCAAGTTGCAGGCGTATGTAAACTCAGTCGACGCAAAGTCGCTGGGCGCATACGGCTTTGCGTGGATCGGTAGCCCGGTGATGGCGAGGATGTCTAGCAGGGTAATGCCCATCTGCCCGAAGGGGAAGTCGAAGGTGTTAGTGGCGCTGTTCCACAAACAGGCCACGGCAGCGATAGGCGCCCGGTCGGTGTGAGGGGGCAGCGAGAAACTCAGGGCAATGGCTTCATGAATGCCGGTCGCCTCCCAGATCGTTTGGTCCGTCTGGAGGCGCTCCGCGTACCACGCTCGATCCTCTGCAGTGGCGCTGGGCCATTCCCCGACCCGGACATTTATATGGGAACGGGCCTGCCAGGTAGAGAAGTTCCCCGGTTCACGCCGTTGGGCCAAGATTGGTCGACGCACGGAGGCGTTATAATGGTTGAGATCGGCGTCGGACAGAGGCTTTGAAGGAGTCGGACCGAGCAGGGCCGCCCCTGTGTCAAGGAAATAGATTGGTGTTCCTTGAGGCGGGTTGGTGGCGAAGCGACGAGCAAGGCTGGTCGACCAGGAAGTCGCCGCCGTGAGGCTGAGGTTCGGGTCATTGGCAAAAGGTTTGGGAGCCATTGTTTCCGGTCGAGATAAGGTCGGTGCTGGAGTTTTGTTTGGTTGCAGAAGGCAGAGATTGTTTTGAAAGCGATGGTAAGATGTGGGGACCCGCGTCGAGGTTTATAAAGGAGACGAACCGTAACGTCCCTTTCAATCAATGGTCGCAACAAAAAGACGCAATGACGACCGAAACGTCAGCACGTTTCAAAATTCAAAAAGCCGTAATGATGAAGGGAGGCGATAGCGCCGAAGCGTCAGCACCTTTTGAAATACGAGTTCCCATAAAAAGCTTATTTAGGCCTTTTCGCTTATCCGTTGCGAAACGGATTAAGCTCAAGGCCTAGGGGGCAATGTTTGAGCCCAGTGGGCATTTTCGGTCCAAGACTCGAGAAAGGCTTTGGATATCATTTGGGCCAGCGCCTGTGGCCTTTTTAGCCCATAAGGGGTGGCGAGGTTTGGCAGCACGTGACATGGATTTTATCCAGAAGATTCTGATACCTCGCGAGATGCGGTGTCCTCGCGGGATCTTTATCTCTAATTCGCATGGGATTCTACAGTTCCTGGCGAGGGTGAGTTGGAAATGACTAATAACACCCTTGGGATAAGACCGCTTAGTGTTTGAGTCTGCGTACCACACGACAAATGAGATGCAGCGAGGCGGCGAACGAGACCTAAGCGAGATAGGTTTGACACGTGTTGCATGGAGCGCACGACTGGCGAGTTAACCGTATCCTGGTGGGATTCTGATTGCGGAATCCAAGTGGGTTGTGATTAGGTTTCCTCAGTGTGCTTACGGATGAATATATAAAGAAGCTTTACAGCTTACAGAAACACACACAATCAATCAATCAACAACTCTCTCAAACAGACGAACACAGTCGAAACCTTCGAGCATTCTCGAAACCCTTACGTTCTAAGCGCACCCCGCCTTAGATCCCAGAGCCCGTCAGGACTCGCCTCCGATTTCCCAATTGTTGCTCTCCTCGCTCTTACAGTGAGTATCGATCGACAGGTGATTAGAAGAGTAAGCTCGGAAATATTTCCTCATCAGGTGACACCGGAGCCCTCATTCGCCTGATCAGAAGTCAGGACGCGCACCGTTCTCTTTCCTCATCCGTGAGGTGGCACGCCCCGCACACACCGTTTTACATTTGTTCCCTCATCACCCCCTTGCTGAGGACGTGGGCCAAAACATCTACTAGGTGAGTATCCATTGCCTAAGTTGCATCAAAATTTATCTTTATGTGTTCTTGTGATGGAGGTTTTCAATGCTCACAGTTGTGATGGGCACATACATTGTGTGTGGGAAGGTTTGTGTGACGGTGATGAACATGATTTTGGTTAGTTCGGGGAGATGGTGGAGGAATGGGTGGAGGATAAGCCATAAATTGTGGAAAGTTGATGTTCCGATCCGAATGTAGCAAAAGTCCATAGGTGGAGGATAAGCCATAATATTCTTCATTCACTTACCAGGGTTGCCTCAAAACATGTGGAGCTTGAGTCATTGAATTGTACTCTTTGTGAAATGGAGTAGAAACCAAACTGCATTTGTGTAGGGACTACCCTTTTACTTGGCAGGTCCTTCAACCTCATGTGTGAGTCCTAGGTTTGTCTGAACCCAGGGGCGGACCTGGTACCACACACACCGGGACTCAAGTCCCACCCTAATTTTTTAAGAGAAAAAATACATGTAATTATCTCTCACTATACTACATATATCATGTCTAATTTCTTCCCAAGTCCTACTTAAGCACGAACGAACTAGAAAATTACAACCTCTTTTTTTGAAAAATTTTATAAAAATTTTGAATTAACAATACTATTATGCTTTTAAAAATTTATTTGAAAGAGTTCGGAAATGCAACATAGTCATTCATCAACAATTCTTAAACTATTGTGTCAAGACCAACATGATACCTAAATTTTTAAAAGTATTAGTGTAATACCCAAACACTAATTTTGATAGAGTGCGTCTATTGTCACCTCACAAACCACTTTGCTCACCCCATATTCTTTTTACACATTATTTATATATTTTTAATTGTAAGTTTACTTTGTTTACCCATTTACAATACATAAAATATTATTTTATATTCTACTTTGTTTACCCATTTACAAGCATTTACAATCCCTAAAATACACATTTCTCAATTCTATTTTGTTCATCATACATTATTTTCTCCATTACTCCATAATTTTGACGTGTTTTAAACTGATCTATCCGTTGTTTATAAATACGGTACAGTTGTTCATGAGAGTTTACTTACAAAATCGACATGAAAAATAATGAATAAAGAGATAGACGGAAGCGTCAACAAAGAAAAAAATAAGAAGAAATACAAACAGTACGTTTACCTCATCTTTAAGTTAAATGCTAACGTATTCAAACCTAGAATGATTGAATATAATAAGTTTAGGTTAAGGTTTATAAATTACGTACATGTTCATCCAAAAAAATATTATAATTTTTAACAATTTATTGTCTTTTGTTGTAATTTTACATTAGGTTATTTTAGCCTTTTGATAATCCTCCAAAAAAAGTCAGAATAGACTTTTAACTCCTTAATCCAACAAAAACATCCCAGATGATACCTCTTGCCTTCTCTTTTCGTTTCTTCCTCAGGTTGATTACCTCACCTTCATTCATATCCATACTCGTATCTTCGATCTCAGAGACCCTTTTCTCTTTTCTTCTTGGTTGGTCTCTTAAGTAGCTAGAAACAACTAGTGGGCCATTACAATTAGTCAAACACTCTCCTCATTTACCTTTCACTCTATACTCCAGATGAGAAAGCCTCCAACGATCTAAAACATACCCATACCCATACCCTCCCACAGTCCCACTCATGAATTGACCGGAGAATCCGTTATCGGTGCTGGAAAATGAAATTCACTTAGATTCAATGCGGGTCAATAGCTGCCGAGATAAGTTGCGTCGCCGAACAGCCGGTTTAACAAAGATCTGGGTGTCCACATCACTTTTGCACATGCTGGATTGGCGCGTGAAGTCGCTCGCCGGCGCAACCGAACGGCTCGAAGGTCGGGTTTTGAGAGGTCTGTGGACACTGGTGGTGGTGGTGGTGGGCTGAGGCACGATGGTGCTTAAATGCTCACTGATGGAGGACAGAGAAAATCAGATCTTGTTTCTCTCTCCTTCAATCTAGTTTCTCATAACTAGATACTCACAGATTTCACCTGCATATCAAAGCCTTGTACATAATTAAAAAGCTCAATTCCGTTGGCGTAAGATTCTTTGAAGATAAAGAACTCAACAAAGACAGTAGCTATGCTCAACTTGTTTTTTTCACCTTTTCATTCATAACTAATTTTGCACGATCTGGTATCTTCTTCCAGATAGCAAGAAGAACACGAAGAAGAAGAAGAAAACATAGAAATTTTAAATATATATGATCTCTTAATACACATCATTTCCTTATACATTACCTATTTAGTTTTTTATTTTAATATTATATTTAATACACATCTCAAACTTTCTTAAATACCCTTAATAATTAAAACTAATAATAATATATTATATAATATAATTATTATATATTTACTATTTCACAACTCTCTTTACATATTCTTTAATTTATAATAAAAAAATAATATTATATTTAAACTCCAAATCACTAATATAACATCAATGGGCTATAATTTGAAGAAAAAAATATTGAACATACATAATTTTTTCAAAGTTAAGACATTAAGAAGAATACAATAACATAAAAACTAGTTTTTAGTCTGCAAGATAAAAATTAAAGTTAATTAAAAAAAACTAAATGAATCGGTAAATAGTACATGTGATTACGACAGTAGTCGAAATATAAGTGATAAATTTTGAAGAAGAGGTTTTTATTTCTTTTCTATTGATGCGTAGTAACAGTAGATAAGAGTTAGGTTTTAGGAAAGATGAAGTTTTTTTTTCCTTAGTAATTGATGGGTGTTTTTGTAATTAAACATGCTTATAAAATCTGATGGTTTTATGGGTGTGTATTAAGAGACTAGAGATGTATATTTAAAATTTTTATAAGAAAAAAAGACATGAAAAAAAAACACATAAGGGTATATTAATCATTTAATTGTGCTTGCCACGTCTATAAACTGACGGCTCCGTTGAGAAAATTTGACGGATGTATCTTGTTGATATCAAAATTAGTGTTTGGGTATCAGACTAATATTTTTTAGAATTTAAGTATCACATTGATCTTGACACAATAATTTAAGGACCGTTCCGTTGCTGAATTTTTCTCAAACGTAAATGTCCAAATCTTATCTAATAATATCACCACGAAACAAAATTTTTCAGAATTTAAGTATCACATTTATCTTGATGCAATAGTTTAATAACCGTTCTAATATTGAATTTTTCTCAAACATAAATGTCCAAATCTCATCAAATAATATCATCATGTTGCAACAGCATCAGCCATTGACCCAAGTAGTATAATCACAATTTTATTTGGTTTTCTGAAAGGTGTCACTAGATCTCAATCTCGAGGTCGATCAAATCCTCAGTTGACATATACGAACCTCCAGATGAATCATGCTTGACCTTGAAGAAACCATGGAAGTGAAAAGCAGTGCCAACAGACCTAAGAGCTTGAGCCCCTCAATAACCATAATCCTTATCGGCCTCTTTTCACTTTCACTCATTCTCATCCTATTTCATGGCTTTTCTTCACTCTCCACCTCTTCTGCTTCATGGGATCTTCATTTCTGGAAAAGTGAACTTGGTGCCAGCAACAATGATGCTCGCGATGATCTTAACTCGAGGCTCCGAGACTCGGTTACTTTCCTTCCTCTCAAAGACTTGAGGTTCACCAAAACTGCAATGGAGGGCAACACTTGGTTTATGAGCTCTTTCAGCGACACATATGAAGAAAATGAATCCCAATACCTCTATTTTCCTTCACAAGCGTCACAGGGAAGACTACTGTGCCTCAAGGGTCATGACCACAAAGATGGCACCGAAAACTCGTATGCCTTGGCATGGCCTCAAAGTCTACCAAACTCCACTACATTCTTGAAGGGCCTCACATTTGTGTCGGACACATACTATGATTATGTAAACTTGTGGCATGGACTCACTGCCATGGTCCCTTTTGTGGGATGGTCTACCAAGAACAGGTTATGATCTCTTATCTTAAAAATTCTTCTGATAATTTCTTGCGGTACAATTTTCTTAATGTTTGTGTGCTTACCTTCGATGTTAATCTTCGTTATTTCTGTTGCCATCTTGTTACAGGTGTGTGAAGCCGACGAGATGGATGCTGTTCCATTGGGGAGAGCTGAGGGACAAAATGGGATTGTGGCTTCAGAACCTAATGGAAGCAAACTTTGGGAAAGTGATGATTGAACAAATGGGACAAGGAGAAGGGCCATATTGTTTTGAGAAGGCTGTTGTGACGAGACATAATGTAGGGAAAATGGGGAAGGAGAAGAAGCTTCAAGTGTCTGACTTGTTGAGATGTAAAGCAAGAGTGTTTTGTGGCATAAATCCGGCAGGTAGAGGGAAAGAGATTGGTGTTAAAGGGGAGCCAATCATAAGGCTAACTTTGTTAATGAGGAAAACTTCAAGATCATTCAAGGATCCAACTGCAGTGATTAGTATATTTGCAAGGGAGTGTGCAATGGTGGACGGGTGCTTGTTGGAGGTTGTTCAGTCTGAAGACCTAAGTTTCTGCGATCAGGTTTGCCCTCTTTCTCCATTATATCTCAAGAGGCAGATGTTTAATTTTAAGCTGAGGACATACTGCCTCAATCCCTATATATGTTTGTCATCATTTAGAAAAATCACTCAATACATAACTTGGTACACATTATTTGCTCAAACAAAATGTAAACATATGCTTACACATTTGAACATATGCTTACACATTTTGTCGAAGCATATAGCCTTTGGCAATAATTTGTCATCACTTTTCTGTTCCATCATCCAAATACATACAATTCATGAAAATCTACACGTATAGCAAATAAACACCAACACTTATTTTCACCGTTTGTTGCATATAAAGGTAAAACTGTTTTCCTTCTGTTTAAATAGATTGAGATACTCTGCATCAATTTGTGAACGAATTCGGCACCTTTCACCTTTGATGTTAAAGTGGTTGTATTTTTGATTCTGGTGTTCTTGAACAGGTAAAGGTAATGACCAACACAGATATTCTTGCATCCCCACATGGAGCTCAGCTAACAAACATGCTCTTCATGGATAGAAACAGTAGCATTATGGAATTCTTTCCTAAAGGGTGGTTAGAGCTTGCCGGGGCCGGCCAGTATGCCCATCACTGGATGGCACATCAGTCCGGTATGAAGCACCTCGGTGCATGGTGGGATCTTAATGCTGAAGAGGAATGCCCTGACCCTAAACAACAGAAAGAATGCTTTAACTTCTACAAAGATGGCCAGGTTGGTCACAACGAAACTTACTTTGCAGGGTGGGCTAGAACTGTTCTCAACCAAGTTAGGATAAGCAAGCAGGAAGCCATGCAGAGTTCGCAGCGATTTTCAAACTCTTGCCAATGCTAGTTTTCTAATCTTCATTAATACTTTGTAAGCTAAAGCAACATGAAAATAATGACGTTTTCTTTCGCCATGCAGAAAGAAAAAGAAAACAGGAGTAAAAGAAAAGCATGAGCACTGATTCATATCTAGCTGACTAGGTTAGAAAAAAACCACTAATATAACATTCTTTCTTACATATATCTCTCTAATAAGTAATGTCTGAAACAAAAGATTGTAGGACGCAACTGCTACAACCAAAATATTTTCAAAAACCTGAAGCGCTATTGCCAATGTTTCAACTTGTTATACTAACAGAAGCGTGAGATGGCTTTACAATGAGACAAGTAATTCAGCATTCCAGAAAATCTCTTCTTGAACAAAAAGATATTTGGAAGGTGCACTTTTGAGATCATCCTTCATCTCCTAAAAAAACTTTAAACAAAAGTACACCAGAAAGAAAAAACCTAGTGCAAAGCACACCACATGGACGACATGGTTTGAACCACTCTGGATGGTGCTCTTGTTCAATCTCCTGACATTGTTCTTCAACCACGCTTGAGCTTTCATCACAGTCATGTCCTGCAAAAAAATATGGGTTACTCAAAGTCACTCTCCACACACAGACAAAGAGAAGCATGCACAAAATGTTAAGGCAAACATACGGAGGCCATAAGAAAAGTGTCCGGAGTACAGTATTGCCTTCAACATGACTCAATAACTAAGTGACCTTCTAGTAATGCAAATATTTGTTTATAATAAAGGGGAGAGAGAGGAAGAGAGAGAGAAGAGGAGCAACAAATCATGAAATCGATATATTCTAAAACACAAACCAAAAACCATTTCAAACTGTATAACCTATTTGACTGCCAAAGGGGAGTTTGAGCAAGATGCACGTTTATGACATAAGGTGCTTTTCTGTTTTCTACAATCCTACCTCTCCTAATATTCCCTTCTCAAATGGCAATTTTCTTTTCTCTTCATCTACAAGATTAAGATTTAACACTTGGATTTTGAGCAAGTCTCTTATATGAAGAACAACTTATTTTAACTACAGAAAAGACCTCTGTACATCCCTGTGAACGCCTGTCTGTCCATATATTCATCAATCATACTAAATATAATTTCACTACTTTTGAGAAACTTTCCTTCGTCTCTTTCTTCTAAACAATGTATAGGTACCAAGGATCCCAGATGATGGTAAAAAGGTTTGCCATCTAGATTTCTAACCTTAAAGTCCAATTGTGGAAAACAGAATTGCAATCCTTCTATCGGTTGTTATTAAAATGAATTATAAAAGCAATAATGTTTAAACTTTGAAGGCATACCAGCTGATTGAGCATATCATTCTGAGATTTGGCTTCGACTTCAATCTCTTGAGCCACCTGCACCAGTAAACAATAAGTAATAAGAAATCAAGATTCAAACTATCTAGAACTTTGTTCTGATCAAGTTGCACAATCAAGGCCAGCCCCAGGCACCTAAGTATGGAATGAAAAGTTTCATTGCAGCAAAATGAATTACAAAAGCAGATGGACATATCTAAGAAAATTCAACCAACCGTTTTAGAGGCACGTTTCCCAACAGCCCAAAACCGGGGAAAAGAAACTATATATAATATATGTAAGTATATCATTTTGGACTCCATAAGTACAAAGAAACCTTTCATCTTGTCATGTGGAAAATTCGACAATACTTTCCTCTACTAACATACTCTTACTTCTTGAATACTAAGCATGCCACCACTCAGTAAAGGAGCAATATAAACCAATATAATTTACCATATAACAGCTAATTAATGCTACATCATTAACAAATTCATGATGAGGGTCATAACATCTGTAATACGATGTTCATAAGTTCTTATTCATATCCTTCTATGTAGGTCCTCTTCTGGACAGACTGCAATCCACATACCACTAAATAGAAGCCCAAGCAATGAGTCTTTTAAGAGAAAAACAATTGTTTAACATCTAGTGGTCACATGGTTCTCCTTAACCCAACTGCAAGAACATCTTTATCCACAAGCTCAATATTGAATACTTGTCAGAGTGCAATTCCATAACCAACATTCAAAAAATTCCAAAGATAAGTATCGCTCCTATATACCACATTCTATCCTTAAGCAAAGTAATTTCAACCCTATCCTAATCCATCAAGCAATATACTTACGCTTAACGATACCTCAGAAAGCATATTCATTCAATTTAAGAACAATGTCAACATTATATATGAAACCAAAACACAAACATAGACAAGAAAAACCCAAAACATTTTTGCATTAAAGTAAATAACCCAAATTAAACTACAAAAAAAATAATAATAAAGAAGGATCAGGGTGCATACGTTTCTCAATCTTCTGACTTGGGATCGAAGGCCGGTGATCTCCTCATCAACATCAGCGTGAATCGGATCAATCCTCAATTGGATTTCATCTGGGTTAACCCTTCTGTGCGTCATCTTTCAAATTCAAGCCTTCAACTTCCCCAAGATTCAAAATTTCTTCACTACCTGTAAAACCCAATTCCACAATCACAATGAAAATCATTAATTTTCAATCTTTGAGCCATGAAAGCTACAAAACTTAATAGATCGAATCTAAACCCATCATCCTAAACAAGTTGATAGATCAAGAACCAAACTGGGGCCGATGATATGTACCTTCGCCGGCGATCAGAGTACTTTAACGCCGGGCGACGATAACGGTGACGATGCTGACGTAAGCGTTGGAGATGGTAGTCGAAGAAGCGAGAGGAATGTAGAGGTCGGATTCGTGGGGATTAAGAAACAAAAATTGCTATTTGAAAGTCTGTTTTAAGAAAATCAAATTTTCGTTTGATCCCTCAAGTTGGGTGTATTTTGGATATCCCCCTTTACTTTGTTAGTTTGTTTTATAGTCTCTACCGACGTTCAAATCCTATTCAGTAATATGCCGACGGCGTCAACACACAGTGACGTAGTGAAATTAAGAGTTTTTACCTGTGATATGAAGCGTCTTGCGTGTGTTATCGTTTATTTTTTACCTACTGAACAAATACAAATACTTGACAATGCCCTCCTATAATTTGTATTGCTCCTCCGTATACCACTCGCTGCCAAACCAGTGTCATGCTTAAGGCCTGGCACGAAATCAAGGAGAGTTGCCTTGACGTTGAACTCCATCGCCATTTTCTTCTTCCCTTTATTTCTTCCACTACCAAATCCTCAAAATTCCCCTTCACACAATCAACTCAAACCAAAGCACAAACCTCTCTCAGGTAACTCAAATTCTACATCGAGTAAACCCAACTCTACACTCCCACAATCAAACACAAGCACACAACCAATCAATAATCAAAGCTCTAGAGTCGCAAAACTCATCAAAAACCCTAGATTCTAATATCTCAATTAAGCTCCAACCCAACTACCATAACCGATAATTAGCAACATAAACTTCAAATTAATTCGGCATAAAAATAACTTGGAAATCTCTCAAGCTTGAGCAAAAGCCAAAACATAAAATTTCCCCCAAATTTAATTCGAGATGATTCTATCTCTCCCCAAATGATTTCTGTTTATCCCTCAATAATACAAGATCAAGTATTACTTAATTCAAACTCTCACTATTGTTCCCAACAAACACAGAAAATAGCCCCAGCAATCAAGTTGCCCACCTCGATTCAGTTTGATTGCGAATGAAAATATTACTGGAGATCACATAGCTTATGCGCTAACCGGGACAACGGAGCCTGACGGAGAGTTAATTTGCACGCGACAATCACAGCTTGACACGTACTCTCGACAACCGAAGTACACGAAGTACTATGTACATTCTAGAACTCACTTTCAATATAAAGCTATGCTGTTATAGCATGGGATTGCCATATTTTTGTTCTTTCTTTCTTTCTTTGGGGGGAATACAAGTACATAACCAGATGTAATTAGGAATTAGAATTATATCCATGATCTACTTCGTATTTTAGAATAATAAGTAAATTACGTAGTAATTCAAGAATGATTAAGCAAACACAAATACAATATTCTAAAACACTCTCTTTTGGACATGTCAGCTCTTGATGGTAATCCTCACATTGCCTCACTGAAACATTTACAAGGTGGGACAAGACAAACCTTGATCGAAGGAAAGAGCACAACACACGACTTCATATTTAGAAATACACCATGTGAGCAGCTAAAATCCCTCTAAAATCTGCGTCTCCCCTTGATGACTACATCCATCGAATTTCAAAAAGTTTACGCATACCAATGCTTTCCAACACGCTTCTTAAATAAGGATTTAGGCAACCACTCTTGACAAGTTGGCAGTATTGTCCTCGTTGATAGAGCCAGGATTTTATACTGCAATGAGTTAGAATTTTTTATATTTTTAATATAGGCGAACTAATTTTTTTAGAATGTGAAATTTATACTTTTTAAATTGTAATTTACATTTATACTTTTAATTTTTAGTCATTATTTTCATAAAAATAAAAGTTAAGTCACTAAGAACAAAATTTAAATCACCAAAAATAAAAAGTGTAAGTGTGAATTACAATTTAAAAAATGTGGATTTCGATTCACTTCCTTTTTTTTTTATTAAAATATCACTTTATTAATCAAAGATTACAACCGATTAGGTTAATATCCTCAAACAGAGAACCCCGGTACAAAACCAATTTATTGTCCAGCAATTAACTCTAAGAGCCACATCGGCCTTTCCTCCTTGCAAAACCAGCCCTATGTCAGCTTTAGTACTGTTGATCTAGCTAGCTGATGTGCTACTGTATTGAGCCTTTTTTTCACATGCTTCCATGAGACCAATTCAAACTCATTCATTGTCACTCTAACTGCATCAAGGACTCCTCAAATGTCGCTAAAGTCTCAGCTATGCACCTTCAATCCATTTAGCACATCAAGGGCATCACCTCTCACTTCAACTTTTTGTATTCCCAGCCTTTTACAATATTTCAGGCCATGCCACAAAGCTAGAGGCTCTGTTGCCAATGGACTAAGTGAAAAAGGCAGGGGTATTGAGAGTGCACCCAAAAGCCCCCTTTTTGCACTTAGCATAGCAGCTCCCAAACCCCCTCTTCCACCCAATTTATCAACAGCTCCATCAAAAAACATTATAGCACATGAACTATCACTTACCTGCATAGCTGAATTAGTTGCACCGCAGTTAGCATCTACTACTGGACCTCTATTTGTTGGCGAAATAGAGGTTAGAGAGATACCTTGCATAAACAAAGTCAACCAACACATCAACATGTGTTCGGTTGTAGGGGGTAGCAGGAGTAACCGAGCTCTTTAGCATGTCACAACAAAACTCGGCAGCCTTGGTAGTACACAAAATGGAAGTACACACTCGAGAAAAGGCATCCCTACTAATGACAGTGACCAAGGTCTAACATCTGACGGTGTCTACCAATATGTTTGTACATTGGACTATTGTCTTGGCATGTATGGCCGTATGGGACCCTCACGCATTTTGTTGTATTCTTTGTAGGGATAAAACATGCCCATATCAATTGTCTCTTCAAGTAACAAAACATAGTCCTTACACAATTCAAATGGCATTGCGTGGCGCGGTGCTAAACCTAGCTAACAAGTTCACAATAAAAGATATATCGAGTGTCGTGTATTGAGCTAAGTAAAATAACGCGATTATCGCACGTAGATACAACCGTACAACATTTCAGCTTTTAAAACATCTTCATCATCATCCCATGCATTGAATCTAAGCTGCAACCAATTATATTAGTGCTCAAAGGATGGACCATATCCATACTAAAACGTCTGGGCATCTTTTGGATATATGTTGATTGATGGATCTGTTTCAAACTGAGACAAACCCATGTCTTCTTAAGATCTTTCATATTAATAGTTATGCATGTCTAAGATTGTACCGTGTAATTGCACTGCCATGCATACAAAAATTCTTGACCAACGAGCTATGAAGGTCCTAGAGGGGGAGGTGAATAGGCCCTTAACAACTTTTTTCGTATAAATTCGTTCTCAGGGATAACAAAGGTTATAGCTGTCCTGAATAAAAAATACACAGTAACAATAAATAAAAGTTGCAGTAAAATAACAATGAACACCAAAATGTTTTTTACTCGCAGAAACCCTGAATGTAGGGAGAAAAACTGCGTACCCCTAACTTTTGAGGGACAAATTTTTCCACTATGTAAAACTCACTTCTTACAAGATTATAGTCTAGGGATACATGAACGACTTGCTATCCCGCTTAAACTACCCACTAGTCTAAATCTATACTTTCTCTCTTGTTTCTGAGTACCTCACTCCTTACAAAATTACAGTATAAGATACAACAACGACTTGCTATCCTACCTAGTCTCAAACTAGTATAGATCTATCTCTCTTATCTCTAAGTGACTACACATGAAAGTATAAGAAGTTTCAACTCAGAACTCAGCTATCCTAAACTGATTCTTTCATGAACCTAGCTACCTGAGTATGATACATCAGAACTCAGCTATCCTCAGCTGCTTCTTCTTGAACACTTCTCAGAAGTTTCACTCACTAAGTTGAAGTAACTTCTTACAAGAATAATAGTTCTAGTGAGACACTACCACAGTGATATCATTCCTAGTCCCAAACTAGTCTAGATCTATTCCCTCTCTTGTTTCTAAGCTCTTACAACATGAAGTACTTTTAGAAGCCTTATTCGTGAATTCAGCTAACCACTAGCAGATTCAACCTTGAACGCTTCTCAGAAGTTTCACTCTCAGAACTCAGCTATCCTAAACTAATTCTTTCATGAACCCAGCTACCTCAGCAGGAAACATCAGAACTCAGCTATCCTCAGCTGCTTCTTTCATGAACACTTCATGGGTTGCTGCACTACCAACTGATCTCATGGTATGCAGAATGCAATGAGTTTATGAGAAAATGTTTTGTTTAGCTCTAAGGTTTATAATCACAAAATGAAGACTTAGAGGCTAATGAACAATGCAAATCACAAAATGAAGACTTAGAGACTAATGAACAATGCAAAGGAAAACAAAACCCAACAATGCAAATGTAAAAACTACATTTTGACAACCATTGAGCAAAGGCAGCCTTGCTCAATATATATAGGTTGATGGAGTGCTCTAACAAGAGAGAGACACAAGCCAAAGAGATGTCACAAGAGGGCAGGCACGAGGGCCAAAGCAAGGAAGGAGTTTTGGACTTTTGTCCTTGGCCAAACTTTGAAAGTGAGAGGTCATATGCAGCTGTTATAGGCCAAGAAAGAAAAAACAAAACAATCCTAAACAATGTTTGATTTAAAAACAAGAGACAAAAGTTTTGCAAACTTTTTCCCAAAAGCATAATCCCACAATGGTTTAGCAAACCATTTTTCTCTTATATCAAACAAAAGACAACTGCAAATATTGATTTGTATATCACAAACACAGCAAACCACAGCTGGAGCCTAAGAGCTAAAAATGGGTCACGGGTTGAGATAAAGGCATCAAAGGGATGACGCAAGTCAAGCTGCCAACTTGCTTCAGAAAGGTTTTGGACAGTAGTGTTTGGCTATAATGCTGAGAGCGATGTAACCAAAGAAAGAGATGACAAGAGCAATCTCAATAAGACAAATAAACCTTTTCTAAAACATGAATGATTCAAAGCAGGGAGCAAAGATGTTTCATACCCTTCTTACTCAGTCCATCAATGGACTTTGTCACAGTCGAAAGTGACTGGTCTTTGAATCACACAGAGACCAGCTGTTGCATAGGATACCGTATTATAGAATCCAAGCTGGAGCCTTGAGCATCAAACCATTTGGTCACAGGTTGACATAACAAAAGATCTCAACCCTTAGACTAATTTAAGTGTCAGGACACTTCCCTCAACCCAATTGTCCATTCGAATTTAAAAGACATCAAGGATCTATCAAACTAATATAACAGATTCTTTGAAAACAAACCGGACAGACGAATGACTCAGAACTAGGATAGCAAGCATGGCTGCTAACCTCTGTGAAAAACAGTGATATGCATATGCATAATTTTACATGAGTTCCATAAGATCATGTTGGTTCTTCTACTTCTTCAACTTGTTCTTCAGATATGCAAGACTAATCTCTCAATTGTTTTAGGCTTTATAAGTTATATTTTGTTCTATATAAGGATTGTCAACAACCTTATACCTTCAACCTATAACTTCAAGCTATTTAGCGGACACAATAACACTATCAAATGGGTGCTCAAATTACCAATTAAATAGGTGCTCAAATTACCAATTGTCCCTTTCTTTTTGTATCAAACTACCAATTGCCCCTTTCTCCCACATAGAAAGAGGGCTGCATTTCCCACGCGGGTCAAAACCTGCGTTCTCCTCTCGTCTTCCCCCTCTCGTCTTCCCCTTGATGTCATCCAATACATCACAAACCCTCCAGTCCAACCCCACACCCATTCTCAGCCGTCGATTTCCGCCGCGCGGACAACGCACCCTATTTATTCCCCGTCGTTCCCTTCACTCCATTCGCATTTCACGGACTCAAATCCAACACGACGTCGTTTCCTCCAAGCCCCTCTCTTTTAAATCCTCCGCCTCCCGCACTAGCGGAACTGACAAGAACACCAAAGCCTCGACCTTTCCGAAACGACAAGGAAAACCAACAACATGGGAAGCGAGGGTTGTGCCGCTTCGAGGAAACCCAGGTTCCTCTGTCTTCATGGGTTCCGAACAAGCGGCCTGATCCTCAAGACCCAACTCGGTAACAAGTGGCCGGAGTCGGTGCTCCGGCACTTCGAACTCGACTTTCTCGATGCGCCTTTTCCGGCCATTGGAAAATCCGAGGTCGAAGGCATTTTCGATCCTCCTTATTACGAGTGGTTCCAGTTCAACAAGGTCAACTGTGTTCTCTAAATCTTAGTCGTCTTATACTCTTGTTGGGTTACAAAATTTGATGGTTTTTTTTTTGGTTTTCAGGAATTTACAGCGTACACAAATTTTGACGAGTGTCTTGAATTCATTGAAGATTACATGGTCAAGAATGGACCTTTTGATGGGCTACTTGGTTTTTCCCAGGTTTCTTTTTTCTACTTTCAGCACTTTATTCCTTCAAGAAATTGAAAATAACACAGTTTTGAGAATAATGTTTAGCTTAATTCTTAGTCTTTCTGATATTAAAATGACTGGTTGTTCTTATGAATAATGCAGGGGGCAATACTGTCAGCTGCTCTGCCTGGTCTACAAGCAAAGGTAACTGACAATGACCGAAGGAAAATGACAAGTTCTGAAAACTGTATTGAAGATGGCAGTGATATTTTTTGTTGTTGTTAGTTATATTAGTTGTTTGATTTGTTCTTGTTTGATTGTAGGGTTTGGCATTGACCAAAGTATCTAAAATTAAGTTCTTGATAATAATTGGAGGGGCAAAATTCAGGTCGCCTACCGTGGTTGAAAATGCTTATTCCACTCCGATTCAAATTCCGTCTCTTCACTTTTTAGGTAATTTCTGTTTTGTTTGTTTTGTCGAGTTTCAGTGGTAAATTGATGAAACTTAGATCCAAAATCGGCTACATGTGCTTAGTACCGTAGTATAGACTATAGACGTATGTCTGTAACTCATTCCTTACCCAATTATAGAGTACAATCAGTACATGTTCCAACCACACAAGTTTTCAAATAAGCAAAACCTATTTTTTTGGGAGTGTTAGGCTTTTCTTCATTAGCAGTCACAATTTAGCATGAGAATCCTATATTTTCTAGTGAAATGTTTAGCAAGAGAACCTTGTTTACTCTGAAATTTTTAGCGTTAGTAGCCTATTTTCTATGGAACTTTTTAGCATGAGAATCCTATCTTCTATTGAAATATTTAGCATGAGGAACTATGTAATGGCTTATATGCAGCTCTTTTCTTTTCCTTCTCTTTTTTTTTTTGACTGTATTGGAAACAAACAAGGCTCGTCATCAATACTAACAAATCACAACTCAATACATGTAAAATAAAAAACACTTCGAATAAGTCATATGCAACATATAATTTCTCTAATTTTGTACACATGAGACTGAGTCACAGTTGTCAGCACACTGCATATAAAAAGGGGAAATGAGTCATTTCCCGGAGCCTAATTGATTTTTTTGGTAAACCATACCAGCATTTAAATTTACTGGTTTTGACAAAACTGTCTAAATATTGCAGGAGAGATGGACTTCTTGAAGCAATATGGACTTGAACTGCTGGAAAACTGCGTGGATCCTTCAGTGATTCATCATCCCAAGGGCCACACGATACCAAGACTCGATGAAAAGGGTTTAGAGACCATTATGAGCTTCATTGAGACGATTCAGAAGAAGTTGGATGAGAAGGGGGAGAAACAGTAATCATGTAGCTCTGGTCATACCCATATTTTGGATTCATATTTAGGTGTGTTCCTCAATTTGTGTTTTGTTGGCACTATTTTAAGCCATATTCTTTTGATGTTGTTGTTCAATGGAAACTAATAAGAAAAATATGTACGTGCCAAGAAAGTTCCATAGAAAAAGTACATAAATCTGTCATCTGTATTGGTTTTATTCATTTTTCAACCATATTTGATTTTCCTTTATTTATGAAGACAAACTATGGTACTGAGATGTTTATCATATTCCTATTTTACATTTACTTGAACGTAAATCATAATTTATATAAATCAAATTACAACATTGAGAACAAATTGACCATATTTATTTACATTATTTATATAAAGTTAAATTAAGATTACAACATTGAGAACAATTTTTAAAAAAAATTGTAACATGGTTGTCTACCAATACTAAAACAAGATTATAAACAATAAGACTACATTACTACTATGACTACAAGCATATAGTCACGTTTGTAAATAATGGGTATCAAGTATGGATAGATATTGTATAAAGTTCTTTTATCTTATTGATGTGTGTCAGGCCCATACATTAGATGAGCCCCGAGAGGCAACAACTTCAGGCCTCAAGCATCGGATTTTTGGGGGCACCAACTCCAAAGATGATAAATAAGCTATATATTGCAGCATCTTATAAACCAGGGATTGCAATGGACTCCAAATTCTTTGAATGACCTTAATTTATTTACTTTGATGCTAAAGGACTAAAATTACAAAGAAAAAAACCTTGGAGCAGCATGTCCCAAAGAGGTCGAAGCTTAAAGCATGTCTAACAGCATCATGAAAAACATCCTCCTAGCAGCATATATTGGTGTGGCTATGTCTTAAATTGGTAAGAGCATAGGCAACAAAATTAGCTTCATAGAGAACATGATGAAAAGAAACTTGCTCAAGTAGGCGACAATATTTTTGATGTCCTTCATGATCTAAATGAGCTTCTAAGGGCACTTAAACTTTGAGTTGACACAATTGATGATAAGGGAAGAATCGCCCTCAACTATCACCTTCTTGAATTCCTTCTCTTTGGCTTTGAGCAGGCTATCCCTAAGAGTTATTGTTTTTACGACTGGGACATTTGTTTTCCCAATAGAACGCCCATCAACAATGATGGGACAACCAATATCATCTCTCGGTAGAAAACCCACAACAACATTAGAACTCGGCTGAACAATGGAGCCATCAAAATTGATCTTCACATCACCAAGGAGAACATGATGAAAAGAAACTTCACAGAGAACATGATGAAAAGAAACTTGCTCAAGTAGGCGGTAATATTTTTGATGTCCTTCATGATCTAAATGAGCTTTTAAGGGCACTTAAACTTCGAGTTGACACAATTGATGATAAGAGAAGAATCACCCTCAACTATCACCTTCTTGAATTCCTTCTCTTTGGCTTTGAGCAGGCTATCCCTAATAGTTATTGTTTTTACGATTGAGACATTTGTTTTCCCAATAGAATGTGCATCAACAATGATGGGACAACCAATATCATCTCTCGGTAGAAAACCCACAACAACATTAGAACTCGGCTGAACAATGGAGCCATCAAAATTGATCTTCACATCACCAAGGAGAGGAGGAGTCCACTTGATTGAGGAGTCGCATCTCAGCCTAGTGTTACTGATAGCACGGGAGTTGGGTTGAAAATAAGAGGCTGCATAAACCACTACTGAATGAGCTGAAAAAAGTTTGTGCCTGAAAACACAGCCATTACGTTTTTACCAAATTTGTCAACATAAAATGAGGATCTTCTCGAACTTATGCCCATCATAAGAACTGTTAATAAAAAGATCATCATAAGAACTTATGCCCATCATAATTACTGTTAATTTGAATGAGCTTAATTAACTTCTTCAGTTTCAAGAATAATAAAGGAGCTATATATACAAGTGCCCAGCAGCTTATTTACCAGTGATTGCAATTAGACTCCAAATTCTTTGAATGACCTTAATTAGTTAATTAACTTCTTCCAATTTCAAGAATAATAAAGAAGCTATGTGTACAAGTGCCCAACAGCCAACACCATGTTATTATATAGACTAAAATTGGCTTTTTAGCCTAGAGAGGGGTTCTAATGAGGACCACTAAGTTAAGGACTAGTTGAGGACTTTCTCATTAATCGTTTATTATACCCACTTTTCAATTACATTTTTCCATCTCAATCGTTCAAATTTTAGGTCTATATAAGTAGATCACTTCCACAAATTTTCAGCAAAATTGGTGATCATTAAGGGATCAAACTAAATCAAATCAATGGACAATCCAAATCTGTCAAACAAGAGCCGTTCAAGTTTATAATTGGTAAATCATATTTATGAATGCCTTAACGATTTTCAATTTAGATGAAAATTTTGTAGAGATGATCACTCATATATATCTACAAACTAGACGGTCGAGATGTGAATATGCGATCGAAAAATGGGTGAAACGAAGAAGTCCTTAACTAGTCCTTAACTTAGTGGTCCTCATTAGAACCCCTCCCTTTTAGCCTATATAATAAGAGATGGTCTTAGGAGTATTTCAAGTGTATTTGAATCTCCCTATGCAAAATAACAAATGCAACCATTATGTTACGCTTTGTGTTTGTTAATATCATGGGGGTATCAGGTGATTCATGTAGCAATAATAAGCAGCTGAGTTGGGATGAATCCAACAATCGGTGATGCATGAGTACACAGTCAAAGTGTCATAGCTTTCTATATTTGCTTTCTTCACAAATTTCATCAATATCGTTACGAAGGAGCCATTCTAGTGAAGACCTTTAAATTGAGGACTAGTTGAGGACTTTTTGGTTTATAATTTAAAAAACCCATTTTTCGATCACATTTTAACATCTCATCTGTTCAGTTTTTAGATCTATATGAGGTAGATCATTTATACAAATTTTTAGCTAAATTAGTGTTCGTTAAGGTAACAAACTAGATCAAATTAATGGACGAATCAAATATGTCAAATATGAACCATTCAAGTTCATAATTGGTAAATCACACTTATGAATGCTTTAAAAATTTTCAATATAGCCGAAAATTTGCATAAATGATCTACTCATAAATACATATAAACTGAACGGTCAAGATTAGATATAAGATCGAAAAGTTAGATATGCCGAAAAGTCATAGTCCTTAACTTAAGAATCCTCGTTAGAAGGGTTCCTATCATTATGAATATCAATTTTCATTTTATGTACTGTATTGGAACAACAATTTATATTTGTTTGGAACATTTTTGGTTCTTTTATGACTGTCGTTTTTTTTTTAACGCTTATGATTATTAGAGAGAGCATCATTCATAGAACTTGCTTCATGTCTTTAAATATCAGATCTGGCTTTGATTTGCATTTTTTTTTATGTTACACGAAAAATAAATAAAAAAACAGAAACCAGAAAAGAATGATCCCTTTGAGTCTTTGAGGCAGAAACGAAACACCCAACTTCCCGCACCTTCTTGAACCAGAGAAGCTTCACGATGCCAAAGAAGGAAACTCCACTCTGTTTTGTCAATACCCAATGTGGTCATCATCCTTACGCAGAACCTCAAATATGAAATGTCTCTTCATCTCAGCCCAACAATCACTCTCACTCTCTCCCAAACTCATTTGTAACCCTCACGTCACTTCTCCTTCTCCTCCTCTCTTCTCCTCGGTAAGCTTCTCTCTCTATCTCATTCTCTCCCCGTTTCCATTCTCACTCTAACCCACTACTCATATATTTCTAGGCTTCTTTTCTCCAACCAATCAAGAGCCCTGCAATTTGTGCGTTTGGTTCAAAGCCCAGAAGCTATTTCGTACGAGCACTTCACACCATGCAAAACCCAGAAGCTATTTCGTACCTGACGCAGAGCCAAGCTGCTGAGATCGATGAGATTCTCATGGGTCCTCTGGGTTTCAGTGTGGACCAGTTGATGGTTTGTTTTTTAAAGATGGGTTTTTGTTAATGGAGGATTGTTGATAATGGGTTCGTTTCTGATTTGGGTTTTGCTTATTTTGTAGGAATTGGCTGGTTTGAGCGTGGCCACTTCAATAGCAGAGGTAAAGTTTTGTTTTTTTTTTTTGTGGTTCTTGTTTTTGAGTTCATGATCGTGTGTTATGAACATGAGTATAATCATAACTTGCTCATAGTGTTTACCTACTTAGTAATCTGCACATGTGTTCTAATTTGTAGTTGTAAATGGGTTGTGGTGAATATAGTATTCTGTTGAGAGATGAATGAGATTGTGCTATTATATTTTAAATTGTTTTATGTGTTTTTGATTCTAGATTGTTTGTTATGAACTATAATCGTAACTTGATCATAGTATTTACCTACTTAATTATCTGAACATGTGTTTGAATTTGAGTTGTAAATGGGGTGTGGTGGATATAGTATTCTGTTGAGGGATGAATGAGATTATGCTAATATACTAGGATTTGCAAGAATTTAGTAGGAATGAGGAGCTGTACTTGGATGATATGATCATTTATGCTTGTGTTTCAATTTTATTTGGCAGATCTATAAACCAAGCGAGTATAATCGTGTCCTCACGATTTGTGGCCCTGGAAACAATGGCGGTGATGGTCTTGTGGCTGCTCGTCACCTGCATCACTTTGGATATAAACCATTTATCTGTTATCCAAAGCGTACTGCTAAGCCTCTTTATACTGGTCTGGTCACTCAAGTAAGGAATATAACTTAAACTTCAAGTTCTTGAGTGCTTTGTTTTATTATATGCATATATATGGGGCTGGTTGATTTTCAGTGGAGGCCTATATATTTTGAATGATATTCTTATCCAGTGGAGTAATTTTGCAGCTGGAATCACTGTCAGTCCCTTTCATATCTGTAGAAGATCTGCCTTTGGACTTGTCAAAGGACTTTGACATAGTTGTAGATGCAATGTTTGGGTTTTCATTCCATGGTAATTACTACTTCTGTTCATTTCTCGTTGATCTTTTCCTTTTTCCCATTCATACAAGTACTCTTATTCTTCTTGAAATGTGGTCCATGTGTATAAAGAATGTGAACATGAAAACATCACGTTTTTGTAGAATTTTTCAAACAACTGAACAATGGATGCATGAAATTTCTCCAGTAAACTCATGTATCAGAATAAATTCTGCACTGTTATTTCTCCCATATACTGTGACTCTTTTCCATAGCAAACCATCAACTTTCCCAGTTTGCCCAACTACATAGGATTTCAGAACAGGCCTTCTAATAAATCTAAGTATATCATTCTATGGCCTTTCAGCCTGTTTGCCCAATTCTAATCCGTTTTGATGTCATCAGTTGCATGTCATCTCATTTTCCTGTTTGCTTCATTGGTTGCGATAAATTTTAGGTCCTTTTGGATGTATGTACATTGGCCTTAATGAACAAAAAAATATTGCTCCTCGGAACTCCCAATTCTTCAATTTTATTCTTGTACAGATGCATATGTTGCAATTATAACTTAGTTAGAATGTAGTGCAGGAGGTGGTTCTGGTGTTCTTTACAGACGTCGATACAATCTTCCTCATGTGAAGTTCATTGGACTTTCGTTGGTATCCTAGATTTTGTGGTGGGCCTAGTCTTATATACTATAGAATTAAGTTTTTCTTAGATAAGCACAAAGCCTTCGTAAAAATACAATTCAACAAATGACTTATAGATTTCTTGTCCCTTTATTATGCAGACCCTGGTACCTAATACTTGATAAATCTCATCCACATTAGAGGTCTCCACTGTTGATTATTCTGATAGTTGTTTAAAAAGTTATAACTAACTCAATAATGTGGGATGCTTCAGGTGCTCCAAGGCCCCCTTTTTATAATCTGATACAAAAGCTTATTTGTATCAATCAATATGATCAGACATGCCAAAAGTCCTCTGTCGTTGTCTCCATAGATATTCCATCCGGGTGGCAGGTTGAAGGAGATGGTGGTCCGGAAGGCATTAAGCCCGACATGTTGGTATGTTTTTGAGGAACTGCTAAATGTGTGATTGATTACGCATGATCTATATTTTTATACTTGGTTTAAAGATATACCTAAGATAAATGTAATATGTAAATGTAATGAGCCATCTCATTGATGAAAACTTGGTACTTTCTAGGTGTCTCTGACTGCTCCAAAGTTGTGTGCGAAGAACTTTTGTGGTCCACACCATTTTCTGGGTGGTCGATTTGTCCCACCATCTATTGCTGATAAATTTAAGCTTCGTCTTCCCCCATATCCAGGCTCTTCTATGTGTGTACGAATTGGAAAGCCTCCGCAAGTTGAAATTTCTGCTCTAAGAGAGAACTATATTTCTCCTGAGTTTCTTGAGGAACAGGTGGAGGCTGATCCCTTTGATCAGGTACGGATAAGTTAAACTACGTGCTGGTTTTGACTATGCTACATATAGTTGAAATCCAATCATATATCTGTAATCTCCAAATTTTCTTCTAGTTCCGCCAATGGTTTGACGATGTAGTGGCTGCTGGCTTAAGGGAACCAAACGCGATGGCCTTATCAACCGCTTGCAAGGATGGAAAACCGTAATTTCTGTTTCCTCTGTCTTTCTTGTTGTTTGTAAGTTATGTTTGGCAGACTCTTCAAATATGTTACACATTGACACCAAGGATTGTAGTCATTTAGTTTGACTCTCTGCAGTTTCACCTACGGAACATCATTTTCAGTTTAGATGTTATGATCATCATCATTAGTATTATCATTATAATTCTTTTTGCTTAAATACATTTTTCCAATGTACATGGAACCTGTTGACCTCTTACCACTTTACTTGACATTATTTGTTTCTTCTACAGCTCATCACGAATGGTATTGCTGAAAGGATTTGATAAGAACGGTTTTGTCTGGTTAGTAGCGGTCTATTATTGCTGTGGCAGTTACATGCATCAAGATTCTAACTTAGATGCTATTTATATTGTTAATTACATGCTATTAAATTTTATGCAGGTATACCAATTATGAAAGTCGAAAGGCACAGGAATTGTTTGAAAATCCTCATGCATCTCTTCTTTTCTATTGGGATGGTCTGAATCGTCAGGTAAACCATATTTTCTCTTTACAAGTAATTATTAGAATGTTTGGTCTATAGTGATGTACATAGGTTACTCCTTCTAGTATCAGAAAACTGGATGACGAGATCATTGTTCACATCCCTTGTTAAAATAGAATCAGACTTGCTTGCTAAATACTCAATGATAATCTGATGATTCAGAAACATTTATTTCGTACATAATTGATCAAAATAAGAATTTTGATTATTGACCTATTCTTCTATCTATGAAAAATGATGGGATATTAACTATGTATAAATCCATTGGGCTTTCAATTGTTCATTGGAGAATTATATACCACTAGTGATGTGTTGTACCAAGAGATGGGTATTAGTCTAGATTTGGGATAAGTAAATGGATGACATGAAATTTCCCTGCTTCCTAATGATTAGAAGCTGTGGAATTCGAACGTAGTAAAAGTCAAATTGATAATTGGATTGAACTCATTGAAATGATATGTTTGTATGGTCATCAGACATGAGGTTTGTCAGTGCGTTTGGTTACAAATTTTTCTTACTATGTAAAACTCATATAGCATATGAAGTCATATATTATGCCATCTATACAACTTAAAACAGCACTGACTTTCATTTTTATCTGGTGGTAGTGTTGCTTTCTTCCTTTTTTACCTGCAGTTTGTTAGAGCAAATGAAATTTGTTTTTGCAACGATCTATAAAACATGTGGCTAAGTATAGGATTTCGTGCCGGGCTTGCAGTTTAGATGTAACTTCTGTTCTGGAAAAAAAACATGTAGATGTGTGATAATCTTGTATGTTGAAGACAATGTCTTAATAATATCTGTGATTTATAGGTGAGAGTGGAAGGATCTGTGCAGAAAGTTTCTGAGGAGGAATCTAACCAGTACTTCCATAGCCGCCCTCGAGGAAGTCAGATTGGAGCAATAGTTAGCAAGCAGGTCTGTTGTTACATAAATTTTGAAGGCGTGAAATATGATTTTTCTAGAATCTGTGGAAATATGATGTAATTAAACTGATATATTTGATCAATAAGAGAGATAGATAACCTGTTTCACCTTTCATTTGTTTACTTATTTTATGAAATAAATATTTAGGCAACTTGAATGTCAAATATACGAATAGTTATGTATTTGTTATTCAACTTATCTGAGAAATTGTAAGGTATGAATGTGTAAATATAAAGCAAGGGTTACAATGTCAATGCTAAGAACAAGATATAAGTGAGTGGTATGGTGGGTGAATGTAACGTTGTAGAAGCATCCAAAGTTATCTTAATTCACCAGATTCACTATTATGTCATATTTTGTTGTTCTACTTATTGATACTATTTATTTCCTCAAAGGAATTTGAATAACTTTTATTTCTTTCCTTCAGAGCACTATAGTTTCTGGAAGGCATGTTCTCTACGACCAATATAAAGAACTAGAGGAAAAATTCTCAGATGGGTAAGCAGTTAGTATATCTGGCTTTGTTTAATGGTAATTTGTCCTTGATCAAATCCTCTACCTTCCTCTTAGCAACCGTGCAATAGAATGGAAATTTGTGTAATTCCAGTGCTTTGTTTCTGTGTGCAGAAGTTTAATTCCTAAACCTAAGAACTGGGGTGGATACAGACTTAAGCCAGAGATGTTTGAATTTTGGCAAGGTCAAAAATCTCGCTTGCATGACAGGTGGTTCCTATCCCATTTATAAGGGTGATTGTTAAATCTTTTCTTTTGCTATATTATCTACTTATGTGGCTCATAATGGGATGAATGGAAAAGATCTGATTCTGTGACTTGGATACACAACTTCATATAGTAAATATTTGGCCACTGCCTTGGGTATGAACTGTAACTCAGATATCACTTGGGTTTGGGTTTTTGTGGGGCGGACCAAAATTGGTTGAGGATTTGGGTCGACCATAGCAGTCCTTACTTATACTGTTATTTTAAAATTAACATCCTAGCTGTGTATACAAACATCAATAATAAAGAATAGATGTGTTTCTGAAAGGTTGCTTTTTCAGTGTGGTGGCTCATTTTTATGACAGTCTTGAGTAGAAATCTAATTCAGCCAAAAAGAAAGCTCAAGAACTCTTATTAACATAATTTGGTTAACATACTTTTGGAATTGCATATATGATGAAATGTCAGCTCAATGCAAAAGGAGATAATTGTTTATCATTAAGTCTTACTGTAGAGTATATTTTTGGTAATAGGCTGCGATATTCTCCTCGGGAGATCAATGGACAACGAGTATGGAAAATTGAGCGATTGGCTCCTTGAATACTTTCAGCACCTTCATTTTGAAGTTCAGCCTTCAGGTTATTATGTAATTCTTACTCATAGTTACTGGTCCTATTATTTTATATATTTTTCTCTTTGGCATGCATGTGTAATGTAATGGTAGGTAAAGTCATGATTATTTATTTTTTGCGATGGGTTCTGAAAGTACAGTATAACAAACACTTGAGTATATCAAACACAAAATTGTGGTTGGGAGATTTAGCAGATTGCAGATGATCTGTTGCCACTTCTACTGCCCAATCATCCTTATTGGTCAATCTTCTTGCAATTTTAGTATAATACATTGCCAGAGAATGGAACATGGATACCAATACAAAGACTTGGTGAATTAGGTACTTGTCAATGGTGCAGGCATTTTTTGTTTCTATTAGTAAAATCTGAAGTCTGTCAAGATTGTAATAGACAGTGTCCTTAGTGTCAAAACTGCTACTCTTGCATTATTTACTAGTTAAGAAACTGCTCTCTTTTTTTGGTCGTAAGAAACTGCTCAAATTCACTGCATTTCTTTCTTTTATAGTTTAGACAGAGATTCATTGATGAACTAATATCATAGCTTCAGCTTAAGACCTGTTCTTTAATTACTTAGTTTGAGTCATTTACGTTGTTGTATCCTTGTATTTGACTTAGTTCTGCTTTGCATGAGCTCATAATGCTGAAAGTGTTCTCAACTGATACGGAAAGGATCTAAGTGTGTTTAGTTACTGAAAATTACAGAGATGATAAGTAAGACTGGTTATAAACTCATAATACGTTGTTAGTTTAATTGGTATTCAATCTTATTGTGAATATGACTGTTGCGTTACTCTTTTCTTATTATCCTTCATTTCCCAAAGTGACGGTCAAGAAGGTTCAAATGAGTTAATGAGGTAGCCATCATTGAACACTGCTACCTTCCTGCGAGTTTAGCTGCAGTTCTGTACTTGGGAGGTCAACATGTGACAGTGTCACATGCCAAATGGAAATTACTCTTTGATAGTGGATCATAAAGTTTCACTTTGGTTATTTCAATCTCATAATTGACCAACAAGAATTTGTCTTTTAGGTCACCAGAAGTAATGTTCTCATAATATGGGAGTCTGAATCTTTCTGACCTTCAATTAGTGCACAACAAAATATCAAAATTCATGTATAGGATCATTCAAATTTTTAAACCAAAACAAAGGAGAAATTCTTTTTGCTCTCTTCAGAATATTTAAAGCCATTCTTATTCTTAACTTTTAAGTTTTTTTTAATGCATGCTTCTTCTCAAATCTCAATAGCTCTGATAACCAAAATTACATATTTTGATCATGCTTTATTAAAGTTTGAGACTCATTCTGCAGACTTCTGTGAGTACATGGTAGTCTGTGAAATGGTTGACAATGGGATTATATGTATTAATTTTTAAGATATGTGACCAAAGTTTAATCGAAAAGTAGAGAGAAACAATTGAACTAATTGAACTGGAGTCCATCTTCAAAATTCTCCTGTGTCTATTTTGTAGGTTTCTTTAGTCCATCCTTCTCTATATATTGCGTAGATTTGTGGATGTTATCCTAGTAGTATGAACGTATGATCATGGTTCATGACCAACCCTGGGGCTCCACTATGAAAACAAAAACTGGCATTTCTTCTCAAGGATCCTTTGACCAGCTGAAACTGAAAGGTGACACTATATTATTGAAAGGCCAATTCGATGCAGAGTGACCACACCACTCACTCTCTTTCTAGAGTTATGATTTTGTGGATTCCTTTTTCTTTTATTTTTTCCTTGTTCTGTATATGTAGTATAAATGAAAGAGTGAGGAATTTAAAGGGAGTGTGACTGTGCCATGTTGAACATCACCCATATCAGAATTCAGATAGATCCCAAAGAACTAGAGGTAGGAAAATATTAAGATTTCTACAATAAGAAATGAGAAGATTCCTTCTCCCTGTTTCATATCATGCATCTGAAAGGTCTGGGCTTCTTATACTCATATTATTAAGTGGGTAAAGGGCCGTAAAGCTGTTTGATCAAACCCATTAGTTGAAAGCATTTTGAATTTCAGAAAACACTATTTCTTCCAAGAGACTAATGGTAGACCATCGACTCCTGGGGAAATGTAACTGTTATAGACATTCAAAGTAGCCATTTTGGTTGACCCCTTTGCACTGCCAGTGGCCACATTCTTACCTAGTTGATGAGTGACATAAGCCATTGGAATTTCCAATTGCTAAGGATGAATATATGGATAAACTTCTCTTGTTATATCTGTTTTGAGATATTTTTTATAGTGCTCAGGAGCTTTCAGATGATCAACAACATATTTTTGTGCTTTTAAGGTTTCTTTTGATGGATTTCTCTTATATCTCAGTTATGGAGAATCAAATTTAAGGCCTTATTCAACTGTTATAAGTTTATGGTACATGTTTTTTTTTTCTTTTATTCTTTTCTCGATTAGTAAGTTTATAGTACATGCTGCTTTGACAGATTCATATCAACTTTAGTGAACTTACTAAGATGACTTGGATTCTGCTTACTACCAGAAATGGGAAACATTACAGTGAAAATTTGTAGAGGAATGGTTTTGATGATTAATGTTTGGAAATATGGTTGAAATGACTCGAATGAGATGGATGGTGCCTAATAGCTTGAATCATGATTGTGGATGGTGTGCATTCTTGAGCTTTCGATGGAGTAGAAACTTTTCCTTTCAATGCTTTTTGAATGTACAAAACAAAACATCCGAAGTGGGGTTCAATATCTCCAATACAAACATGGTTTTTCTCAACAAACACGAAACAAAAGATATTGAAGAGGATGGGGGAGGAACCCCACATATATACATAACATAGAAGATATAGAAGAGGGGAGGACCCCCACATATATACACAATTTAGACAGTTTAGAATATAAGAGAGGCACTGTGAGCAAATAAGAATGGTCCTTACACTTTCCCTTGTATTGTGACCCTTTTGGATGAGCATTAATGAAATTTTAACCGTGAATCGTGTCTTCGCCAACCTTTTTCATTTTTTATACTTTTGGATGAGCATGGATGCAAACAATATAGAAGTTTATGGCATGTTTACTAATATGGAATGAAATAGTAAGCGGTGGAACTGATTCTGGAAAGAGATAATTCCAGCGTTTATTAACATGTCAAGGTATTAGGGGAGAATGTTCCAACGAGGACCATTTTTTATTTTATTTTATTAATTGTTTTTTTTTTAAGTTTAACAGAAGCTAGGTAGAACAAAGTGTTTTTCTACCTCAAATTTATTGATAAAAAAGAAATATTACAATCAAGTTGGATGACACTAAAGCCAGTACCCGAAAACACCAACAAGAGACATCAAACTACACTATAAAACAAATCAATGAAAGTTAGAGAGACTGAACTTATCTTGTTGGTACATGCCCATAATGAAGTGAGGAGGTTCATCTCGCCAAGATAATGCAGACATCAACAAACTCATATTGGCAAGAACATCTGCCACTTAATTACTTCCCTTAAGATATGAGAAGATCGAAATTCATCTGAGAAATATGGTGCAAACAATTACCCCATGCAACTCTGCACCTTCAAGAATTCAACAACAGAAAGTTAAGAATTCGTCTAAGAAATTCAACAAGGACCATTTGGTTGAAGACTAGTTGAGGAAAAAGAACATACTAGATTTACAACTTTGCACCTTCAAGAATTCAACAACAGAAAGTCATCGACTTCGTAGTGCATATTGCATTCTTGTATAGATTTTGATGTATATATTCATATTTTAGGCTGATAAACCTATACTAGGCAAGTTTTTTGCCCAAGTTTCCCTTGAGCTGTAACCCAAACAGCCACTGCTACGTCGCTACCGGTGTTTGAAGTTAATTAGTGAATATATGTGACAAAGTAGAGGTTAGGAGGAGGAGCAAAAGCGGGGGTTGAGTGTTCGGCACGGATGTTTGCAGCCCCTGATCAAGGAGATCGTTGCATGCAGGGCCGGTCCTTAGTAATTGGAGGCCCCATACGACTTTTCAAGTGTGGCCCTATGACACAACAACACATTACATGTGAAAAGAAACAAGAGAGGCATTTGTAAGGAGTGTAAGCTCTGCAAAATCAAATGTTTGGCAGCTTGAATGTTACGGCAAGTGAATGAAATATTGTATAAGAATTTAAAGACTACTATTAGAACGCATAAACTCAAAACCATAATCTTTCTATACCATTTCTAGTTCTAAACTAGTAAATTATTTCTTGAAATTCATCCAGTACAGTGCATCGATCTCTGATTATAAAAAAAGACTTTCAGTAAAGAGGAGACAGGCCTCGAACCTTGGTTGGCTTATTGGAGAAGAAAATGCTTAACCAATTCATCTACTAGAACAATCTGCGGTTTGTGGGCACTTTTTATATTTAACTCTATCTATATCATAAAAATTATTTTGAGGCCCCTAAAAATCGAAGGCCTTGTGCGGTCGCACAACCCGCACGGCCGGCCCTGATTGCATATATGCCCATAGACAAGGTTGTGTAAGCTTGGTGGAGGATGATGAGATCAATTGGGTTTGCAATCCACCTGGTTGAAATCTAGGAGCCGTAGTGGTCCGGCCACTAACGTTGTATGATGTTGCAGTGGTTTTATTGGCATGATACGACGGTGGCATGGTCTAACCAGTAACACCAGGTGCGATTCGATTCAAGTGTGGTTCAACAATGGCAGCGGTTCAATTTCAACATCACAAGATGCAGGCTGATAGAGAAAGCAAGTGGTGGGCATGTTTTATGTTGTTCCACCTTTATCGATGATTTGATGGGCTTGTTCTTTGTTTTGCTTATTTCATGACTAAATTCAGTATGCCGCCTTGAACTTTAGGGCAATAACCAGTTTAATCCATTTGACATCACAACGTTCAATTGTCGAATTTCTCTAATGACGTCAAATCTTAGAATCACCCATACTTTTAAAATTAATTACATTGGAGAATATACAAAAGGTACCAGTAGAATATTGCTAGCCACTTATGAATTAAGAAGCCACGCTCGGTTTAGCTTCGAGAAACCAGGAGCTTTCGCTCACCAAGCTTTCCCCCAAAACCCTAGCGCCACGACCTCCGTTTCACGTCAATTCTCCACATATTTCAACATTTCAACCTCGCCTACTTATCTCACAACCTCCATGGCTTCTGTTGATGCTGCTACGACAAGTTTTTATGGCTTTGGCTACCGGCAGGATTGCTCCTTCCGTCCAATGGGGCCAATTGTTCACTGTGGCTGTATGGCGGCCACTGTGCGACTCCAGCTAGGTCCGATGGCGCCGTTTGGACCAATTGATGACTGAAATTGTGGCCGCCGAAGATTCAAAGAAAGTGGCCGGCAAAGGCTAGAGGAAAGGGATATGGGCTTGGATCTGCGCATTTGGGCCTGGGCTTACCCCTTTATGCAGGCTTTTTGGTAGACCTGAGCTAAAGCTTGCCCAAAAATTATCTACTTCGTCTCACATGACATCCTCAAGGTCTGATCGGGGAGAGGCTAGCCCTACTACTAAGGGCCAAGATGTAGCTTAATTTCCTTGTTTCTTACCTAAGCATCTGATGGAAGACTATTTTTATTTAGATTTCGGTTTTACTTTGTTGTACACCAATTAAGGTCCGTAGGCGACATGTATTACCGCTACATAGAATTTAGATAGGCATAGTTGGAAGTTAGGTGTGATAGACTCAACTGAGCACATTTGTATTTAATGAGGGCTACATATCTCTTTGTTAGTGTTTGCTATTAGTTAGACTTATTGGTCGTAAATAGGTAAATTGATGTAAACGCCTTCTGACCGTGAATAAATTAATAAAATTGTCTATTTTCTTCAAAAAAGATACCAGTAGAATCGAATCAACATTTCTTCTTTTCTTCTTAAAAGTAGAGTTGACAATCTTATTACCTGCTTTGAAACTGTAGTGTTGCATGAAACACATTACCGGTGTTCAGAAAAATCTGGCCTCCACTTGGTAACAAACTAACAATAGTTTAGTAGAAAAGGAAGGTAGTATGATCTCTGTATCAAAAGCCAAAGGAGCAACATGCTACTTAAAAACTCTACGAACTGAACCGACCTCCACGCATAAGATAGGGTCACCCATTCAAGAGGTCGATGAGCCATGCAAATAGAAAACGTTCTTAACATCAAAGGAGAAGGCAGAAGAGAGAGAGAGAGAGAGAGAGAGAGAGAGTGAGAGAGATGATATTTGGCTTTAGATATGCTTGGAAGCATAGCCTCTTCATAAAAATAACACACGACATGCATATACCATTTCCTATGTTCATCGTTGTTCAATGACGTGCGATTGTCTTGCAATTTGAATGCCCATGAAAGTGATCAAAGTCTTTTGTGAGTCATGAAGCCAGAAATTAGGTTTACTTCAAAACATTTGATTTGTTTGTATTTGAATGTGATTGGTGTTGCCCACAATTTGAAAGAGAGATCGATTGGTTACACATCGTTTCCTTTCACTTTGGGGTTTGGAAATATTGGCTTAAATAGATCGACCTCTTCAGCTTCATGCCTAGTTTGGCCACTGTCTTTCATCCTTTTGCTAGTTTATATATACATACATGGTGCTGTCCCAATGTGATCAAAATAGCCAAACCTAATCTTCATCCCACCTTTGTTTATCAATTCAATTACACCGTTTTATTCAAAATTTTCGTTCTAAATATTTTACATTATTTTCATCTAAAATGTCGGCAGCTCAATGCTGGTTAAATAATAATGCA
Organism: Fragaria x ananassa; assembly: GCA_034370585.1. Lineage (NCBI taxonomy): Eukaryota > Viridiplantae > Streptophyta > Magnoliopsida > Rosales > Rosaceae > Fragaria > Fragaria x ananassa. The sequence goes on along the minus strand of CP139757.1, from coordinate 23,407,505 downwards.
AGATGACACCTTTTACATATTAAAATGTTTGAACATGTCGCAAATACATACATCAATTAATCACCTCATGATCGGATCTAAACTCGGAAATGAGATGAAGCTTCTCATCGTCTGTCGGTATGTTAAAATTGTTTTATATGTGCTCATTTGCTTAAGGGCTTAACAGAGGTATCCAACTCATGATAGTATGAGCCACCAATTGTCAAGCATGTGTAGTGTCCAAACACTAAACATATGTAACATAGTTCAGTTTAATAATAGTTAATAAGGTTTATTATAATCTTATATATACTTATATAGTTTCTATATATCCCAATTTTAAAGCGAAGTTTCATTTTAAAATTGAAATGTGAAGAGTCTTATCTGACTCACTTTTCGGTCACATATTTCGATCATAACCAGACGGTATCTAGATTTATATGACATGATCATCTATACAAATTTTCAGTTAATTTTGTGATCGTTTGAATTTTGTAATTATTATTTACACAAACGGTTCCTGTTGAACAGATTTCACTCGTTTATTGATTTAGTGTAGTTGTCGAGACCCATCTTGAATTTCACCCTGAAACCCGAAGTAAGTCTTGCGGGAACCATCTCCAAAGAAAATTTACCGAAGAACTCGGCAAACCTTCCTTGAAAATGGACAACCCTAACCCGGAAAATTAAAGAACTACCCTCTTAACAAATATATCATTCTCTAATTCAACCCATAATTATCCAGATAATAAAACATCGGCCTTAGCACACCACCGAAAATATTATATAATAATCCCAATAGTATTCAGAGCTACTAAAAGCAACGGAAGCAGAAAATACCCTAGTAGGTTAAGCAGGTAACCTACTGGTGAAAAGTGGCTGAGAGATGGGTAACTATATCTCGTTGCCTCTTACTACTTCCAACTCGAACTTTGCAGACTTGAGATTTTTAAAATGAAGGGTCCAGGGGAAAGCATCCGGAAATGTTAGAGTGAGTGGACAAAAATAAATAAAGAAAAATAAGTATCAACACTTATGCTTTCCCAAATTAATTTCCAAATAAAAATCGAATGAATGCTTCAAATGAGAAATCTTTTATTTCATAAATATTGAGTCTTTTTAGCTCAAAAATATATATCAATATACGTATGTATTTACACATGCCCATACTCCTATTATAAATTAATAGATTTAAAATAATCTATATAGGGCTACTACGCTTGCGTCCAAAACTTACGTCACGCCTTAATGCGGTGATACACTACATCATTAAGGTGGACAGACGTGTATAAATAATATGTGTCCATACCCCCTATATGAATTAAACGCTCATGTCACGCCTTAATGCGGTGATACACTACGTCATTAAGGTGGACAGACGTATATAAATATGTGCCCATACCCCCTATATGAATTAAACACTCATATATAGCTACTACGCTTACGTCCAACGCTCACGTCACACCATAATGCAGTTATATATTATGTCATTAAGGTGAGCAGACACATATGGCTAGCTAGTATTTATATACATACTCTCATAAAAAATATTTATAATTTACCAAAAATCCCATTTTCGGTAACTCTCCACAATAAATAAAATCGTCAATTAAAAATGACGTCAAAAACTCCAACAAAATAAATTACTCAACAGTAAAAAAGTGCATGCATTTTAATTAAAACAAAAGTCCACTCACAAATTAGACCAAAGCCTGATGTTGGTCAAAGACCTCTTCCGCTCGAGCCTCTTCACGTCATGTTCTAAAAACATAATTAATCCTCAACTAAATACCAACGCTTATATAAAAATAGGCAGAATTAAATGTGAGTTTCGCACGCTCATCATGCCTAACATCCTTATTCTTAAATTCACTGTCAACCATATTTCACCACAAATATCGACATCTTTAAAATCACCCTCTACCGCCTTAACAATATTTAACTCACGACTGCATTTTAACTCATTAACCATCATAAATCACAAATCCTATAAAAAATCCAAAACTTATCTAAAACTCCTCCAAAAATTCCAAACCACACATCATTAAACTCCCCTCCAGAAAACACATCTAAAACCATAAAAACCCCGGTAACAGCAGCAGCGGCCAGCGGCCGACTCCGGTGACCTTCAATGTCTACCAAAATTTGACATCACATTCCTCTCAATCTCCTCTACAACTTTCCTAATTAGCACAAAGTCCAATTTCGAGCTTAACTAAGGCAATCGACTTAAAACAGTAATTAGAAGCCTAGAATTTCAATAAATGATTTCTCCTTACCAAGCACGAATCGGACTGAAACCTTTCGAGGGATTGAAGCATGGGAGGAGAGCTTCCAAAGGAGCCAAGGATTGCTAGCTATGGTGGCCAGAGGAGGGAGTTCTGGCGACGAAGACCTACGGGCAGCCGGAGTTTCCAAGCGCGACTGCTCCTTCACGGCGGCGCTAGGGAAGCTGCCACCAGTCCAGGAAGATGGTTGGGTCGACGGCTGACCGATTGGAACTGGTGTGGCGGTCTACGGTGGCGGTCGGGCTCGGGATATTTTTCCGGGCAGAGGGAGAGGGAGTGAGAATCGGGAGGGAGGAGAGAGAAAAGAGAGAAGGGACAAAAATCTAGGCTTGGCCCAACCGGTCCAACTCACACTGTAATACCCCAGATTTTCATATCAATTTTTCTTGTATTATTTCTGAATTTAATGAAGGATTATTTATGGAAATTAATATTGGTTTATGCGAAGTTGAAGTTCAGAAGTTTATTTTAAGGTACATGTTTAAGTGGTCAAAAGTTGACTTTATTTTTCGTAAGTTATTTGTAAAAACTTCCTTCATGAAAATTGTAGAGCTCGTCAATACGAGTTCGTAGACATGTGGCATGTATAAAACGGATGTTGTACGAGAAAGTTATGGTCAGAGGAAGTTAGTTTTTGGGTTTGGAAAATGTATAAGTAGAAAAATGTGTGGGAGATTGTTTACGCCTAAATTAATATTTTTACTGGACAGTAATTGTCTATGTAAATATTAATTAAGTTCTTGGCCTATGTCGGCCGGCGAGCCCAAGTTCCTTTGAAGTTTACAAATAATGGCTTGCCAGCAAGACCACGCGAGATGAATTGCAAAGGCCGCACGCGGAATGATTCCGAGCGGACTAAAAGATCTCGCGCGCTTTCAGACAAAAACAGAGCTCGCACACGAAATAACTTCGCGCGGAGTGAGGATCTCACGCGCTTCGTGCGGAATACATAGTTGCGCGGAATGACTTTGGCGTCAGGCGAGGCGGAATGCATCTAGGCACTGGCAAACTGATCCGCAAGCTAGCGAGGTAAATACACGCGGAGTCTGCGCGATTGCTTGTAATCGTTTCTGACTTTTTACAGTCTTTGACACGCTTTGGGCCAATCCCTGTGGCCCTTATTAATTAAAAGCCTTGTTTTAGCCCGCGAGTTGCAATAGCCCGCGAGGTGTAATTGAGCTACAGAATCCGCGGTCCGCGTGAGCTATTAGTTTTCTACATGGACTGTGGCACCTAGCGGGATAAGAATGTTCCTAATTTCAGTCCGCATAGGACTCTACAGTTGAGAGGCGCGCCAGAGGCAGTGTCCTATTCTAAATGAACTGTGCGAATTGGATATGTGTCACATGCGGATTGGTTTGCATGGGAGGAATAGTGTCCTTATGCTTCACGTTGCAGAATCCAACAGGGATTTTGATTGTCTTTCTTTCGCGCAAGGATAGCTTCCACTATATAAAAAACACGAAAGCTTACAGAAGAGCTCTCTCTCTCTCAAAAAACAAACTCACAAACTCATTCAAACAAAACAAAACCCTTCAACCTTGTTGAAACCCTCGACCCAGTCGAATCACTAACTCTCCCAGGAGCTTTATTTCCGCTTCCCCGTTGAAGCGAGCTCTCTCACAAATCAATCAATCAAACAAATACAAACAAACTGCAACCCAGTTCCCTTCGAAGCCACTTCGAAACCCCGATTCTAAGCGCACCGCCGCCTAGGATTCTTCAGAGCTCTCCGGACTCTACCTTGATTCTTTGGAATCTTCCCTATAGTTGCTCTGCTCACGCCGCCGTGAGCATCGACCGCCTTGTGCTCATAAATTCCTCATCTGAGGTGGCACCTGGAACTCCTTTCGCCTGATTCAAGAAGTCAAGCACGCATACAACCTCTTCCTCGTCCGCGAGGTGGCACGCCCACAACACTCCCCCTTTCTCCTTGTTCGCTATTCACCTCCGCTCCACACGCTGAGGATCGTGGCCAAAACTGAGATATTTTTGGAAATTCTATAATTGCAGTAGCCTAGTTCTCAGTATCTCTCTTCTCTCTCCTGACCCTATCACGCCCTCTTTCTTCTTCGGTCCTTTTCTTCCCCATCCGGCCGCTGGTTCCGTTGGATCTGCACCGACGTCCTCTCCATTTCTGGAGCAATCACACTCGCTGTCTCGCCGCCTGGAAGCCGCCACGAAGCGGCGAAGCTGTTGTTGTTCTGTCCGAAAGCCAGTGATTACGACGCCGATTCCGACCAAGTTTAGGTGAGTTTTGCTCTCTTCTCTCTCCTAGAGATGTTTATACCCCTTTGGTGACCTATAAATCAAGTCTTGGGGCCGATTTTGTAGGTTTGAAATTTGATTTCCGGGTTGGTATTGCGGGGCTTTTTCCGGCCGGAACCTCAAGTACAAAAAGTGTTCCTTATGCTTCAATCTACAAGTTTCTTATTATGAGTTTGTCCAAACTAGGAAGTTTTGGGTTGGCATGTGGGGCTCACTCGCAGCATGTCCGACTTTGTTTCAACCTTAGTTTTCTATGTTAGCTAGCTCTTGCTGTGGTGAGCTTGTTGAGAGTTAGAATTTCTAAGTTTGAAGCAAGGTTTTCATGTTAGAACCTTAGGTTTAAAAGTTGGAATTTGTGAGGGTTGTCACGCCCCGACCTTTAATTTTTACCTTAATTACTAGCACGGTGGTAATAAGAATTTTACCATCTTCGTCAGTAAGTGTTTATTTTATTTGGTCCCCAGAGTAGTGTTAGGAGACGATTATTTAGAAGGATTTATCCGAAAGAAGAAAAAGTGACGACGGTAAAAATGGTAAATTTTGCTGGTAAAAGGTAATTTTTATTGGGGTATTATTTTTTTGGGGTGTTGAATTTTTGGAGTGGGTATATTAGTTTGTGGGTTGGCCCGGTTTTGGGCCAAGCCCAGTCCGCTCCTACTCTTTCTCTTCCACGCACCCTGCGCTCTCTCTCTCTCCCTCTCCTCGACCCGTCTCTGCCCAGATTCTTTCCGGCCGCTGTCCGGCCATCGTTCGTTGCCCCACCAGTCCCAAACGGTCGACCTCTGACCCAGTTTTCATTCTAGACCGGTGGCAGCCTCTCTAGCACCGCCGTGAAGGACAAATCAACCTCGAAAGTTCCGACTGCCCAAAGGCTTCAGTCACCGGAACTCCCTCCTTCGGCCGTCATAGCCGGCGAGCCTTGGCTCAAAAGAAAGCCCTCCTCCAGTGCAGCAATCCCTCCAAATGGCTCCCTTCATCTCGAGCTAGGTAAGGAGAAATCGGTAATGAAAATTCTAGTGTTTTTTGTGTGTTTTCGTTCGATTGGCATTGTTAGGCTTGGAATTGTATTTTGTGCTAGTTAGGAAAGTTGTAGAGGAGGTTGAGAGGAAGGTGCTGTCAAATTTTGGTGGGCATTGGAGGTCGCCGAAGCTGGCCGCCGGCGCCGGAAAAAATGTTTTTTTGTTGGGAATTTTATGAGGAGTTTATTGGAATGAGTTTTATAATTTTTGGAGGAGTTTTGGATAAGTTTGGGAATTTTTGAAGTTTGATATTTTTAGCGGATTATTAAGTTAAAATCTGGCCACTTGGTTAATTAAGGTTAGAAAGGTGGAAGGTGTTAGAGGATGTCGGTTAAGAGTTGTGGGGATTTATTGGTTGGTAATGAAATTAAAGATTTTTGGGCGATAGGCTTGGTTGAGCGTGCGGAGCTTCTTTTTAATTTCGCCTAAGTGTCAGTGTGCTAATTAAGGATTTAATTATGTTTTTGGAACAAGACGCGAGGAGGCTCGAGCTGACGAGGCCTCCGACCGACATCAAGCTTAGGCCTAATTTGTGAGTGGACCTTTGTTTTAAATAATGTGTTTAAAATGTTTTTCGTTGAATAATTTTCCTGTTGTTGGAAATTTCCCGAAATTGAGAATTTCGGTGAATATACTCATATATAGTGGATTATGAGAATAGTATGTATATGATTAAATGCTAGCTAGCTATACGTGATTTTCCCTCATACTGAGGTACAATTCCAGTATGGGGCGACATGAGTGTTAGACGCCAACGTCGTAGCCCTATACGACTTTCTATTCTTTGAATTCATTCATAGAATTCGTATAAGGAATCAACACGTATATATACCATTCAAACGTTTCCCCCATACTGAGGCACAATTCCAGTATGGGCTGACGTAAGCGTTAGACACCAGCGTCGTAGTCTTGTACGCTTATCTATTTTTCGAGTTTATTCATAGATATCGTACAAGAGATAGTCGAGTGTGAATATATACTGATATATATGATATTCTAGCCTGAGAGGCATTCTTTCTGAAAGTTTGGGAGTCTAGCGAGGCTAGACACCAGTTCAGCATTTTTGAGTTAAGATTTTAAGCTACCGCTAATAAAGCGTTTTCTTTGAAAATATTTTTGGGAAAATATTTATTTATTGTCAGAATTGCTTTTGTCCACTCACTCTGACGTTTTTGAATATTTTCCCCTGGGCTCTTCGTTTTTAAAATGCCCAGTCTGTAGCGTTCGCGTGAGATCTGGAAGGCGACATCGAGGCATAATGACACATCTATCCGTTACATTTCACCAGTTGGTTACCTGTTTAATCTACTAGGAGATTGTTAGATTCCATTGTATTTTTTTAAATTTTAGTAGCTCTAAATATTATTGAGATTTCTATATAATTTATTCTGGCTACTTTTGGGTTGTAGCGGAGAATGTTATTTTATTTTGGTTAATTAAGTGGTTCTATTCTGTTCTTCTGAGTTAGGGTTGTCTATTTTCAAGGGAGGTTTGCCGAGTCCTTCGGTAAATTTTCCTTGGAGGTGGTCCCCGCAAGACTCACCTCGGGTTTCAGGGTGAAATTCAGGGCGAGTCTTGACAAGGGTTGAGTTTAGATTTTAAGGACTAGAGGCAGCCTTATTGGGTTGTTGAGTTTAATAACTTGGGAGAGTTGTCGTCCTTTGAGCTAACGGTTAGTTTAAGGGTATTGTGATACTTTATGGTTTTCTGTTACTAAGGTTTTTAATTGTTTAATTTTAAGTGATTTTTGAGATTATGGTTTTCCTTGACTCTTGTGTTGCGTAAGAACGCAGCAGGATTTCTAGGTGAGTAAATCTCACCAAAGGTTCACTTTTGAACCAAATTCTATTATGGTCATTTGATGTTGATGTTGAATTTAATATTATGATATTATTTGTTTTTAAAATATATGAGCTTGATCGCCAACGGCTCTTAGGTAAGATAAAACAAGTTTTCCTTATATGGTTATTTTTTAGGTTCATGTGATCATAATTTATTTGATTTTTAATAGGTTATTCTTGTGGAATATCTATATTGTTCATATAATTAAATCCTTGTGAAAGATATAATTTTATGATGTGAATCATGTGTTGTGGATGAGGATGTGATGATATAATGTAGTATCATTTAAATAGTCAAACCAGGTTCCAAGCCTTTAATTGGGTGATTGGTTACAGTTATGATGCAATGATTATTTTGTGATTTTTATTGGACAGTCAAACCGGGTTCCAAGCCTTTGGTCGGGTGATTGGTTGCGGTTAGGAATAAACTTTAGTCCGTCTGTTAGTGTAGGTCATGGGGGATACCTTATGGTATCTGGGACCCATGGATACATCATTTGTTATTGTAGGTCATGAGGGGTATGTATAAATATATGGGACTCATGGGTACATGTTATTTGAAAATATGTTGGATTTATGGCTTTAATTATTGATTTAATTGCTCTTGTGAGATAAATGAATGTGAGAAGTGTTGTGTTATTTTTTAGATTACTCATACGGGCTTTATAGCTTACCGGGTTTATTATTTTACAACCCAGTGCACCATTTATTGGTGTAGGGGTTAGACCTGCAGGTGAGGATCAGCCGGGTTGAGGCGGAGGTTTAGTGGCAGGGCTTTTTGTTGGGTTTGCCGTACTCTGTATATTTTTATATTTTGGGTAGACTGTATTAAACTCATGTGAGAGTTTCCATTTTCTTGACTTTCAAGTTTATGTAAACAAGAGAATGTAATATTTAACTCAGTGTTGAGTTTTGTGATATTTACATTTCCGCATTGAATTTAATTCTTTATTAAATTTGTGGAAAGCATGTTTGAGATTTAATATTTTTAAGATATATCATGCGAATTTTTTTGAAATTTATCCTTCGAAAATTGGGGCATAACAGTTTGGTATCAGAGCCTGGTTTACATATTTGGTGATAATCAATACTTCAGAGTGATGACTCTACTGTAGCGGACCACCATCATAAGCTCTTCTGTATTGATATGTCATTGGGTATGTGAAGGGTTAGGTGTCGCCTCTATGTCAATAGGATGTCAGAGTAAAGAGTACTTTGTTAGTGGGTCTTTGAATCCTTGCGTTCCATCTTGAGTTAGTGTCTTGGTTAATAAAGGTTGTATTAGACTTAAAGTTGGGTTTAAGTTTTATGCATAATTAACCAAGGTTTACTTGCTTCTTAGGTGATGGATCCTCCGCGAGGAAGAGCGAGAGGCTGAGGTAGGGCCAGAGGCAGAGGTAGGACTCCGCCAGTAGATGATTTCATTGAGGAGGAAGTGATGATGGAGGTACCGATGCCAGTTGTGGTAGATGATGGTCTACGTCTGGCCCAGCTGGCTTAGGGTATCATCAGGTTGGGATCCCTTACCTTTCATGGAGGTACAGACTTTCTCGTAGCAGATCACTGGATAGAGGGCATAGAAACATACTTCACCATGATCACGTGTACAGAGTTGGAGAAGATGCGTATTGCTACGTTTCTTCTCAAGGATGAGGCACGAGTATGGTGGAGCGAGGTAGAGAGAGCTAGAGATGTGACTGCCTTGTCTTGGGAGGAGTTCGTACAGCTCTATCGGGAGAAGTATTTTCCTGATACTGTGAGGGAGCAGTTGGTGCTTGAATTCATATCTCTTGTGCAGGGCGTGATGAGTGTCAGGAACTATGAGGCGCATTTTTCTCAGCGATATCGATTCGCTAGAGAGATGGATGCAGTGGCCTTATCACGGAAGTTCATTCGGGGTTTGAGGCATAAGCTCCGGAATGTTGTGACTTCACACCATTTTGCTACTCTAGCAGAAGCGATTGAGAGTGCCCTTGCAGTTGAGCAAGAGGAGGCCATGCATGCGGCTCAGAGCCAGAGAGATGTTCAGAAGAAGGGCAAGGCCCTAGCAGGGAGTAGCAGTTCAGGGGACCACATAGGTGGTTATAGGAAGAGGCAGCAGACACATCAGCTGGCTCCAGCTGGAGCAGCAGCTGCACCTATTAGGCAGGCAGCACCCTTGAAGTGTTTCAATTGTGGTGAGCCGAGCCATTTCTCTTCAGCATGCATGAAACCCAGGAGGCAAGGATGCTTTACTTGTGGGCAGGCATGTCATTTTGCCAGAGATTGCACCCGACCTCAAGCTAGAAGGCAGGGTATTCAGCAGAGATCGTTACTTCCAGCACCAGCCAGAGTGTATGTCATTGGTCAGCGTGGTATAGGAGTGGAAGGTACCATTCTTGTTTATGATATGCTTGCTACAATTTTGTTTATGATATGCTTGCTACAATTTTGTTTGATATGGGGGCAACCCATTCCTTCATATCTAGCTCGGTGGTGAGGGCATTAGGCTTGACTCTAACACCACTTTCTAGATCGTTATGTGTTTCTTCGCCTCTCGATGTCTCTATTGAGCTTGACACTTTGTGTGATGCATGTCCTATAGTGATTTATGGTAGGGAGTTCGTTGCATCTCTGATTGTGATTCCAGACAGCTCCTATAATGTGATTTTGGGAGTGGATTGGTTAAGGCCAAACCATGCTTTGATTGACTGTTTTGATATGGTAGTGTCGTTCCACATTCCTGGACAACCGAGCTTTCGTTATCGTTGTCATAGGTCGGACACAGCCATGTGAGAAGGAGTGTTAGCACACGTCGAGGCTATAGGTAGTACCATGGGTATCGCGGACATTGTTATAGTCTCTGAGTTTAGTGATGTGTTCCAGGAGATTCTGGGATACCTCCTAAGAGGGTAGTGGAGTTTGCTATAGATGTGGTACCAGGTACTTCACCGGTATCAAAGATTCCTTATCAAATGGGGAGAACTGAACTTCAGGAGTTGAAGGTTCAGATAGAGGGTCTCCTCGAGCAGGGATTAATTAGACCTAGCACCTCGTCTTGGGGTGCACCAGTGTTATTTGTGAGGAAGAAGGATGATACACTTCAATTGTGTGTGGATTATAGGGAGCTGAACAAGGTGACTATCAAGAATAGGTATCCCTTGCCTAGTATTGATGATTTGTTTGATCAGCTTAGAGGTGCTACGGTGTTCTCTAAGATTGACCTGAGGTCCGGTTATCACCAGTTGAGGGTTAAGGAGGAGGATATTTCGAAGACCGCTTTCAGGACTAGATATGGGCATTATGAGTTTGTTGTTATGTCTTTTAGTCTGACCAATGTGCCTGATGCATTTATGGATTTGATGAACCGCATCTTCAGTCCTTATCTGGATGTGTTTGTGATAGTATTTGTGGATGATATTTTGATTTACTCCAAGTCCTTGGAGGATCATGATAGGCATTTACGGATTGTACTACAGGTTCTTAGGGAGGCCAAGTTGTATGCTAAGTTCGGGAAGTGTGAGTTTTGGAAGGAAGAGGTCTAGTTCCTTGGTCATGTGGTGTCAAAGGAGGGGATTTCAGTGGATCCCTCTTAGGTGGAGGCGGTGTTGAATTGGAGTCATCCCACTACTCCTACGGAGATTTGTAGTTTCCTTGGGTTAGCAGGATACTACAGGAGATTTATTGAGGGATTTTCTAGTATTGTCTCTTCCTTGACCAAGTTGACAAAGAAGAATGCCAAGTTTGTGTGGACCGATGAGTGTGAGAAGGCATTTGAGGAGTTGAAGAATAGGTTGACCACCGCCCCAGTGTTGGTCATTCTTATTAGTGGTGTAGACTATGTAGTCTATAATGATGGTTCACATCGAGGGTTGGGTTGTTGTTGATGTAGCTTGGTGGTGTTTTGGCTTATGGCTTTAGAAAGTTGAAGGTTAATGAGAAGAATTACCCCACTCATGACCTAGAGCTAGCCGCTGTGGTATTTGCCTTGAAGATTTAGAGGCATTACTTGTATGGGGATAAGTTTGAACTCTTTTCTGATCATAAGAGTTTGAAGTATTTATTCTCACAGAAATATTTGAACATGAGGCAAAGGAGGTGGATGAAGCTCCTTAAGGACTATGACTTCATTTTGGAGTATCACCTTGGGAAAGCCAATGTAGTGGCGGACGCATTGAGCAGGAAGCCTAGGGGTATAATCGCCTTTATCATGGTGCAGGAGTGGCTCATGTTGGAGACTGCATCAGAGTTTGATCTTCTGCCTTCAGGCAAGGAGCAGGGGATTTTCCTTGGAAGCACCTCTGTACAACTTACCTTGATTTCCAGGATCATTCAGGGCCAAGCACATGACGAGTTCTCACGTGCAAGGTTGGCGGAGTTAGTGGTGGACTTGTTGGATGATTGTCCTTCCAAGTGGTCGGTTGGACTTGATGGTGGATTGAGGTTTAGATTGAGATTGTATGTTCTAGATAGTATTGATCTCAAAGGGGAGATCCAAGATGTATAAAGATTTGCGTAGGCAGTTTTGGTGGAATGAGATAAAGAGGGATGTACCAGAGTATGTGTCCAAGTACCTCACTTGTTAGCAGGTGAAGGTAGAGCATCAGAGACCTGGAGGTATGTTGAAGCCACTACATATTCCTTCTTGGAAGTGGGAGCAGATCTCTATGGGCTTTGTGACTAGATTGCCAAAGTCAAAGCTTGGACATGATGCTATATGGGTGATTGTGGACCGTTTGACGAAGTCAGCACACTTCCTTCCTGTGTCGATGATGTACACGGTGGATGCTTTGTGCAAGTTGTATGTGAAGGAAATAGTGAGACTTCATGGAGTGCCTACTTCGATTGTTTCTGATCGAGACCCCCGCTTTACTTCAAAGTTTTTGGGTGGATTTCAGAAAGTCATGGGTACTACCTTAGACATGAGTACAACATTTCACCCTCAGACTGATGGGCAGACTGAGCGAGTGAATCAGGTGTTGGAAGATATACTGAGGGCTTGTGTCATGGACTTGAAAGGAAGTTGGGAGAATCACCTCCAATTGATTGAGTTTGCCTACAACAATAGTTATCACTCTAGTATCGGCATGGCACCATATGAGATACTCTATGGAAGGTTGTGTAGATCTCCTATTTGTTGGGCGGAGGTGGGTGATAGTGAGCTGTTGGGTCCTGATATTGTTCAAGAGACGACGAAGAAGGTCTCTATTATCCGAGATAGGATCTGAACGGCACAAAGCAGGCAAAAGAGCTATGCCGACTTGAAAAGAAGGCAAGTAGAGTTTGATGTTAGGGATCATGTGTTTTTGAAGGTCTCACCTACTAAAGGGGTGGTGAGATTTGGCAAGAAGGGGAAGTTGGCTCCAAGGTATGATGGCCCTTTTGATATTTTGGAGAAAGTAGGAGATTTGGCTTATCAACTTGCCTTACCTCCTACCATGTCCGGGGTACACAATGTGTTTCATGTGTCCTTGTTGAGAAAGTATATTCTGGATGCGTCACATGTGATTGACTATGGATCTATCAAGGTGAATGCGGATGCAACCTTTGTTGTTGAACCGGTTCAAATCTTGAATAGGTCAACAAAAAGGCTTCGAAGGAAGGAAGACGATTTGGTTAAGGTTTGTTGGAGTCACCATGATGAGGGTGATGCATCTTGGGAGTTGTTAAGGCCTAAAAATCCAGCTAGCAGGCCCGATTAATTCGTTAAGCCCAATTCACGCAAACATAAAGCCATGCACGTGGACCTAAGCCACATTCATGCATTTTGGGGCTTTCAAGAATGGGTGTGGCGTGGAAGGTAACGGAAAAACATGAGGTCCGCTATTAGTTTTAGGATCATTGGTAATTTTGGACTTTGGACCAAAATTCATGCTTAACGACCTAACTTCTAATACAGATAAATAAAGAAGGGAGACCCAAAAGCCAAGCCCAAACCCTTTAAGATCCATTTCAGCATAGGATTCTTAATCCTAACCAAATAATAAAACATGTTTTTCCAGCCACACATTCCCTAACCAGAAACCACGCAAAAGGCAAAACAATAGCAAAATCCCAGCGGCAGATTTTCTGCAACAAATCTACCAAATTAAAGTTTATCCTACAATCACACATTTCAAAGCCAACTTTAAACACAACTTGACAAACCAAAATACTTTACAATATCCAATACACATATTTAACCAAGTGGGTATTTTAAAGGTTCATCCAAGATTCTTTTAGCTGCTGTTATTGCCTATAAATGGCGGCTGTTATTAACAAAAGAGGACAACCAGAATGGAGAAGGCTAGCAAGCTCACTAGTGCTCCTCTTCTGCCATTTCTCCCACCATGCTTCTCTCTCAAGCCCTTATCCAATCTCATATCCATAGCATTCCTAGATCCAAATACAGCCCCAAAAACACATATCCAAATACAGCCCAACCAATCCACCAATATCTATCCCAAATATCTTATCTCATATACCTCAATCATTACCTTAGAAACACAAATGGGTTCTCTTCTTCTCAAACTCGTGTTTTTCTAGCTCCCACGCCATGCACATCTTGCTAAGTCCTTCATTGAAAGAAACACACAGTTGCAGATCACCGCTGTTAATGAAGAAAGTGCCGCCGGGAGGAACACAACATCATGCTTCCTAGGATTCTCAATCCTTTGAAGCTTTATGGGCCTAGTTTTCGCTAACTCAGATGAAGAGGACGACATTTTTGGGCTCGGCCATGCTTGTCTCACTGCCGTATAACCCTTAACCAAAAGTGCCCTCCACATTTTGGCGACTCCGCTAGGGACTAGGCTGTGTTTCTACCTCATCATGTTTAACAACATCTTTTACTCCATAAAGCTTCCATGCTCACTTCAGACTACTCATGGTTTACCACTGATGGAATCGTGATAACCTCATATATCACCAGTTGATGCATGTCTTCTGAATCTATAAAACTAATCACGATTCAAGGCTTCCAGCAACTAACTTCTTCCTTGTTGAGCATAAGCCAAGCTGATCAACCTCTGACCTTCCCACTCACTTTCGAGAATTATTTTTATATACCCTGCAAGATTCATATTTTTAGCACCATAAACAACCCAGAAAACCTCAAGAGATCATGCTTCATCTCTAGAAACCTAGCCCCCCCTCCCCGTTATTTTCAGTCAATTCTCGTTCTATAAACCCTCCATAACTCAAAATGAAGCTCTCTCACTAAACTCACAGCCTCCCAGCTCCCCACCATATCCATCTGCAAGTTTTTTTTTTTTTTAAGAATCACTGCCATTACAGTAGAATTGCTGCTGTAACTACCGTTGTTACACACGAACTACTGCTATCATTATCAAGCGCATCACAACACATAGTCGTTCTTGGATCCCATCCTTGATCGACTTTGGGCCTGGTTTCGCTTAAGCATTCTATGCGCAAAAAATATTCATGCTCTTATTCCAGGACTGTATGATAATCTTTCTGCAAACCATCCCTACTTTTGTTGTCACACCGCTCTCAGACACAATCAAGCAATACTTAATAAAGTTCAAAACGATGCACACAAGCTTAGTAAGAACAGACTATTCATTTTGAAAAACCCAGATGAAATTTCATGCTTTCCACCCCTCGTGAACCTATGATTTGCACCAGAACAGATCATCACTAAAACCATTTGTTTTGTTTCTCCTCAAAGATAAAACCTAGCTGTTCAAAAAATAAATAAATCTCAATTTCCCTCTTCCTTTCATAGCCTTAGACTTCCTTTTAATTTTGAATCTTTTACCTAAGGGGGATTTTATGATTCCAAGATCCAGCAGCTAGCTTTCCCTTGCTGCAACATATATTAAGCTCCTAATCTTTATAATCGTTGTTGGGAGCAGTTTATCAACATTCTTGCAAGCATAACACAATGGTCATAAACATATGCTCCTCACTTTCAAAGTGATACTCATCACTAGAAAACATGCAAGCAAGGTCAAATCTTGTACTTTTGATAAAGCTACGTCACTCGGGGGCTTATGATATCGGTTATGTAAGTTACCTTTAACAGCAGCTCATCCACTCCAAACTTTGGAGCCATATGGTCCTGCATCAAGTGGATCCCATCTGAAAGCAAAAGAAAATTCAAGTTAGGCATCATTGCTATTACATACCATAACCAATACCATATTATAATGATGCAAAAATCCATTCAAGCACCCCAAGCTTACTGGTCTGAACCCATAACCAAAATCTCAGGCACATTCATATCAGGCACAACATGCAGAAAAGTGAAAGAGGAACCTCAAGCGCAACTTTCACCTGGTTGAAAAAAAAAGGTTGTGTGACATTCAAATCAGTATTCATGCCTAGTCAATACCATACCACACGTCAGGCAAACAACATTATCATTCTCATGCCTATTCAAATGACTTGATAATGAAAGCAAGCATGTGAGATTCTTTTGGGGTGATTAATATGAATCGAGGAAAGTTAGCATCTGAGCTATACATTCATACCTCTAGGGGCTGCTGAGATTTGCTGTCGGGATTTGCATCTGGGAAGTAAACTTGTTTTCAAGTTTTCAAATTACTAATGCTCCTATAAAAGAAAACCAAAGAAGTGTGTCATTACCATGCTTAATTTCTATGGAAATAAGGTACTCTTCAAAGTGAATTCAAGCCAAGCAATGTTCAAATGCAAAGCCAAGCAACAAAAAACGTCATCTGAAGGAAAGAAAATAAATGGAGAAGATACAAATGTAGGCATTAATAATCCAGCAATGCAAGCACTATACAAGCTCTTACATGTTATGATTTCAAGTTTTTAACATCAAGCATATACCTACTTCTAACTCAAATTCCAACCAGGCAGGTATATTTCTTCTTTTTGCCCCAACAACAGTACATATACAAACCCAGATTCTGCTTCCCACATAAAAAATTCAACAACCAATATCATACTTTGAGCCTCATTACTCTACACAAGCACCTACAACCATATTTTAAGCCTTATCACTCTACAAAAGCATCTACGACCATATTTCAAGCCTTTATTACTCTACACAATTAGCATCTTCATATTCAATCTATAACCAAATTTAGTGCCTATTATTCAAAATGTTATCATATCTACTGCATCACTCCATGCAACCAACCAGCAACAAAAAAAATTTAAAGGAAAGAGGAATTACTAGATACCGACGAATCCCAAGCATACTAATATCGGGCATAACAAGCAAAATATATACAAGCCAAATATGCAAACAAGTCTTTCAAGCATACATCTCAAGCACAGTTTTCACCTTGTTGAAGGGAAAAAAAAAAGATAAGGAAGACCATAAGTGTGTTTCTTTGTGTCAATAAAGCAAAATGGATTAAATTTAGTCCTTGCATAGAGACCGAAGCAACCAAGAAAAATTGTTTAAGCATGCGACTCAAGCAATGTACCAAGCGATTCAAGCAAATCAAGTTGCTTAAGTGCCTTAACAGTTTGAAGAGAAAGGGAAAGCATTGTCGGAACCAAGCCAATACCATATATTTTACCTGCTTATGATCAAGTTGCTAGCAAGGAAACCATGCAAGTCACAACTCACCAGCATGCTAGCTAAAGAGAGCTCCTGAAAATAATCCTTCACACCAAGAAGTTGTCTTATCGCCTTCATAACAGAGAAAAGAAAGACAAAAAAAAGAAGATTCATGGTGCTGCCGTTAACAACAAAGCATTCAACGGTTTTGGGAATTAAAACATACTTGATAAGTTGCCGTAAAGTTCATGAAGCATTTTCGTATATGAATAAATCCCCTAAAATGCCAAGCATAAGCCTCGAATGCTCAATTGCTCATGCCAATCTTGTGCTCATGCCAAGGCATGTTCCCAACAAAACAGCAGAAATAACAATCCCAACAGCAGACTTCAAATCCTGCCTAAAGGCTTTTCAACAATCACATATCAAAATTTGCCAAAGGCTATTCATGACAATACGATCAAAGCTCTAGCATCACTAGATCAAATTCATTACCGGAAATGAAGTCGACATACATACATAAATCCACAGAGGCGCTAAAGCTTAAAAATGCCAATCATGCTTATTGAAGAAACTCAATCAGATTCAGATTAATTGAGCAAGCAAGGCATTATTCAATCAACAAGCATTTATTCAGTATTCAATTTTCCATATGCTACTTGCTTCATATCAAGCACAATTACTCTCAAAATTTGCAGCATCATATCTTCAATATTTGAATCTACCTCTCACTACATGCTAAGTAATCCTTGTAAAGCACTATCATGTTACAAAAGACCGTTGTTCTACTCATCCAAGACAACACGAATGACTTTGGAACAAAAAGATGAAATAGATTGGTTCCTATGATGGTCAGATTATTAAAATTGCTAATGTTCATGCCAAGCACATGCTCAGGCCAAACACAAACTCAGGCCAAGCACAAGCTTATACTTCTACCAAGCTCATGCTCCTGCCAAGCTCAAGCTCATGCTCATGCCAAGCTGATCCACGACCAAGAATAACAAGCCGATACTTAAACAAGCTTATGCCAAGCAAAAAATTATATACTTAAACAAGCATATGCCAAGCAAAAATTTTAAGCATTGAGCATACATGCCAACTCCAATCCATGCCAAGTTTTTCTCTAATGTCGTGCATCCAACAAAGAATTCACGAGAAGCATACAAGTGACAAGCTAGACCAAGCTCTCATAAATCTAGCAAGACTTTATATGCATTTTAAACCCAAGTTAGACTCATGCCAAGCAAATTCATTTAAGCACATTATTTCCATGTCAGTACTGATGTACTCATATTAGGCAATTATAGTCACAAGCTCCTTACATCAAAACACATGCCTAGCTAATTGAGTAATTCCTTACCGATGCAAACTTACAAACATATATACATCATGCAAGTTCATTCCCTTACCAAGCAGAATCACTCAGAGAAAAATCAAGCAAGACAATTGCAAAATACCAGATAAACCAAACATTGTTGTAAAAGCAACATAAACCACTACCAGGCCTTATACCTCAAATTAATGGCTTCTTCTTTTACCATAGTATGGTGACCATCTTTTTGGCCAACATGCTAGCCTATTTTCAAGCTTAACCTTACCAAATATTTTAAAAAAAAACCTCTTTTCATGCTAGCCAAACCAAACTTTGATTCTTTTTCAAATTGTCAGATCAACCCAAATTCAATGACCAAAAGCATTTTTCTAGTTCTTACCAAGCAACAAATACTTGTGGCCCTTGAACACTACTTGTTAAAGATACAATGCACTTATGCCTATCAACCATCATATCTAGCTGCTAAGTAAAATACCTTATGCATATACCAAGAAGGTCACAACTATGACAACCATGCCAAGCATATAAAGCCCTCTCTTGCAAATTAAGCTCATACCTACAACATTCTTAAGTCTGATCGTAACAAATTCAATCGAGCCAAAAGACAAGCCAAGAAAATATATTTGACAATAGTAAATCGAATCAAGCAATGCCAAGCTGTGCAAATCAATACAATCCAAGCCAAGCAAAGTAATTAAGTGTCAATTCAGGTCATGCTAAGAAACTAAAATTCACATTCAAGCTGAGCAATGCCATGCAATATTATTCTTTTTTGCAATTATAGCAGTAAATATTAGAAACCATATGAAAGAGAAATAACCCAGGAAGGCGAGATACATCAATCTCTACAATAAACAAGCTATGTTATGTGATAACGGCGGCAATTACAACAAGCCACACAATTTCATGTTATATCACTACTGAATCCAATCCTTTACAAGCTATTCATATTCATATACCATCAATCAAGCGCTATGGTTATTGAGGAAATTCAAATCCCAGCAGCAACCATAAGACACTGCGAATTGAGAAAATTCAAAGCCCGACAGCAAGCATAAAACACAGCAATCATTGAGCGAATTTAATTTATAGCATCAAACATAAAGAGTTTTACACCGAACGAAAAAGACCATGTCGATATCGAATTCAATAATTCAATTTCAAATAATCAAAAGCAAGCGGATCTCACAAGAAGATTTTGTATTGGTGCTCACCTGGACATGACGATTCATAATGCAGTAATTTAGCTCAATGTGCTGATCCCCAATATGCTAATTCCATCAGCAATCAAAGCAAGGACGAAGCAAGCAACATCTACAATACCCACTTTCCAGCAGCAATCAAAACAACGACAACTCACTTTCAAGTAGGTCATTCGTGCTTCAATTCCACAAAGTAGAAATTTGATGATATATAGAGACATGTATTTCATTATAGACCAAGAGATACCTGAATTTGAAATTTATTATACATTGAAGAAGGATAAGCCAAACCAAGCGAAGAAGTTGTACTTGTATTGAGGAATTGGATTCACAGCAGCAAATGGCTAGAGAACGTGTTCAGAGAAGATGACGTTCTGATGCTAGTTAACAACTCTGGGCCTTAAAACTTGGTGTTGATTATCTAGCTCATTCACATGCTTTCATGGTCCATATAATCAAGGGGGCTAATGTTAAGGCCTAAAAATCCAGCTAGCATGCCCGATTAATTTGTCAAGCGTGGACCCAAGCCACATTCATGCATTTTGGGGCTTTCAAGAATGGGTGTGGCGTGGAAGGTAACGGAAAAACATGAGGTCCGCTATTAGTTTTAGGATCGTTGGTAATTTTGGACTTGGGACCAAAATTCATGCTTAACGACCTAACTTCTAATACGGATAAATAAAGAAGGGAGACCCAAAAGCCAAGCCCAAACCCTTTAAGATCCATTTCAGCATAGGATTCTTAATCCTAAACAAATAATAAAACATGTTTTTCCAGCCACACATTCCCTAACCAGAAACCACGCAAAATGCAAAACAATAGCAAAATCCCAGCGGCAGATTTTCTGCAACAAATCTGCCAAATTAAAGTTTATCCTACAATCACACATTTCAAAGCCAACTTTAGACACAACCTGACAAACCAAAATACTTTACAATATCCAATACACATATTTAACCAAGTGGGTATTTTAAAGGTTCATCCAAGATTCTTTTAGCTATTGTTATTGCCTATAAATGACTGTTGTTATTAACAAAAGAGGACAACCAGAATGGAGAAGGCTAGCAAGCTCACTAGTGCTTCTCTTTTGCCATTTCTCCCACCATGCTTCTCTCTCAAGCCCTTATCCAATCTCATATCCATATCATTCCTAGATCCAAATACAACCCCAAAAACACATATCCAAATACAGCCCAACCAATCCACTAATATCTATCCCAAATATCTT
Organism: Fragaria x ananassa; assembly: GCA_034370585.1. Lineage (NCBI taxonomy): Eukaryota > Viridiplantae > Streptophyta > Magnoliopsida > Rosales > Rosaceae > Fragaria > Fragaria x ananassa. The sequence goes on along the minus strand of CP139757.1, from coordinate 23,386,884 downwards.
ATCTCATATACCTCAATCCTTACCTTAGAAACACAACTGGGTTCTCTTCTTCTCAAACTCGTGTTTTTCTAGCTCCCACGCCATGCACATCTTGCTAAGTCCTTCATTGAAAGAAACACACAGTTGTAGATCACCGCTGTTAATGAAGAAAGTGCCGCCGGGAGGAACACAACATCAAGCTACCTAGGATTCTCAATCCTTCGAAGCTTTCTGGGCCTAGTTTCCGCTAACTCAGACGAAGAGGACGACATTTTTGGGCTCGGCCATGCTTGTCTCACTGCCGTATAACCCTTAACCAAAAGTGCCCTCCACAGGAGTTAAAGTCGGACCTAAAGGCAAAGTACCCCAAGTTGTTTTTGGGTTAGTGTTGTTGAATTTCGAGGCGAAATTCCTTTAAGGGGGGTAGATTGTAATACCCCAGATTTTCATATCAATTTTCCTTGTATTATTTCTAAATTTAATGAATAATTATTTATGAAAATTATTATTGGTTTATGCGAAGTTGAAGTTCGGGAGTTTATTTTAAGGTACTTGTTTAAGTGGCCAAAAGTTGACTTTATTTTCCGTAAGTTATTTACAAAAACTTCATTCATGAAAGTTGTAGAGCTTGTTAATACGAGTTTGTAGACATGTGGCACGTGTGAAACGGATGTTGTATGAAAAATTTATGGCCAAAGGAAGTTAGTTTTCGGGTTTGGAAAGTGTATAAGTTGAAAAATGTGTGGGAGATATTTTTGGAAACCCTATAATTGCAGCAGCCTAGTTCTCAGTCTCTCTCTTCTCTCTCCTGACCCTCCAACGCCCTCTTTCTTCTCCGGTCATTTTCTCCCCCATCCGGCCACCATTTTGGACGCCGTCAATTCCGTTGGATCCGCACCAACGTCCTCTCCATTTCTGGAGCAGTCACGCTCGCTGTCTCACCGCCTGGAAGCTGCCACGAAGCGGCGGAGCTGCTGCTGTTCTACCGGAAAGCCGGCGATTTCGACGTCGATTCCGGCCAAGTTTAGGTGGGTCTTACTCTCTTCTCTCTCCTAGAGATGTTTGTACCCCTTTCGTTGCCTAGAAATCAAGTCTTGGGGCTGGTTTTGTAGGTTTAGGATTTGATTTCCGGGTTGGTATTGCGGGGCTTTTTCTGGCCAATCCCGGCTGAATCGGTTGAAACCTCAGGTAACAGAAAGTGTTCCTTATGCTTCAATCTACAAGTTTCATGTTATGAGTTTGTCCAAACTAGGAAGTTTTGAGTTGGCATGTGGGGCTCACTCACCGCCGCCTGTGGCGACGCGTTGCAGCGTGTCCGGCTTTGTTTTGGCCTTAGTTTTTTATGTTAGCTAGCTCTTGCTGTGGTGAGCTTATTGAGAGTTAGAATTTCTAAGTTTGGAGCAAGGTTTTCATGTTAGAACCTTAGGTTTAAAAGTTGGAATTGGTGAGGGTTGAATTTAGATTTTTAGGACTAGAGGCAGCCTTAAGAATATCATGCCAAAAAGTTTTAAATTTATCCTTCGAAAATTGGGGCGTGACACAAACATATAACCCAACTCCAAAATTTAACACCCCAAAAATAATACCCTAATAAAATTTACCTTTTTACTAGCTAAAATTTATCATTTTACCGTCGATAATGATTTCTGCTACGAATAATTCCTCCGAAATATTTATCCCTCAACACCCCTCTAGGGACCTTTGTAATTATGAATTTATTTACAAAGACGGTAAAACTCTTATTAACACCATGCTAGTAAGTAAGGTAAATATTTAAGAGTCGGGGCGTGACAATTCTCCTCTCCTTATAAAAATTTCGTCCTCGAAATTTAAGTACCTATCAATCAAAGAGGTAGGGATATTGCTGCCTCATTTTCTCCTTCGATTCCTAAGTAGCTTCCTCTACTTGATGACTTCTCCAAAGCACTTTGACAAGTGGGATTGTCTTTTTCCTAAGCACTTGTTCCTTTCGGTCAAGAAGTTGAACCGATTCCTCTTCATAGGTCAAATCCTTTTGCAAACTAATCGGCTGCTCTTGCAGCACATGAGAAGGATCGGCAATATACTTGCGAAACATAGATACATGAAACACATTATGTATCTTGGATAATTTTGGAGGCAAAACTAACCGATAAACAAGTAAGCCAACTCACTCTATTATCTCATATGGGCCAATACATATCGGACTAAGCTTCCCACGCTTACCAAAACGTACTACTCCTTTCCAAGGAAATAGTTTCAAGAACACTCAATCACCCACTTGAAACTCAAGGTCATTCTTGCAGACATCTGCATAACCCTTCTGCCTACTTTGAGCGGCCTTGAGTCTATCTCTGACCACTTTGATCTTCTCATTTGTATCATGGATAATCTTAGGACCACAGAGCTCTCTTTCTCCTAATTCATTCCAACACAAAGGTGTACGACACTGCTTCCCATAAAGTGCCTCAAAGGGAGCCATACCGATACTCGAATGATTGCTGTTGTTATAGGCAAACTCCATCAAAGATAGGTTTTTATCCCAACTCCCCCTGAACTGCAAGGCACACGATCTCAACATATCCTCCAAAGTCTGAATAGTCCTCTCTGATTGCCCATCAGTCTGAGGATGAAAAACAGTGTAGTCAGGTACATAAAGTTGCCTGAAGAGCTCCCCAAAACTTAGAAGCAAATCTAGGATCCCAATCTGACACTATTGATTCAGGTACACCATGAAGTCTCACAATCTCATTCACATACAGCTCAGCCAATTTATCCAGTGTATATATACTTTTTTCCCACCAGTAAGAAATGTGCAGATTTGGTGAGTCTATCTACAATCACCCAAATACTGTCATGCCCTTTACGGTTACGAGATAAACTGAAAACAAAATCCATGGTGATGTGGTCCCACTTCCACACTGGAATTGGCAACGGCTCAAGAAACCCAGAAGGTTTCTGCCTTTCAGCTTTCACTTACTGATCAGACACCTACTCACAAAAACTGCAATTCGCCTCTTCATGTTTGTCCACCAATAATAATCATTCAAAGTCTGATACATCTTTTTACTACCCGGATGAGCAGCATATGCGGAACTATGAGCTTCCTCCATTATCTCATTCTTTAACTCTTCATTCCTCTTTGGAACACAAAACCTATTTTTGAATAATAAAGTTTCATCTCTTCTTACCGAAAAATCTATGGCGGCTCCATTCGCTGCTCTTTCCATTAACCGAACTATGGAATGATCATTATACTGTACCTCCCGCACTGTATCCACCAAAACTGACCTCACATGAAAACTAGCTACCAAGGCACCCACTTCATCCACCGCTATATCCACTCTTGTAGCTCGCAACTCAAAAAGAAATAGAACTCGAACCATCCTCAAGTGAGACAAAGATATGGAAGGATTTCGAATAAGAGCATCAACTACCACATTAGCCTTTCCAAGATGATACTCAATAGTGCAATCATAATCATTGATCAACTCCATCCATCTTCTCTACCTTATATTTAACTCCCTTTGAATGAACACATACCGAAGACTCTTGTGATCGGTAAAAATCTGACACTTGGCTCCATAAAGATAGTGTCTCCACAACTTGAGGGTAAAAACTACTGCTGCAAGCTCTAAATCATGAATGCGATAATTCACCTCATGCGGCTTCAAGTGCCTAGAAGCATAGGCAATAACTTGATCATGCTGCATCAATACCCCGCCTAAACCTCGTCTAGAAGCATCACAATAAACCACATACTCCCCATTATTATTCGGAAGTGCCAAAACAGGAACACTAGTCAAGCGATTCTTTAATTCTTGAAAAATTTGCTCACACTGATCTGACCATTCGAACTTAACTCCCTTCTTGGTCAATCTTGTAAGTGGAGCAGCAATCTTTGAAAAGTCTTGCACAAAGCGTCGATAATAACCTGTTAACCCCAAGAAACTATAAATCTCTGTCACAGTGGTGGGTCTCTTCCAACTAGCCACTGCTTCCACCTTTTGGGGATCCACACTAACACCTTATGCTGAAACTACATGACCCAAGAACCCCATTTTATCTAGCCAAAACTCACACTTGTTGAACTTGGCATACAACTGAGCATTTCTCAAAGTCCGCAATATCAGTCTTAAATGTTTGGTATGCTCCTTCTCACTTTTTAAGTATACCAAAATATCATCTATGAATACGATCACGAAGCTGTAAAGATATGGACTAAACACCCTATTTATGAGATCCATGAACGCAGCGAGTGTATTAGTAAGTCCAAAAGGCATCACCACAAACTTATAATGACCATAGCGTGATCGAAATGTAGTCTTGGCTATGTCACTCTCCCGGATCTGCAACTGATGATAACCAGATCTCAAATCAATCTTTGAGAAAACAGAAGCACCCTTCAACTGATCGAATAAATCATCAATGCCAGGCAACAAATATTTATTCTTCACTGTGACTTGATTTAGCTTCCTATAATCAATGCATAGTCTCATGGTGCTATTTTTCTTCTTAACAAACAACACCGGGGCACCCCATGGAGACATGCTAGGTCGAATAAAACTCTTGTCTACCAGCTCCTACAGTTAAGTCTTCAACTCTTTCAATTCCGCTGAAGCCATTCTGTAAGGTGCATGTGAGATAGACATAGTTCTAGGAAGTAACTATAGAAAAGTCTATCTCCCTTACAAGAGGAAAACCAAACAATTCCTCGGGGAACACATCTGGAAACTCTCTTACTACAGGAATATCCCTTACTTCCAACACTCCTACACTTGTATCCACAACGTGAGCTAAATATGCCTTACTGCCTTTATTCAACAATTTCCTGACGGCAACAGCTAATTTTAGGCAACTCGAAATATCTCTTTCCCCTTGAAAAGCAACCTCAAATCCATCTGGAGTTCGAAGCATCACTTCTTTCCGGAAACAATTTACCATAGCTCTATAAGTTTCCAAAAAGTCCATCCCCAAGATCACATCAAACTCCACTATATTTAAAGGAATTAAATTGGCCTTGAAATTAAATCCCTCTAGTAGCACTTCACATCCACTAAACACCTAATCTATTCTCATCACCGCACCAGAGAGTAGAGATACATGCCACTCGCCTGGAAGAGACGATGATGGCACATTAGCGTGGAGGGCAAATCTACTAGACATAAATGAATGTGTGCCTCCAAGATCAATTAAAGTAATTGCTAGCTGACCAAAAATTAATAACGTACCAATGATGACATCTGGAGAAGTACGACCCTCCTGCTAGGTCATAGCATGAAGTCTAGCGTGAGTCTTGGGATGTCCACGTTGACCACTACCCTACTGAAAGCCACCCCTGGCTGCTGAACCGCCTAGAGAACCACCATTGGAGCCTCTGGCTGAAGACTGACCAACTAGCTGAGTAGGGGTGGGGGTGGTCCTCTGAGCCAATAAGGGACAATCTCTCCTAAAATGATCTTGACCACCGCACTCAAAGCACCCAGAATACTGCTACTGACCAACAGAAAAAATCTGACCACCAGATGACACACCTTGGGAACTGCCACCAACACCAAACTGACCAGTCTGTTGTCTACCCAACTAACTTCTGAAAGGTCTCATATTACACCCCCTAGCTCTAAACCGAGAACTAGAACCCGACCTCCTACTACTGCCACTACCCGCTGAAGATTCAGAAGCGGATGATGAAGCTGCCTTCTTAGATGGACCCTGACTGGGACCACTGAAATCTCAAGGCCGAGCACTAAATGTCCCCTGGTCTCAATGGCCATGGCTGCACCAACTGCATCAAGAAAGGTCGGGTAGATAACACCTATCATCTTATCTGCATACACTCCACCAAGTGCCCCAATGAACATATCAATCCTGGTTCTCTCATCAGGAACGTATGGCATATGATAGCTCAAAGTAGTGAACCTCTGCTCAAACTCGATGACACCCTCATCATCCCTCTTCTTTATGTTCAGAAAATACGACTAAATCCTACTACGATGAGCGTGATTGAAATATTGACCCAAGAAGAGCGTCTTAAACTGCTCCTAAGTCATATTCTGAGCACCACCATTAAACCTGCTAGCGAGAGTCCACCAATGATGAGCTGAATCATCTAGAAAAGACACTGCCATCTTCACCTTCTTTTCTTCTGGCAGTTCAATGCTCTCAAAAACCCTTTCAATCGTATCCACCCAAGTGTATGCATCAAGGGGTCCCTTGGCACCCTTGAACTCAACTGCCCCTGCATCGAAAACATCTTTCTTCTTCACAGACCGAGGGTGTTGAACCCTATCTAAAACACATCTCAGCATGTACCCAATAGAATCAGCTAATCCTCTCACTTCATCACCTTCATTGGCGTTGGTCGAGGTAGCCACACGGGGTCGGCGTCTAGGAGGCATAGTACCTGAAGAGGAAGATATTTAGTAGTCTATAAACAAGACTAACATAACCATCACACATACTCAATAACACATAGCATCCAAAGCATAAACTGTTGATAAATCTGTCACGGTCGGATCATCACTATATAGACACTACGTGCTACATAGGCAAATATGATAGTGATAAGGAGGTAGAAAACGAAACCTATAGCTCTGATACCAACTATCGAGACCCAACCCGAATTTCACCCTAAAACTCGAAGTAAGTCTTGCGGGGACCACCTCTAAGGAAAATTTACCGAAGAACTCAGCAAACCTTCCTTGAAAATAGACAACCTTAACCCGAAAAATTAAAGAACTACCCTATTAACAAACACATCATTCTCTAATTCAACCCATAATTATCCAGATAATAAAACATCGGTCTTAGCACACCACCGACAATATTATACAATAATCTCAATAGTATTTAAAGCAACGGAAGCAGAAAAATACCCTAGTAGGTTAAGCAGGTAACCTACTGGTGAAAAGTGACTGAGAGATGAGTAACTATGCCACGCCGCCTCTTACTAGTTCCAACCCGAACTTTGCAGACTGGACATTTTTAAAACGAAGGGCCCAGGGGAAACCATCCGGAAATGTTAGAGTGAGTGGACAAAAATAAATAAAGAAAAATAAGTATCAACACTTATGCTTTCCCAAATTAATTTCCAAATAAAAAACGAATGCATGCTTCAAATGAGAAATCTTTTATTTCATAAATATCGAGTCTCTTCAGCTCAAAAATATATATAATTATACATATGTATTTATACATGCCCATATTCTCAATATAAATTAATAGATTTAAAATAATCTATATATGGCTACTACGCTTGCGTCCAACGCTCACTTCACGCCTTAATGCAGTGATACACTACGTCATTAAATGGACAAACATGTGTATAAATATGTGTCCATACCCCCTATATGAATTAAACACTCATATAAGGCTATTACGCTTACGGCCAACGCTTACGTCACACCATAATGCAGTTATATATTATGTCATTAAGGTGGACAGATACATATGGCTAGATAGCATTTATATACATACTCTGCTCATAAAAAATATTTATAATTTACCGAAAATCCCATTTTCGGTAACTCTCCACAATAAATAAAATCGTCAATTAAAAATGACGTCAAAGACTCCAATAAAATAAATTACTCAACAGTAAACAAGTGCATGCATTTTAATTAAAACAAAAGTCCACTCACAAATTAGGCCTAAGTCTGATGTCAGTCAGAGGCCTTTTTCGCTTGAGCCTCTTCACGTCCTGTTCTAAAAGCATAATTAATCCTCAACTAAATATCAACGCTGATATAAAAATAGGCATAATTAAATGTGAGCTTCGCACACTCATCATGCCTAACGTCCTTATTCTTAAATTTGTTGTCAACCGTATTTTACCACAAATATCGACATCCTTAAAATCACCCTCCACCGCCCTAACAATATTTAACCACGACTACATTTTAACTCACTAACCACCATAAATCACAAATCCTATAAAAAAATCCAAAACTTATCCAAAACTCCTCCAAAAATTCCAAACTACACATCATTAAACCCCTATCCAGAAAACACATCTAAAACCATAAAAAAAAACCCTTAACATCAGCGACGGTCGACTCTGGCGACCTTTAATGCCTACCAAAATTTGACTGCACCTTCCTCTCAATCTCCTCTACAACTTTTCTAACTAGCACAAAGTCCAATTTCGAGTTTAACTAAGGCAATCAACTTAAAACAGTAATTAGAATCCTAGAATTTCAATCAATGATTTCTCCTTACCAAGCACGAATCAGACTGAAACCTTTCGAGGGATTAAACACATCTAAAACCATAAAAAAAAAAACCCCTTAACAGTAGCGACGGCCGACGGCCGACTCCGGCGACCTTCAATGCCTACCAAAATTTGACAGCACCTTCCTCTCAATCTCCTCTACAACTTTTCTAACTAGCACAAAGTCCAATTTCGAGTTTAACTAAGGCAATCAACTTAAAACAGTAATTAGAATCCTAGAATTTCAATCAATGATTTCTCCTTACCAAGCATGAATCAGACTGAAACCTTTCGAGGGATTAAAGCATGGGAGGAGAGCTTCCAAACGAGCCAAGGATTGCTAGCTATGGTGGTTGGAGGAGGAAGTTTCGGCGACGGAGAGCTACAGGCAGCCGAAGCTTCCAAGCGTGACTGCTCCTTCACGGCGGTGCTAGGGAAGCTGCCACCAGTCCAGGAAGATGGCTGGGTCGACGGCCGACCGATTGGGACCAATGCGGCGGTCTACGGGCTCGGGAAAATTTTCCAGGCAGAGGGAGAGGGAGTGAGAATCAAGAGGGAGGAGAGAGAAAAGAGAGAAGGGAGAAAAATCTGGGCTTGGCCCAACCGGTCCAACCCACACATATAACCCAACTCTAAAATTTAATACCCTAAAAATAATACCCTAATAAAACTTACATTTTTACTAACTAAAATTTATCATTTTACCATCGATAATGATTTCTGCTATGAATAATTCCTCCGAAATAATTATCCCTCAACACCCCTCTAGAGACCTTTGTAATTATGAATTTATTTACGAAGACCGTAAAACTCTTATTAACACCATGCTAGTAAATAAGATAAAAATTTAAGAGTCGAGACGTGGCAGTAGTTTCGACACCTTAACGATCACAAAATTAACTAAATATTTGTAGAGATGATCATGTCATATACATTTGATTTAATGTGGCCAAGTTCTTTGTGTGGTGTGGTGGCCTTGGTAGCTAGCGGTACTATTGCAGAGATCGAGGTTGTTTTGCTTTGGCCTTTGAATATGTAAATCAGTGGTGGTGATTGTTTGAATCTCGGCATATGGTTCAAGCAGAGGCGACAGGTGGTTGTCTGTTGTCTTTGGCTCCTGTTGGGATTGGCGGTGTAGAACGTTTAGCGGTGACGTGGATCCAATGCTTCTAATAGTGGTGTAGAGGTGAGGCCGCCCGCCAAACCAGCGGCACAGTGGTTAGGCAGCAAGTTGGTGGGTGTAGTCGGTAGTCGGTAAACTACCTCCCCTGCCCATAGACCAGTCATGAAACTTGTAGACCGACATCCAGGCTGCCTCGCCATGGTAAAAGATAATCAATGCGACATCGGGAAGGTGCTTCTCCAAGCTCCAAAAGAAGGCACCGTGAGAGTATAAATATGCAGTCTGTCCCACATCGAAAATGTAATGTAAGAGGGAACCTTCCTTGTCTATAAAAGAAAGGCTCCCCCTCTAGATATAGGATATCGATCTGGACCGGAAAGATAGTATTCCACCGGGATGGATACCATTGTAACCCCTAAGGTGATACTTGATTCTAAGTGGACGTAGCCATGTCCCCCGAGGCATGGTGAACCATTATATGTCTGTTGTTCACTGTTCATACTGTTCATATCCCACCATTAGCTTCGGCATATCCCGTCCCGGATTATGCGGAAACATTTGGCGCCGTCTGTGGGAAGTGATACAAAAAGTTATGTTGCTCTACCGCCCGAGAGGCATTTCACCCGAGAGGCAGTTCACTTAATTCCATGAGCAACAGGTCCATCGGGAGGTGCACAAGCCTAGCAAAGGGCTAGCTAGCCAATGGGCCAGTAAGTAACCGGCCGGGCCCAAAAAGCCGTCTGGCCCAAGTCGGTCAACAAGTCCAGTTCAGGAACAACATTTAAACGATCGGGAGTTAGCATTGCAGATGGTTCTTCTCTCGGCACCTCCAGCCGTCGCTCGGAGATGATCCTGCCCGGACTCACGACCGACGCCTCTAGCCATCACTCGGTCGAGCTGCCGAGACCCGCGACTCCATCATGCAGGTACCGCCAGTATACTCCTCCCGGGATGCAGGGGTTGGAGGTGCCCGGCTGGGTCTGATGACTCCTCTCCTGGAGACTCCAAAACTCGGTCCAGATGTCGCCTGAGCCGAGGTGCCGATGCATGAGGCCAGTGGTTCCTCTCCTAGTGATCGGGTTCCCGATTGGAAGCGCCGTGATCCATGTTCGGGCAGGAAAGTGATCGGCTTGGCGCCGTCTGAAATTGTTGTGGACACCCGGCTCGTTAGCTCTCCCGGGCCAAGCTCATCCAGTGCCGGCCAGGATTGATGCGTCAGGAACCAACTGGTAGCGCTCGGGATCCACCGGCAGCGTCAATCAATTGCCGACCGGGATGGACACCGCTCGAGCAACTCGATCAAGGCAGGAAAGAAATTGCTCTGGACACCCATCCCGATTGGACACCAGGCTTCATCTCTCCGGCTTCCCGATTGGAAGCTTCCGGGACCTAGAGTCCACCCACATCCCGACCCGTCCTCAGTCCAAAGTCTGCAAGGAAATTCCACTCGGGAGTGGTGTTGATTTGGACACCCAACGAATTGCTCTGGGCACCTATACGGCACCCACATAAGCTTCCTGGAATGGTTTAAAGAATTGGTCATCCGCGAGCATAAAAGAAATTGAAAGTAGACCCATGTGCAAGTTAGGTCCCCATCACCTTTATCTCCGGGTATCGAAAGGGGAAGGCTCAGTGTCAGTTTAATCTGCAAGCAACGGGTCCCAGAGGTAGTCAAAAAAAAAAAAAAAACTCTTGCAGGTAGCCCGACCGTATTGACACCAAGGATTCATCATCCGGGAGTGGTACAGGCATGAATCAATACCTCCTATGTCCACCCATTCGGCAGCAATTATCACAGATAAGTCCCGTCCATTGGTCTGAAAATTCATAAATATTCTACTTGCAAGTCAACATGCATGTTTTTGGCATTCCACCAAGAGTGAGGTATTCCACCGGGAGACAGGCAATCCACCGGGAGATTGGCATTCCACCAGGATTGAAAGATTGGCATTCCACCGAGAGAGTGTTACACAATTGCATGAACCATTGTGCTTTTTGATAATTATTATAATTGTTATGTCATAATTGTGTTGGTCAAATACTCATCGATCATTTGTTCATTGTGAAGGTGCAACAATCCTCGCCCGGCCGAATAAGTTTTGAGGCCGGGGACCGGGAGGGGCATTTCTTATCTTCTAGGCGGACTCCTCAGCTCGCCCTTGAAAAAATCAAGAAGAGCAAGACCCGTTCAACCCACCTCTTGAGTGCGGACTTGGGGGGACTGGGACTGGGACCGGGTCCGTGTTGGGGACATATGACTGGTCTATGGGCATTTTGTATATTAAGTCCCCACTCAAGATGTGTCTTGAACGGGAACTTGGGGGGACTTGTAGTCGGTAGTCGGTAAACTACCTCCTCTGCCCATAAACCAGTCATGAAACTTGTAGACCGACGTCCAGGCTGTCTCGCCATGGTAAAAGATCATCAATGCGACATCGGGAAGGTGCTTCTCCAAGCTCCACAAGAAGGCACCGTGAGAGTATAAATATGCAGTCTGTCCCACATCGGAAATGTAATGTAAGAGGGAACATTCCTTGTCTATAAAAGGAAGGCTCCCCCTCTAGATATAGGATATCGATCTGGACCGGAAAGATACTATTCCACCGGGATGGATACCATTGTAACCCCTAAGGTGATACTGGATTCTAAGTGGACGTAGCCATGTCCCCCGAGGCATGGTAAACCACTATATGTCTGTTGTTCACTTTTCATACTGTTCATATCCCACCATTAGCTTCGGCATATCCCGTCCGGGATTATGCGGAAACAATGGGTGACTTGTTCATGTCGGTGGCGATAGAGCCCAGCACTAGCCAAGATGATAGCACTCATGGGAGCGTCTCCGAGTTAAGGACTTGGAGGACATCGAATAAGTCCTGAGAGTGCTTGGTTCCGGTCCGGTTCCTCTCCTAGCATGGTCAGGAAATGCCATGGGGTTTCCTTTGGTTTTTATCCAGCTTTGTTGCATGCAAGATACCTTTTTTATTGTTCTATATTGATTTTAGGTCAATTTCAGCTTTCTTTTGAATGACTCAATTTTGTTGTAGTCTTTCAGAATGAGATATGCTTATGTAACATTTGTTATGTTTTAATGGATAATTTTTCTAAAAAATATATTTTTAATTACCACATGAGTGGCAGAAATAAGGTATAAATGTTTAAGTTGCACACGGCATAATCAAATAAGACATGTGTTAAGAAAGTTAACATACCACGGTCTCATCCAATATCAAACACCCTATACACTATGATGTTTAAACTAAGAACCAAATGTTCAGATTATTACTTCATGCTTCAGCTAACCCTTTTTTCTTGGCAAATCTTCAGCTAATCCCTTGAAACTTTAGAAAAAATACATCGATAAAAGGACGATGATGAATACTAAAAGTATTGCTGGGAAAGAGTGCGAATTCTAGAAAACAAAAGTATGCTTAAACTATAGGGAAATTTAAACTAATCTAATTAGTTTAAATTAAGTGTACAGTGCATTGCGAGATGAAAGAGCATACTATAGTGGTTGACCTCGTTCTTAGTTCAGCCTTGATTGTGCTTAACAGACAGAAGCTATCAGAAAACCCAAAACCCTTTTCATTTGTGGCTTCACCGACTTGGGTTCTTTCCTATTTTCCATCACCATCACCACTGCCACAGCACCACCGCCCACTACCACCAATTGGTTGGTTCAGGTTGTTGTTTGTATTGTTGCTTCTGCTCCTGCCTTCCCGCCAATAGTTTACCAACAACAGTCGTATATTATTGTTACTAGATGCATGGTTATAAATTTATCTCATAACATAAAACTCAGAACTCGAAACTTTATACGTCATTTTTTGTTTTTTGATGACTGAAATAAAACAGAGAGGCTAACTTCGTCGTTGATAGGTTAGCTATTTTTTATCTTTAGGATCATTTTGTTACAGTTTGGCATAACTGCCTTCTCATTTCTGTGTCTTAAACGTTTAATTTGAATCAGTTACGTGAAAAAAATTCTAAATGTTTTGTATGTATGTTTTTACTTTTCAAGTAATATGTATGTTTAAGTTGAACCAAGTCGATTATATCAACATATTATGAAATCCGAACTATATGGTCCCTCAACAATTATTAAGGTACGTTACTATGTGTGCTTAGCAAAACATTAGAACTGTAGTAAAGCATGTGTTAAGCAAATGGGGGGCTGTGTGCGCTTTAGTTTCATCCAGGACCATTTAATTTGGTGAAGTTTTAATCAAATAAAATGATGGGGATGATGTATGCATTAGGTGAAATAGGTCACTCACAAGGGCCATTGGACGGTTTGGATTGACTGATATGTCGTTCTTTCGTCCCTGTGTAAAGTCCCCATCACTTCTTTTGTTTTTCTCTGCTCACTTGTTTCTCTGGGGACAAGGACGGTTGCTGAAAAAGAAGAAATTAAAAGGCAAACTGAGAATGATAGAATCAGAAAGCAAAGGTTATCATTCTTTCATTCTTCGGCAAAGGTCATACTCCATGGGACTGTTCCACTCTCCCACCACCATATGCAAGTGTGGATAAGACAATGTAGGCAAGTACTGAAAAACTTGATGCTCTTTTATCGTATGTTTTGAACAAATGAGCACACAGATACCATTCCTATCCTAAAGTTATCCGACTTGGACTGATCCAATCGCTCTTCGTGACTTCGAAACAGTATCCCTACTAGTTAGCTTAGGTAAGTTTCCAAGTTTCATCTAAAACGTAGCGGTCGGCTGACATGTCAATGTTCGCTGAGATCGCTCGTCTAAAATGAAGCTAGTCTCTACTACAGCATTAGGAAATCGGCACAAAATCAGAACGGGAAACTCGGCAGGAGGTTCAGACTCCATGATTCAAATAGCTGGAAATGATGGAAAGCCAAGCTTTTGCTTCCCTCAACTAGTCCTTTCTTTTATTTTTATTTTTCTCATATATATATATATATATGTTTACTTCTCTTTGTCCTCTAATCACTTGTTCAAATGCAGAGTCAGATCCCACTTCGATGAGAAGTCAGCTTTTACCATCTAGCTCGATAGATGGAATACCAACAAAGAAGGCAGATAGATTTTTTTGCTCTCCTAATAATGAGATAGAGATAGACAGAGAGATGGTGAGTCATTGGATTTGGCTGGCTTTATAACGCAATCACGGGGGTGTGACAAATCATCAGAACAAAAGACCCTACTCCTAACCATAAACAGGTCAGATCAACATCAATAATGCAATACAAAAGTCGGATAAAACTGTCAAAATATGATTCTACCAAGTGTTCTGGAGTATTAATAAGTTTTCACTCGTATCAAATAGTTCTAGGGTGGTGAAGAAGGAAGGTTGTCATGTAAGGTGTTTGTACTTGTGTAAACACTTTCCAAAACATCATTAATGAAAATCTCACTGTCAATGATCATTCCACATTTAAGCAACAAAATAATTAAATAAAATGGTCCATGCATATTTTGGCATTTATTACCCATCTCACATTTGCATTTGCTAACAATAACAACAATAAATTCAACAGTCAGGTGCTACAACAACACATCTGAAACTGAAAGAAACAAACACTTGGGGAAAAGAGACAGAGAAACAGAGAGATGTATCAGTCTAAAGGCACTTAGATCTCACCAGCTACAGCTTAAAAACTAAAACTACCATTTGAATCAAAATAAACAGACTAAGCTCTCTTCCTTTTACTTCTCTACTGGCGGCACAGGCGAGGGACGTGGAAAGTTTCACCTTTCAGATTGTCCACTTCAGATTTGCTCAACAAGAGATAAAACAGTGTGGTTCACTTGAGGACGTGTGTGAATATTTCGTGATCAGCTTAAAAACCCTCCCGTCCCTTCGCCCCTGGCAGCCGTTGTTTATGATCAAATGAATATGGAACAAAAACAAACATGAAATTTAGAAGCGTACCGATACAAACATCCAATGATGGTTATCCAATAGCTCACAGACATTAATCCTCAGCAACAGCACCCCATCCAGACATCCTCCAAAGAACTCAGAACAACCAATAAGAAGAAATGTGGTCTGCAATGCTTATATGATTGCCTTTGCAACTGTGACGTCTTACTGCCATTGCCAATCCCGGCTCAAGACCAAAAGTTGTTTCCTCATCATCTTTGTTTATCTGGCGATGCAGGAACCACCTAGCAGGTTATATAAAAGTCACCCGCAGGATACTTCGCCCAGTAAAATGTGTCTCACTTGGTCCAATGCCACCATAAAGAAAAGTAGAAACAACTTCTAACAAACTTCTGAATGCAAAGTCTACAGGATATCAACAAACTTTGGAATATCATCCCTTTGCCCCTCAAGGGATCGGTACAGGTATAGTATATCAACATATTCACCTGTTTCCTCCTCTTCATCACTCTTCATCACTTCCACAACCAGGCGGGGTAGCGCTTGAGCAACATCTCGACAACCTTCCCGAGTTAATAAGCATGATGACATCCAAAGGAATCTCATGTTGTAATAGTGATGCAAACCAGAGCGTAATGCTGAATCCCCAAATGGGCTGTCCCGGATTTCAAGCTTCTGCAATTTAGGGCAGCCCTCAAGCAAATATTTTAGTCCCATGTCACTGTCACCAGCAAAGGCAACTGAGAGAGTTCGAACCAATTTTCCAAATTGCCCAATATAACTAAAGGCTTGATCAGTCAGTAAACCAGACACAGCTAGACGGGTGAGCTTCTTACAATTCATAACTATTGCTCCAAAACCTTCATCCATGGACTCGCCAGTAGCATGGTCAGGCCGGTGGCGCCCCATAATACAGAGGCGAAACACCACAAGATCTGGGCAGTTCTTTGACATGGCTATCACAGCTGCATTCGTCATACGTTGACAGAAATATAATATAGATTGCAGCTTCCTACATCCCTCAGAAATGGCTTGCAGACCAACCTCAGATACAGGACCCTCAGTATCCTCGCGAGCATTGACTGGGAAAACCCGAAGTTCACGCAATTCCTTGCAAGTTGCAGCCACTGCCTTAAGGCCTTCATCACATACTGAATCGAGTACCTGCATTTATATACCAAACATAAGTTTCAAAGCTACATTTCCTTGCAGTTTTCACAAATAAGGAGACAGTACACATACCCAGAAGATTTGGAGCTTGTGGCAGTGACGTATGACTGGTATAAGTTGTTCTGCAGTGATATTTGCATAGCTGAAATTCAGATTGGTCAGATTAGCACAGACGGGGTATATTGCAGGTAACTGATCCGGCAATATCTCCCTGAACCCCGATAGACAGACTAGAGATTTGCAAGCAGCAAAAGCAGAGACATAATCCAGTTCTTGATCCCCCTGAGGATTGCCCTCCAATGTATTGAATGAGCCTGTTCCTAGGTGAGTGAGTTGTGGAGCTCGAACCATCAGGCGGTGCAACTGCCCAATCGAAACATGGCGGTTCAACCTAAGTTTCTTCAACAAAGGCGATCTCATCACCAGCCTCTCCAATGCCTCAAAATTTATGTGGCATTCTACGCAATCAAAAATCAGAGACTCCAGACAGGTCAGGCTCTCGGGAAAACAATATATCCAATCCACATCGTCGTCCAGAACCTCAGAGTCAATCAAATCAAGCACTTTAAGCTGTCTGCAAAACACACACATTATTAACCTCATCAATGCTTTTCCCCATTGCTAATTTCACCCTATCCTAGGGCCCTCACCCGAAATAGTATCAGCATTCAAATACTTAATCAGGCAAAAAAGCAACAATAACTTCCAAACAAAACACTACAACCATCATAGATCTAAAAACACTAAATCAGATCCAAACAAGGTCAATTAAAGCTTCGAAGACTAGAAAATAGTATGAAAGGATCGATGAATGAAATGACGCAAATCCTGATGCGGTCATTTTCTAAACACATTTGGCGGATCTAACCCGTGGCTGCTTGAAACTAAACTAAACAGACGACTCACTGAACAAAGAAGCAGCAAACTACCTGCACTTACTGGCGACCACAGCGAGGCCGCTGGTGCCGAACCCATCGCAGCAGACCAGAACCAGCTCCTTAAACCCGGGGAAGGACTCGGCCAGCAGAGCCAGATCGTCGTCGGTGACAGACATGCGTTTCAGGTACACTTTCTCGAGCCAAGGGTACGCCTTGGCCATGGCGGAGACCCACGGCCTGAAGTGGGCCCCCCAATTGGGAGGCATGAGGTTGAAATCTGCGAACCGGGGCTTCCCTTTAATGGAAACCGCCCGGACGCGGGTGAAGCGGGCGGTGGCGCGGCGGGGGGAGACGGCGTAGCAGTTGCCGATGAAGAGGTCGGATCGGGTGAGAGCCTCGGCGCGGTACCAAGACTTGCAGACCAATGAGGCGGCGTTGCGGTCTTGGCGGGCGGTGAGGAAGCAGAGGACGTTTTCTAGAACGTTCTCGAGGACTTGGTCCTGGTAAGGGATGATGTAGTCGCAACCCGACCCGGAGGAGCAGTTGCGGGCTTTGTTGGAGGAGGAGGGATCCAACGGCGGAGATCGGTCGTCGTCGTCCTCGGACATTTGGGACGACGAAGAAGGGTCGTCTCCCATGATCCCGATTGTGATCTGGGTTTGGGTTTTTCTGATCAAATAGAAAAACCCAGAATCAAAAATCGAATCTTTTCTTGGGGGGTTTTTTAATTCAGATCATGACATGGGCTCTGAGCAGTGAATTGGATATGGAGAGGAGATTAAGAGAGAGGTGAGTGTGATGAAGAGGTGGGTTGGGATTATTTTAATTGGTTCACAGAGAGAGTGAGCTACAGTAGGGTGTGCTGTCTGTGTCTTCTCAGTGTCTCTGAGCATTGGGATTATCCATGCCCTCTTCTTCTCTCTTCTCTTCTTCTCTTCTTCTCTCTCTCTCTTTCAATCTGGCAATATCCAATGGCTCTCCACACTTCTGCCTCCATTATTTGGGGGGTTTTGCCTTTCCAAAAACTTGTCTTTTTACTTTCTTTTCTTTTTTTTTCTTTCCCTTTTTATATATTGTTTTTATCCCCCTTCATCTTTCCTTGTTTTTCCTTTCAGCAGTTTAAAACTTCAGAAAAAAAAAAAATCTACCTCTTTTTTAATGAGTGTATATTGATCACCATATGATCGGAGGAGTTCGATCACCGCAGTCTAGATCTCGGTTGTGCGTGTTATCAGATTAGGAGAAGTATGCGCCATTGACTTACGGATGTAATTTTTTTAAGAAATTATTATACTTTACTGATTTCTGAGATCTTAGTATTATGTCACTTAGCATAATTTGAAATTAAGGACAATAATTTAGGTGAGAGAGATCAACCTTTTAGGCTACACTAGGTTCCAATCGCTTTCAACTTTGTTAGGACCTTGCCAAAATTAACCAGAAAAAAAAGAGGGTCGTCTTCCATTTACGATTACTAAAATATATTAGCGATAATCTAGATATAAAGTCGTTAACTCTAATCATATGTAGTTTAAGATAGATACAATGTCACTTAAGTCGTTCGGTATTTTTAGTGACTTTTTTTTAGTAAAAATTCATACTATCTAAGTAGTTTTTTCAACTTTTTTGAAATTTTTACAGATTCAGATAATTTAAAATGAAAACGTAGATGTAGAAGGAAAAAAAACGAAAAGAGAAGTAGAGATATGACTAGACGAATTAAAAAGACGGGCCAATCCAGACGGACACAGTTGTTTTTCATTGGAGCTTCTTTGAGTAAAAAGCTGACAAAGGCAACAACTAGCAGACTATTTGGCGTCATATGCACGCGCACTACATTCGCGTCAGACCAACTTCCCCACTACCCTCTTTTTTTTTTCCTTTCACTTTCTTTATCTTAGTTTTCTTTGCAGCAGTAAAAATGGTATTCCTTAATGGGACGTCTTTTCCTTTAGTGCTTTCTCTTTTCTACCAAACAAGTGATTTTCAACTTTTTATGACGACTGGAATACGATTACCTGGGAAAATTTACGACTGCAGATGCAGTTACTTTTTGGTCAAAGGCTTAGTTTTTTTTTTCTTTAGAGTAAAACTTACAATAATCGGTAAACTTTTCCTCTTATGGTAAGAACGAATGTAGATGCTGTATATTAATCCTTTTTTGGTCAAAACTTACATTCAACCCAAAAAAAAAAATGCAAATGCAAATAATCTATTAAAGGAAAGGATCCTACGGTGCCTTGATACTTAAGTTGGTAGGGTTGTAATCTAATTGTAATCCCTTACTTCCAGGGATTGTAGTTACCTTGTACAGCTAGGGCTAGGGTTTCACCCGTCTGGGTTTGTGTATATATATACCAATGCAATTGCATTCTATTAAACAGGAATACAAGCTTATTCCAATATCAGTTTCTTTATGGTACCAGAGCCTATATCGATCTAGGCAAATACACACACAGAGATCCATGGCAAACGGTGATGAGGAGAAGGCCGCCAAAGGCACTTCCAGAACACCTGAACCTTGGGAAAACCCTAACCATGTCCTTTATCTTCATCACTCAGACCAGCCTGCTGCAGTCCTTGTAGCACAACCGCTGATGGAAGATAACTACGCAGAATGGAGTCAGTCAATCAGCATGGCATTGACAATCAAAAACAAAATCGGGTTCGTAACTGGATCCGTGGTAAAAGCAGCGATCAATGAGGCAGAAAAGCTTCAATGGGAACGCTGTGACACTCTGGTAAAGACTTGGCTCATTGCATCCATGAGCAAAGGCATATCTGGCAGCGTTAAGCATTGTAAGACAGCGAGGAAGATCTGGCTCGAGCTAAAGGAGCGCTTCTCGCAAGCAACAACCGTTCAGCTGTTCAACATCGAAAACTCTATCCATGGTTGTGAACAGGGGACAGAGACGGTCACCACTTTCTTCAACAAGCTCAAAGCTTTGTGGGACGAAAGGGACGCTCTGTGTGACCTATCTACTTGTGACTGTGAAGAAGGAGTAAAGATTGGTGACTATGTCAAGAATCAAAAGACGATGCAATTCCTCATGGGGTTGAATGAGAGCTTTGCAACGCTGCGAGGAACTATAGTGGCCATCGATCCGCTGCCATCATTGAACACCGTGTTTGCTATGGCCTTGCGCACTGAAAAACAAGCAGAAGCTTCTGCTGGCACCAAACTGGCAACTCAACCTGAAGGAGCAGCGTTCTCTGCGCGGAACATCAACCCAGAAAAGGAGCATGTGGAGAATGAACAGAGATGCGCCAAGTGCAACAAGAACAACCACCTTACTAAGCACTGTAAGGCGCACTTAAGGTGTAGCTTCTGCAACTGGAGAGGACATGCGGTCGAGACATGTCGGAAGAAGAAGGCAGCAATGGAGGGGCTTCAAGCTTATGCTAGAGGCAACAATGCAGCAATGTTTGATGAAGGCAGTGCTAGCAACTTCCCATTCTCAAAGGAAGATTGCCAAAAGATCATGGAGATGTTGAACAACAACAAGACAGCATCTGCAAACCATGCTGGTAACATCTCACCCTATGAAAACCTCTCAGGTAAAGCCTTTCGTTTTCATAACCATGAGAAGTCTAGTGTATGGATATTGGACAGTGGTGCCACTGACCACATGGTTTGTAACCCTACTCTACTTACTCATATCACGCCGACACAAAATCGTTTTGTCAAACTTCCTGACGGTAATACAACTAGGGTTACTCATATAGGCACAATGGTCTTCTCCTCCCAATTTGTGTTACAAAATGTCTTGTGTGTCCCAATGTTTTACCTCAATCTCATATCCGTTAGCAAACTAGCACATGATTCGTTTTGTATCACCATCTTTCTCAAACAGGTTTGTTTTGTACAGGACCTTCGATCCGGGAAGATGATTGGGACGGGCCATGAGAGGGACGGACTATACTGCCTCAACCAAACCAAGCAAGGAACATGCAATGCTGTTAGTAACATTTCGAGTGATCTATGGCATCAACGGCTCGGTCACCCTTCCAGTAGAGTCTCTTCTTTATTTCCTTTTATTTCAAGCAAAACTTGTGATTCAAACAAGTGTGTAGTTTGTCCCTTGGCTAAACAAACCAGGAACCCTTTTCCATCAAGTTTTATTTCAAGTGAGTCACCTTTTGTTTTAATCCATGTTGATATTTGGGGAGGATATCATGAACCTTCAATTTCTGGAGCAAAGTATTTTCTGACCATTGTAGATGATTACACTAGGTCCACCTGGGTCTACTTGATGGTACAAAAGTCTGAAGCTCGCCAGCTTCTCATTGATTTCATTAAACTTGTCGAAAATCAGTTTGACAAAAGGGTTAAAATTGTGCGTAGTGATAACGGTCCCGAATTCAAAATGGTAGATTTTTATTCTTCAAATGGGATCGTTCATCAGACAAGCTGCGTCAACACACCACAACAAAATGGTGTTGCTGAACGCAAGCATCGTCACTTACTCAATGTAGCTCGGGCTCTTCTTTTCCAAGCCAAACTACCAAAAATGTTTTGGGGGGATGCCATTCTCACATCTGCATACCTCATAAATCGCACTCCTACACCTTTGCTTTCAGGTCAAACTCCTTTCGAAAGGCTATTTCATAAATCTCCAAGCTACTCACATTTAAGAGTTTTCGGATGCATGTGTTTTCCTTCTACACACCCATCTAAGCCAGACAAGTTTGATCCTAGAGCAACTACCTGCATATTCCTAGGCTATCCACAAGGGCAAAAGGGATACCGAGTGTATGACCTTGAAAGCGAACGGGTCTTTGTTTCCCGGGATGTAACATTCTATGAAACCGAATTTCCTTACCAAACTTGGGTTGCGAGTGAACATGAAAATCCACCTAGGGGTTCGGGTGAGCCTAGGGTTATTACTGACATTGAGTTTCCTAGTTCACCCAGGAATAGTGATGATCCCGTCACTCCTAGGGTTTCGGATACAGTAGATATCTTGGACAGTCCTTCTCCCACTCTTCCGCTGCAAACACCAACCATTGATCCACCAATTCCTACTGTACCCGACACACCACCTCATGATCCAACCTCCCAAGATCCCGAAATACAAAATCCTGTTCCAGCAGTCATTCCCAATCCTGCTCCACAGCCTAGACGCTCTTCTCGGCAAACTAGGACACCAACATACTTGCAGGATTTCCACGTTGAGGCAGCACTTCCCTCTCGGTCCCCTTCATCATCTTCCATGGACCAAGGTACTCCTCACTCCCTTTCTACTGTTTTGTCTTACCATCGTCTTTCCTCTCCACATCGAGTCTTTACTGCTAACCTCTCTGTCCACAAAGAACCTACCTCTTACCAACAGGCTGTTCAAGTTCCAGAATGGCGAGATGCCATGCGCAAAGAAATAGATGCGCTTCAAAGCAATCACACATGGAGTCTCGTACCATTACCTCCTCATAAACGCCCTATTGGATGCAAGTGGGTCTATAAAATCAAGCTTAAAGCTGATGGCAGTGTTGAAAGATACAAAGCAAGACTCGTTGCCAAAGGATACAGTCAAGTCGAAGGAGTGGATTATCGTGAGACATTTGCACCGGTTGCTAAGCTCACCACCGTTCGAGTACTTCTTGGCCTCGCCTCTCTCAAAGGCTGGTATCTTCATCAACTTGACGTGAACAATGCTTTCCTCCATGGCGACCTCACTGAAGAAGTATACATGAAACTTCCTCCTGGATTTGGAGGAAAGGGGGAGACTAGAGTTTGCCGGCTGCATAAAAGCCTCTACGGCTTGAAGCAAGCTAGTAGGCAGTGGTTCATCAAACTCTCTATGGCACTCAAGGCAGCAGGGTTCACTCAATCATGGTCTGACTATTCCTTATTTGTCAAGGCTCATTCTGGAAAGCTCACCGTGTTACTTGTGTATGTTGATGATGTAATCTTGGCAGGCAACAGTTTGGAAGAAATCACAGCTATAAAACTGTTTCTTTCACACCGTTTTAAGCTCAAGGACCTTGGAGAACTTAAGTACTTCCTCGGCATAGAAGTGGCTCGTTCAAGAAAAGGGATAGCACTTTGTCAGAGGAAATATGCATTGGAGATACTAGAGGACACTGGTTTTCTTGGTGCAAAACCTTCCTCGTTTCCAGTTGATCAAAATATCTCATTGACTCAAGAAGGAGGGGAGCTGCTCATTGATCCTTCACAATATCGACGTCTTGTGGGCAGGTTAATATATTTGACCATCACGCGGCCAGACTTAGCCTATGCCGTGCACATCCTGAGCCAGTTTATGGAAAAGCCACGGCAGCCTCATCTAGCAGCAGCTCATCAGGTGCTTCGTTACATCAAGAAGGCACCAAGTCAGGGTATTCTTCTTCCATCTACAGGAAGCATTGAACTCACTGCTTATTGTGATGCAGACTGGGCGCGCTGCAAAGATACAAGACGTTCCATCACTGGTTATTGTGTGTTGTTAGGAGATGCACCAGTTTCTTGGAAGACTAAGAAGCAGAGCACTGTTGCTAGATCCAGCGCTGAAGCTGAGTACCGCTCCATGGCAACAACAAGCTGTGAGGTTACTTGGCTCAAGAGCTTACTTAATGACTTGAGAGTGAAGCAACTCAATCCGATCAGAATGTTTTGCGACAACCAAGCTGCACTGCACATTGCAAACAACCCAGTTTTTCATGAAAGAACTAAGCACATCGAGATTGATTGCCATGTAGTTCGTGAGAAGATCCAAAGAGGTTTACTCAAGACTATGCACATTGGAACGAAAGAGCAGCCAGCGGATTTATTCACTAAGCCGCTCGGGTCAGCTCACTTCAGCACACTACTTCACAAGTTGGGTGTAATCGACCTACATTCCAACTTGAGGGGGAGTATTAAAGGAAAGGATCCTACGGTGCCTTGATACTTAAGTTGGTAGGGTTGTAATCTAATTGTAATCCCTTACTTCCAGGGATTGTAGTTACCTTGTACAGCTAGGGCTAGGGTTTCACCCGTCTGGGTTTGTGTATATATATACCAATGCAATTGCATTCTATTAAACAGGAATACAAGCTTATTCCAATATCAGTTTCTTTATAATCTTTAGTATACGACGTATACCTACACATACACATAAATGATCAAGATTAAAGAACATAATATATATATATACATGGTAATCCATACATATTAATTGTTATGAATGACGATGATTGCTTAGTGTACTTACAAGTTGACACACTATGCATAGAATAATTTCTTAATGAAATGACTCCGGTGATGTTCAAGTGGTCAAAGTTATTCATCTTGCTAGTGTTCCTCCTTAAACATATTGTGAATGTCACGCCCCGACCCATAATTTTTACCTTTATTACTGGCACAGTGGTAATAAGAATTTTACCGTGTTCGTCATTAAGTGTAAAATATAATTAATCTCCAGAGAGGTGTAGGGGACGACTATTTTGTGGGATTATTCTAAAGAAGAAATTTTGACGATGGTAAAAAATGGTAATTTTTTTGCTAGTAAAAAGTAATTTTATTGAGGTATTATTTTGGGGTGTTGAATTTTGGTTTTGGGTATATGTGGAGTTGGTGGACCGGGTGGGCTAAAGGCCTAAGCCTGTTTTTTTCTTCTTTCTTCTTCTTTCACTCTCTTCTTCCCAGTTTTCCCTCTCCCCCGACCCGTTTTCTGCCCGTTTCTTCTTTCCGTCCAACCGCCGCCGTCCGGCCGCCCCAAACCGCCGCACCGGTCCCAATCGATCGGTCTTCGTCCCAGCTTCAATTCTAGACCGGTGGCAGCCCTTTTGGCGCCGCCGTGAGGGAGAAAATGCCGCTAAAAGGTCCGACTGCCGGGAAGAGTTTTTTCGTCGGAACTCCTTCCTCCGACTGCCATAACCGGCGAGCCGTAGCTCAAAAGAAAGTCCTCCTCCCGTGCTCCAATCCCTCCAAAGGGCTCGCTCCATCTCGAGCTAGGTAAGGAGAAATCGGTATTTGAAATTCTAGGGTTTTTATGTGTGTTTTCGTTCGATTGGCTTGGTTAGGCTTAGAATTGGAGTTTGTGATAGTTAAAAATGTTGTAGAGGAGGTTGAGAGGAAGATGCTGCCAAATTTTGGTGAGCATCAGAGGTCGCCAGAGTTGGTTGCCGGCCGGCGCCGACGCCGCCGCCGAGAAAATGTTTTTGGTGGGGAAAAATGTGAGGAGTTTAATGGCATAAGTTTTAAAATTTTTGGAGGAGTTTTGGATAGGTTTGAGAATTGTTGAAGTTTGGTATTTTTTGCGGATTATTAAGTTAGAATCCGGTCATTGGTTTTTGTTTGATGGAAGGAGATTTTGAGGATGTCGGTATTTTTTGTGGAGTTTTGAGGTTGGCAATGGATTCAAGATTTTGGAGTGTTAGGCTTGGTTGAGCGCCCGAAGCATATTTATTTATGCATGTTTTGCGTTAAGCATCGGTGTTTGATTTAAGGTTTTATTTATTTGGAACTGGACGTGAGGAGGCTCGAGCGGAAGAGACCTCCGACCGACATCAAGCTTAGGCCTAATCTGTGAGTGGACCTTTGTTTTATTTAATGTGTTCGAAATGCTTTATCGTTTTGAATGATTTTCTGTTATATCTATGAAAGACTTGAAAAATAGATACCATACAAAGCTACTACGCTTGCTTCTAATGCTCACGTCACCCCACACTGGAATTGTACCTAAGGCTGGGGGAAGCGCCCGAGTGGTATATATACGTGCTTACTCCTTGTACGAAATCTATGAATGAATACGAAAATAGAAAGTAGCACAGGGCTACGACGCTCGCGTCTAACGCTCACGTCACCCCATACCAGAATTTTACCTCGGTATGAGGGGAAATCACGTATAGCTAGCTAGCATTTAATCATATACATACTATTCTCATATAAGAGTATAATCACCGAAATTCTCAATTTCAGAAAATATCCAACAATCGTATAAAGAGTTAGGCGAGTGTACATACATACAAAAATATATAATATCCTAGCCTGAGAGACAATTTCTTAAAGTTTGGGAGTCTAGTCAGGCTGGACCTCAGTTCAGAATCTTTCTAGTGGAGCTTTTGTTTTTGCCGCTGATGAAGCGTTTTATTTGAAAGCATTTTTTGGGAAATATTTATTTATTGTCAGAATCGTTTTGTCCACTCACTCTGACGTGTTGAATATTTTCCCATGGGCTCTTCGTTTTTTAAAATGCCCAGTGTGCAGAGTTCTCGTGAGGTCTAGC
Source organism: Fragaria x ananassa (assembly GCA_034370585.1). Classification (NCBI taxonomy): domain Eukaryota; kingdom Viridiplantae; phylum Streptophyta; class Magnoliopsida; order Rosales; family Rosaceae; genus Fragaria; species Fragaria x ananassa. The sequence continues at coordinate 23,360,475 of CP139757.1, read as the reverse complement.
AGGAGAAGTCGAGGCATAGTCACCCATCTATCCGCTACATTTCGCCAGTTGGTTACCTGTTTAATCTACTAGGGGTTTGTTAGCTTTCGCTGTGTATTATTTTATTTTTAGTAGCTCTGAATACTGTTGGAATTCTTCTGTGTAATTTATATTCTTGCTACTTTTGGGTTGTAGCGGAGAATTTATTTTGGAGTAAAAATGTGGTTCTTAAATTCTTATAAGTTAGGGTTGTCCATTTTCGAGGAAGGTTTGCCGAGTCTTCGGTAAATTTTCCTTGGAGGTGGTCCCTGCAGGACTCATCTCGGGTTTCGGGGTGAAATTCGGGACGGGTCTTGACAGTGACATTATGGCGATATCTTCTAAATTTTGAAGTTAAAAATTATATACTCAATTTTATCACTTATGGATCAATTTAACAAACAAAAGAAGAAAAATATATGTATTGGTTGAAGTTGTACCTTGTAGCTTTGTCTTCAATAGTTACGTCTTACGTATGTGTTAGTACTTAGCTAGTGTTTTCGATTATGTAGTTGACATCTTGCAAGATAGAATGATACAATTAGATTTATGTCTTGGTTAAAATGTTTTATTAGTTAGTTTTTACTTCGCTCTTTGATTTTGTTAGGACTATAGGAGCAATATAGAGCAGAGTAGTTTGGTATTTTAGCTATTCAATCTAGTTACCTTGCTATATAAACTCTTGTAATCTACATTTTACAATAAATAAGAATAGCCACAATATAGCCTCAAGTGTTCTTGCTCTTCTTTTATAATTCCTGCATTTACTTTCAATAAAACCATAATTCATTAATTCCTATTAGATTTCATGTGGCTTCAATAGTATCTGTATGATCCTTCACAAAAAATAAAATAAATAAATAAAGTATTTGTTAATGTAAAACATTTACACAATTTACACGATATCATATACACCAGTATCCTTTGTTATGTTACGATGTTGATATTTCCAGGAAAAAATCTATTGATGGGCCATCAAGAAATTGGATATTTTAGTACAAGAGGAGCATGTTTGAAGATCGATGTTTATGATCATATGAGGTTCAAACGAAATGCCAAATAATGCAAACTTTAGGCCATTCTGATAAGTTTGTTAGTACTGGTTATAGTTGACAAATGGAGAAGAAACAAGTTTGTCATATTAGAAAGAAAATGATAGAAGTCACTACACGATCTTGGCTCAATCTTGCATAGCAAAGTTTGAGAAAAACTCGTGTGCTAATTATGCAGCCAAATATGACTTGTGTGGATCAATAGTGTCTAGGTTTACTATAGCAAGGGATGAATTCTTAGTTCTGATCAGAGGTTTACTACATGATCTAGAATTTTAGATGGTTTAGGGTTCAGAGAAAGTTCAATGCTACCGTAAAATCTGTTATCTCATAGATCTATATAGGCTCCTCAAAGTGACCATTTATGTACAACTATAACAAAATGTTGCAACTGCTTTTGTCGCAAGTGAGTTATGAAAACATTGAGCTTTGATTTCACAAATGCTACGACCTCGTTCGGTGGATAAGAAGTTCGTGAACAAGAAATTGATAGCTATGAATATATGGTAAATGGAAATTTAGGGGAATGTCACAAGAGAAAGAAGATTGAAATTCTTTTTTATATGAGAGATTGAATTCCTCTGTTCTGCAGATCAAACAGAGCCTATCTGTTCAATCGATCTATATGAACTTTTTTATTCAACTTATTAAAATGAATTTCAGCGTTTTGCATTTGTTCAACTAGTATCCCATCATTTTTGGATCCAGAAATTGATAAAAGAATTTGAACTTAAAAAACGAAGGATGATGTTAATTGCTAAAAGACAGAGGAGGCAACCACTAAACAACCCATGTGGAGAAGGCACTGCAGCCACTGCCGCAACAAGTTAAAAGAAAAAACGCAGCCAGGTGACTACACTGGAAGAGAAAAGAAAAATGAAAAATAAAAGACTTGAGATGTTAGATATGAAAATTTAAGCTTAAAGTCAAAAAAAGTAAAAACATAGCCTCAATGAAAATTTGTATAACATGAACTTATATGTTGCCGCCTATATAATGCATTCTAACAGTTCCTCAAGTACAAATTGTAACAGTAGAGTAGTATGAGAACCGTCATAGAATGTTTTGTAAGAATACGTAGGTTGCTGAGATTATTGATTTCTTAGATTGTGGCCGGTGGGACGGATGTCCTAATATCGGTAACGAACTAAGACTCTCTCCACAAAGTAAATCGTATCGGATAGGATGTCTTCTCCACTTGTTAGTGTATGATCAAGCGGTTACTGCTATTGACTGGACTTGACGAAAACAACCAAGAAAGATATCTGAAAATTATATTGAATTTGAAAACTGCAAGACAGCTTTTGCTAGTGGTGCTTATTTGCTATGAGTTGTCTTCCAAGTAAGCATTGTCTTAGCCAATAATGCCAATAAATTTGGTTGGCTCTCACAATTTCTAAAGTTTTGGTAGAGTCGCACCAAAATGACATTAGCTTTGGGTTGCACTTTTGGCATTAGACTTTTTAGCTATGAATGAGCAGCCTATGCTATGCTATGCTATGCTAGAAGTAAAAGACAGCAGCTAATGTATGCTTCTTCTGAGAATTGGAGATATTTTGTGCAATTGTGCTGTCCAGTCGAGGAAATGAAGAAGCGAGAAAGTAAATACCTTTGTGGTTCAGAGTAATTCTTGTTTACCATCAATTGCACTCTATGAAATTATGTATCTCTCTTTTCTTTTTCATCAGAGATCGTGTAACGAAAAACATAGCAACATAGTCAAGAACAATGGTTATAAAAGAAAAATTGTATTTGATTCGGCTCCACTAGGTATCCTCAGCTTCTGGGTTTCGTAGTCGTCGTTACTTTTCGCTCCCTAAAATGAACAATCACACACCACGTCCCAAGCTGAGCTGCTGAGACATACGCAAGATATGCCATATATATTTTCACATCGTCATTCGTTGCACCGATATTGTCTCAATTAACTAACTTCAAAAGTAATAAGCCTATGTTTCTATCCCAATAAAGATGATCGTTTTTCTGATATATGCGAGGATTACCTTATGAAACCAACATTTTTAAAACCATCATAGGTGGTCGAGTTGATTAGAGTCTTGATGTGAAATCCTCATATCCAGGTTCGAATCTCCCCAACACTAATTGGAGTTAAATCCCAATTTATTCTTGGTGACCAAAAGGAGGAAGCGTGACCTCTCGGCGTGGATTAGTCTCTGGGCTCAGAAAGCATTTGAGGATAACGTCGTTGATACTCTAAAAAAAAAACTTTTTTGAGATGGGAACGGTGTTTGGGCCTATAGTTCGGTTAGTTGGACCAAAAGAGAAAGAAAAAAAAAACGGTATATTTTGGGCCATCACCAAGGTAGCCCAAAGTGAAAGTTTGGGCTGAAAATCCAATAGAACATGGAGTATTACCCAATAAAGCTCCCCATTTCTTCCCCTAAAACCTGGTTCGTCGGCCATTTGTCCACACCGATTTTCTTCTCGGAATCTCCGTCGTCGTTTTGAAATCCCAAAAAAAAGGACAAAAAGCCGGCGAATATGAGTGAGCATCATCAGCCAGCCGGCGACACCAAGCCTCCTACCCACTCACAAGACTACGCTCCTTACCCTAAGCTCGATCCAAACGACGTCGCTCCGCCTCCCAACTCCGAAACCTGGACCTCCGTCTCCATCGCCTCCGAACAGCCGCCGAAGTCGGAGTCTCCGCCGTCGGCCCCGGCACCGCTGCCCTTCGCGACTCCTGAAGTACACCCTGAGGCTCGCACACCGCCGATAGCCGCAGAAGACGCCGCCACTACCATGCCTATGGAGTCCAATCCTTACGTCAGCAATCCGGCGCCACCTCCCGCTTCGTCCGTCAAGAGTGAGTCACCAAAACTCCGTTTCAACTGAACTGTTAGGGTTCTGTTATATGTGTTAGGGTTTTGATTTTGGTGATGAATTTGGGAGTTTTGGAAATGAAAATTGATGCTAGTGATTTTGTACTGTGTGAGATTAGATACGGTGGATTCAGTGAAAGGTGTTCTTGGAAAATGGGGAAAGAAGGCTGTGGAGACTACCAAGAAGGGTCAGGATCTTGCGGGCAACATGTGGCAACACTGTAAGCATTTGATTCCGGTAGAACATGTACTGATTTTCAGTGTTTCTGATGTTGAGTATGCGATTGTTATCGATTTGAGTGTGGAATGAAGTGGATTGACATTAACATATGCTCTGATATTGTTTGCGGCAAGAGTAGGTTTTTGATGTAATACTAAGCTTAGGATCTCCATTGTATTTGTATCCAAAACCTTCCTGGTAAATTTTTTTCTTTCGGTCTGAGTGCTTTGTGCATAGAAGGTATATTTTTGGTTTATGGTGCATTTTGCCATGATGTTATATATATCCCCAAATATTTTCCTCCAAATATCTTTAGTTGGATAAGAAAATTCTATACTTTTAGTATGAACCTATAGACTCAGGGTGGAGTAAAACCTAGATGTCTATCTTTCTTGGTGCTTTTTCTTTTTTAAGTATTTTACTATATTACTGAATATGTTATCCCCTCAGATAGTCTCTTCTGACTTTGAACTTTGATCCAAGTGTTCCATCTGTAAAGAATTTTGTTTTGTTAATTGGAATAGAACCATTAATATAATTAACATGTGCGCATTTAATCAGATGTGAGATGAGGCTTTCAGTCCTTTTTACCTCTTGATTTACTTTTCTCACAAGTTTTGTGGCATTTTGAACAAATATGTAATTCGTGAGCATGGTGATTTATGGGATTTAAACAATTGCTGGATTTCATATTTTGTTTGTCTGAGCTATTTTTGTTTTGGAGAATAATGCATGTAAGTTTCCCTGCACCAGTGAAAACAGGACCCAGCTTTGCTGATGCTGCTGTGGGAAGAATTGCTCAGAGTGCAAAAGTGATTGCTGAAGGTGGTTATGAGAAGATCTTTCAGAAAAATTTTGAGACAGTCCCGGAAGAGCAACTTCTGAAGACCTTTGCTTGCTACCTGTCCACATCTGCTGGCCCCGTGATGGGAGTTATATATTTGTCAACAGCAAAGCTTGCATTTTGCAGTGATGATCCCCTTTCATACAAAAATGGTGATCAGACAGCTTGGAGCTATTATAAGGTATTGTGGATAATGTTTCTTGGCCATTGGTATTTATTATTTAACTGGCTTCCACTATTCTTTAATTAGTTATGACCTAGGGACCATTAATGTTAGTGAGTTGTGACACAAGGTATAAGCTTTAGGGCTACTGTCTGGTTAATATAAGAGCGGAAACTCTCAATAGAAACAACTTTCATCTATAGACAAACAAGGAGCGTAGGATTGAAGTTGGAACAGTCTTACCTCAGCTATACAGGCAAAGAGTTGAACTATAGTAAAACACCACAAAGGCTCTTAACGAGATACAACACACACACAAAAACTAGAGCTAAGCAGCCATAGCATTTAAAGTTCCCAACCTATGACCTGTAGAATAGCCGTTAACATTTAATCATATAGAATACTCAAAACTTCATATGAGTTCATATACAAAGTTTCTTGAAAGTGAAGGAAAACCAATAGACTAAAATAAAAGATAGATAATGTGCGAGAACCGTAGAGTAATTAGCTACCTCTCAAGTTGGCTAATGGGCCAATTAGTGTTCAAAGCCTTTTAGGTTCCCCTGCATTAGATTTCCCACATTTGGAGTGAAATTTGAATTTGTTTATAACTTTTCACACAGGATTTGATATTATAATCTAGAATAAGTTATGCCAATCCCTTTGGGATAGTGAAATTAGAAGAGTGCTCGTAGTTGCATAGATTAATCTAACCTCTTATGTCAGGTTGTTTCGAATTATGGACATATAGTTCATGATTTGAAGATGGCTTTTAGAACAGAACAAAAGTTTCTCATCTGATGAGCTTTTAGAATGGCTATAATAATATCGACACATGAAATTTTTTGTACCTCTATCTATATCTGACATCAATTAAAAGATATAGGTTATATGCTTTCTGAAAATTTAAGGAGGAGGTTTCTATTAGTTAGACACTGCAACTTACTCTATAATATATAAGTTCCTGTTATGGTCCTACACTAGTTTGCCTCTAATCTGTATTCCTTTGATGGGTTTGATCGAATTTTAAGCAGTGAAAACATAGAAAATGAACCTTGTTCTTAGTTTATGGATTCTACGGTGATTGATGCAATCATTGACTTCACCAGTTTTTGCTGGTAAATGACTGGAATGTCTATTGTGAAACTGGATGCCTCTTCTGTGTATGTTATGATAGGCTTCAGGAAATCCCTAACTACAGCTTGTCTGTGTCCAATAAGTGTCAAAACATCTTGAAGCAGTTGTTTAGTGTCCCCAGGTGTTGCACAAGAAGGTTGTACTTTATATCCTTAGGCTAAAAAGAGGGGAATGTATGAAAAGTCATTTGTAATCTTGCTAGGTGGATAATGATAATGATCTAGCTTTGGAGGTCGTCTCCTTCAGCAATATTAAGCAATATGAATACAACAGAAAGGGGCCAGTGATCATAATATCAGCTAATATTGCATATTAAATTGAGTGATATCAGTAGGTGTAAAGTCGTAGAAGAGTCTGATGGAAATTTGCTGTTTTGTTGGAGTGAGTTGTGACTGAGTCTTCCAATGTTTCACCATCATTAACCATGTTATCTGTATTAGCATACAGCTTTGAGATTGCCAGATCTTTCTTGTCACATATCTCTTCCAATTGTTTTTCTTGTCAGTTCAACAATGTACCTTTGTATATACTCATACTGTCTGTATCATACTTTTATTATATAAAGCCACACATGGGATTTGTTGGAAATATTATTACGAGAAACAGTAGAAACAAAAAGCGATACATTTGCACCATACCTCTTTTAGCATTTTACTGCACTATATGTTTGTATTTATTATGAGGATAGTCTTACAAAATATCCTCTCATATGCAGGTGGTTATTCCATTACATCAGCTTAAGGCAGTGAACCCATCAACGAGCAAAGTCAAAGCAGCTGAGAAATACATCCAGGTCATCTCTGTGGACAACCACGAGTTCTGGTTTATGAGCTTTGTGAACTATGATAGTGCTGTGAAACACCTTCAAGAAGCATTGCAGCCCCACCCTCAGCCCCACAGCTTGTAATGACTGCAGGGCTTAAATCTTTTCTGTGTCGCAGGAAAGACTAGAAGAGTATATGAGCTCTAATGTGCATGTCCTATGTTTTGAGTAGTAAAATTGCAGTGTAATGTGCTTGTTCTTAGAACCCCATGTTTTCTCATACATTTGGGATGAGAAACGTTTACTCAAATTCATATATTTTGTTGTAAATGACATTTGTGATTATGTACATCATATTTCAGACAGTGACTTGTTATGAATGCAACTGCAGATGTTCCTGATTGTAGGGAGTTTTCTATTGAAATAGTGAGGAAAGGAATCGCCCTGTGCATAAAGAGTGTGTGACGAGTGCACGCAAGGACTAAACTGACCATAAGAAGAAAGTTGCAGACCTTGTTATAAAGGCCAGATCTCACACATCAAGTTAAACTGCAGAGGGGATATCAATCCTGATGCTGAAACAAGTCCGATCTGGTTGTCCTAGAGGCGATGCCTCTTCAATTTGGGAGGAAAGTTGTGTAAAAGTGATGCCTCTAGTACCACCCATATTCTTTTGTCTGCAGCATTCGCTGTTCGTGTGATTATCGGAAAAAAAAAAAAAAAAAAAAAGCGTCTAAACTCAACAAAACCTAGTATGGCGACCAACCTCAAAGATTTGGTCGATGCAGATAACGTTTTTCTTAAACATAGCAACTGGATCTCAAAGTTCCCAGTAGGCCACATGTTCAGCTTGCAAGTTCAAAGTTCAAACTACTTGACCATTACGTATTTACGTTGCCCAAGAACCAAGTCATTTATAATTTACTTCCATTATTTGAGCACTGTACATACCAGGTAACATGATTGTTTACTTCCATATTCTCATTCGACGTTGAAGAGAAAAAAAATTGATTCTGAGACCTTGGGGTGTGGTATTAAGCTACAAGAGAAACCGTGCGTACGTGCAGCTCAGCACGACAGTCGACACACTCCCCCTCTTGGCATGGGTTTTGTTTTGGCAGTGTGGTTTCTGGCTTTCTGCATTCTTTGCATGTTTGCATATGTTTCTGTTTGAGATCTGGATCTTTATGTAGCGTCTTGTTGTTTTTATTGTTTAGTTAAAATTTAGAAAATTGAAATTTGCACTCTTCGTTTTAACGATCCGCCTAATTCTTTCATCTTTTAGTTACTTAATTTTTTAAGTGTAGTAACATGTGTTTTTGTATTTTCATAAACACTTTTAGTGAAACTTTTGTATTTTTAGTAACATGTGTTTAACACTTTTTGTGTTTTTTAATTAGGGAAAGCCGGTGTAATTGTTGGGACATGATAAAGTAGTCTAGGGTTCACATTTAAAACCAATTGACGACAGGTGAAATGGCTCAAACTCTTATAAATCCACAAGCAAAGTCTCATACTCTCGATGTGGGATTGATATCGATATCTCTACATGACATATAACATAGATGACGAAAGATAAACACCAAAGAAGTACCATCTGTTTGAGTACGTGCTTTTACAGAACGACACTCGCAAGGGTTTTGTTTTCCACTAACACCGAGGATTGCTGTTCAATTCTATTCAAACTGTGAAGGACAACCAAGAGCTTCAAATAGGAGAAGAAATTTCCGAAAAACTTTTGACCTTAATAGAAGGATCACAATCTGCTACAGTTGTTTCTGTGACATAACTATGCTTAATCCATAGTTCCATATCAATACCCCCTTTTTTCTTTTCTTTTTTTCTTTTTTACGGTGAAAACCGCCGAGACATGCAAGGTGAAGCAGTGGAAATTTGACCAACGTGTGTGTAAGAGCTGGGATCTGAAAGACCATTTGTACGTAAGTATGAAATTAACTTAAATGATCTTGGATTGGATAGAGTACGTAAGTTAAATTAACTTAAATTAACTTAAAATTATTACGTAAGTATTAATTTTATTAATATATATATATATATATATATATATATATATATATATATATAAGTTACTTTGTTCTCTATCTTGTAGATCTGAAGGATCAGTGGCGGATCCAGGATGTACATTTCGTCTAGGCTAATTAGAGTAGCTAAAACGATTTTTTTTTTTGGAGTCAATATTGTTACAAAGATTGTGTTTTTTGATCGAAATGATACCATATTACCATGAATCATAAAGAGATAGAAAAAAAAATGGGGAGAGAAAATAAAAGGGAAAGGATGAAGAAGGAAAAAGGAAGATTAAAATGATACTTGAATCATAAAAAGATAGAAAAAAATGGTGAAAGAAAATAAAAGGGAAAGGATGAAGAAGAAAAAAGGAAGAAGCAAGAGGAGATGCAAGACTCGAACCCAGCTCATGTTGTTTCTAAACAATACACTGAACCAACTAAACCAAATCGAACTTCATGATATGTAGGACAAATCTATTTTAAAGTATTGAGACAATTTTTGTCTAGGCTATAGCCCATATAGGCTCTAACGTAGATCCGCCCCTGTGAAGGATACCTTATGCACCGAAGACGTCATTAGTCACAGCGTAAAGTGCTTCTTGCTGCATCACATCTTGAGCTAGCTATTAGATGTTTTGCATATCTGAATAAACACATAATAAACTCAATAGCATAAGAACACAAACACAAGCACACACCAAATACCAACTGCAAGTACAATACTAAAAGGCTAGAATACACACATGTGGACTGGTTCATTGAAGTCGACATCTTGCAATATCAACTGCACTTAGAACCAAGCAAGAATTAAGTTTTCTGCACTTCAACACTTAAAACGTTAGTGTGAGACTAAAGCTGAATGTAAGCGTGTTGAGTGCATGGATTTCTCCTTGTATATATATCGGCCAGTTAACTAGATAAGAGACTCATCCCATTAGAAGTCCAATATTTGCTTAATAGTTATCAAGAGAATCTAAAGCTTATCACAATTCTTAAGATTAATCAAGTAATTAACATAATGAGTATCATACTTCTGTTAGGAGATACAACCTTAACAGATAACCAGAAAATAGAGTTATAGTCATGTATTTCTTGTTATTTGTATTTAGCCAAAACAATTGTAATGGAGTGAGTGTTAAAGTCCAAAATTTTCTAACACTAGCTGCATGTACCCGCAAGTCTACATATTAACTCAGTTTCCCTCTAGAGGGACACCGGGCGCAGCGGCCTGGACAGGTGAGACAGATGAAATTATTAGGTGTCCATCCTTGTGAAAATGACTCGAAAATGATCCTATTTACAGCACAGTTGAATTACAGTGGGGGGTTTAAAAAAATATTAGATTGTTTGATATTTTGTTGAAGACTGGTATTAAACTGGAGAGCCATTATTAAGAATTAATGATTATGCTTAATTATTTACGTTTTTCAGCGATTTTCATAAGTAATTTGAAAAAAGAAAGAAAAAAAAGATGGGTTTGAGGGAGGGGTAGACCGTCTCCGGTCCCAAAGAGTTCCCCAGTACTGGAGTTGTTTCTTACAGTAATAGTAACCTTCTTTCTGGATGCATCAGGTCGTTTTGGATGTTGGCCAATGGCCACGAAAGATTTTTTCATGTTTCCTTGTTGCACTTTTATTTTCTTGACTACTGTTCCCCTTTATTTCCATAATGCACTGAAATTTTGATGAATATTAATTTGTTTCAGCTCTACAATAATAGTACTAAAAAATATCATGATCACCTAATATTTTTTTTGCATGCTAAAAAGTTGCTCAGAATTATTACATTTCAATTGTTGTGCGAGAAAGTTTTATGATGTTGAAAGGGATTCAGATTGTAATTCAAAGCAAGAAATTATGTTGTTACAGGGTTTTCTTTTTTGATACTCTCTTCTATTGAAACATTAAGTTTGGATGATGAAAGTTGTACTGTGCATGGCAACTTCTGCTGGTGAAATGAGGAACAACAACAGTCTTAATTAAGTCTTAACAATGTTAATACTACTAGATCGAGGAGCTCAATCTTCAACCAACAAGCTATATATTATCAGGTGGCGGCGCGGCAAGCTCCTCCCGGTGACTTTGTTAAGGTTAATTTTGATGGATCAGTAAATGAGAACTAGCAGTTGGGGTCTTTGTTAAACGAAACTCATATGGCATACCCCTTGTCGCAACCACTGTATGCTATGGACTAACAACAGTGCCAGTTGCAGAGGTAGATTGCCAAGAAATATTACGAATTGCTTCTGTAAAAGACAGAGGGTTTAGTGGAATTGAAGTTGGAAGGGATTCGAATCTAGTAATTGATGCAGTTAATGGAGTCATCATCATTAGCCTACCCTAGAGATTTTTTAAAGAAATCATTGCTTCATGTTGTTCTTCCATCTCTTTCAAACATATTTGGAGAGAGAGACAAATACTTTGTAGCTGATGCAAACATATAGGTCACACATTCACACTACCAATGCAGATAATTGCTTCCATGGAACAATTAATAGAATTCATAGTGAGGCTTGTAACGCTTTATTAGTTGATATTGTGAACGTTGGTTGCTCTAATAACTTTTATTTTTTTTAAAGTTATATACAATCTTCCTATAAAAAAGGAAAAAATATGTCGTAAATGACACATAACACGTTCTGAATATATAGGCAGTAAACCACTTAGCTTTTGCGCAACATTTTGATTCTATCTAATGCATACCATGTCTTCTAGCATCGTTGAGAATCTAAGACATCCTTTCGGGAAGAGTTTACAGAAACCAGTTTGGAACTTTAGGAGTAAATACTTACGTAGTGGTAGCTGTTTGTTCCTTTTTTTTTTTTTTTTTTTTTTTTTTTTTTTGAAAGGGTTTTGGGCGTTCGGGGATAATACCCCTTAACGGAAACCCAATTCCCATTCGAGCCGGGTTAGGACCGCCCGTAGACGGGGAAGCTCTCCCAAGATTGTTGCTGCATACACAAGGATCGAACCTTCGACCTTGCTTAAGCCACACTAGCTCCCACCCACTAGTGCAAACAAGCATTGATGTGGTAGCTGTTTGTTCCGGTAACTAACATTTGTGTGATTGTGTCTAACCAAATACAATGTGGTTTACAAAAAACAAAAACAAAACAGAAAGGAGAATGATCGAACTGAACCAGTTAAACAACACAAATCTAATCAGATATATAAAGGACAATAGGTAAATTGTTTAACAATTGTAATAGATGTAATGTCATTTCCATTTCCATTTGTTAGTTGCGTTTCAGCTTTTAAGAACCCCACGTGTTTAGAATAAAGCAGCAGCATAAAGCTTTGATCGAACTCGATCATCTTTTAGCTACGACTCAACCTGGCAAATGGGCGGGTTGGGCGGGTAGCGGGCGGGCTGTGACGGGTTAGCGGGTTCAACGGGCTCAACCCGCTACAACCCGTTAACGGGTTGTAGCGGGTTGAGCCCGTTGAGTTCGCGGGTTACCTATTGGAACCCGTTAAGACCCATTAAGGTGTTTTTTTCCTTTTTTAAAAAATCTTTCTTTTTCTAATCAAATCAAATACCAATATACTTTTGGTATATTGGTATGTTTACAACAAAAAAATCAATGTCATAGATGATGTTAATCCAGGAAAAAAAAAATCAATCTCATAGATGAGTTTGGTAGGATTCCAATTCATCAGAATATACAAGTCATAAGCAAACTAGGAATATATATATATATATATATATATATATATATATATATATTCAGACCAAATCGAGTTTAGACATTGACATCATAACACATCCATAATCAAATATCAGCTTCTTCAAAACTCAAAACTCAACAATGTGCAAAAGCATACTCAACATCTATGGCGACAATCATATATATGTTCAAGATTACCATGTTTCCAGTTACAAATTTCTCCCCACCTTGTTTCTCTTTTGTTATGATCTGCTTTATCCGTCCAATGTCAAGTCTAGCACATTTTCACTAAGTTGCTCCCAATCAGTGTGATGTTGATCTGAAATATATATTAAAAAATTTAGTCAATTTAAAATTAAATGAAACTCACAAGATGAAAAGATATGAAATTAATACAGTGATTAAGTGATAGAGAATTTACCTTTCTTATCAAATAACCAATCACGACAACATAACAATGCTTGAACGGTTTCAGGTAATAGTGAGCTTCGATTTTGGTCCAATACTCTACCAGCAATACTGAATGCAGACTCGGATGCTACCGTAGAAATAGGAATTGTAAGCACGTCACGAGCCAAATGACCAAGTACTGGATATCGTAATTGTTCCATTTTCCACCAAGAAAGAACATCAAATTCTTTCTTTTTTCTATCCAATCTTTCTTCATCAAGATACTTCTGAAGCTCACTTTTAACACTCGAACTTGAACCACTTTTGTAAGTAGCATCAAAATCCTACAAAAAATTAATGAGTAAGTAGTAATCAAGAGATTATGTTTTAACATGAATAATGTCTATTCTGTGAAACAATATACGATTGAGCATGTCTGAGAGGAAATAATAAAAGTGGCTTTGGTAACCCTTAAAACTTTTTATTGGTGGATAGAAAATTCCAACAAACACAATAATTGATTAGTCTAAATGGGATTGAAACCGATATAGAATTTTGCTTTTCAGCTCCCGGGTCTCCATATGGACCCTAGACCACCATTCTTGCCATTACAGGAAAGAAAATATCTGCATACTATGACTATTGCAGCCAATACGGCAATATCAATCATTGATAAAAGTGTTCAGGAAAGGGACATCTGAATTCTAGAATCTAAAACTATTAGAAAAAAAAAAAAACCTGAAATGATATTCAAATGAAAACAATTGAAAAACAAAAGTAGTGTACCTGAAAAAAGGCATAAAACTGGAATATGAACAGAAAGTAAGAACACTGGAATTGCATTACTGAAACTCAGAGAAGTTAATTAGGGGAATCTTTCAACTTGCATCTATTTTTTTTTTTCTCGAATAACATGCAATTACCTTAAAACTGTGACTCATGTAACATGCAAGAGCCGACATTCCATACAATGTAGAGGAAACTCAACTGATGACGATGTGAGTTTTGAATTATATATGATTAATGATCTAACCTTTTACCCGGGCTCACAATTCTTAACAATGCAGTTATTTTCTCCGGTATAAAACTCACTACTCACTTTTCTCTTTTTAATTATCTCTTTATTTTATTTATTTTGTTTTTTTATTTTTTTACTACTCACTTTTCTTTTTCTAATTATCACTTTTCTCTTCTGAAATGATAACCAGTTGAAAAACAAAAGTAGTGTACCTGAAAAAAGGCGTCTTCACCTTCTGTTTGAGAACAACTCTCACCCATAAATCCACTTGCATTGTCAGGTGACCACTTATCCACGTAGACATTGAAGAGAGATGACAATGTGTCCTTGAAAGCCTTCAACTCCATAGAGTCTGCACTGTAGAGACTTTTATAGGCCCACTCTACAAAATCCATCTTGTATCGAGGATCTAACACAATGGCTATACCAAGGACCAAGCTATAATCAGACCAATATTTCTCAAACTTGATGTTCATGTCATTCGCCATTTGTCTCATGAACGGATAGTTGTCTTTCATGGCTTGTTGAATGCTTTGCTGAATCATAAATACCTTGGGGAAAAATAAGTTCGAAGTTGGATACTTGGTTCCAGAAAATAGGCAAGTGACATCATAAAAATATCCTAGGAATCTGGAGGTCTGCTCAACCTTGATCCATTCATCAAAAGAAGGACAACACTTGCAATCTGTGTCACATAATTCAAAGTTGATCAAAGCACGGCGATAGAAGAGTGCACTATCTAGCATAAGATAGGTGGAGTTCCATCTAGTAGGCACGTCTTGTCGCAAAGCTCTCCTACTACTTCCCATTCCAACTTGATCAATAAAGCCCAAAAATCTTTCCTTTCTTGTCATTGAACCCTTGATGTACTTGAGGCACTCATGTATCTTTATCACTGACTGATCAATAGATTTCAACCCATCTTGAACAATTAAGTTCAAGATATGTGCACAACATCGAACATGAAAAAATTTCCCATTTAACAAGAGTAGCCCTCTAAAATTCAACTGAGTTCTCAACTTCTCAACAAAGGAATCATTAGCAGATGCATTATCCAATGTAATCGAAAACAGTTTCTTCTCAATTTCCCACTCACATATCAAAGAATTAATCTTTTCAGCCAAAGCAATACCATTATGTGGTGGAGGAAAACGACAAAAACTAATTATCTTCTTATGCAATTTCCATTCCAAATCAATCCAATGTGCTGTGAGTGTCAAATAACCATCAGTTGTTTGAGAACTCCATAAATCAGAAGTCAAACAAATCCTCCCTTGAACATAACTTAAAATACTATGAAGCTTCAACTTTTCACTTTCAAAAAGCTTTGTAATATGCGATTTAACGGTATTTCTACAAGGCAACTTAAGAGTAGGAGAAATATAATGAAGCATAGCTCTAATTCCCTCATACTCCACAAAACGAAATGGCAAATCATGTCGTACAATAGCCTCAATTACTAATTCATGAAATTTTTCATGCGAAAACTTTGAAGAACGAGTAGAAGACTGAGGTGACACTACAATATCCTTATTATAACATAGGTCATGATGGCGTATAAGGCTACATGTTCCTGTCGCTTTGTCACACTTATACACGGCTCCACACTTGGTGCATTTTGCACGCTCTATCTGATCATCACCCACATGCAACTGTTTAAAGGACAACCAATAACGAGAAGTCTTCTTTCGCTTATGAGAAGAAACCTCTGTTGTTCCTCTTTCTACCACAGCGGGTTCCTCTAGTTCCAATGATATTGATATATCATTATCATCCATTTTCACCACTACTCTGAAAACAAAACAAATTTGAATCTGTGAATCAGTGCCAATGATATTGATATTTTTCATATTCCTATTAGTATATTACAGCAAGGAGAGGAAGCTTTTAACACATGCATTAATCGCAAAATGTTAACACATGTAAATGCGAACAGAAAATATGTCAGGAGTTACCACCAATGATAAAAACTCCCTCAAAAATACTTACATACAGCAAGAAGATGTACACAAACAAATGAAGACAGGTCTTAGTGAAGATATGAAAAATAATGAATCTCAAAGCTTTGGCTTCCAAGCTTAGGCTTTCTGTTTTCATTTCATCAGTTAGATTTATTATTACTTTCCATTCATACAAACAAACAAACTTTGATGTATAAACTTGAAATTTAGATTTCTCCAAGATATCTCTTCCTTTATTTTTCTGAGGAATAGCATTTCCCTAAGAGAGCTGAAAATGTAAAAGATCAGATTTGGCATGTAAGTAGTTCTATGAAATGTAATCAAGTTAATTGAAAAATCAGGCCAAACTACAAAGAAACTCATGCAGATTCTTTAACAGCAAAAGAAACAACCAAAATAGAAAATGCAGGATTGTACTTCACAACGTTTACTGAAGTGTAAGCATAGCTTAACTATAGCATAACCACTTTTAACAGGCAATGTACAATCTACTTGCATATGTGTTTGAAATTAGACCATCCCACCAAGTACCAGAGTATCACACACACTGGAGAGCTAACGAAGCTTAAGCTGATTACAACAACTAATTATCTAATTAGACTAATATGTTTAGTTAAAGACAGCTAAACAGACTTCATAAACTAACATTCACCACAAATTAAAAGAGAATCATAATGAGTCTAACACTTTAACATGAAAACAAATCAAACTTTTATCCTCTCTTTTTTTTCAGTAACAACCGGTCTACGAGGTGATTGTGAAATTTAAGTAATGAGATATAGCAGGTCGTATTCAAATGTTAATTGGCTACTGGCAACTATTCTACTACGATTTTATTCCCCCTTTTTTCTACTTCCTAGGTGATCTCAATTATTCAACTATTTATTATTTGGACCATATTGTAATGTAGTGACAGAAATAAGTTGAATATCTACTACACTCACTGGGGGATTCGGGGTGAGGAACTAGCGGTCCAGAATGAAAACGCAGAAGAAATAAGGACAGCCAAGATGCTTGCTCTTCTGTATATAAATATTTCATTATGTATACATCAGGAGAAAGAGGACAATGATGAGAAATCAACCAGTCTTAGTTCACTTATTCTCTATATACACCTCTGCCATTACTCTTTCTACCTTATCATGATTGAAATCAATCTTCATTCATCTAGAATCCATGAATTGATATTGCCCAGAAAGCAAACCAAACACAGCAAACTCACAAACACCAAATGCACAAAATTAAGAACCCACAGAACACCAACAATCAATAATTCAACAAAATCATTATCAAAGAACAAATTCATACAACAATCCCAGACCCAGTTCAGATTTTGATCCAAAATAAATAAATCTAGAAGAGTAAGAAAACAAAAATCAACATGAATTTTGAGGGAGAGACCGAGACAGACGGGTTTGAGAGACTATTTCGATCTGAAGAGGGACTGAGGGAGAGACTGAGAGAGACTGGTTTGAGGGAGATTGTTTCGATCCGGAGGGAGAGAGAGAGACTGGTTTGAGGGAGATTGTTTCGATCCGGAGGGAGAGAGAGACTGGTTTGAGGGAGATTGTTTCGATCCGGAGGGAGAGAGAGACTGGTTTGAGGGAGATTGTGGGAGAGAGAAACTGGTTTGAGGGAGATTGTGGGAGAGAGAGAGAGAGAGAGAGAGAGAGAGAGAGAGAGAGAGAGACTGCTATGTTAGCAGTGCTAACATTAGTTGTTTTTTTTTTCTTAACGGGTTGGGCGGGTTTCGTTGGGTAACCCGTTTTCGTCTGTTAGTTAGCGGGTTCTTAGCGGGTTGTCAACCCGTTAGTATAAAACTGTAATGGGGAATTAGCGGACGGTTAGCGGGTGGGTAGCGGGTAATGGGTTAAACTGCCAGGTTGAGCTACGACAGTACAGTGTGGGATCACAATTATTCTATTTTTTTTCCTTTTTTTTTCTTTTTTTCACTTCATACATGCATATATAATGTGTTAATATAATGATTATAAACAAGAAACTCTTTATCAAACTCGTCTGATATCATTTGGTCTAGTAGCAAAGGTCTCACCTCTATATGTGGAAAGTCGTGAGTTCGAGTCATACTAGACTCATTGTAGCAAATTGAGTTATTTGGTTGATAAAAAATAAAAACAAAACATTTGTCAAACTCAAAGTTAATAAAACTACTCACACTCTGATGCAGGACGAGATTTTAGTCATGTTCAACAAAGAATATTAAAACGAAAGAAGCGTCGTCACATTAAGAAAATGATTTAAATATTAGAAATTTGTATTCAAATATAGGCTTCCTAATAATGAAATTGATCATAAATTACTCTTTTGAATATATCGGAATTCTCGAGCTTCTTGATTGTGAATCAGATTTTGGCAGATTTTGGCCAGAATGTCCATTTGGAACGCATCATACCTTTCTAGAATGGGAAGGACAAGATCTACAAGTGAGTCTCGTCAGATTTAAGCTAAAAGATGTCGGTTTGATATTCTGATTCGGCATTTAGTATTATTAATTATAGGTTTTCAATTCTAGTTCCTTTAGGTTTTACTGTTTTCTAGTTCTACTCTAAATAAGATTTAGTCAGGAGTTAGGACCTATAAAAATACACCCTCTATGTTGTATTATTTATTCACTTTAATTAATTCATCAATCGAAAGATTCATCTAAATCACAAAGATGAAAAACAAAAGATTCGTTTAACTATGGATATGAGGCGGCGATACAGATTTTATCACAATTATTCTTTTGCTTCTGTTCATGTTGATGTTTAGATCAGCTATGAGAAAATTCAAGGTCTCTGTAAGTTTTGTATGTGGTCTTTTTGATCATGTTGTTGAGGGCTGTGACAAGCTTTTTGTACGAGAAGATGAAGTTTTGCATGGACTCCCGGTTACAGCGATGGGAGAACTGACTATAGCAAAGCCTAAGCTGTTTAATGGCATCTTTCTGAGCAGTGATGTTGCACTGAGGGCTGAAAAACATAAAGAGGAAGCTGTGCAATTGGCTGCAAAAGTGAAGGCCTTAATGCCGGTATAATTACCTGAGAAACACTTGATGGTGAATGATGAGTTGACTGCTAGGGTTCTCAAAGCTTATAAGGCTGGAGGTTTTGTTGTTCCCCCACTTGTTGAGCAACAACAATCTGCCAAATCGAGAAGAAAAAGGATAACAGAGCGTCCTCTTATTCAACCAGGGAAGAAGATGCTTGAGGTGTCCACAGTTTTGAGTCTGGAAATTGAAGACTTTAACTTGAGTCTTCCTAATGAGTTGGGTAGGATTCTGGTGACACCCCCAAAGAAAAAGGGTGGGCGATCAAGAGGGTCTACAAACAAGCCTAAGTAGGGTCCACCTCGCTCTACTCTAAAGAGTAGGAAGAGGTTGTTGAAGATTCTCGAGAAGGATGATATGATAGAGGAAGTAAATCCCTCTATTGATTCTACAGAAGCAATGGAAGTGGTTGGCAAAGAGGTAGCTCTACCTCTAAAGACGAAGTCTCCAACTGAAGTTGTTGCAGTGGAGATGGAGAAGGCAGTAGTTGAAGTGGTAAATTCCACTTCTATTATCACATCTGCTTGATTGGGAGATCGACAAGAAGATAAGAATTATGTTGTCACAGTTTATAACACTTCAGAGTACTTACTCTTCTAGTTTTTTGTTTTATCTTCGTAAAAGATGAATGTACTTGGATTATGTGTTTTTGTATGTTTGTGTAAGGAGCGTACTAGGATAGTTTTTCTGCATAATGACTTTTTTCTGATGGCCCTTTGGGCATGTCATTATTGTACTGTTTGCTGAGCTTCATTAATGAATGACCTCTCTTTCAAAAAAAAAAACTCATCAATCATATTGTTATCAATCAAACTTAAGAGATTTTCTCTTATTTTATGGTAAATTCCAGAGTTCTATCTATAAGTTTGTGCTTCTAAACTCTCTATCTTTTATAGGGTTTAACGCTTGTTAAACCCCCCCCCCCCCCGCCCCTGGTATTTCCCGTTGTGTTACACTCTCTCACAAAAAAAATTTGTTTAGTTCTTATGGTTTGATGTCGACATCTGTTAAGTCTTTAT
Organism: Fragaria x ananassa; assembly: GCA_034370585.1. Lineage (NCBI taxonomy): Eukaryota > Viridiplantae > Streptophyta > Magnoliopsida > Rosales > Rosaceae > Fragaria > Fragaria x ananassa. The sequence goes on along the minus strand of CP139757.1, from coordinate 23,340,301 downwards.
GGTTTTATTTTAATCTGATTGGTCATTAATGTCACAATTTTTCGTCTAAATGGTCTTTCCGTCAATTTTTTCTATTGGAATACTGACGTGGCCATTAAACATATTGTAATTTTTAACAGTTACGTCAACAATTTAAAAAGTGGATTCAAATTGTTTTACTTTATTGTTGATAAAAAAATAAGCATGTGTCACCAATCTATATAGTGGTCATTGGGGTGGTCAATTACAAGGCGATTGGCAAAATCTCTCTTAAGTTGTTGCTCTCAATTTTTATAGAAAGGAGAAAGAAATTAATGTTGTTCATATCAAAATCCATTTGTGTGAGAGCTTAATTAAATATTGACCAATTTACATGTATTTTATTTTTTTTAAAGAAAAAAATTTAGTCGATCGGTGACTTATTGGTTTTATGTAAACAAAGGCAAGGTTTTCCCAAAAATGAGCATTTATATACCATATATTTCTAAAAATGAGCATCAAGATCACAAGATGAGGTCAGTCTGCCTTGTTGACATGCATGGCTTTTTCTGTACTTATGGAATAAGAGATCAAGAACAGATTCTACGCACCAAAGTGTACTTGCACCATTAATATATAAGTGTTCAAATCGTCTTATGGGAAGATCGAATGAAGACTATAGGCCCTTAAAATATTCCTTCATTTCATTTTTATTTTGATCCGATTAAATTAAACGCACATAATAAAAATACATATTCTTTAACCATTAATATGTAAGTGCTTAAATCGTTTTATGAGAAGATCGAATGAAGACTATAGGCCCTTATATTCCTTCATTTCATTTTCATTTTTGATCCGATCATATTAAACACACATAATAAAAATACATCTTTTTTGACCTAGTGTTTTCACCTTCTTAGTTAGAACCACTTGAGACTATTTTTTTAAGTTTCAATTTTGTTAACGGTGTTAGTATATATGCATGTAGTGCGACGTAGATGATCAGATCAAAATATTACATATTAGTTGCTCGGAAGAATTTTCGTAAGAGAACAGAGGGAGTGTGAGTGAAATGAGAATGGAAGCTTTTTCTACCATATTCTGGAATTTTAATATTAATTTTTATTATATAGATTTCTTGGAAGTTTTTGAAATTAATTGCCAACTGAAAAACTTTAGAAGAGAACAGAAACCAAGGTTGTGATTAAGACGGATCATGAATGCAGTTTCAGTCCTTCTGAGAGAAACAAACAAAAATTACAGCTATATAATTAAGGAAGAGGTACTGGAAAATAAGGGAAATTACAAAATCGAAATGGGGGATAGGAAAAAAAGGAAAACCAATAAGTGGGTAGTCTCTCTACATGCACACCTTAATAATCTTATTCATGAGGCACATGTTGCCCGTTTAGCTTAGATCAAAAACTGTGTAATTGAACAAACAAACCCAGCTCGATCCTTTCTTTCAGTTTTTCTGGTCGATAAGTCCAGAAATGACCAGAATGCAATGCATAAGGTTGAGCCAAATTAAATATGAGAGAGAAGCACCAAGGGGAAGAGAGTGAGTAAAGATAAAGCTAGCCTTAGGAAGCGGTGAGATCATGGACTAAATTCAGGAAATCTTGACATATGTGGATCAATATGTACAGACTTCATATCCCAAAAAAAAAAAACCAGATTTAATTAATAAACCAAAACAGAACAGAAAAAAGAAAGAAAGAAAGAGCAGCAGTTTCCAGCTATTAGCTAATGCTTTGCTTTGCTTTGCATGCCAGTTTTTACACGTTTCGACTGTACTTTTGGGAGTTTTACTGCAGCTATCTTCGATTTGATCACCAACCCCCATATCATCATCGTCATCGTCATCACCATGATCATTACAACCCAGTTCAGCTTAATTAGCTTCAGTTTAGGAAATTAAAAATGGCAGCTCTCTTACTCGATCTCAGAAGATTAAGTTAGGATTTTAGGGCAAATGTGAATGGATTAGAGAGTGTTGAGCAACACACAGAGCAGCTTCGGGAGTGATTTAGTAGTCTGTTAATCATCAGCTTGATTAATTAGCAATAAATTATGCTGGAGAAGAAACTAAATTGAAACAGAAAAATCGACAAAGATTTAGAAACCCTAGCTAAGCTAAGCTCGCTAGTTAAACTATGATTGATAGAACTACATGAAAATTATTAATAGAACTACATGAAAATTCACAGCAGAGATTACAATGGCTTCTCTCTCTAGCTTACTCTTAGTTCTTACTAATTAGTTACCTCGCATTAATTAGTGACTGAAGCTAGATAATCTAACAAGCAAGCTAATTAAACTACAAACATCGATATCCATGTCTCTCTCGCTCTGAGCTAAATGAAACTTGATTTGAAGACGATCGATGGCGATGATGATGCTAATCAGGAACCCTAATTAGGGCTTCTTACCGATAGTGTGCTTGTTGTTGTGCATCCAAACCTTGAGCACCTGTCGTTTCACCCCCGTCTCGGCGCAGAACTCCTCCACCGCCGCCTCGTCGTGCTTCTGAATCCGCCACCCCACCTTCTCTGCAAACTCCACCATCTTCTCCTTCTGCTCCGCCGTGAACTTGGTCCTAAATCTCTTCCTCAACAGCCCACTCCCGCCGCCCCCGCTAGAACTCGGGTTAGACACGTCATCGAGCTCCTCCCTGCTGTGGGACCCGCCCGAGCCAGCCGCCGCCGGCAAGGCCAGAGGCCTGTGCGGCTGCGCCGGGGTGAGGTGGAGGTAACCCGAAGGCGGGGGCGGCGGATAAGGGTGGCGGTAGTAAGCCGAGAAAGGCTGCTGCTGGGAGTGTTGTTGGTGGGCGATAGTGGGCTCCTTGCGGTGGAAGTTGCGGTGGCAGTTGCACGCGGCGCATTTCAGCGCGTCGAGTGAACCCTCCTCTCCGGCCGCAAGGAACTCGCCGCAGCCGTCGAGGGCATGGCCTCCGATGTTAACGGCGAGATTCTTCAAACATTCTCTGTACCTGATAGTAGGAACCCTTTTTCTGGCGGCGCCATCTCCTCCTCCGCAGCTAGTGGAGCCCATTTTGAACCTGGAAGCGTCGTAACCTGGCGGTGTTGGCGCCGCCGGGCTCAGCTCCATGTCCTCGTCTTGGTCCTCGTGATGGTCGTTGAATTCCATGCTCTCTGTTTCTCTTTATTTCTCTCGGGATGAGGTGAAAGTGAAGAGCGGAAGGATCTACCTAGCCGGTAGCTAGCTACCTGCAACTGAAACGGATGATCAGCACCATCGGAGATATACATATAAATATGACCAAGGCTTTTGTTTGTATTATTACATCTAACTACATCTGTTACTTAATAACGTAATAATTAAAATAAATTATTAATCTTTTTATTTTGAAAGAAGATAAAAAGGATTCAGTATAGCTCAGAGCCGGAGAAGATAAGAAAGAGGAAGAGAGTGTGGCCATCAATTCCTCTATATGAAGAAAAACACCTGTCTTAGTCTCTCTCTTTCTTTTAATAAGTAGCCAAAGGTTAAATTTTCAAAAAACCTTTACTGGGTTTTTCCTTGTACTCATTTCTCTAGTTAATTCGATGTGAAATTATTATGGCACTATGGTTCTTCTTTAGGGTTCTGGGTTTTCCTTTTCTGTTGAGACGACAGTACTGGCCTCTGTTTTGTATAATTATTTTCTCTCTGGTTAAAAGTAAAGACTGGGGAATCACTTTCACAGTATTAGCATGAAAATGGAAGAAAGGAAAATGGCAGAGAAAGAAGTGATGCCCACTTGACCAGTATTCTCCAAAACAGTGACGTAGCACTGATGTTTGGGAACACGGATAAGACTGATATACCTGTTTCCCTATAACCAACCCACTAGTTTTGTACTCAAATGTTGCATAGTGCACCACTAACTCAGAAAAGATGAATGGAAATTAGTCGAATTAAAATAATTTTTTGTTTCTCAGTATCGCTAACGTACACTGTAGTACTATATATATCAACTTCAACTTCAACTTCAACTTCGATAACAAGGTGCGATAATTGACCTCATACATTACTGAATGAGTTTATGTTCTCTTCCATACGCGTTGGATATATTAGCCGACGTAAGAAAAAATGATGTTACGGTAAGGATAGATAAACTTTAACTTTAATTTCATGTGATAATTATAAGGATTTACAAAATAAGAAAACAGTGTAACACGAACAATCAATTTCAGTTGGGTGTAACTCTTAATAAGAGATAACTTTAAAGAAGAACTGCATGCAATGCTTAAATTATTATTATCATTATTCTTATTCTTATTATTGTTAATTATGATTGAAGGATTATGTTTTGGTGTGAAAGGTGGTGAAAATCTTAGCAAATTGACCTAACTACATTGGTGTTTTATGGTTTTAGTTTAGGTAATTTGATTATTTTGTTTCCTTTCATGCTAATTTGGAGTACTCGTTGCAAAATGATTCTTCTTCTTTTTTTTAAGATTTTTATTGTAATCAGTTATTCAGTTACTGCTTTTAAGTCTACATAAATGTATTTTGTTTGTGTTATTCATATCTTATATATGCAATATATTAAATAAAATTGACAGTCTCTTGTTGCATGTAGATTTTCATGTGCGCATTAAAGCTATGGAGTTTAACGTTTATACAGTTTTACTTCATGTGATCTTGTGTCATTTTATTTCGCAGTTAGCAAGTTAACTAAATGTGTTTGTCAGTATAATTTTATTTCAACCAGAGATTAACAATAACTAATAAATCATGTTTTAATTTTCTATCTTTTTTTTTTCTTTCTTTCTTTTGACATGGTATGAGAACTAAGTGAGTGATCTATGTACGCTGGGGGATAGATATGGATGAACCGATGAACTATCTACCAAAAGGATTAATGATTGATGACATGAGGCAAATGAAATGAAGTAAATAGAGGGTGGCATTGAGGGCAAGTTTGGTGGTTGAAGAATTGGGAGCAGAAGTGTGGTAAGCTAATGAGTAAGGAGCAAGGACAGTACTGATTTGACATGGCAAAAAATTAAATTGTCGGCATTTCTGGGAGCTGCCGACGTGCCCTCCATTTTCAGACATTGTGTTCATCTCACGTCCTCTCCGCTCCTCAGCAGTTCAAACTTTCACATCCACCTCTTCATCTGTTTAATCAAAATGCTCGTCTTTTTTCTTTTCTTTGGAGAAGTGGATAGCTGGGTAGCCTCTGGGTGCGTACTATACTTATACTGTTATACATGCATCAAAAACTTTACGGTTTATTATGTCTCGTCTATGGGATTAATTCAATCAACATTTAACCAGTTGTTCATGTTATTGTGTAATCAGTTTCCTCCTTGGTGACTCGGGTATGCAATTGAAATTCAGTTAAAATAAAATTGAAACTTTGGGAAAAAAAGGCTGAGATAATTATATGAGCCAATAGTTTGTTATGAAATGATGAACCAATAGTTCAGTGACCATTTTCAATCTTAAATTTTCAAAATTAATTAATGTTTGGATGAAATAAACAAATTAAAAGAACGAAAATGTTGCAAATTGGCTAACTTTAAAACTTAAGTAGCAACTTGGCAGAAATAATATGTCGGGTAGTAAATTTGCTAATTGTGAAAAAATTGTGAAAACCTAAGGTAGTAAATTTGTTAGAATGAAACCTAAAGTAGCAATTTGACACAAATTGGTCAAACCTGGGATAAAAATTTGGCTACAAAACCTTTTTATATGGGAGTTTTTTAATTGTTCTTTGTATTCTTCAATTTCTACTTTCCTTTTAGCAAATTAATGATATTTTGAAACACATGGGTGTTTTTCATTTTATGTGTAACACGGCCTCAGGATTTGTTAATCAGAACTTCACGAGTGGGCGAGCAAAGAGATTCTTAGGTATGAACACATTTTTCTTATCTCCTCTACTACATGATGAGAATGTTTTATATATGTTTCCAATAAGTACGTATTACTTACCCCATTTTTGCTTAACGATACCTATATGCTAAAAGAATAAAGGATGACAACAACTTGTAAATATGTATGGAAAGACCCGAACCTATATGCTAGAAGAACAAAGGATTTGTTGAAGTAATTTAGAGCTCACATCTAAAATCAATTGATAATTAATAGTGAGGCCCAAACTAACATTTGAATATGAATCCTCATTTGAATCAGCTACTGGTCAAATGAGGACTCCTATCCAAAACAGGAGATGTGCACAAATCTGTGGTGACCTACTGTATCAGTCTATTGGGATTAAAACTCGATCAATGAACTTAAGAGGCACGCAACTTAATTATTTGATTTTTTTTTTTGAAAAAGTAAGTTATGAATTTCATATATTTGGGTAAAACAAAGGCCTGAAGTGGTCATTGCATACTCTATCCCTATCATCTAAAGATAAATAACAAAGCCCTGAAGTAGTCATTGCATACTCTACCGCTATCATCTAAAGATAAATAAGTATTTGTGAGACATACCTCACCTAGTACATATGATAGACTATTCTTTAATAATCGTGCTCACTTATTTTGTAAGCCTATTTTTACTGATGCATAGACAAATAGGCTAATTTTATGAATGGTATAAACAAAATTAAAAACATTCCTTGCCCTAGAACATGACAAGTTTATTACTATGAACAGAAAGCTAATTAACGAACATCCTTGCCCTTAGAGTTAGGGCTAGCTAGGTACGTTGCATGTTATCAACCCGCATGGTCACACCACCTTCAGCTCCCTTCTTCTCCTCCATAGTGAAATTCTTAGTGTTCTTGGAACAAAATGGACGTCCTCTCTTCTTCTTCCCGCAACACTTGTTCCATCGCCACTATTAGAGCTCTTATCTTAATCCAATAGACCAAGAGCCCTTGCTGTGATTTTAGGAATATGAGTCTTTTGTTTCTTAAGGTAGGATAGCGGGTTTTCACCAGTAGAACAGTTCAACGGCTTGAGTTTCTTAGGAGATGCAGTGGGAGACAAAGGACGTCCCCGCTTTAGTGTTTCAACGACCTTCTTCCCCTTGTCAATTGTGACCACCGCTACGGAGTCAGGATTAGCTTCCTCCAGGATAGTTTCCCGACGAATGATAATTGGCTTACGAATAGTTGGCTTTGGATCAAAGAGACCACACATCACATAAGGGGCAGACACATTTTCCGATCCCTTAAATTGAAAGGTTGCATCAGTCTGGCCAATCCTATTTAGAGGGAAGGACGCCGGAAACACCATTTTGGATGAACTTGGGTTAGGGTTTCCACCTCCAACCCTAGGCAGACACCATTTTCATGTTAAATTAAGTCACAATGCTTACACATACTGTTGGAATTCATAACCCTAATTTGTTGAGTAGCCGTAAATAATCTTTCATCTTTGAAGATGTACGTACTTGCGACTGTCGAGACATTCCTGATGTATCGATCTTTCTCCAGTGCCTTTGGTATGTTCAAGATCCCCACCCAGAAATAAAGCTTGTTCATCGGAATGGAAGCAAGATTCTTCAAGCCATCGTACTCCTCCAAAAAGGCAGGTTGTCACACCCCAAACCTAGTGTCGATGGTTTCCAAGCACTTAACACCGAATTCAAGGCGTAAGCAGGAAAAATAAAAGAAAATAAAACAATTTCAAATTTTTTTTCTCGAAATTGTCAAAAATAAAACGTTTACAATAACAAAACTAATTACAATAGTAAAATAGGTCTTGCGATCTATCTGACTTCTAATCTTCCATAGTTCTTTTATATTCTTGTACACGTCAGCTAAACGTCACAGTTAGACATCTCGAAAGACGTGTTGTATCTCGTATAAACAAGAACAAAAATCTTTAGGGGTGAGATTACGTTTAGTAGGGCCAAACCTCTTTAGGTTATGCTTAACTATGTCAAACAATTAAGTTATCAATCAATGCCATATATAACAATTCAATGTATATACAATGTACTCTCTTCACTCAATTATTGGGCGCGCAATCAGTCCACACATCAAATACAAGTGAGTCTACACGTCACATACCATGTATTTTACTAACCGGGGGAGAATCTAGATGTCTCGAATATATTATCTTACAACCAGTAATTTTTTTAACACCAATACCTATTTTATAATTCATTTTGTTATACACATGGTTTCTCGATCCGTAACCCGATAAGATCATTTTATCGATGTCCGCCATCGAATGAGCATATTTTCTTCGTCTTTCCACGAGTGGGCTAATCATAGATCCCGAAAATAACTCATAAGGTAACTCAACTATACAAAATGTATCTTTTCTATCAATCTTATTCTCATCTCTCCATAAGCATCAATCTTACTATCATCACAATGCATTATGTATGAAACAAGTATCAATACTCGTAATATATATCATCCAACACATGTTTTCATGGAAAGTAATAACAACAATCATATAACTCAACGATTACACATGCCTTTAAAAAAACGATAACAAACAAGAATTAATCACTTAATAGTACACAAAACATCGATTTCAAGTAATAATCTAATTATCAAATTTATAGAAAGGTTCCCCGAGAGACCCTACCTGGAATCCGAGTTTTAACTCCGACGCTAACTAAAATTAGTAACTCAACAACATGATTCTGAAATCTTTATTCTTCTACTCCTGGAATCCTTGCTACTTGTAGTCAGTTATCGTATTACTTTGTTTCGAAAAAACCGACGAATCACCATAAATCAATGCGATCAATTATTCCAAAATTGATAAAAACACACAAATCCTTATTTCGCAAGTCCTCTCACTGTCACACCCTAATTTTCGAAGCATAAATTTTCAAAACTTTGGGCGTGATATAACTTAAAATCTTAATATCCCAAAACCTACTTAACAACTTCCAAACAAAAATCAAATATTGAAAATGTAAATGTCAACAAACTCATCAACTGAGTTAAATATTATATCTCCCTAATTACATCAACTTCAAAAGTCTAGTATTAATAGAGTCGCTCACATGAGCTTAAAAACAACTGTCACAATATTCAAATATATATACATCGTCTAAAACTCAGTTCCTATTCCATTGTCCCAGCCCTGCTGATATCAATTTTAGAAACTAATATCAAATTTCCGGGGTATTACACTCTACCCTCCTTAAAGAAATCTTGTCCCCGAAATTTAAACACACTTCCCTACAAAATTCACTACCACCACTTGGCTAACTATACAGAAACAAGAGTTACTAAGGATGCGAACTAGTTCACCACTCACTAAGAGCTCAACCATTCCAAAAACACACATCCCACTAAAGTCAAACCACAACCAACCCAATTATAAGATAAAACATGTTATCACACACAGAAGACAAGTCACAAGGGATTTTCCACACAGAAGTCCAACACACAAGTGTTAACTACATTCATAAGGCACAAACGCACCGCAACCTAACAAAAGATAAACAATTAACTCACCTAAATACTACTGGGTCAGAAGCAACTGTCTCTGCTGGTACCCCTGCTTGTCCTCCTGAGGTCGAGTACACTCTCTAGGAAAATGCCCCACCTGCCCACAACTATAGCAAGCCTGAGCCTTCCGCTTGTTGCACTCCCTAGAAGTATGTCCCACCCCATCGCAACGATAACATCTCAAAGACTCTGCCTGTAAGATAGGTGCAGTTGCCACTGTATCTAGAGCCTGCTAATGAGTCTGTTGTCTCTTCCCAAATGCACCATGATGACCCTCAGAGCCACTGCCCCCTGCAATGGTCTTCCCCTTTCCCATGCACATCTCTTAGTCCCTCAGCCTCATGCATGGCCTCATCCTGCTCAACTGATAAGGCACTCTTAATTGCCTCTGCTAGAGTAGGAAATCAGTGGGAAGTCACAATATTTCTGAGCTCATGCCTCAAACCCCTAAGAAAAGTAGGCGCTCCCAATCTAATAATCTCTGGAGCCAGCCTGACCAGACTTAGACCATCATTTACCACAACTGGCACCGGTGGCTCCAACTCCACCTCCTCCTCATAAAAATCATCTACAAGCAGAGAAGTAAGTAAACCTTAGTTAACTCATGCATAAAACTTAAACCAAAGTTTAAGTCTAATACAACATGCATTAACCAAGACACTAACTCAAGATGGAACATAAAGATTCGAAATCCCACTAACAGAGTAATCCCTACTCTGACATCCTACTAACCTAGAGGCGACACCTAACCCTTCACATACCCAATGACATATCAATATCTAAGAAACTTATGATGGTGATCCGCTGCAGTCAGGCCATCACTCCGAAGTACTGATTATCACCAAATATGTAAACATAGGCTCTGTTACCAAGCTGTCACACCCCAATTTTCGAATGATAAATTTTCAAAACTTTAGACGTGATATAACTCAAAATCTTAAAATCCCAAAACCTGCTCAACAACTTCCAAACAAAAATCAAATATTGGAAATATAAATGTCAACAAATTCATCAACTGAGTTAAACATTATATCTCATTAATTACATCAACTTAAAACTCTAGTATTAATAGAGTCGCTCACATGAGTTTAAAAACAACTGTCACAATATTCAAATAAATATACATCGTCTAAAACTTAGCTCCTACGTCATTGCCTCAACCCTGCTGACAATAACTTTCACATATGAAGTCTGTTTTACGGTGTCACGTGTCTATGAACTCGTATAGTCGTGCTCTACAACTTTCGTGAAGGAAGTTTCTCGAGAAGCCTAACAGATTAAAAAGTCAACTCTTGACCCTTCAAAATAAGCATTTTTTAAGAATTTAAAAACTCGAATACTTTCATTCCACTCACTAGTCCACAAATCCGCACAACTCCTACTTAGATATCAAATTTCCAAAATAATATTATAAACTAATATCAAATTTCCGGGTATTACACTCACTTTCTCTAATAATGCCGAATCAAATGTCGTACATACGTACTCACTTCACTTTAACTCCACTTTTAATCCGTCTTGAAGTAGTTTGATTACGTCGTCAATCTCAATAATGTACCGAGCACCAATCCAACTCCATATTAATTGATCATCAGCTCCACTATGTACTTACTTATTCATTATCATTATCAATCAATCCTTCAGCCTAATAGTTCATTATCACATATCATCTCTATGTGGTTGTCTAAAACAATTAAGCTAAGTACTAACCATCAAAACTAAATGAAAGCAATAAAACCCAATTCTTCTGTCCCCGTACTGCTCTCAGACTACAAAGAAACCTACAAGCCAACTTAATCTGTCCAATTACCCAACAGCACACCTTCTTGACATTAAACAAAACTACCAACTAATCTGTTTTAAACCTTCTGCCAAAATCAATACAACTAATCAAACTCCAAATCATGTTCTTGCAGTTTCACCAACCAAACACCAAAACAATACCACCGCCGCAGATCAGTCGTGCACAATAGCTGCACACACTGCCCAAAATCCCAAATTCTTCAAAACTCCACTAATATCAAAATCAAGCATCTCAAATCACTCCATCAATTACATATACTAATTCGAAAGCCAGAAACTACAAAAAAAAGGCCACCGCCGTCGTACACGGTGGCCACAGAAGGTGGTCCATTCTTCTCGAGACCCTACTGTTGAGATATATCCCACATCGGGAAAAATGGGACATTGTCTGTGGTTTATAAGGGTTTGGGCCACTCCATCCATTGCCAATTGATTTTGGATGTGAACCCCAGACTACTTTATCATGGTATCAGAGATTTTACCTTCCCTTATTGATGTCCGAGAAACAATGTATGGTCTGAGTTACTCTACTTATAACCAATCTTCCTCATGAACTGTGAAAACCTTCCAAACCAAGCACGAGGTGATTGTTTAAGACCATACAAAGACTTTCTCAATCTGCACACAAAGTTACCTGAAGGATCAGTTTTATATCCAGGTGGAAGATCCATATACACTTCCTCTATAAGTTCTCCATGAATAAAAGCATTTTTGACATCAAACTGTTTAAGAGGCCAGTTCAAGTTAGCAGCAAGAGAGAGCAATACCCGAATAGTGTTCATCTTTGCAACTGGTGCAAATGTTTCATCATAGTTAATGCCATATGTCTGGGTGAATCCCTTTGCTACCAGACGTGTTTTATATCGACTCACTGACCCATCTAGATTATGCTTCACTGTAAACACCCAGGGACATCCCACAACCTTCTTTCCATGTGGTGGAGATACAAGTTCCCAAGTATTGTTCTTCTGTAATGCTTCCATCTCTTCGTCCATTGCTTTCCTCTATTTTGGATCTCCCAATGCATCCTGCACTTTATTAGATACTGATACAGCAGATATTTGATTCACAAATGATTCATATGACTTAGACAATCTCTTGGTAGACATAAAATTTGCCACAAGATATTTAACTTTGGCTTAAAGGGTAGGTTCATACTTTTTAGCTGGTTTACCCCGAGTAGACCTATTTGGTAACACATATTGTCTACTATTAGCATCACTAGTATCAACCCCAATAGAATTACTAACCTCAGATGGAAGATCTTCTGTACCAGGGAGACATGAGTCAGGGGTATTAGTAACATCAGGCAAGGAAGGAGGGGCAGTAACGCTTTCAGCATCTGACTCTTGAATCTCTGGAGCAATGATACCAGAATCATCTGGTGGTGCCTGTCTGTCATCGTCTTGTCCCTGTACCTCTGGTGTATCGGTAACCTCAACTGAATGACATGTCTCCCCCTCTCCATGATACAGCTCTTCAAAATATGAGTGCTCCCCCTGAAGAGCAGTATCAGAAAAGGTGTAATAGCTCATAGCCTCAAAGAAAGTAACATCCATAGTGACATAATACTTCCTATTAGGTGGATGATAGCACTTGTACCCTTTCTGATGGCCCCCATAGCCAACAAACACATACTTAATCGCCCGGGCATCCAATTTACATGACCTTTGACTCTTTGGGATATGAACAAATGTAACACAACCAAAAACACGAGCTGGAAGATTATGAAAGGAAGATAAAGAGACATAAGAAGCTAGTACCTCGAATGATACTTTTCCCTGGAGGACAGTAGAAGGAAGACGATTAATGAGATGGGCAGATGCGTAGATAGCATCACCCCATAGATTCTTGGGACAATGGGCACTAAAGAGAATACAACGAGCCAAATCAAGTAAATGACGATTTTTCCTTTCAAATACCCCATTCTGTTCAGGTGTGTAATGACACGTTTTCTGGTGGATAATCCCATGTGTTGTAAGAAAGACTTAAATACACGATTGACATATTCCCCCCCCCCTCCCCCCATTATCAGAGCGAAGAATTTTAACTTTGGCATTGTACTATGTTTGGACTTCAGAAAGGAAGGCTTGAAAAGCCGGAAAAACCTCATCCTTAGTTTTAAGAAGAACAACCCAAGTAAGACATGTACAATCATCAATAAATGACACATAGTATCGCATACCAGACACAATAGATTCCTTTGAAGGTCCCCAAACATCAGAATGAATTAATTCAAAAGAAATGACACTTTTATTAGAAATACGAGATAAATAAGTTGAGCTATGACTGTTGCCCAAAACACAGGTTTCACAATGTAAGACTGACTCATCCACACCAATAAACAAAGAAGGCTTGGATTTTTTCATAACACTAGAAGATGGATGCCTTAAGCGACGGTGCCATAACCAAACTTCACTTAGCTTGTCAGAATTGGACATTAAAGCCGCCCGGGACTGTGCTCCTAGTTTTGCCCCTACGTACGTCTGATCCAAATGAAACAACTTGCCCCTCAGATACCCCCGACCTAATAACTCTCCAGTGAGAAGATCCTGAAAAATCACATACATAGGAAAAAAAGTCACAGAGCATTTGGATTCAACATTCAACTGTGGGACATATATCAAATGATGGGATAAAGCATGTACATATAGCACATTTTTAGCACTATTGTGGGAGTGATACTAACTGACCCATTTCTGAACACAGGGAAGACCTCACCGTTAGCATTAGTAACATAAGGTACGGGTGGAGATGATAATTCATTAAAATAAGATTTGTCATAAGTCATACGATCGGAGGCACCTGAATCAATAATCCATGTATCACCACCAACAAAGTTAGAAATATTTAAGGTCATACCTATCTTGCCACGACCAGCGACAGATACTGAGGGTGTGGCACCTCCTGCTGTATGATGATCACATCCGACCACACCATAGATGTCTGGTTCCTGGACCAACTGGATAGCTGCTTTCGCCTTGGGCCGATATGTAGGCCTTTTAGACCTAAGATGCGGGTACAACTTCCAACAAGATTCACGAGCATGGTCACCATTGCAGTAAGAGCAAGGAGAACGAGGTTGATTCCCAAAGCCTGGTGGTGGTCCTTGCTTGTGGAGTGGAATAGAACTTGATTGCTGAAGGAGTGGTGCTGGTGCTCTTGCCTGAATAGTGAGACTGGAGACTTCAAGTTGTGCTTGAGTAAGGCTGTTCTGCTGAGACTCATCCTTACGGATATATGTGAAAGTTGTAGTCAAGCTAGGAGGTTCTGTCATTCTGAGCAGCTCTCCTTTGGCACTGTTATGTTTTGCATCAAGGCCTCTCAAGAAGTGATGAACTCGCTCAAGCTCCTTTTCCTTTAGGTACCAAACAAGATCCTCTTGATTTTTAATCTTGCAAGGACGCTTCACATCAATTTCAGCCCAAATGTTCTTTAGCTTGGTGAAATATTGCGCCACTGGCTGCCCATTTTGTTGCATTGCTGCAACAGTACACATCAACTCATGAACCTGTATGAAATCAGACTTATTAGCATACAAATCTTCCAATGTCTTCCAAATTGCTTGCGCAGTATCACATTGCTCCACCAGGTCAACTATTTCCTCATTCGTGGCCTTGTACAAGACTGACATCACAAGACCACCATCTTCCCACTTAGTGTAAGCAGCAACATTACTTGTACTAGGGACCTCAATCACCCCAGTTACATGTCCCATCTTGTGCATCCCTCGGAGATGAGCCGTCATGATTTTCTTTCATTTTCGGAAACTGGTTCCATTGAGTTTGGTTCCCCCAAAGGAACCACTTTCAGAATTCTTGACTGATACTTCAAACTTCTAAACATCATTGACCTGAGAACTTTCTTCTCTAGAACTCATTGTAACACAAATACCAAATTAGTAGTTTATGCAGCGACAACAATAAAGCAAGGATGAGAAAACCTGCTTTGGGTGCACTTGCACTGTTAACGCACTTGCACTGTTAGTGCACTTGCACTGCCAGTCAATACCAACTGAAACCGGGTCGGGTCACAACATACGAACCGGGTCGGACAAGGCTTGTCGGTTGCGTCGTCTGGCGTCTGTGTCGTCACGTCTAGGTCGAGACGACGACAGAGATGCGAATGAGGCCGGACGTCAGACTGGACGGGACGACATCTTCTGGGCGGACGTGGACGGGACGACGTCTTCCGGGCGGAGATGGCAGCCAAGGCACGGCGACGGCTTCTGGGGTCGGCCGCAGGCTTAGGGCAGACGATGGCAGTTCTGCTCGGCGGCGGGCTTAGGGCAGTCTAGTGGAACCCGATGGTGGCTGCTACTCCTTAGAACACGAACCTTGAAGTCAAAAAAAAAGTCGACAGTTAAACCCTAACAATGGGTTTTAATTGAAAGAATAGTCTGACAGAGAACCAACGCCAAACGAAGAATTCCAGCGGAAACAAAGAGACAAAGTCCTTCTGGATCTTTGGTCTGATACCAAGTCAAATATAACAAGGTTTGGAGAATAAATTTTCTGATGATCTTATTCATTTTACAGAAGAGGCTATTTATAGAGATACTACATGTACAAACCCTATGTACTATGTACTACATGTACTACACATATAGAATAGGAAAGCAATAACAAATTAATTTACATTCCTAAACTGACTTCATGACTCACGTTAACACCTACTTTCTCCAAATCTCATCAATCAATCTCAATTTCAATTATACAGAGGCGTATAACTCGATAAATGGACAAGTTTGATACCTGGATTGAAATTAGAAGTCGCCGTAAAATACCAAAAACATGGCCTAAAACCTAGAACAATCCTTAGCTCGATTCTCCCTCCTCAAGGCTTCTCTTGAAAAACCAGGACCATAGAGACGTTCGCTAAGTTGAGGCAAAGTTACCAAATCCACTCTTGCTCACCACAGTGGCCAGAATCCAAAGTTGGCCGGCGAACCCAGAAAAAGCTTCCCTTATTCGATTCTTTCTCACTGAAGCTCCATCGACGAAATCAAGACCATATGAAGGATTATGAGGCCGAGACGAACCTATCCACACCGGTAAGAGACCTCGATTTGGCCGAAATCAAAAACTTGCTGAAGAACCCAATCACCTTGTATCCTATGGCCGCCCGTGGGAATTCGAATTCGAGATGCGGTCGGACGACACACAACGCCTCCGAGCTTCGTCGCTGTGAAACGGCTCGAGACCAAGTCGGTATGAGCTCAAACTGAAGTTGATTCAATATCAAGTATTTATAGTTTCAAGTGGACGACCCAGATTGAACGGTTCCTTAAAATCCAATGGTTGCACAGTTTCTATTTTTAATTAAATTTTTAGATAATACTAACTTCCAAAAATCATTAAAAGTAGCCTTGATGTCCGAAAACACTTCCGTAAACCCCCCCCCCCCACGAACTGGTAACATCGTCTAGGCTAATCTTATGGGCTCGAAAGACAAAACTTAACAAACGAAAAATTTAAATAATTTTCGAAAGCTACTAAAAATTTAAATAATAATAGAAATCAAAATAAAAATAGCTTGAAAATAATTTTTCTTAAAAAAAATAGAAAATCAAATTTCTAATATGTTACAATGCATGGCATCCTGAGATAGTACAAAATGACCTCCTCTAAAAACTTTGTTTCGATCTTTTGGGAAATCAAAGCTGATGATGAACAGATCTCGCCCCCTTGCTTGGATCCAAAAACGACGCTGGAGTAACAAGATTAGCTTGAAGTGATTCTATAGGTCATCAGGATTGACCTACGTCGAGTTGGTGGTGCGTGCCAGAAGATAGAGCCTTGGATTTGGCCGAGGTTCATTAGGGCAATCAAAGTGAGAGATGTCAATGACATCACCACTAGCAAGGGCCAAGGAGGCGGCGAAGCTAGCTGTGACGTCGTCTAGGGTGAAAGACATGGTGAGCAAAGAGATCGGGACTGAAACTGTAGGGAATTGGGGTTGAATCTGAGGTAGAAATTTTGCTGAAATAGGGGTAGCTAGGGTAGGGTTTAGTAGGAGGCTGTCTAGGGTTTAGATAGTGCTAGGGTTTTCTCCTAGGTTTAGAGCACGACGGCGTGCATAGTTTTCCGTTATTAACATAGTAATTGATTGATGGAAGAATAACTTAATTATTTGATGTTTTGGATTATGTGATTGGATATTGATTAGACTACTCAACTGGTCGTTACAGTTGCCCTCGTCCCGGTATGTAGTAATGTTAGATTGACGTGCGTGCTTTAGTTTGACTTTGAGTTATCGTACAAAAAAAAAAAAGGGAGGGCTCCTTCTACAGTACTCTATTCTACTTCACTGTGGCTAGCCTCACCCAAACAGAAACTTCTCTCTCTTAGTTTAAATGGTACGTTTTAATTTAAATGAGGTTTTTTGAGAGTCTACACTTTACATTAGATGGACAAAGGGCAATTCCAACAAAGATGTGCTATTTGGAGCATATTCTCGTAGCATTATTGTTTGAGCCCAGTGTGCGTTTTTGGTCCAAGACTCGAGAAAGGCTTGGATATCATTTGGGCCAACGCCTGTGGCCTTTTTAGCCCACGAAGGGTGGCGAGGTTTGGCAGCACGTGACGTGGATTTTATCCAGAAGATTCTGATACCTCGCGAGAATCGGTGTCCTTGCGGGATCCTTATCTCCAGTTCGCATGAGACTCTATAGTTCTTGCGAGGATGGGTTGGAAATGACTAATAACGCCCTCGGGATAAGGTTGCTTAGTGTTTGAGTTCGCTTACTACACGACAAATGAAGTGCAGCGAGGCAGGGAACGAAACCTAAGCGAAATAGGTTTGACACGTGTTGTATAGAGCGCACGACTGACGAGTTAATCGTATCCTTGTGGGATTCTAATTGCAGAGTCCGCATTGGATTGTGAGTGAGTCTCCACGAGTTGCTTACGGATGAGTATATAAAGAAGCTTTACAGCTTACAGAAGGACACACAATCAATCAATCAACAAATCTCTCTCAAACAGACGTACACAGTCGAAACCTTCGAGCATCCTCGAAACCCTTACGCTCTAAGCGCACCCCGCCTTAGACCCTAGAGCCCGTCAGGACTCGTCTCCGATTTCCCAATTGTTGCTCTGCTCGCTCTCACAGTGAGTATCGATCGACAGGTGATTAGAAGAGTAAGCTCGGAAATATTTCCTCATCAGGTGACACCAGAGCCCTCATTCGCCTGGTCAAGAAGTCAGGACGCGCACCGTTCTCTTTCCTCATCCGTGAGGTGGCACGCCCCGCACACACCCCTTTTTTTACATTTGATCACTCATCACCCCTTGCTGAGGACGTGGGCCAAAACATTGGCACGCCCAGTGGGACAGGGAGTTTATTTTTCCAGCAATCATTGGGAAGTTCGACGACTCCCCATACCGGAGACCTTCGCTTTCTTGTTTGAAACATAAGGCTCCACAATACAAGCCCCATAACAGCGCAGCTTGCAGATCTCTCGCTAAAGAAGAGATTCTCAATCGGTTCGGCAACCCCGACCTTACTAAGTCCACAATGGCAAACTCACAACCAATCCCAGAAGCGGGACCTGCTCTGTCCACAGAGGAGGTCCGCAGAATGTTTGAAGAACTAAGGAACGATTTCAAGAATGAGATCGGCGCGCTCAGGAGAGAGTGCGGCTTAAAGGCTGAAGAAACTCAGCAAATTGTCCAGGACCTCTCTGCGCAGGTCGCTAAGGACAAGGAGATCTGGCTCGCAAACCAGGAGAACCACGCCAAGCTCAGCGAGGAGTTCAACTATGTGGTTGGCACGATCAGGGAGGACAAGGACATAATGACTGGCTCTCTGCAAAGGATCCAGACCGAACTGGATCAGAGCAAGGTGGCCTTTACAAAGGCTTTAGAGGTCCAAACCCATCGTCTGAACGACCATGACACCAAGCTGCAGCAACAGCAGGACGCTTCCTTCTTCGGGAGCAAGAACAGCATGGAAAAGCTCGAAGACTACAAAGAGCGCCATGATACCCTGAATACAAGGGTCCTGCAGATGGAAGACTGGATTCGGGCCCAAGCGCCAAAGAATCACGCTGTGAACTATACCAGTTCAAGCGCAGCAGAGGGCTCGAGGTATATCCCACCTAATTAGCGCCCTAGGGCAAATCCGAGGGTCGGGGCCCAGAAGGCTCCCCAATTCACATTGGGGGCCAGCTCATCAAGGACACCACCCCGTCTACCCTCGCCATGCAGCCCTAGGACCACACTCAAGGGCACCGATGCTCTTGCGCCGCAAGGAGTGGGGACACTAGATGACCCGATCGTGGCTGATTCCAGTTCAACTCATAAGAACGTCGGACAGGCCCCTAGCTTCTCTGTATGGTATGGCCATGACCAGGGGGCAGAATCCGCACCAGTAACAGCGGCCGACTGGCGCCAACTCATCTCAAGCATTGTCAAGGAGCACACCGGGAAAGGTGATGCTACCTTGCACTATCGTGACCCCTATCCAGATAGCGTGGCACAGTACCCCTTCCCCCACGGTTTCAAGAACATCGTCTTCACCACATTTTCTGGGGAAACAAGGGAAGATGCAGCGACTCACATGGCCCGCTTCAAGGTCCAATGCGGCCAGTACGGGAATGATGATATGCTCAAGCTCAAGCTCTTCGGGACTTCTCTGTACGGAGCCGCTTTCACCTGGTACTCCAGACTGAAGCCGGGGTCAATTCCAGACTGGCCCACCATAGAGCGTCTCTTCCGGGAGACATATGGCACAATTGAGCCCGAAGTCGGCCTCGACTCCCTCACTCAGATGAGCCAGCAGAGCATGGAGTCCGGAGTTTCTTTCCTCCAGCGCTTCAAGATCCAGCAGGCCAAATGCGATTACCTGCTGCCTGGGCAGGAAGCCATTAAGTTGGCTATTCGGGGGCTGGAGCACCGCCAGCGGTTGAAGCACCATGGCGAGCGTTTCAGTTCCATGGGTGACCTAATCAATAAGGTTGGCAGCTACGAGCTCATCCTGAACGAGCTGGACGACAAGGCCAACGCTTCCAAGGGAACCTATGTGCCAGGGAAGAACCGGATCGTGGGGGCACTCAGCATGCAAACCCCTGCGCACGATCCCTACTATCAAAGGCCGGAGCCAGCCCATGCAGATCAGGACTTGGACGACATTGGCGCGGTAGAGCTGACCGGCAAGCAAGTGGCTCACAAACTGAAGAACCTGAAGATGACCCGCGAGCCGATCACCATCCAGTCCTTTGCTTGGACCAAACCAGAGTACGAGTCGTACACCTACGACGCTAAAAACGCCCATTTGGTCTTCAATGACCTAATCGAGGCGAAGTACGTGCGACTGGACCACAAGATACCGCCTAAGGAGGAGCTGAAGGACAAGAAATACTGTGCCTTCCACAACGTATACAACCATGACACCAAAGATTGTGTCAAGCTCCGAGACCAGCTGCAGACTTGGTTAAACTCAGGCGAGCTGAGGATGAAGGCACCGGCTAGCACGGCCTCATTGGTCGATGTAGACCCTTTCCCGCCCGTAGTGGGCATGGTCGAGGTCAACTGGGCTAATCAGGCCCAGGACGACGAGCGACGTCGCGCGCCTAAAAGGGGCCGCGAGGAAGGAGACGATAATACCCGCCAGCCGCGTCGCCAGTACACCTACAATGAAAGTCTGGCACACGAGGTCTTAGAAGATCTCAGAGAGGCTGGACTCGTCACACTCCGCTCCTTGCCATACAGCGAGTACAGGGATGGACGCGTCCATTGCAGTTTCCATGACAGTTGGGGGCACAGGACCTGCGAATGTCGCCAGCTCCGAGACCAGATCCAAGACTGGCTTGACCTCGGATACATTTGCTTTAAGGACGAGGGCGGCTTTACAATCGCAACTGCTGGTTTCGCTTGGCCTCGCGTCGGCCAGCGAATGATCACACTAGATCTGTCGCCAAATGCAGGACCATCCGAGCCGCCAGGCCGAAATCGCAAACGGCCGGCAAACAACTACATGCTCCCAGATAACCAGATAAGGAGCACAGCCGACCCAGCCCGACAGTTGGTCGCAAGACTCGAACCAGACCGCCCCTCCTACAAGGATAAGGGCAAAGCAATCATGAGGGACGATAAACCGCTCCCCGTAAAAGGCTCCCAGCCTACGAGCCCCAGGACTCGCGAAGAGCTGGAGAAAAGGGTAGCGCGCCTTGAAACGTACGTCGCCGCTCATTGGGCAGCAGCGATACCTCCATCCCCTACCGCAAGCGAGATGGACATGTCAGAATCCAGCAGTGAGAGTCACAGCAGCGGCGCCCCAAGCCCTCGTGACGGCGTCTTGACCAACCCTTACATTCCCCCGACGTCCAAGTCAGCGATCAAGGAAGGGATCTGGTACACGCAGCAAGGGGGCAAGGCAGTGACCATCAGCAAGTCCAAGAAGCGCAAGCTCCAGAAGCGGTACGGCAGCATCCTACGCGCCTTACGGGCTGTCGACGAGGGCGCTATACGCCCCTCGCAGCTCGCGCAGACGCCTGAGCGGATGTGGCAGGAAGCAGAAGGTCTGCGCGCAGTCCTTCAGATGCCGCCAGTCGCACCTCTAAGAATCTGCGAGCAGTTCAGTGACGATCCTGCGCCCAAGCCAAATGTTTTCTGCCGACTCACGGTTCCACCAAAGCCGGATTCGCAACCTCCCAGGCGCAGGCAATCACCACTACCTGAACAAAGAAGGGATCCGCAGCCTCCTAGACGCAGGCCATCCCCAGCACCTGAAAGGAGAAGAGACCAGCAGCCTTCCAGACGCAGGCCGTCACCCGTGCCTGACAGAAGAAGGGATCCACAACCTGCTAGGCCCAATCCGTCACCGGAGCCTGACAGGAGGAGGGATCAGCAGCTTTCCCGGCGTAGGCCGTCACCGGAGCCCGAACAAAGCAAAGCTCCGCCTACCGGCCCTAGGCGTAAATTGTTCATGACTCCGGACTCAGAGTCTAAACGTGAGCCGTCTCAGCCCTCATGACGACAAGAGCGTCGAGATACAGAGGCTGACGCCAGAAGGGAGCCACCATCGCCACAACAGCCTCGGCCACGGCGTACCCCGGAACCCGAGACTAGGATGGTTCCCCGAGTATCTGCCCTGCAGCAGTTAGGAAAAGAAGACAACGGTAAGGCTCCTGCGGCAGCAGACAGACAGCCAGCCAGGGATCATCAGCCTTCACCCAAGACAGTATGGCGTCCGCGACAACCTGAGGCGTCAGGGCCACCAACAGAGACACCGGCACCTTCTAGTCCTAACCTCGCCGAGCAAATGGCCCAACGTTTCCGCGAAAATGAGGAAGCCGATGAGGCACACTCAGAACCTCGGCTCAACCTAGAGGAAGAGCAGGACGAAGAGCAAGCAGAGTCATTTACCTGCAATATGCTAGAGGTCTCTGGTTGGGAAGCTGAGGAAGGGTTCAGCCGAGAAGCAGATGCCTTTGCAGTTCTCGAAGGGGAACACGGGATCATTGACACACCTCTGGTCCCAGTCTCCGAACAATTCTCGTTTCAGGTCGGGATGGTGTTCTTCATTTCGGAACGATACGCCCTTCCACCAAACACAACCTGCAGCGCGGCGGACATCACCATCGTCAGCGAGGATGACAGCATACCCCCGCCATGCAGCAGCGAAATGGGCCCAGTACTGGCCCCAGCCGATGGCACTCCGCAAGAGGAAAGTTCGAGTAGCTTCGCACCAAGGCCAACCATGACCTTTTCTACGCCAACCCTGGACATGGCCACCCACATGCGACCACTGTATATCACAGCAGAGGTCCAAGGGAAACTGATCAACAAGGTCATGATCGACACCGGTGCCGCGGTTAATGTCGTCACAACCCGCACCATGGGTCTCCTCGACATTCCGCGCTCGATGGTCCAGACCACGTCCTTAACGGTGAAGAACTTTACAGGACAGGTGTCCAGAACCCTAGGTTTGCTGTTCCTACGGGTCAAGGTCGGGCCAGCATCGCGGGTTTATACCTTTTTCGTCGCCGAGTGCGTTTCCTCTTACAGCATGATCCTCGGCCGCGACTGGATCCACAGAAGTTTTTGCGTGCCTTCCTCCATGCACCAAGAACTCATGATCTGGGACACCGAGAAACGCGAGTCAGTCATCATCAAGGCCGACCCGCGGCCTTTCTCCATTTCCGCCAACCTCAACGATGCCCGATACTATAATACAGACTTGGGCCCATTGGATGTTCAAGGCGTCGATCACAAGGGCCGCCCATACGGAGTAACGGCCTCCAATCTCACGCGATGGGGACTTACCCAGGCGAAGGACGATTTGCAGCGTCCTCACACCATCGCGACTCTCACACCCCATTTTGATGGATAGTGCCCTTTCCGAGGAGGTACGCGAGGCTGGCGAGTCCTTGTGCGAAAGACTCCTTTCGTACTGGGCAGAACGCGAAGCCTACGACAAGGTCGCGACTATGGAATATGTCGATGAAGTGGTGGATTATTCCGATACCAAGGAAGAAGTTATTCAGTTAGCTCCTGCTGCCTTAGACGACACTCCACCTCAAGTCCGCGACCCCACTTTACAAGTTGATGTAGGGACTGCAGAAAAGCCCTTACTTATTTCCATCAGTGCAAAGTTGGCGGAGGAAGAAAAGGAAGCCCTCCTTGACCTATTGCGCGAGTACAAGGATTGCTTCACCGACAAATACGAAGATATGCCCGGCTTGTCCCCGGACTTGGTCTGCCACCGGCTACCAACCTATCCCGACCGGCGTCCAATCCGGCAGGACGGCCGCTTCATGCGAACTGAAACCCAGATCGTGGTTAAAGAAGAAATCGAAAGCATGCACCGATCGGGTATCATTCGCGTGGCGAAGTATAACGAGTGGTTGTCGAACGTCGTCCCCGTCCGCAAGAAAAATGGCAAGATGCGTGTCTGTGTTGACTACCGAGATCTAAACAACGCAACACCAAAGGACATATACCCCATGCCGGTGGCTGACCTACTTATTGATGCCGCCGCAGGGCACGAGGTGTTATCCTTTATGGACCGCACGGCCGGGTACCATCAGATCCCCGTCACCGAGGAGGATCGACACAAGACCGCCTTCCGTTGCCCTGGTTTTGCTGGCGCGTTCGAGTATGTCGTCATGCCCTTCGGCCTTAAGAATGCGGGGGCAACGTACCAGCGCGCCATGAACCTCATCTTCCACGACATCTTGGGCAAGTTAATCGAAGTCTACATCGACGATGTGGTAGTCAAAACCAAATCGCGAGCAACCCACGTGGAAGACCTCCGGCAGGTGTTCACACGGATGCGCAGACATAACCTCAAGATGAACCCCGCCAAGTGCGTTTTCTTCGCGGAGGCCGGTGATTTCCTTGGCTTTCTTGTGCATCAAAGAGGCATCGAAATCCCAAAGGACAAGGCACGAGCGGTAATCACCGCATCTCCCCCCACTACCAAGAAGGAGCTCCAACAGCTACTAGGGCGAATCAACTTTCTCCGCCGCTTCATATCAAACGCAGCGGGGAAGGTCCAACCTTTTTCCCCTCTCCTCAAGCTCCAGGGGGCAACCGAGTTCGTATGGGAACCACAACACCAACAGGCCTTCGATCGAATCAAGGACTACCTTACGAACCCACCAGTCCTGATTCCGCCTCGCGACGGTGCCCCGCTTAAACTTTATATCGCCGCGGCCGATCTATCCATCGGTGGACTCCTGGCCCAGGATGATGAGAACGGGGTAGAACATGCCGTCTATTACCTCAGCAGAGTTTTAACGGACTGTGAGACACGCTACTCGCCCATGGAGAAGTTATGTCTCGCCCTCTACTTTGCAGGATGCAAGCTGCGCCATTACATGCTTGCCTTTACCACGGTCGTCATCGCTCAATCCGACCTGGTCAAATACATGCTTTCTCGCCCTATCTTGCGGGGACGCATCGGCAAGTGGATCCTCGCCATGTCCGAATTCTCGTTGCAATATGTTCCGCAAAAGGCAGTAAAAGGACAGGCAATAGCGGATTTTCTTGCCCATCACCCACCATCAGAGCTCACAGCGTTTCGCGAGTTGGACTTCGCCACAGTGACACTCGTTCCCTGGACCCTGTACTTCGATGGTTCACGGACTGATATAGCAGCCGGAGCCGGGATAGCCATCACTAATCCCGCTGGAGATCGCTTCTCCTACTCGTTCCAGCTCGACTTCAAATGCACCAACAACCAGGCCGAGTACGAAGCACTAATCATCGGCTTAGAGATTTTGTTGGACTTAGGAGTCCGTGAGGTCCAGATCTTTGGCGATTCTTTGTTGGTCGTTAACCAGCTTGTGGAAAAGTTCAAATGTTTAAGCTTGTCAATTGAGCCATACCTACGAAAGGCATTCGAGGTGCTGGATCAATTTGACGACGTGTACATCGAGCACATACCACGTGAATTTAACTTCGCTGCCAACGAGCTCGCCTAGATAGCGTCTGGCCTCAGCCTGAGAGATGGAGTGCGCGAACGCCTGCTCAAGGTCGAACGCCGTACTCTTCCCTCTTTCATCGCCAGAGGGCAATTTCGGGACGCCATCCCAGAAGTTGCAGCCTTGGACCCCATCGACGAGGATTGGAGGCTACCATTCATCGCCTACCTCCAGAACCCTAACGACGCTGCTCATTCCAGGCAAATCCGCTTCCTCGCCTTAAACTTTGTATTACGCAATGGCGAACTCCGGCGGCGTGGGGAAGACGGCAACGACTTCCGCTGTGTATATGGGAACGAAGCTAAACGTCTCATGCGCGAAGTCCATTGCGGCGTTTGCGGCGTTTGCGGCTCGCACCAGGCCGGGCCCAAAATGCGATGGCTGATCCGCCGCCATGGCTACTACTGGCCAACCATTCTGAAAGACTGTATTGCCTTCGCCAGAGGTTGCCAAGACTGCCAGGCTCACGGACCAGTGCAACATATTCCTAACATCCCATTGCAGCCTATCATCAAACCTTGGCCGTGTCGCGGATGGGCAATGGATTTCGTGGGCATCATTCATCCCCATTCCTCTGAGCAGCACAAGTTCATTATCGTTGCCACCGACTTCTTTACCAAATGGGTCGAGGCCGAACCACTCAAGGTCGCCTCTACTAACTCGGTGCGCAACTTCATTTTCCGCAACGTCATCTCACGCTTTGGTATTCCGGAGTGCATCGTTACGGACAGGGGGGCAGCTTTCATGGCCGATTCAGTTGTTACGTACTTAAACGATTATGGCATCAAGCTTCTACACTCCACGCCATACTATGCTCAGTCCAATGGCCAGGCGGAAGCTAGTAATAAGGTCATCCTTGGCATCCTCCGCAAGATGTTGGAGTTGAACCCTCGCGTCTGGCACCAGGAGCTCTACCACACTTTGTGGGCCTACCGCACCTCCAAGCGAGGCCCGACGGATACCACACCGTACGCTCTCATGTACGGTCACGACGCCGTCCTTCCCCTTGAGATCAATATCGCTTCGCTCCGCGTCCAGGAACAGCATCAACTACTTGGCGAGGATTACGTCCAAGCCATGTGGCAGGAGCTTGAAGATCTAGACGAGCACCGTGTCGCCGCCTTCAACAACCTTGTCCTGGAAAAACAGCGCATCGCCCGCTCCTATGAAAAAATCACGCGCGGGCAGAGCTATGCTGAGGGCCAGAAAGTGTGGCGCGCAGTCCTCCCGATAGGGGACAAAACAGATGGTCGGGGCAAGTGGTCCGCTCGCTGGGATGGACCATTTATTATTCACCGAATCCTTCCCAAGGGGGCATACCATTTGCGCGACTTGGACGGTACTATTCATCGCAACCCTATTAATGGCCGCTTCCTCAAGCGCCACATTGCAGGGGTCTGGGAGCGCGAGGATCCTACACCTCCACCAGATCCCGCCACCACAGTCAATAGTGCTACGCGCCATCGCTTACTCGCTCCGCCGCCTAACACTAGGGGGCAACTCGGGACAGAAGACGTATAGAATACATTGTAACGTACCAGCCCCTAAAGGCCTGTATTAGATTGGGGCCTATTCCAGAGGCCCTAAAAAGTTCTATTGTTTTCTTCTTTCTCTGTAAACGTGCAAAGTCTAAACACAAAGACTAGTACAAGATTGGGGCCTATTCCAGAGGCCCTAAACAATAAATTCATTCATTTTTGCCTTTTCACTTTGCTCAATACATGTTTCGAATTATGGCTTTGCGGCTAAAGCATTTACATTGATCAGAAAAGGTAAATTAGACTATGTTTACATTTCAAAAAGCATAGATCTACAGATACTGGAAGCCTCGTCCCGGCTCGCTTGGCTAAAGAAAAGTCTGCCGCGGCGTCCTTCGCTCAAAGTTGACGGACGCCTCGCATCTTTAGACCAGCCAAAACCCTGACGCCGGCCTGGACCCAAGAGAAAGTGTTGGGAAGCTAAAGGTCCAGTGGGTCAGGATCCCTCATGCTACCACCAGTCTTCCGTTTGAAGGACCGGCAGAGCCTCACGCGCTGATAGAACAGCAGGCGCAAGGCAGAGGGTACCCAACCTTTGGTCAGGCCGAACAAAGGCTTGGCCTGAGAGTAGATTTCCAGAATTACTCTAGGCCTGAGAGTAGATTTTCAGAATCAGCAAAGGAGGGGAATGTATGGTTGGGGGCTTTGCTTTAAGCAGGGACAAAAGGATGAACAGAAGGGAATAAGAAATCATGGTGAGGGGGCAGAGACTTCACTGATACTTCACCCCGGCCAAGCGTTTCTTTTTATAGACGGAAGGGGCGATTGTGCGTTTGATAGTTGTCCCCCATGCAATATTTGCTCCGAGATACGGGCTTTGGAGATAAGGTCAGACGCGTTTTTCAATAATGATTGCCCGCGTTCCGAGCGAGTAGTTACATTGGAAACCGTCGCTAAATCTCGAAAAAGGATTTTTTCCTGACAGTTATTACAGAACAGTTGGCAAAGAGCGGGAAAAATTCAACTTTGATATTATCATTAAAGTTCGTACACAAGGGGGCAAATACAAGTTAAACTTAAGCACGCCTACAAACCCTATACAAATCTAAGAGCATGCCTTCTAAGGCTATTTCTTCTTCATAGGCTTGGGCTTGAACTTCTTCAACAGCAGCCATGGCCGAGTCCAAAGCCTCCTGGGCCTCCTCCGTGGCCTGCAAACGAGCTTCCACTTCCAAAGCGCGGGCCAAGTCTTGGCGAGCCCGAGCAAGCTGAGCCTGCAGCTCTGCTATCTGAGCCTCCAAGGCTTCCACTCGCCGAGCATGACCAGCACTTGGATTCTCTGAAGACGCTCCCGGAATGCCAGCTTCACCAAGCTCGGCCAAGAGGTTTGCCATCTGATTGTCTAAGTTGCGGCGAGCTTGCTCACTGGAGGCCGATTGAGCACCGATATCCAAAACTCGGCGAGCCTGCGACTCGACAGCATCGCCCAACTCCAGCGCTTGGTCCAGAACAGGATTGCCGCCAGCGAGATGTCGATCCAGAGCTTCATGGGCTTCGCGAATACGTCCTACCAAGTCAAAGACGTTCGGGCGGGAGCCGTGATGAAACAACCCATGAAGGAAAGACCGAGCCAGGCGGATGGGTTCTGGATCAGTAGGCGGAGTAGTTCGGGCCCAAAGACGAGCGGCCCGGGTGCTGAAGGAAGAAGACTCCTCGCCAGGTTTCCTTGTTGGGACCGGAGTGACTGGTTCAACTTCGGCAGCCGCTTCAATCTCTGGAGAGGGTGGCGGAGTGCCACGAGCTGTCTCTGTCTCCACCAGGGGGTCAGTAAGATCCTTTGTTGGAACCGCCGGAGGCACTTCACCGGTATGACCCGCACGGCCCAATCGCAGAGGAGGAACCCAAAGTACCAGTTGGAGGCCTTCGGGCGGAGTCGCCAAGGGGGCAGTAGGGTCAGAGACTTGTTTGGACTGGTCGAGGGCTGCATTTTCAACTGGAGCCAAGTTTGGCTTTGGGATTCGACCAGCTTCGCCCGAGGCGGCGGTTGGAGAGGACGGTTGTACGACCTCCTCAGTAGCCTTGTCAGCCCCCTCGGTGACCGTGGTAGTCTCCTCCGCGGCCGCTTCGACAGTCTCTTCGAAGATCACCTCCTCGCTGGATTCAGCAGTTTCTTCAACGACCGTCTCCGCGCCTGCCACAGCGACTTCCTCAATGACCATCTCTTCGCCGGCTTCAGCGACCTCTTCGAGTTCCATCTCCGCGCTTGCCTCAGCGACCCTTTGGAGGGCCAAGTCTGTATCGAATGGTTCTGGAGATGGGACTTCCGTTATCACGGGCGCCTCTTCAACAACAGCGAGGCGAGGACGGGTGCGGCGAACCTGTCAAAAGCAAAAGTTAGCGAGTCGCTCTGACTTAAGAGAAATTTGATTCAAGGTGGTCCGCTTACCGGGTCGCTTACCAAGCCATACTCTCGCTGGTACCGCACTTCCTCCAGCAAGTCCTCTTCGTCCTCGATAGGACGCTTCCGCGAGCTCTCGCCGCTCGTTGGCCGAGGAACGACAGGAGCAGTCTCGCTGTCGTGGCCCGCCACAGTCTCTCTCCGGACAGGTGCCTTTCCTCTGGCAACTTCAGACCGGTCGACGGTTCGCCGGCGGGGGGCAGACTGAGAAGAGAACAAGAGGGTTAGAGAGAAGCATTTTATCAATATGTCAAAGGAAGTTAAAAAATTACACATTTAGTGACATACCGAGGGTGTGGGATCGCGTTCTCGGATGACGATTCCCGTCGGGCGGCGAGCAGCAGGGACTGGCGGGAGCGCGAGCCTAGTTCTTGTCGCAGCCCCCGAACTCCTTTCCGCATGGTCGCCCTGGCCATCGAGGATGGTACGGTCTGATTCGCCCAAAGTATCGTAAAGAGGACGAAAGACGGCAGTGAAGACAGCGTCGTCTGGGAACTCCCAATGGTTGTCAGACAGGGACCGCCACCAAGCGAGGTAAGCGGGGTCAGTACCCAGCGAAGGCTCGATCTCCAGCAGGTTGGGAGAAAGAGGGTAGATATTTTGCAGCGGGGTGACCCGATCAGACTCGCCAATCTTCCTCCACGAGGTGTACTTGTTGACCGAATGGAGAAGCGGGTAAGGAATCCCTTGATGAAAACCAAGTTGCCTCGCGAAGTGGTTGGGGGCATACAGCTCGAAGCCTTGGTCATCCTCGGCGAGCTGGAGGTCGCAGCATGAGGTTGCTCTTACGAAGGCAGTCCTCGCATCGTTGTCAGAGTCTTGGCGGGGGAAGAAACCCGTCGATAGGACCTCAGGGTGGCGCCGGCGAACCATCATATCCATGGTCGGAGGTGGCTCGATGTGGTTGTAGAGGATGGACAGGCTAGCGAAGAAGGACAGAGGGGTCCGATTCGCATCATTCCTGCACACCGCGAAGCCAAGCAGCTGATCTTCGGGCAAGAATTCCACCGGGGCTCGCCGGAAGAACGGAAAGTACAGCTGCGTCCACAGGTCCAGGATCCACAGAGGGCCGCCCGAAAGGTGGAAAGGCCTCAGCGACAGTAGATGCAGAGTCCGGTAGAGTGCGCCCAATACAGGTTGCCCTAACCCGACTTCAACCCCATTGTACAGCGCTTCGGCCAACTTGGTCCATCTCCCGGTTGGTTTGTGAGCGCTGCCGCAGAAGACAAACTTGTCAAGCCAGTACTCCAAGAAAGCGATGCCTCCTTCATGCGGCTCCGCGTGGCCCATGTAAAATTTCCGCCATGCCCCGTATGAAATTCTCAGGGCGCGGCGGGCTCCCAAATTGCAGGCGTATGTGAACTCGGTCGACGCAAAGTCGCCTGGCACATACGGCTTTGCGTGGATCGGTAGCCCAGTGATGGCGAGGATGTCCAGCAGAGTAACGCCCATCTGCCCGAAAGGGAAGTCGAAGGTGTTGGTGGCGCTGTTCCACAAACAAGCCATGGCAGCGATAGGCGCTCGATCGGTGTGAGAGGGCAGCGAGAAACTCAAAGCAATGGCCTCATGAATGCCGGTGGCTTCCCAGATCGTTTGATCGGTCTGGAGGCGCTCCTCGTACCACGCTCGATCTTCCGCGGTGGCGCTGGGCCACTCCCCGACCCGGACATTTACATGAGAGCGGGCTTGCCAAGTAGAAAAGTTCCCCGGTTCGCGCCGTTGGGCCAAGATTGGTCGACGCACGGAGGCGTTGTAATGGTTGAGATCGGCGTCGGACAGGGGCTTTGAAGGAGTCGGGCCAAGCAGAGCCGCCCCTGTGTCAAGGAAATAGATTGGTGTTCCTTGAGGCGGGTTGGTGGCGAAACGGCGAGCAAGGCTGGTCGACCAAGAGGTCGCCGCCGTAAGGCTCAGGTTCGGGTCATTGGCAAAGGGTTTGGGAGGCATGGTTTCTGGTTAAAGTTTGTTTGGTGCTGGAGTTTGGCTGTTTGCAGAAGGCGGAGATTGTTTTGAAAGCGATGGTGAGATGTGGGGACCCGCGTCGAGGTTTATAAAGGAGACGAACCGTAACGTCCCTTTCAATCAATGGTCGCAACGAAAAGACGCAATGACGACCGAAACGTCAGCGCGTTTCAAAATTCGAAAAGCCGTAATGATGAAGGGAAGCGATAGCGCCGAAGCGTCAGCACCTTTTGAAATACGAGTTCCCATAAAAAGCTTAATTAGGCCTTTTCGCTTATCCGTTGCGAAACGGATTAAGCTCAAGGCCTAGGGGGCAATGTTTGAGCCCAGTGGGCGTTTTTGGTCCAAGACTCGAGAAAGGCTTGGATATCATTTGGGCCAACGCCTGTGGCCTTTTTAGCCCACGAAGGGTGGCGAGGTTTGGCAGCACGTGACGTGGATTTTATCCAGAAGATTCTGATACCTCGCGAGAATCGGTGTCCTTGCGGGATCCTTATCTCCAGTTCGCATGGGACTCTATAGTTCTTGCGAGGATGGGTTGGAAATGACTAATAACGCCCTCGGGATAAGGTTGCTTAGTGTTTGAGTTCGCTTACTACACGACAAATGAAGTGCAGCGAGGCAGGGAACGAAACCTAAGCGAAATAGGTTTGACACGTGTTGTATAGAGCGCACGACTGACGAGTTAATCGTATCCTTGTGGGATTCTAATTGCAGAGTCCGCATTGGATTGTGAGTGAGTCTCCACGAGTTGCTTACAGATGAGTATATAAAGAAGCTTTACAGCTTACAGAAGGACACACAATCAATCAATCAACAAATCTCTCTCAAACAGACGTACACAGTCGAAACCTTCGAGCATCCTCGAAACCCTTACGCTCTAAGCGCACCCCGCCTTAGACCCTAGAGCCCGTCAGGACTCGTCTCCGATTTCCCAATTGTTGCTCTGCTCGCTCTCACAGTGAGTATCGATCGACAGGTGATTAGAAGAGTAAGCTCGGAAATATTTCCTCATCAGGTGACACCGGAGCCCTCATTCGCCTGGTCAAGAAGTCAGGACGCGCACCGTTCTCTTTCCTCATCCGTGAGGTGGCACGCCCCGCACACACCCCTTTTTTTACATTTGAGCACTCATCACCTCTTGCTGAGGACGTGGGCCAAAACAATTATAACATTATTCAGATAGTGAGAAGGTTAGATGATCTATATATATGCTGTCTGAACCCTAAGGCTATTTGATATTTGCTTTGGGCCTCGTTTCATTTCAGGACTGCCCTCTAGTTTAACAAGCTGCTCGAGTTTAATTCGAAAGCTACTGCATAAAGGACATATGGCCTTGAAAGAGCCCGGCCTGTGATGTAATCCCCGGGCTGCCGGATCGCTTGTCACCGAAGTCTGATAAATTGCAAAGGGTGGTTCACTGGTTCTGCATATTCTGTAGTCTAAACTGGCAGCATAAATAATTGAGAGAGAGAGAGAGAGAGAGAGAGAGAGTAGCAGAATGGTCAGTGTTTATTAGCTAGAGGTAGGACCAAACTCACATAGCTAGATTGATGATGGAATGAAGATCGAGTACTGAGAACTACTGAAGGTCTGGAACCGAAGCGCAATGGTCCATACCTTGATGTTAGTACGTAGAGTGTGTTTAATGTTATATGAGACTGAGTGAGAGGCTGATCAAGAGTATATGCATGACTGCGTCACTCTTTTGAAGAGGGCAACAATCATACAGTTAATACTCCTTTGAGTCCTCCCCTCCCTACATCACCTATTTTGTTTAGAGTAGTAGTGTTCTTGAGCTAGTGTGTATATATTCCTGAGTCTCAACTCTTATGTCTCTCTCAATGTTAAAATGATGTACCATGACATAGTACAAGTTAACTGAAAAGTTACCATCGTTTTGAACATCCATAAAACGAGAACAAATACAAGACCAAAAGAAGAAAGAAGCCCAAAGCAAGGCCCAAATAAAAACAAATCCCCATTGAGAATATGGCAAGCTAGAGAAGATATAGCCGCCATTGCCATGCATCAGCCGGAAAAATTCATCAAGATAACCAAAAAAGGACTTAAAAATAAATAATACAGTCGAGGGACAAAGCATGTTACCAATGAAGGCTGGCAAAAATAACAAGGCACTTGCTTGAACGGAACCACCACCCAAGTCCTCAACCAGTATTCACAAAGTCCAGAAAAAAAAAAATCACCTTAGAAAATTGCCAGCAACACCTAGGCCAAACCCTCACCCTAATCTTCGGACTACAAATAATATCCGTCCGGCGGCAAAACCATTAGAATGGTGAGGCCAAAGGCCTGAGCCGGCCATCTGCCAGATGAGCCTGGCTACCATGTACTATTCTATTGTAAATTACACAAAAAGACTATTGTAATGTTAGTTGCTCTCCATCTTATTACCATTCTTTTTTGGGGCATGAACTTGAATTTTTTCTACAGGTTCAATCCTATTCTTTTAGCTAGAGGGTAAAATGCAAGAAATTTTTTCCAATTCCATGAACATTCTAGTAGACAATGTGATAGTGACATACATAAGAAAGCTCACGTAGGAGCCACAATTTGGTTTGACAGGCTTGCCAAACTGGACAGTGAAAAAGGCCAACAAGCCGATCTGCATTCATAAGTTCATAACTATAGTATCCAAACAAGAGAAGCAAGATCCAACGAGAAGAAGAAGAAGCATTCACTGCCCAACTGACAGGTAGAGTGTAGAAGATGGCATTGAATTTTTTTGGAATGGAGCCACCGTCGTAAGTGGTGACCGCTGTTAGCTTTTATGGACCATCAACCTAGCATTTGGTTGGACTGAACTGACATCTCAGAGAATGATATCAACCACAAATCGGGAAAAAGCTTGCTTTGAAGTTTTCACCTATGGCTGCCTATGCTCTCTATTGCTCCAGTTTTCTTCCATTCACGTCACTCGTCCATTTTTTTTATGTGAGAAAATTAGATAAAAATCTAAAATATTATACTTCTTTTAAGATAAACTCATACAATTTTTAATTTATTTTACACCAATTCCATAAGCAAACATAACGCAAATGTCTATAATTAATAGTTTTTTTTTCTTTTCATTTTTTGGTTTCTCTAATTTGCCCTTTAGACAATAGAAAGTTAAATTTGGTATATTTCTCAATTTTAGCATAAATTTGAAACTCAAATACTAGCTAAAATTTAGTTAGATTTAACTTTTTCATAATCAATTACATTCTTTAATTTATTACCTTGTTATTACTAACTTGAGTTTATATATATATATATATATTATATATATACAGAAGTATGTCATTTGTAATAGGATGATACTTTTTATTACTAAACTCACATTTGGTGTCTCTTTTACATAGTCGAAAAATGTATAACTGTAAAGTACACGTTCTTGTTCTTTGATTAATTATTTATATTCTTTTTAGGTATATTATTATATCATTTCTCATCCTAATCGAGAGAATATTTTACTCTCTACTACTTACGTTTCTAATATACCTATTAAGTAGGCATGATATGATAATATACCTAAAAATAAGAAACTCAAAATTGGGTTTAGGGTATAGGGTTAAGGTATAGGGTTTAAGGTATAGGTTCAGGGTATAGGGTATAGGGTATTGGGTATTGGGTTTATGGTATAGGGTATATGGTGTAGGGTTTAGGGTATAGGATATAGGGTGTAGGGTTTAGGGTTTAGGTTTAGGGTTTTATGGTTTATGGTTTAGGTTTAGGGTTTAGGGTTTAAATCATATATCTTATTCATATTATATTTTACCTTATATATAGATTAGAGAATAAATTTCTTTAATCTATAATTTTTTCATAAAAATAAAGAAAACTACATGATTCTTGTAAATTGATTGAAAAATGTTAGTGTTAGAAGAAAATTTCATAATCAGGATATTTAAGACAACATTAATTAAACCTATTTATTATATTAATATGTTATAGTTGAATGGTGGCAATTGTGTAAAATTTAGAAAAAAATATGATATAATATTTATCATAATTGATACATTTTAGATGTCTATCATACAAAAATATTATGTGAGTTTTATTTAAAACCACTCTTCAAAATTATGTGTATATGAAAATTCCTTTTTTTTTTCTGATTTAAGATATATGGTCAACTCTAAACTCGATAATTGGTCGTATTTTCTTGTTAAAACATATCTCTCTAAACATTTGTTTAAATTACTAACTTTGTATATAACTAAGTTACATCAGATCCCATCATCTCATATATCATCAAAATGGCAAAAACTTTTTATGACTAAAACTCTAGCTAAGTCAGAATGCTATCAAAGCAAAAAATGAAATAAATAGAGAGAGAGTTGAAAGAAACATTTGGTACCAACAATTTTCATTCACATTCTCATATAGTGTAATGGATTACTATTCTCAATAACAAATGTAGAAACATTTATACATTATTTTGACGAGACATTGCAACAACAATTCGTGTCTATATTGACGATCAATAACATGCTCAACTTTAGAATATAGTATAATTTTTCAGAATTAGATCACGTTTGATTCATGTTCTACATTTTCCATACAAAAATATAGAAAGTATAATGTTTACCAAACTAAATCAAGAAATCATACCACATTAGCAACTGAGGAAAACATTCTCATTCCCAACAGAAGCAATCCAAAGCCCCCACATATGTTAGATAGAAACCAGAGGTTTCTCGAGCATTTCCCCATCAGATTTCTCACCGTCCAAACTAATGACCAATTTAGACATGTCCAATCTCACGGACTCGATCAAAAACCCTCTTTTGTTCCGCCGCACCATCCTCGGACTACCCAATACTCCCCCAACCGACCTCGACTTGCTCAGCCTCACCTTCACCGCAACCCCTGCACCCTTCCGCACCACACCGCCACTCCCCGCTTTAATCTCGTTGACCGACCCAATCGACCTTGACCTCTTCACCCGCTCTCCAATCATCGCCTCGTCCTCACCCTCGTACTCTGCACCCAACACACCCGATACCTTCTTATTCAACTTCCTCCTACTTCCCCTCGTGCTCCTTACCACCTCTTCCGTTTCATTCTCCTTCTCCTCCCTCTCCACGCGCCGCCTCAACCCATACCAAATCGGCGCGTGAACTCTCTTACTCACACCTTTCAAACACTCCACCACCTCCGCCATCGACGGCCGCTTCTCCGCCGTCGACCTCACGCACCTGGCGGCCAAAACCGCGAGCTGGCGGATCACGGCGGGGTCCGCCGGCGGGCAGATTCTCCGGTCGCATAAGCCGGCGTACTCGCCGTGCTTTATCAACGGTAGGGCCCAGTCTATAACCGACGGCGGACTG
The DNA here is from genome assembly GCA_034370585.1 of Fragaria x ananassa. Classification (NCBI taxonomy): domain Eukaryota; kingdom Viridiplantae; phylum Streptophyta; class Magnoliopsida; order Rosales; family Rosaceae; genus Fragaria; species Fragaria x ananassa. The sequence continues at coordinate 23,303,490 of CP139757.1, read as the reverse complement.
TAGTTCACATCAATCGCGTTTCTTCCGCTCACGATTTCCAAGAGCAAAATCCCGAAGCTGAACACGTCACTCTTGACGGTTAGGTCCCCCGGCGCAAGATAGCCTGGGTCGAGGTACCCTAACGTCCCCGCCGGTGGCGTACACCTCACGCGAACGTCCTCCACGTGTCCTCTCAAAGCCAACCCCAAGTCTCCCAGCCTCGCTTTCCATTCCCCGTCGATCAACACATTCGACGACTTTATGTCCCTATGGATCACCGGCGGGTTAGACGAGTGCAGCCCCAGGACCGCCTTCGCCACGTGTAAGCTCAGCCGCACTCGGCGCGTCCAACCGGGCGGTCTGGTCCGGGAATGCAACATGTCGTACAAGGTGCCGTTGGGCATGTACTCGACGACAATGAGTTTGCCGTCGTTCGAGTCGGGACAGAACCCGATGAGGTTCACGAGCCTGGGGTGTCGGACACGGGACAGAATCTCGATCTCGTTCTCCGCCGCGACGCACGTGGTGCAGTTACGCTTCCCCAACGACGTCGTTTGCTTCGGGTATTTCGTCCTCTTGACCGCCGCGACGAGCTTCCCGCCGTCGAGAACAGCCTTGTAAACGCTGCCGTGGCTTCCTTTGCCAAGAAAGCTATCGGCGGAGAACCCATTGGTGGCGGTGGCGAGGTCGTCGTAGGGGAACTCCCTGATCGAGATGGGCTTGTTGGGTTTGGGTTTTCTGAAGTTGTGGGAGTCGCAAACCGCCGCGGCGGACTCGGCATTGCAGGAGAAGTAACCCATTATTTTCAGGTGGGTTGTTTGAGAAGGTGAAGAAAGTAGAGGTGGAGGAGAAGAAGAGCGGCAAAGGCCATTAGTGGGGGATTAAAGTGTCGCTCTTTCTCTCTCGAATTGGTATATTTGATTTACAGCTTTGTGAAAAGGAAGGAAAAGATTCAAAGTGTTTGAATTAGTTAACTATTGTTTGTGTACATGCAAAAGCGTGCAGGAATTTCTTGGGGTGGTTGGTCTTTTAACTCAAAAAGAGACATATGCTTCACCACACATGGCTGTCAAACCCTAATTTCTTTTAAAAAATGGATTGGAATTGGTATTGTGATTTAGTGATCATCTTATGATCAAGGGGATGATATATGGTAAGGCTAAGGACGGTATCATTTGATGTACCTTTCGCTATGGTTGGGTGGCATATCAATTTCATTTTGAATGCTTTCACATGTTTGATTTTAGGTCTCGTTTGATCAATATCAAAATTTTGGGTTTGAAGAAAGGAGTTCCATTATTTTCTATCTTTAGTTACGGACAATAGATCTTATAGATATTGAAAATTCTTTTGTACACTGACATACGTAGAATTTACATGTAATATCAATAAATTGCTACCTTTGAATGTACGTACAACATGTTGTGAACTTGTGATTGGCATGTATAGTGTTTAACTATTTGTAAAATGTACGTGACTGAAACTAATCATCGATGAGATTAAGTTCTATGCAAAAAACGAAGAGCACTTACTTGAACACACGTTAATGAACAATTAATTCTTTCATGATGAATCAGAGTACAATATGTTGATTAGCTTCTGTTTATGTTCTTTGCTCTGAATGGTAATTTAGACATTAAATTTCAACATCAACATACATTATGTGAGGAGTATGTCTTACACAGAATTTGAACACATCTTCCGAATGTGCTTTCGACAAGAATACGTTGTCCTTAGATTTATCTAAGAAAACAGATTTTAGTTATTGAAATCTTATAACCTAACATTTGGTCACCACATATAACATCATGTTTTGGAACTCCGACGACATACAGTACCCATTTTATTGAATGGATCAGAAACCTGCCCTAACTTTTTGTGTTTGTTGTTTATCGGATCATCAATATCAAAGTTGTAACAAAATGGAGCTATCAAATCAGGATTGGATTGTGATTTTATCTCCTTATCAAATTTTTTTTTTTTTTTTGGGATACATCTCCTTATCATTCTTTTCTTCTGTCTGATTGCATCAAAACAGTGACAGATTAGTTTGGATTTGATTAATGACAATTCTAAATTGGCATCACAAACTTATGAATCAATTCCATCCAAAGAGAGGTAGGAATATTGATGACGATGATGATGATGATGATGATGATGATGATGATGATGATGATGATGATGATGAACATATATACAGAAAGGACAACTGGAGCCCAGATGTTTGTTGTGCAATGCGTAAGATAGGTGAGACAAGAAGGTTGTAATAAATTGTGTTAACTCGACTTGGGAACAAGCCAACAAATGTAACAAAGGGTTTGCGGTGAGAGTGTAATTCTAGAACTAACTAATTGATCATGGAGTGGGTACGTACATATCTATAGGAATCATCGTGTTCCTTATGTGAACGATTATGGTATTAGTGCGTAGTTCATGATGTCATGAAGTCGTGGATCTGATCTTAGAGCTAAACGAGGGAGACTGTTCTTGTAGTCGTCTATACCATTACCACGAATGTTCGTGTTATTTGTTCAATTTTCATATAGCGTCCTGAGAACGGATTTCACATATCAAGATACACATGCATTATTAATTAGTAAGTCACCGGATTAGAGATGCGAAGATAGAATGAAGACCGAAAACCCTCAATTCATTCATCTGACGGTCTGACTTTTTTATTTTTGATCCGATCAGATTACAGCGCTAATAACTTCTTCGACATCAAGTCCTCACCTTTTATTTTTGAAACATTTAGTCTAGTTTTTTGAGTTTCAGTTTTGTTAACGGCATTTGTATATATACATGATAGTATCACCAATGGCGTAACCATAATAATAAACTAGGAGGGTCAAAATTTAATGTTTCTTATATCGTTTACATTCGAGTAGCTTGTATCGCTCAACCTTTACCAACTTCAATAAAAAATATATAAAATATACACGATGATCGTTTATATTTTAAGTCATTATTGTAAGGTAGCATGTAATATTAATTAGTCTACATGTCAAATTTTACAATAATTATGTAATATAAGCATGAAAATAGTCATTGTATCAACCTATCATGAGTTTTATGAAAAAGTGAGAGAAGCCATTTGAACCCTCTCACTCTCACTCTCATGTGGCTATGCCACTGAGTGTCACTTAATTAAATAAAAAGCTGAGATTGTATATTAATTAAGTACGGTGTTTGGTTCATCTGCATCTTAAGGCGTACAAGAATTTTTGATTTTTGCAATCAGTTGTTGTGTTTCCCGTATGGGGAAGTTTTTGGTGTTTCTTCTTCCAAATTATATATCCCAAGTTAAGGTTCAGTTGAGGTCATGACAGCTGAATAGAAACATTTGTTGCTGGATGTTGATTATGAATAAACTAAGAACCCATGCCAGTGACCAGTGACCAGTGACCAGTGACCAGTTCAGTTCGCAAGTGACCTTCGTTACATTTTGGATGGGGGCCTCAGACTAAGAACGTGGGGGGCTCTAGATCTTCCTAGATAAACTCGGAGAACGTAAGCATAACAGAACAGTGAGTTCACAACAGTTTCGGGAAAACATAAACGTGATTCGGCGGCAAAATCTGATTCGCTTTAACGGCACTCCAAAAAGATGGCAACCTAAAATACTAAACAAATTATTAACAAACACTTTGTGAGTGGGAGCCATTTCTCAGTTTGATTCGACTGTGAAGCCAAAGGTCATTTGAAATTTCAAAGCCCTATCTAAATAAGGAGTAGTCTGGAATACACCGAGAGTAATCGAGCCGGACGGCGCGCTGCCGACGTGGGAGACTGTAAACCACATGTCGGAGCCGTCAATCTTTTCACCCTGTTGACCGTGAAATGCAAACCAAAGTGAAAAAAAACGCAGAAGCCGGAGTGAAAAGGGTAGGAGGGTATTTGCAGAGGTCGCACCCCCCTAAATTAGGTTGGTATCCCCCCTTATTTTGGTGGTTTTGGGAGGGTTGGATTGCCGATTTGTGGATTGCATCAACAAGTTTTGAAGATACGATGTCATTTTGATCAAGTTGAAGTATTTTCAGTCCAAATCAAGATGATAATAGTGTCAGTAATTGGTGAAACAGATTGCTCAGACTTCTGCTAACAGCAATATTTTGGTATCGGGTAATTTCTATCAATGATTTGGTTTCAGTATTTTGGACATGAGAAATATCCAGATATTTTAGTTTTAAGATTTCCGAAGAAGTGGATTTGCTACTAGATGCTTTAGTGGGATAGGTGTGTATGTTGTTTTGTATATGATTTGTGCTTATGAATATGTCAACAAGTTGGACGTTTAGTGCTCAAGTTTGGTAAGATTGGTGGGCAGAGATTTAGTAGTGCATACCAGGTGTTTGATAAAACTTCTGACCCAATTCGGAATTATGGAGGTTGATGTAATGGAAACATTGATAAAGCTTTTGGTAAAATAAAGGTACAGGAAATCAGAAAAATGCAGGAAGATGTGTGCATAAGGACATGAAAGAAGGATGCATTAAGGATGATGAGGTTCATAATTCATTGATTGATATGCATGTGTATGGATATTGGATGTGCCAAGCAAGTTTTTCATGAGATAGCAGAAAGGGATTTGTTGGCGTAGAACTTGATGATTTCAAGATATTTATGAATGGAATGCTTAGATTGGCTACCAGACTATTGTTGCTTTGGATGAATTCGATGGTCGTGAGCATCATGTTGTATTCAAAATAGGGATATCAAGATTTGGGAATCATAAAGCAGGTTTGGAGATTTACAGGGATACCAGCATAGTCATGTCTCCTCCCCGTGTTTTAGGCATCTGTTCACTGGCAAAGAAATACATGGTTATGGATTGAGGGGATCAAAAATCATAACATCTGCTATACCGAAATTTCAAGTGGGAGAAGAATTGAAGACCATGAAATGTGTTCGTAAAAGAACTCCAAGCCAGGCAGAAGCAAGAGTACAAGTGGGATTGTATTTTTTGTGATGAAATGAATGACTAACAGGGAGTGTTGATGATGATATGGATACAGCAGTTCAAAGGGATACCAGAGTTAGTAAGACCAGAAAAATTCAGAAATACAAGTTGCAGCACCAGCATCAAAGTCTGGGAGAGAAGGAAGGTCTGCGATCCCATATGACTACAGAGTATTAAGAAGGTCTGGGAGGGAAAGAAAGACTGAAATCCCAAATGACTTATGTTTACAATATGGAAGTAGGCATGTTGACGCTTCCGTGCTTAGTAGGTTGACAACGTCAGAAGCGTTGATGGTTTCGGTTGAGATAATAGTCCCCAAGTTGATTCCTACATGGTTATCATTAGGGTCTCCAAACTCTGGATTCAAACGTGTGTCGAACTCGATTGCTATGACCTTGTAGTCATCTTCGCAAGCATCGTTGAGCATGGCAAGCCAAGCACCAGGTCTGCCAACTGTGAACTCATCCGGGCAATGACAAAGGTTAGTCCACTGCCACCAACACCGTAGCCACCGCTTTGAGTCATTTCGATACGTTCGGCAGAAGATGAGGAGGCATTGTGGAATTGAAAGGAGAAGGTTGTTTCGAAAGAAGCAGGGGTTTCGGTGTGAGGGTCGAGGAGGCGGATTGAAGAAGAGTATATAGCTCGTCCAGCTTGATGTCTTAGATCATCGACATGAGACTCGTCGGGGATTTGTATGGCAGTGGTGTTTGATGCAAGCTTGGCACTGCCTAAGAGCTTTACATCGTTCAAGATTCTGGGGTTGTAGGAGAGGTTGAAATCTGGGAAGGTCAGCTGCTTGGTCACAGTAACAACAGGTCCTTTGTGGTGCTTCTTGTCACTAGCTGAAGCGACTAGAGCAGAAGATAAAAAGAGCAACCAGATGAAGCTGTAGTTGAAGCAACTCATTGAGTTTGGAGTTGATTGCAGAAGTGAATAGGAAGCTATATAAGAGAAGAAGAGCAGGGTGATGAATGATGATAGACTGATGGTGTCGATAAGCAAGTGAATACAAATGCACACAAGTTAAGATAATTGATTGGAACAAGTTACAACCTGAAGAGGAATACTTTCTTATCTACACAAATGCATATCAGCAATAGTCATGTTATCAATGAGTTATCATGCCAATGGGTCCAAGCATGTGACGTGCTTAGAATTTGGCACCACAAATGTCATTTTGGATCTATACAAGGTTTGTTTTAGACCACCAGCACTAGCTACCTTGTTAGCAAATCGCATCAAATACTCTTCTTAGGGGAATCAAATTTGACATATCAATTCTGACCCGTTTAACTATCACTCTTCTTCAATCATTTAACAGATGGAACAAAGACAAATGACTGACCTTATATTACCCTAATGACCCAAAAGAAGAGCATTGCCGACTGCCGACTCTAAAAATGTACAGCACTTCCGAATAACTACTGAAACCAACCACAAATGATAACCACATAATTGCTTGCACAAGAAGAGCACGAGGCAAATTACTCAGGGAATCAGCAAGCTTAACAGTACAGTGGGCGCAATTGGCTTTCTATAACACAGGTGCATGCAAACCATTTCTATTGCACCAAAAGATTTGGTATCACATATACATACGCAAGACAGCTAATAACTAAACGCAGAAAACCATAATTGTCCCAAAAAACTGGCATTCATAACAACACAAAACAGTAGATATTAAAATCACCAAACATCTAACAAAATATTACTTTCAAAACACATCATTATCGATCCGCGGTGAAACAAGATTTTAAGGTTGTCCATAAACTTTGCAACATTAGGAAAACTAACGAAATCCATGATAGTAAAGTAAACTACTTCAACAGAACCACAAAAGAAAAATTCAGTCTTCATTCCTCGGTAGAGATGGTTCCCCTCTCGCTAACATAGATACCATCAAGAAACTTCCTGATATCCTTGTTCTTGACATGGCATTTCTTTGGTAATGAGACCTGGAAATCTCTATCTGATACAGCAAGTACATTTAGAAGTAAAGTGCCATGTCATGGCTCATCAAACGAACAAAGTCTTCAAGTGCAGTTGTGATGGTCCAAAGGTAGTGAATGAGTAAATGCAAGACATATATACGGTACACACACCCAGACAAGTTCCTGATCTCCTTAACGAGAAAATTGAAATGAAATGGGAAGGAAGAATACGAAAGGAATATGATATACTAAAGGGGGAAACAATAACATTACATGCAAAAGCAAAGGTTTCCTTTGATTTTGCATGCAATATCGAATTTCAGGTTGAAGCTTCCCCTTCCAAGCGAAGCCTCTTGGGACCTTTCTCTTCACAGTGGCTGCCGGCATTTGCCACCCTGTTCTCATTGGCCTCTACCGAGCACCTTTTGTAAGGCTTGAATCCTGATCGACGAGACTTTAGCTTTCCATATGCCAAGCCTAATGTCAACAGCCCCTCTGCATCGTTGTGCCCTCCTGGTGGTGATGCAATTTTCTCCACTTCTGGGTGACAAAATGGTGCCCAGGCCTTGCTGTTCAGGTCTAACATTAGAGCTCTTCCATCTTTCTCACCACTATCCTGCTGTCCTTCTCTAGTGTCCTGATTCCCCTTATCCTTCAAAGAAGCTTTCTCTTCCTATGGAGAGGTCACTGAAGGTGAAGTCCCTCACTTTATCTAACTAACTTTGGAGTCACCCATTAACTTGTTATTCATTCAGAAAAAGAGTACAGTGGGTCAGATCTTCAAGTTCCTGCACCACAATTATATTGCAAAGGATTAAAGGAACCTCAATGAGAAAGAAGTAATCACTAGGACATCATTTAGATCATGTTACACACCTTTAAACAGCTTTTGAGACCTCTCCAGACTTTATCAAATTCCTCCTGCACAAAATATTAGAAGATCAGAAAAGGCTGCAAAATTTTTCTATCAACCTCTAGCATATCAAATCAAGAGACACCCAAGCAGGGCTGCAGAAGACCTAAACTATGGTTCATATCTTAGTGTGATTACCAGATTAACTAATACAACTTTCCCTATACCCAGCGACCCTCCGCAAAATTTACATGTCTTGTTAAGCAAATACAACTTGCTCATGTAGTTGCGATAAATTCCTATTCATTTTGTGGTGATGAATAAAAGAAACCCAATTTCAAAGAACTTGAAAAGGATGAGAAAACAACATAAGGAAACAAGCAATTCATTCAACGAAAAGAAACAGAAACCCAGCTGCGTACTGTTGAAGGACATACAAACCATAGTCCTCTAGAACACATTAGACAACTTCATTCACAACAAGTAAAAGGATTCAAACTTACTTTGATACTCATTCACCATCACCTGTTCCTACTCCCACTGCCTCTCGTAATTCCTCATACTTCCAAAATTTCTAAGAGCAATTCATATATCACTACAAAAGAGAGCAGAGATGACGATACCAGATCGGCGACCAACAAGATGAGTCGTAGATCGGAGAATGAGATCTGAAGAAGACCGCAACGAAATCGAGGGGAAAACCCAAAGCTTACGAAGTTGTGTTGCCGGGTTTCTCTCGCCTCACCTCTCATTCGATCTCTCTAAACCCTCACACTTTCATCTCCTTATTTCCCCTCGTTTTTGCGTCCTTCTACCACGGAATTGACAACCCTGCCCCTCAGTCACTTTTTCGATTTTTTACCCGGCTGGACGGTCGGCTTGGTCGGCTCGATTACTCTCGGTGTATTCCAGACCACTCCTCTAAATAATTGCAAACAGTAAATGGGACTTCCAGTTCCAGTCAAGTCCTGTCCAACATCACCAAAGCATTAGATATGTGGCAGTTGATTTTCTATTCTTGAATGGAAGATCTTCTGGTGCGCATGACGATTTGATACGGCTCTAGCTGGGTTACCAAAATCAAAATCAACAATGGGATGCCAATCAATATTGCCGATGCTGCTTCGGTTTTTGACTTTATTCAACCTAGCGATTTCCACCGGAAGATGGAGAATGGTTGACAATTGAATCGGTCCTATACTATTCATTCTGTTGATGGGAGTCATTGTTTCTTGACTTTGGATAAATGGAATTTGCCTACAAAACTTCTTTATAGAGGACCACCTGAGCGATCTGCTGCCAAACACGATCACAGTTGCCTCCCAAGATGAAGATTCAATAAGTAGCTATTTTACTTCTAATTATTATATTAAGTTTGAAATTTCTTTGTTCTTAATTCTAGTGCTATATGTCTACCATGAATATGAATTGAGTTATTCATAGTTTGATATGATTTACCAAATGCAGAGAAAATCAAGTTCATACAATAGGCTTTTATAAGTTGATCGAAAATATGGATCCCAATAGTTTAATGTACCCCGAGGTCTTTATATAACTACCGTAAATTGATGGCACTGAGGCCTTAGCAGTGCCCGTTTGTCTTCTGCATTCTGGTGTCAAAAGTGCATCCGTAGCATTAGTAGATTGCACAAAGAGGGAAAGACTAGGTGTTACTAATTGAAAATAAACGGTTTGGGCCGGCCATATAATGGCCTCGATTTGTACTGGAAAAACAAATATGGTGGCCCAAGATCTAGAATTCGATTAATGAAGATGTCAAAATGGGCAGCTGTTATAGTGTAACGAATAGTTAGAACATTTCACATTAGCCGAGAGTCTAGGCCGGAAACCTTAATGTTACCCTAACATAATCGATAAAATTTCTAACATAGAGAATGGAGGGCATTATGCGGAAAATTTCACTTAAAGCTTTTTTTGCCTCTCCAAATCTATATATATTAGCTGTTAACGAATACCTATGATTTTCGGTTACTAATATTCAACACGACAACACGTACAATCTAAAGTGCAAAAGAACTGATAATTTCATTTGAGACTCTTGCCTCACAACGATCCTGTGCCTTCATGCTTTTTCCTCTCTAAAAACGAGACAAAGACTTCATGCTTTTTTCCTCTTGTCCTATGTCTCAATTCTGTGGAATCTATAGATCATCTTTTCCTTACACAACAAGTCTGGAATTTAGCCCGCATTTCTCCTCCCAACTCTAGTTTAATATCCTGGCTTAACTCCTTGGTTACTTCCAATCCCTCCCTCCTTCCTCGAGTCCTTAATCTCTGCTGTTACATATGGCAATCTCGAAACCATCTCATCTTTCGTCAATCTCCTTTTCTTCTTCCTCTAATTGTCCAACAATCTGCCAGGCTATGGCTGTATGTGAGGTTTCTCTTTGTAATGTTAATTTTTTTAATCGAAAAAAAAAAAAAACGATCCTATGCCTTCCCTTCCCTTCACTTTAGCTCTTGCTTGTCAGCAATATGTTTTTGTTTAACCTTCTCAGATAAGCTAGCTTGTTCCAAAAGAATCCAAATTCAATTTAGACCTGTGACTTTTTGCGAGTCATGCCAAACTTAAATTTTAATACATTATCTTTACAAATCATCAAAACATTGTATAAGTTTTCAGTTTCCAAATGATACGAGAGGACGTTATTTACATTAGAGTCCTCCCAGGAAGGCTACAACTAAGCGGAAAAAGCTCTATCTGCCAGAATGATTTTGCCATTTTCCAATCAGATCAAATTGAAAATGATAAAGTTTGGATTTGCCTTTTACCAAGTCAACTTATTCCAATATATTTTACTGATTTCCTTCACTTATATACAATTTTCCAAAGAAAAGAAGTGGTAATATATTTCCTAGTGGAATCTGTGTAGTTTCAACAACATCCGGAGAGTTCGATTTGCTCTTCAACCTTTGTTCTTTTGTTCTTGAACCTTAAAAGCAACTTGGAATCTTCAGATAGCCTCCCTTTGAGACATTGAATAAACAAAAGGCTTTTGATAGTAAGAATAGAAATGTAGCTAGATAGTAGGTTTGATTCCACCTACCTATAATTTGGTTGTGGCTTGTGCATAATGCCATATAACCACTCATTTAGTTTTACCTTAGGAAGTTCTGGTTCATAGTTGAAGAAATACCAAATCTCTGTCTATTTAGGCGTCAAAGATGGTTTTCAGGCCAATTGCAATAAGGCATATCTATCTTGACTTAGATCATTCCAAGAAAAAACAAGAAAGTCTCATTTTATGTCGTTCCGATTGTATTTCTCATACATGTTTAATAAACTACACACAAACCCTCGTAATGTTCACATTTATCTGTAAATTACTACTTAACATGGAAGTGAAAAAGAAAGTAAATAATTGTCAAGATCACCCCCCACTACACCTAGCAATCCCATAGCTTATGTACATTGAACCAAATTGTATGTATCATGATTCATGGACCATCTATATTCCTATGCAAATGCCTTTTAGAAAATAAAATTGAGAAAAAGGAAAATAGGATTAGTAGTTAGCAAGGAGCCAACTCAACTGGGGTCATTGACTTGAAACCTCATCCAGAAGCTTGTACCTCCTCACCTTGTTCCTAAACACCTGCCTTGTGATCCCATGCTTGTTGATTCTGTTTATGTTTGATATATCTTCTGATCTTGTCCTCCTAATCGTCTCAGCCTCCTCCTTTGCTCCATTTGTGATGATCCTCTTTCTGGCCTGAGATGGAGATTTTGGTGATGATGATGAGACCTGATTCTGATGATGATCAAGTGATCTCTGCTTCTTTATAGGGCCACTTGGCTGAAGCTTCATGCTGCCTCTTAGACCAGAACCATATGTATGATGATCATGGCTGGCTTTTGGTGAATTCTTTTTCACTTTGTTGACCTTGGAATCATGATTATGATGAAGTTGTTCTTGATGGGGTTGGTCTTTCTTACATGAAGATGAAGAATTTGAAGAGTTCTGTGACTTTTCTTTTGTTTCTTCTTTCTGGGTGAGGCACCAATTGCAAAGTCTGTAAGACTCTGCTTTTGGGTAAAGATTGCTACAGTACCTATATGGTATTCAAGAAACTGAATTACTTTTCTGATTCAATAACCCAGAAACTATATGAAGTTATGAACAACTTAATTGAAATAACAGTGATCGAGAAAATGATTTACCTGTGCTGGGATCTGAACTGGCAGGCCTTGCATTGGAAAAGATCGTAGGAGAAGCCAAAATCCCCACACATGCAACACTCAAGAGTACCTTCGATTGATGCTGATGAGCTTCCTGCTTTGTTTGTTGTCATATTGCTAGCTTGCTTCTTCTTCTTCTTCTTCTTCTTCTTCTTCTTCTGTTTTGATATTTGATTTTCATGCAGAGAGAGAGAGAGAGACATAGAGAGGGAGAAGAGAGATATGTGAATGAGATGAATGATGATGGACTTAGGTAGGTCGACGGCCACACAACAAAAAGCCACGTTAAAAGAGTGTTGTTTTATAGGGTTTAGAAAGAAAGAAAAAATTCCCTCAACTTTTTGGTAAAAGAAATTCAGATCTTCATTTAAAACACACAATTATTTCTCTTTTTTTTTTTCTTTTTTCTTCTTCTTTCGGACTGGATTAATATAGGGAGGAGGCTTAGGCTCAGGGGTAGACACCGATGAAATTCATTTTTCCAGACATTGATTTTGAAATTTTCCGTATTAATTTGAGAAAACTTATTGAGTTTGGTAGCCACAAATTAACGGTCGTTAATTTCTTTCATGATATATATAAAAGGAACGAACATGTAGTGTGTACCATTAAAATTCTTTAGATTGACTAAATTACACATTTCTACAATTAACTTTCTATTATGTCACCGTTTTACAAAAAAAGAAGAAGAAATTAATGATATATTATTTGGCTCTTTGCTAAGTGCTGACTGGTGTAGGTTAGAATATGTTATTTATTATAATTTAGAGTTTAGGTTTTATGTCCTCTTTTGTATTACATGGTTTCATTAATTAAATCTTAAAAGCATTTGCACCGACTATTTTTCAGAAAAAAAAAAATGCACACATATTTGCAAATTTTAATTAGCAAATTTGGGAGTAGAATCAAAATATCACCCATGAATCAATCAGTTTTGACCTTTATCAACGAAGCTTGACCTAGAATTGGCAAAAAAACAATGCGCCTCCATATCCAGATGCCGTGATTGATATGTACGTTATCAATTCACTGAACTAATCCAATATTTTCTCCAATACTTGTCTGACATAAACAGTCTATTATTAACATGAAAGTTCAAGGAAATTTCTATTGAGAAAAAAGACAAGTGTATGCTATCTGAAGAAACCGCACTAGAACATGTACATAATGGAATTTGATGATATATACTGCAAGCACTTCAAAATGTCCAGCTGTTACGAAACAGCAAAATCAACACCAGACCATTAATCCTAGGATTCTAGGAAAGTAGGAATTGTATCAACACTGTTATATATATATACATAAAATTGAGTTGGATCCTGGAGGACCAAGCCAAAACGCTTCATCTTTACCCCCCATATGGATGCTAGCCTGCAATTTGAATTGCCGACGATTGCTTCAGTTCGTCTGGCAAAGCATATAGAATTGCCAAGTTTGAAGCAGAGACCAATATAAGAGTCTCCTTTAAACACATGAAACAAACAAAACAGCAATCATCTCTATATAGAATATGTTAGTACATAGTAGAACATCGGTCATACTCACCTAAGAAGACGCGTGTCGCCACATAAAATGGGATTGGGCCTTAGCTAAGCCCAAGAAACCTACACTATTCCTTGAAGACATAATCATAATACACCCTCTAATAAGGGCAAAATAATATTTTTAGGGTGCATCCACCATATCCCTATAAATACCACTCTTCACCCCTCGTTTACTCTCTCTCCATCTTCACCTCATTCTCACCTTATTTCTACTCACATATGGCTGACTTAGGCATCGGAGGATCGAAGGCCGGAACACCCAGTCTTCCCTCTGACGCTCTTCATTCATGATTGACAGGTTATGAGAGCTTGAAGATGGTGTTCTGCATCTGTGTGATCCACGCTCCCTCAGAGATTACGCCGAAACAATGACGCTAGAAGGAAGGGGCTCAAGTGGAAACCCTCACATAGCTCACCATGAGCATATCCATAATCTGCCCAGATTTCCTTCTGGAAATTTTCTTTTTCCGGTCGCCAACCTCTTCCTTTTCTCGAGCTTCTCCCTGCCCGCGTACAAGGAGCTCACCCCATTAATTTTCGCTCCGTGATAGTCCTTTTGGCTTGGTTTTAGAGAAATCCCGAGGAGAGAGAAAGTAGATCTGACTTTCTCTCTCCTTCGCTTGTGTGTGTCACCGCAAGGTTGCTCACCTTCCCAGTCATCATACTCATTGTCTTCCAATGAATCCAGCGGGGCGGAGCTATATGTTGGCAAGCCTGGGCAAATGCCCACCCATCTTTTGGATTTCTCACAAATTGAGATGAACTTTTCTCACAAATTTATTGCAAAATTACAACTTATTGATGATCTTGCCCAACCAAGATCACCGCAGGAAGAAAACGAAGAGGTTTCAGGGAGTTCAGGCTTGCAGCAAGTCAGCAACGTACGCTGCTGCGCCGCCTGCGTGGGGAAGAAAGAAGAACATGGGCTGATGGGCCAGTCACCAGTGTCTTGGGCTTTTGCCCAATTGACTTATTTTTTTTTTTCTGAAAATCCCTTGGCCAAAACGACATCGTTTTAGACAGAGGATTTCAGAAATTAAAACAGCAGCAGCACTGTAGCAGCCGACCCTTTCTTCTTTCTTCACAATTTCACAAACAATACTTCAAAAGTCATTTCTCAACATTCAAGCACCAACTGGCCTAACTCCGACCGACCGGCGACTACCACATCACCGGCGACACCAGGACTTGCGCTCACCCACCAAGATTTCAAAAGCACCTTCTCATCATTCAACTGATTCAAGTATGTACCCTAAATCCCTAATTTTAAAATTTCATATGAATTGGGGTAGTTAATTGATTTGAATTCATCTTGAATTATGCATATTTCATATATAGATTAATTGATTATTGATATACATATGAGTGATTAGGTTGCTTTTGTGGGTGATTAATTGATATGGGTGATTAATTGATATGTGCATATTTCATTATGCCGATTGTGACTTTTGGTGGAATAATATGGGTGATTAGGTTGCTTTTGTGGGTGATTAATTGATATGCATATTTCATTATACCGATTGTGACTTTTGGTGGAATAATCTGATTTTAATTTATATACTTATGGTGAATTATTGATATGAATTTCTTCAATTGATAGGTTGTTTGTATTTTGATTGTGTGAATTGATATGGACAAGTTTCTAATCAAGACAAAGAGAGCACAACCAACAAGTAGTGAAACTAATGTGGGTAGTTCAAAGAAAAGTAGGTTAGATGAAACCTTGAATAATATTCCTGCAGACCCTGGTCTTCGCACTCGTATACTAGATTATGATCCTAATATTCGAGATGAAATTCGAAGGGCATATATACAAAAGGGCCCTTGTCAACCAAGAGATCATGCATTTCCACAAACTAATGGTCGGAGATTTATATCAAATTGGTTTGATGATTATGATTGGTTGGAGTATAGCATATCAAGTGATGCCTTATTTTGCCTATATTGCTATCTTTTTAAGACAAAGCTCAAAGGTCAAGGTGATGCATTCACTAGTAAATTAAGGTTGGAAAAATTGAAAATATAAAGGACACTTACAAGATCATGTTGGATTGATTAACAGTCCTCACAATCAAGCTAGGCAGGCTTGTAAAGATCTTATGAATGAAAAGCAACATCTTGAAACAGTAGTGATGCGGCAATCCGACCAATCTCGTATTGATTATGGCATTTGCTTGAATGCATCACTTGACTGCACTAGATTTTTGTTGAGACAAGGTCTTCCTTTTCGTGGTCATGATGAATCCGAAACATCAAGCAATAGGGGTAATTATATTGAGCTCTTGAAATTTTTTGCTAATCATGATGAGAAAGTGGGGGCTGTAGTATTGGAAAATGCTCCCGGGAATTGCAAATTAGTGGCTCCTTCCATCCAAAAAGAACTTGTCCATGTATGTGCACTTGAAACTATTAAATCTATTACAGAGGATATGAAGAATAAATTCTTTTCTATAATGGTTGATGAGTCTCGTGATATTTCAGTTAAGGAGCAAATGGCGGTAGTGTTTCGCTATGTAGACAACAACGGGCAAGTCATTGAAAGGTTTGTTGGAGTCCAACATGTTAGTGACACTACTTCGGCCTCACTTAAAAATGCCATTGATCAGTTATTTTCTACATCTGACTTGAGCATGTCCAAGCTACGGGGACAAGGTCATGATGGAGCAAGCAATATGAGAGGTGAGTTTAATGGTCTTAAGAGCATCATTTTGAGAGAACATACATGTGCATTTTATGTGCATTGTTTTGCACATCAACTTCAATTAGCAATTGTTGCCGTGGCAAATGGAAATATTGAGATTGCTACATTTTTCATATGGGTGAATTCTGTGGTCAATATTGTTGGAGCATCGTGTAAGCGTCGTGATGCACTTAGAGATCAATTACAAAGGGAACTTTTAGATGCTCTAGAAGAAGATTCTATTTTAACAGGCAGAGGCTTAAATCAGGAAACTAGTCTCAAGCGGCCGGGTGATACACGTTGGGGATCACATTATGGTACTTTGATTAGTATCATTTCCATGTTCAAATCTGCGGTCAAGGTGCTTGAGTTAATTGTTGATGATGGTTCCACTGATAATTTGGGTGAAGCAAATAGGACATTGGTAGGGATCCAATCTTTTGAGTTTGTCTTCCCCCTATTTTTGATGAGTAATATTTTGGGAGTTACAAATTGTTTGTCACAAGCACTACAAAGGAAAGACCAAGATCTTGTCAATGCAATGCACTTAGTGAAAGCTTGTAAGGAAGAATTGCAACACATGAGAGATCATGGTTTTGATTGTTTGCTTGATGAAGTTTCTAGCTTTTGTGGGACACATGATATTGAGGTTCCTATGATGGATGAAGCATTTGTACCTCGTGGGAGATCACGACGCAAAGCTCATGTGATTACAAACTTCCACCATTATTGTGTCGATTATTTCATGAACGTCAATGATAAAGTACTTCACGAGTTGAATAATCGCTTCGATGAGGTAAATACTGAGTTGCTTCTTTGTATGGCATGCTTGAGCCCTAATGATTCATTTCGATCTTTTGACATACAAAGACTTGTTCAGTTTGCCAAATTTTATCCTCAAGACTTCTCTGAAAAAGATGTGTTGGAACTCAAACATCAACTTGCGGTTTATATTCGGGATATGTGTAGTAGTAATGAGTTTTCTCAACTACAAGGAATTGGTAGTCTTGCAAAAACATTGGTGGAGACAGGGAAAAATAGAGCATATAATCATGTGTACAAGCTTCTTACACTAGCTTTAGTGTTACCAGTGGCAACCGCTTCAGTGGAGAGAGCTTTTTCAGCTATGAAGATCATCAAAAGTCCACTTCGTAATCAAATGAGAGATCAGTGGTTGAACGATAGTTTGATTGTTTACATTGAGAAAGATGTTTTTGCTTGTATTGATAATGAAATATTGATGCAACGTTTTCAAAACATGAAAAGTCGTCGAGGACGAATGTAGCTTGTAAAAATTTTGTTTTCATGAATGATAATGTTGTTTTAGTCTGCCCAGGCAAGAAAACATTTCTAGATCCGCCCCTGCCAATGGAAAGACATTCGGATACCAAGCATCGTTCGATCAACAACACATGAATCTCACCTGAACTAAGGAGATGCTCCTGACTACCTTGATGAACTTCTGAGTTTGAAACTATTATTGAAACTTCATCGAGGTTATAATCAGCCGGAGGTAGTATGCTTAAAGCTATCACAGATCAACAACGTAGAAGAATATTAAATCACGACCTAAAATTGTAATTTGGCATAACAATGAGATCATTATGACTACCTGCTTGATCATCTTCTGAGTTTGAAACTTTTGATGAAACACCAGGAAGGTTATTAGAGTCAGCTGGTCTGCTTATACCTATCAAGAGAGAGAGAGAGAGAGAGAGAGAGTAGAAATACAATTCTATTAACGAAGCACATATAATTAATACAATTTGATCAATATACATGATCATTATCGTCATTATCGTTGTTTGTGATCAGTATTAATTGTATTCTTACGAGCATAAACCTGAGTTTCATTTTCCTCTCCAAACAAAAGAATGACGTACTGTATGTATATGTAGCACTTACTGTTATAGATCCATTTTTGCCAAAATCTGAGTTGCATTCCCCTCAAGAATACAGGACGCATACGAGATAATACTAAGATCGGAGAATTGTCTCCGTCTCCACGTAAATCTGCAACAGTGGCCAAGCTTGGGCGAAGTGCAAGCAAATCCCTCGCAATATCTAAAGTAGAGAGAACAGAGAAGAATTACATACGTACATACGGCAAGCGGATAATTTAATAAGAAGTCTATGATTAGGTAGTAAAATTCAAAAACTCATCCGTGCATGCTTACCAAACTTTTTCTGTTCTAAACAACAGCAAATTAGGGTAGCACCCTGGGATGCGTTCCTTGGAGGCATTAAAGCCTCGAGTGGAGTAACAGAACATAGATAACGAACCACATCCCATTTAAACTCCTTACAAGCCTCCACAACTGGGATTAAATTGTAGGGAGGGAAGGAAATTGTTAGTATTTCCTGGTTCTTATTAACCATGTATTCAGCCATTTTGATGATGTTTTCTTCACTGCACTTGTCTGCGCCGACGTTGCGCGCCACCAACGCATAACCTAAAGCCGTATAACCTTTGTCGTTTTTTATCTCCAGGTCTTGTTTTTGCATTTTTGTAACCAACTCTTTCACAATTTCCACATTTCCAAGTTTGGCTGCTGTGTGAAGAGCAGTAGCACCCTTTGTGTTTGTAATCCCCAAACCTTGTGGCCTCATCTTCAGCAACAACTCTTTCACAATTTCCAGGTGCTGCTTGTCTACTGCCTCTTGAAGAGATGTGTAACCATCGTTGTCTGGTAGTTCCATATCTTCTTGTCTCATCAGTGGAACCAACTTTCTCACAATATCCAGACGTCCCTTCTTGGCTGCAAATTGAAGAGCCGTATATCCAAACTTTGGATGTCTTGCTCTTAGTGCATTAGGATCATCATGTAGTGTCGTCCCAAGATACTCCTTTGCATTTTCCCAGTCACCAACCCCAACAAATGCAAAGAAAGGCTCATAGCAGCTGGAGTTATAATCGGCATTGTTTTTCTCACCTGCTGCATGCCAGTCAACTTGGTATGAATAAGTTTAATTACCCTATAAATAATGATCAAACATAGTTTGCACCAGTAAGGTCAAAGTTAGAAAGTAAAGAACTTATCCCATATCAGAAAAGGAATTATTATGTGGTCTAGACTACTACGTGAGTGTGACGCTACAAGAAGGTGAGAAAAATGGTTCATTGACCCTAAGATTAATTGATTTAATTCATTCTACTACTAATTAGACAAGTAATCAGTAATGAGCCAAAATGCTAATTATTACCAGCATCATGTACGTTTTGTGATTAAACTTGACTCTCCACAACAAAGGTTTAAGACGAACTTAAAATAAAATTTGAAACGTAAATGCAAAAACAACACCTTCAATTCCCGACTCTTCCCCATCATCTCGGGTCCCCATCATCTTTTTAATTTTTCTCACCTATCGCTCGGCTCTGTCTAAAACAAACGTCTCAAAAGAAATGTTACATTTCATCAGTTCAATTTTACCAAAAAGATATATGTACGTATAGTGCGTTTCATGAGTTCAGCTGTGACTTGATAAACAAGAGATCTGCATTATTGATTTGAAAATAATGCATGGTTGGTTAAACATGTGAACCCTCTAATTATATTTTTCCTCAAATGCTAGCTGACAATTACATACTTAGAATATGACTTCCTAACTAATTTGTAATGTCGATAGTTTGCGGTATTAATCTGACTTGATAATTAATTGTAATATTAACTTGACTTGATAAGATATCTGGGAACAAACAAATCGAGTATGACTTTGGGATGGGTACAAAAACTACGAAAATATTAAACCAATCGACTTGATTAGTGAAATTTGGCAACTAGCCATCTAGAAGGCTGATGTGTGAATGCCATGGGTTTTTTTTTTTTTTTTGATGTGTGAATGTCATGTTGGTATTTACATTATGTGAGTGAAGTAATCACAAAGCTGATAAATCAAGATTTGCCTAATTCTTCGTCTTGCTTAGTTGCTTATTTGAAATATGAAAGAAAAGAAAAATATGTTCACTGGACTACCTTGAGTCCTTCAAATGTTATTGATTGATTCCCTGAAAATTTTGATCCCTGATGCAGTCGATGGGGATACCAACACGACAACCCTCTCCGGTGATTCTTGAAAATTTTGATTTTGACATTTTTATGGCAACTGCATAACGCTATGTTTACATACTTCAATCGGATTGGGAGACTCCGCAATCAAGCATTGGCATCAAAGTTTCAAGTTTAGTTTCAAGAATTTAGCTCATGTCAAATGCTAGAAAAAGCTGTTGTACGTAGTTTGTACAAGCTATTTTGCAACACGCTAAAGTTTTATGTGAACATACATGATTACATAGATTTAATTCTCGTATCAAACTGAGCTATAATCTCCACCAAAAATCATTCCAATTCCGAAGTAATTGACTGAATCTTCATTACGATGTTTCAAAATGATGAGAATGATAACAAACGGTAAGTTTGCCTCAAAAATAACAATAAATGCATTCACAACCAATGAGAAAAGAGAAGGTGGGCTTTCATATCCAGAAATTGTACATTACTGAATATCGAAAGCAAATAGGCCCTGAACTAAGCCTTCATTTGATCAACCTAACACATTAAGCACTAACATGATAATAACAGATTCTCCACAACTTTGAGGTTCTATTGAAAACATGGCATATTAATACACTATATACACAGACCATTCCCCTAGATCAAACCACATAATTTAGCACACACTAAATCCAGCAAAAGATGATCATTATAGGGCACAGGTATGACAACCTACTAGAGTTGACTGTCATTGCCGGTTTGAGTTCATTCAGAGCCTTGGCTTGAATCAAACAAAAAACTGTACTGGGATTGCAACGATCCTTTGTGAGTATTTGATAACGTCGCTGCAGTATCTGAGACATCACTCTTCACTTCTGCAATCTTTGACTGCACGTGTTCTTTGTATTTTGAGACTGAGTCAATTATGGCAATGAGTTCGCGAGCACACTTCTGAGTCTCTTCTTCAGTTTGTTCAGTTACTTCCTGCAATTTCAATTTGGAAGTCTACAAGAAACGAGAAGTTGATTAGGAATAGTTTGGAACTTCACAAATCCGATTAATTAAGGCTGTTCATGTAGCATAAAAGTAATGACTATGAGGACTAAAGAAAGACAAACTTCCATGCAATGATGTAATACTGCCTTTCAGGAACAGGCTATTTTGCTCAAATGTATATCCCTAGACTCCTTAATGCCAGCAAGAGCAACACTTTTTAGCTAACAAGTGAACAAAGTTTTAGTAGCAAACAAGGTTGTAGACTCTGACCTTCAGAATCTCATCGGCTTCTCTTTCCACAATATTCATGTCATGAGCCTCCTTTTGAACTTTATCCATCATCTTTCTAATTTCTTCTTCACAACCACGAGCGTAGTCCTGTATCTCTTTCTTCAACGAATTCAATTGAGCTTCCACCTGATGAATCAATAATTCATGAGCACAACATCATATCGAGGAAAAATTCTCGCAAAATATTATGTCCATCCAAACTGGGAGCATTAAACTAGATAGAACTTAAATCACAACCACAAGTTTCGATTGTGGACAGTAAGAAGCATGAACGATCTTCAGATGTATGGCATACTTAACGAGTCGCCACAGGACCAACATTTGGAAATAAACCACCTGTTAAGACTGATTCCTCTTGAGGGTAAATACCAACTTCCAGAGACCAATAAAAGATTTTTCATTCAAGCTAATGACAACCATCTGAAGGCAGTGCCATTAGATAGTGTTTGCAAATTAAAGGGGTGTGTTCTTAGAGAAATTCCATCCTACTTCTAGTTTTATCTTAAAATTACATATGACCAGCATATTTTCTACCAGGTAAGACATATAACAGAGATCAGTGTGGCTCATTCTTTTCACCAACGTAACAAAGTAGCAACATTCAAGCTCAAAGCCCATCCCAAAAGCAAAAATAAATAAATACCTAGAGGGCATCTGATAGTTACCCCCAAAAGGGATACTCAAATGCATGTCAAGGATAACCATTTAACTTATTTCACTGTAGTAGACCAGATAAGATATTGAAAATGTGTTCAACAAAAAGCGTCAATCCTAGTGTTAAAAACTAGAAGGTGACCTATTTACACCTATTTACAGAAGGTTTATCACAAGAGTTTTTTACTAATATCAACAAGTTAACTCGGTTTTGCTGAACTCCTTGTTCATCCTACTCCTATCTCTTCCTTCTATAAAAAGAAAAGATGTCTGCTGCTATTAAAATATATAAAATAGAAAAAATAAAAATGGTGCACTGTAAAATGAATACCCGGTGGACAAGTAACTATATTCCAACCAAACAAACATTTGATCAGTTTTATAATCTATAACACTATAGATTGTTGAATCTTTAACCTATGTGCATAATGGCTTCCCTCATCTACATTTCTCTTTCAATCGTTTGAGCTAGGTACATTTGCATGACACAATAGATAATGAAAGTAAAGCACATGCAGTTGCGGAAGCCAGATGTAAACTTCAAATAATCTCATGCATTTAGCTTTTCCAAACCTTTTTCCATAGAGCAACAAAACCTAAGCTACAAGGATCTTATGTCCTGTATATTGTCTAGAATCAACTTCTATATAGATCCTGTCATTTTTGCCATACTACATCTGCTTACCCTTTCCTTCTTTTGCCTCTTCAAACTGATTATACCACTCTAATGGACCCGATGCACTCCATTCTAGTAAGAGATTATGAAAGATCCAGGTACTAAGATGTGTATAAGAACAAAATTCTGAGATGGTTGATATATTATTCTACATGGCAAACACCAACACCACGGATATAGACTAGAGGTTGTATCCAACAAAGATAGTCTTTAATTTCACGAGCTCTTTGTAGCCATAGGGCTATGAGAGTTGTACAAAAACAGTTATAAGTCACTCATTCACTAAAAGTACTCTATGGATCTTTATAATCTGCATTAAGGTCTATTTGTTATAATTCACAGGCAGGCTATCATAGGGACTATTGTAGGGATTTACAATTTTAAAGCCTAGTTATATGCGACTAAAGCTTTCTGACAATGCTTTCCAACCATTTGGATATACAGTTGTCAATAAAATCCTTCCACTCCACTTGGCAGCAAATCAAGTGAACCAACTTGTAATTGTAGCATTGTTACTATTCATACTACTCTACTACTGCTGTCAACAGACCTATAGTACATCTCTCTATATTCGATTTCAGCCTATAATACTTGCAACCCAGTAACCTTATAGCTCCCACATTCTTCCCATACTAGCAACTTGCCCTCCTTCAGAATTCAACAAACAAAAAGGGAAAAAAAAAACTTTATGTACTCTTTTAGTTGCAAGATATTACATGGGGAACCAGCATCCTAATTCCAAAGAAATTATTCCAGGATTTCTTAGGGGAGCTGAGAGTTCCTAAAACAGATTACAAAGATTCCATAAAAGTTCTAGAGAGGATTTAGCCTCTCACGGCTGCTCACTATTAATTGCAACATCCTAATATCATTTTTCCCTTTTCTTTTCTTTTCTTTTCAGAAAATAAGAAAGGGGGAATCACAATTCTGGTTGACTAGCCAATATGTGGTATGTCCGTATGTGTACGTAAACTGACATCCAGAGACAATTGCTCATTTAATTATGTCAAGCAGTTGAGAAAATTTTTATCAGAACAACTAACGATAATACTATGGTTTTCTCATTTATGACAACGATAACCAGGCAAGGAAAAGAAAGGTTGCTTCTATATTTACTATTGTAATATATTCCCAAATACCTGGGTAATGTCGGAAGTTTCTTCTATATTTTAGTTGCTTCTTCATTAATTTTGAATAACCGAACAAGAAATTGGTAATGTCATTCTGCAATAAACGAACTCATTTTGTTCCCCATGCACAGATAATAATATATCTGAAAGACTTGGTGTAGATCCACTTACTTCATCAAGACACGACTGAAGTGTTGATATCTCATATCTTTTTCCCTCGATATCAGCAGAAAGTGCACTTGACTGATGCTGAAGCAAAATCAACTCATCCAGTGTTTCCACCGAATCCTTCTTTATCTTTTGAGTGTATGACTCAAGTGCAGGCTTTAATGTTGATTTATAGTCAACCCCCATCACCTCAGCAGCTGTTGATCCCTTAGGATTCAATTTATACTGGAAGTCATTACAAAGTTTCAACCTGTTACAACGAAAGACATACCAATTCCATGAGAGAACTGTATCAGTTCATCAAAAGATTTTGAATTGTCAACTGCAATACTTGAACAAAAAGCAGCCAAAACATCAATCGTGAAGGCAACAACCTAAGAACAAGCGTGCAAATTACAAGGGGTTTCCTTACATTGAAAATATGAAGTAACCTTGTAAAGCACTAACAAAGGTACAGGATTAGTTTAATGGCTGAATGAGCTATCGGATCAACTTACACTGTCATGTGGCATCAAAGCTAACCATATGGAACTAAACTTCAGTTAACCACAGAACCAATCGATTATAAAGTAAACTGAAAAATCAAATTATAAATAAAGATGACAAACCTCCTCATGAATTGATTGCATTCCATGGCCAAAGTCTCCATCTCCTTAACCTTGGGACCGAGCGCATTATCCAACTCCCACACCTTCTCCTCCCACACATTCCTAGCCAGCTCGGCTTCCCCAATATCCCTCTCCACGGCCTGCAATTCCCTCTTCATTCTCTCCACATCCCTCTCGTTAAAACTCTGTGACTCAACTCTCTTCTTCAACTCCTTATTCTCCTGCAAAATCCTCTTCTTCTCTTCCCTCTTGGCCTCCAACTCCTTCTCTTTCGCCTCCAAAACCTTATGCAGCTTCTTCACATTCTTGTCGAGATTCTCAATCATCTCATGAAACTTCCCCACATCCTCTTCCAGCACACTCCTCTCCCTCTCCAGTTTCTCTTTCGGAGACGGCTCCGACCTCAAGGCCTCCACTTTGGCCTCCAGCTCCGCCGCATGCTCCCTTAAAACCTTCAATTGCTCCTCCGATTCGTCCCTCTGCCTCTCAAACTTCCCCACAAACTCCCTATCCACCTCCTCCGCCTCGTCGTCCTGCCCCCTTATGTAATACAGGTAGCTCCGCAGCGTGTACTGCCCCACCGGATTGCCGTCGAGAAACGCATCGGAATTCTGATCCAGGTGATCGTTGTAGCGGACAAGCTGGAACAGCCAGTGGATCACGGCGAGGAGATTCGGCCACTGGTGCGAGTTCACGGTGGGGTTTCGAATCATGGACTTGTTGAGCTTGAAGGGGCATTTTAGGGATTTCAGGATGACCTGGAGGTCGTCCTCGAGCTTCGGCGACGGCCAATCGAGGCGGGCGACGAGGAATTTGAGAGCCTCGGTTATCTCTCGGGCGGGAGGGATCGGGAATTTGAGGAAGACTTGGACGGAGTGAGAGGAGAGGTAGGAATTGATGGCGGAGAGGGCGGATTGCTGGTAGGAGCGGTCTTTGTAGAGGTCGACGTTGGCGATGGAGGAGCCGCCGCCGAGTCCGATCGAGGAGGGGCGGCTGCTGGCGAAGCTGGCGTCGGAGTCGCGGTGGCGGAAGTGATCGAGCGGGGTTGATGGCGGCGGCGGGCGTTGGTTCATCGACGGCTTTCGCCGAGTTCCTCTCATATTGGATATGGCGGTTTTCGATTTTGATGGGTGGAAATGAGAGATTGAGATTTTAGGGTTTTGCTTTGGTTTCGGCCAATCCCCAAAAACTTGAACTTTGTTTATTTCCCGCCCATATCATATAAAACTTGATTGCCTATATATCGAATAGCAATGTTGATTTATATTTGGTTGATTGATTCCACACTCGTTGTGACAGTAATTATAAATTTATAATCCAAAGCCATACGGATTCAAGATTAGTGCAAAAGAAGAATACTGCATTAGTGCATTACAATCATTTGAAATGATGATGAATAACCTGCAGCCCCAAAAAATTTGAAGGCACCAATTTTCTTTTTCTTTCTTTCTCCACGTTTGTTCCGACGTCGTTCTTTTCCACTTTATTCGTTTCATCTCCGAACTTTCAAGCTGCCGCCGTCCATCCACCCTAAATCGAAGCAAATACGGTAGGAGCTGTGGTCGACGGGTGATGCAGAGTGTGCGGCGTGATTGGGTTATGACGCAGTTAGATTAGATCGGAGGTTTCATATTAGGTTTCAGGTGCTCAGAACTGATCCAGAGGCGGAGGATGATTGGGAAGGTCGGGGCTCCTTGCTAGACGATTATGGATGATAGAGGGTTGGGGTGACGTCTAGCAATTGGGTGGTGTTGCGGTGGAGTTGTTGCCGGTGCGACGACAATGGATCTGGGAGAAGGTGGTGGTGCTGCTATTGTGGTCTACAGTCTACTGTATTCTTCCCACTACCAATTATTGAACTCAAAGTTTTGATTCAAAAAAAAAAATCTTCCTTAGGGCACTATTATCAGAACTCGCCTCAAGCTGTAAAATCTCAGGTTCAGTCCCGATAACCTGGAGGGATGGAACCTAGAATTAGAATCCGGGTGGGCGAGTTTCAAGACTAGGTAGGGAAAAGATTTTTGTTTTCGTGCATGTTGGTAGGACTGGTTTTTGAAGGGTACTGCTGGCATGGACTGCTGGTTATAGTATATATACTAAAGTTTGCAAGTCTAAATGTTGGGGTAGGCTGTAGCAAACCTTAGCTTACCCCTGGTTCCGTGCCTACAAATTAACATTACCAAATTAAAAGATTTTTTTTCATATTAATATGCATAAGGTCGAAGTCGAACTGAAGGTGAATCACATTCTTAAGCAGAACGTAAGGTAAATGGGCAGCTAGTGCTTTAATGAGACATTTTTATATGTTGTAATGGGTTTTGAAGCTAATAAGAAGATTTAGTGATCGTCTCAGAAAGATGCAATCATAACATATTGATGCATCTTTTCACTACATAAACGCTAGACGAAGACGCATAATCAGATTATGAAAGCCTAATGTATGCAGAGACAATTTTCCATAGCTTCTCTCAAACACTAGTGTTGGTGCTTTGACTATATAGTTTCCTCCAGTATTTAACTCGCATATCATGAAAATGATAAATGCTAATTAAAATCTTATATGAATACGTTAATTAAAATCTTGAAACTCTCTCATTTAGAGCGTTTGGAATTACACTTGCTATCATCCTTTCATCTCCTTTTATTTACACAACTCATTGTTCATTTACAAGCATGAAAACCTGTTGGTTGAAAACAGCACACAATATTCATTTACATTTGTTGTTTTTTTGGGACATGAACTCATACTCGTCAAATATATTTGAGTTTTACATAGCATAACATGTATTCTCTCATTTCTGGGTAATTTCAACATGTGAAACCTCCGCCCAGTGCAAGCTCGCTATCACACTTATTATCCTGCGTACTTCCTTTCATCCCCAGGGCATATATCACATAGGAACAACCTAATTATGCCGGTGTGAATTGAGAAACAATGTTCATTTTCGACAGTCATTGTTGGTAGATTATTTCACAAATGCGTGCACATCAAAGAAAATTGAATGATTAAACCCAAAACCCTGACATCCACAATACTGAAGAAAAATTATCAGAAAGTGACTGTTCCCTGTGGGACACCCACAGGCCCGAATCTGAGATTTTGAGACCCGAGTCGAACTCTCAAAATTGGGCCCTCAAATCGTAGTTTACATTATTTTTTTTATTTATTTAAAGAATTTAAGAAACTAAATATAAACTCAAGATTTAACTATGTATAAAACAATATCAAAAAATATTTTGGATTATAATTAACATTTTAATACTTTAAATTACATTATAAACCTTACGTTTTATTTTCTTTCAAAGTTTACCTTTTATTTTGGGTACAAATTTTGAATAGTAATTAAATGGTATAGACTTTTAATACTATTTTCTTGTTTCTTTGACTCAAAATATATTATTTTATATATATTGTATAGTTAAACCAAGTTTGTTTGGGCCCATTCAGTACCTTTTTTAATTCTTTATTTGCTGTAAGAAAATGGAGCTCTGTGGTTGTACTTTCTTTTCGATGGGAACAGTAATTGTACCCGAATTTCACCCTGAAACCCGGAGTAAGTCGTGCGGGGACCACCTCCAAGGAAAGTTTACCGAAAAAAAATTCGACATAACCTCCCTTGAAAATGGACAACCCTTCCTAATGAAACCTGCAAACACTTCTGAAAAATTTAATTCCAACCATAAACTCCTGGAGCCTTCGTGCTCCCCAAATCACAACATCTCCCAATTTAATTTCTAACTTAAACAAGAAAATCTCAAAGCCAACAGCCACAGTTCAGAGCAACTCTATTTGAAAGGAAATGAACTAGAAATATAAAAATGAGCGGAAGCTACACTATTGACTATGCCTCTTCTCCATATACGTCCGACCTCAACTATGCAATCCTGCAAACTGGGCATTTTTTAAAACGAAGAGCCCAGGAGAAAACATTTGAAAATGAAACGTTAGAGTGAGTGGACAAAAATAAATTAACGAATAAAATATTTATGCTTCCCCAAATCAATTTCTAAAGAAAAATCGAATGCATGCTGCAAGCGATAAAACTTTCATCTCATAATATCGAGCCTCTCAGGCTCTCTAATATATGTATGTATTTACACTCGTCCATACTCCCTATATAGATTCATGGGTCTATATAGGGCTACTACGCTCGCGTCCAACGCTCACGTCACGCCTCAATGCGGTGCTACACTACGCCATCAAGGTGGACAGACGGGTGTATAAATATGTGTCCATACTCCCTATATGAATTAAACACTCAAATAGGGCTACTACGCTTACGTCCAACGCTCACGTCACGCCTTAATGCGGCTATATGCTACGCCATTAAGGTGGACAGACACATATGGCTAGCTAGCATTTTCTATACATACTCTCTCATAAATATATATTTATATCCACCGAAAATCCCATTTTCGGTATCTCTCCAAGAGAAATAAAAGCGTCAAAATTAATTGACGTCAAAACTCCAACAAAAGGAAATGTTCAATCATGAACCAAAGCATGCATATTATTTAAAAATAAACGTCCACTCACAGTATTAGGCCTAAGCCTTGCAATGCTCGGCATACTCCTCGAGCGCTGCCTCCACTATTCACAATCTCGAGCCAATCCCACGTCTGATAATAAACAGCAGAATAAATCGGTCAAACCAGATTCCGAAATATTCATTGATTCGTCTTCTTCTCAAATTGATTAAGTATCCTAGGTTGACCAGGATTGACCGACATATAATAAATATTATTTTCTTTTCTTTTTACCAAATTTCACAACCAGATCTCATTTTGCTCTTGATCTGTAATCTCAACTTGGAAACAAGTTCTCAATGAATTTCCAAGCCTAAAGCGTGACAACCAATCTAATTCACCAATCCTCCAAGTAACAAAATAAACGCAAAATCACTATGGACACCCATAGTATAATTTAGCTCATTTCAAAATCAAACTAGAGTCAACCTCATTCTCTACTTAATGCTTTTAAACAAGCTGCAATTATCAACGATTTCATTCTTTCCCTACTATCCAACTTCACATTAAGCCTAGACTTTCAAGACCAAACTTTTAAACTCCAACATCAATTCCTCTTAAAGCATCAATAACAATTATCAGACTCAAAACTACCTTAACAACTCTCAGCCGAAAATACTGCCTCGTCAGAACCCCTTGCCGGATTCCGACGACTAGCCGGAAAATTCTCGCCGGATTCCGGCCACTTGCCGGAATTTCGCCATGACCTCCCCATATCCTTCAATACACCAAGTTCTCGACAACAAGCAACAAAAACCCAATATTAATCACTAATTCTCCATAACACAAAAACACAAAACATTTCAATCACCCAACCGAGCCAAAACACAGAGATTTCTCACCTTGCTACAGCTCTTGCCGGACTGAGTTCATTCTCAGCCAAAACCGCCACTGCAAACCGTGGCTTTCAACAACACACAAGCTCACCAATACCTCCACACCATAGCAGCAGCACCCTAAGCTTCTGCTCCGCTCCCAAAACACACCTGCTGCTCCTAAATCCCTCCAATGCGCGACTGAGCTCCAAGCAACCTCTTCTAGACTCACCGGAGATCGGAAGTCCCGCCGGAGCTCCAAGAACAACCCACCAGAAAAACTCGATGAAAACCTAGAAACACCAAAGAGGGCTTTCCGAATTCGAGCTCGATTTGAAGAGTGAAAGGCATAGAAAGAAAGAAGAAAGAAAGAGGAGGAGAACCCTACCGATCATTGTCGTTGTCGCTGCCGGAGTTCGCCGGAAAGAGAAGAACACAGCCGTACTTTAGCTTGTTCGATCGGACGGGATAGACGATGCCTGGCAAGTTGATGGGTAGCAGTAGAGAGAGGAGAGAGAGACAAGTCGATTGGGGGCGGCAGTTGGACCAGCGACGGCCGGACGACGGCGCTCCGACGTGGAGCAGAGAGAGAGAGAAGAGAAAGTCGGGAGGGAGGAGAGAGAAAAGAGAGAATAGGATTCGGGCTTCTTCTTTTTTTTTTTCCAAACCGGATCCTGCCCAAACCAAATATAAACCCAACTCCAAAAAAATAAAACACCCCGAAAAATAATACCCGAATAAAAATTACCTTTTACTAGTTAAAATTTACCATTTTTACCGTCGTCATATTTTCCTCCTACGAATAATCCTCCGAGCATAACTGTCCCCGAAAACCCCTCTAGGGACCAATTAAACTATAACTTCAATGACGGAGGCGGTAAAATTCTTATTATAACCAAGCTAGTAAATAAGGTAAAAATTTACGGGTCGGGATGTGACAATTTAACTGTACGTTGTTTATCATGTAAAGAGCTGTAATTTTCTTTTTCTGGGTCTCTTGAACTCCGGGCCCTGAGTCGACCGACTCGTCAGACTCGCATCAAGTCCGACCCTGGACACCCACACGATGGATGTGAAGTATCTGAAAGAAAACAAAATCACATAAAAAAAAGGAACAAAAAAGTGTGTTTATATATATATATATATATATATATATATACACACACACACACAATCTTACTCATGTGCGGAGGTCCGCACCAATGGTTTTGGTGCAGATTTTCATTTTTACACCATTTTTCGATCGAATTTCCTCATCTTCACCGTCTAGTATCTAAATAATATTGTGTAGATCATCTCTGCAAAATTTCAACCAATTTGGTCATCGTTAAGGCCCTTAAAATTGTGTCTTTCTGTTATAAACATGAACGGTTCATGTTTGACAGAATTCAGCCAATCTTTGCAAAATTTCAGCCAATCTAGTAATCGTTAAGACCCTCAAAATTACGTCTTTCTGTTATAAACATGAACGGTTCATGTTTGACCGAATTCAGCCAATCTCTGCAAAATTTCAGCCAATCTAGTAATCATTAAGGCCCTCAAAATTGCGTCTTTCTGTTATAAACATGAACGGTTCATGTTTGACCGAATTCAGCCAATCTCTACAAAATTTCAGCCAATCTAGTAATCATTAAGGCCCTCAAAATTGCGTCTTTCTGTTATAAACATGAACGGTTCATGTTTGACAGAATTCAGCCAATCTATGCAAAATTTCAGCCAATTTGGTAATCATTAAGGCCCTCAAAATTGCGTCTTTCTATTATAAACATAAACGGTTCATGTTTGACAGAATTCAGTCCGTCCATTTGTTTTTCGATTTTGAGGGCCTTAACGATTACCAAATTAGCTGAAATTTTACAGAGATAATCTACACAATATTATCTAGATACTAGACGATGGAGATGAGGAAATTTTATCGAAAAGTGATGCAAAAAAGGAAATCCGCACCAACACCATTGGTGCGGACCTCCGCACTTGAGAAAGACTGTATATATACATACACACGCGGAGCCGTTCAGAAGCAAACGTCTGCATCGTCCTTAAAGTACGGACATCCCTCCGTTCTCCACCGTCCGACACCAACGACGGCGCGCCTCCACCCAAGCAGACACCAGAGGCATCCCAGATCACTTTCTCTTCTCGGCGATATCGATTTGAAAGTCTGGGCAGCAACCTCCACCCAAAACTTCAGATAAAATCGATCTCGCCGGAAAACTGGAATTCGGCGAACTCACCAGGGAGAGAAAGTGATCTGGGACGCCTCTAGTGTCCGCTCGGGTGGAGGCGCGCCGTCGGCGGCGGCAGACGGTGAAGAACAGAGGGACATCCGCACTTTAAGGGCCGTGCGGACGTCCGCTCCTAATCCGGCTTGCTATTAACACACCATTTATTACTATTCACACACCCTTCATAATTTTTTTTATTTTAATACAATTATATTTACAATCTACCTAAACTACCCTCCGTTTCAGCGTTGGTTGGCTTCCGTTCAAAAACAAAAAAGCTCAACCTCGGTTTAATGCAGAATCCAGAATAGATCTATGGGAATGATATATATGAGAGTAGATGATGACTACAATCATCAATATACATTCTCCCTATTACATGCCATGCATTTCAATTCAGGTTCATTGTATACATCTATGGTATATAGACCTGCTGGGTGACCACCAAATCTTTTCCATCACCAAATCCATCTAAAACGCTCATGTCCCATTTCAACGCGCACATATCTGGTCCTCTCCCATTTTAGCAAATTTGATAGTACATATTTGGTTTTTTCTATCATACTCTACCACCACATTTTTGAATAGGAAATCCGAGAATCAGGAAAGGGTTGGTCGTCTTTACTACATTCTGATGCTAAACTCGCCGCTCAGCTACCGACTATCTCGTTGGATTCTCCGTACAACTCTTCGGAGGAATTTGGGTAGATCTGATGAGAGCGGCTTGTGCGTTTTGAAGAATTGATTTAATTAGTTTCGGATGACGGAGATGAACGTGGGTTTGAGTTTGGGGGCGGGTCTGAGACATGAGGTAAGGTTAGGAAGGAAAAGAGGAGGTGTTTCGAGGTTCGTGGAGAATTTCAGGCCACCGGAGATGAAGTACTGGATGACGAAGATGGCGTCCATAAAATCTGGTGAGTTATTGAAGAGCGAAAGATAGTTTGGGCACATTGTAAATATGATTGTATTAAAGAAAAACAAAATTCTAAGGGGGTGTGTGAATAGCAATAAAAGGTGTGTTAATAGCAGACCGGATCAGAAGTATACGTCCGCACGACCCTTAAAGTGTGGACGTCCTTCCATTCTCCATCGTCCGGCGCCAACGACGGCGCGTCTCCACCCGAGCGGACACCAGAGACGTCCAATATCACTTTCTCTTCCCGGCGAGATCAATTTGGAAGTCTGGGTAGTAACCTCCACCCAAAACTTCAGACAAAATCGATCTCGCCGGAAAACTGAAATTCGGCGGACTCGCTGGGGAGATAAAGTGATAGGGGACGCCTCTAGTGTCCGCGGTGGAGGCACGCCGTTGTCGGCCCCAGACGGTGGAGAACAAAGGGACGTCTGCACTTTAAGAGCCATGCGAACGTCCGCTCCTGATATATATATATATATATATATATATATATATCAGTTCTTATTTAGAGCGAAGCTTCACTCTGAAATTAATGTGTGAAGTTCTTTATTTGACTAACATTTTAGTCATGATTCCACATCTCCACAATTCAGTTTGTAGAATCAAATGCATAGATCACTTCTGTAAAGTTTCATCGAATTTAATGATCGTTTGAGTGTTCATGATTTACACAAATAGTACTGATGAAACAATTTATGATTCGTTCATTAATTTAATCTAATTCGGTACCTAAAAGATTATCAATCTGATTGAAATTTGTATGAATGACTTATACATTGTATCAATAAATTAAATGGTGGAGATATGAAATTATGATCAAAAAATTAGTCAAATACTTCACACATTAATTTCAAAACGAATAGGAACTATATATATATATATATATATATATATATATATATATATATATATATAGTCCAAATCTAGAGAGGACCATCTTAAACTCTTAAAATGATGATGTTTTTAATTCTAACATGTATTTTGACAATCAAAGCTACACATTTCCTAGTTACTTACTCACATATGAATCCTACAAAAAATTAACTAAATTAAAAAATGTTTAACCACTTGATTAACACAATATTCGTTTTAATTTTTATCTAACGGCCTACAATTGTTTACGTCAATTTAAATGACCAAATGATTATGAAATTAGTTAAAATTTTGTAGACATATTTCTTGCATATGAATATAAAGGATCAACAGTTGAGATCGTTAAATAAAGTCATCTACTAATGTAAAATAATAGAAATCCTCAAGTTCTTAAAGGAGGTCACACACACACACACAGACAGTTGAGATCGTTAAATAAAGTCATCTACTAATGTAAAATAATAGAAATCCTCAAGTTCTTAAAGGAGGTCACACACACACATACACACACACACACACACACACACACACACGTGTGTCATCTCTAATATCCAAAAAAAGAGTTCTCTGCTTTCTTATACTGTACACAATAAGGAAGAAGCAATATAAATACATAATAAGCACGAGAGCAATATCAAAAGACAAACCAAGAGCATTCTCAAGTTCAGTAATCTGTACTATACTATGCAGGCGGATTTTCAACAATTGATCCACAAGGCAAATGTTTGGAGGGGGGATAATGACTTGTAATCTGGAAAACTTTACAGCTGAACAGAGCATATAGCAGCGATAACGCCCTATATCCCATAATGCTTTACATGATCCGCAAGATTCCTGGTTGTCTCATTTACATTAGAGCATTTGTTATCTGTAACAACATAACAGATAAAATCAGTGCTAAAATGAGTAGAATCATATACACCTTGTCCAAATCTATGAAACCCATCCTCTTGCTCAAGAAATGCACTTCCAACATCTACCATCCATCAAGTTTAAACCTGAGATTTCAAAGTGACACAAAGCATGACCTGACTAGACTTGGTGCAATCGGTTAAACCATAAGTGCAATCGGTTAAACCATAATGGTTTCTCATCAAAATAGCCTTTTTTTGGGGGGGATTAGATGGGGGCATGGTCACATTAACTTCACCATTTCAGACAAAGGGTTTATATTATCCTTCCACCCGAAATATAAAATAATAATAATAATAACCAAAACATATGTTCAAATCTGTTTACCTTGTATCAGTCCCCATATTTTTCTTTTAAAGACTATTTTATCGGATTTAAGTCCGTGTGTATAGGCAATATATTCTGTGTTTGTCTGCATATGTGTGCCCGTGCGCATACAATTGGAATACAAAATACAGACAATTCTACACCAAATAAAAAATGAGATGCATCAAGCTAAGGCCACTATATTGGACCTCTTATTTAACCATATACATGAAAATCTGAAAGAACAAGAATAAAACAAATTTCAGATTAAGATATGATATTTACCTCCATGCTTCAGTTATAACCTTGTTTAGCTCTGAGCACACTCAAACGGGTGCAAACTTCCTTCAGTAAACTCATGCATTCGAAAATGCTCCAAAATTTCAGAATGGCTGTACCTAGCAAAACTACATTAGTCATTGGAGGAAACGATATACCTGGGCTAGACACCATTAGACTACTTGAAACATAACCACAAGCATGAAATATTTTTTTTCTGCGAATAGTCATTTTAATCAGAGTTTGAAGCATAGACCTCACACTTACTCGTACTAGGTTAACAGTTTCAGGCTAAGAAAGCAATGGTTAGCAAAAACACGAATATCCGTGAAGCTATCACACATGAGAACTTGCATAGTTTTTGCAACTGCATAGTCATCTCTACCTCAGAGGTTGAAGCACAACCCTCACACATGTTCAGACTAAATTAGAAGTTTCAGAAACAAGCAATTGCCAAAAACATGGATATGCATGAATTGAGCTCAGCATGCATTAGAACTTGCAGTGCTGAATAGCTATAGTTCCCTGTGGAACGTACTATAAAAGGCTAAGGAGAAGGAGAGAACTGAGTTGGGCAATGGTGAAGCCAGGATCATATATAAAGGGGGGCCAAGTTATAAAGTAAAAAACATAGAATTTGAAAATTAAATAACTGTACGTTTTTTAATACAATATCAAACGATAATTAACTTTTGTATTTTGCACATCATAGTTACTAAAATAAAGAAAAATATATATATATGAAATTTGGAATTCATAATATATAGAGAAATAAGTTCATCAAAATATTTGTACATAATAGAATGAGAAGAAATAAATTATTTATGATGGAATTGATTATGGATTAGAGTATATGGCAAGAGTTGATTAAGGTACGTAGGAGAATAAGTTGGATAAATTAAACTTAATAACAATATAAATGGTGTTTATGATTTAGTATATATAATATATAGGAAAGAAACGTGGCCAAACCTCATAAATTACAAAGCTTTTACTTCTAATTATATCAAATTTCTTAATCACAACTGCATAATACACAAGTTGAATAAAATTACAGGGGTGCCATGGCACCCCTTGGTCTCAATGTAGTTCCGCCAATGGAGTTGGGAATCATGGAATTTACAGTGGGAAATGAACACTGTATTTATAGGTTGTATTGTCTAATTCAACAAAACAAAACAATCTCTAAGTTACGGTCTGTACCACTGACCTAGAGACATGGCATAAAAATTTGCTAGCAATACTTAAAAACATGTGGACAAACTTGCCAACTAAAATTCAAAACAAAAATGAAAGAAAACCATATGGAAGCACGTGCCTTTCCTTTTACAACATAAAAAATGAATTTATGCAAATCCATTTTTTCTTAAAGCAAGTGGGGCAAAAGTTCAGAATTTGATAAGCCTTACAGGATAGTTTCACGATTATGGCTCAATCTGCGCTGATTAGCAGCCAAAACATTAGAAACATTAGCAGTTGCTGGTCCAGCAGCTCCACCAGCTACAATAGATGGGACGGAAGCACTTGGGGTCCATAACTACAACAATAAACCAGACAAAATTCAGATGTTTCCCTACAATCACCCAACCCTAGTCAAGAAACAAAATATCAAGAGTGAGTTCATAAAACACACCTTTATTGTATTGTCAATCCCACTAGTTGCCACAACACAATCAGAGGGATGACACTGTACACAGTTCACAACTGCAGAGGACAATGAAAAAATTGTTATAAAAACAGCTACTGGAGGTTGCTACTCCCATTATTTTTGCTCCAAGAGAAAGAGTTACCAGCTTCATCTCCTTGAAGCATTTTTATCAGTCTGCCAGTTAGTTTCTCCCAGATAAACCATCTGCCATCATCACTCCCACTAGCGATATATTCACCTGCAAATCAATATGGAATCCAGCAGTTAAGATTTGTATATTAGTTATAACATAAGCAAACAATCAAGATCATCAATCTTGGCATCATCAATAAGCAGGTTAGATGGCAATGATGCATTCATATGTGTGTGTATGCTCTTTCACCTCTTATATAGAACATAATCTTTGAAACATAAAGAAAGATGAATCACAAGAAAATCTAACCGGCAAATTTTGAGCCACAAATGACACAAAGATTGTCATGAGAACTTCTATAACAAGGCATTGAAGAAAGCACTCAAGCCCATGCATAAGTAGAGAATAGAGGTATGTGGGTCATTTACCAAAAATACAAATTTTTACATTGAACAGTAACATTCAAACCTGAAGAAGAACTGAGTGTTTGTAATATGGCATGGCATTCTTATCCCTAACGTGCTATAGATCAACACTAAATAGCATACCTCTCTGGCCAAGAAAGCTCGCTTGTTTTATGTCAGTTCCAATGTTACAATGACCGACAAATCTCTGTTTCATATCAATAACTGCCTCGGGCTGCAACATATAAAGAAAAAGATAAGCACGTGAATTGGCATTCATTTGAGCAAACTTTTTCATTAACGTGAAAAAAAAAAAAAAGGATTTAACTTTGAGGCCATCCTGCATGAAGCAAGGCAATTTGACCAACAATACAAAAGAAATGGTAAAAAAAAATAATGAGTTTCCCTATTGCTAAGGCTGATTCAGAATTGAGAAAGAAAGTCAGAATAAACCTAACTCATGACAGTAACAGCAATGCCAACACCAGCAACACAATATGCTAGGAGAACTAAAGTCAACCTTTTTTTTATCATTAAAGCCGATCCTAAACATGCCATAATTTCTTGTGCAACATTTACACAAGTTATGTGGCATTTCTTCCAAATCCTGTGGCACAGCTCCAACCTTGAAAAACATAGTTAAAGTGTAAAAAGATATAACTTGGCACAGCTCCACATAGAATAAGGCCTATGCAAAAGCGACTCAACAACATAGGTATGGCATCTATGCTTCTCTCTCAACCAAAAAAAAAAACCAGAAAAAAAAGAAAAACATAAGTGACTCAACAAAACCCATATCACCAATCTGGAAATGGGTTACACCATAGGTATGAAAAGGACCTGATATTGGAGTCTTTCATTTTGAGATGATGACGACGGTGATCCACAACAGCCATTTGCCCCTTCAACTTCTCTAGAAGAATCACTTCTTCGATGAATTCTCAGATTTACACTTCCATGTAGGATGTTGGGCTCGATATCTTGCTCTTCATCACCTGAGATTGACGTTTCAAAGTCCAACTCCAATTCCTCGTCATAATCAGAATCCTCTCTTTCAGATCTGGGCCCATCTTGTGAAGCTTCACTATTACCCTCGGATCGGTAAAGTATGTCACTAAGTGATAGTACTCTTCCACCCCGAGGTTCAGACCTGGGTGCTCCATCACTTGCCTTACCATTTTTTTCAGACTCGGCTAATCACAAAACTATACAGTTAGAATTACAAAACAAGAATAAACATAGAGATGCAAGAATTTATGTCCTTAAAATTCTCAATCAATTCATTTAATGGACAATTTGCAGTAGTCTTAAACATTTGAATGATTAGCAGTGACACAGTAAGGTAAATTTGATCTCTTCATATCCCTACTGTATTTATAAGCTTCCTCTCATTGAGTTGAACCAAACGGTAAAAATATGCGACCATTTCCCATCATTAACTTGAAGACAATATACTGAGTTGAACAAAATAGTACAATATTGCAGCTTATTCTCCTTGTGTTGGGCGATCAAACTAAAACAATTCTTAATATCGGACATGGAGTATATGGGAGATCAAACTCTTCAAAGTGGAA
Organism: Fragaria x ananassa; assembly: GCA_034370585.1. NCBI lineage: Eukaryota > Viridiplantae > Streptophyta > Magnoliopsida > Rosales > Rosaceae > Fragaria > Fragaria x ananassa. Next base: position 23,264,212 of record CP139757.1, on the reverse strand, counting down.
ACCAACTACAGAAAGGACAAAACCTATCTATAAAAAGAAAAAGATGCATATATTACAAACAGAAGTTAGTGACATAGTATGGAGTATGGACCACCCAACTAAGCTGGAGAGAAGGTTGAAGAAATGAATGATCAATAATTAGGTTGATGCAATTTTTCCCACCATATCAGACATAAGGTCATTAAAGCATGAGCAAGTCCTAAAACAGGGCAAGAAATAGGGGCACTGACTATCAGAGAAAAGACGGATTCCACTCCTTACTGACTATCAATTTAACATATAGAGGCCACACTCTTACTATACTGAATAAAACTAACAGCACTGAATTAAAAATCTATGATCCTACAACAAAGAATCAAAGAATGCACTCAAAAATATACAATCAAAAAATGCACAACACGGTCAAAGTCACAAACCTGCAGCAAGCTCGCTTTTTATACTCTCCAACTGTGCTGCTACCTTAGGATTTGATGGATCTAAAGATTGGGCTGCCATAGCGAATTCTAGAGCTTCTTTATGTTTGCCCAACTGCAAGAAAATAGCATTCTTCATTAAACAATGTGTTGCCATAAACAAAGACAGGTCCAAAGGGGAAAAGTCCATACTCATCAAACTTTTCTCACTTCATTCATAATCTAAAACATGTTGCTTAGCTATATATAGAAAACATATAATCATAAAGTAGTTTGTCATGCCAAGTTGACAACATTTTGAGAGCTAGAAGCACCAAATATTGCATGAGTATCACTGGCACAGATATGCAGGGTCTATTAAGGCATTGACACCAAAACTTTTATATATACTATATTTTCCTCTGAACAATAATCTCAGGAATCCAGATGCATGAATATAATGAACACACTTTCCTAATATTTGAAACAGATAAACCCAGTTCTGTAAGAAATTTTATCGCAGCATGCTCCTCAATACATTGATATTTTATTTCCAAACCCTTGCTTTCGCTACAGGTCTTGTCAGCAAGAAGAATAGGGCCAAAAGTGTTTTACAATGCTCAACTAGTTCAAATTGGAATTAGGACAACTCTATTAAGAATTGTGTATCTGAATTTTCACTACCATATCCCTATATTGTCAAGTCAAAAAACCATCTAGAGAATAAATCTTAAAACTATATGGTTATAAAAGGTAAATGTGACCTTTCCTCATGTTACTATAAACTTTCCCCTTCCATGATTCATTGCATATGTTATGATAAGTGGAAAAACAGAAGTCGAAAAAACTTTATATTTGCAATTATCCTTAGGTGGCAATACTGAAGTAGCTTATAAATTGAAAATTACTTCGTCAATCTTATCTGTATATATAATTACAATCTCCTGACTGAAATTCTCTTCCACCCCTAACCCACCCGACGAAACAATAAAAAATCAAACCATCATACACTCAACTGCAGTACAATATTACCTGTGATAAAGCTTCAGACATATGGTAATGAGCTCTGAAAGAGGAGCTATCGATTTTCCGGGCATTATAGCAGTCCCTTATAGCCATATGAGCATCATTTTTCCACTTACGCTGCGAAGGAAAAAAATGGGAAAGAAGTAAGCACCAGAGGTCTCAGAATAAAGTAACAGGATCCAACCATGTAACTTTGGTTGAGATCAAACAAACCTTCAGCAATAATGTGGCACGAGTACAGAAACAATCATGTCTTAGCATGGGCCCAATATCGCGACTACCGTATCCATCCAGCACCTCATTGCATGCCTCAATGCCATGATAAAAATCTTCCTCCTCCAAGGACTTCTGAGCAATTTGAGTTAGTTTACTGCACTTTTCATGCTGCAGAAAAATGTATTAGATACTAGCATAGGCAATTTGCAGAAAGATAAAAGTGACAAGAACGCACAAAATGCATCAGCAAAGATGCGCACCATAGCAGTGGCCTTGCGTCTTTTAGGAAGACGACTTGTGGAGACTCTGGATGCTGGTTGCTGCAGTTCTAGCCCATTCAGTATAGGTGTGAAGCTCATTATCTTTGAAGCATCTCCTGAAGAATACTGGACAGCATTTCCACTGGCTGCAAATTGCAAAAACCAATTATATATTGTGGTTAGCGCCCTAGGATCTTTTCTGGTCTTTACTGGTACGTTACGACTTAAGCAAAGTAGATAGATGAACTTGAAGATAGAAACACAGCACACAACAATTTTATAGTGGTTCAGCCAAAACCCTGGCCTACGTCCACTTTGTGATCTCTCTTGAGAGAATCACTAGCACTATGGAGAATAACAACCTGATTACAAGTACTTATTGAAATCCCTATGCTAATCCCCAACTCCCTGCTAGATCTCTCTATCACCCTTTGCTCTTGGTTTTCTGTGCTCTCTATCTTAATCTTAGAAAACCCCCTGCAGCTCCTATTTATACTGAATAGGGACTGCCGATACAATAAGGTTTTAGGACTCCTAAACCTAGTAGACAAAATCCTAACAGATATTGAAAGATTACTTTCCTAGAACTTATAGAAAAAAAACCTTTCCTTTCTGGACTTGGATTTGCTTACTGAATCCACACTTCCAAATCATATCAACGAGCCAAAACACAACAATCTCCACCTTGGTGAGTTGATACCAAATGATTGTTGCACCCTTCAGGATATCTTGAATCTTCTTGAAGTAACCCTGAACAAAACCTCCAAGAACCTTCACCTTGGCAAGACTCCTCTTGCCTTACCGCACCTCAAGTGAGGAGGTGCTCCACCACAACTCAGCAAGCTGTGACACTGAGCAAGTCCAAGCAATGCTTGAACTTCTCCATGGCAATGGTCCTGGTCAAACAATCTGAAACATTCTCCCTTGAATGTGCTTCTTCCTCAGTTGTTATCTTCCCTGAGCTGACCCAACCTTCGCTGCAATGACCACAAACATCAACATGTTCCCTCTCTGCTTGAAACACTTGATTCCTTGTCAAATTGATGACACCATTCTTCACCACAGCTTCTTGTTGAATCCCAAACTCACTCATTAACCCATTAAGCCATAACGCCTTTGCGGAAGCTTCTGTTACTGCCATGCAATCTACTTCAGTGGTAAACAATATCTCAGCTGATTCCATAGTTGTTCTACAACTTCCTGAACCTTTGCTGCAAGTAAATACATTACTTGTTGCAGATCTTCCTTTGTCTAAGTCTCCTGCCAAATCTGAGCCCTCTTGACCAGCAATGCATGCTTGTTCTTGTTGTCTTTCAAACAGAAATTCATGCTCCTTTGTGTTTCTCAAGTAATACAGAATCCACGTCGCTGCTTGCCAGTGTCGTCTACCCGGATTCACCACATACTTTGACACAATGCTTAGTCCTTGAGTTAAACTTGGTCTTTTGAAGATTCTAGCCATAAGACATCCCACTACTCTTGCATAAGACACATGCATCATCTCATCTAACTCAAATGTAGATGATCCCCCCTGCACACTAAACTGAAAGTGTGCTACGGGTGGAGTAGACACAGGTTCAGACAACAACCATAATTTTCCCGCTTCTCTGTCCCTCCTTACCTTCACTTCTAGGATCTGTTGTGCAGCTTCTAGACCCTTCATGTCGAATTCCCTCCTTAGTTGTGTCTTTAACTTTGGAATTCTAGACACATCCTGACATGTAGTTAACACGTCGCTTGATAGTAAAACCATACTATCCTTGAACACATGATGATAAACGCATCTCTCCGCTGGTGAGATCTGGTCATAATTGACCTTTTCTTTACGCGAATACTCCTTTGCCAATACCCGAGCTTTGAATCTCATGGCTTCCTTATCATGCATTCCTTCCTTATTCCTATAAACCCTTTTACAGCCAACCAGATTTTCTTCTTTGGGTTTAGGAACCGACTCCTGAACCAAGTCTTTTGGTATGGACTTCTTCTTTTGTTCTAACATAGCTCCCATCCAACTTTCCCGTATATATTTTGCTATAGCTTCCTGATACGTGGTTGGATCTCCTGGACTGAAACTTAGAGCATACTTGTCCAATGCTATGCTTCTCTGGAACTCCTGCTCAAGTAACTGACGAACTGAGTCGTAGGTTCGCAGTGCTAATTGCTCCACCTGAGCTTGTATTAGTGACTGTTGTTGCTGCTCTAAGACTTCTACCTCGATAACCCCTTTATCATGCTCCACCTGCTCAATTTGCTCCACCTGAGCTGGAGTCTCTTCCATGATCCCTTTGGTTAGAGGAACTTTTGTTGCTTCATCTACAACATCAACATCAGTCTTCTTCTTCACCTCACTTGTCTTTACTTCATTAAACGGCTTGATCTTCTCGTCATTGATGACATATCTACCTAGAACCCTTTTCTTGCTGACAATATTCCATAACTTGTAGCCCTTTACTTTTTTCTCAACACCGAGAAAATTTGGCTTGAGTTTGGTTTGCTCATTGCTTGAAATATGAGCATATGCAATGCTACCAAACATCCTTAAGTTAGAAGAGCCAGCTGGTTCTCCAGACCATACCTCCTCTGCACACTTGAAGTCCAAGACCTTTGATGGTGACCGATTAGCCAAATAACACGCATGGTTAACTGCTTCTTTCCAAAACGTGTCTGGTAACCCTGCATGCAGCCGCATGCCTCTTTCTCTCTCAAAAAAAGTTTTCTTCATCCTTGTAGCAGCCCCATTTTCTTGGAGATTATCCTTCACCGTGATGCACCTTGTGATTTCATCCTTGTAAAACTGTAAGAACCCTTTCATTCTATATTCACTGCCACCGTTGCTTCTCAAATACTTGATTTTTCTGCCTTCTAGATTTCCTACTTTGCTTTTCCCTTTCTTGACCTTGAAGAGAACCTCGGATTTCTCCTTCATAAAGTAGGCCCAAATCTTCCTTGAAAAATCATCTAGAAAAGTAACAAGGTACTTGAAGCCTCCCATACGCCTTACTTGTGTTGCGCTCCATACTTCTGAGTGAATATAATCCAGCAATTCTTTGCTTTTGTTCTCACAATCTACCAACTTGAATCCCACCTTCTGCTTCCCAAGAGTACCATCCTTGCAGAAGTTCAGTTTGCAAACACCAACACCTTCTGCCTTACTTTCCTTGTAGAGTTCCTGCATTCCTCTTTGACTCATGCGCCGTAGGCCTTGCTGCCATTGCTCAGTCTTGTCATTTACCTCAGCAGACATTGCAACTCCACCTATTATGGTAGTCCCTTGAAGCTTGTACACGTTGTTAGGTTGAATGTCGGCCTTCATCACAACAAGTGATCCCTTGATAACTTTTAGTCTTCCTTCTTTAGAGCTATACCTATAACCGGCCTTGTCCAAAGTACCCAAAGATATCAAGTTCTTCCTTAACTTAGGAATATATCTGACATTCTCCAGCTTTCTAACAACTCCGCCATGCATTTTGATTTTCACTGATCCAATACCTAGGATCCTACACGGTGAATCATCTCCCCTGAAAACTTCTCCGCTGCTACTCTCCTCAAATGTGTCAAACCATTCTCGGATTGCACACATATGGAATGTACAACCGGTATCTATAATCCAATCTCTGAAAGCGTTGGAGCTGGACGTTACCACAAGAAGTTCACAATCATCTTCATCTTTTCTGATGATTATGTTGGCTGTGCTTGAACTCCCTGCCGTCACCTGTGCTTCCATCCTCCCTTCTTTGCAGTTTCTTTTCAAGTGGTCTGCAGCACCACATTTGAAGCAACCTTCCTTGTACTTCTTCTTGGATTTTGTTGTACCCTTGTTACCAGATTTATCCTCTTTACTCGTCAACTGACTTGTCTCCTTGCCCTTGACTTGAAGGCCTCCTTGAGAGCTCTCGGTCTCGCTACTCGTCGTATTATAAGATTGAATAGCTTCAGTAATCTTATCATACTTGAGAGAATCCTTATGGGAAACGAGTGTGGTGATGAACTGCTCGTATGAAGCTGGTAAAGATGTTAGCAGCATAAGTGCTTTATCCTCTTCTTCATATTGCACATCCACCTCTGATAAATTGGCAACACAAATCTGAAATTTATTCAGATGTTCCTGCAGATCCCCGCCTTCTTCCATCCGAAGACTATAGAGTTTTTCTTTCAAGAAGAATTTATCTGCGTCAGCCTCCTTAACATTGTCCAATGTCTTGCTGCTGTCCATATTCTCACCAATAGGACCCTTACCCGCATAAACCTTCTCAAGATAATCCCAGGTCTCTTTGCTGCTCATATTGTCACCTCCACTATCCAATACACGACCCAGTACATGATCTGCAAGATGCAACTCTATTGTGCTCCTTGCCTTCTTGTCCATCTTCTGCCAAACCTTATCTGCCATATCAACTGCCTTATTCTCTATCCCGAGAACAGCCTCGTACAGATCTTGTAGAATCAGGACACTCTTCATCCTCCTTCGCCAAAGCGTGAAGTCATCCTTGCCATTTAAGGGTTTAATGAACGATTTCACATCTTCTGCTTCGACCATGCCTTTGCTGTCTACCATCGCAAAGTACCAGAACCGAAGCTCTGATACCACTTATTGTGGTTAGCGCCCTAGGATCTTTTCTGGTCTTTACTGGTACGTTACGACTTAAGCAAAGTAGATAGATGAACTTGAAGATAGAAACACAGCACACAACAATTTTATAGTGGTTCAGCCAAAACCCTGGCCTACGTCCACTTTGTGATCTCTCTTGAGAGAATCACTAGCACTATGGAGAATAACAACCTGATTACAAGTACTTATTGAAATCCCTATGCTAATCCCCAACTCCCTGCTAGATCTCTCTATCACCCTTTGCTCTTGGTTTTCTGTGCTCTCTATCTTAATCTTAGAAAACCCCCTGCAGCTCCTATTTATACTGAATAGGGACTGCCGATACAATAAGGTTTTAGGACTCCTAAACCTAGTAGACAAAATCCTAACAGATATTGAAAGATTACTTTCCTAGAACTTATAGAAAAAAAACCTTTCCTTTCTGGACTTGGATTTGCTTACTGAATCCACACTTCCAAATCATATCAACGAGCCAAAACACAACATTATATTGTTAAGCTTGGTTTTTCATATTGTACCACTTTTAAATTATTCCAGCCTGGGTTAACATACCATTATTTACGTTCATCAAATATACATGCTCCCCACTATAACTAAGTAGAACCTCTTCTCCATCTGGGCTAAATGCAACATGAGTTAAGTGCAAGCTTGTACGTCCCTGAGGAATAAAACTAAGACCGCATTAAAATGTATGTTTGGCAAGCAATTCATTATAATGTCAATGTAGCAAAGATAATTCAAAATTTTTATTGAAAATTACTACTGTCCTTGAAGAAACTGAATGCAATAAACAGGATGCACCAAAGAGCTACATTTCAAAAGATAATAAGTTCTTCTAAATCTGACACAAGGATCATGATCAAATTTCAGCAGTTTAATTAAGAACTGTAAACTTACACGATCAGAGAGATGCATTGGACAGAAATAGTTAACACAAGGAGGTGGAGATGTCCTTTTCCGGCAGGATGTCAGAGGAGGAAGCATCCTTCTATCATATAAACGAGCAAATGCATCACTGCAAAAATTCAGAGAATACAAATCAGCCAAAATAGAAAAAGTAGCTGAAATACTTAATCTTGTTGATAAGAATCAACAACAATTACCTCCCACCAACTAATAGCAAATGAGGCCTAGTGGAACTGATATCACAAGATTTCAGAGCAAACGTTTGTTTCAGAGGATCAGCTAGTGACTTCTTTGCTCCAGACCGCAAGTCAAGCTGCAATATAGAGCAATATGTCGAATAACGGTTTCAAATGATTTTAGGAAAAGGGGCCAAAAGGAAACCACCTAGATTCTGGCTGCTGATATAAGTTTAATGAAAAAAAAATGCAACAAAAAGAGCTTCAACATATATAATGCAGATGAAATTTTACATTTAGGCATTAATTCTGGTGCCTGGTGCAGATGAAATCATGTGGTCAAAAATGTTGAGCCAGTTTTCAATGTCATATTAATATCTACAGGAAAGATAGGACCTAATTGGTAGTAAACGATGGAACTAACATAAATCTTTACCCGCGGGCGGGGGGGGATGCGCGTTGAACTTAGGAAGCAACAAGAGTATATCTCTTACCAAAGGTCTAACTAATATAAAAAAGCAAGCAAGCAACTGGCATTTTCATCTTATACAAAATGAATTTGAAAGAGCTATAAATAAAAAAAAAACACTTACTAAAACATTGCGACATTCTTGATGAGCAGATCCAGCAGGAGGGCAAGAAATGCCCTCTCGAAAGTCATGCTGTCTCAAAGTTCCATCTTCACTTGCACTCCATACCACATTGGGATTCCCAACTTCAACCTGAAATAAAGAAACGCAGCAAGTATGGGAACCCAGAAAGTACAAGATATACATGAAACAATGGACGCCCCTTCACTGAATAAATAAATAAAATGAAATGAATGTGCTTTTGCTCTATATTAAAAATCTTACAGCTAACTTTTTGACTCTTCTCGAGTGACATTGATACAGAGCTGATGGAGGAACAGCATTATCTTCGGGTCCTCTCCCACTTAACTGAGACAAATTAAATAACCGAACCTGCAAACACATAAGGGTATATAAATGCTAGTTAACTAGCAAATAGAATCAACAATTAACAACTGAGAAAATGTTAAAACAGTACTTCTGCATCCCCAGCACCAGAGACGACAAGCTCATCGGAAGTTTCAGGGATAAATTTTGTACAAAATATGTTTGCGCAGTGCCCAGTCTCAATAGAATGCAAAAGCTTCCGACCAGAATAGCTCCAGATATTTATCTGCACAACAAGGAGGTATTGACGATTTTTGCAAGTCGCAATGCATATATAACCTTAAACCTCAACATTTCATTTTCTTTTGGTTTTGGACCTTAAGAACCATTACCAAGTTCATAATTGTAATGACTACAAGATGATCACTATGAATTTACCTTATATTTAAGCTCCATATATCTCATACATACCTCTAAATCCATGCAGAGATAGTGAAAGAAAGCACGTGTAAAAAAATATGAAAATAATTTCCACAGAAAAATATTTTGATCATTACAAAGCTTCCAGGATGAAAGTAAAAGTATTATCGATCGCAAACTATATCCTCAGCACATCATGTATGAATATTTCCTTCTATAATCTTACTCTTCCTATCCATTATTTATATGTTTCTTTCACTTTATTACCTCTATCACCTGGGATATTGTGAAGTTACAATATAAAGTAAGACTAGCATACCCGTGTATCATCTGATCCAGATATCAAAAGTGAACCTCTAGAATTCCAAGCAATCGAATTAACACAACCCTGATGCCCCTGTAGACCAAAAGGAGATTGGTATAGATGAATACTTAATCAGGGTGACAATGCAACACCAGAGTCTCATAAAATGACAATTGTAGAAATTCCAGCTAAAATGTAAAAAAATTACAAATGAAAAGAATTTTTCACTAATGTCTCGATAATAAATAAAATAAAAAGCATAGACATAGATATCGGAAAGGGGAATGAAGAATTGTTCACTAAAGTCAGTGACCATAGGAAATAAGGTAAATATAAGTTCATGACATGACTCCAGAGACAATGTAAGATTGGCCACCATTTCAGATTAACTAACCGCATCCTTCACACCATAAGCTTATCCAAAACATCATATGTATATGCCAGAACAAGGCTTCATCTATAAGGTACTGTACGCTACTATCAAGTTGATAAAGTGTCTCAGGGTACATCTAAAAATGATGACCACCAGTATAATCTGATCCCCTGAATCATAAGAAGTCACAAAAGATTACTTTAACCCATGTGCAATAGTTTGATCTTCAATTGTCACCACCAAGAAAAGTTCACCCAGCTGCCTCACAACCGGTATAAGCTATTACAATACTAAACTCATCCAGAGATAATCTTCAACTCGAGTACAAAAGTGGTGGTTCTTCCCATATCAGTTTTGTATCCTCTTTAAATGAAAAAATGAGAAACAATATGACCATACTTGAAACGGAACAATCTACATTTTCGTAACTGATACGCAAGTAGTGACATCCACTGAGAACTAGTTTAAACCATACTCACCATAACTGCCGACACACAACTATTGAACTGAAGAACTGACAGCTAAATAGTTCCTAGTGTCTGAACTAATATGCTTTAGTTGTATTAAGTAGTCCAATTCTCATCTCTGCCAATAACTTCAGTTACTCGGTGCCACCGAAAAACATACACATTTTTTGACTGCTTAATATCGCTAAATTCCAAATGCCCTACATAATCACATTCTCTACTTCACAGTGAATCCATGGCATGGCATTATTAACAAATAAAGAAATTTAAATTTTTCTTTTTTTTTAAACACAGAGAAAATGAAAATACGAAGCAGTGAAGCAGAAGCAAACCTCCAATTCCGTCTCCTGCGAAAGCCGCCGTACCAAAGACGAGTGCATCTGCAAGCTGTGATTAACATCCTAAACACACACAAAGCTCCACCGATCAAATCAAAAGTTTCAAAACAGAAACGAAACCCTAGCTGTTCGACAAATGAAAATCGAAGCACTTACTTGACGGACGTGGAGGTATCGGCTCTCGATCAAGTCGTGGATGTTGCCGTCGTGAAAAGGCACGGCCTCCATCGACGAACGGAAGTCCTTAAAGACCTGAACAACGGCGACGGTCGTGAAGTTTTTTCCGATGGTTTTTTTGTTTTCTCTGTGTATTAGTATTTGCCTAATTTCGGAGAAATGATGATCGATTAATAAGAGGATAGTGTGTATTTCCGGTGAGGCCGTGTCGCGTGGTAGCTTGTGCTTTCTAGTCACTACGGCTCCCTTGTGGGGCTTCATCTCACACGTCACTTTTTTTTATTGTAACCGCCAAAAACTTCCAGTGTCCTGATCTTACGGCGTCGTTTCAGTGGGCTGTAACAGTAATACTTCTGGTCAGTCGAGGGTGTAGAGATAACTTATCCAATTGAAAAAACAAAAAATATATATTGTTACAGAGTATGAGAATATAAGAAAAAAAAAATATACTCATTTATTGGTAGATTGGCTTTTATATAGGCATTACATAGAGAATCCATGTAAATCAGGGTTTAATATCTAACAAATATTCTAGTCTAATAAGGAGAAGATTCAGTCAAGACACATCATCAAGGATATGAATGTAAATTCCTTCAACACTTCTCCTTGTGTCGCGTACCAGAATCACATAGCGCATGAACGTTACGTTGCCTCGGTAAAAACTTTGCCACCAAGTAAAACAAAAACATCTTGGGTAAAAACAAAAGACTTAGTCGAAGGGAAAAAGAGCACAACGCGCTAACTACATCTTGAAATGTAAAACATGTGTCGTAGACTCCCCTTGATGTCTACATAATCAACTCCCCCTGATAATCAATCAATCAATCATGGAGTTCAAATAAGCGACGCATACCAATACTTCGCACATGCTTCTCAATAGTAGATTTGGGTAGAGACTTGGTAAACAAATCTGCTACGTTATCTTCGGAACTCACTTGGTTCACCTGGATATTCAAAAGTTGTTAGTGTTACTGATTGTAGAAGAACTTAGGCAAGATATGTTTAGTGATATCACATTTGATGAATCACAACTTCATTTGTTCAATACATACCGCATTGTCTTAATAGATGTAAGTTGGTGCTTCAGTGGTATATGTCAATCCACTAGACTCTCGAATATGATTTATTACAGAGCGAAGCTAAACACATTTTTTGACTGCTTCATGTAGTGCAATAATATCTGAATGATTCGAGAAAAGTAGCAGCAAGAGTTTGCTTGGTAGATCTCCAAGAAATCGTCGTGGTTCTCATGGTGAACACATAACCAGTTTGGGAATGTCCTTTGTGTGGGTCTCACAAATACCTAGCATCAGAAAAACTGACTAACACATCATTCGGTGTCTTAGCATAAGGGACAATGTCACCTTGCGTCAATTTTGAGCTAGAAGGAGCTTTGGAAGCTTGATTTTGGTTGGGAGTCAAAATCTGCTCAATTGCGGCATTAGAAGCTCTTGAGGACGCGTAGGGGCCCTGTAGGGGCTCACCCATACACGGTAGGGGCTTGGCTGCAGCGCTGCACGCGCTCGGCTACTGCACAGTAGCGTTGGCAGACGCACGCAAGGGCGCGGCAGACGCACTCAGGGGCGTGGCAGGGGGCACTAGGGGCGTACTACACACTGCCCGCGTAGGCAGACTACGACAGGGGCGCGCTAGGCACTGCCTTGCGCTACCAAGCTGCTGCTAGACATGATAGGGGCCCTTAGGGGCTCAGTCAAACTGTTTGCAATGCAATCTTCAATTGAAACATCAACATTCATGTTCTCAACTTCGATTTTGTAAGGGAAAAACAAGCCCAAATCAATTGAACCCTTCAAGTACCTAAAGATGTGCTTAACACTAGTTCAATGACGTTGCGTTGGCGCAGAGCTAAACCTAGCTAACAAGTTTACTGAGAATGCAATGTCTGGTCTTGTGCATTGTGTCAAATATAAGAGAGCTTCGATAGCGCTTAGGTACAGAATTTCTGCTCCAAGGACTTCTTCATCCTCCTCTTTAGGACGAAATGGGTCCTTTTTGATATCTGGATTTCGCGTGCCCATGGGAGTCCTAAGTGGGTGAGCTTTGTCCATATTAAAGTGCCTGAGCATGTTTTAGACATAAGCTGACTGGTGAATCAATATTCCAGTCTCTCGATGCTTGTGTCTTTTGTAGGTATCTCTAGCATCATCGCTGGCACGACAATCTTCGTGCATATATGAGCATTAGAGCCGCAATGAAAGCAAAGAAGACCATTGAACTAAGTTGAATGCAATAGAAGTTGGCAGATGGTTTGCCATCCTGCCGGCAACGCTGGAAACTATACATCATGTACGTAATCAAAGTGGAGCTTCAAGTCGTCCCACAGTTCTTTGGGATCCATTATTATCAGATATTGCATCTTCAATTCCTTATGGATATGGCGCCTCAGGAACATGAGGGCTTGGGCTTTGATCATCTCACTAGGAACCACATCTGGGCCATTAGGAGGAAAAATAGTGGAAGGAAATCATTTTCCGACGAACAATCGTGTAACATCGGATGCCCATTGAAGGTAATTATTGCCTCGTACATCGAGGATCTCAAACTCAGGCCTTGGAGGCGCAGTCATCTTCAAAAGACAAGGGGATTGGAATTAGTGAATCAATGATGTGGTCATAAAATTGATGCAAATAAAAGCAGATGACCCGTAATCGCAGTCACAATCAATTCTTCCCTTGTAGGCGACGCTCACAGCTGACGTTGCGATGCGTAATCGCAGTCGCAAATATATGGTGACGTATATGTCGCAGTCACAAAACTCCCAAATCTTATTCCCCCCCAAAACTCAATCCCGTCATAGCCCAAACTATGAATTGAAATTCGGAAAGCATTAACCTTAATTAAAAAAATTTACCTTTGATGAGTTTGAGTTAATTGCAGGCTTTGACCGAGGGTTGGGAACCTTTCTGGCTTTCCTTGGAAGACGAGCAATCTTGAATTCTTTGGTTTCTAGAGGCTGCCAAGAGGAGAAACAACTTTTCACCTACTTTTGCTACGAGTTTAGAGCTGAAATTTTGACAAGAGGAGCATCACTGGAAGAGGAAGCTGTTGTCCAAAAATCAGGTTGATCGGAGCACGGGAAGGCGGTGAACCGGTGGTTAGAGGCGACGGTGGTCTGGAAACTTTCGGCGGCTGGTTTAGGAACCTTCTAGCCAGTTCTTAGGATGAGACTGGTGGGGTTGGAACCGAGACGTCGAGGGTTTTCTATGGATATGAAATTCCGGACGTGAACAGAGGAAAATCCGACCGGAAATCAGGAAAAACGAAACAGGCATATTAGGGTTTTCGAAGGTTTTAGGGTTTTTCAGGATGGGTGGCCTATTATCTCTGGGTTAGGTCACCAAGTTTGATAACGTGTTGTAGAGTATGAGAATACGAGAGAGAAAAGTCTACTCATTCATTGATAGATTGACCTTTATATAGACATTACATAGAGAATCTCTGTAAATCAAGGTTTAATATCTAACAAATATTCTAGTCTAATAAGGAGAAGATTCGGTCAAGACACATCATCAAGGATAAGAATGTAAATTTCTTCAACATATATATTATTATTATAATAATAACAAAAAAGAAAGGTCTATGGTCAAACTATTGTAATCTTAGTTTCTCCCAAAAATGTGAGTGGATGAGATACGGTGTCCTCAACAGTCTTCTTCATCATCAAGAGCTAAGATCTTACTTATATAGTACATACAATTGGACAGTCACCATTTATCTAGATGTCGACATTTTATATTTACAAATGCAATGCATGTTCTTCTTTCAGTAGGCAGTGATCTTAACAGTTATCTATGTTTAATAATCAACACCCACTGTAAACGGGCTTAGTGCTTGAGCGTCAGCTAGAGAACCCCCTAACCCGAGTTAGATTCACGAACTTGTCAAAATAGTTGAACCATGCCCCGAGCGCTTAAGTTTTTACGCGTAAGAAGCCTTTGGGTTACCCTAGTACAATCAGAAGGCAAAAAAAAAAAAAACGTTTGATGACCAATAGCAGTCGAGAAGCAGTTGTCGATTGGAGGTATGGAAGTTTTACATGTCTTGTATTACCTAAAGCTATGTAACTAATCTCTGCCTTTTAGTCGCATTTAAGTACTTCTGCCCTGCAAAATTTACCAAATGCTTTCGTCAAATACTTTATGGTATTTCATAATTCGGAATGATGGCTCAGAATAATCATATGCTAATCCAGTGGAAATCAAAAGTATCATCAAATGTATCCAAATTACCAAGACAACAGCGTTTTACTCCTACTGTGCATGAAGCCACATCGCACTTACCTAGCGTGTGTAGAGCTGGCAATTTGGACCCTGGCAAAACCAACCAACCATGTACCAATCGTACCAAGTAAATTGGTATGTCAAGTAGTTGGTAACCGAGTTTTCGGTACAGTAGTACCGTACCAAGTTCTTAGAGTCGGTTGGTACGTGGTACAACTTTTCCCAAAATACAGTATACCGTGTACCAACCGAGTTTTATTAAAAATAATAAAAAATAATTAAATATACTAATAATAGCCGTTGATTCAATCTCCATCGTTGATCTCATGACCTAATCGGCTAATCCTTACAGACTCATCACTCATTCATTCCCTCATTCACTTCACTTCAGCCTCTCTCGCCTCTCTTGCCGTCGACTCGGCAGCGCCTCCACTTCGTCGTCGACTCGGCAACGCCTCCACTCGTCGTCGACTCGACTCAGCTTCGAGAACTGGGCAGTACCTCGACTTCGTAGCACCTCGCCTCTCTCGCCATCGACTCGGCAGCGCCTCCACTTCGACTTGACTCGGTAGCGCCTCCACTCGCCGTCGACTCGACTCAGCTTCGAGAACTGGGCAGCACCTCGACTTCGTAGCACCTCGCCTCTCTCACCATCGACTCGGCAGCGCCTCCACTCGCCGTCGACTCGACTCAGCTTCGAGAACTGGGCAGCACCTCGACTTCGTAGCACCTCGCCTCTCTCACCATCGACTCGACAGCGCCTCCACTTCGACTCAACTCGGCAGCGCCTCCTCTCACCGTCGACTCGACTCAGCTTCGAGAATTGGGCAGCACCTCGACTGCGTAGCACCTTGCCTCTTTCGTCGTCGACTCGGCAGCACCTCAACTCGGCTCCGTTCGCCAAGCCTCGAATCTCCGTATGTATCAACTTCCTAATTTGTTCTTCACTTCTGTGTTATGTGTTCTATAATTTGAGCTATCTATAATTTGTGATGAGTATAATCAATGAGTATAATTTATGATGACTGATCAGTATAATTTGTGATGAGTATAATCTATTACTTGTGTTTCGCATAGGCTATGGACTCTTCCACGTCGCAGAGTGGTTGTGTAGGCAATTCAAGCTCAACACCATCATTTTCATCTGTTGAGATGACTGCCGGTTTACATGCTTCAACAACACCTCGGCCACCTCTGCCACCTTCATTTGCACATGAAGATACTCATGAAGGAAATCGGGGCCGAAAAAGGAAAGAGCCTGCAAACAAAAGTCCAATGTGGCAGTATTTTACCAAGTGCATATTGCCAAATGGTGAAATTGATCCCAAGTATTGCACCTGTAACTATTGTCATGATAAAGTGTTGTGCCTCTCAGAGAAGAATGGGACTAGCTCCATGAAATACCATAGCAGGAAATGCCAAGCACACCCCTTGTTTCAAGATAGTGATCCCACACAGGCGAGGCTAAATCGGGATAATGTGAGTGGAGGCACTGGATACCGCAAGTGGAATAAGAAGAGGTGTGATGATAGGTGTATTGAGATGATCATCAAGGATGAGCTTCCATTTCGGTTTGTGGAGAAGGAGGGATTCATGGCTTTATGCAAAGAGTTAGAACCGAATTGGACACCACTGACCAGGAAGCAAGTTGCTAAGGGCGTGCTAGACAAGTACAATGTGGAGAAGGCTTTGTTGTTGAGTCAGCTTTAGGCGAGTGACACAAGAGTCTCTGTCACCACCGATACTTGGACATCGATTCAGAATATCAATTACATGGTGGTGACTGCGCATTTTTTGGACAGCGATTGGAAGCTGCACAAAAGGATCATCAACTTCTACAATATCACCAGTCACAAAGGAGAGGACATTGGGAGAACACTTGAGCAGTGTTTGAGGCAGTGGGAGATAAACAAAGTATTTACTAGAACGGTGGACAATGCTAGTGCCAATGATGTGGCTGTGCAATACATGAAGAGGAGGCTTATTAGTTACAAGACCTTGATGTTTAATGGGGAGTATCTGCATTTGAGATGTGCTTGTCACATTATCAACTTGATCGTGAAAGACGGTTTGAAGGAGTTGGAGGATAGGATTGCTGCCATTTGGAACTGTGCCAAATATGTGAGGAGTTCATCACAAAGGCTTGACAAGTTTAGGGAGTTTGCAATTCTAGAACAGTGCAAGGCAAATGCCAATGTCCCGTTGGATGTGATCACTAGATGGAACAGCACATATCTCATGCTTGAAGCTGCTTTGAAGTATGAGTTGACATTTAATAGAATGGCCGAAGAGGATGAGGCGTTCAAGAGCTATTTTGGGGACAAAGTTGGGCCTCCAACTTTTGAAAATTGGAGGGATGCAAAGGCATTTTGTGTTTTTCTGAGGAGGTTTTATATTGCTACCTTGAAACTTAGTGCTTGGAAAACAATCATTTCAAATGTGTTGTTTGTGGAGATGATTACTTTGCTGTGTGAGATCAACAAGGCTATGATTTCAGAAGATCCTATCATGAAGAGGGTTGCAACATCAATGAAGGCCAAATTTGATAAGTATTGGGGAAGTTTCGAGTCTACCAATAAGATCATAATGATAGCGAATGTGCTGGACCCAAGATACAAGCTTCATTGGTCTAAAATGGCAATGAAAAATATTAATGCAAGCCTAGCTACAATCCAGTCAGTAGAAGAGGATTTTAAAAAAATATTGATGAAGATGTATGATGAATATAGAGGCTGTGAGAACATGGAGCAAACTGTACAACCTGATGAAGATGATATGGGATTGGATGGGGTTGTATTTGAGGACCTTGATGAAGTCAGTAAGGAGATAGCTAGGGAAATGATGTCTGAGCAAACACAATGCATTCGGAATGAGGTTGATCAGTATCTATCGGATAGATGTGTCAGTCTTCTTTGCAAGACTTTTGAGATTGGCAAGTGGTGGAAGGCAAATGAATCCGTATATCCTGTTTTATCGAAGCTAGCAAAGGATATATTTGCCGTTCCATGCTCAACTGTGGCTTCAGAGAATGCTTTCAGCTTAGGGTCTAGAGTTGTGGATCCATTCAGAGCTTCTTTGACACCAAAGACAGTCGAGGCCCTTGTTTGCACTTCGGATTGGTTAAGATATGCACCTGCAAATTTCGACCTCTATGAAACTCCAACAGAAGAAGAATTGCAAACTTACGTTGATTTGGAGGAGCTTGAGAGAGGTACATGTCATTAACTTGATTTATATCAAACTACTTATTATATCAAACTACATGTCATTAACTTGATCTATATCAAACTACTGATTATTGATCTGAAACATAACATTTATATGATTTTGAGAGTTGAGATCATCATATTGAATTGTTGTGTTGTTGTGTTGCTGTGTTGTTGTGTAATCATAATTCTTGTGTGTGTGTATATATATATATATTTTATTTTGTTGTTGTGTTTGCAGAGAATGCTTTTGTCCAAGGCTTCGAGGCAGCAAGAAACATACCAAGTAACACCTCTGCCTCTGCCCAGACTGGTGTTTAGCAGTCTAGCACTCTCCCGGCCTCGCAGCATCACTTTTTCCCTGTTAATTTGGACTTTTGTGTTTTCATTGGACATATGTTGTTTAATTTTCTGTATAAGATTTTGGACGTTGTTGGCTTGTTGCATTTGAACTTTTGAACTTTTGATCTTGCTTGTTTATGGCTTTATGCATTTGAAATTATATGATGTGTGAAACTTTGAATATGTTTAAATAGTTTGATAATTGATAGAAGTTTTGTATAGGCCTAAAAAGGATTCAAATGGGCTAGGCCTTTCAGTTTGTTGGGCCTTAATCTAAACTTGGTAGAGGCCCAATACCAACCGTACCAACCGAGTACCAACCGTACCAACTAAGTTAGTATACCAACTTTGATGGTTGGTTTTGGTACAAGATTTTGTCTACAAATCTTAAGTTGGTTGGTACATGGTATTAGAAAATATAGTTGGTATACCTACCAATGCCAACCCTGAGTCTAAAAATGACTCTTCACTTCCTCCACATTTCTTCATAGATTAAGAAAAAATCGTCACAATGAATTACATCATAATCACAGAAGTTGTGTATTATTTTTTCTTACAGTCTTAAGCTAATAAGTATGCAACTCAGTGGTCCCCGAAACATCCATAATGAGAGAAACTTTGCAAGAAACACAAACACAGATCAAGAATCACACAACACATCACTGTCTCATATCACCAAATGCGTGCATGCGACGTAAGTACATAAACATCAAGACAACACTAACATCAACCCGAATACATCATCACACTTCCCCTCTCTTTTATTACAACAAGAACAGCATTAATACCCAACCCCATTATCCTCATATCACAAAGTCTATTCACCGTCACGTTTACAGTGAAAATCCGATACAGGGTTCTAGGGTTCGCTTAGTCTCCGTCACATGGCTGGCTCGACACGAGAAATGGTGGGATTAGGGCCCTCGGCCGGCCTCCCAATCGGCCCCATTTGCATGATGGAGTGGAGAAGGCGCGCTCTTGCTCGTGGAAACTTGGACATCAGTAAAGACGAGAGCTCCACAGATGATAAACATGGACAAGTAAACAAAAAGGGAGGAGAAAGTGAGAGTTGGGACCCAAATACAACCAAGAGCGTGCACCTCTTTCTCTTCTCTTTAGGGGCCCTCCAGAATAAAACTACCGAGTCTTTCAATTCACCCCATGCCCAGGTGCGCTTGTCACTTTCTCTTAAACCTAAAACCATGATTCACCGCCCTTTATTGGGACATTATGTAAAGCACCACTCCCTTCTTGCTCATGATATCCAACCCCAAAGCTCCGCTGATTTCCAATCCTACCCAATCATTGAAGAAAATACTTCAAGAGGGGTTCAACTTCAAGCAACAATTTTCATCACCACCCTAGCTGGAACACGCCTCATGTCCTACCATCTCTACAAGCAACGCATATATACCACCAACCAGACAACTTATTCTCCACAATCACATCAACTGTTTCTAAACGATTAGAACTGATAATGTCAAACTGCTACTGAAAATCTACTGGATACTTGGATAGATAGGTTGGGACTCAGAGAGACTCGAGTCCAAAAGCTTTGGCCTTAACCTTCAGCGATTTTAGGTAGAGGATGGCTTCATCAAGCACCACCATTGCATCTTTTCCCTTGACACCGGGAATTATGTTCTGCAGAACGCTCACTGTCTCGTGTATCTTGTCCTTTTTCATCTTCTTGTTGCTGGACAAGGAATCCAATTCTCTAGACCCGGAACTTCTGTTGCGGGCACAGCTGGATTCTGCATCATCCTCTAACTCAGCTGATCTGTTGGGATTCTTGGAAGTTGCAGTGTCCATTATGGATGGCACATCATAAGCTCCATCAAATAGCTTCCGCTTTTTAGATATTCCACAAGAACTAGCAACTTCTTCATCCCTTGCTTCAAACCAATTCAGCTTATCATGAACTGTCATTGTACTAGGGGAATGACCTGTGCTAGTAACTTCATCATCCTCGGTATAGGCGCTCTCATCATCTGAGTAGAGCAATGCATTCAGTTCTTCTGTGTCTTCATGCATCTCACTTTCAGCACCAGATTCATCATTTCCTTTAAACTCATCAGTCAAAATTGCTCCTGAGATGTTTGGAAAATCTCTATTAGATGCATGATCATTCCCATTGACATGGTCTGCACCTTGTTGGTACCCATCCCAAGAAGTAGGGCACTGCAAAGGATTCACTATTCCAGAATTAAAGACCAAACTTGTTTGATCCCCTGACGGATTGCTGACAAGCAATCTCTTCTGCTTACTGTCAGGGTCTACACAGGGTATCAGTGTCTCCTTCGGGTTTTGGAAGGAGCAAGTAGAAAGTTTCTCTTTGAGAACAGTGTGTGTAGCAGGCACGAATGCCTGTTGGATACTGGGCAAGCAATAGAACCAACCATGAGGTTCATTTGCTCTACCAACTTGTGGATAGGGCAACCCAGCCGATGCATACACTGGCAAAGTTCCATTTGTGAACAGCATACTAGTGCCAGGGTTTCTATACGCAGAAATGAAGTTCTGTTGCCCCAAGACAAAGGGAGCACCCAAGGTATATGGATCGGGGGGTCGCCGATCGTGCAGCTGGGGAATCCAAGATCCGAATTCACCCATCCAATCAAATCAACTACCTAAAATTTGTACCAAAAACAAACATTATATAATGAACTGGACAAAACCCACACACAGAAATTATAATTCACCAAGTGGAATGTGGAAAACATACCAGAAAGTCGTATGTACAACTAGAAACAGTTGATTAATGTCTCTTTCCGCAGCAATGAAAAAAACTAAAATCTCCAGCTTAATTTGAACGAGAAGCACAGAAATTATCTACGTGACAGGTTTCAGCAAATGACGAAAATATTCAGCCTGCAAACACCAAATACACCCATGTCAGGCATGATATACCAATATCTTTGACATGGAAAACGAAAAAACAATGAATCTGAGGAAAACAACAGCAATAAGATAAGACCAGATGGTACTAAAGAATGTATGAACTCACCTGGCAATCCTGAAGAGGTTGAAAGCACGCTATTACTCTAATAACTATGGCGGCGCTCCCATCAATCCCATTTTCATGTTTCAATGCTCGAAATCTTGTTTGGCTCGCTGCTTGGCTTACCATAACTAAACAACTTCCCAGCACTTGCATATGATTAAGGAAGACGAACAGACAATTTCGAGAAAACAGACTGAAGCTGATTGATCACCGGAAACGAAAGAGATTGCGGAATACCGAGATTCAAAGAGAAAAGGCTAGACCTTAAACAAGTACAAGAAACTGAAAATGGACTGAAACAGAATTTCAGGAAAAGGGATTTTGATCTGGAGTTTCAACTAATCTGACGGACATACCAAGGAACGACGATGAAGAAAGAGGATCCCATGGAGAATAATGAGAGAGTTAAAAATGGCTCCTCGAGTATTCACTACTCCACTGTCTTCAAACAAGAACAATTACAGAATAACTCTACAGTACAAATTCAAAGAGATAACTTTGCGAAACACATCAACAGAACGCGTCAGCCACCACCGCATGCTTTTCCGGTCTTAACCCTCCACCAAATCGACAGATCTCCACAACCTCTTCCTCAAACCCCCCTGCAGTTGCATCGTTCCATCACAAAAATATAAATAAAATATCTAAATTAATTCACTCCAAAGCGCTCATCACAATTTACAGATCCATATATTTCAGAAATTCATATATAAATAAAAACACGAATCGCTATGATACGAAATAATACACTCAATATTTCCACTAACTATAAAGAGCGGAGACGACTTACAGAGAGCGAAAGCCAATCGGAGAGCGTGATGAGCTTAATCCGTGCGTGAGAGACTGAGATCGAATCGGAGGGGGAGCTTTCGGGAGAAGAAGAAGCAGAGGAAAGTGGGTGAGAGATAGAGAGAAAGTACAGAAATGCAGAGAGGGCAGTCAAAAGCTTATGCGTGAGTGAGAGAGAGCACGGAGAGAGATTATATAGACATCTAATTTTACAGAAATGTCCCTGTTCGGGGATCAATAATAATTATCTCCCGGGAATTTGTGGAGTTCCCAAATTGCCCTCCTTGTTACCACAAAATTGTTGATGGCAACAAGAATTCAAGTTTAGGTGCTGGCTTTTTACTTTTACAAGCTATGAAATGATGCAAGAAGAGCAAAGGGACGGTAAAAGAAGAAATAAAAGGTAACTTAGGCAGTATACCTACAGATTATAAGATTAAAAGAGTGGGATGGGATCCGATGTTTTACATGAACACCTTGGAGCTTGACCATTCAAACCACGAATTATAGATTCATAAGATAAGGTCCCACTGTTTTTGATTGGGTATGTGATATGTGTGTGTGATATATCAATGGCCTGCTTTAGGGGTTTAGGGTTGGCTTAAAAGGCCAATAGATAGACCCCCCAATACCTCCTTTGTTTGATGTGATGCATAAATGTGTGTTAGAGTATGCATCAATGGATTCATGGCTCGAACTAAGAGTGAAGAGTCGATCGGGTGTGCGTATTCGTCTTTTTCTTTACCATAACAGGAGAGTTGCGATTTTCGTGAAACTGATGTATCAATATAAATTATTCTTGTAATAATTTTGATTTTGAGAGTACATTTGCCAAATTGTTCGACCACCACATCGAGAACATTTTGCCATTCGTACAAAGATGAACCATAGATTTCAACCATTAACAAAAAAGAGACAATGTCTCTTAGTGAGTTGAAACGACACACTAAAAGATACGCTAAGTATGTATTAAATTAGACGATATCTATCACCATTATGTCACAATCAGAAGATTACTACATAGTCTGGTGCATGATCGAATGTGCAAGGAAAAACATAGATCATTTTTTCCAAAGACTTGAAAAGCCAACAAATCGATACATATAGCATCACCCACAACCGAAACCAAACCATCATTTTTAAAAGACAATGTTGCAATTTTAAACTGAGCAACAACACACATCGACGTGAAAGAAACGCTATTAGAGATGCTATCACTTTTATCAATTTTTTTGTCCCATTGTATCCTCGCGTTCCTTGTAAGAAGGTTACAAACATAACACGATTCACCCTCGCGTTTTATGTAATATTCGAACTATGCAAAACAACTTGAGTGAAATATGCTTATTTCTTGATCTCGCCTCGTGGAATGATTTTACGAGTCTTGTATTTGACTCTCAAGTTTTTGATGAAAATGTATCTTTTAAGTTTATTTCCTATGTTTTAAGTTTGTATGTAATTACAATAATTACCTTATAAATGAACTAAGGCCCTTGTGTGCACTCTAACTGTCTCTAGCGCCTTCCACATAGTACAAGTGAGAAGGATTTACACTACCTCTACGTATTTTAACGTATAAGGATATGTCTGTTAATGAGAGTAGACAGATATGTGACGGCACATTCTTGTTTGTGATGAATATACTATTTCATCCTTCTGAGATTGATTAAGAAAAAGCTTTATTTAATGCTGGTGTTATGATCCTAATTTGATATTTGACTGTCTTTAAAACCAGACCAAACAGTGGTCTGCAAATTTTTAAAAACTTAAAATAAAGAAATAGAAAAAAAAAAAAAAAACTTAACAAGTGGAGCCTTGGCCCTAAACCAGTGAGCTCAGCTAAGCATGGCATGGTTTACCAAAACATATATATAGTTTAAAAGCACACCCATGATGATTTGATCACCTGAAACAAATCTAATGCACAGGTAAGGAGATCCAATTATATATTAAAATTGCGAGATTATTATTATTTTGAATTGATAATTTTAAGCATACTCTCATGCCCTCTTGTTTGGAGTGGAGGGAACAATAGCCACGCCCAATCAAGTCCTCTCCTGCTCCTCCCAATCTCATTGGGTCTACTCTTTTGGTAGCACTAACCACTCTCCCCTTGTACAAAATTACATGTAAAGCACAGGATTCCTACCTTTCTTTCAATCTTCATCTAAAATATAAGAACCCCTAATCCTCTATAAAGAATTTTTGCTTTTGATGATCTTTTTAATATTTTGTAATTTTTTAGAGGAAAATAAACAAAAATTGCTTTCCCCCGCACGTCTTATGTGTTGTTTAATCATCATCATAGCCATTAGTCACTTTAAAATTTTAAAAATATTCTCTTTTGGGAGAATGAAAATAGAAATGGTACAAGAATGGTGGTTGTGGATTGACCACTCGACTAAAGTGCGTTGCGACACTTCCCTTTACGGAGGAAAAGAAAGTTGAAGCTTAGCGGCAGCAGCGGCAGCTAGCCCACCCAGAAGAATGGAGAATGGAATGGATAATTCAGTGTATCCCACAAAGCTATTTTATTTTGGTTGAGTAATCACACCATAGTGGACCCTCCATATTTTATGGATGTCCTCATTCTTTCAAAATTATGTTATTTTTATGCATGACCGCACAAAAATGTTTGAAAATTTACTTAAATAGACATCTTAGCTATAACTGTGATAAATTTATTATTATTATTATTATTATTATTATTATTATTATTATTTTGAAAACAAGGATCAGCCAACACCGCTCACCCTCTATTGAATTTTATTCAAAAAAAAAAAACATAAGAGCAAGGAAGGGGTATAAAACTAAACACCTCAAAGAACTACATAAAATAACAACTGATGAATACGATAAGAAAATGAACTTTAACGAAAGCAAAAATCAGGCAGCCCCAAATTATCTCTTCTACAATGAGAATGAATAAGATCCGGAGACATGTCCCACCACGTTAAACCATCTAAAATTATCATCTTAATACATTAATTCTCCAAACTACTCTTTATTTTCATGACACTCGAAAACATAATAGAAATAGAAGATTGTGAAAGTATGACAAACAATATCGGTTATTACTTTCATCTTCCGGTAGTAGGTTTTAGAGATTTACGCTGGTTAGGTTCGTTGGCGAGAGTGTTAGTGTTTGTCCTTCATAACCCACCAACACTATTTGCGGTGGGTTATCTTACGCCTGTTTTGCGTCAAAATGGTCCAATCCGAGCTATGCATTATTGTCCTAAGATTTTCCCATTCACAAACTCAAAGTTCGGAAGTCCGTGATTCCTCGAGTTCCTGATTGCATTTTGTTCTCTACTTCTCTTCATTTTGAGGGCTTATGTTTCTTAGTTTGTCGAATTTATAGTCGTAATCGTTATGTTTCACTACTTCCAATTTGTTTGCTTATTATTATTATTACTTCTTTTTTCTCTCCGGCTTTCCTTGTCATCCACTGCTGACTCAAGTCAATGTCACTTATAAGGAGGAATACAAATCTAAGGTATTGAACTGTCAACTGTATTCTGTATACTTCGTTTTCGTGGCAAAGTATGTGCTGGTATACATATATAGGTTTATGATTGACACGTATGATTTCTTTCAACAATTTATCATAAGCTTAGACTTTTAGGTCTAGCTTGCTTTCAAATCATACAGAGCACAAGCTCACGGTCATGGGTTCAAAAGCAAAAGGACCATTTCTGCCAAGCATGATCGTTGAACATTTGCTTTTTGTTGTTAATCATATCTAAAGCTTTGATTGTGACAGTAAATTTGATCTTCATCTGTTACTTACATCCTATATGAAATGGTGTGATCACTGTGATGCAGATTGTATTTGTTTGTTCAGATCTAATAGAGTTACGATATTAGAGGTTTTTTTATTTTTTATTATTTTTTTATGCTAAAGGACTATTACAGAGTAAAACCTCTAAAACAATATGTTCTAAAGAGATTAAAAGTGATAGTTGAATCTACAGTAAAGGGAAAGTCTGAATCCCAGAAACTAGGCCTTGCACAATAGTGACCGAGGTTGGCGAAAGCGTTGGCAGCGAAGTTGGCTTCATGGAAATTATGTTGGAAGTGAATGTGATGGAAAGAGCTTGCAATCTTCTTAATGTCTTGGAAAATCTGAAGGAACCTCCAGGGACATTTAAACTTCTCATTAACACAATTAATAATTAACGAGGCGTCACCTTCCACCAGTAGATCTTGGATTCCCATTTCTTACGCTCTAAGAAGACTATCTATGAGTGCAGTGGCTTCTATAATGGGAACAGTTGTCTTCCCGAGTTTTCGAGCATAAGCAATTAAAGGGCACCAAACATCATCTCTCAGAGTAAATTCAGCAGCAGCATCAGAAATTTGTTAGATAACTGAGTCATCAAAGTTAATCTTGACTTGGCCCTGAGGAGGGGGATTCCACTTGATGTTGAGCCTTGAACCGGTACTGTTGGGGGAGGAATTGATGCAGTTTGGAGTAGCACAATGATAGGTTGCAGCACAAGCCATAACTGCATGAGGAGAGAAAATTTTCTTTCTAATCACAAAATCATTATGTTTCTGTCAAATCTACCAGCACAAAGTAAGAATCTTTCTAAACTTAGAAGCATCAAATGGACTATAAATAAAAAGGTCATGCAGCTTTTGGGCCAAGTTATCAGAATTGCAAATATCTCTGCAATTAGCAAGATATATTCCAAACTTGATCAGTTCTACGACATTTACAGAAAAAATGAGAGACAGTTTCTTCCTCCTGATGAAACAAAGGACACAAGTTATTAAGAGTAATATCAAACATGTACAGTCTGCTTCTAGTCTTTAACCTATCCCTTAGAAGAAGCCAACCAAAAACTTTAATTTCGGGAGCCAAATTTGATTTCTAAACTTTTTTCAAATCTGATTACCAAACCTGTTACAATATTAGAGTTGCTATATCAGATTGTAAACCTTAAACGAGATAAATGAGAACTACTATGTAAAACAATAACAGTAGGTTTACAGATGAAGTTAATGGAATCAGAAAAATTGTGTTTGATAATGGATTGAGATTTAAGTCGGTGCACTCTGAATCCGATCTAGTTACCTCGCCTCCTCAGTGGAGACCGTTGTTACCTTCTTATTTCTTCAAGTTAAAACAAAATATTGTAACTAATGGATAACAAGTTTCAAAGTCCGATAGACGAACAAATTTTTTCCTGGTAAATTTTTAATACCTATGATAGATTGGAGTTGCTTCTTAAAGAGACCAATATTGGCATTAACACTAATTCTGAGTTTAGGTGGGTCATGAGACCATGGGAGCCATTTGGTTGTGGATTCTCCAACAAAAACCTTCACGCTTGGAAAGCTAAAACAACTCCATTCTCCACCAGCCCGCACTAAAAAGGATCATATTGATATTCTTATGCCGTGTGCTTTTCTTATAAACATCAACACCAAAAACAACGAGAGCAAAAAAGGAAGGGAATCCATGCCCTTCACTCCTCCCAATTTTTAAGCTACACACAACCCACTTCCTTAGACTTTTTCCCACTCTACTTTATACTAATGCATGCACTAATCATTTTACCAAAAGAAAAAATGTCCCATTATATTATAAAGTGTCAACCCTCTCTACCATCTTCATCTACATCTCTTTCTTTAATTAATGAGGTATGGATTAGTTGTTTCGAGAATGCACGATTCATTGAGTAGGTATTGGTTAGGCTTGAATTTAAGATCATCAAACACGTGCAAGCAAGCACGCTTCCTTGAAAATTAATTCGTGATGGGCACGTTTCAATTGTCTTTGTGATATCATTAAGGGTATGATGTGGTTTGAACCAATTAGCTATATGGTATGTCTCTATTTATGATTTGTGATAAAATTTACAGTTTTGAATTATCGGACTCGCACTTTTGAAGTGTTTTATACAGAAAAATTATCGATCTCAAAAAATGATTTGTTTGTTTTTTTGTTTTAGTTTTAAACAAGCACACATTTTTTTAAAAAACTTTTTATTAATAACTCACACATCCTACATATGTCAAGGAGATTTGAACTCATGACCTCAAAGCTGTCAGTTAAACACCTTAACCAACCAAGCACACATACTTGTTACATTTGTTGAGATGTTTATTTGTAAGCATATTGCATAAATTCAATATATCTCCGGCAGTCTGAACACAATGAAAATGATATGTTTGTTGAAAGCATTTCAAGCACAACTAAGAAACTTGCGGTGCTTGCTCTGAGAATATACATAGGTAAACATCAAGCGTGGTGATCGCCTGAAATATCTTGGTGCACATTTTAGGTTCCTTTTATAGCAAGAAAATAGAGACTTTATCAACACTCTCATAGACCAACCTTATGGTGTGTTGGTTTCCTAAATTCTTTTTTCTCCTTGTAATTTAAGCCTTTATGGGATGATTAACGAAATTTTTATTAATCTCGAAAATAATCATCCCACATTATTTTCATTATGGCTTTCATAACAAGACCACCAAATACCAAGCTAAGAAAAGTGTTGCAACTCTTTTGAATAAAGGAAAGACAGTGATGACCGATAATTAAGCTCCAATGAATTCCACCGTGCGAACATTTCTCAGTAATAATTTGTTTGGTTCACAATCCGCCCGAGTAATTATGAGGTTTACGGTGCTTCCACATTACTCTTCTTCTCTGCTAATCAAAGTCGGAAAGGAAAAACGACATAGCCAGAGGCTCGAGTGTTTCCATTACATTTTCAAACCCGGGTAACTTTCTGTTAATTGGTAATTAGTACCCCTAAGTCAAGTTTATCCACCCATAGCAGTGCTGTAATTATTGTATTGACCATAAGAGGATTACTTTCAATCTATCTAGTGTATTTTAGACTAACTTCTATTTTCACATGCTGTTTCATTATATTTCTGAGTATTTAGAATTCAAAAGATCTAATTTGTTAGATCAGTCTTTTTTTTTTTTTTTTCCTTTTTTGTGTGAACCTCTAATTCATTAGATCCGTTAATAGTGTGAGGTATATTGCAAATTTTCATTGATGCTCGGATACCAATCTGAGAGTCAGGGGTTGGACCTTACCGCATTTCGAATCCTCATTTATATCGAATTTTAATATTCTAGAACTTTTTTTTTTGTGTTCACCGTTCTAAGAAAGCATGAGAGACAAAAAAATAGATGGTTCAATTAGTGCTTTTACACTATGTTGGTTGAATATCTTAACGCTTCGTGGCTTCATTGCCTTCATAACTTCATAATAGGCAAGTAAACCTCCTTCTGGTTCGTCAATAGTAAATCAAACCATGCCAAGCAAAGTCAGACATGAAAAATCCATTTTCCAATCCAATTTTGCTATGTGAAACTGTACGTTATATTGTATTGAGATTTATTTGATAAATAACGTAAAAATTGAAGCGTACTATTTTAATATAAGTCTTCAATTGTCATAGGTAAATGTAAATCATACTCTGATTAAATGATTTTTCCACCTAATTTATGTGATAGAAATCATAAGCAGCAATGGTACTCATTCACACAATTAATATGTTGAAAAATTATCAACTCATTCAGACATTCTACTTCTACGAATTCTAGGTTTCATATCATTAATACATGAGAAAATTACATAATAGCACATGACCAAATTTAAAAACACAAAACCTCACTTTTAATATTTTATGTACAAATTAAGACATAAGTGCATGCCCAAACTAATGGTACTAGATCTGATATAGACTTTCATAGGTAAAATGACTAAAATACCCATTTTTTGTAAATAAATTTACGCAAAATGACATTACAGTCATCGACACGACAATAGCACGTCTCTTGTCGACATGGCAATAGCACCTTCATACACGACGGTAACACGTCTCTTATCGACACGGTAGTAACACGTTTCTGATCAACACGGCAGAAACATGTCTCTCGTCGACATGATAGTAGCACATTTCTACACGGCAGTAGCACGTCTCTCGTCGACACGGTAGTAGCACTTTCCTACACGGCAGTAGCACGTCTCTCGTCGACACGGTAGTAGCACTTTCCTACACGACAATAACACATCTCCAGTCGACACAGCAGTAACACGTCTCTCATTAACACGACAGTAGCACGTATGCAGTTGACACAGCGTAATTGACACGGCAGTAACACGTCTCCGGTCGACACGACAGTAGCACGTTTCATGTCGACACGGCAATAACACGTCCATAATAGTAGTAGAATATTTCCTACACGACAATAACACGTCTCCGGTCGACACGGCAGTAACACGTCTCTCATCAACACGACAGTAGCACGTTTGCAATTGACACGGCAATTGCACGTCTCTGGTCGACACAACAGTAGAACCTCTCATGTCGACACGACAGTAGCACGTCTCATGTTGATACGACAATAGCACGTCTCATGTCGACACGATAGTAGCATGTCTCTCATCGACACGGCAGTAGCACGTCCATAATAGCAGTAGAATATGTAGTGAAATGTAGTTTGGTAAAATATGTAGTGACATATGACATGTGCACATTAGTTTGTCTTAGTTTGTTAATTTTTGTCCTTAAATATATAAGTTAATATGTAAATATTTGTAAACTAAAATTTAGTCAGTAACTAATATGTAGTTTACCATTAATATATATTAAAAAAACACTTTATTGGTGATTGAAGGCTAAAGGACAAAGGTAAACGGAAATTAGGGGAACACAAAAAAAAAAGAAAAAAAAGAATTGAAGTCTAGAACCGTAATTTACCAGTGGCTGGGGTAAATAAAGTAATCACTGACCTGGTAAAGCGAAGGCAGTAAAATAATAGAAACTTATTAAAAAAAGCAAGAATAAAAAAAGGAAATAAAATCTTGAAAACCCAGACCACCAAATCTCCGTCACAGTAAACAAGCAGCACCAGACTTTAAGCCAAAAAGTTGGTCACGCCACCCCGAAACCTTTTAACTAAACCACCCCCAGGCCGAAGCCGTCTTTACCTCCCCGCCACGCGCCTCCGCAGACGTGTGGAGGATAAGATCACGAACATGACAGAAATGATGAGCGTGGAAAGCAGCAGACTGTACGATCGATACGCGACCGTATCGGCCGCATGCTTTGAGAGCCAGCTCGAGTTTCCAGAGTGGTCAGAGCTCGGTCAAACCATTGTTAAATGGGCCGAGACGTTAGCCCATGCACGCGCAAGGCTTCTCTGGCTTCGGTGGGGCCGTAAAAAGTCTCTGGATGGATGACACGTGGAGTGCATGGGCTGTGGGGTCCACCGCATCAGCTGGGAATTATTGCGGGACGCGTTAGCCGCCATTTTTAACCGTGCTTTTCTGGCGTGTCTCTTTTTTACTGCAGAGTTTTATGCCTTTGCGGTGATTTGTTTTCTAGTGTTATGCGGTTTGGCCCCCGCCCTAGGTTTTGGGTATTTACATCATGCTCCGTCTTCTTCCCCTCTACTTCTATAATTTTTTTATTATCAGTTAAACAACTCATTACTCCCACTTACTGAGTTTATGCCACTGAACTAAACAACTCGTTACTACTGTTTAGTGAGTTTTATGTTACTAAACTAAATGATATTGGATTATACTTCTATCATTTTAATTTACTTATTTTCACTACATTTTTGGGTTTATTAAGTTGGTAACATTATTTGACATAACTATACAGGCAGTTGGATGTTCATACTACGGTAAGTGTTTTACTGTGTGAAAGTTTGGAGAGGGTTTGTTCTAAATTTTTATTCTCAACCATTGAATTTGTTCGACACGATGATTTGAAAGTGATGGCGTGTATTTAGAGTTTATCTTAAAAATCAAGTGCTATTTTAAATAAGAAATCAAGTCACGGTTAACAAAAAATTGTAAGTTTATGTACCTAAAAGAAATGTATTTCACTTTTCAAAAAAAAAAAAGAAAAAAAAAGAAATGTATTTCAATACGTTGAGTTATAAGAAGTAGAAGTTTATGGCATGACAATGGACAAAAAGAAAATGTATCTCAATGCGTTAGTTGATCAAAGCTTATCATTGTAGGTCTCCATACCACTTTTTATCTCTATCAAAAGCTTACACTAACCTAGGGTCAAAAATTGTAGCTATTAAAAATGCTTGTGGTAACTAGTTCGGCAACTAGTTCTGGCACAGGCATACCACTTTTTATCTCTATCAAAAGCTTACACTCACTACCAGAACAGGCAGTTTAGCCGACGAAAAATTTTCGTCGGCCTGCTAAAAAAATTCGTCGGCTACAACCTTAGCCGACGAAGGTTCGTCGGCTATAGTGTCGTCGGGAAATGGTCGTCTGTAATGACTTTAGCCGACGAGACAAAAAATTTCGTCGGCTATAGTCATACTATAGCCGACGAAATAATATCGTCTGCTATAGTCCAACCTTTAGCCGACGACATTATTTCGTCGGCTATAGTCATACTATAGCCGACGACATTATTTCGTCTGCTAAAGTATGAACTATAGCCGACGAATAATGTCGTCGGCTATAGTCCATACCTTAGCCGACGACATTTTGTGTCGTCGGTTATCTTCCAAACTTTAGCCGACGAATAATTTAAAATATTCGTCGGCTAAAGTTTGTAATAAAAAAATATAAAACATCTATGGCCGACGAAATATTGTATTTTTCGTCGGCTTTATAGGCATTTAGCCGACGAATTAAAGCTTATTTCGTCGGCTAAACTTTTTTTTTTTTTTTAAAAAAAACTTTAGCCGACGAATTATGGCTTTTTTCGTCGGCTATAAGTGCATTCCAGTAAAAAAAAAAACCCTGAAATTTCTGAAATACCATTCCATGCAAGCTGCAAAAGACATATTTAACAATTTCATATAACCAACAACAAACACATAAAAGAATATATGAACTACATAAAAGTATCAATTTACATAAAAGTATCAATTTACATAAAAGTATATATCAACTACGTAAAGTCTATATCGTCTAAATTGAAGTCATCTTCTGGGGGCTGCTGCGGAGGTTGCGGCGGCTGGGGTAGCGTCATGGGCGGAGGCATGGGCGGAGGCGGAAGTCCCTGACTCTGGGCAGCTGCAAAGTCCTGCATGTACTGCAACATCTGCTGTTGCTGGGCCTGCTGGATGGCATATATCTCGGCAACATAGGCTGCCTGCGCGGCATTAAAGGCTGCCAACGAGGCAATATAGGCTGTCTGCGAGGCAGCTTGAGCAGCTTGAGCAGCTTGCTGTTCTCGTAGTCTCTGAACTTCCGACTCTAGCTGAGTCGTCCTGTTGATCGTGGACGTGGTGCTGCTACTGGTCGAGGTTGCCTTTCGTTGAAATCCTGGAGTGGTCTTCAGGACCCCCTCGCCTCTCTTTCCTAGACCTCGGCAGTAGAAGTTGTTTCCTCTCGGTGGGAAGGCTGTGCCCATGATCCTCGCCCCAATCGTCGGATCCGAATTGTCGATCCGGGACATGGCTTCGGACATCTCGGAATCCTGCGTGTCCGGCCATGCCTCCCTCACTAAGGTACTCAGGACCTCGTCACTAGCCTCCCTCACCCTCGCCTATATGGATAGGAAAAAAATTATTAATTAAAATTTTTACATAAATTTAAAAATTTAAAAACGTAAAGTGACTTACAATATCCTCCTGGGAGTCAGGATATGCCTTCTCGTACGTATAGACGTAGGGGTTGACTTCTGGATGTTCCTTGGCCGCCTCGTCCATGAAGACACCGAACGGTCTAGAACCGGCATGATGGTTCCTTGTGTTGCGTTGCCGGTTCTGAGCGTTCACCCGAGAAACCGCCTTCAAAGAAAAAAGTAAACTATTAGTAGAATATTTTAAAACGCACGTACTTATTTTTAAATTAACTAACTAATTTATTTAAATACCTGTTTACGAGGGTTGTTGAATTCTGATGTCAGAAGCCAACGCCACTCGTACTCCCTGTACTGGAACTCAGTAGGGGTACCAGAACGTGCGTTCCCGTGCTTAGTCCAATGGGTCCGCAGCTCGTTCTTCCACTCCTTGTACCTACAGATACAACAAAAATATTAGAAATATTATTAATATCACATACAAAATTGTTTTTCATTAACTTCCCAACGTACCTTCCCCCATGCACAACGTCGGCCCAGCTGTCCCTCAGGTGCTCGGGAACCTCAAACCACACCTGCATTTAACCGATTATTATTAGTTTAGCTTTTCGAGAAATCAACAATTTAATACATAATATTATTTTGTAAACTCACCGACATCGCGTTGTGGACCATGTCCTTAACCTCCTGCGGGACCTCGCCCCAGTCGGACCACAACATAGGGACTCTATCCCTAATGAGAGCACCCACGCGGCCGGAGTACATCCTCGACTTCCCGCCCGATACTGCGTGGCCATCCCCGTCAGTATCGATGGGGATCCTCCCCATGGTACTCACCATCTTCTCGAGAGCTTTCCCTGTGACGGGGCCTCTCTTCTTCTTTGTGCCTATGACATGATTCGGCCAAATTAATTATTAAAATATATATGACCCTTTAAAAGTAATCATGCATCACTGATTACCTGAGGAGCTCGCGACGGATTCCGGCTCTGTCGCCGATGATGATACCCTCGCAGAAATAAGAGGCGTATCAAAAGGCAGGAACCGGTACGCCGCTGATGGAGCCACTGGCGGGGGCAGTGGATAAATCGGCGTCCCTGAGCCATCGACTACAGGTATCGCCGGTATCATCCGCGGAAGGAACAGATGAGGCGGCGGCATCTGTACCCCAGATGACCCACTATCCGAAGAAGTAGGACCCGGAGTGGGCGCCCGGTGTATCTCGGGCATACGAGGTGCAGACACCTTCGTCAAGGGCCTCGGGGAACGAGGGACGGCCGCCTGCCTCGATGAAAGGGGCACCTCCGGCGCCGTCTCCAGAAGGCTCGCACGTCTGGCTGTCATGTGGCCCTGAAACGTCGTTTGAGGGTTGCTAGAGGTTCCCTCAGACGATTCGGACCTTTGGCCCTTCGAACTCTTCTTCGATCGAAAAAAGCCGCTCATCCTATTTAAAATATTAATCAAAGGCTTTAGATTATTTTGTCTTTGTTTTATAAAAAATTATACATTTTTAAAATTATACTTATTCAATAAATAGATACACATACCAATATATATATAGATATATATATATATATATATATATATATATATTTTACTTACATAACAATATTATATATATCAACATCATCATAAATTAACTAACATATCGTAAAACTAAATTCGAAATCAAAAATAAATTAACACATATATACAAAAATAAACACATATATTCAAAAATAAACACATAAACTAACATAATTAAATTAACACAAATTAAATTAACACAAATTTAATTAACATAAATTAAATTAACAAAAATTAAATTACAAGTTTTATTCCTTTCTTCAACTTCGCGTTTTCATCCCGATTCTCTAGTTAATCTAGTGTTAAATTTTTAATGGGCTTGTAGTGCTTCAGGTTGTCCATTTTTGGGCTCGGTCAACTTTTTTTATTATCCTTGAAAAGATGAGGCAAATGTCCTCTTGAAGGAGGAGGATACAAGATTAGTTTGGTAAATACAAGTGGATTGAGTAATGTTCATAACGTTATTAATTGCATTTATTCAAATATTGTCCACAACAAAGCATCCATGTTCTTCCACGGATCAAAAGTTCGAAACATAATTAATATTCATATAGGAAACAAATCCATTGCCATATATATTTGAGGGACATGACCAAATATAATCCAAATAAATACGGAAAATGAAAACAACAATTCAATAATATTAAAAATTACAAAACAAATTATCATAAAATGTATTTGCTGCTAATAACAAAATGTGGTCATATGAATGAGATGTCAAAATGTTCTATACTTTGGCAGAGGATTTTGTTATGATTTGATGAGATTTTTTGTGCATTATACTTGAAATACGAAAGCTGTTTTGGAATTTCGAATTGCATCGTGCCTCTTATAGGAGAGGATCTCTACACCTACAAATATGGAATCTATTTTCTTTCGAAAATCAAAACCCTTCCTGGAATTACATCCAAAATTGACTCGATCAAATTAAAATTCAAAAATCAAAACCCTTTCTGAGTTTTCATCCCTTAAATTCTGTAAACCATAACAATATAATCCTTTAATCTAGTAACTGATTAAAATGTTAAAATTTTGAAAGAAATTAAGAAATTCACGAAAGAACGAGTAGATGTTACCTGCAATCGGGTGAGAGTTGAGAAACGGCAGAAATGAGGGAGGAGGAGGGAGGAGACCGGGAGGGAGGAGGGAGGAGACCGGGAGGGAGGAGGGAGGAGACCGGGAGGGAGGAGGCTAGGGTTGAAAAACTGCAGAAATGAGGGAGGAGGCTAGGGTTCGCAATTAAAACCCGAGGACTTTAGCCGACGAAATAATTTGTTCGTCGGCTAAAGATTAAAATTTCGTCGGCTATACATATATTCGTCGGCTAAACCTTTGAAATTCGTCGGCTAAACATTTGAAATTCGTCGGCTAAACCTTTGAAATTCGTCGGCTAAACCTTTGAAATTCGTCGGCTTAACCTTTGAAATTCGTCGGCTAAACCTTTATACATTTGGCATGTTGTGATCGTGATGATCAAACTTGAGAAACACAAATCCAGCCGTCAGATCTGACCATCATGATAAAATACATGTATGGGAAAAAATTCAACTTGATCCGAAAAGAATAAGGGCTCGATCCGGACAGTCAATCTCGTAAGTCAAACCCCTAAACGCACGGAAAAGGTCGTTCGACCGTCTAAATTACGTATTTTGGCCGGACCTCCAACTGAAAATAGTTTTAAACCGATGACACGCAACAAGTCGTATAAAAATTTTACGCAAAATAACCACCGAACCCGGGGCTACCCATAGGGAGAAAGAATGGAAAATTGCATTGACCGCAACTATCGGCACCGAGACATGACCGGAGTACCGTGATTTTTCAACCGTAGATGTATTTCACCATTCTAGTCATGTCTTATTTCACGACTTTTTTACGTTTGAAGGATCTATGTATAGTTTGTTTTTGAAACGGAACATTTGCATAACACTTGGTAAACAAGTTATACAACATTAGTACACATGTTGTGATCGTGATGATCAAACTTGAGAAACACAAATCCAGCCGTCAGATTTGACCATCATGATAAAATACATGTATGGGAAAAAATTCAACTTGATCCGAAAAGAATAAGGGCTCGATCCGGACAGTCAATCTCGTAAGTCAAACCCCTAAACGCACGGAAAAGGTCGTTCGACCGTCTAAATTACGTATTTTGGCCGGACCTCCAACTGAAAATAGTTTTAAACCGATGACACGCAACAAGTCGTATAAAAATTTTACGCAAAATAACCACCGAACATAGGGCTATAGTAGGTAATAGAAATATTTTAGGGTTTAGCCGACGAATACCCTAACATATTCGTCGGCTATAGTATGTAATTAAAAAATTAAAAAAATAACTATACCCGACGAATTATTAGGTTATTCGTCGGCAAAAACCATATTAGCCGACGAATTACAGTGTATTTCGTCGGCTAAAGTTAGTAATTAAAAAAATAAAAAAACAAGTTTAGCCGACGAAATTAAGGCTTTTTTCGTCGGCTAAGGTAGTTTAGCCGACGAATCACAGTTTATTTCGTCGGCTAAAGTGTGTAATAAAAATAAATAAAAAACATCTATGGCCGACGAATTAAGGATTTTTTCGTCGGCAAAAAACATCTTAGCCGACGAATTATAGTATATTTCGTCGGCTAAAGTAAAAAAACAGGGAAAAAAAACAGACGATATTCATAAACCATACATTAAAAAAACCCTGTTCATCATGTATCACCAAAATCTCATATATTCATAACTGAAATATGAATTCAACATGTGTAAACTATAAAGGAAAAAGTCTTTGAAAAATTATACAAATTAATCGGAATCATACATTAAAACTAAGGCTCGTAATCGGAATCATCCGATGAGTCTTCTTCGGTGTCAGAATTAATTTCTGGTAATATATGTATTTCCTCATACCCAGAGTCTTCGTCTGACTCTTGATTTGGATCAACATCAACAAGCCTTGGCTCTTCATCACGAATTCGCAACGAACGACCCGCTTTAAAATTATTAAGGTGAATGGTAGAGGAGTTAGGAATACCTATTGCGTTGGGCTCTTGATACGCAACATCTTCTTCCTCGTCTTTGGCCTCTCCAAGTGTAGCCGCCCGATAAATGTTTCGAGGGTGCACAAGGTTGACTACTTTCCACGCGTCACCCTTAGCAAGGTCATCAAGATAAAACACTTGTTTTACCGATGTGGCAAAAACGAAGGGGTCATCCTCGTAAGAACTTGTAGCAGTGTTCACCGATAATATTCCGTACTGATCGGTCTTCATGCTCTGCGGCCTAGTATCAAACCATCTACACTTGAAGAGGTGCACTGTCATGCCTTCACCGTAAACGAGTTCCACCACTGAATCAAGAACACCGTAATAGTCAACTCCATTCTGCCCACCATGTGCCATGACCCCAGAATTCTGTGTTCTCTTTCTGTTGTCTCTTTGTTCGCATATAAATTGCACGTCATTCACCTTGCACATCGGATAAACTCTTGAGACTATCGGCTTCATGGCTAGAAGTCTTAGTTCGTGCGACCAATTTGGGTGACCATCAGATTGAATATGGTTCATCTGCAACCAACCATCTCAACTGTAAATATGGATAATTATTGGATCAACATAAACCCGTAGAGAAAAATTAAATTACGTACCCAACCGCCAAAATAATCTGCGAACTCCCTGTTGTGGTACTCGAGATCACCTTGAATGTTGGGATGATTGAGATGGATGTCTTTCCAGTATTCAACTTCTGGACAGTTAATCAATACCCACCAGTGGGCAATGACTAGCTCATGTGGTTGCAACTTGTAGGAGTTTGGCAAAATTCCATACACTTCAACATCACTAGAGACTATGGAAAGATTGAACTTCGGTACATCTACCGGCATGGTTTGCGGAGTTTCCTTCAACGCTCCTAAATACAACTTCATGTATGTGACGCACTCGTGCGCAATATATGCTTCAGCTATACATCCTTCAGGAGCGGATTTATTAGCCACATAATCTTTGTAGTCTCCAAGTTGCCTGTAAATCAAGTTGCAAAATGTTATGATTATTGAACATGTATATGTATTGAGGAATTCATGAAAGTAAAAAGTACCTTTCCATGGGATACATCCAAGTGTAGTGTACTGGACCGGTAAGCAACAATTGCTCGGGAAGATGGATCATCAGGTGAGGCATGATGTCAAAAAAATTTGGAGGAAATATCCTCTCAAATTTACACATGATATAAATGATGTCCATTTGCATTTCCCGGAGGTCACATCGAGACACTTCCCGTGTGCATAACTTCTGGAAAAACCTTCCCAATGCTACTAACGGCTCCACCACCTGACGGGGAAGGAACGGTCGAATGAAAACAGGGAAGAGACGTTGTAGCAGGATATGACAGTCATGACTCTTCAACCCGTACATCTTATTGTCCCGGAAGTTCACACACCGGGCAATATTTCCTGCATAGCCTGAAGGATACTTCACACAACTCATCCACCTGAAAATTAGGTTCTTCTGGTCAGGCTTCACGGTGTAAGGAGTTTGAGGCATTTTTTTCTTCCCTTCTTTCAACCACAAATGTCTTCTTATTCCGCATTTTTTTAGATCAATGCGTGCCTTAGGACCGTCTTTCGTCTTCCCCTCCAAGTTCAGCACTGTGCCCACCACACTGTCGCACACATTCTTTTCTATGTGCATCACATCCAGGTAGTGCCTGATCAACAACTTACTCCAGTATGGGAGTTCCCAGAATATGCTCTTATGTGTCCAGAATTTGTACCTGTCGGGTCTTTCAGGTATTGCCGCCACAATGTTGGGATGATTGCTGAGCTGCCCAAAATCGTACTCATTAAGCACCGCTAAAATGTCTTCCCCCGTCCATCTTCTGGGAGGCACGCCGTGTTCTACGGTCCCATCAAATGTCTTTTCATCGAACCGCCATTCGTGATCATATGGAAGGAAAGCACGGTGACCCAATCTGCATATCTTGTTGCAATGACTGCTGCTCCCCTCATCGCTAAGGCACTCTGGACAAGCCTTGTATCCCCTAACAACGTTGCCTGACAACATCTCACGGGCAGGAAAATCACTGATGGTGCCAACAACCATGACATGCATCTGGAACATCTCGTGCGTGTACTTGTCATAAGTGGGATGACCAACGTCCCACAAAAATTTAAGCTCTTCAATCAAAGGTCTCAAGTACACATCGAGACACTTCCCCGGATAACCGGGCCCCGGAATCAACAAACTCAACATATTGTACTCCTTCTTCATGCACATCCATGGGGGAAGGTTGTACGGTACCAAAATCACCGGCCATATACTGTATTGCAGACTCATGTTCCCAAAAGGGTTGAACCTGTCGGATGAGAGCCCGAGCCTCACATTTCGGACCTCTGACGCAAATTGAGAAAACTCCCTGTCTATATGCTTCCAAGCCTCCCCGTCAGCAGGGTGTATAAGGGTATCTTCGTCATGCAATTCCCTATCAGCGTGCCATCTCATCGCTTCGGCCGTGTGTGAAGACATGTACAACCGCTCCAACCTATCCGTCAAAGGGAAATACCGAAGTACCTTTACAGGTTTCCTGTTGCCTGCAGGAGTCAGCTTATATCTGTCAGTGTGACATACCGGACATGCGTCAAGGCCACCAAGGTCATTCCCTTCTGGATCTTTACCCCAAAAGAGAACGCAGTCATATCTGCATGCATGGATCTTGATGTAGGAAAGCCCAAGATCTTTCAGGATACATCGGACCTTCCGATGAGTGGTAGGAAGACGATGACCGTTGGGCAGCATCGAAGCAGTGTACTGTAGATACTCATCAACAGCCTTCACGGTCGATTTTGTCTCAACTTTAATCCTCATTACGTCCATCACACTTTCAAGAACGGTCTTCTGACAACCGGGGTACACAGGGGTCTGTTGGAAAGCAAGCAGTTTGTTGTACTTTTCAATACCAGCAGTGTTCACAGCTCTAGGGAAGGGCTGCACCGGGTCAGGCATATACTGTCCTTGAGCGCATACACCGCTCTCATAAGGAAACATGTCGTTGATGAATGTCGTTGTTGGATCGTTGGATGTACTAGCACTGCCCGTCTCGGAAAATTGGCCATGATCATGCGGACCCCCTGATGATGTTTCACCGTGATATAACCAACATGTGTACTTCTCCCAAAACCCGTTACTCCTCAGGTGCTGCCATACTTTGTCAATGGGAAATCGATACATATCGCTGCGACACTGACATTTCGTGCACGGGCAATAGAAAATTGTATTCCCGTTAGCATTATCCATCGCATATTCTAGAAAACTCATAACTCCTGCACCGTATCTTTTGTCCCATTTTGGAAGCGAAATCCAACTCTTATCCATATCCTGAAAATATAACAAAATATATATATATTTATAACGCTGCTAGCTAATTATTAATAAAATTTCATGCCATATATAAAATCTCAATTCATTTAGTATATATATATTCTATGTACGTACTACAACTAATTAATTACAAAATTATCATTATGAACTCATATATATCATCAACAACTTCATTCCATATCAACACAATAATATTATAAATTAATATTAACATATATATATATATATTTACTATTTATTAACAATAAATGAATTCATATATATTATCAATTCAAATCATCAACCAAATCGATCAACACATATATATATACATCCAACGTACTCAAAATTAATCAACTCAATCACAATCAAAATCAATAAACTCAATTAATCACACTAATTAAAATCGATCAACTCAAATAAAACTCAATTAATCAACATATATATACATATACGTACCTATATATGGCTCCACAAACTGATTATGGACAGATTTCGACAACACCCAAACTTTTTCTCCCCTTTTTTCTTCTCCCGTTTTTTTTTCCGTTTTTTTCGAAATGAGCTGCTGCTGCCCAGATCTGCAAATATAAAGCACTTTAGCCGACGACTATGAATTTCGTCGGCTAAACTTTTAAATATTTCGTCGGCCATGGTTTGTGAACTTTAGCCGACGACATAAATTCTTTAGCCGACGAAATTTTTTTTCGTCGGCTAAAGTTTGTCATAGCCGACGAAAATTTAAAATAGCCGGCGAAATAAAATTTCGTCGGCTAAAGTGGACATCATAGCCGACGAAAATTTACCTTAGCCGACGAAAGAAATTTTCGTCGGCTAAAGCCCACTATAGCCGACGAAAAAATGCTTCGTCGGCCTGGTTTTTTTTTTTTCGTCGGCTATAACCTTTCTTCTGGTAGTGACTAACCTAGGGTCAAAAATTGTAGCTATTAAAAATAGTTGTGGTAACTAGTTCGGCAACTAGTTCTGGCACAGGTATTGCCAAACTTGTTGAATATATGTGGTAAACTGGTAATGTAGGCTTTATACTTAGCACCCGTGTATCTCACAATTCCTAAGATCACGTGCATGTATAAGGCGCACACGCGTATCAAGAAATGAGACTCACTCCCTTAACAAACTAATTAGGTACCTGTTTTATCATCTTCACTTTAGTGATATAGTTGTTGTTTTCCCACTAAACTTGATCATTATTTTCCATACATCACACTTAGGAAATGCTAACTATAATTATAACTCCAAATCAACATTAAAAGTCAAATTTCAATATTGTAAATGACCAAGTCTTTGCCTTGGCATTTGAAAATCCTAGTAGTATTTGGGCTAGTGACAAATTATAAAACTATTAAAGGTATACATTAGTCGTATAATTCAAAAGATTAAATTTATTTTATCTCCATGTGATGTAGGGTTAAATTCATTTCAGTCATGAGTTTACAGTTAGTTAGCGTTGTTGAAAAGAGCTCTACTAGAGTTTCAAGGTCTTCTCTCTCAACGTTGCTTTGCACCCTTCATCCTCGATGAAAATGTCGAACTCTGATGCCAATCGAATGGCTGCTGCCCTGGCTGTCCAAGACAGAGGCAAGGTCTCTTTTAGAGCGGTCGGAGCTGCCGCGGTCTCATCTCACCATCTTGTTGTTAGGAGATTACTTTCCCTAATGAAACAACCAAACCCTAAGGCGCTGATTGGGACGTTGTCTTTCATATGGGGATTCAAGAACAGGCTCACCATGAGAGCGGAAGAGGATCGCTTTACCATGTAGGTTCAAAGAATAAGCCTAAACCTGAGATCAGTTTGGGTCCAAAAAGAGCTCGAAATAGGACATTTGGAGCATGAAGGATATTGGCATTGGGAGGTAATTCAGATTCAAGTTCTAAGATTGTTGGTGTTGCTGCCTCTGAAGCGTTGACTAAAGTAATTGAGGAGCTTGCTTTCGACTCCTCTGGTTTTGTTAGCTTCGGGGTGAACCCCTTGGAGTAGTTTGGTTTCCTCTGGATCTTTAAATAAGTCGGATGATTCTGACAGTTTTTGTAACGCCCCGTACCCAATTTTACTTATTTACTAGGTATTCTACGAGTTACTGAGGAATTTAATCGTGCTCGAAAATTTAGTAAGTTAACACTCGAATTTATTTGTGAGTTATTATGAAAATGTCAGATTCTTCTTTTAAGGTCTCGGAGTCGTGGTTTGCATTGACACGGGTTCTCCTGTATATTCGGTTTATCTTCGGAGCTTTGAAATATTTTTTTTGATTTATTGAAGGTTTGGTAAAATAAATATATTTTCTGAAATTAGAATAGCTTATCTAATCGTGACCGTTTGATCGAGTAGGTTTCGATCTTGACCGTTGATCGGGTATAAAGGGTAAAGAGGGGGTTGACTCGGTCTAGCATCCAAACTCGGGCGTTGACCCGAGTTCCCGGTCTCTCTCTCTTCTCTCTCTCTTTCCTTCGTCGTCTCCGCGCCGGAGCAGTGCCGTCCGGCCACCCTTGGCGTTGAGACTGCCACCAAAGTGATCCTCTCCTTCTCCTCAACTTAGCCCAGTCCTTAAATCCGGGAGGCATCCACTCTCAACGGAGAGATTGAAGTAGGAGGACAACGACTGTGTTCTGCAATTTTCGGCGAGCTCTGGTAAGGACGACGACTTTGAAGGGTATATTTTTGTTCTCCTCACTTCCCTCTTCCTTGTTGTGTCTTTTTTTCTTGATTCGTGGCCAAGTCGGAGGAGGCCCTAATTCTGTTTTTTGGGTTTCCCGGCGAGCCACCGTCGTTGACGTCGTCAAGGTTTCTCGGTGTCTCTTCTCTCCTCCCCGACGTTGCTTTGATCTCATGGAGACTCAGACAATTCTGTTGAAGATCAAGGGTCCTGCTACTGTGGTGTTGGAGGCGTTCGTGAGCTCGGGTGCTGTTGAAGGTCGTGGTTAGCAGCGGCGGTCTAGGCTGGGAG
This sequence comes from Fragaria x ananassa, assembly GCA_034370585.1. Classification (NCBI taxonomy): domain Eukaryota; kingdom Viridiplantae; phylum Streptophyta; class Magnoliopsida; order Rosales; family Rosaceae; genus Fragaria; species Fragaria x ananassa. Next base: position 23,219,650 of record CP139757.1, on the reverse strand, counting down.
TGAACTCAGTCCGGTGAGGTGGATAGCAAGGTGAGGAATCTCTAGGTTTCTGCTTGGTTTGATGATGATATGCTGTTGTGTTTTGTGGTATGGTTGTTGGGTGATTAATCTTGGGTTTTTGATTGTTGTATGTCAGTATGTGGAGAACTGATGGACGAGTCAAAAATTAGTTACCATTTATGATATTTTACCCAAAAAATGATGGTAAAGTGTAAGGATATGACTGGAAAAGTAATATGGTAAATTTAGTTGCGCGTGGGGTAAAACCCATCAAACTCATAAGTGTACCTTATAAAAGTACGCTGTACAGTAAATATCTCTGTACTCTCACTACTGACTATTTTGTACCCTTGATAGCGATCACGTCCCTTCAGATAGATAATTGGATTTCGACTACAGGAGTCAACCATTATTACCCCGCAGCGAATTAGCGTGTTCTCAGACCAAAAAAAGAAGAATTAGCGTGGTCAATTCTTTAATTCTTAGTCCAAAGGCTCCAAGGTCCAAGCCTTAAAGGGTGTGAATAGAAAATAGGGTCTACTTTTTCAGCCCATAATAGCGACTCAACATAAAGAAATCAGGCCGGGATGAGCTGAAACTCTTGTGTTTTGTGGTCCATTAGTACTGTCTTGTACACTGTCCTAGTGTCCCTAACAGGGTCTTGTCTATTGTTGTTTTCTTTTGATTGAATTCTGTAGTTTCACATCTCTTTCCTAGAGTCAACTTCACCTAGGGTTGTTGTTTAGTTCTTGTTTGGTTCGTAGAAAGTAAACATGAGAAAAATAGAGTTGTTCATTTTCTGTGTTTTTGGATGCAAGAGAAAAAGAAACAGTTATTGATTGAAATGAAAGTACGAGGGAAAGTAGTTACATCCAAACACTAAATGATGTAGAACATATGACGATAGAGATTGAAGAGCATATTGATTGAGGTAAGTCCAAACCCGGTTTGTTTCAAATTTGGCGTTCGGTGTCCGATTGACTATTATAATACATTCCTAGAAGAGGAATGACCCAACGAGTCAAACTCGTCGTTTTGCCACGATGTAAGGGCTTTTTAAGCCATCCGAGTTCGTTTACTTGTTTCCGGCAATTATTTTTACTAGTCTGTTTTGGATTTTTAAAATGCTTGTTAGTATGTCTAAATCATACCTCTCGTAAACGTCTGTCTACATTCTTGATTTGAAGAAGCCGATGATCTTGTTTCGTTTGGGCCAGCATCACGTCTAGGCCCAAGGACAGCCCAAACCATCCATAATAATGAGTCTCCAATCTCAAGTCCCATTTCAATAGATGGCCCAAACAAGAGCAAGTAGTTTTTGAGCGCCATATTCCCTTGAAATCAAAACCAGTGAGTTCATTTCCTATTTAAACTCGATCTCTCCCACCGCCGCTTCCAGCTCACCTCCAGATCTCCTCTCCTTAATAGAGCCAAGACTCCCCAAAATCAAATACACGGAACCACAAAACCTAAATCTGCGGAGATCGAGTTTATGGGAGAGGTGGGTGGATAATATCTGCCAAATTCATATTGATAGATGAAAGATTATCAATGATGTACTGAGAGAAAATGAAAAAAGAGTGGATAATAAATAAAAAGAAACTCCAAACATTCAATCATGTAAGGTCCTCTAACTGCCAATTCTGGTTGGAATTATAGAATCCTCAAGGAATACAAGAGATTTGATAGATGGAGTTATACCTGTTTTATTTTCCGCAAATATAGAGTGGCCGATGATTGCATCTGCCCAAATCAAGATAACTTCATAATCTGAAATCCTCAATCTCACAAGATTTTGGGGTCGATCAACAGAGACCCAAACCAACATTACATTGTTGTTTTCCTTTTTTGAAGAACGAAGAGAATCCGAGTTTAGTAGTTGTGGTGAGGACGAGAGTGGGTTCAGAATCACAGTGAACTGTCCCTTCCATCTTAAATGATTGTCTGAGCAATCTGGTCCAACCCAATACAACACTTGATGAAAAGTTTACTATTACTGTGCTTGCTTCTAGAGATGTCTTAGATAATTCATTGTACAGTTTTTCCTTCTTCTTTTGTTTCCTTCCTAGTTCATGGACCAATCAAATTATCAAAATGATTTGGGCAGTAGAGTCTGCATTATCTACGGCTCTTTTGCACCCTCTTCAAACTAATGTTGTTGAAATTTCAATTTGATTCCATGGACCAAGGTTGATTATTTGTTTAATTTCATTACTATCTATTTTCCATTACTCATTTTCAGGATTCTCTGCTATATGTTCTGTGTGAAAGATCGTTTAAAATAATGAAAACCTGACATTATCAGAGATCTAGTACTAACTCTGTTTTCCTTTTCATTTGTGCAACTTTTAAATATCAAAAACTGTGTTTCAAACTCTGCATATTATTGGTCTTGTGCTGCATATGAATTGATTATCAAAACCTCTTGCTTAATCTAATACCCAGCTGACTAACCATCTACAGTTTTTTCTTTCTTTCTGAGGGAATAATGCTTCCCACATTTGTAGTTTCTTTAGTAAACACTCACCAGTGTCACTAAAATTTGTTTGTAAAATTCTAGGTGCACATGACACAGTAAATGCTGGTAAGAGTGGTTCCCTGATAAGTTTTTCTTCCAAGGTTCTGAGTTTCTGACCAAAAAATAATAATAAATACGTTTCTCAGAGCTGTGAAATGGGAAGAATTCAATTTCTCAATTTTAGGGAAAATATTAAGTGGCTCATATATTTCAATACGCTCTTTGGTGCCTCTTTTTCTTCATAGAAATGAATCTTTGCCAAATTTAGGCTTACCAAACATGATATATTATTTTTCATCCGTAAATGTCTAATCAGAAAATCCAAGAAGGTCCTAAAGTTGCGTTGATTGTATGGTATGATGTTCATTGTTATAGACACTTCTTTGATTCTTCCTTGCATATAATCATTTGCTAAAGTAGGCCGGATTGATTATTTGCATTTAGTGTGCCTTTTGAATATTTAAACTAGAAAAATGCTTACAATAGTCAAAATTACTGTAGGCAAGAGTCATCATTGTTCGCCTTAATTTTTCTTACGTACATCTATTCTCTGTAATTATTAAAGTAATTTTCTTCCTTCATTTTAGAGCACGAAGTAACTTAAAAAGTTTCAGAAGAGTCAATTTTTCTTTTACATAAAATCTTATGTGCATTTCCTTTTTTTTTTAGGTATATTTCTGCACTTCTTAAAGAAAGATAAAGAAAGAATGTAAATCCACAATATTAATTTCATATGCATTTCTACAACAGTTAAAAAATAGTGTTGGGGAGTTCAAATAACATTCCTTTAGTAAATGCTAGGATGGCAGATAAGTCATTATCTGTTACAGGTATTACTATAACCTCTCTAACTCTGACAATGATTGTCAATTGGTTACCATTTTTTTTATTTTCATCTGGTTGGTTAGGATAATGCATTCACAAAGTTCCAACTCCACAGCGCACTCGATCCCCAAAGCTGCAGAACCTATTATTGCCGAGAAAAAAAAAGAAAAAAGAAGAAGAAGCTACAGAACCTATTACCCTCACGGTCTAATATAGACATTCAGTCAAACAGAAGCAAAGCACAACCAGCTCACCCTGACACTAAAATTAAATACCTTAAATTCACAAAATAAATAAAAAGAATAAAACACTGACAAAAGAAACATAAGAATTATATAAATTTCTGCAATCTTATAAATAATTTTTTACTGTTCATTTTTTTTCCTTGTCCTAAACCAATAAAACTCCCAAAACACAAAAACAAACTATATTTCTCACAAACAACACCAGCTTTTATAAACTTTTTCCCCTATTTTGTTCTTCCTTCCTCTCCTTTTTCTCTACTCACAGCCTCTTGCTGTTAAGAAGTCTAATATTTAACAGCTGGAGAGGTTCTTCATCCCAAAAGCATGAGACATATTGATTCCATTCTCCATCCTCGGCCCATGACCTAACTTATTCAATTCCTTCCTCTCTCATCTTTTGTTCTTTCACCCCATTTTTTCCTCAGTCACCATGCCTTTTCATTTCTCTTTTTTGATCATCTTCATCAACAGAACAACAACAATCTACTTACTGGAAACCCTAAACCCTAAACCCCATATTTGGCTGCTTCTATAACTCCACTTCATATGGTCTGTTTAGCTTCCTTCTTTTGGTATCTGAGCCATTATGAAAAGAATTTGCACATGACCCAACTGTGGTGTGATCATCACTTTTATAGCTGAAACATGCAACATCCAACACCCCAATGGGGCTTTGTGGCACAGAGTGCACTGAACCACTACCATACTTGAAGACCCCACTCATTAATCCCACCTCTTGAATCAAATTTACACACTTTACCACTCTCTCCTGCAAAGACCAAGACCAAGACCAAAATTAAAATCAATGTCTGCAGTAATCATATCTGATGTTTGTATGTGATTGTGTAAATTTGTAATCAACACCAAAATGATAAGAGCAAAAGCAAAAGTCATCAATGATTTATGCACCTTTTCTAAGTCTACATGTTGGATGAGCACAGAGATTGCTGTTTCAGTGTGATCTAATGCTTTGCTTTCTCCTGCTACAGAAATGGCCACTGCTGCTGCAACCTCTGAAGGTTTAAATTCCAAGAAGTCAATTCCTGCATTTAATTCCCACCCACCATAAGCATCAGCCTCTCTTTTATTATTGGTACAACAATTTCTTCATCTCACCAACAATTTTAATACATTCTAGCTATATGGGAAGCTGAATAGTGCAATTCCATTACTTCACTAAAAGAACTTCTAATATTTTAGCAAGAAGGAAAAATTGGGTACCCTTGGTTGTGCTCAGAATAAGTTGAACTGCTTTAAAGGTTGAAGCTTTTGGTGGGATTTGATCCTCATTGAGCTTGAGGAGGAAGGAATCTATGAATGAAAATGGAGTAACTGATTGCATTCTCCATCTCAATGTGCTCAAAACCAGTAGCTCCATTCTTTGAATAGTTCTAGCCTCAAATACATATTTTGACTCGGCCACCTGTTGAAAGATTAGAGCATTAGTACTCGAAACAACTAAATCAGAAGGTTTAAGAAAGATGAAATTATAATGAGACCAAGCCTAACCTGCAAATCAAGGGAGAGTGGGACATCAATCTCGTCCATCTTGGCTGCAAGGGACAAACATGCCACAGCCAGCAATTGCATAGTCCAAGCTTTGCCATTCTGCATATTGGTTTATGCAGAAAACAATACATGCAATCAGCAATGGACTTTGATGCAATAAAACAGACAATGTACCAAGTCAGTCCTCTTATTCCCCACTTACAGGTGTTTCATAGGCGGAAAGGAAACGATCCAAGTAGCTTACAGATAGATATTGACACAGAGGTCCAAAGCTGAAATGGGCATTTGCCTGTTGAACAATGTAACCAATCATCAATAACTTGTAATAGTAGAGACCGGTCCATAAGAATACAGAAGAAAATAAAAGCCAATGCAGGATTTGCTAGCTGGGTGACTCTAATCCTTGGCATTTACATCTTAGAACTCGGTAAAGTCTAAAAACACAAATCAATATATCCAATTGGCTTTGGCCCCAAAAGCCAAACGGATACTCCACACAACCAAAATAAGATTATGGGATTACATAATGCAATGTCCAAGCAAAAGAGAAATTCAACCCATTACCATCAAACACCTAAAACACAAGAACATATGATTTCAGATTCTTCTGCAAAGTACCCTCAAATTTCTTTGATTCCAATAGCAGTGCAAAGATCGAAACTTTTTCTGATCGATGATATAACTCATGAATAAAAGAAATGCTTGATTCAAAAACCATTAAATCATACCAAAAATAAATAAATAAACCAACCTTTCGAATCCAATCAACAGCCTCATTTCTAGCCCCAAGGTCCAAATCCCCAATTTGCAATCTCTTCAAGTAATCCACACGAGGCAAGTGGTGTGATTCCTTTTCAATAACAGAAGCCAAATACTCATCACTACTCTGCAATGGCAACCCATCTTCTTCATCATCACGATCAAAGCCCTGGTTTTGATTATGGTTTCTTTGATGATTCCTACTAACCTCCTCAGACTCAACCTCAACCCTCAAAGACCCAAAATCATTCTCATCAAAAAGGTTGTCTTCTGCGCAAAGCAGGCTTGAAACTGCACAGTCAAAACTGGGTGCCATTGCAACAAGAACAAAATGGGACACAAAAACTCTCTCTTTCTTTCTCTACCAAACCAACACACAAAAAGACTCGAACTTTGAGTTGGGTTTTAATCTGTATATTTAGTCTGTGTTCATCAGAGTGCATACAGATGGTGATGATAAAGATTGAGCCTTGTAATCAATCAAAGAATCAATAAGAGAAGAAAGAACAAAAGATATGATACAAGGCCAAAACCCAAAAATGAAGACAACCCAATAAGAGACTCCTATTTTCAGACCCCTCTCTTCTTCTCTCTGGTCTCTCTCACTCTCACTCTCCTCTTGTCTAAAAGCCTGGGCTGAAAAGACTGCAGCTTGAGAGGTGCTTATGAAGAAAATGAGTGGCTCTTTCTAGGGTAAAGTGAGAGAGAGTAGAGAGTAGAGAGTAGAGAGAGAGTGAAGGGCACCAATGCAATACCAATACGGAGTCTGAAAGAACGGGATTGACAAAGAAAACAGTAATTGCAAAATATTGCAGGATTTTATGTGTGACAGATGTATTGAATTGTCGAGGAGTGCAAAATGCCTCAAACAGTGTGCGTGGGAAGAAGGATTTACTGATTTTTATTTTTAAGGGGATATTTTCCATTGGCAATATTGAATCCATTAATAAATCTGTCTAATCACCAATCGTATGCAAATGCTACCTACTCTGTTTTGTTCTTCTTCTCTTTTTTGGGGGTAAATATGCTCTGTTTTGATTTCCCTCATTTAATTTTGCTGCATGATAAATGTCAATGGGAGCATGAGTATGGAAAATAGAATCAAACAATCATATCCAACTACATTATATACGATTGTATTACCCAAAACAAAACCCAATTCTTTCTTATTGTGATATTTGCAGGGACGGAGGATTTTAAATTAGGCTGGGATTAAAAAATATTTTGAACAAAATTATATATATTTTTATTACAAATTTTTTTAAGAAAAAAGGCCAATCTTGTTGCAAAATTATTATAAATATATAATAAATTCCTTACAATTTATTCATAGAATAAGTAGATTTTATTCCTATGGAAGAATGCTGATCATGAATGATTATCAACAGTTGGCTTAATCAATTAGGATTGGGTGCACCATGGTCTCCAGAAAGTGAGCTAATTAAGTCTAACTAGGGTTGTGCATGAGATGAGATGAGACAAGATGGAGCTAATCTCACTGCCCGTCCAAGACATTGAAATCAGGACGAGATGGGACAGACTTTGCGTTTTTTAGATTTCATCTCACCCGGGCCTTATCCCGGTTGGGACGGGACAGGACATGACAAATCCTGGATAAAAAAAGTTGAAAATAAACTTGTAAGCAAAAGAAAAAGTTTCATAGTTTTATAGTGTTCTTTACTCTATTATGTATTAACAAGTATTTGTAATATATTTACAAGTATAACACAGTGTAATAAGAGAGTTTATACTACTTACTTTCTCTAAATTTGTCATCACTACTAGGGTGCAATAAGAAAGTCTACAACAATCAACAAATTAAAGTATTAAACATCACTATTGTTGAATTAACTATAACATAGTAACTTAAAAAAAAAACAAAGAGCTAAGATCAAAACACTTAAATGAAATGCTCAAATCACATCTTAATTAATAAAAAATCAATTATTAAAATAGTCGGGACGGGACGAGCCTAAACGAGACTTGAATTATTCGTCTCATGTCTCGTTACGCTATATATAAATGGAACGGGACGGGCCTAACGTTTTTAGATTTAAATCTCGTCCTGTCCCGGTAAATTTCGGGATGGGTTCATAATTATGATTTTTATGCCCACCCCTAAGTCTAACTACTATAAAATGAGTTAACATTGCATAAAAAAAAAAGGAAATATGTGTTTAACTTGCCAGAGATGCTTTCAGAAAAAGGATTTATGTGATTTATCGTTTTAATAGAATTTTAGTTTTAGTTTATTTACTTTCTTATGCTACATTTATGATTGGCTGGTTGACTTCTTATTTTTTGACTAGGCTAACCTTAATTTCTTTCTCTAATCCATGATAATTATGCATGTCTAATTTGAATAAAGGAAAAAACTCTATGGGTTGTAACCCATATAGCAATGCACTAAGATCCGTCCCTTAATATTTGTTATCAATTTGTATTGCAATATACATTGTTTTGTGCCCTCTTTTTAGTGAGACAATGCTATAGTTTTGTCTCTCACTAAAGTTTTTCTATTAATATGAATAGGATTGTGCTATTAACACACTTATTTTTGCTATTAACACACATCATTTATGATGAGAGCCAATCACGAATCAAATTCAAGTGGCAAACTTGTAAATAAAATTGAAACGTGTGGATATGAAAATAGATGAGGTGCGTTAATAGCATCACCCTATGAATATTCAAACTTTATGTATATACATTGTTTTTGCTATAAAAGAAGTATCTTGTTTGTTAAAATACAATAAACAATTATATATTTGAAAATTTTCAAACCATGTAAACTAAAACAAATGATTTTGAGGGAGTAATAAGATTGTAATGAAAATTATCAAATGGTGTTATGCTTGTAGTCTTGTACCATGATACGAAGTACCTAGTTGGAACCAGCCGTTTCATATATAAAATTACAATGATGACAGTTTTTGGTGGCAAGACATTGCCTTTAGAGCATTTTTAGTAATATTAGTTATTTTTAAGTTAAATTTTAGTCAAATTAGCTAAAATGTCATTTTGGCTAGCCACTTCATAAATGTGGCTGCATCAATGTTCTCTATTTTAGCTAGTATTACGTCAACATTATTTTTTAAATAGAAATTAAGTAGTTTAAATATATTTATATATCATAAAAAATATCTAACAAGGAATATAATAAATTATAGCTAGTTTCATGATAATTAAAAGTTATAATAGTTTAAGTTTGACTAGTCTGCTGGAGCTCCTAAAACATCCAAAAAAGTTAAACACGCTCTCTAAAATAGCTAAAAGCTAAAAGCTAAAATAGAAAGCCTGTTAAAGTTGCTCTTATAACTTCCAAAATAATTTTATTTACTTTTTTACCTTGTTTATTTGTTGACCTTATTGAAATATTCAAATCAAAAGTTTTAGTTTTGTCAGCGCAACGTTAGCAATGCAAAAGCAACTTTTAGTCAAATTTTAGACACAACAGTTAAAACATCATTTTAGTTAGCCATTTTCAAAATGCTTCCACATTTTATTTTAAATAATCAATATGATCATTAGATAACCCAAAGGAAATTCAGCATGAACGCATAGAGCCATACACAAACTGAAACAAATAGGTAATTCTCCTTCTATTGATAAACAAAACCAAAAACAAAAACAAAAATAAAAACGTCCAGTCAAAAGTCAAAAGATCAGACAGTAGATGCGTGGCAAGGCAATCCATCGTTCAATAGTACCAAAGCCATAGATGGTGGTGGCTAATTAGCTTATCCTCGAAGACCCACCGATCTAACGGCAAACAAAGTTGCAGCATCCGCGACATGATTCGCTTCAAGGGGAACCTCATTAAACAAGGCATATCTTCTCCTAATCTGCTCGATGATTGGATAAGTTCTACAATTTTTGCAAATTTTTGTGTTCTTCATATCAGTTTTAACCTCTTGTGGTTGAGATGTACAAGGAAATTAAATACTTCCTTAAAGGGAAGAAGAAGAAAAAAAGAAAAAAAAGAAGGAAAGTGGTGTCTTTTGTAGTTACTTGTATTTTTACTCATGTTTACTATGTATTTTTGTTTTAACAAAAGGAAAACAATGACATCGAAATTGTTTGATACAAACTCTTCTAATGAGGGGATGAGGCTTTTTTTTTTTTTTTTAAAATACTGGTGGACAGTTCTCTTTGAGTCGAGGTCCCTTCTCTTTTCTCTCTATTCTTGGGAGTTGAGAGTTAGGGTTTGGAAGGTCAGCGTCTGCTGTTTATGTCGTGGCTGCCTCCGTTTGTGATTTACGGGTGGACAGTTCTCACGACGGTTCTCTTACGCATGGAGGAAGTAATTGGAGGTCTGGTTCAGAGGATGGCAATAACAGATCCAGGAGCGGTGGAGGTGATATTACCGGAACAGTTTGAACAATCAGGAGAGAAATGCTTCTACTTGGTGGGGGAGTTGATGACAACGAAGCCGTTTCAGAGAGAGGCGCTTGTGGCGATGGTGAGATCGTTGTGGATCCCGGCAGCAGATCAGAGCAACAGATCTCTGATGACCATCTCTGATCTTGATGGGGGTAAGAGGTTTTTGTTTTCCTTCAAGAGAGCATCAGATTTGAAGTGGGTGGTGGGAGGTACCCCTTGGTCTTTTGAGAAGGCTCTGTTAGCAGTTGTAGTCACTGATGGTAAGGAGGATCCTCTCGCTGTCTCCCTTCACAAACAATTGTTCTTGTGACCCTTTCAATATGTCTATCTGGGCGCTGCAATTTCTTGAAGACTACAAGAAGGTCCACAACAAACTGAAGGTGAAAATGAAAAGAGCTAAAGCTCGATGGAGTTGCCCACCAAGCGGGAGGCTCAAACTGAACGTCGACGGTGCTTTCCTGGAAGATCGGAGAGTAGGTGGTATTGGTGTGGTAGCTAGGGATGAGCATGGAGTGTGTTTGGTTGCGTTATCTCGCCATATGCCCTATGCACAGTCTGCTATGCATATGGAGGCAGAGGCATTACGGGCTAGTCTTCTTATTGCTATTTACCGAGGTTGGAATGAGATTGAAATTGAGAGTGACTGTGAGACTCTACTGCAAGCCCTAGCTAAGGATGGAGATGTAGTTGAGGTTAGTGCTATTTTAGTTGATTGTCGTCACTACTTGATGGCTTTTGATTATGTTCTTCTTCGCCATGTCAATCGTGAAGCAAATGGAGTGGCCAATAGATTGGCCCACCTTGCTAGATCATCAGCTTTTGATGAGTTGTGGGAATATTCACCTCCTGACATTATACAGGATGTTCTTATAGAGGATGGTTGTAAATTTTCACAAGGTATAGGTGTTATGTCCCCCTTGATGTACGATCATTATCTTAATATTGATAATAATATGAGTGGGAGAGCTAATACTCTCACTTAGTGGGGTTTTCCAGCCCGCCTTCAAAAAAAAAAAACTCTTCTAATGAGGACCTCTATAATGAGAACTAATTGAGGACTTTCGGTTTATCATACATTTTTATCTTATATCATCCACATCTTGATCATTTAGTTTATAGGTATTTGTGAGTAGATCATTTATGCAAATTTTCAGCCATATTAAAAATCATTAAAGTATTTAAAAGTGTCATTTACTAATTATGAACTTAAACAGTTAATGTTTGACATATTTGGTTCGTTTATTAATTTGATCTAGTTCGTTATCTTAACGATCACTAATTTAGCTGAAAATTTGTAGAAGTAATATACTCATATAGACATAAAACTGAATGAATGAGATGCCAAAATATGATTGAAGATGAGTTTTTTAAACCATAAACTAAAAAAATCCTTAACTAATCCTCGTTACAGAGATCCTCATTAAATAGACTCTTATTGCTTGATATATACAATTTTTTTTTAAGAAAATGAGTTAAGCTCCGATCATATCAATGACATCATTGCATCAAGTCAGGAAATGATACCCTACAATACAAGTTGTGCACAAAATGATAATCATTTAGTATAGAGTTTCTAACATATACCTTGGCTCTAACACTAGAATAAGATAGAATGTCACATTCATAACCAAATGCACACTGCCCTGCCAAACAAATTTCTTCATTTAAAGATAAAGCCAAATAGTTCCCCCCCCCCCCCCACCTTTTAGGGCATAAAAAACCTTTAACAAAATCCATATTCTTGTACATAACCCATAAAATATTTGCTAGTTTAAGCAAAAACCTACACACAATCCACCTTTATTAAATAACTTAAAATTAGCCTTAACCTGATGTATACACTATGGAAGTATGTAACACATGCATGTATGCATCAAAAGTTGTGTTGGGGGAAATTAAAGGGTTGTCTTTATAATGCCCAAAAAATCCCAAAAAGAGATGAGCTTTATCTTTTATTCACTTTTAGGAGCGTTATATACCTCCTTTTGGGATGTGACAAATGAAATCCAAAGTACAAATTTTTTTCCCCATAACATTCAGCAATGACTGTCTTTACCCTCCTAGATTAGAGGACAGTTAATTAGAGAGATAATTTTAGAAGAAGAATTAGAGAGAGAATTTACACCAAGGACAATGACAGATAATTTATAGCTTTAGATGCTCAAAACCAATATGAAGTTATGAACAATGAGTATGAGGTTGCATAATAGAAATGACAAGGTCACTGTCAGTCAATACACATAATATCCTTTTTCCTTGAGAATGCTGTTGATTATTTACTAAGTTTAAGTTTTGGGGGACATGAATCATAGAAATTACTACTTTAAAGAGGTTAGAATTGCTAGTGATCCATTTCCTAAGGTCCTAAACCCAGATGCTCCTCGACTAGGCTTTGCTTTGTTTGAAACTTGGAATTGAAGCTTTCTTTTTTGCAGGTTGAATGCAGATTGATTCTTATTTACATATACAAGTCATTTTAATGATGGGATTTGGATTTGGACATCCAATGCAAGATTACAATAGTAAAAACCAAGCAGAAGAAGTTGTTAAATTAGCTATGCACTAAAACAAAGCTTGTACGTACTTAATATGTCACTTCAAACTTGTACTTGGGTGAATCTATCTTATGCCATATACAGGACATGACTAGGAGTCTAAGACACCCTAAACCCTCTAACCCAAAGGCATAAAGTCTAAACCCTTACAATGGGATCCCATTTGTTTGATGACTTTGATCATTTTGACCATATAGAAACCATCATATGATTCATATTCAACCATGACCAGGACCATCACACTGATCACAGTGGTAAATAGTTAATTGGGTTTGACCACAAATTAGAGTACAAGGTAACTATGTTAAATATTTTTTAACCTTGGATGCTTGTTCCTTGGATTCAATATTAAGACATGCTCAAACAATATAGATCCAACAAGGGGACTTTAGCACAAATTTCTAACCCTTTTTCCTTATGCATTCTTTGAAATGTTGAAACATTGCTCCTCCTTTTCCTAATCTCTGGAATTCACCTTTCCTCTTTTGCAGTTTCACATTCAACAAAATTTCTTCTTTAATCAAAACCCAAATATTAAACACTTGGAAATGTCAGATTTGTGCTAAGTTCAAAGACTATATCCCCACTTTATTTTCCAGAAGAGATGGAGGATAAGATAGTGAGGCCCCTCCTCCTATCTAAGACTTTTCCTTTTGGTATGAATCTTAAAGAGAGTCTTACCTGTTTGAGATCCGAGCTCTACAGTGTGTCGCTCATATATCACACCCAGTCCCACTACATAGTTTTTTTTACTCATCCATTCGTAGACTGTTCTCTTTCTCATTACCAGAGGCCATTGCCAATGTGGAGTCGTAGGATAAAATTCAATTAGACTAGTCAATGGATTGATCTTTAATTTGAGTTGGTGCTTGCAGCAGAGGTGAAGAGGTAAGTATGAATCTGAGTCGATCCAATTCGAAAGCAATATAGATGATTTATGAATTTATATTTAATGTTTTGTCTCTAAACTATGAATTCCAACATAAACAAATTGTTGATTTGAATCACGCCCGATGACAATCATATATAATCAAGCTGCACTTGTGCTAAATTAACAAGGAAGATTAGCTACCCAAGCTGCACTTGTGCTACATTAACAAGGAAGCAGGCATCAGTTGCAGCATTGGTTAAAAATTGGATTACATTAGAGTTGAGGGTTTAGGGTTTGCGAATTGCAAGCCAAACTAGCAATTAAACTAGACATACGTGGTCATTGAGATTCACCTCTTCATTTCTTAAAACATCTTTGACCACTCTAAAGCACACATAAGAGATTTACTAATACAGTAAGACCAAATCACGTTAGCTCATATTTTAGACCTGTAATCGATCAACATGACATTGTTTCATTCATTCCTTGTTCAGGGTTATCTCTTAACTGTATTTAAAACAAATACTATAAATAGTTCTCGTAAATAAATTTTGAACCATGTTAGATACAATTCATAAGGATGTTAAGCTTAACAAGACAACATAACGACTTAGACCAAATTTCATATAATATTTCTACAAATTTACTATGAGTTTGATTTATATCTAAAAATTGAAGAGTGGGCAAGGTGAACCATGCTAGATTTAGAGTTCAAATCGGTTACTGCGGTTGCTAAATTCGATCAAAAAAAAAAAGATTGTACAAGCAGTTAAGAAATACAAACAAATCAAACTAGGGACAGATCCCTAATGCAAGCCATAACAACACAAAAGAACCAGAAATCCTCGTTATATCATCAACGTAGCTGAAAAATTACATAGATCGTAAAACAAAACACAATTACATAAATATGACTTATGTTTTCTAACTAAGTAACCAACCCGATTTAACTACGAAAAATGAAGATCGTTCTACAGAAAGAAGCAAGAAGAGAATTGAACCCTAGACTTTGTGCATTGTGTTTGCAACCTTCTTCAAGTCTTCCAATGGTGTTGTGTTTTTGAGGGGGAAGGCATGTGCGGCAGTGCAAAGGAAGGGCAGGGAGGTTCAAACTGTTCAACGCCGTGGTCCGCCGTCCGCAGCATGCCAGAACATCCGCCACATCTTCCGTGTCTCCACGACACCAAAGTCCACGTGGAACACGATCGGGTCCACAGTTCCCCTCCTTTTCGTGCCTCTCGTGTCTTGTAGTTTGGTCTCCCATTAGCCAGTGACATTCTATTATTGGAATATTAATAAATTCTGAGGACTTATTAGAAAGGATGGATGTGCTAATCCAGTAATTTTGTATTCTTGGTAAACTTGAACTAATTCTGAGGACTTAAAATTAAGTGAGTCTTGAAGAACTAAATTATGTCTCCTTGAGTCGAGTTAGTACTTTTGGAAGGTGACTTAATCGCTTCGATTAATCTACCTCATCACCTGGTTCATTATAGAAAATGAAGTCTTTTTAACAGTTACTATACAGCTTATAGTTTAGGGGTTCTGTGTTTTGCAGTTAATTTTGGATCATATGCTTGGAAAGAGGAAGGTACATTTGAATTTGAGTCACTAAAATGTCCTTATTAACTAAATTACTATGTTGGGAATCTCAGTTCATGATTAGCCCCATGCTAATTAGTCAAATGCACTCTCATTCTGGAGATGCTAGCACCATTTCAGAAAATGTTAAGCAACCAACAAAACCTCACCACTACACGACATTTCTGATCACCATTTCTTTATTAGCTCATGTCTTTGCTTCATTTGTCTCCACATCTTTACTTGTTTAATCGCATACTTAACTTCAGCCTTTGTTTATTAGTTAGAACTTAGAAGTTGTCATTACCCTTGTACTTTAAGTTACCACAGTAAATGGTGCCTTGATGTTTAATGAAAGAACATATTTATTGTTCATGTTTCATTATAGCGCCCACAATCCTTTAATAGGAGTTGTAATGCAGCTGGATCTAGATTTAGATTTTGAATATGGTCTAGTAGTACGTTGTTAGGTAGGTTGACGAGCTATCATACTACAAATGAGTTAGACATATAATCTCGAAACACAAACCGTTTTGCAAGCTTTTGTTGAACAAATCGATATGACGATAGTCAATAGTCACGATACCTATACAACAAGAACAATATTATGTTTAAACAACGAATTTTATAGTGATTCCATGTCCTTTTCAAGTGTGTCATACCCATAGTCTTTGATTATGTCTCTAATTTAAGACCTGTTGATTCACATTTCATAGTTTCAGTCTTTAATTATCAAGATCAAAGAGCCTTGTGATTGAGAACTGTTTCTAATACCCACATCCAATGTGCCTTGAAGCCCAACTCAGTACAAGGCCCAATAATCAACAAAAAAAATATATTGAAAAACAGCTACAGCTTGTCACAAATGGCTTCCAGACTCTGCTTCAGAGCCAAAGCAATACCTTCCTTCTCTTTCTCATCCTCCTCAACGATACGACGTCGTTTGCCACTCGTCGGAGCATTCTGCGTGCTCAGCTTCGGCCTCCCCAGTCTCTTCTCCGCCGCGTGCAGAACAAGAGTCTGCGCGCCTCACTCTCTCCCTTTTGCCCCTCTCTCGAGGTAACAGTCTGATTCTCTCTCCAAAGGTTTGTTTTCTGTAATTTTGTGTTTTACTGCGGTAATTGGGTTGTAGGGAACTGTGGGTTTTCAGATCAAACTTTGGTAGCCAAGCAAAGGCAATGGAAGGGACTCAAGGGAGTAGCAGCACCACCGTACCAAGCATTGTTGTCTATGTCACTGTACCCAACAAAGAAGCAGGTTAGTCTCTCTTTTTTTCAGCTGAAATTTATATGATTGATCATTGTTGCTGTAAAGTAGGAATTTTTATGAAATGATGGAGGTGGGTAATTGGGATTTGAGTTTTTTGTATTGTAGATGAGTGAGTGATCAAAGAGTCATGCTTGGAGCTCATAAAGGCTATATAGGGTTACATAGAATCTTAGTGTATGTGTTTTGGGTGATTTCCGGAAGAATTCGCCTGTATTAGGTTTCTTAGTCTTAGGCCTGGCAAACTTCATTCTCATAGTGATAAAGTTTTCAAGTTTTTTTTTTTTTTTTTTCCAAATTTATTGGCTTACTTTGATTGTTCTGTTTCCATTTTTTCCCAGTTCTGTGTGGTGGATTAGTTTTCAGGTCTTTATCTGTTAAGACAAACAAGAACCTGTTGGAGCTGGTTCTTTGCTTGATTCGAATTTGTTGTGTGGAAGTTAGATACTCTTACTTTGCTGATGTATGGACTAGGTCCGAAGAATTTGACGTAGAGTGTCTCTGTTAATTATTTTCTTTTCTTATATTCTGGCAGCCGTTCTAGGAAATTTGTGGTATGTTTGTGTTACACTCCTATAATTAATGAAATATGGGTCATGGAGCTTTTGTATTTTCTTTTCTGTTATACCGTAGCTGCTGTATGCATTTCAAACTTGTAGTTGATCAAATATGTTGCACTATTTGTTCACAGTGTCAGTTTATTGTGCTTTCTTTCTAAAAAATTGGAGTACCTAAACCACTATATATTCTATGGCATACATTGTGCAGGAAAGAAGTTAGCTGAAAGCTTGGTCAGAGAAAAACTTGCAGCATGTGTAAACATTGTACCAGGTATCAAGTTCAGTGTACTTTCCTTTCTGCAATGTATTTCTGCTGGTACATTGCGTTTGCTACTCCTTTTAATGTGTGCTCGGTTGAAGTCATACTTCTATCTTTGTGAAGGCTTCCAAGCTTAGATTCGCTCTATTCTGTTGATATTACTGAATTTTGCATTTTTTACAACAAAATTTGAGAACAGAAAATACTGAAAGCATTCTACAAGTTGATATCAAATATTCTGTGTTAGTCTGAAAAACTATATTTCCTGTTCACATAAAAAACTTCCCTTAATGTGAAGGATCATCTGTTACCATTTAATATTTCGTGCAACATATGCTAAGTCTTGATCATCTATACATAAGGTGCTTTATCTTTTACCTTTTCATTTTCTTTCCTGAAGCTTTGGATATATTTCTGCTAGAAATGGACTACATAGAACATATTGCCTTGCTTAAGAGCTTAGCTACAGACAAATATGATGCTTGGGAATTTCCAAAGCTATATACGTTTTAACACTTGGCATGTAATTGCTCAAAAAAAAAATTTACTTCTTTAATTGGCACTATATTGCATTTTAGTCTTGAGTTGAGAATTGAGGATATGAATTTCATTAATATTGGCATCAAGTTTGCAAATCATGTCTGATAAATGATGAACTTTATATGCAGGCATTCAGTCCGTCTATCAGTGGGAAGGTGAGGTAAGGATCAGATAACATAGTCTCTGGATCATAGGAAAGGGTGGATGGTTTCTCTTTCTCACGTGTTATTTTGTTAAAAATCTGTTAAATTGGACAAGTAAGCATCATTTAGAAGAATTACATTGATCTTTTTTCACCGTCTCCTATTGGTTTGTAGGTTCAGACAGATTCTGAGGAGCTTCTTATAATCAAGACCAGACAATCCCTTTTCGAAGCTCTCACAGAGCATGTCAAGTCAAACCATCCATATGAGTGAGCACAGATCTTTTAAATTTCACATAATCGATGAACTTTGTATACATTAAAATTGCAGTAGCCACATAACTTATGAACTTTGCTGCAATTGTCATAGAGTAAAACTCGACATAGATGAAGTAATTCTTTCTTTTTTTCATGTCTTCTTTATCAGTGTCCCAGAAGTTATTGCCTTGCCCATTAACGCAGGCAGTCTCAACTACCTAGAATGGATCAAGAACAGCACAAGGGACTGACTAAAAAGCTCATTATAAGGGTTCAATTACCTATAGAACCATTCGAGCAATTCTTGAAGTGGCATGTAGATGGTCCATGAGTCTGTGTATGTACAAGTATCCAAATAAACATTACTTAATGTTGGTTGCTATGGTCTGTGGGTTTCCTGTTGGTTACTTTCATACTTTGTAAGGCAATGTATGGACTTGCTCTAGTCGATGCATAGATATTGCCATCTGATGCTGTTTTTGCCAGCTGCTCATGGTCTTGTAGTTCTGTGGAAGTTCCAAAAATGTCACCAGTAAGTATACATTTGAGCCAGTATCTACGGGTTTCTTTGTTTTTCCTCTTTCCATTTTCCTGTCAACTCCGTCGGCTTGCGTTTCTCGTTCCTGAAATGGAATGACATGAAACTAGCACTTACTGCAAGATACTACCATATGAAACTAATATAGGATTGGAACCATAATGAAATCTGCTGATTCTCTGATAACTATGAACCCAAAGTTAATTAGCATACAGTGCAGCAACATATATATCCATTCAAAATTAACAGCTGATAATGGGCAATGTCCTAACCATGGAAGGACTCCCCACCCAAGGCCATTGCCTGACAGCATGCCATCAACACAAGCACTTATTAACGCGCTGGAGCTCGAGTACGTCCAGCTCAGCATTGCTCAGTGAGTCTCTATTTATTAGTTGAAAAAGACCCGAGTCCTCGCATTACTTGGCTTCAGTTTTATTATGTGCCAACTAATTAAGGCTCTGTTCATCCAAATACATTCTCTGAGGAAATACTCATCAACCTGGTGATCTCAAGTAAAAGATCCCACTGTTGAACAAATCAAGATGAGCGAGTGATCATCGATTCATCGAAGACAAAAATCACAACATAAAGCAATAACATGTATGTAAATAGCTGTAAATAGGCTTATAGGCTCAACCTAATGAATAGTTAATTAGCTATTGATCGATTCTAGCTGCACGTTTAAAATTACAGAGCAATTTTTTTTTATATACAATGACAAGTAACATATATAGCAACTTAATGTTTACAATCGTGTTCTTGGCATGATTTCAAGGGGTAGTCCTTGAGTAGGTACTGGCATTGGATCCCTACTGAAGTGATCATCTGCGGTTAACTTCCAAGTGAATCGAGTTACCATATGGTGCATAGCAGTAAGGGTTTCAATTCTGGCAAACTCATACCCTGGGCATATTCGAGATCCTCCTCCAAATCCAACAAAGCAGTAGGGTGGAATTACTTGCTTCTCAAACCTACTCGGATCAAACTTGGATGGTTCTGGGAACATACTATCATTCATGTGGGTTATATGAGTAGCCCAGAATATCTGACATTGGAGGTTAGCATTTCAATATTAGTTCTATGTTAATTTTACCAACAAGTTGAGATCTTTTGCTAATCTTTTCTGTATTTGTGTTGTGCTATTGTCCATATCTATGTCGTTATGGTATCCATTTGATTATGTTAACAATCAAGAGCAATGCTGTTGCGGAGTAATCAAAACATAAGAGATCCATTAACATCTACGGTGGAGGTACGATGTAATATGAGAATGATGTATTATGCTTATTGTGGAGATGAAGTTACCTGCCACCCTTTAGGAATGAAGAATCCACCAAACTCGATATCTTTAATAGCCGTTCTGAAGCTACCAAAGATAGGATGAGTAACCCTCAGAGTTTCCTGTGCTACTCTCCATGTGTATTTCATTTTGGCAAGGTCTTCCCATTTTAGAAATTCTCCTGCCGTTTTGCTTCTAGCTATTTCTTCCTGCTCTGTAAATCAGAAGTCAACAGGCATCAATAGCGGAACAATTCCTTTTCAGGCAAGAAATGTGAACAAATCATCTACTTCTTTAGGTTTAGGCATACCTAGAAGAAGGTGTGCATAAACAGCTGGTTCATTAGCTAGAAGCCGCAAAAGGAACGTAATCAGAATCGATGAAGTGTCATGTCCAGCAACAATTACTACCATGACATTGTGCACCATCTCCAGTTCTGTTAATTCTTCTTTACCTTCCTCATTTCGGATGCTGAGGAAGCAAGTGATGAGGTCTTGTTGTGGAGAAGCTTTTCTTTGCTCAAGCTGTACCCTCTTTTCGCGTATAAGTTCCTTAAGCATGTTTTGAACCCTCTTGCTTGCCTTGAGGCCGCTGTTGTAACGCGTGAACGGCAAGTTAACTGGCACTGACCACATTCCTTCCATCATTGTTTGGAAACACTCCACGAATTCGTTTCTGCGAGTTCCCCGTTCAAGACCAAACAGTAGAGAGCATATCATGTTGAAAGTAAGGTTCTTCATCAGGGGCAAAACCTGTCAATAGTTCAAAAGGTATTAACTTATTAACGATCGTTTCTCTTTTTTCTCTTCAGTATTTCAGCACTTTTAGCGGATGAAAACGTAGCGAACGTACAGTTACTTGTTGTTTTCCATGCCAATGCATTTCAAGGTGGTTCCTGATTTCTTCATCCATTTTCTCCACATATTGCTTCAGTGACTCAGGCTTTAAGTACAGCATAAGAGCACTTCTCACACGCTTGTGATCCTCGGCACTCAGCTCAAATAAACTCCGTTCGCCCAAAATTCTTCGAATAGACTCAGTCTGTTTGCTGGAAATGGTGCTGCCATTAGCGGTGAATACAAACTTGTTTGCAGCTTGTCCATGGATGAAGACTGTTGGCTTGCCAAAGAGGCTTAGCTTTGAAACTGGACCGTACTTTTTGATCCTTTGTTCAAGCCATTTCTCAGCAGTGTTGGCACGCAAGGCTCGAAGAAGACCAAGGCTCTGCCCTATCAGGGGTAGTCCTAATGAACCCGGCGGAAGTCTTTCCGATGACTTTTCTCTTCTTGTATGGAGAAGGAATATGGGAATGAGGAAGAGGAAGACTGCGAAGAGGGTGTTCATGGTTTGTAGGCTTCGTTTGCATGAGAAAGAGTTTGCATATAGACCATTTTATAACATGTATATAGAACAAAACCCAACCTTAAAACTCTGAGCTAAAACCAATCAATATGACAAAACTATGCACAAGCAGATTGATTACTACTAGAGGTAATTTTGGATCTCCGTCATTGCAAAAGTTGAGCTTGATTATATATGAAACATAGTAGTGTGGATTGAATTGCTTTAGCAACTGGATTACAAGAACAGATGAAAAACTCGGCCACCAAGTGCTTGATTTTCCATTTCTTTCTCTCCGTATTACGACAAAGTTAACGTACCCTTACATAGTTACATAGTCTAATAGCGAACCATCTTGTGGTCTGAAATAGAGTGCTAATGAACTAGGTTGAAAGTTTGATTACAAAACCAAAATATCTAGATATTCAGTTTAAGCAAACAGTAGCAGCAAGTGGAGATGCACAGTAGCAGCTATTACTTTCCTAGTTGAAGTAGGAAATCATTAAATTCAACATAGATGGAGTTCTTGACATGATTTGAACATCGATGCACATTTTCACTGTTACCTGTGGGATCTTCCGTATAGGTAAAGCATCGTCTGCAACAATCTAATGTGGGTGAGGGCCATCAGATGAGACATCAATCACTGTAAATGACTAAATGTGTCTTTAGGGTGAGTTATCTGATATGTACGTACCTGAAGAATGCTAATTATTGGAAGCTGCAAATGCTAAATTCGCACAGGGTTGGCATGATTGGGTTGCAGGAAAGGTGTTTGGAAGACAGGCACTCAGAAGATGATTCCTCTGGTACCTTGTAACGAAAGGTATCCTATAGCTTGTTCATTGCTGATTTGTTTTCATTCTCATTCACTAGAAAATTCACTATATTGAATTAATTGCATTACCAAAAGAGGATGTCTAATCAACTGAGAACCCAAGTTAATAAGGTACAATCTGACGCATACCAAAAGAGGTCTTTTATCCCTTCAAGAGAGGCAACTGAAATCTCACTTCTGCTAGCTTCTACATCTGGATGGACTTGACATTTAACAACATTTGGGCATCAGATAGCAGGCATATTCCACACTTTTTCACACTACAGTATCCCACAGCGGACTGCTCTCCACCAGCAGGCCTCCTATTTTGTACAAACAAGTCAAAGAAGGCTTCATTGGCATTGTTAAAATCAGTCGTCAACACCTTTTCAAGTCTATCATACCGCACAAACAAGTGATCTGATTCTTGATCTCCCCAACCTGTCCGAACCTTCTCATAAGTACGAGCGCAACGGTCAAACTGATGGTTTCCACCTTTAACAGTTTTGAAAGTGAACTTAAAGCCATAATCTAACCAACATGGCTTATGGATTGTAACAACAGCACAAAGAGCTATACCCAAAAAATTTGCATCATGACACAAAGTTAGAGGAAGATTGATTTTGATTGAGGATCCTTCAGTTTGATAGCTCAACCATTTTGGAAGTTCATTCCCTGGACATACAACAGCAACTGAAGGAGAGTTTTCCTCCTGAAATGCTGATCCTTCAGATTGAATTTTCTGTACATAGATAGACATTAACATGATCATATAACTGGTCAAATTAGAAGCAGAAGAACTGAGCTAGCAGGGGGACTTATAAATCCAAATCCAAAAACATAGCTGTAATTAGGTGCAAACCTTGAGGAGACTTAGATGATGATTGGCAGTTGCCGTTCGCATAATTCTAAGATGTGCATCATCCATAATGTTGCTCCGGGCATTTTCATCCAAATTTAAGCAATCATAAAATAAATGTTGCTCATGACGATCAAGTAGACCACTTTCACATATTTCATCCAAACCTTCTGTGGGTGCAGTCATCGAGCGTGATACTGTCTCAAGCTTCGTGCAGCCACTTGAATCAAACACTTTCAGAAGAAATGGGAGCTCTGGTAAAAATTGCAGACACTTGCAGTTACTTACATATAGGAACCTGAGGCCAGACGCTTGTTTGATGGCAGGAGATATGCTCTCAATCATGCTTTCACTCAGATCTAATCTCCAGATTGAGGTTAAACTATAAATGCAATCAGGAATTTCTTTTAATGCTAGACAACCATGGAGGTCTAGACCACGTATCGAAGACCACAAAATGGCTGACGAGGGAGGCATTCTTTTCAGTCTGCAACATCCATCAAGTGCGAAAATTGTAAGGTTTAACTTGTAGATGCTACTTGGGAGAGACTCCAGGCTTTTGCACTCATATAACCTTAATGTTTTAAGCCCAACTAGATTTTGAATAGAATAGGGTAGCTCTTTGATTTCTGTTAGACTTAAACTAAGATCCTCCAGGCGTTTCATAGGCTCTAAGATTTCTGGGAAGTTCCTGAAGCTAGAGCATCCTTCAAGAGAAAGTCTCTCAAGAGACTTCAACTTATATATGCTAGTTGGAAGACTTACAAGCCTTTTGCAAAATTTCAACTGAATGGATGCGACAGAAGAGAGACAGTCAATTGATAATGGCAATCCTTCTATACTTGTCCCACACAAATAAAGAGATGTGAGGGAGTTCAACTTCCAACTGCTGTTTGGAAGATTTTTAATACCCTCACAACATTCAAGGTTCAATTCAACAAGCATTTCTAGAGAGAAAATCGATCTAGGCAACTCTTCTACTGCAGTACTATCTAAATTTAAGAACCTCATATTGTGTGGCATATCTGAAAGAATTTTAAGATTCAAGCAATGACTCAGATTCAGAGAACCAAGCTTGTGAAGAACTTTGAAATACGAAGGAACTTCAACCAACTGTAAACAGCCTGGAAGATCTATACTCTCAATGTTTACACTCTTTGAGAGATCTGGAACTTCAACCAGCTGCTTGCAGTCTCTAAGATCAATTCTTTTTAAGTTCCTAGGATTCTGAAACAAATTAAATAGATATGGTAAGATAATATAGCTTGTATACGTGTGTAACTTTCGATATTGTGCATCTAGTACATACAAGAAGTCAAGAACAAACTTAAGCATACCTGTCCTTCATTCCAAAGTCTCTGGAGTTGGCTGTTGGGCATAGAAATTTCGACAAGATTTTCAGACGAAAATTTTGGTGGCAAAGATTTTAAAGGGTATGCAGGCCAGCAGAGATATTTAAGGGAGCTAGGAAGAGACTTCAGGTTAAGGCGCACATTGCATTGCTTAACATGGTAGCGCCTATAAAACCTTAGGAATCTTAGATTATACATCTTTGTGAAGTCTGGAGTCCTCAAGTTGAGCTCTTTAATCTTAGATAGGTTTACTGATATGCTGTGAACCTTTTCAGTTCCCTGACAATTAAATGCAAAATTTACATAAGAATAGAATAGAGTAGTGAATTCACACACCATGTTTTCTTATTATTAACTTCAATTATGTCTTTTATATAATCTTCAACCGGAAAAAGAAATAAAGGAATACAAAACTACAACAATTTAGTGATGTTTTTCTTTGAAAATTGATACATTGTGTGTGTGTGTGTGTAGATTTTCAAAAAGAAAGCCAATGCATGAGGTTCTTACAGTATTTCTTCCCAACACATGACAGACATCATCAAGGTTCCACAACCTACTCCGCTTGCCAGGTTCTTCAGGACATTGTTCATGAACAATCGCCCAACCCATTTCTTGTATCACATCATGCATCCATAGGAAATTGCGGTTGCCATACTTGTTTTTGATTTGTATGAGAGACATATCAATGAGAGTTTTAATGCCACTATCCGCAAATACACCACAGGCATCTAGTTGCCTCCTTGCATCATCAATTGCCTCCTCTTTATGGAAACAAGCAATATTGAGAAATATCTCCCTCTCATTTTCATCTAATGCATCATAACTTACTCTATACACATTCAGTAGCTTTTGGTTAGGAAACTTTCTCAATTTATTCAATAGACAATCCCTTTCTTGCTGGCTCTTGCATCGACGAAATAAGGAACCCCAAATCTGTAGTGCTAATGGAATGCCTGCAGCATAATCCACCACTGCCCTTAGAAAAGCTGCAGAGTCAGCTCCCAAATTGAATCTTTGAGAAGCATTCATATGGAAAAGCTGAAGTGCTTCATTACAGTTTAATTTCTGCACCTCGTATACCTTAAGATCATGGTCAGCTCCTTTCCTAAGTACTTGCATCTCTCTAAGTAGCTGCTTGTCTCTAGTTGTTATGATGATTCTACTGCCAGGGCCAAACTGAACTTGAACTCCAACCAAATATTCCAATTGGTGTAGATCACTGACATCATCAAGAACAATGAAGATTTTTGCACGAGAGAGCCTCTTGTTAACAAATGTTGATCCTAGAAATGGAGTGCCAATACTTAAACTCTGTTCCTTCAATAACTCACGGAGAAGTTCATTTCGCAAATGGTTTATTCCACATTTTTCTGATTCTTCCCGAACATTTGCAAGAAAACAGGAAGCTTCAAAATGAGAAGAGAGTCTATTATATACAGCACCAGCAAGGGTGGTCTTTCCTATACCGCCCATACCCCAAATACCTACTGTTCGAACTTGAACCTGTGGTGGTGAATTGCATATTAATGATTCTATTTTCTGAATGCGACTTTCAACTCCAACCAAGCCTTTCAAATCACTTGAGGGTTGACGATCCAATTTCATCAAAATAGCTTTGAGGAT
Organism: Fragaria x ananassa; assembly: GCA_034370585.1. NCBI lineage: Eukaryota > Viridiplantae > Streptophyta > Magnoliopsida > Rosales > Rosaceae > Fragaria > Fragaria x ananassa. The sequence continues at coordinate 23,193,564 of CP139757.1, read as the reverse complement.
TCCCTCAACTAGTTCAGACTCATTACTGGATAAATAGCAAAGGAATAATATCCAGTCACATATATTGTTTAGTCAAAGAGAAGCTAGTCATAGATTTACCTAATAGTGTCTGAATCAAACCCTGATAGGTTGGCTGCTATTGTCAAAGCACTCTTCCACTTGAGCACTTCGTCCATCTTATCACCACCTGCTTCGTGTTTAGCAAATGCAGCTGCATAACTCTCCCTCTGGTATCGAACATGTGACGGATTTACTCCATAAAAAACAGGTATAACAAACTGTTGATATTTTTTCCTGCATTCCAGTATATGCACAAGTTCATCCAAACACCATGGCGAAGAAGCATAGTTCTTGGAGAAAATAATGACAGAAATCCTTGATTCTTCAATTGCTTTCAGGAGGGCAGGTGCAATTTCAACTCCATTCTCAAGTTTGTAATCCATATAGGCGACAACTTTCTTATCATCTAAAGCCTTAAGAAGATGGCTGGTAAAAGAATTGTGGGTGTCCTGACCTCTGAAACTAACAAAGACATCATATCTAAAGCAATGTGTAGAAGAAGATGAAGAAGCCATATTACAGACAGGTGCAAATTGACTGTGTGCTTTCTTGGCTATATAATATTTGCGGCATCCCAACCCCAACCGAGTTGCTGGCTACTTCCTCAGAGAAAATACTTCTCCACATTCGTGGCCTTCCAATAAAGCACGTAGATTTATGAATACTTGCTGCCTAGTTTAGGCTCATAATTCATATGTAACATAGAACAATTGATATCTGTTGTTTTATCATCTCTAAATAAACATGTGATTTTCTCTGGCCAATAGTTCCTTGATCAATAAGGAATATCTTCATTTCTTTAACAGAAGTTTGAAAATAAATTTTTAAGCTTTTTACATTTTGAAGCACAACAGTTTGTTCCACATGCAAACCAGATTCTAAAACATTTGTCTAGACTAACTAGGATTTTTTTTTTCTTCTGAAAAACAAAAAACGAGCGATCATTTGGTGGCAGCTAGCTAAATTTGAAAACAATGAAACCCTAAACTAAACCTCAAGTAAACCCCAAAATTGAACCAAAGAAACCAAAGATGAACCCAGAAGGTATAATAGAAAAGGGTAAAGCCTAAACTGAATTCGCAATTCGCATCAGTCATCCATAACAAAGAAACCAAACATGCATGTAATAATATAAACATACAAAAACATGCATCTAATCAAAAGTAAACCAGAAAAAGATTTGCCCAAAAATGTGATTGATCAGAGAGGAGATAGACATACCAGAGCTAAAGAGTCTGAAACCAGGGAAAGTCATCTGTATGCCGATCGACTTCAGTAAGCAGAACAACGTCATACTGCACATTATCTTAACACGCTGGACCACAAAGATATATTGATTCAAATAGAATATAAAGTTACAGGTCAAATTGAAAGAGATGCGTCAGTTTAAAATTTCTAACAGAATTGGGCCTCATGTTTGTTCTTGGTGGACAGTCTTGGATATATGGATTCGGTGGCCTTGGTTCCTCTTATTTACATTCAATGGAATCCAATTTCAATTTTTCATGAACCCAATGTGGAGATTATTATTGATCCCTCATTAAAAGAAACAAAAATTGAAACCTTACTGGGTTCATAAGTGTCTGAGTCACTACATTTATCTTATATACTAGCTTAGCTGCATGTTAGACATTAGCTGAGAAAGTTAATCTTCCCAATTTAAATCGATTACCTACCATGGAAGCTTTCCGATGTATAATTAGGTCAGGGAAGTAAGGAACCTTAAAGATATATAAAGGATCATCTTGTTATTACCAATCCAATATATATAACAAACAATAAAAACGAAATTGAAATTCACTAACTTGATCAGATAAAGGCCTGCGATACAATGACCTAAGACAGAAATTCGCCCCCATTTGTGCTACAGTTTTTGACGTCTATCTTGAGAATACAACTATCTGGTACAAGTTGTTGCTCAAGAACTTGTTCCTGGCGAATTTACAGTATACTTTTCTGAAATAAGAACAGGGAAGGAAGAAGAAGAGAGAGATGTTTCGATGGGAATGACGACAACAATATCGTCTATATATAAAGTCAAAAACGAACAGTTGCATCTGTCCATACAGTTGTAACTGTTCTCCAGCAGTTATAATTTTCCAAAACTCTAAATAATATTTCAGAAATTAAAAACAAAATTTAATCAATATATATATATATATATATATATATATATATTTATTATTAGAAAACCGAACAGAAAATCCCACCAGGCCCAACCAAGGCTTTACACAAATTTAATTAGTCACAAGAATAATACCTTATAAAGACTGACAATCTATTGTGGATGGTGGGCATGAGATATATATCACTATATCATATATGATAGTTCATGCATGACTGCATGTGTCATTAGGGTCATGAATATATATATATATATATATATATATATATATATATATATATATATATATATATATTACATGCTATATGCATTGTTACTCAAAGCCAGAATAATGGTGAAGGTCTCCAGCTTGTTCATTCCTCTCTTTTTTTCACTCTTATACAGTACCATAGGAATCAAGGTTTATTGAAGCTAAAATGCAGAAGATGTAAAGAAAATGTAGAGAAAATAATGGACGCTACATCGTGTATTCAATAGTTGGAGGTGAAATGTACATCACAGACTTTATATATATAGACAACATGGATTACAAGCAAATGACTGGACTATCGTCATATGGTTAACACATAAGAGGACTACTCGAATTAAAAAGAATTATATATAAAAATGTGCACATCTATATATCTACTTTATACACAGGGATGAATATCAGTAGAAGAAAAAGAAGAAGAAGCTAGGGGTATGTATTTGCTAATCAATGTAATAGTAATATTAGCTGAGAAAGCTAAGCCTAACTTTCTTATGTATAATTTTGATCAAGAACTTCCACCTTCAAGAATCACTCGTCTGTAACTATTATACATTCCCCTCTCTTGAAAGTCTGAACATAATTGGACGCAGTAAACATCTTTATTTCTTCACCTGCCCATGCACCAATTGAATTAATCATTGCATTTATGCACCTTCTTCCTAACAGCCAGCTGCATGACCTTTTTAACCGAAGACTAGTAGGCTGCAGATAATGATCAGAAGAAAGGTTCTCGATTGCTACTATGCATGCATCGTAGATACTCGACAGTCCACGATTTCAAGTCTGTGTTCTGCAACAGGCCACGGCATATGACAGGAACTACTTCTACAGCAAAATCACGTGGAACAACAACTTCGTTGTCCATCTAGTCTTTTCCGATTTAAACGTACAACTATTCTGAAATGCATATATGTATGTGGGTCTTCCTTTAATTAGTAACAGACGTGATCAGTGAAGTATGATCACCCATTACTTGTTCAAGTATGAATGTATGATCCTCGATCTCTCTTTGTATTTGCCGTATATCTTGAACTGTTTTCTTGGACCCAAATGCAGCTATGGTAGTACGCTCTCTTATTAGTTGACTGGAAGATATGCAACCGACTGTGTGCACTAATTTTGACCAGTTGTTCTGAATGATTAATGTATGAAGGAGACGCCTATGTATGATTATTCTATATAAGAATCAAATCTGTCACGTACGTACAAGATGTAATATAATAGAATATATAATTTGCTGCAGGACATATACAAGACAGGGAAGCTTCTTCATCATATCCAAGAAAGAACAACATGAAACCCCAGAAGAATTGTTCGACATTATCGACAAAGATTCTGGGGTTTCTCTTTCTTATCGTGCTGTTCACCTCCTCTGTCGCCGGCGAAGTGCATTTCTATGATTTCATTGTAAGTACCGAATTCCCAGTTCATCTAGATATGTGGTTGATTATTGTGTGAAACTGTGAATGGTGTACAATTTGGTAATTCAGTATAATCTGTTTTTACAAACAACTGACTTTTGAGCTCGATCGTTTAGCTTCTATGGATGTCTAATTGGCCACTGCTTGTTTTAAATAATCAGGTAAGGGAGAAAAACTTCACCAAACTGTGTTTAACAAAGAGCATCTTAGTCGTAAATGATAGTTTTCCAGGTCCAGAGATACGAGTTCACCAAGGGGATACTGTCTACGTTAATGTTCATAACCAAGGAGATTATGGTCTCACTATTCACTGGTATATATGTTGCACCTCTCTCTCTCTCTCAACAAAAAGAAATATAATCAATAGAAACTAATCAATCATCAATAAATTTCATTAAACGGAATACAATATTACAATCACGATTGATATCAATCATCCATCAATTTATACAATTTTTCCTTGAAAATATATTAATAGTTTCAACATTGTCGAATACGTACGTATAGGCATGGGATAAAACAACCAAGAAATCCGTGGTCAGATGGTCCAGAATACATCACGCAGTGCCCAATTCCTCCCGGAACGAATTTCACATACGAAGTTATATTATCCACTGAAGAAGGAACTGTATGGTGGCATGCTCATAGTGAATGGACAAGAGCCACGGTTCATGGTGCGATTGTCATCTTACCAAGTGCTGGAACCTAGACCTGTAAATGGACCGGATTTGGAGCGGATCTACCTAGATCCGGATCCGGATCCGTAATAGAAATTTTGGATCCGGATCCGACCCGTTACCCGCCGGATCTTTGATAGCTGGATCCAAATCCGGATCCGGCGGGTTAACGGATACCCGACCCGTTAATCCGATCCGTTTATGATTATAAATATTTTCAAATTTTAAATAATAATTTCTTAATTTTATCATAAATTTTCATAAAACACTAATGAAATATTATAACAAAATAAATGTTTACATCAAAAGTTGAATTACATGGCCAAAATACTTCTTAACAATAAGCTAATATATTCAAAATACTAAACCTCCAATGTACGTATTTAGCAAAGAGCATAAAAAAAACATAGCCATCGTAACTTTCAACTTCATCAAATGATCATACTTTAGACACAATTTAGACGTTTAGGTTATCTAAATAATTATTATATTATTTAATATTTATCAATAATATTATATTTATAAAAATATTATTTAATTATTTTTAAACGGATCCGGGTCCTTAACGGATCGGATCAACCTCGATCCGTATCCGATCCGTTTAATAAACGGGTAAACGGATCCGGGTCCTTAACGGATCAACGGGTCTAATTTTGGATCCAAACCCGTTTAAAAACTACGGATCCGAAGCGGGTCTGGATTAAGATCCGGTCCATTTACAGGTCTACTGGAACCACATATCCATTTCCTCAACCGGATGAAGATGAGACCATTATAATCGGTATGCAAAATATTAACTATGATGTCGTTTGCAAATAATTTTTGCGAGCGCTCGTAAACACATATACAACGAGAGAAAATTTTAAGTAGGACAAACGTATATAAGTCACGCCTGTGTTCTAAAACAACTCATGTTTAATTATAATGAAACACCCAAAAACACACATACGTGCATAGATAATGATTGGTCGGATGTACCACCACATACATGACATGACACGATTACTATTAATTTGACAACCAATTTTGTTGTTAATCACTGTCACTCTTAAAATAACTTTAAGGTTGAGATCGAAACGAATCAAGATTTAATTTATTCTTCTAATTAATCTATATATGCAGCATCATGGTACGAGGGAGATATCAAAGAACTATATGATGAAGCTATGGATGATGGTAGCGACTTGCCCCATTCAGATGCTTATACTATAAATGGCGAACCAGGAGATTTTTGTGCATGCTCCAAAGGTAAGTTAATGATGCCAATTCGTTCATACGTATGTGTACATTATTACTGTGTGCGTTATGCTTCCACACAAGATCAAAATCCGTTCATAAATTTCATGTTAAATTGCAGAAACAACATATCGTCGAACAGTTGATTACGGCAAGACCTATCTTCTTCGTATAGTCAACGCAAACATGAACGCCGAACACTTCTTTGCAGTTGCAGAACACAATCTCACCGTTGTTGGCCTAGACGGATCATATGTAAAACCCATAGAGACATCCTACATAGTCATAAGTGCTGGACAAGTAATGGATGTTCTTCTCAAAGCAAACCAATCTCCAGGCCAATACTATATGGCTGCTAGACAATACTCGAGTGAGGATGCAGAAGTAACTGGCTTTGACCATGTAAATGTTACTGCAATCCTTGAATACAGAGGCAACTACACATATCAAACATCTCCTTCATTTCCAACTACTCTTCCCCTGTACTTGGAATCTCCAGCAGCAATAAGCTTCACCAACAGCATTAGAAGCTTGGCGACCCCCGAATACCCTATCGATGTCCCGTTAAATGTTACTACTAAAATGTTTATTACAGCTTCTATGAATGATCTTACTTGTACACATCCAGGTTGCGAAACAACCGAACAAATCTCTTCGAGCTTGAATAATGTTAGCTGGATCAACCCAACATCAGATGTCCTCCAAGCCTACTACAGGCAGGTTCTTTCATTTTCTTCCTCTAAGCTTTCAATGGACGATTGATACAAGAAAAGGAAGTGATGAGATTAGATTACTGCACCCATGAGTCTTAATTTTAACACTGCTCGATCGATGTAACATTTTGTTGCAGGAACATAAGTGGGGTTTACACATCAGATTTCCCAGACCAGCCTCCTACTTTTTATAACTTCACAGAGGAAACTTTCGTGGATGATATTGTGTTCACTGTGCAAGGAACAAAGGTGAAGATGTTGAATTATAACGAATCAGTTCAAATTGTGTTCCAAGGGACTAATGTGATGAAGGGCTCTGTTAATCATCCAATGCATATGCATGGATATAGCTTCTAAATGGTTGGATTTGGTTATGGAAATTATGACGATGAGGCTGATCCCAAGGGGTTTAATTTTGTTGATCCTCCTAAAGTAACTACCTTTGCAGTTCCTAAAAATGGTTGGTTAGCAATCAGATTTACAGCTAGTAATCCTGGTATGCTTTCCTCCCTGCTTTCATATTAGTATGTGAAAAATCAAAATTACACACACACACAAACACAGAAGATAGATAATCATTGTCCTTACGGATCATATTCTTTTGTTTTTGTAGGAGTATGGTTTTGGCATTGTCATTTAGAGAGGCACTTGAGTTGGGGTATGGACACTGCTTTCATAGTCAAGAATGGGAGCACTACTGAGACTAGCATTCGCCCACCCCCACCTTACATGCCTCCATGTGAGCCTCACTTGAATTCTCGAATCAAAAATAGTTATGAGATCATTCTATAGAAAACAGTAACTATCTATTGTTGTAGAGTAACTATTCTTTATAGATATACAAATTAAAGAAATGAAAGGAGATCACTATGATCTTTCGTGTACTACCATATGGAATAAAAATTTTATCAGGATACAGTTGATCATGATTGGCACTGTTTCTTAGATAGGAACTTCAGTTTATACTCGTTATTTTGACTTTGATATAATCTTTCATGTTCCAACATATGCTTCGAAACCTTTGAGAGCCTTCAGTTTATTCATGTACACACTAGAAAATAATGAAAATGAAACAAGGACTCACCAAGTAGCAGAAAATAGTGAGAAAACAGAACAACAATCATAATCTTACTCGTGAGTCTTCTTCAGCCAGAGAGGTATGCCAAAGAATGAAAGTGACCACAGCCCAATAATAATATCACTACCAGTTTGTGAGTGAGAAGGAATATGCATTTGCATCATTATTGAAGTCAAATAGACTAGGATCATCAATACAAGACAAACCAGAAGTACCTCCAAGACACTCAGTCCAACAAGGCATCGCTGTTGGGATCTGCAGCCACTGTGTAAAATAGTCATCAGAATCAGAATCATTTACAACCTCAGCGGTGTTACTAATGGTAGGTTGTTCAAGTCTCAACTTTTTCGAGTCGTTTGAATCATCATTACCGCATCGGTCACTTCTCTTTCGAGTCATGTTCTTCTTCTTCTGCACCGCCACCGCCACAGTTTGTGACGGGTTTTTCATCTTACGCCGTTTTGGGCCGCTCTTGTTACCGTTGCGCTTAATTAATGTTGGAAAATTATAGAGCGCACCCGGCCGATTTCACCGTCCACTCACCTGTGTCCGGTCCCACCCGGTGATCTTACCGGCGATCTCACCGTTAAATTTCTGGGTGCGCCGAATACGCTCTCATTAATGTTTCACATAATAATGAAATTAATGTCCGGATAAGGTTAATTCCAAATTAGATAATAAAAATCCTGTTGTATTTGTTTTTTAATAATAAATGAAAGGGAGTCCCGAAACGGCGACGTTTGCTCTGCCACTGCTTAGTAACTGCGCTGTATATCAAAAGGTGGAGTCTTTGGGGTTCGAGTGCTGAAAGCCTGAAACTTCGTGCTTTGGTTTTGGGAAGAAGACGATAAAACTTTGAGGCATTATTGCTGTGGGTTTTTAGTATACGTTTGACCCCAACTCGTTTTTCAGGTAAGCTTCATCTTATCTTTGATCTTTTACACTTCGAGGTTTCAAACACAAAGAACTCATCTTTTATATGTAAGAATACCAAGTAATTGTTACTCTTCATGTTAGAATCTTTTGTATGAACACAAAGCTTTCATCTTTATATGGTTGTTGGTATAAATTGCATATCTACTGAGCATTCTGTTTAGTCTTTATGGATGTCATATGAGAACTCAAACTTGTTTTCTTGTTCTTTAAGATTATATGCATGTTTGTTAGATTCTACTTAGGACTTGATTCCTATATAGGACTCAGAAAAAATTGAGAGAGTTACTCTCAAAATATTGTTGTTGTTTTGGGGTAGTCTCTGCCGCGGAAATTTAGAGGTTATAATTTGATGTCTCAGATTCCCAAATTGGACAATGCTCCTCTCAATCTCAAGTTTATGAGGGAACAGTCTCGGAAGGAGATCATAAACATTCTCAAGAGTATTAGAGGGAGGAAGTGTTTGGTGGTTGATCTGAAGCTTGCCGGGTCAATATCATTGATCATCCAGGCTGCACTCCTCAGAGAACATGAGGTTGAACTGCGACATCTTTCGGATGAAACAATTCAAACTGACTGTTCCAAAGTTGTTTTCCTTGTCCGTTCGCAGCTTAGTTTGATGAAATACATTAGTTCACAAGTCCATGATGATATCTCGAAAGGGATGAAGAGAGAATACCATCTTTATTTTGTGCCTTGCCATGCAGTTTCTTGTGAGAAGTTACTTGAGGTGGAAAACGTCCATGACTTGTTGCATATAGGGGAGTACCCATTATACATTGTTCCGTTGGATGAGGATGTTTTTTTCATTTGAACTTGATCTCTGTCTCAGGGAATGCCTTGTTGATGGTGATACTAGCTCACTTTGGCATGTTGCGAAAGCCATTCACATGCTTGAGTTTTCTTGTGGGGTGATACCAAATGTGAGGGCGAAAGGAAATGCATCAGTACGCGTTGCTGACATTCTAAACCGCATGCAAATAGAGGAACCCGTTAGCTCATCGGATATGGTTGTTCCAGAGATAAATACTGTCATCCTTCTAGATAGGGAGGTGGACATGGTTACACCAATGTGTACTCAGTTAACATATGAGGGAATTGTTGATGAGTTTCTGCGTATCAATAATGGTTCTGTGGAGGTTAATCCATCTGTCATGGATGTCAAACAAGAGGGACAGAAGATGAAAGTTCCACTTAATTCAAGTGACAAGCTGTTTAAAGAGATCAGAGATCTCCACTTTGAGGTTGTTGTCCAGATTCTACGCCAAAAAGCAACATCTATGAAGCAGGACTACAATGAGGTGACTTCAAATACAGACTGTTTCTGAAATAAAGAATTTTGTCAAAAAGATGCACTCGTATCCAGAAGTGGCAAGGCACATAAATCTTGCTAAGCATCTGATGACTTTCATGTCGAAGCCATCATTTTGTGGACTACTTGACATGGAACAAACAATTGTCGAGACTGAGAGTTTTGACATGTGCTCAGATTACATTGAAGAAATGATGCTTAAGAGGGAACCTCTTGTAAATGTCCTGCATCTTCTCATCTTACTTTCTATCACAAATTCTGGGTTGCCGGAAAAGAATTTTGACTATTTGAGGAATGAACTACGCATTACTTATGGATTTGGGCACAGAGTCACATTGAAAAATATGAAGAAGGCTGGATTGTTTAAAGTACAGGAGAAAAAAGGCTACTGGCCGACAGTTAAGCGTGCCTTACAACTTGTCGTTGAAGACACCGACACAGCTAACCCCAATGACATCGACTATGTGTTTTCTGGATATGCACCTCCTAGCATTCACCTTGTTCAGCATGCTATTTGATCTGGATGGCGTCCAATTGAAAAAATTCTAAAGCTCTTACCTGGACCACATTCAGAAACAAAGAGAGGCCCATTCTCAAGCAGCACATTAGTTGACAATTCTCAGGCGTCTGCAACCAATGTAGACAAGGTAGCTGATGGGAAGCGCTCCCTTGTACTAGTCATCTTCATTGGAGGCGTAACGTTTGCAGAGATTTCAGCCCTTCGGTTTCTCAGTTCTCAGGAAGGAATGGCTTATGATTTCATAGTTGGGACAACAAAAATAGTTAGTGGCCATAGCTTGACTGAAACATTTTTGGGGAAGATGGAGGACCTGTAAAACACATGTCTTATTTTTGTCTATTTTCTGCCTCTTTTTTAATGAACATTGAGACTTCTTGGCACAATTTTGAATCCATAGTGGTTTGTGCTAATGCAATATCAAACAGGTGTTTGTTGTTCCATGTATCTTCATATTTAGATAGAGCATTTAGATCTTCCAACAAAAAATATATAGCTATATATATAATATATTCATATAGTGCAGGGAATCAAGTTGGCCAGAATTTGGTCACACAAAAATTTGCAGTGTATATTACTACAAGTATGTAGTGGTATATCCAACAAGGCTATTGCGTGTTATTCTCATATACGAGAGCCTATTCGGCGCACCCGGGTGCGCGGCGCATCCGTCATCTCCACTGTTAATTTTTTTTTTTTGGCGGGTCAAAATGGACGGTGGATACACCCGCGCACCCGGGTGCGCTGTATAATTTTCGCTCATATACTGCTTCTCATATGCTGCAAACTTTGGCAGTTTCCTGTGCTTGTAGGAATGCTTCCTTCTAAGTTGTTCCCTGAGAAGTAGAGCTTAAACCTGATTGAGGTTTTCCTATATAAGATGGGATTTTCCCTGAACACATCTTCGCTCAAACCCAATACTTCCCCTTTGAAACTTCCGAAACGAAATAGGAACGACACCTTTGAATTGTTTACCCTACAGGCTCAACACTATTAGACTGTGGAGATGCACTGATGTTTCAGAGTTCAGACTTTCAGGTATCATTCCGGATATGTGATCAACTCCTAAGCAGAGCCCAGTGAGTTTGGGTTGACAAGTTGGCCGAAGTTGTTTCTTTTCTTTTAAGAGTAGGCTTTTGAAATGTTGCTATCGATGCATATACATAACCTGCGTTTGCACATTATAGAAATGATGAAGAAGACTTAATGTCTCCTTCACCAACTGGTTCGAGACAATTTGTTGAGTAGTTAACGCCATGGCCAACGAGGTTCACTAGAGAATAACTTCTTTTATGTTAACAATGTTGATTGATGCTCCAGACTATATAGTATTATGGTCTACAGACACTAGACAGCATCAACTTTTAGAGAAGAGAATATTCTCCAATGTTTTCTTTCTTGTGAATTTCTTTAATTTTGTGTTAAACTATTGGATATTTTGAATGGTTTCCAGTTATGAGAATTAAGAACAAGTCTTCTCAATTTTGGGATTCATCAAAGCAAAACACGAAAACCAGCTTTGATGAAAAAGATTGCCACATATTCATTCCAATCTTTATGGCCAAGCAAATGCATAACTCTGAGTCACGACAATACTATTCTATAACATAATTATCCTCATAGTTTTATAATGCTATGATTCCACTTCCATAAACTTCCATAAACCAAACCCAAATTAAAAACTGCTGAAAAAAAAAGACAGCTGGTTGCTGCTAACATCACTTAAAACAAGTCAAGAACAAGTTTTAGTTTCAATTCTGGCCAATATGCAGATCACCACACTTGTTCCAGCTGATTCAACGAAAGTAAATGACATTTACCCAAACTCCTCCATCAGGAAGCATATGAGCCTTCATGCTATCTATGGTTCATCTAACCCTTCCTGCAACGGTAACATAAAATATAATCTCAATCAGGTTCTGTATAAAGCATTTACTAATTTTACTCATTATATTCAGTAATTTTTCAGCAATCATGAACAAATGCGTTTATTTGAGCATGAGAGATAAAAGAGAGTATTGAGTTATTTGGCGGGGCACTCCTATCGTGAATTTGCATTCCTTCTCACAGGAGCAATCCGATCAAACATGAATGAGAGGTGGACGCATTATAATGACCAGTCTGTTGAATCAATTTTTAGGATAAGGAGGCACTAACCGTCACATCTGAGGTCCAAAGGGTGAGGTTGTCCCTCAAAAGTTGCATGATCAGAGTGCTGTCCTTGTAAGATTCTTCTCCCAAAGTGTCTAGCTCAGCAATAGCTTCCTCAAATGCCTAATCATATACATACAACTTAGTAAGTGTTTAACCATATACAATGCTTAAAGAGAAGAGACCATGTCAATGGGAGAGAAAGCTAAATTCATCTCTCAAGGAATTCACTGCCACTAATTAAAAATAAATAAATAGATGAGCCACTGATTTAGTCTTTACTCTAAACTCATAAAAGTCAATAAGCATGTTACTTCAGTTGGTACTTACTTTGGTCTAAAATATTCCTAATATGATGCCTACCAAGTAGACATACATTGCAACTGTAGGATATAATACTTTTTCTCAACACATTCAAAATTATACAAAAAAAATAAACAAAACAAAACAGAAACTCAACAACATTTTACCCAGACAAGCAGACACTGTCCACCCCTAGACACATGGTACTACTAATAAACAATTATGGCCACAATAATTCATGCAACTTTTAGTACAACAGGCATGGGAAAAACAACTATAGCATATACACGAAGTCAAAGAGCATAATTTTCATTTTCTTATCAACTTATTGAGAAGAATTCCGTCCAAAACCAAATAAAATTACCTTCCTTACAAAGTCATAATAAGTCAAGCAACCGGAATCCAGGTTATTATCAACCATATACTTAAAAGCATGCAGTTCAGGAACCAATCAAGAAAAACATAAATAACAACCAACAGAACATAAACCAATCAATATACTCATCATATGATTGTCACTGATCCTTCAAACTCATAGACAAACCAAAAGCAAGTCACTGTCTAAGAGTGAGTCACCAAAATTTACATGTTACTACAAAATCCAGACTCGAATGACAATCATTTGACAATTAGAAAAATGAAATAATATAAATATTCATAAACTTAAACCCGAAATGGCGTAAAATACAAAGCATACCTGTTTGGCCATGCTACAAGCCTTATCAGACTGATTGAGAATCTCATAGTAGAACACTGAGAAGTTCAGAGCCAGACCCAATCTTATGGGGTGAGTTGGTGCCAGATCCGCCATAGCCACATCCTTCCCAACAAAAAATCAACACCCAAAACATCAGATTTCAATTTCAAATCAACTCCACCCAGTCAGTCGCATACATATACTCACTCATTCAAAACATTTCAACCCTAATTCTTCCAAATTCAAACTTCATTTCGACTTCTCACTCCTCCAAATCAAAAATTAAACCCCAATTAAACTCACAAAGCTCACCAATTCAACGCTTCCGCTCCGTAAATTACGAAATTTAAAGTCTCTTTTTTACAGTTTACTCAAACCCCAAAACTACAAGTCAATTAGTCAAACCTCACTACCAGATTCAAAATCCCTAAAATTGACCACAAAATCGAATAATCTAAAGCAATTGAAACGGCGTCGTTTAGGCGTTACCTGAGCAGCCTTGTAGGAGAGCATAGTGTCCTCAGCGGCGGCCTTCCTCTCCTCAGCCGACTTGAACTCCGCCAAGTAGCGGTGGTAGTCCCCCTTCATCTTCAAATAGAACACCTTTGACTCGCTCGACGACGCCGACGGGACCAGGTTGGAGTCCAAGATCTTCAAGATGCTGGCGCACACGTCGGAGAGCTCCGCCTCGACCTTGGATCTGTACTCCTTGACGAGCGCCACGTGGTCCTCGTTCTTGCGTCCCTCCTCCTTCTGCTCGATCGACGACACGATCCGCCACGCCGCCCGGAGCGACCCGACCACGTTCTTGTAGGCGACGGAGAGGAGGTTGCGCTCCTCCACCGTCAGCTCCGACGCCGGGGTGCACCCCACCACGAGCTTCTCCATGAACTGGACCATCTCCTCGTAGCGCTCGGCCTGCTCGGCGAGCTTGGCGAGGTAGACGTACTGGTCTCGGGTCAGGTTATCGGGGATGACGGAGGACGCCATTGGAGAACAAGAGAGAGAGAGTTGTGGGGTGAAAATGACCAGAGAAGAAAGGAGGAGAGAATATAAGAGGTGGGGGTGGTGGGGCCCGGGGAAGGATGGCCGTTGGATCTGAGAGTTGGTGGTGTCAGGATATGTGATTAGGCCGCTTAATTCCGGCAATAATTATTTGAGTTGATTACTTTCCCTTAATTAACCTATTTCGTCACAAACAATGAATTTCTTAACCTTTTCTAATTTCGTCAATATGCTTCTTCTTCTTTAAATAAAAATAAATAATAAATAAAAAAATTTGGATTGTTTGAGTTTGAGAATTTAGAATTATGGGGAAATGGTTTTTTTCTCTAAAATTATTTTTCTCATTTTGAAATTTAAAATTCATTCTTCATGGTTCTCGCAACGTTGTTGAATCAAGTCTAGTTACGATTATGTTATGATTTGTGTAGTTTGAGGAACGATGTAAAAGATTGGTCGAGTTGGTTGGTTTTAAGCGATCTAATGTTTAGGGTATCCTTGATGGCAGTAAGCATGGCGTTTTCATGGATCATGTCCTTGAGATGATGATGACAATATCAAGGTGGTCATAATGAAGTAGACATAGGATTAGAGGCTTCTGGGTTTGAGCATGACAGAATGACGACTCTTTAAGCATGACAACTAGTTATGTTATACGAGTTCAAACCTCACTTGTGTTTTGTTATGATCAACAAGCCTTGAGATGGTTGCTTGCTTCGTTGTTTTAGGGCAATAGTTGTGTACATTTCTAAAAGTTTGATTGTAATAAAATGTATTTTTACTAATATTTAAACTTGTCACTGTAATTTCAATTTCTCATAAACAACACCGACAAACTTTATTGGTGTTGGTTAAACATCTTAACATAAGTCGACGAAAACTTCCTAGAATCTCAACCAAATTTGGCTTTATTTGCCTAAATTGGCCAAGTCTATATGGTGTCAATTAATCGATGATGACGCAAGTTTGACAAAACTCCCACAAAACCTTACCAAATTTTGTTGTGTGTGTGTCTATATATATATACATGATTTCTCAGCTGCGGACGTCTGCATTTATTCTTACGTTGTGGATTTCCACTTTACACTCACTTTTTAATCGAATTTTCACATCTCCACCGTCTAGTATTTAGATACTATTGTATAGATCATCTCTGCAAAATTTCAGCTAATTTGGTTACCATTAAGGCACTCGAAACTGCGTTTTTCTGTTACAAACATGAACGGTTCAAGTTCGACAGAATTATGTTCATCCATTAGTTTAATCAAGTTTGAGTGCCTTAATGGTAACCAAATTGGCTGAAATTTTATAGAGATGATCTATACATTAGTATCTAAATACTAGACGGTAGAGATGTGAAAATTCGATTGAAAAGTGAATGTAAAGTGGAAATCTGCACTATAAGAATAAATGCGGACCTCCGCACCTGAGAAAGGGTGTGTGTGTGTGTATATATATACGCACATATAAATGTTCTGAAGTAGACGTCCGCATTGGGCTTAAAGTGAAAAAGTCCCTCCGTTCTCTACCGGACGGCTCCGACGACGGCGTGCCTCCACCTGAGCGGACACCAAAGACATCCCTAATCACTTTCCCTTGCCGGCGAGTCCGCCGAATACCAGTATGCAGCCGAGATCGATCTTGTCTGAAGTTTTGGGCGGAGGTTGCTACCCAGACCTTCAAATTGATCTTGCCGGCAAAGGGAAATGATCAGGGATGCCTTTGGTGTCCGCTCAGGTGGAGGCGCGCCATCGTCGGAGCCGTCCGGTGGAGAATGGAGGGATGTCCATACTTTAAGCCCAGTGTGGGCGTCCGCACCAGAACGAGCCTGTACACATACACACACCATCCATTCATTTCATGCATGATGTTGTCACTTTTTACAAGTATTTAGAGAGTTCGGTGCCTAGAATTGTTGACTAGAACGAACTATAATAACTACGTGATTTCGGCTAGTCTTGTGTGCTCGATGCCTAAAACTGTTGGCTATAACGAACTAAAATAACTGCATGATTTTGGCTAGTCTTGTGTGCTCGATGCCTAAAACTGTTGACTATAACGAACTAAAATAACTGCATGATTTCGGCTAGTCTTGTGTGCTCAATGCCTAGAACATTACACCCTATACAATATTAACATTATTTTGTTTTTCTTCTTTTACCTATTTAAATATCGAATTTAATATGTGCATGGAGTCATGGACATAATGATATTGTCATTCCGATTCATCCTAATTCGCATTAATTAACAGCTATATTATGAGAATTCATGACCTTAAAAGTCAAATTTTGAATTAAGTTTAGAAATTTGTCTTCTTTTTTTTTTATAAATTTGAAATTTGTCTTTGGAATATGGTTAATAGTCGATTTTGCGATTATTTTTTTCTTTCATGAAAGAATAGCACAATATTTTCATTTAACCAATCTTAATGGGTGCATTATAGGCAAACAAGAACCGATCAAAGAAAATATCAAAAATTACAAAGACCATGAGTCAAAGAGGCTCAAACCATACTTAGAAAACTCCTCATGAAAGTCTCTACAAACAACCCTGGTAAACAATGACAATATAAAATTATAGATTGTGTCATCTTTCGTACATAAATAACAAAACAGGTGCAACGAGTGCTGATCAGTTAATTTACAACAGAAAATGGGTGGTGTTATTTATTTTATAGGGGGTATAGCAAAATTGGGTGTACGGATAACATCATCCCATAAAATACTAAGGATCATACAATTTAGTCTTTCAAAACACACAAGCACCGTAACTAGGCTATTTTTTATAATAAAATTAAATATCATGTTAATATATCGAAAAAAACAATAGGCTGAGCACACATAATGGAGCTGAAGAAATTCAAGTGAAATCCCTTCCATAAAATAATTTGATCTATTTACAACTTTTGATTTTTAGAGAAATTTTTGTATGGACGACACCACGACTTAGTTGTATTTAAAACGATGAAAAACGTCGTGTATTCAACTAGATAAAAAAAAATTAAAAAAAATAGTCAAAATTTGGGCCCGGTCTAATAGACAAAACCTTCCCAAGGCCCAAAAATGGCGAGAAGACTCTCCTTCTCAACACACTCCACTTACTTCACGAGCTCTCTTGCCAATCCCAGACCGCTCCGACCGTCGGCGACCCACTTCAGCCGCTGAGCTCTTTCTGGGTACGTTTTTATTCTGATAGCTTTTCATTCTCAATATGCTTTCATAGGTAAAGTCAGTTGTAGTTGCTATTATGAGTGTTGTTTTCAATTTCTAACTCCCTTTAGGCCTTGTGATTGGTTTGTTCTGGGAAGAAGCTAGTCATTTCATATTGTTGTTTTGGCATCAATTTTTATATGAATGACACGTAATTAGACATTGTTAATAATTTGGTGGATGATTCAGATGGAACAACCTAGTATTCAGGGCGAGAATGAGACTCCAAAAAATTAATTTAGGTTTGCAAACTGAATCAATCAATGGCTTCCCTGTGTGTAGGAATCCTATATCAGATTAGCCAAGATGAAGTCTTTTCGCATTAATCTTTTTCGATTAAATGCAGTTTTTTGGTGTATGTTTTGCAAGGTGTGGTTCATTTTAGATCATCTATTTAAGATCCTCATCCTCTTCAGATTGCAGGGCCCTATTAAAACAGCTGTAGTTTTCATGAATCTAAGGAGAGTTCATTTTAGCTGGCGTCGTTGGTTTGCTTCCTCTCCGTCGACAATCTCATCATCTGTTTCATGGATCTCTCCTCTTAAGTTATCAAAACTCAATGCTCACCAACCAGATCCCCCTCCTGATACAAGGACAGAAGCTAGGAGGAAGTCAAAATATATTTCTCACAATGCTGCCATCAACTTAATCAAACGTGAGAGAGATCCACAACATGCGTTGGAAATATTTAACATGGTCTCAGAGCAAAAGGGTTTCAACCACAACAATGCCACCTATGCAACTATCCTCAATAAGCTTGCTCAGTCCAAGAAGTTCAAGGCTGTTGATGCAGTTCTCTATCAAATGAAATATGATACCTGCAAATTTCATGAGGGTATATTCCTTAATCTCATGAAGCATTTTTCAAAATTTTCTATGCATGAGAGAGTGCTTGAAATGTTCCATGCTATCCAGCCAATAGTTCGGGAAAAGCCTTCTCTCAAATGCATTAGTACTTGTCTAAATCTGCTCATTGAAGCGAATCAGGTTGATATGGCCCAACAGTTTCTCATGCATTTGAAGAAGAGTCTTAACTTGAAGCTGAATACATGCATTGCCAACATCTTGGTTAAGCACTATTGCAAAAATGGGGATCTTGAATCTGCCTTTGAAGTTGTGAAGAACATGAAAAAGTCTAAGCTCTCCTATCCTAATTTGATTACTTATTCAACACTAATTGATGGTCTATGTCAAAGTGGAAAACTGACAGAAGCAATGGACATGTTTGAGGAAATGATCTCGAAGGAGCAAATATTGCCTGATGTCCTAACATACAACATTTTGATGAAGGGGTTTTGCTGTGCTGGGAAAGTTGATAGGGCGAGGAAGATATTGGATTTTATGAAGAGCAAAGGATGCAACCCAAATATATACAATTACTCAACTCTGATGAATGGATTTTGTAAAGAGGTACGGTTGAAAGAGGCCCAGGAGCTTTTGGATGAAATGAAGAGCTTTGGTATAAAACCAGATACAGTTGTCTACACTACTTTAATTGATTGCCACTGTAGGACTGGTAGAGTTGATGAAGCGATAGAGTTGCTCAAAGAAATGAAAGAAAGAAGGTGCAAAGCTGACACTGTGACTTTCAATGTCATACTTGGAGGATTATGTAGAGAAGGTAGAATTGAGGATGCTCTTAAGATGCTGGACGAACTTCCTTATGAGGGTATTTATCTAAATAAGGGAAGCTACAGAATTGTGTTGAATTCCCTGTATCAGAAAGGTGACTTGAACAAAGCTAAAGAGTTGTTGAGATTGATGATGGGCAGGGGTTTTGTACCACATTATGCAACTTCAAACGAGTTGCTAGTTAGCCTTTGTGAGGCTGGAATGACAGATGATGCAACTACGGCTTTGTTTGGATTGGTGGAGATGGGATTCAAACCGCTGCTTGATTCCTGGGCTTTTTTTGTTAAATCAATTTGCAGAGAAAGAAAGCTGCTGCCTGCGTTTGAACTGCTCGATGAATTAGTTAATGAAGAGTTCGGTTAACCCCAATATGGATATAAGATGCTACAGAAAATTCAAATCATTGGCATGCAAACCCACAGATGAAGATACTGATACTTCAAGAGAAAATTATGAAATGGAAGCGCCGTTTTCATCTGCGTTGTGACCTGGACCTCCAATCTGGTGAAGGGAAAAGCCGGTACTCACGCTATCTTAACCCAGTATGTCTGACATTATAGAGTTAGAATGCTCATTTTAAGCCAGTTTTCGAGGTCAAGTTAAGCTTGATGTTAGCAGAAAAGAATGTAGAAAGTGTAGATATGGAAAATGCAAAACACCAAGCTCTCTCTCTCTCTCTCACACAGTAGGAACAAGACTTATGTGTTGGTTTTTTTTATTATATTTTAAAGATCCAAAACTACTACTACTATTATTATTATTATTATTATTATTATTATTATTATTATTATTATTATTATTATTTTGATAGTGTCAAAAGGTATGTCTTTTATTTTCCCCAGAGTCATGTTTTTTGGAACAGACATGAAGAGTATATACTGCATAACTCTTCCTGAGTGAAGTATATACGCTGAACTCTCTTCTTCTTCCCTGTTCTTCTTCCTCTTCCATTGACTCTCTTCTCTACATCATTCACTCTCTGTTGTGATATCGGTCAAATGTATGTCAATGAACCCCAAAAGAACACAGCAAACCAAGAGAAACAACCATAGAGATAAGACACAAAGAACACAGATTTAAGATGGTTCAGCAAAACTTTTGCCTACATCTACCAGCAGAAAACACTAACACTATATTAATAATGAGTACACTAGAAAGAATAAGAAAACAAGAACTCTCTCACTTCTTTTCCTATCTCTCTCCTCTGCCCTCTCTCACCTCTAACCGAGAATGAAACACACTTTGCGCTTTGTCTCTGCGTTTCAAAACCCTAGAGCTGAACCCCTCCTTATATAGCCATAAGGATCTTCAGATCTCTTTACCAAATAGGAAATCTTATTCTTATTAGTGGTAGGCAACAATGCCACATTCTTTCTCTGTAATCAACCAAGATTACACGTATACTATCATCAATAAGGATATCATTTCCTTATTGGAACACCATACTCTAAGACGAAACATCTTAAGAAAAACACATGGGCTGGAAACCCAACACTCTCTACTCTGGGCAATTGATAAAAGCTTGACATCCCCGTTTACCGTGAACGTGTTAAACGAATTAGACTTCTTGTGAGGTGTAAGGGTTGTATATTGGAGTGCTTAGAAAAAACACATGGGCTGGAAACCCAACACTCTCTACTCTGGGCAATTGATAAAAGCTTGACATCCCCGTTTACCGTGAACGTGTTAAACGAATTAGACTTCTTGTGAGGTGTAAGGGTTGTATATTGGAGTGCTTAGACGACCGCCAATACCTACACAAGGGGAGGTGTCTATCGCTTTAGGACAACGACATCGTGCCTCCTTTGGATTCTCACAGGGCATACTTCTTCTTTGGATTCTCACAGGCCAGATTCTCTAACCCTTTCTCTTATTTATATATGTGATTATTTGGCTGTGTTTTTTGGATTCTCAGTGTGCTAGCAATATATATCTAATCTCTCTCTTGTTCTAGTATATAAGATGACAAACTTAGATCAAGAAGCTCTTAGTGTCAAACCTGAAAAATATAGTGGACACCATTTCCGTAGATGACAAAAACAATTGAAATATTGCTTATATTTGTTTGTTATCTGGTGCATACATATAAGCATTAGCATTTTGCATCTGTACACCTGTGTTGACATTGGCTGTGTTTTTTGGATTCTCACAGTGTGCTAGCAATATATATCTAATCTCTCTCTTGTTCTAGTATATAAGATGACAAACTTAGATCAAGAAGCTCTTAGTGTCAAACCTGAAAAATATAGTGGACACCATTTCCGTAGATGACAAAAATAATTGAAATATTGGCTATCTGTTCTTGGATTTATGTCTGCCATTGAAGGGCATGATCCAAACAAACCATCATCTTCTTGGTTTAGCTAAGAGGATATAGAGTATCATTGCTATAATAGAATTTTAAGTGCATTGTCTGACCATCTTTACGATGTGTGTCATTCTACAACATCCACAACCAAAGAACTTTGAGATGCATTAGAGACTGAATATGGGATTGTGGATGCTGCAATTGATAGGTTTACTGTCTCTAACTTTAATAGTTATAAGATGGTTGAAACCAAATTTGCAGGTGACCAAATCCATGAGTACCAAGAACTTTTAAGAGGTATAGAAAAGAAAGGAACCAAGTTCAGTAAGGACTTTTAAGTGCCTTGCCTTATTGATAAATTTCCTCCATCTTGGAATAAATATGCTGAGCCTCTTAGGCCTAAACAAGGAGAGTTCACCCTCCGTCAAACTATGAATTCCCTTAGAATAGAAGAGAAACAAAGGGTCGATCAGAAGGGAAAAGCTGAGAGTACCCCTGTTGTGAATTTTGTTGTGGGAAATAGAAACCATAATCAAAATAAGACTAGATTTCACAATAAAAATGGGAGAAATAACTTTCAGCCTAGGGGAATGAACTTTAAGAACAATAGAGCCAACCATAACAAACAGTCCTAAAAGTCTAAGGATCAAGGGAGAGAAAAGATGTCTTGCTTCGTTTGTGGGAGGACCAATCATATGGCAAAGAATTGCTTCTACAAAAAGACTGAGGAGATCAAGTCTCAAGCAAATCAGAATGGTCCAAAAGCTCAAGTAAATATGATAGTGGAGCAAGAGTTCTCTCAACCGTTATTCAAGTATGATCTTTCAGTCAATTTTACTTATGAAAGTAAAACTTGGTGGTTTGATTCTGGAACTAACATACATGTGTCTTGACCATGATTCTTTTAAAACTTATCAGAAATCGAGTGGAGGACGTGTAACTGGTTTCAACATGAACTCAGTAGCACAAGTGTATGGAATTGGAGACATAGACTTGAATATGGCATCTGGAAAAATCTTAGGCTTAAAGAATGTGCGACACATACCCACAACCCTTAAGAATTTAGTTTGTGGTTCTGCTCTAGTGGAACAAGGTTATAGAGTTATATTAGAATCAAAGAAGGTTGTAATAACCAAAAATAATGTATTTATTGGTAAAGGTTTTATTTGTGAAGTATTGTTTAAATTAAATTTATATCAAGATGTTGTTTCTGCTCAAGTTTTTAATGTTGAAACTTGTAGTGTTTGGCATGGAAGATTAGGTCATGTAAATATGATTAAAATTAAGAAAATGATGTATCTGAACCAAGTTCCTAAATCAAACATAGACCTGAAACACAAATGTGAAATTTGTGTCCAAGCCAAGCAAGCCAAGAAACCCTTTAAGTCTGTTGTTAGAACAACCCAGATCCTAGAGCTTATACATAGTGATGTTTGTGATTCAAATAGGTCACCTACTAGAGCTGGAAATAAATATTTTGTTACCTTCATTGATGATTGTTCTAAGTATTTTTATGTCTATTTGATTAAGACAAAGGATGAAATATTCGATAAGTTCAAAGTTTATAAAACTGAAGTAGAGAATCAGTTAGAAAATAAAATTAAGAGATTGAGGTCTGATAGGGGTGGTGAATACACTTCAAATGATCTTATTGACTTTTGTGAAGAGCATGTAATAATACATAAAGTAACACCACCCTTTAAATAGAGTTATTGTTAAAGACAATGATGAAACTCCTTATGAAATTTGGAACAGATTTTTCGTCGGCTAAAGTATTTTTTCTGGTAGTGTGAGGCTGAATGGATTAAAGATTTTGTAACAACAAGGCTGTGATAGAGTTGGTAAAGCAGAAATATTCAAATAGAAAGACGAACAAACATATCCATGCATGTTAGATATAAATCAGTGAGAAAATTGTTAAATAAAGAAGTTGTATCTTTAGAGCAAAAGTTTGGCGAGAGAACACTTTCCTAACCTAATTTCTAAGTGCACTATACAGGCACTTGTTCGATAAGTACAGAAGTTATCAGATCCTTGAGCATGCCATGCTGAGTAGTATAACCATCTTCATACTTGTAAACAACATCCATAACACATGCAAAATTAAGAATTCGAGTCAGCAGTGGCCTTGAAACATCATTAGGGACCAGGAACGATTCGTTTATGTCCTTCCATGCGTCACTCACTTTACTACGCAATTCGATTATTGTTTCTTCTTCTGTGGCTCCAAATTCTTTCATGTAGCACTCCACAGCTGATGCAACATGTCCTCTCTTTTGCTCAAACTACAAATGCAGAGACATAAGTACTTGATGATGAAGATTAAAATGCAGAGATTGAAATAGGTGCTGTAATCATATATAGGAGAAAATTATGTGGTATAATTGTGTATGGAGGTACCTTGTGAGAAACCAAGTCGTCCATAAGTCGGGCAACTACTGCAGACCCTTTCACAGATTTGGGATAAGTGGCCAACCAGTCAAATGGGTCTCGTGTAGTAATTTCTTCCATGGTAACAAAAGTGGTGGTTATAAGCAGTGGATAGCCTGAGGTCAGTGATGATAGGGCTATATATTCATCCATTGTCGGCATGTATTTCTGGTGGAACCATTTGGCTTCAAGATAGTAACTTCTAGCTTGCAGTTTCATCTATATAGGACACAACCATGACCAACTCAAATTATAATTTCTCACTAAACAAAAACGTTTTTCTTTTACCGTAAATTAAACTGTGTGTGTGGCTGTGAATGTGTGTATCTGTACTCAAACGTAATGGATGTCTCGAACTTACAGCTTCTCTGGCATAGTGGATCAGATACAACTTCCTCTCCTTTGCAAGCTCTTCTTCAACTTCAGTATACACGTCTAACAGTGCCTTATAACAGACTTTCATATAGTTTGGCAGTGCATCGATGACACGAATATCCCACCTAATCATATTCATATATTAACGTAAATAAATTTAGCCAAAACATACTTTATTGATGAACCCTAGATTATTATTTTGATGAAATTAACTAGTTCTAGCTAGCTTCAATTTCAATACTGCTTCTTCACTATTGGACGATCGATCAAGTTTAGACAAGGTAGCTGCAAATGAAAAGTAATTTCAGATTGGTAATAGATCGTAACCTCTCAATAGCTTCAGTAAAGAGCTCTAGTTCTTCGAGTGTGCCATACAAGTCATAAATGTCATCGAGAATGGAGGTCAGGGCAGTAACTTTGCATAAAGTCCTCCTAGCAAAGGCATATTCAGGTTCAAAGCAGATTGATAAAGCCCAGCAGAAGTAAACCTCAGTAACTCTATCTCTTGTAAACGGCAGCTCGTTTCTCACATCCAAGTCCTTCCACCACCTACAATCAAATTACATTATGTAATTGTTACAAAAATATATCATTTATATATCTATCTAGTAGATACGTACATATGGACGTGGTTTGATGGTTAATTAACCTTGTAATTTCACAAAGTTCTATTTGATGAACTTGCTGCAACAGGTTGAAATCCAACTTGGCAAATGTCAGGAGAGTTTCATTATGTGAATCAAATTCGTGGTAGATCGATAAGTAATATCTTGCTTCCACCCTGATGATGCCCTTTCGAAGTGGCTGTTTCAAGGAATGAGTTACTTGTTTTGAGAGTGAGTGGCTTAAACTGTGTTTGATCGACTCAAGATGAGTGGTGGTGAAGGCTAGTGCCTCCTCGAGTATGTCTTCTCCGTGTATCCTGAGATGTGTGGCTTCGTACAAGCTTAATAGTCCTGATACATCACTCTGAAGAGTTTGCTTAAATGTCTGATCATTTCCTTCCTTGAACTTATTGAATATATCTGCATCACCAGCCAATTCATTAGCCGAGCCACTACATATCATGGACTTTATTAGGTGAGAGAAACAGACATACGAGTTTAAGCCCGAGTTCATTTCCTTAAATTAATGGACAACTTACCGCAAGAAACATTATAACCTTGTTGTCTAAGCAACCGAAAACGTAAAGCAGTAGTACAAAGATCATCATCATTTGCCATATCACTACCGTGAGTGGTCTGATAAATTTGTTCTAGAACTTCGTCAATCTCATTTTCAAAATGATAGGACACTCCTAGGCGCTGAATGTCATCAACTAAGTTCAATTTTTCTGAAGGCTCTTTCACCGGAACCATTAGCATCATTTTCACTTGTCTTTTAAGTTCTTGGAATTGTTGCTTGTGACTGAAGTCCACTTCCTACCAAGGCAATTTCAAGAAAAGAGAAACTGTGTTAAAATCAAACCGGTTCACACACTTATAGTAGCTCTAATTTTTAAAGTTCACTATATAGAGGGAAACTTCAAGAAAGAAAAACAGTCTGATCAGATGGGTGAAAATCAAAACAACACATGCTCTAATTGTATAAATATACTACAGGAATTGCTATATATCTTACCGCCGTAGCGTAAGAGAGAAAGTGATCTCCCCAAATGCTTGGAGTGTAATTAGCTGAAGGCCTGGCATTTGGCCTTTGAGATTGAGATGCTAAAACTTGAAGAGACATCTTATCACCAATTCAATACTGAGTCCAAAGTTTTCCAATGAATGGCTAGCTTGTATGAGTTGATGAAGAACGGTGTAAGTGCTACCATGCTAATTTATAATAGAATAGCGTCATGCAGATACATGTAATCAAGTAGCACTAATGGACTTATGTAGGGTCGTATAGTTCTCCACAACATGTATCATACCAGAAACGTTCTTCACAATATGTACAATTCTCAACCACAAATAGGACACCCAGAAATCAATGGACTTTTCTCCGTCCCACAAGAGAAGAAAAGGTTGTGGGGGTGTTTCTGTACTGGGATATAGACTGATGAGGGCTGAGGCATCGGTCTTTTGAACAAGTTTCGTTATATTTTTCATACACAAAACGTGCAGGTTTCAATAACATTCACCTGAGCAAGACAGCTTTCTCGATCAACACTACGTATGTGCTGAGTTTAGATAGGTTGATTACTAGCATGCAACCAAGAGTAACTAATTATCAGCAATGAAATTATTGTTGAGAGCCTTAATGTCTAATAAATCAGTTTTTCAACTATGTTGCAGCCGAAAAAATAATCGAATAACACTTAGCTTCACCCTATCATTAGGCTGCAACAACCATTTGACGAAGTAAGGAACTTAGTGCCCACCAAGAGCAGATAAAACACTTAGAGTACAACTGTGGCTTGGTTGGTTAAGATGTTTAACTGACAATTTTGAGATCATGGGTTCAAACCTCACGACATATGTAGGATGTGTGAGTTATTAATAAAAAAGCTTTAAAAAAACAAAACAAAAACACTTAGAGCGCACAGACCGCCACGAAACCCTTCAAGCCCTACACACCTATATGGTTTCTATCTTATTGTCAGTGTAAGAATGTCAAACATTGTGAACATTGAACAAATTATCCATAGAAAATGCATAGGTTAATGATTTATTATTATATATAATAGCTAAAGGCTAAAGGATACGTTAGATTATGGAGCAGCAAATATGCATGACATAAATAGTAAACCCGTGACGTAATTTCAAGTCCACAGTTTCTTTGGTTCACTTTACTCATGTTCACTCTGCTTTGTAGAGGAAAGTAAATTAGGTTAATGGGGTAGCCTCCACGGCTCCACACTAGGTGACTAGGACCATGCTTGGCTGGATCATCTATTGCAGGATTTGGAACAAAGCCGACGGGATATTGATAGATAAATTACATTACTTAATATTGGAAATTAATTTAGGTGTAGTGGAAATTCATATAGAGGGACATCCAAACTAGCTAATATGTGTTAAAAGACCTTTTTTTTTCTTTTTTCTTTTGAGAAAGATAAATATATGTGTCCGGATCAATTGATACTTTTTTTTTTTACACTATTTTTTACATTTGTTTTTATTTTTTAGATTTAAGTAGATCTATGATTTAGCAAGTGACATGATATCAATATCATTTCCAAAGAAAAAGATAAATATATTCACTTTTTAAATATATTTAGGTAAACTATTTTCCTTCAAAAGCACAAATAAAGAAGAAATTACACGATTGAACTCCATCTTCTTCTTCTTGAAGAAAAGGAGAAGAACTGTGTGATATATGGATGTAATTCATGAACCAAATTAAGACAAAAAAATAGTAATCAATTAACCAAATACATGAATCATAGCCTTTTGCTTCTCTATGAGATATTCTAAAATCAAAGAATTGGTCTGATCATTTTCTATATCCGATCCCTAATATCATTGCAGAGGTATATATGATCAATTTCAATCGATTGGATTCCTATTCAGTTGATTTGGTTGCTAGTTAAAAGAAAGATTAATATATTGTGGAAGTTGAATTTGATATGGCCAATGCATTTTTGTTATTGTCGTAGACATTCTTTAGAATTTTAACCATGTAAATAGATAATTTCTGTGTTTTTCTATATAGAAATAAAAGTTTGTTTAAGTAAATTTATATTTCATTTTCAATTATGCAAAATAATATTGGTGTCGTGTCATGTCACTTGTCAAATCATACGTAAAGTTAATAACAACTATTAGATCTACATAAATCCAAAAGATAAAAACAAGTGTAAAAAAGAGTGACAAAAAAATGTCCATTGTTCTGGACCCTAAATCTATATAAAAATAACTAAACCATTATAACCATGAGAGATCTCAATGGTGGACAGCAAGTCTACACACTTCTCTCTACCCACATATCAGCAATTACAATAAACATGAACCGAAAATGTCCAAATGTAACCTACTCCTAACCCCATCTAGAAGCCTTGATACCTCCTTACAGCCAACCTTAAGAAAAAACAACCCCACCAAACATTATACACCAAACTGCCAGCATACATGCAAGGACAACCTCCTCATTACGTTGACACTAAGAAAACACCAATGATAACGTCAATAGTCCTTGGACAAGACACCAACTATGGCCCAACCAAAACCATCAACCAAAACTAAAACCCTCGCCCAAAGGGGAGGGACAACAGAAACAAAACAGAAACTAAAACAAAAAAATAACAAAAAATAAAACCTAAAAAGACCCAAAACCTGGGCCCAAAAAGAGCTCAGGCCCAAACCCTCTACTGGATCTCAAAGGATGCCCACTTCTGGACCCGGCCCAAAAGGCTTCCTCCTTGCTGCTCTCATCCGATCCGCCGGCTCGCCACCCGATCACCACAATCTACCACAATCTACCCTTCAAACTCTCACCGCCATCCCATCCGCCTCACCTCCTGCACGAGACAACACAGCAATATCAGCAGACAGCCTCTTTCGCACCACCACCACCAGCCTCTAGGGGCCTGGCCACCCACGATCTCCCGTCCGACGGCACAAAAGGAAAAAAAAAATGTGGAACCCTAGGAGCACCGAGTTTTGTAGAGAGAGTTAAAAGACTTGAAATATAGGTTAAACAGTAAACTACAAGAAATACTCCCAACTTTAGGTGGTCGTCGTTCCAAGACCCAATAAAACAACAAAGGACAATGAAATTTAATTTAGGAAAACACTATTTGCACGTTCCAGATCCCATTCCAACTGACCAGTCATATGTTTTTACCATCTATAAGATGGACAGCAGATATTCACAGCAGGTGAAATGAGCCACTCGAGAACCCCAGTCACTTCTTACTAGAAGTGTTTGAAGATGAAATCCGTTCCAAAATCACTTTCGAATTGCTAAAAGAACAATGCAAAACCCACCATGACAGCCATCATCTAGAACGACGCTGTCAACTGGGTATAACATCAACAATCTATCATGTGCAAGCAGGTGCCTCCTGCCAGGCATAGCCATTGAATATTTCATATCGAATGGATAAGCATTACAAAGATTATACAAACACTACTCTACAAGAGAGGTAACATAGGGGAGGTATAAGCCACCGAAAAGTGATGGTGATATCCTTGTTCTCTCTATTTATACATTAGGGTATGATGATGGTAACCCCTGAATACATCTAAGACACCGATCCTTTTACTCAACTAAGCCACTTGCAGTCTCAGCAAATATGTGCCATGCCAAAATGGGTCCTTGTCCTCAACTATGCCACATCTCTAAAAAGGATGTTTGTGCAAACTGTTGATTACCAAATGGAGTGCCTTATCCCAAGGCCATTGCATGTCAATATAAGACCTTTGTAGCGGTTCAGATACTCCTGCAGAACACAAACCAAAAGTTAAAGGAAATCAAGTGTAAGTAGGAAAACGTACAAGCAGAAACAAATAAATATTTGACGGCGAATAAGGAGAAAAATATCTTACAGTTATGTTATAATCATAGACATAAAGCATCCCTTGCTTGTCATATTCTCTTCTCTTAGCTGGGTCACTCAAAACTGTATGATAAAGTCAAAATACACGGGTTAGATTCAAATCATTTGTCCACATTAGATTCCAATCATTTCCCCATCTTCTTACTTAGGTCACTCTTTCGCATCTCGCTGTTTATTGTTTCACAACAATTACAATTACCAAATAGACACTTCAAAAAACAACTTGAGTAACTAACCATTCAATCATCTTTGGAACTAATAATTGGTGATGCAGCATAATTTTTTTGCGAAGGCAATGACCCACTTGTGGAGCAACCAAAACACTTTGATTAAAGATAATACATGGAAGCTAAGTTCAATTTGGGAGTCATAAAGGAGAAATAACATAGTGCATTAGGAAAACAAGGTAGCTAATGCTGGAGGCTTAATTCAGCTCAAGTTTAATGTCACTTCATCGAGCCTCAGTTGTTTTCTTCGGCCATTACATATTCTCTATGGTAGCATAACAAATACTTAAAACCCGCGCATAATCATATATCAACCAAATGTAATTTTAAATCTCCCCCTTCAGTCTATAATGCCAGCTATTCACACTATATAGCACTTCAGTCATATCATTATTAGCATCAAGTTCGAACTAGTATGTCACAACTCACAAGTAATCAAATCTCGTATGACTACTGCATACTGATGTTTTAACAAGTCCCACATCATTTGATCAGCAAAGACAATCACGCGATACAGATTATAGAGCGGATAGCATAAATAACATATATCTGAAATCTTAAGGATGATCCTGCATAACAAAAACTTGCCAAATGCCAATCATATAGCCACCTCCCTGGCTTTTCTAAGCACTCAAACTTCACATCGGGTGAACCAATGTTAATATGAAAGCACATGCAAACAAAGATAACGTTCTTGGGTTTCTATCAGAATGCATCAAAGCAGATATTAGTTGAAAGTGTGCTTAGGCCATCAAAACTACGTGACACATTTTCTTCTGAGATGACAACTAAGTGAGAAAGATCATAACTATTCAGCATTGCATGTAATACTAGCAAGGCTGCATTCACACAGAGAACTAATCTCAATAACTACTGCCTCAATCATGCTTATTTTGATGAACAAGCTATGATATACATATGCTCACATTCAAGGTTCCTACTGCAATGATGTAAAAATTAGTTCTTCAGTCCTATACATCCAAAGCCACAGAAATAAAGGATAGAAGAAAAGAGAAAAAACAAAAAAGCAAACAAATTAATACAGAAGTGGCCGCATTAGTGAACCCATAAAGCCTATAATAAAGTAGTATCATCTAGCTTCCCAAATCCTTTGATAGGTATGCCACTAGAAGTCTAAGAAACACATTGTTAACAAGAAACTCATTAACTCCAGCATTAACTCCAACATCAAGTTACAGTCTACGGATCTAAAACTGAAACCTTCATCACATAAATGGTAGGAATTTTGGACCATGGAATGTTTGTTGCAACACACCAAACTCATACCCACATTCTCTACCAACAATCTTCCTGACAATCTTATCAAACCCATACAAGCAAGACCCGGCTCCCACATCTTACCACTAAAAACTCATCAATACTTCACACAAGAGTCCCTTAACAATAGGTCATCAACAGCTACACAAGTAGTGGACTCCTTGGTAGATTTTGTAAACAGCCAAGTCAGACATAATGTAACCTCACAAGGCCCCTTCTTCAACATATGTAACTGCGAAAACCTAACCTAGCAATCCATTCTACTCTTCCTAGCCCAAAAAATCATATCTAATAACCAACTTTCCGATGAGTTCCGCAATCAAGACAAGAGTGTTTATGTGCACAAATGCACCCAGAATGTCTAAATCTAGCCCACAAACTAAGCACATCAAATAGGCTGCTCTTGTCTCAAAGCTTTGCATAGAAATTACAGACACACATAAACACAACCAGAAATCTATAAGCATAAGAATGTGAGTGACCTTGATATGCCTCGTTTATTTCTTGAAACCTGGAGGTGGAACAGTTCTGGTCTTTTTGCTTATCTGGGTGCCATTTCTGCAGTCAAAAAAACCCAAAAAGAATCAAACTTTATGAACTCCCACAACTTAAAAATCAATACTACAAATTCAAAATTCAAAATATTTACAAACCAGGGCGAGACGAATGTAATTGGAGCGAACGGTATCGTCGGTGGCATCATAATCCACTTCAAGAATCTTATAGTAATCCTAATCAAGCAAAGTATATCAATATTTTCATTAGCTGAAAATCAATATAAAAAAAAAATGAAGAAACAAGAACAGGAACAGGAACCCTACCTTGGGTTTCGAGAGCTCCGAGAAGAAATCGAACTTCAAGTGCGAATCTTGGTCGGTCTGTTGTTGTTGTGATTGTTCATCGGTGTCGGAGAAGCTGTTGTCGCCCCACTCGTCCCACATCATGGTTTGGTTTGGTGGTGTTGAGTTGGGTAATGGGTTTGAGTGAATTGAGGTGAAGAGATAAACTACGCACACAGTCTGAGGTGGTCCTCTGTGTTTCTGTGTGTCTATGGCCAACCGCAGACAGCGTAAAATAGCCAAATTTTGTTTGTGAGGAAAATAGCAAATCAACAGTCTACTTTTAAAATAAAATAAAAAAATCGTGGGATTTGTTTCGGTTTGTGGACTTTGAACCAGAAATATTAGGTTGGTGGGGATCTGGATACGTAATTCGGTATTAGGGAGGAAAAAAAGAGAGAAAAAGATCTCTACTATTTGGTATAGATTTTTGTAGGATATTTTTTGTTGTGTTTGATCTTTGTTTTCAGGGGTGTTTCGATCATTAGATGTAGCATTGCAATTCCACCCGCCACATTTTGCTTTTTAATCCCTGATTTGTTAGACAATTTTTTTTTGTTTCTTGGAGGATGATGTTCGAGTAATTCTTGTTTGTGACTTCATTTGTGTAAATACGACTGATACACATTTGGAAAGTCAGCTATAAACTATGTGTCCAAGGTAGTACAGAATATATTCCTCCTTTGTTACCATTCAATCCATCATGAAAGATGATTCAATATAACAAATATGAAGGAGGATGCCAATTTTTTCTTTCAGCAAATGGCAGTCTCCTCAAATCTCACTCTTTGATGTCTTTCATTGCATCAAATCCGCCGAGCTTTGGTAGGTGACAAGAGTTGTCCCAGGCTTCTGGAGTTGTAACGAGGAGAAAAAGAGAAAAGGAAAAATGATTGCAAATGTTTTCCTATCATCATGTGTCAAAGACTAAATAACACTAAAAACGAATGACCGGTTTTAAGAGACAATGAGCTTGAGACATATGTATCTCAAATGCATGTACTAAATTTTGAGTTTGCCTAAAGGGCTTAAATGATACCAAGTGAAAAAATTTGCATTTGTTTTTAGTCGGCCTATCACAATCCCTAAACAGTCGTCTTTTAGCTTAGGTTTAAACAATTTGGTAAATTGAAATGAAAAACTATGTTTTAAATAAAAACTATTAGCCATTGACACCGTGACTAAAGTGATCATGTTTGAGCCCAAAGAAAAATTTGGGTTGGAGACTAAGGAGTGTTCAATATCATATAGACCAATGTAGCCCAAAAATAAACACATGTTATTGGGTTTGCGTCGCTTTAAGGAGGAAATCGAAACCCTCTTTTTTTTTTTTTTTTTTTTTTTTTTTTTTTTTTTTTGAAACTGGGCAAAGGGTGCCCGATAGGTTGGAGAGGAAAACACATGTAACTTTAGTAGCGGAAACAAATTATGAAGTGAAAACCATGATTCATACGAAACCATGTTCAATATCATATGGACCAATATGGCCAAAAACAAACACATGTTATTGGGTTAGCGTCGCAATGTATGGTGGTTAACAAGGAAAACAACTAGTAGCAAAAAATAATTATGAAATGAAAACCATGATTCATAAGGAAAAAGGAATTGCAAAGCCTCTAACGTTGTGTTTGGATAAAATAATTTCAATTTCTATAAAAATTTTAAAATCATGAGAATTAAAATTTTATTATTTGAGAATTTCATTGTTTGAATTTCATGATGTAGAGTTTTAAAATAACAAAAATTTGTATTTAGGCTAACCTCAGTTAACGGAATTGACAAATGACACATATTTTGTGAGAAATTCAAGTCGGGAATTTAAGCTCGTAAATTCCACTATTATTTTTCAGTGAAAATTGTTAATTCTACGGGATAAAAATCCAAACGGGGGAAATAGTCATAAGAAATTGAGAATTCTTTATTTTTTATTAAATTATCGGGAATTCACCCGTATCCAGATATACTATTAAATGTATTCATGAAGGTTCAAGGGCTAAAAAATTTCTCCACAACTACAACGACAAAACATATCCAAGTCTTCCTCGAACTGAAACCTCAACACATCATTGAAACCCCTACGTCAAGAACCGCTCCTTAGTAACTATCCAACGTCAAGGACAACATCTTGGCAAACCATCAACCCTAAAGACAATTATTTAGCAAAACCAGTACTTTTGTCGATGCTTTCCTATATTGCTCTGCCCAATTCATGAGGTTAAGTATCAATATCGTGACCGCAATAGATCACGCCTTAAATCATTATCCGTAAATGGTGAATCTAGATAATCATTGAAGCGAGGTTTGTGCTCTCCTTGTTGACAAGCTTGAAGAAGAAAACATGTTAAGGACATCCCGTTCACCCCACGATGCTGGCACGCCCAGATCCGTAAAAAAAAAAAAAATTTGTTAAACCCAATCTTTGGATGAGCCAAATAATTCAAAAGTCATGATACAACATAAGATGTTTTTGTTTCACAATAGTCTCAAACTAATCATGAGGTAGACAGTGTTTCTAGATACATTAGAAATGCAACACGTTTTGATTTCTCTCGTTCAAAACTCAATTCAAATGAAAAAGTGAAACGTAATTTGTCGTAATAAGTAAACCGAACTTGGCATTAAAGTCTTCCATAATTTTGAGTAATGTATTAGTTTGTACTGCTTTTTACTAAAATATCAGTGACAATAATAAATGAGTCAATCCACAGTAACAAAAACCTTTGGTAAAAAGAGTAAAAAAATTTAAACCAGAGCGTGACAATTCTCGTTTTAAATCAGTTTAAAAGCGAAAGGCCTTCGTTTTTCCGCGAACGAATGAGAGTAACAAACTAACAGCTGCCCCTGAAGTGATGAGATGATGAGAGAATCGTGTGCCCTGACTCCATCTTCCTCTTTCTGTTTTAATCAAATACTCGTGAGTCGTGACTCTATGCCACGCCCCTCGTTATTCACGACCCTTGACCCTTCACCCCACCGGCGAGTCCCCGCCACCGGCGGACTCCCCTTGCTATTTCCGTAATTAAACCCCCAACCCATGCCCCTTTCCGTCATCTCCAACCGCAAAAAAAAAATACCAAATCAATGTGTGATGACAACTCCGCCCGCATAAATACAAGCCTTCACAAAAAGCCAACAGAATTTCAACTCCAACTCCTCCCCAGCACACAATAGAGCTCACACCTATGGAGGACTGACTCCAACTCCCGCCGCCAGATTTCTTTTGATTCCGATGGCTTCTATTTCCGGCATTTGCTCCTCCTCTCCCTCTCTCAAGCCGCGCCTCCGAGCGGCGGCGGCGGCGAGTCTGCTCCGCCGCCACTCCGTCTGGTTCCCCGTCCGGCCCAGGCCCGGCGATCGGAGCTTGTTTGCTGCTTCCGTGGCGCGGGAGGTCTCGGCGGAGCTGGCGAAGAGCGACGGCGGCGCTGTGGCGGAGGAGGAGAAGAAGAAGGTGCTGGAGAAGGATCCGAGGGCGCTGTGGCGGAGGTATCTGGACTGGCTGTACCAGCACAAGGAGCTCGGGTTGTATTTGGATGTGAGTCGGGTCGGGTTTACTGACGAGTTCGTTGCGGAAATGGAGCCCCGGTTCCAGGCGGCGTTTAAGGCCATGGAGGAGCTGGAGAAGGGAGCGATTGCGAATCCCGATGAGGGGAGGATGGTCGGGCATTACTGGCTGAGGGACCCCAAGCGCGCGCCGAACTCGTTTTTAAGGGTTCAGATTGAGAACACGCTCGAGTCGCTGCTTAAGTTCTCCGGCGACGTCGTCAGCGGTAAGGTCAGAATTGTAATTTCACAATGTCGTCTGTTATGGTTGTTGAAGAAAGTAACAGTAATGTTGGTGGACTGATTGAGGAAATGGTGGATGAGAAATTGCAGATTAAGCCGCCGTCTTCTCCGGCGGGGAGGTTTACTCAGGTGCTTTCGGTTGGAATAGGAGGCTCGGCACTCGGACCACAGTTTGTTGCTGAGGCATTGGCGCCCGATGTTCCTCCTCTTAAGGTACATTGATAAGTAGGTAGTGGGAAATTTATACCGGACAGCGATCAAACTGCGTATTTTGACATGTGTTTATTATTAACACATTTTTCTTTTCTTGGCAGATACGATTCATTGACAATACCGATCCAGCAGGAATTGATCATCAGATTGCGCAGCTAGGTGACGAGTTGGCTTCTACCCTTGTAATTGTGATTTCAAAGGTTTGAACCAACATTTTCTTTGCCATTTTATATGCTTTGATATGAAGTTACGAAAATTGTAGTAAACACTCCCTGTGAATAGGCATGATGTTGGAGCATGAAACATATCTAAAAGAGTAATAAACAACCTGCAAATTTATGTTACGGTATGGCGAACAATTTTAGTCATCCTCACTTTCCTTCCTGAGACTACTCTTAAGGACTTAAATATATGTTATGGAGATCCTAGAGGTACTTCTTTGCTAGTAGCATTATTGGGATTAGTTCTCTTAATGCTTCCCTAATTTTAACTTAGGAACTTATTCAGGGAACCCATAGAGAATGCTCTACCCTCAGTTTAAAGACATATTACCCTTAAAGTGTTTGGTAACTGAGAGCTGAACTGAGAATAGATGAAGGCCTGTTGTACACAATTATGTCTGATTTTGTATTCTGTAAATTGTGTTCTTGCTTATCATGTATGCACATTTCTGATGTAATATTATTTTCAATCATTTTCAGAGTGGAGGTACTCCTGAAACTAGAAATGGTTTACTTGAAGTACAGAAGGCCTTTCGCGAGGCTGGTCTGAGTTTCGCAAAACAGGTTTTGAATTCAGGTTTTTCTTTTTGCTTTGTTAAAATTCCATGCTTTGTAGTGGAAATGTAGGTATCTGTTTGGTGCAGTTGGGGCTAGAGTCTTGGTAAAATATTAAGTGGTTTGTTGACTAGCTGGATGCTGATTGCTGTTCATTTACTCATTTGAAAGCACTCATTTCAGGAAGTTATTTTTCATGTGCAGATCTTTTCTTATCTTATTTTACTTGTTTTATGCCACTAATTTCTCATGCTCTTTTTTTTTTCTTTCCCTTCTGAGTAGGGTGTGGCTATAACTCAAGAAAATTCACTATTAGACAACACTGCTAGAATTGAGGGGTGGTTAGCTAGATTCCCCATGTTTGACTGGGTTGGTGGAAGAACATCTGAAATGTCTGCAGTTGGTCTTCTTCCAGCAGCGCTTCAGGTTGGTATTACAGAATACAAATTTTACGTGATCATCATTCAAGTATTTATTTTATTTTTGCTTACTTATTTTGATGGTTTTCTATATTTCATCTCAGGGAATTGACATTAAAGAAATGCTCGCTGGTGGAAAATTGATGGACGAGGCTAATAGAACCAGTGTGGTAAGCTCAGTCCTTACTTTGCTTGTACGTATTGCTAGAAGTTTCTGATTGATAATGTCAGTTACAAAAGAAAAAATCTCATTATGTTTGAAAAAACCCTAAACCTTCTGAGTCATATGAGCAAGTTCATCTACGAGGGTAATTATAAATAATGGTATAATTGTGAACGTGTATTGAAAAATATGCATGTCGTTGGCTCAGCTGCACCATAGCTTGATTGATGTCTGATTAATGATGTCCAGTATATTACATTACCCCTTTTTTATTTCTGTTTAAAAATAGTCCATTTACACACCACTCCAGTACTGTCATATCTGTTCCTTTAGCATCAAATCCATTTCTTGTTGTTCTTTGCTGGTGATTCAATTAGTTTCTGTGCTAATAAGAAACTATTTATCAAGTCTGACATCCAAATTGAAGTTGAATTCATTGAGAACAAAATTTTGAAGGCTAATTGTTTTGTTGTTTCTCAAGCTTACCCTGACCAAAATAGGTTTGGATGCAAAATATATAACTTTCATTCTTTCTTCTCTCAGCTTAAGAATAATCCTGCTGCTCTGCTTGCTTTATGTTGGTATTGGGCTACCGATGGGTTGGGATCCAAGGTATTGTTTGCTCAATTTATGAATGTTTTTAAATAGCTTATTTTCAGTCTGATTTCTTTATGGTTGGTTTTTCCTTGTGAAGATGTTTAACTGCCCTTTTGATTTTCTTAGGATATGGTTGTTCTTCCTTACAAGGACAGCCTACTATTATTTAGTCGTTATTTGCAGCAGTTGGTCATGGAATCTATTGGGAAAGAATTTGACCTTGATGGTAATCGGGTATGTGTGACAATAAGTAGGTTATTCTTTTGTTTGTTTACTTTGTTTTTTGTTTTGGAGAATATTATTCATCCAGAAAACTCTTTAGAAAGGTTCCCGATATCCTGTATGTCTGGCTAATTATTTATAATGGTGAATGGGATTCTAGTGTCAAGCTTCCACCAAGTTCTATGACTCTTTGTCACCAAACCCCTTATAATGTGCATATAACGTCATAAATCAATTTGGATCAGAGTTGATAACTGATCAAGTTAATATGGATTGTTTTAGCATGGCTTGAAGCTCGCCTTTTGATTTTACAGGTGAATCAAGGACTTACAGTGTACGGAAATAAAGGGAGCACGGATCAGCATGCGTGAGTCTTCAATTTACTTTATTACGTTTATCTATATCATGATGTAAACCATTTTCTGAGCCTGATGCACCTACTTGTGCAGATACATCCAACAATTGAGAGATGGCGTGCACAATTTCTTTGTGACATTCATTGAAGTACTACGAGATAGGCCTCCTGGTCATGATTGGGAGCTTGAACCAGGTGTCACATGTGGTGACTACCTATTTGGAATGCTACAGGTTAGATTCCTCACATTAACCATTCAATGTTATCCGGGGAAGAGGTTTTCAGTTTCCTTGTACCTCGCTATTCTAAACTCCTGCCCATGTAAATTAACTTCTTACAGGGAACACGATCGGCTCTTTATTCTAATGACCGAGAGTCGATTACAGTTTCTGTGGAAGAAGTAACACCTAGATCTGTAGGTGCTCTTATAGCACTTTATGAGAGAGCGGTAGGGATTTATGCCTCACTTGTCAACATTAATGCTTATCATCAACCTGGTAAGCAGAATTGTTTTGAGCATCTTTGGGTTTGAAATGAGATTAAAAGGGATTTTGTTATCGCTCGGTGCATTTTGCATTTGTATCAGACATTGTTAACTGAATTCACCTATGATGTCTGAGTGGTGATTGTTCTTTGATCTGTCTTTGTTAATCCTACATGTATTGTTGGTTCAGGTGTTGAGGCCGGGAAGAAAGCAGCAGGAGAAGTATTAGCTCTTCAAAAGCGGGTTTTACAAGTACTTAATGAGGCCAGGTATGATGTCAATTATAAACTCTTCGTGCATAGGTTTTGAAATAAGGAGTCGTTGCAATTCTTTTTAGTTATATTCTGGCGTATAATCCTTGTGTTTTTACAAGAAAGGAAAAAAGCAATTTGCTTCAGAACAAATTTAGTTGTTTTAGGGACATCCTTGTATTGAAATAGTGGTTCCTGATTTGCGAAGTGTTTACAAATGTAGCAAAAAGTAATATGTGGAAAGCTTTTACGTGCTATACTTCTGAGAATGTGACAACATATCATTTTTAAAGAAGATTCTAACACGCAAAATTTGGAAAATTTGTTGTTACAAATATGGAAAAAAGATATGTGGAAGGTTTTACCTGTTATACTAGTAGGGGATGTGACAGCTTACCATTATCTGGAAATCAGACAACATTTGTGAGGGGACCGCATCTAAAATGTGACATGCCAATGATTTGACTTGGTTTGTCTTGTTTCTAACCATCACCACGTTCCCTTGTTTTCAGCTGTAAAGAGCCTGTCGAACCATTGACACTAGAGGAAGTAGCCGATCGGTGCCACTCTCTGGATGATGTATGACCGATTTTTAGTTGCCATCCTCATATTTCTTTTGTAAACCCAATTGCAAACATGCTTACCTAATTTCTTTTGCTTGCTTCAGATCGAAATGATCTACAAGATCATCGCTCACATGGCGGCCAATGACAGAGTTCTTATTGCCGAAGGCAGTTGCGGTTCACCACGAAGCATCAAAGTTTTCCTCGGCGAGTGTAATGTGGATGCGTTGTATTCTTGATCCCTTTCATCTCCAATCCCTATGTGCCATAGAAAAACAGAACAACAGAAAAGAGAGTACAGCAATGTGCCATAAAAACAGACTAGCAAGCATGTATTTGATTTCAGTCCCCATTGTATCTGTCTTTGTTCAGAATCGAGAATCTAGTTTAAATTAAGCGTGGAAATAAAATTCCAGTATGAGGCTCTCTGTCATTCAGATCCCTTACAGTTTCTAGACGATATTGGGGAATAAGCTAGTTTAACAGAATATTATACTAATAATATTGGAATATTAAGGTCATAATGTTCATTCTCTGTCAACATTGTCTGCTCTGCTTGTTGCTTTCACATGCTTATGGTTATTGGCTTTTAACTTTAAAAGGGTTATCAAACTTCCACAATCATTTATAAATTGGCCAATACAGTAATATTCTATTTTCACATTTTATTCTCTTAATTTGATTCCATTTTATGTTTTTCAGTATTTATTTTTCTATTCACCTAATCAAGAATTCTCTGCTAAGTTGTTATCAACTGCGGTTGGATTCAGATCACAAGCTCCAAAGATATTAGAATTTACATATATTCTTGGTTCTTATTTTTACCTACACGTCAAATTTAAATTCTACAACAGTTACGTATAATTGAGCAAATAAATCATGAACCTGATTTCGGTGACAAGCCCTTGTTACTTTGAGATGACCACAACTAATGAACATGAGACATGTTTTTAATTTGAAAGATTTGGTTGCAATTTAAGGATATAACACGAGGTTTTGGGTATTTAGTATGTTTGTTTATAATTATTGTTGACACTTGTCCATCTTCCATTGGTGTTTGTCATTCATAAATGACCATAATTGGTTACCCAAGTTAGGTGGATATGACTTTCATTTCATTACACTGGGATTGTTATAAGAGATGCATTATGGTCATATGCTACTAAACCAAATAATCCTAGGTCGAATTTAAAGAAGTTTTGATAGCAAAGTTGTGGTGACTGATTCAAAAATTCGAGTACTTGGGTTTCTTTCTGTTGGTGCAATATTCAAATATTTTTGAAAATATGAGAATGTTAGATATTGACAAACTGTCTCAAACTCTCAATGATCAAAATGGACCAAGAGATGGGGGGGCTGGAAGGGCAACTATGGAATGAGAGATACAGGGACTCAATAATTCATGTCACCGTCGAATTCCAACTGTCGGTCTCCATTTTACTTCACTAAGAAGCTCTACATTATTGGCTTAGAGTTTTAATTAGTACACCAGTGTGAGTTGGACAGACTTAGCCGGGTCCTTATTAGAGAATAAGTGCACGGATTATGACTAGTGTAGCGCACACCAGTGTGAAGTGACTTAGAATAATTAATTTTAATTTAATTAATTTTAATTTATAGTCTCAACTATAAATTTATAATTAATTTATTGCATAGTCTCAACTATTTTAATTTATAATTAATTAAAATGTGTAATTAATTATACTGTCTCCGCACATGGTCCCCACTCCAAGCCCATGCCTCTTCCAATAGCGTAAGTGTTAAGGTTTAAATCCCCCAATTAATTAATTAACGAATCTAATCTTTTCCTCTCAACTAATTACTTCATAAAAAAAAACGGATATATATTTTTTCAAATTAAAGTTTCTCCCCCAATGATTTATTTCTTTCATTTCATTTCACACACGCAACAGAAAATTCAAAAAGATAGGTGAGAGATAAGAAAAGTATTGCAAGTGGCTGGGACCCACACACCATGTGGATTCTGGTCGAGCGTCTCCGGTTCGCCACGTCATCTACCCTTTACGTTGTGGACAACCTTCGTGCGCTTTGTCTCAGTCTCATACCCGCACTTCACTTCACTTCACTTCACTACCTTAAACGACACCGTTTCGTCCCCCTGTTCTATAATTCTCTCCGACCTCGCCTAGATTTACTGCCTTTTTTAATTTTTTGAATTCCCAAAAATGAATAAAAACCCAGACTTTGGAAATAAAAATTAAAAAGGGTAGAAATTACTAGGGCTGTTTTTTTAAAACCGAAACCCGAAAACCCGGACCGGTTTGGCCCGAAACCGACCCGATCGGGTCAGGTTTTGACACAGAAAACAGCGGGTCGGGCTAAACCCGGACCGATTTTGAAAGTTCCGGATCGGGCCGGGTTTCGTCTGCGACCGATTTTGTTCAGTTTTGACCATTTTTTTACAACCCGTCAACCCGAAAACCCGGCCTGAAAAAAGCCCGAATTGGTCGGTTTCTAGAGATAAAAAAACCGACCCGACCCGGACCGAAACTTTTGGGTTCGGGCTCGGTTTTGATTTTTTTCGGCCCGGACCGACCCGAACGCAGCCCTAGAAATTACAGTTCATAGTGACTATGTCCCCGCACTAAAATCAAAAGAGATGAAAGTTTAGGCCTCTGTCCCATTTTTCCCACAGCTCATACAAACTGAAACTTTTGGTAGAAGTTTTTGTTTGTTTCTAAACCAAAAATCTCCTGCATTTAAGTTGATCTTGTTCTGAGAGATCCCTTCTGTTTCTCTCTCCTCCCTGTTTCTCCGTAAACCCTTCTGCATTGTTCTTCTTCTGTCTTTTTCTTTTTGGTACTTAGCCCAGACCCACAAAGTTAAATTCATATGTGAGTTTTTGGGTGCTTGTTTTCTAGTGGTTTTGAATTTTGGGGTTTTCTGGTTTTTGAAATGTTTTGTTGGTTTTTGGTTGCAGGTGAAGAAAGAGAACAACCCAGAAAGAGATGTTCACTGAAGGACTTGACAGGAGCGCCCTTCGTTGGGTTCGAGAGGTATGCTTCTTCTTTCTTCTTCTTCCTCATTATAGCGCTTTTTGAATTTTGCTTAGTTCGTAGTGGAATGGCCTTTTGGGTTGTGGTGTTGCTTAGAGTGAATGTTACTTCTGCCCTTTTGTGTTGTAGTGTTATTAGGATCTGGGCATGTGTGAAAACTTGAACTTGTACTTGAACATTGCATGTGTTGTTTCGAGTAGGAGAGTGTTTTTGGTCTTGTGGAATTGAGTTTTTTTTCTATTGTTTTGGTGGGTTTTATTGTTAATCAGAACAATGAAGTTCCATTCTCTGCAACTGCTAATTTGGGACCCAGAATTGATCCGATGATTACACACATCCGGAGTGGTAGTGGTGGCAGAGGATTTGGGCTCCCCCCGGCGTCTAAATTTAGAAGTGGCCACTTGCCTTCCAATGCCATACCTGTTTCTCGGGCAATTCCTGGTGATGGGGATGAAAGTGGGTCTGCTTCTGATAATGACAGGACCACTGATTCAGAAGACGGCGTGTATGGGGGTAGATACTCACTGGATTCGTCACCGCAGGATGAGAGGGTTCCGAGTGCGGCTAGTGCTCATAGGTATGGGAAGCCGTCAAATGGGCAA
Source organism: Fragaria x ananassa (assembly GCA_034370585.1). Taxonomy (NCBI): domain Eukaryota; kingdom Viridiplantae; phylum Streptophyta; class Magnoliopsida; order Rosales; family Rosaceae; genus Fragaria; species Fragaria x ananassa. Next base: position 23,149,861 of record CP139757.1, on the reverse strand, counting down.
CCGCGTTGCAGCAGTGATTATATGTACTCGGATGTTAGTTCATCGATGGACACTGTTGTGGGGAGACATAAGCCTGTGGCAGAGAGGCTGACGAGGGGATGTGAGAGGTATCCGGTTGGGCAGAACGGTTATGCTGAGGATGAGTCATCTGATTCGGCTGGGAGCTCTATTTCACAAGCAGGAGGAGGAAGCATCAACAGTGCGGTGCCACATGGTAGAGCTTATGCTTCGGAAGGATATAACTCAAGTGTGCAGTCAAAGAGGAACTTGGGAAGTACTGCTGAAAAGGTTTGTACTGCTTTAATTTTACTAGCATTGTTGTTTGACATTAAAAGTGGTTTATGTCCTTCTTTAGGCATTCAAATCCTTGTTTCATATTAGTTGATAATTGGTGGATACTATGTCTTTGTCATAAAAAGCAAATTTGTGCTCGAGTAATGCTCTTGCTATTTTTCAGGGTTTGCATTCCAGAATTCTGCAGAGTGAAAAGTTATCTGACGATGATGATGTTCCGAGTGCACCACCATTTTGTGGGGCAGCTCAGGAAATTAAACAGAATTAGCAAAGTCCAGCTAGAATACATAGAACACAACATACACCCTCTTCATCAGACCAATTTGTGAGGTATATATGTGTTATTTCAATGTCTCTAGTTTCAACAAATGGTATCCTTATTCTTACGCTTAGAAAATATGCGAGACTTTCCTTTTCCCAAACATACGGGAATACTCCTATTATTTTTATGTTTTCCAAAAAACAGACGCACATTCATACACTTACCCACACACAGAGATACGTAACCTTTAATTTTCTGTTCACAGAACTGCTAATACTTCCGAAGCTGCTGCTTTATGCAAGGTATCTCAAAACTCATGTCCAGCTCCCGTTCCCACATTTTATGCAAGGTATCTCTACGATTACTGCAGATGTGTATATATGCTGATAACCTTTTCTCCACCATATAAGATATGTATGACTTTAGGCCTAAGATCAGTTCAGTCCCTCGTCTTTTTTTTTTTCAATCATCATGTTTCCTAAACTTTCAAAACACATCACTCTAGTCTAAAATTTGAATTTAACTCGAAATGTGATGTCATGGTGTTGGAGCCAACAAAAAGGCCCACTTTTCAACCTTTCACACTTTTTTGAGAAAATTGTCTAAACTACCCTTTGTTACTAAAAAATAATCGTCTCTGTCATTAGTTCAGTACTCTTACCCGGTTGAGGTTGCTCATGAACAAACCAATATCCATCTCTTAATTTTACCTTCTTCCTCAATACCAATGGTGAATTTCCCACAACATATTATTTCGATGAGCAAGCTCGTTCTCAAAAATACCCATATTTGGATATTCCTCACCGACCCAGACGCCACAGACTCAAACAACCTTTCTCTCCCATACTCCAACGTCACCCTGACCGGAGCTCACGACTTCGACTTCACCGACTCCAAGGCCTCTTCGTCTCTCTTTGGCCTTCCCTTGCCTCAGGGACTCAAGTCCTCTGCCAATTAATTGAAAGGTATAAACTTAAGCTCAAATGGGAAGTCATTTCTGTTATGATGCTTACAAGATTGATTGAACTTTTTATGTTCAACTATCTGCTTGATCTACCCACTAATATATGATTTGGGATCAATGCCATTGGATTTATACCACTGGATCAAAGTCATTGCAAATAAGGAAACAGAATAATGAAAGGGCTGACGGTTGGTTGGTTTCGAGGAGAAAGCGAAACGATTTCGAACCGGCTTTCTTTTCTTTCAAGTTGCAAAAGAGCGACTAGGTTCGCAAACCTTGAATCGACGAAGGAGAGGTGATCGAAAGAGGAGAATAATGGGGTGAAGAGGGAGAATAACATGTTGGCTAATTCGATGTTGTTTCTGGCGAGGACGGTGTCAATCGATCCGACCAACTGAGATGGATGAGCTTACGGTGGAAGAAGGAGAAGGAAGAGTCGTGGTTAAGCACTTTTTAAGATTTTCAATTTTAGGGTGAAATGTCTAATGTCTATTATACCCTGCAAAGGGGTTCATAGTATGAAAATGTGGGCCAACATGTTTGGGCCAACTCAGCTTCTGACATCATCATTTAAGTCAATCAATTTCGAATTTCAGCGAAGACCGATGAAAACTGAAAGTTTAGGAGCATGGTGATGAAAAAAAAAGATAAGAGACTGAACTGATTTTAGCCTTAAAGTTTGAGGGGATAAAGTGAATTTAATCCTATAAAATACTATTGACTTTGCTTGTGTTTTTCGTTTTTCTAAATCAATACCAGTGCTCTTGGGCCATGGCATGGTGTCATCGCATATGATGCATGTGTGCGTCTTTGCCTTCATGCTTGGGCAATGGAGTGCATGGAAGCTCCTATGTTTTTGGAAAATGAATGTGCTCTATTACGAGATTCATTCAAGTAAGTCTATGCAAATTCTTGCTCCCAATTTAGTTCAGATGCATTCTTGCACTACATCCTATTACATGTGTCCCAAGTTTTGGTGTTAAATCTTTGCTTGAATTCATCATGTATATATATTTTACTGAACTCCTGTACCAATTAATGCAATACTGTGTGTTCTATTGTAGCACATTATGAAAACTGTTATACTTTTTTGCAACTTTGTATTTGGCTGAATGCTAAATGTAGAAGGTTAGGTAACAATGTGTATCTAGATAGTATATTGGAATATCATGGAAGTTCAATGACGTTAACAATGTTTTGAACTGACTAGTTGGTGTGCCGTTTGATGTTGAAAACTTGACACTCCAGCTGTACTTTTGTAATATAGAATTATATGGTGTATTGGCTCCAATGTCTTTGACTTTTATCTTTCCCATTGTTGACACTTGTAATTAAGACCTTGTTAAAACTGTAGTTTACGGCAAGTGCTTTTACAATCAGAGGAAGAATTGTTGGCGAAGCGCACTTCAGAGATTGCCAATGAGAAAGCTGCTCCAAAACCTAAGAAAATAGTTGGGAAGATGAAAGTGCAAGGTAGTATTTCATGCCAGCTTTTGTATTCTTCCTGGTCAGGTCCCTAGTAATGAGACCATCCTGAATTTTTTCGTCTGCAGTGCGTAAAATTAAAGTGGGTCTGGAGCCCCCTACTGGATGTAGCATTACGGCGATAAGGCCGCCAGTTATCAAACTGGAAGCCATTCGATCTCGCTTCTCCAGCTTACAGTCTACAATCACTTCTGGATGGCAAGCCCTTCGGAATATTCGTGTTGCACCTTGTGTACCTGCAAATGGTTCTTTTTCACGTCAAAGTTTAGCATATGTGCAGGCTGGTACTCAGTATATAAAACAGGTGTCTGGACTCTTGAAAACTGGAGTAACTACTCTGCGCAGCAATTCGTCCTCATATGAAGTTGTGCAAGGTAAGTTAATGGAAAGCTTCACTCTCTCTCTCTCTCTGCCCTCTCTCTTTCATTTCAACTTGCCTGCAGGAAAGCCGTGACTTTAGATGTAGTAGATACAAAACAAACTACACAGTTGAATGTTTTCCTACAATTTTCGCACTCTAATTGCCAAATCCATATATTCAGACCATCTTAAAGGTTTTGAGGCTTACCTATCATTTAAAATATTATAACCTTAGAGTATGTAACACATTGTACTTTCATGTCTGGACTTTATGCTCGAAATCTATAGTCTGCTTATAAGGCTATAAGGCAGCCTTATAAGCTTCTTGTTTGCATGATACCATTTTTTTATATATACTGTTATATCAGCCATTCAGTAGGTCTAAATCTTGATTCTCTTCAAAATTTGTCTTTATTGACAAACGCTTACTGTTAATCTGAATCAGAAACGTACTCTTGTCTTTTGAGACTGAAAAGTTCAGCTGAGGAAGATGTCATCAAAATGCAACCTGGATCTGGTGAAACTCACGTCTTGTATGTTATCTTGCCCCTGTTATTGTTTTTCTTCATTTATTTTTAAATTAAATCTGCTGAAGAGAGGTACTGACAACTTTTACAGCTTTCCAGAGAGTTTGGGGGATGAGCTAATAATTGAAATCCTTGATTCAAAGGCACAGCATTTTGGCCGAGTCCATGCTCAAGTGGCAACTATTGCTGATGATCCAGTAATACTCCTCAATCCTAATAGTACTAGATGAATCAATTAAAATGATTATGCTTCAGGTAGAAAGTCTCATCTAAATGTTGAATGCAGGCTGACAAGCAGCGCTGGTTCTCTGTCTATCGTGAACCCGAACATGAGTCTGTAGGAAAGATACAGCTATCAGTATATTATTCGACAAGTTCAGATGAAACTCCCAAGGTGTGTTTTTATTCCCTTAAATATACTAGTTATTATGAGTTCCTCTATCTGTTGTGCTGCAAATGAATTTTATAATGTCCTAGCTATAAAAGAATGAGAGAAATAACCCTTAAAGAGGCTAGAGCAAGGCCTAATTGAAAATGAATAGAATTATTGATTGTGTCACAAAGACCCTTATGCCCACACCCTAATTGTCCCCCTGGAGGAATATGTGTTTCTAAAAGATTTTCTATACTGTGCCCTATCCCAAAATTTGTTCTATACATATGACCAGCAATCAGTAAAATAAATGCAATAGCTAAATGATGATGGGCCATATCAGTCAGCCATAAACTTTGCGTTTGTGGGTGGAATCCTCCGACAAGGGTAAAAATTGCAGTTCTTGCCCCTAATGGAAAATAGAATAGTGTTTCTTTTGTTGTATGAACTTATAATATTGTATGGAGAATGGTGAATAATGTACCATGTGCATGGAAATATAGATACTCCATTTTATAATATTGATTACAATAGCTTTGTGCTATTATTTGCTTTGTTATTCAGTGTATATTAGCTATAATATAGATACTCCGGTTTATAATATGCTGTGCGTGGAAATATAGGTACTCCATTGTATAATATTGATTACAATAGCTTTGTGATATTGTTTGCTTTGTTATTCAGTGTGGTGTGGATTAGCTATAATGTAGATACTCCAGTTTATAATATGTATACATGGCTAAAATATATTAATTATTAAGAGTTTTTCTATCTGTTGTAAACATGGAAAAAAAAGAAAAACAAGATAAGGGAAAATATTAAAATAGTATACATGTTTCTGTGTTGTTTGAACTTTTAATATTGTAGGAAGATTGATGCATAATTTATTCCCTGAACATGGCAATATAGATTCTTCATTTTATAGTATGGATTACTAAATGGCATTGTGATATTATGTGCCTTGTCATTCAGTGTGGTTCGGTTGCTGAAACGGTGGCATATGACATTGTCTTAGAAGTTGCTATGAAGGTTCAGCATTTTCAACAAAGGAGTCTATTGTTGCATGGTCCATGGAAATGGCTTTTAACAGAGTTTTCATCATATTATGGTGTTTCTGATGTATACACCAAGCTAAGGTAAGAAACGTGGTGGGATCGGTTGCTTGTTCCTATTGTAATGATATGGCCATATAAACATTGCTATTTGTTCTTGATTTCAAATTTGAATCATGCGTTTGATTTGTGTATCTGACAGATACCTATCGTATGTTATGGATGTTGCAACACCAACAGCTGATTGCCTGAATCTGGTGTATGATTTACTAAAGCCTGTTTTAGTGAAAGGCTACAATAAGAGCATGTTGAGTTTCCAAGAGGTAGAAATTGCACTGTCTTGAAGCATCTGTTTGGTTTCGTAAGCATCTGTTTGGTTTTGTTTTTAACAGAATGTCTAATACCTTTTGTTGTCACAGAACCGTATGTTAGGAGAAACTAAGGACCAAATAGAACGAATTCTTGCTCTAGCATTTGAGAACTATAAGTCCTTGGATGAATCATCGCTTTCGGGTATTATGGAAGTTTTTCGACCGGCTACTGGGCATGCTGCACCCGCATTGGAGCCAGCTGTTAAACTTTACACGCTTCTTCACGATGTATTGTCTCCTGAGGTTCAGACTGCTTTATGCCACTATTTCCAGGTTTGAGGAAATTTTTAGTTTATTTAACAATGGTTGCTGTCTTTGATATATCTGTTTGTTTTTCTAAGTGGTAGTATGTTGCCAGGTTGCTGCAAGAAAGAGATCCAGAAGGCACTTGACTGAGACTGATGAATATACTACCAACAACAGTGAAGGAATTTTGTCGGATCCTTTGACTATTACGACAGCTTATCAGAAAATGAAATCCCTGTGCCTTAATATTAGGAATGAAATCCGAACTGATATTGAGATCCATAATCAGCATATACTCCCCAGGTATACCTCTAACCATCTAGTGAACACATCTAAACTTGATTTCAGTGTTTGCCATAAAAACAAACTATCAGGTTTTGATGCTTGTTTTACTTTTTCAACTGGTGGTGTATTCTAGTGTTCACTAGTTGATAAGTTGTTGACATAGTGATGCCATGCATGTTCTAAGGATCATTTATTGTTTACAGCTTTAATCTCTAATTTTTCTTTTGTTATGTATTTGATGCTGTCAATATCTCATTATTATTAACATATAATATTATTTACTTGTATTTGTCATTTCTGAACAATATATATTCATGTGCTTAAGTTTTGATGTTGGACAAAATGGTTTTTTTTTGTGATCTGGAACATAACGACTATGCCTAACTGATTAGCTAAACAAATTAGACCTTGTTAAGGGTTATGCCTTTCAAATTTTGAGGCCTCAGTTGAAAACTATAAGTTGCCACTCTTCCATATCAAAGATTATACATATACAGTTTCATAAACTAATGGTTATGAGCTTTCATTGATCAGTTTCATAGACCTCCCACATCTGGCATCATCCATATACAGCACAGATCTATGCGCTAGATTGCGAGCTTTCCTCATTGCTTGCCCACCATCAAGCCCTTCACCGCCCGTAGCAGAACTTGTTATTGCCACAGCAGATTTTCAGAGGGACCTTGCCGGCTGGAACATCAGGTAATACAAATTTCTTTTTTCTTCCCGAGCTACTTGTCAGTTTATTGAGTACTTGGATTTCATGGTTCTCACTATTTTTTGGTTATTTCAGTAATATTAAAGCTGGAGTTGATGCAAAAGAATTGTTCCACCTATATATTATGTTGTGGATTCAAGATAAGCGCCAAAGTTTGCTCGAAGTATGCAAATTAGACAAGGTACATATGTTTAACAAAACCATTGTTGTACATATGTTAAACAATATCATTGTTGTAGACATGCCAGATTTTCCTTTTGGATCATATCCATTATAAGTAGAGAACACCGATATGTTCAATTATGTTATATCTCTAATTTTTTGGGTAACCCTTCAACATATCAGTTCAATAAGGTACCTTAACATTTGCACTTGCAGGTGAAATGGTCGGGAGGTAAGACACAACATTCCACAACTCCTTTTGTTGATGAAATGTATGAGCGTCTTAAAGGAACTTTGAGTGACTATGAGGTTATCATTTGCCGATGGCCAGAATATACCTTTGTTTTAGAGAGTGTACGTCATACTTCTGATACGTCAAACTTTTATCTTCAAATTTGTTATTTTTCCATTCTAATCGCACCCACCATCAGCTTCCCTGGAATTTATTGTTTGATATGTTTCAATAACAGGCTATTGCTGATGTTGAGAAGGCGATAATAGAGTCCTTGGACAAGCAATATGCAGATGTACTAGCTCCTTTGAAGGAAAATTTGGCACCAAAGAAGTTTGGCCTTAAATATGTTCAGAAACTTGCCAAACGATCTGTGTGTTCATATACTGTTCCTGACGAGGTTAGTGTGGCATCTTACACTTGTCGTAACCTCCATCTTGATGTTGCATTTGGGTAAAATTTTGATGTTGCATTTCAGCTTGGAATTCTGTTAAATTCGCTGAAGAGAATGCTCGATGTTCTCCGGCCCCAAATAGAAGTCCAATTCAGATCATGGGCTTCCTGTATCCCGGATGGTGGACAATCAGCTCCTGGAGAGCGTCTTAGTGAAGTTACCGTAATGCTGAGAGCGAAATTCAGAAACTACCTCCAAGCAGTTGTGGAAAAGCTGGCAGAGAATGTGAGTGCCTCTTTCAGTTGATGGCACATTTCTGGTTGAATTAGTTGCTATACAAGTGTCAAAAATAAAAATGAGTTGTCGCAGAAATAATAATTAGGCCATCTAGTACAAATATATGCAAAGAGAAAACATGTTTTTTTTAAGTTCCATGCTCTAATGTTCCACAACTTACAAAATGCCTTGTTCGTTAACAACTAAGCAACTGTGGATTAAGTGATAACTGATAAAGTATTCCTAAAATAACTTTGATTGCTTTGCACTATTGTTATTTCCTAAAATATCAACACTAGGATCTGTATATATGCAAAGGTTGTAAACTCTTTTTATCAATGAAAACATATTTCTACATGTTTCATACTGCAGTGTCATTTTTATATGTTCTTATGTTCCACCTTATTTTCCAGAATTATAGTGTTTAAAGGAACTCTTGGTCTTCTCCCCATGTTTACAGTATAACTATATAAGCAAGCTGCCTTTGTTCCATTCAGTACGGTGACTGGATACTAAAGATTAAGTAGTGATTTCATATTGAAGTCCCACTGATTTATACCCTTTTTCATTGTTCCAGACAAAGTTGCAGAGTGCTACAAAGCTGAAAAAGATTCTGCAAGATTCAAAGGAAACTGTGGTAGAATCTGATGTGAGAAGTAGAATGCAGCCTTTAAAAGACCAACTCACAAGTACAATAAACCACCTCCACACAGTCCTGGAGACTCATGTCTTCATTGCATTCTGTCGTGGTTATTGGGATCGAATGGGACAAGTAAGGTTCTTAAAATTGGGTTTCAAGATTCCAGACTCTGGGATGATGATTTTGCTTGTCTAACATGGCTGTTTTCTGTTGCAGGATGTACTAAGTTTCTTGGAAAACCGAAAGGAAAACAGATCTTGGTACAAGGGCTCACGAGTTGCTGTCTCTGTAAGTGCTGATACCTCCAACCCCTTTTCTTTATGTTTATGGATTTAATTTCCCTTCTAACATGCAGCCTATTTTTCAACGATTTGCAGGTTTTAGACGACACATTTGCATCACAGATGCAGCAGTTGCTGGGCAATGCACTGCTGGAGAAAGACCTGGAGGCCCCGAGATGCATCATGGAAGTCAGATCGATGCTCTGTAAGGATGCAGCCCATCAGAAGGACAACAGCTATTACTTTTAGATACTAACATGTTAATATGAGCAGAGGTCATGGAATGTGTCATCAAGAAGTAGTGATGCCGAACTTGGGGGATGATAATGTTTGTGATGGATCATCTTTTTTGGCCTGCTTATATATCAAAAACCACGTCGCTTTGGTTACTGATGATGTGTATAAAGCCCGGTGCTGCTAATTAGTTTTGTAGAGAGAGCAAGCAACTCGGCTGCTCCAGTACCAAAAGCCTGCTCTGCTCTATGTTCCCACCCGTACTTTCTTCTCATAGATTATAGCAACTAGAAACTCATATTCACATTTTTTGTAATACACATACAGTATATGGCCCAACTAATAGCCTTGCCTCGACGCAATTTTGTTATACTATTTTTGAAAACGCCGTGAACTCATTCTTCCAAATACAAACAGATCCATCCTATGAAGAATGTTGCATTCAACTGTTCCATTCCCGTTTTGGTTTTGTTTCAACAAGGAAACTGTTCCATCCTACGAAGAAGTTTAATAGTTGTCTAATGTGTGCTTGTTGTATTTCTTGTCTGATATAAGGACGTTCGTGTAAAAGCGCCATTTTTTCAGTAAAACTTGAACTAGGAATGGCTGCAGTTGGTGCTGGTGTATTTAGGATTGTTATGGCTAGTTTGAGGCTGAATTAATATAACGTCAAAAGAATGGAACAGAAAGTTATAAAAGAGTAAACAGCCACTAGGTAAAACTTAAACCAAAAAAGGGATAAAAGAGTAAATAGCCAAATGATTTTTAATTTGTAGCTAAAACTTAAACCAAAAACCACCGAAAACAACTGCAAAGCAGTTCGTTTAAGATAACAATTTCAAAATTCAAAACAAAACAGTTATTCAGTTGAATTTATACTGCCCTAGAATAATTGCACGCATATCTTCCCCTCATCTATCTTCCTCCTTCCTACGTCTCCCACTGCTCAACTTCTCCTAAACAAAACCTCTTATCACGTATAACCCTACCTCTCTGCTGTTTGCCTTCATCTCAGGTAAATTCAAATCAGTTGCCTTCATAGTAAATTCAAATTCGTTGCCTTTCAAATGTTGGTCTGTTCCTTTGCTTCCTCAGGCTATAGTTGACGAGCCTTCTTACTTTGTTGAAATGTCGTGAAGGCAAATGTGCATAGAAAGAAGAAGCACAGATAAAAGGTATGCTTGTGCAACTTCATCACTGTAAATATCATTCGTTATTCTTCTGTACGTATATCATTCGTTTATCAATTTACTTAATCGTAGACCTTGTAGTAATTAGCAATTGTTGATATTGGCAGGTTGATCGAGTCGAAGCCTTTTAGCTAATTTGTGAGGTTCAAATTGACAAACAAAAGTAATTAATATGCAGTAAATCGGAGGTCTAGGTCCTGTCAGTTTCATTCTGAATTGTGTGATTGGTCGCACGGTAGTTCTTTGCATGGGGAGACTTTAGCCTGTTGTGTTATTCTTTCTATTACCTGAAATGGGTTTTGTTAGAGAGTATCTTTAGTACACAGCGTGTATCTTCACATACATATATGGATGATCAGGATTAGAAGAAATAATATAGAAACATGGTGGTCAAACATATGAATTGTTATGAACGGTTAAGATTGTGTCGTGTAAATACACGTCGTGCATACAAGAATTTCCATTGTTATATTGGGGTTCAAACTAACAAAGCACGCATTTAGATGAAGGCAAAAAAAAGAAGACAAATGAAAAGCATAGACCTCATCCATGACCATCCAATCAAAAACTGCCGACAGAGGGAGTTGATCATTGATGTATGATAACATAACCATGGTAAACTCTCTCTGTCGGCAGTTTTTAATTGGATGATTTGCTTGTTGGCAAATTTGATTCTTGATATCTCGGTAATTAGAGAGAAAGTTAGCTGTTACCAGAATATTCAACTTTATCGAGTATATATATTATATATATACGGACAGAAAAATCACGACACATGCAGTATTAACCGAAGCTAAGTGAGCTGATCGATCAAGAACATACATGGCAGGTAATTGTGCTACTTCCAATTCCCAATATGATCGGCTCAAAGAACTTAAAGAGTTCGACGAATCAAAGATGGGAGTCAAGGGTCTCTCCGACTCTGGCATCACTTCTATTCCTCGCTTCTTCATACATCCACCCGAAACTTTACCTTGTAAGAACTTGAACTCTAGCACCAACGCTGCCTCCTCCATCCCCCTCCTCGACTTGGCCAACCTCTACTCCCCCACCCACCGTCCTAAAATCATTCAACAGATCAAAGAGGCCGCGTCGACGTGGGGCTTCTTCCAAGTCATCAACCATGGTATACCAGCATCAATCCTTGATGAGACAATCGGAAGCATCACAGCCTTCCATGAACAACCGCACGAGATCAAAGCCGACCACTACAGACGACAAGAGCACCATGGAGTCATGTACACTAGCAACAATGACTTGTACCGGAGTAAGGCGGCCACCTGGCACGACTCCCTTCAGGTGAGATGAGACTACCCAGAGCCTCCTGGCTGGGGGCTTATTCCCCCGTTTTCTATGCATGAATTATCAACAACATTTATTCTCTTAATTATTTCCTCTTATTTGATATCTTTGTTATTTCTAAGTTAAATCTTTAGCGTATTGCTTTGCGTTCCCCAACTTTCCATCCCTAATTTCATCACTAATTCGATCTTGAACACGTCAAGGATAACGATAAGAATTTGATATTAATCATTTAATGAGGTGAATCAGGTGTTTACGGCACCGGAGGAGATGAAGGTGGAGGAGGACATCCCAGAGATCTGTCGTAAGGAGGTCATTACATGGGATTTTCATGCATCCAAAGTAGCCGAGGCGTTATTTGAGTTGTTGGCCGAGGGACTTGGTTTGGAAGCTGGGAAGTTCAAGGAGTTGGGATTCATGAAAGCTAGGTTATTCTTGGGGCATTGCTATCCCTACTGTCCGCAACCAGATCTGACAGTGGGGATCAAATCTCACACTGATGCAGGTTTGACGGTTTTGCTGCAGAACCAGGTTGGAGGGTTGCAAGTGAAGCATGGGAATGAGTGGGTGGATGTCAAGCCATTGCCTGGGGCATTGACTGTTAATATTGGCGACTTCATACAGGTTTGATCCATTAGTACATTACTAAGTACTAATTAACTGCCCAGTGAAAGCTCTTCTTGTAACTTATAGATAGGTTGTAACTTACCTTTTCTGCATGCTCAGATCATATCAAACGGGAAGTATCAAAGCGTGGAGCATCGAGTATTGGCAAACTCATCAAAGGAACCAAGAATCTCAGTCCTGATTTTTAACAACGTAGGGGGTTGGAAAGAGTCGGATGAATTTGGGCCACTTCCTGAATTATTATCTGCAGAGAAACCAGCCCTTTATCGAGGATTCACTGTGCCAGAGTTCCTTCAGAGCTTTTACAGCAAAGGGTTAGATGGCAAAAACATAGTAGAAAGAGTTACACTACACTAAATCAATTCAATGCACGTAATTAATATGTCAGATAGTTATTTGCCTACTGAAATTAATGGATTAATAATAATGTCTCCACGTATATATGTTTGGTTTGGTTTTGTAAGTCTAAATTTTGCGCCTAAAACGCATTATGGTTGTTGGTGGCGGCATTTTCAAGCTATCCTACTGAAGATTTGAGCGAGTCTCAATCAAAGACATATATCATACATGATCAATGACCAGTAGAAGTCTCGTTAAACTTGATGAACCATTGAAATTTGGAAACTTGCTTCTTAACTTTTTTGAATAAAGATTCTGTTGAATGCAGATCAAGTGATCAACCAAGGAAAAAATCTAGCTAGAACCAAACTATAGACAATATCAAGGGAACAAAAGAAAATGAACAAGAGTAATGTTAGGTGAACCACTTTTTAGGAAATCACCTTAGAGTCTATCTTAGGTGACAGCATACGTGGCATATCCGCATTATCAAAACATTAATTATGTTTTTTTTTCTTAATTATTAGAATTCTTTTTTTCTTTTCTCACTTTCTTAGTTTAATCTTATCAACCCTATTTTTCTTCTTTTTTATCTAACTTGTGTCATCTTCATCTTCATCTTTATCAAACCAACCATCTTGATCACCTGCTCGATCTTCAATCGATCAATTCATATTGAATTAGAGTATCACATTATTCTTATTAGGCTTCCATGTTTATTGTTGTGTTGGATGAAGATTTCTTAAATATCTATGTGATTACGATTCCTTAAAAAAAAAAACCCTCACGTGAATTTGATTCGATTACCATGACCGGGTAGAGGATTGTTCACTGACGTTGGATTGATAGTGAGCACTAAATTATTTCTTCTTGACCCTGGATAGATCACAATATATCATCGTTATCGTGGCGAGACATGCACTCTTGAAGACCTTCAATTTCAAATTACAACTTCCTAAGAATTTATGCATACTGCCATGTGTTGTTCATATCGAATGGTAAGAGGCTATAGATGAAAATGCGACATGCTATATATATATTTAAGGAGTGCAACTTGCTGTTATACCCTAATTACAACTCACTACCAGAAAATAGTTCTTGGCCGACGAAAAAAAATCGTCGCCCTGTTTAAAAATTTCGTCGCCTAAGTACTTAGGCGACGACATGTCGTCGGCCAAGAAGTCGTCGCCAGAAGTCCGTCGGTGAAGAACTTGGGCGACGAAATTTAATTCCGTCGTCGCCTAAGAGTAATTCTTAGGCGACGATACTAATTTCGTCGCCTAAAATATACCTCTCGTCGCCCAAAAATATTCGTCGCCCAAGATTTAAAACCTTGGCCGACGAAATTTTTTTTCGTCGCTTAAGATCTTCTGACCTTAGGCGACGATTTTATTTTCGTCGCCTAAAGTTGGACTTTAGGCGACGATTTTTTTCCCTTGGGCGACGAAAAAAAAAATCGTCGCCTAAGTTCCCTCTTAGGCGACGAAAAAAAAAATCGTCGCCCGGTTTTTTTTGTTTCGTCGCCCAAGACCCATTTTCTGGTAGTGACTTGCTCTATCTGGGATCCATTGTAGATTGAAATTCCTATAATTTATCAAAAGAGAAAATGAAAGCAAAAGAGGATGAAAAGTTTTCAGTGTTTGCTCTTTTTTCTTTTCTCTAATTTCAGCTTACCAGATCGACTTATTGATAAGGGTAAGATTGTTGGTCTGATGAAGATGGTTGGTTTGATGAAGATGAAGATGAAGACGACATAAGTTAGATACAAAAAAAGAAAAATAGGGTTGATATGATTAAATTAAGAAAGTGAGAAAAGAAAGGAATTTTTGTAATGAAGAAAAAATAAAAATATAAAAGACATAACTAAGGTTTGATGACGTGTATATGCCACTTATGCTGCCACCTAAGTTGGGCTCTAAAGTGGTTCTTTAAAAAATGGTTCACCTAGTATTACTAAATGAACAATTCGTATAAAAAAGAAGAAGAACAATTCGAACTTATAGGGAACAAAGGAAAACAAAAAAATTCTAACTTATTCAACGAAATCCGGTTCCAATGGCATAATTCGTCAATTTGTTGTTCATCAGTGAGATAGCTGCTGGAGTCTTTGGCCTAAAGCACTCCAAATATTCACTTCCATCCATAATACCGTTTGAATATCTACTAACAAACATGAAGAAACAGAAGAAACATTTCCATAGATGTTATTCCAGAAGTATATCGTTACTATTTCCTCCCCTATACAAGAATGCAACACGATATTATTGTTGCTTCCACCAGAATCTCTCTTACCAAATTGTCAATTCAAGACATTTCAATCAATCATTCATCTTAACATCAATATCTCATACATGTCAGAATATGTGTATTCGGAGAAATATGACTTCAGGTCGAACTAATCATGTTTCAATCCTATTTATCATACAAAGACAGTCAAACATTTAGAATACGTTCGTTAACCATGTTTGGTCTATTTGTACAAGTTTCAAATAAAAACAAATTATTAAGTGTAGATTATAATGTAAGGGTGTGCATTTCACTCCATCTTACTTGCTCCAAGAAGTGAAAGTGGGTGCCCTAATGGCTCACGAAACAAAACTCCTAACACCCCACCAAGCCATGATCCAAAGGGCAAAAACAAAGTCTAGTGAGTGTCAAAGAGCGGAAAGTTTGGCAAACTGTGAAAGCTAACTGCAACTAGATAGATTCATGAAGCTTGGAGTACCGCAAGTGAGCGTATTGACTCCCGTTTTTATGTTTTTTTGGTATCTTGTTTTATAATCAGTTTAATTCTCTACTAAATTCACGATAAGTGAGCTAAATGTCTAATGTAATAATACTATCGTGATCTTTGTGATCATTGTAATCTCATCATTATAACTTTTATTTTTAGAGAAAAGTTCACGATCAGTCCCTCAACTCTTGTGGCAAGGCCAACGTGATGCCCAATTTATAAAAATTACCAACGTGATGCCTGCACTTTACTTTTCATATCACCGTGAGGCCTAAGGCCATTTTCCGTCACGGCTCCGTGTGTTTGGTCACGTGCTGCGCACGTGACCACACCAAAAAAGGGCATAAAAGACATTTTAGCTTATGGAACCAGAATCGAGTAAAAACCCGATCATGGAAGGTCCGGACCCAGAAATCCAAGAAGAAGGTGGTAAGAAGGAGAGCTCTTGGGAAGCCATACGTGATTGGTTCAGAGTACAAAAGGGTCTTCCTCAAGGAAGTAGCTTATCAACTTCAGCATATGGTAGTAATGGTAGCACTGTTCCGGCAAAGAGACAAGATTTGAGGCTCTTGCTTGGAGTTCTCGGATGCCCTCTAGCACCTATTCCTCAAGCCAATGATCCAGCTGATCATCCCATGCCCGCTCACATCAAAGACATCCCATTTGTAAGAGCATCAGACACCTTGAACTAATTACATCTTATTCTCTCTTTCTGTTACTAATGAATGATGGTGATACAGGAAACTTTGACAGCGCATTACATTATACAACAGTATCTGGCAGCAAGCGGTTGCTTGAAACAACAGAAGTGCACCAAGAACATGTACGCGAGTGGGATGGTGAAGATGGTTTGCTGTGAGACTGAAGTTTCTGCAGGTAGAAACGTCAAGACTTTGGGAACAAGAACTGGGGAAAGTGGTTGCTTTGTTCTCTGGCAAATGCTACCCGGAATGTGGTCTCTGGAACTGGTGGTCGGCGGCAACAAGGTGGTCGCCGGAAGTGATGGAAAAACTGTGTGGAGGCACACCCCTTGGCTCGGTACTCATGCCGCCAAAGGCCCTCAACGCCCATTACGCCGCATCATCCAGGTAAGATCGGAAATTTCAAATCTGAAATGTTCTTCCTACCATGCATACAATATCATATATCTTATTTTCTCATCAACCATGTTTTAAGATGTTCATGGATTCTATGTTTTTGGATTGCATATACCAATTTGAGGATAAGAAACGTAATGTTCAATTATTCGAAATAGCCTTTACCAAACAAAGATAGAGATATGAGGAGAGGGGGGAGCAAATCACAATGGATCTGAAGATGATCGATTTGTGTGTTCTGGGTTTTTAATGATTTTTGATGTGGGGATCGGGTTTTTACTCGATTCTGGTTCCCATAAGCTAAAATGTCTTTTATGCCCTTTTTTGGTGTGGTCACGTGCACGTGACCAAACACACGGAGCCGTGACGGAAAATGGCCTCAGGCCTCACGGTGATATGAAAAGTAAAGTGCAGGAATCACGTTGGTATTTTTTATAAGTTGGGCATCACGTTGGTCTTGCCACAAGAGTTGAAGGACTGATGGTGAACTTTTTTCTTATTTTTATGAATGATTTATTAGTTTAAAAAAAAAGTGAATTATTTAAGGCAGATTTTTCTTTATTTTTATCAAAACCTAAGGCAAATCTTGGTTGTAATAATAAAAAATTGAAAGGAGGCATAAAATATTTTGGAGTTTTGACTTGCCCCAATTTAACTTCTTGGTAGCTCACTAGCTATTTAGCATTTTATCTGCAAAATCAGGTTGTTGCATTTTGTGTTCGAGTCTCCAGTTACGCTAATAGTCTCCCGGCGGGGAACTTTGTGTTCTCATGAATAGCCAAACCAGAAATAAGAAAATAAAGTTCACTGCTTAAGGTGATCCCTTTACAGCAGGAAGTAAAGATCATTTTGGTAATGCCCAAATGCTATGCTAACAATGAATCTGATTTGCACTCACTAGAAGGAAATATTTACATGATTGATTTTCATCAAGGAATCAAGCCCATCTGTAGCACGAAACGAATGCCAGTAACATTACAGAACTCAGGGAACACGAAGGCGTGTTCAGAGTTACAAAGCTTAAACACAAGTCAATCCTGAACACTATAAACCATTCCCACAGCAGCAATGATACACTAGAGAAGCTTTGATATAACCTGGCAAGATGTCCAGAAGGCTTTTGTGGCAGCCCTGACGATTACGGGGTTCTGATATATCCTGTCAATATTGAAAACAAAGAGGTCAAAGAACAGTAAAAATGTAAATTAGACTCAGGAACTCTAACTAGAAATTCAGCAAACAAAATCAGGTTACGCAACATAGCATTATAATTGCGACAAATACAAACTTCAGATTAGGAACACCAGCCAAAGAAAAAACAAACAGAAGGGAGTAACCTACCCAATGGCAGTTGCTCCCCATGATGCTACATTATAGATGATTTTGCTTCCATCCCATGCCTTTCGAAGTTTTCCTTTCTTCTTTTTCACTGAGAATGTCTTGCTGAGGGCTACATGAAAGTTTGGAAATGTCAGATATCACTCCTTACATGTAGGTACCAAACCAAACTTGATCATCCAAAATGCTCATGGAACCAAAAGATTTGAGTAATACAAATTTTTACATCTCTACTATTCTCAATTAGTTAACATAAAAAAGAAACATATGAAGCTCACCTTCCTGAAGTTGTGTAGGGGTCAATTCCTGCAAATTAAACATAAAACGGTTAAAAAGAAATCATTCGAAAAAAAACAATAATACAATCTGAATGCTCAAGTAAACAATAAACAATATCAACTTATGACACAACTGAATATTTTCTTAACATTCAGAGGTCAGTTAGTGTTACCTAATCATTAGGAACCCCAAATATTTTTAGTTCTTTTTCTTTATTTAACAACAACGACTACCAATTCTCTTTGGCACATTCATACACAGGAATATTAGTGAGGCCAATACTGAGGCTGCAGCCTAATGGTTCATTACTTATGCACCAAGTCTTTACTCTCCCCAAGTCTTGCATATTTGATAGGTTAAAGAAAATAGCAAGGATTAGCACCAGTTAACCACATATGCAGTAAACCTTGTTCTCTTAACAGTCATTAAGTCACAATAAATCAAACAATCCTGCCTACTTTACATTATCATAACAAGTAAACGAAAAGGTTAAGTTCTTTAGATCTGTCAGTGAGCAAACTACTCTTTATGGGCTTTAATACAAAAGTAAGAGCAATGCATCAACTCAACCAGAGATGATAGTTAAGATGGATGTCACAGTGACTTGAACAGATTGGATTGAAATTCTGTGTATTAAAAAGAACACTGGGAATGGTACCTAGAAACGAAAAGATACGAGCAACTAAGCTATGTATGGGCAGCACCATGTAATAGAGGGAAAAAAAATTTAAGACTAAGAGTTAGATAAATGCTGGGGTGGCATCTATTGATGATGGATGCATGAAACCAGGTACCCATGAATATGGGGTACGATATAGACCACTAGAAGTACCCATGAAAAGAATGTTAAGATTCTAATCATTTTAAAACAGTTGGAGTATCTATTGAAGACATGATACGAGAAACTAGGCAATAGTACATGATAATGTAGACCACTAAATGCATCCATAGCCTAAGGATCAAAGTAACAAGTACAAGACGAAGAGACCAAACTGGGTAACTTGCAATCAAATAATATGAAAGGACATGGACTAACTTGGTGTTCACACATTGGGAACACAGGTTGATGCGTATAATAATAACAAACCATAAAGCAACGGTATGAAAGTTGATGGTAATCAGAGTTATTGAATACCTTAGTCTCTTTAAGGGATAACAAGTATGCAGCCATAAAGCATGCAATACCCTCTACTATATCTTCTTGCTTAACAAGGACATACTCATCTTCACCCAAGTTATCATCCTCATATTCCCATAGATCTTTCTCACTGACTAGATCCCAAGAATTGCCTTCTTCTGTCGCCAAACATGAATAGTTTAGCATGGACATGATAAAGTAAAGTCGAGAAAGATGTCTAAAAAGCCTATCCTTCAGAATCCCAATGGAATATCACATGCTTATAATATATATTTGAACATCTTCAGATGCATACCAGCAATATTTTGTGGAACTGATGCCTGTGCAGATTCTAACTTTTCCAGGAAGTCTGGGCACTCAACTCTAGATTTAAGAAGATTGCACAACTGCATCAAAAGTGATATGTGAATCAGAATAAGTAACTTTGATAACAGTAAGTAAATTCCACCAATTGAGTCATTACTAATTAACAGCTAAAGAACAATTCGTAAGACTATTCCTACAAAAGATGCATGCCAGATTACAATGACAGCATTGAGATACATATGCTTCTACAAAAGCTACTGGAAGCAATCTCTCTGAACTATAATCGCTACATCATTAGCATTCCAACAAATCAGAGTTATCAAGTTCAAAACTTGCCATGAATCACAAAATTAAGGACGCACAATATAATGAATTGCACAATTTTGCTCAGCGATTCAGCTGAACGCAGCTCGATTGCTTATAACTAAATTTCAATATTCAGTATGTCTTAGCTTCTAATAACCCTAGATATGACACCGAAATTCGAACAATTGAGGCTGCAATTTCAACAAAATCAAGCTCAGCTATACCTCATCAGCTTCGCAGTCAGCACGAGGAGAAGTCGTGGTGGTGGTAGAGCCACTGTCTTCGTCAACGGCGTCACCACCACCGTCTCTATCCTCTTCTTCATCGTCACCGTCGGCGGTGGTACCGAGCGATTCAAGAGCTCGCTGGCACTGGTCGAGCACGGCCTGAAGAGTCTTCTTCTTCACACGGAGCCGATCCTTATCGGAATCCCCTCTCCTCAGCTTCGAATCGGCGACCTCCACCTCCATGTGAGCAAATTTCCCCAGAATTGGAATTCGATCGGCGACGGGATTCGAAGCCCTAGGAAGGTCTGAACGGCGTCGTTTCTGGGGTGTCTGTGGATTTGGTTTAAATGAATGATTGGGAAGTCTCTCTCTTGCAGCTTTTGTTTTGTTGTGAGGATTATTTGTGACGTCTGTAAATAAACAATTGAGAATTCTTCTATTTAAATAAAAACAATGAATTTAAGTGCAACTGGGTTTGGAAGAAGAAGGAAAACTATTTGGGTTTGGTGGCGTGGAACGGATTGTGATTGCACGGAATATGGTATTTTCTGTTTTCTGGAATAAAAGCTCTGCTCTAGCTGTAGCTTTGGCTTTGGCTTTGGCTTTGGCTTTGGCTTCTTTCTTGCCTCTTTGAAGAGGTCAGGTTTTTTGTGTTTATGGGACTTTGATTAATGTTTACTTCATTTTCGTAAGCAATGATTAGTTGCTAAATGATTTTAGAAAGGTCTTGGCTTTTTATGATTAAAGTGCTCGGTATGGACAGTTCAAATGAACCAAGGTTTCGTTAAGTAATGAACTTGTTCCTCTCAAAAAAAAAAAAAAAGAGTAATGAACTTGATATGGATTCCACGTGGCTTTTTGGGATTGAAGATGCAGTTAGGTTACCAATTACAATTGATGCAGCGAGTTCTGAAAAAAGAGTAATTGATTTTGGGAGTGATTAAGTGATTAGTACTTGGACAAGGGTAAATGAGAGTCTGCTTTAATGTTGGCATGTCTTTGTGTGAGTCAAGCTTGTCCATTTACCAGGAGAAGGGAAAAGCAATTTGAGTAGTGTAGAACTGCAGATGGCATATGAAACAAGTTTACACCTTTGTTCAAGGAACCCTAATACATACAAATAAAGTACCACTCAGTTCTTGATTTGAATTAGAGGGGGATTTTCTCTTCATAAGCATTGTGTGTAAAACGCCTGCATTATAATCATACATGTATCACAGTTTTTTTGTATCATTTTCTCTTATTTTACAGGACTGTTACATGCATTTTTATTATGATCTTCTAAAGAGAAGTAACTTTCAGAAATTTCAGTAAATAGATGGAAGATTTGATTTGTGAATCAAGACTGAGAAGATATTCTCTGTGTTTGTACAATTTACTGGTCTTACAAATTTTACACAGAAAACGTGAAGGGTGCCAAGATAAGACTCCAAAGCTACCCAGATGGTAGGTACATTTTATAAAAAATTATGGCACATGAAAGCTCTGCTGCTCTGAGTGCTCTCAGTCCAAATGGATTTGTTGGTCTTCATCCTTTTCTCTTTTTTGGTCAATTCCATCCTTTTCTCTGATGATGAAAATATAACTGCGTAGCTGGAGTTTGGTCAAAGTGTGCCTGCAAATCTTGTATGATGCAAAACCAATTATGACATTAGTCATTAGTGGAGTTTTGTGACTGAACCATTGCAAAAACTACCGCATACACAGCGTTTTTCACTTGTTCTACAACACAAGATCAACAAGCAAAGGAGAAGAAGTTGACGAGCGTAGACTTGAAAAGTGCCCAAAACCGATTCTAATTCCACTCATATGCCCAAACCAACTTTGGGCCAACGCCATCATAAGTCTAAACCCGCCCACACATAACTTTTTGTCACATTTCCTAAAGAATAATGTTAGATAAATCACATTTTGATGAACCAGCTAAAGCCCACCTGACATAACTACATCATTAATTCATAATTTTTATATTTCCACATTATGAATTACCATTTTTATATTTCCACATTATGAATTACCAAATTCCTAGTTTGTTTTTCTTTTTAACTCTATTGAATCAATCTGAAAGATGGGGGCAGATCCGTGACATACAAGATTATAATAAAAATTATAACCAGAATATCATCTATTAGATCTAATGAGAATTAACGGTTAAGATTAGTCATAAAAACTAGATCTTTTTCTTTAAATCAATTAATGAAATCTATCTATTAAAAACATAATGAAAATTGATGATTACATACTCTCATTTTGGAATACAATTAAGAGGAAGTTAATAATTTCCTATTGAAACTCGTTTACTAGATAAAAAAGGAAAAAAAAATATCACATGAAACTCATTTACTAGAGACTAGAGAGTACCATCATCATCTACCTCTTCTTCTTCTTCAAAGAAAAAAAAATAACATAAAAATTTATTAGACAATGTCTGCTATAACACGTTGGAAAACTTATGATTAGATTATGTATGGAAATACTCAGATTATCTTGTGTTATGAACAACAATAAGCTTTTGATAATAAAAAAACAAAAACAAAAACAAAAACAAAACAATAAGAAGCTGAAATAAGTAGGTCTATGGTGCACTAGATGACTACTTTCGACTATAATCAATTTTCTAACGGATATTTGAAACTTAATTGGTTTTCTTTCCTCTTTGGTAAATGAGTTTCAATAGGAAACAAATTCTTTCCTCTTAATTATATTCCAAATGGAGAATAGTAATCATCAACTTTCATTTAGATAGATTTCATAAATTGATGTAAAGAAAAATAAAAGAAAAGAAAAAATATTTAGTTTTATAACTAATCTCAATCGTTAGTTATTATAAGATCTAATGGATGATATTCTGGTTATAATTTTGATTTTATTCTTGTATGTCATGAGTCCCCTCTTGAAACATTAATTAAAATAAAAGGAAATGCAAAAAATGGACTCAATAAAGGAAACCATCGCAGAAAGATCTTAAGAGCCACAACTGCACCTAATATCGATCTTTTCTGCAAGCCTGCACCTAGGGGTTAATCATATATCAATTCATTGTATATCATTATTGCTTTACTTTAATCAACCTTCATCTGATATTGGGGAATCTTGATCAATAATTTAATCAAAAATGATAATAACCCAAAAATCAAAAGCCTTCATGATGAACCAGACGGTGAGACGGAAGAACATTATTTTTTCCCCAGTATAACTAAATTAAAGAGTGTAGCCATTTCAACTTCAGCAATCTTTCAGATCCTATTATTTTGGTTTATATATGATCTGAACTGCGACGTTTTCACAAGACAATCTTTTCATCTCTCTCTTCACCCATGTCCTCTCAAGTCGATTTCAACCATAGCTAGATCTCACCTCCTCTTCAATTGGACATCTCTAATCTCCTCAATAGACAAGATCAAGAAAGTAAGCATGGAATGAAGGTTAAAGATATTTGATGACAGAAGAAACTTCTATAAATCAAATTCACTCCTCCCCCTAAACCCTAATTCTTAAATATGATAGTTTTCATTTCAAACTCAAGAATAAATGGGAAAATTGAGAAGGTGTTGATGAATCGAAGAGGAGCTGATCGAGAAGGTGAGAACAGATGTGACAACGTTGACTGTTGAACCAAAATCAAAGCGCACATAAGATCAGATATGATCAACAATCTAAAAAGTAGAACTTAAAAAATTTGATAAATTCAAGAAAGTTAAAAAAATCCATAAAAAAACAGAAATTATGACTTGATGACGTGGTTAGTCCACATCACAGCTGTCACCTAAGGTAAGCTTTAAGTGATTTCTTAAAAAGTTGTTCACATAGTATTACTCTTTTTGAAATCTTTATCACCTCCTACTTGGTAAGTTAGGGAAGGTGACATAAGGGAGATTGTAGATGATATTGTGGATGACAAGAATTAAAAATCTAGATCAGCTATACAATATTGCTTTTCAGCATATAACTGTACGTATATTGTCATTTTGGTACCACATTGTTACTTAGACTGTGTAGACTATAGCACGAGTGATGTTCAAGGGAAAAAGAAGAAAACTAATTGGTTTGACCCATTGTTCTTCGACTGCTTTGTTGTTGGTTGTTGCAAAAGAACATCATTGCATTTAGGAGTCACCTTTCCAACGATGAGGCCTGAGCTTTTAGGTTCCCATTGATACCAGTAAAGGAAATAAGCATGCATCGTTGGCCAAGGTTTGTGCTCGTCTGAAAATGCACATGTGGTGTTTGCATCATTGCATCATTGCAGATATGACAAAGCCACTCATTAGGTCCTGGAATTTAGAAGTGGCGTGGACATGGATCGGTGATGAGAGATGTATTTGCTCATATCCATTATCCATATAATCTAAATACATCGAACTCATAACTCGATTGTCTATATATTCAAATAGTTAATTTATCACCTCCAATTTGGGTATAGTTTCCATTAGCTAATGTGTTTCCCATAATCGTCGACCAACTTTATCCAAAATTTGATCCACTAATGTCACTCTAAAGGATTGGAAGAACGAATTTTCAAATTAATTACCGAGCTATTTAAATTATTGACGAGACAAACAAGTTCTCACGAAATTTAATATAAAAAACCAAGAGATGTTCGAATTAACGTTCATTTCTAATATCTTATATTCCAATGCAGGGGATCGACGGTAACACTGAAAAATTGGTTACATTAACCCAAACTTGAGGACGTGATTAGAGGAATGCAAGTCCAGATGTCAAAACAACCGATTGAAAGAAAAGAACACCAAACAAAGGAGACAAGGGACACCAGATCACAAAATACAAAGTCAGAGGGAAGTGAAGTGCGAAATCCCCAGAATGCCTCTGCACGTTTTTCCCTCCAACACGTTGAAGTCTAAGAATAGAGGTGACGTGTACAACATGAAGGAGAGCCCGATTTCTTAGGCCATTGCTTGCTTGACCACCCAGTTTGGTTTTCTGTTGGGAGACTCGTTTTCTTTCACCTGAAAAAAAAAACTCTCACAATTTCATTCTCTGTGATCCAATCCCTGTTCTTTCTCATCTTCATTCGATTCTCAACACCAAATAACTCACATTTCAATTGGTTTGTGTCCAATTCTACACAAAGGTATGTATGTTTATATATCATGATCATTACATGTTTATGTGAATTGTGGGTTTGATCGTTTGATGAGTAATGTGATTGTGTTTTCTGGGTTTTGGTTGCATGGTTTTGTTTGGGTGTGATGTTGATTTGGATTGTATTGAGTTGGATATGTGTAGGGGCATAGTATTGATCCATTTTGGCTGAGGTGCGGGGGATGTTTCTCTAACGTTTGGGATCATCAGACAATGACTAACATAATCCGAGAAGCGCCTCAGGTGTGTTGTGGTTCAATTCTGTTCTCTTTGTGTCAAATGCCGCTTTCTTTCTCACATAAGCATTATACACTTGAAGGTTGACATATACTGTCATATCAATATGCATGGAATAAACAATACATGATGAATTTGAATTAAGATACATTGTTTGTGGTGCAAATCAAACTTAATTATCTGCTTCTTGTTGTTGTTGTTGTTGTTGTTGTGTTATAGGAGGATGATCAAGCTCCCCCTCCCCCGCCCCCAGCCGGGGGCCCTGATCATGCTGCTGATACTCACGCTTATCGTGGTGGCAATACGGTAATTGCTGTTTTACATTCACTCATGATACTATTGTGGTTGGATATATTTTCGCATTTTGAAATCACAATTTGCCGGCCGATCAATGGTGTTACAATGAAACAGAGATGTCAGTATCGACATTGTTAAAGTCGTTTGATCACCATTACCATTTCCTTCATTACCAATCTGATTGACTGGCTATTTTTATCTTCTTTTTTCATATACTTCTGGAAGACCCTGTCAATGGATACCACGTACGAAACAAACTTATTGAATGTATATATATTCATGCAGCTAATGTCTGAAACACAAAGCTTGTTCAGATGAATAACAACATAAGAATAGGATGCTATATAATCAGCTAATCACTGTACTGCTGCAATATCTAAGCTTTACAACTGACCTTGTTAATGTTAGCATACTCTTTCATTGGAAGAAAGAGAAACTGGCAAATTCAGAAATTTAGATGCAAAAGAATGAATTGATATCGTATACTATTTTTTGTCACTGTGTTACTCTTGTTTTCGATTTCCTGGTCACCAAAGTTTTTAAAGTATGCAGATTTTCAAGAGCGGGCCACTATTTATATCTTCCAAAGGAATTGGATGGACATCCTGGAAGAAAAGATGGTTTATTTTAACTAAGACTTCACTGGTTTTCTTCAGAAGTGATCCTGTAAGTAGCTCTTTTTGGTAACTTCATCTGTATTTTAAGTTGACTATGAACCAAATTGAAGCAGTAATACCATTAAGAACTGTACTAGGTATTTAGTTTTAAATCTTAGGAACATGATGCAGGTTTTTGGGGGGGGGGGGGGGGGGGGGATAAATGGTTTGAGCGATGATGGGCTTTTGATGGGATTTTTCTTGATTGGTGTGAGAAAATTTAAATAAATAAAGGATCATATCACTATAAAATAGGAAGGTCTTGCACTCTTGCTTGATTGATGGTATTTTGCTTAATTGCCTTTTTATTCTTTTATTCTTGATTTCTTGATTTATTTTTCTTGTTTCCATAAGTTCCCTATTGCTCCTAAACGACCAGATATTTTATTGAGGAAACGTTAGAGCTTAGAGAGAAAACCTAGCTGTATTGGCTATTCGGCTTACCCCTATTTGTTCTGCATCAGATCAGAGACTTTGATTCCTTTACTTGCACCATTTCCACTACAAAGAAGTCATTGCTTTCATATTGAACTTATTTATAGTGACCAGCCTCTCTCTCTGTAGACATCATGCTACGGATCAAACAGGTTATGCTTGAAGCAAAACCTTGAGATTGTAGAAGAATGTTGATTTATAGCTATAGTGGGCTTTTTCTTATTAAATTTTTTTTAACTGCTATAATAGAGTTTAGATATTGGATTTATTCAGTGATTTGAATTTTCTTTTGGATGTGGGATAATGTCTGGAATAATATCACCAACAATCTTTTAGGATTAGCGATTCATATTTTTAAAGACTGGATTTCATCCATTGAACTTTTCATGGAGCTCAAGAAATGTGTAAAACTTGTTGGATTCTTCCTCTTGGTACTCTTATTGAAGGAGATTACTGTGCCAGATCATGGATCTGATTGACATGAGTTTTATTCTTTGTGTGGATATCCTTCATATGCCATAAGAAAAAGCCCCAAAAGAATCATTTTTGGTTGTCCATAAGGTTCTTGCTGCAAGGGGCTGCCCGGCTAGGAATGCATGCCTTTTTATATGTACTTTATGACATTACATTATATTTAAACTTTGGTCAATTTGTGTACCTGGGACATATGTAGGCTTTTGATTTTATTTAAGGTTCCTTGTCTTTCTCTTTTACTTGGTTCCGTTACTGAATATTCTTATTTTCCTTCTAAATTTACATTGCAGGGTGCTGTTCAGAAGGGGAGTGAAGTGAATTTGACCCTGGGTGGTATTGACCTCAACAATTCAGGCAGGTTGGCTGTAGTTCCAGATTAGATCTACCTGTTGTGTATGACTGTTGTTTTTATTGCAGAGGACCAAAAGAGTCAGTAATTTCTTAGCAATTGATTGTTCCTGTTTCTAGTGTGGTTGTCAAAGAAGACAAGAAACTGTTGACTGTGCTCTTTCCAGATGGTCGTGATGGGCGAGCCTTCACACTGAAGGTGCACTTTTCCTCATTGTCTCTTCTGTGATTATTTCCTGATTGAGAACTTCAAATGCTGTTTTCCTTGATGGAACTGTGAAAGTTTCAACTTCTGTGGTTTCTCTTTTGTGGATAGGAAAATCAATAATAACACATCCGTGACAGAAATGAACAAAATCCACACATAAAGCATATTCACCTGACTTCCGAAAGAAACTGCTTTTGGAACACACATTGAATTGACTAGAAAAGCGTGCACTCTATAGCACCTGAAGTATGATTCCATATAAAGCTAGAAGCTATAAAATGTGCTGTTGGTGTATGATAAATATGATTTGTTTCTACTTGATTCTATGTTCAGTGTTCTGTATTGTTTGCATCAAAATTTCCTCCAAGTGCATATAAATCCAGGTTATATTTACCTCTAATTACCTCTCTTTCCATAGATAAAGAGTGATCAATTTAGAACTTGAAGGGAAGAAGGATAAGACGCCTAGTTCAAAATTCTTTTATTGAACAAGGGACAGTATTGGGAAAGTGAAATTATATGTATGTGTGTGTGTGTGTGCACGTGCGCACCCGTGTGTGTGTCTGAGTAGTTTGCCTATCTTTGGACCAAAAGTTTGATATGGAAGTTAGATTGATTGTTCTCTCTGTTGCTGATGTATTGACTATATCTAATGTTCTGCAGGCTGAAACGTCGAAGGATCTACATGAATGGAAGGAAGCACTGGAGAACGCTTTGTTGCAAGCTCCAAGTGGCCCTCATGCTGTGGGGAAAAATGGTATATTGGGGAATGATCGGAAAGACTCCAAAGATAGTACTTTGGATCAGCGTAAGCTCCCCTATTCTGATGCTTTCGAAAGTGCTTTACATTGCTCATTATTGCTAGCTCTATAAATTTGTCTGTTCACCTAGCATTCTTATAAAAGTAGATTTGGTATAAAAACCATTATAACACCTGGGCATCTTTATGAGGTATCTTGAGGTGTTTAATTTGTATTTTTTGTCTTGAGCAAAATCTGACTAGAAATTTCTAAAGAGACAACTTCAGAAATTTATTATCGAACTCATGGTATCAGGCTTTTCCAATATGGGAAGACTATTAGTACTGAGGTCTAGATAGAACATCTGGCACAATTGATGGTCATGCTATATTAAAAATTCGAAGAGATGAGTCGTGTTATCTTATGTAGTATTGATGTCAACTGGTTGAACTGTTGAACTTGAATTGTATCAAAAATTCAAAGGATCAGTTGGTTATTTGATGAAGTATTGTTGTCAACCGTAATATTCAGTGTTCATCATAGTTCGACTATTGAGCTTGAATTTCTATCAGATGTTCATGGCTAGTATCTATCAACAGATTCGAACGAATAACATTTTGAATATGAAATATGAACTATTTTATTCTTAGATCTGTTCAATATCATCTTATTTGGAGTGATTTCAGCCTCTTTGAAATATTGGTGTTTTCTGTATTTCTTTTACAGCAAAGGTGAAACCACCTGCGAAATCTACAATTATTGGGGTGCCTATTTTGCTGGCCTTGGAAGATGTTGATGGTGCTCCATGTTTCTTGGAAAAAGCCCTTAGGTTTGTGGAAGAATATGGTGGGTTCTTCTTATTTGACTCATATATGTCATCTGTCCAAGTATACTTGTAACCAATCTGGTTCACTAACTTCACGTGTATTGCCAATTTTACGTTCTGAAAGGGAAATATATTTCCGAATTCTTTTCATAAATTGTTTTTTCAGAGAACTTATTTAATGCCTGCATTATCAGAAGCACCTTAATTGGCAGCTGGATTTAATAGGTCTTACAAAGGATTAAATAAGTTAAATTAAGTTCAATGTGTCACATGAGGGTATTTTGTAATCACACCACAGACGATCTCAAGTCCAATATCTTTATTATTGTTTTGATGAAGAGAGATCTATTTGCCTTCTTCGATTGTATGAATCTGATCATTTGATAGCAATTAATAGGAGTCAAGGTAGAAGGAATCTTGCGACAAGCTGCTGATGTTGATGATGTTGAACGTCGAATACGGGAATACGAGCAGGGTTAGTGTTTCTTTTCTTTCAATATAATATTTTGTGGAAATCTATCAATTGTGATTTGCATCATTATCTATTGCTCCTAAAGGTACGTCGCACAGCGGAGCATTAATTTCCAGCGGAGCATTAATTTCTGTTTGATAGATATTTTTAAGGGCCATTTAGCTCTAGCTCAGTATTTATAATTTGAACTTTGTCCTACCTGTAGTGAAATTTTTCACATATGTAGATTCAGGGTGCTCTGTCTTATGTTAATTCTATAGTGATGATCTCCTTGGTTATGGATTTCTATAAACTAAAAGCCAATGTTTGCACTTGAATACTATCCACACCTAAGTATGGTTTCATTTGAAAATGCATACATAAGATGTATTTTGATTTTTAGGGAAAGTTGAGTTCTCTCCTGATGAGGATCCACATATCATTGCTGATTGTGTCAAGGTACTTCTTTGCTGAAACAAAATATTGATCTTTCAATTACTTTATAGAATGATCTGGTATATATTATATATATATATATATTAACTTCTGTGTTTATGCATATTACTAGTATGTTCTTCGGGAGTTACCATCTTCTCCGGTCCCTGCATCTTGCTGCAACGCACTGCTAGATTCCTTTCGCAAGTCCGGTACGATTCATTTTTATATGATATACCATCAGATATGAGTTCCTTTCTCAGTTAGTTATAATGTGTTACGAATTCTGATATGATGTTCTAAAAAAGACAAACTACACGCTGCCTTGAGTGCGTTTCTTTTTCAAGATCCTCTAAAATTGTACAAAGATTAGTGCCAGATAATATATATTAATGTTTTCAACTATTTATTGTTCTTGTAAACTGGCATGCCCTGATTTTTGCTAATAAAACTTCAAGGACAAATCAGTAGCGGTCAATAGGGGATCTATGTTGGTCGACCAGCAGATCAACTTTTAAGTTTTGTGCTGCAGTGATGTACTTGCACGCAGCATCCTAATGAAAAATCTTAAATCCCAATTATAACCTATTTATCCTATGTACACTCTACCACCAAGTATAATTATACATCCATAAAGAATAACTAACAATCTAAAAGAAAAACAAGAACAGACACTCTGCATGTGCATTTGTTGTATTTTAGATTATAAACGCAGCTTTGTTGTATTCAAATTTTAAAACACTGCAAGGCATCACTTTTCAGTACAATTTGAGGAACGGCACAGTAATTTAAGATAAAGACAATCTTGTTATTTGTATTCACTGAAGTAGACTTTTGTTTCTAAAATATACTGTTCAAATGAATATGATATTCTGATTGTTAAATTTGTTATTAGGTTGTTCCTATTTTCTGAAATAATAAATTTCACGAAAAGTGCTTTTTTGGGATTGATACTGATCGAAGTACTGCACTACCTATCTTTCACTCATATAATCCTTGACCCACAATCTTTCTTGGCCTGAGTGTCTATGCTTGAAGTCAATTGGTAGATTTTTCTGAATCAAATATATCAGTAATTAAGCCTTTGAAGATTGAAAGCTTTTTTAAAAAAATAAAAATTATTTTCCGTAGTGACTTGGATCTAAGTTGAAACATGGAGTGTTTAGGCTGGAGAGTGTTCCTGATTTTATTCTTTGTGAAAGGGTGGCAAATAATGATAAAAAGAAATAGAAACCTAGTGATGCACTGCTGCTTTATGTAATGATTGTTTTCGTCGCTGAATGTTACAGTAAATACACTACTGACTCAACTTGCAAAAAGTAATATGCTCAGGGATGTTATATATCTGAGTATCAATGACTATTCCTTGAGGAGAAGTTTTTCATTTTCAAGCAATTTAAGTTGGATTTTTAGTCTCAATGTGTCTAAGCCTCCATGGCTGAAAATAATTTGAAAATGGAGTTTACAGCTTTTGTTCTATAATATTACACTAATATTCTTTCTTAATACATTTGATTAGTTTTAATTTAATAATGATCAGGTAATGATCGGGGTGGAAGAATAAATGCCATGCGTACGACAATATGTGATACATTCCCTGAGCCAAACCGCTGTTTATTGCAAAGGTTTTCTTTATGTTATTATCATTATTTGTGATTTCTGTAATCTTCTATTTGTGAGTATGTGCCCCTAATCCTGTATCTTCTCACTTACTTTACCATCTTGCATTTTTTTGGGCCTACTAATAAATTTATTTTAAGTTAATTTTTATCTTATGCCTGATTCAGAATTCTATTAATGATGCAAACTATTGCTTCTCACAAAGCTGTGAATCGAATGAGTTGCTCAGCTGTGGCAGCTTGCATGGCCCCCTTACTTCTTCGTCCGCTGCTGGCTGGGGATTGTGAAATCGACAATGATTTTAGCGTGGGTGGTGATAATTCTGTTCAACTTTTGCAAGCAGCTGCTGCAGCTAATCATGCTCAAGCAATTGTTATAACTTTGCTGGAGGAGTATGATAACATATTTGGGGTAGGCTCCAAGCCTTCCAACAAGCTGTTTCTTTTCTTACTAATACTGTCTTTTAAGTGATTCCATTGATCACACTTCATTTTATATCACATGCCAAAAATCCTATTACCATGGTGGCAACAGCCCTTGGTGTATTTTCAAACATTAAGACCAGTGATATACTGAAGAAACATATCAACTTCTGAATAGCACTGTTGTACCCCAAAAAAAGAATGAAGTTGAAATTATGTTATAATCTTTAAGTTGAATCAAGAGTCTAGCTGTCTGAAAATAAAATTAGCATCTAGTTCGTAGTCCATACTTATTTGTCAATGTTTATTTCACCATGGGTTTGTACTGTTGAGTTCCATAACGCTAGTTTGTTTGCAGGAAGGTTCCCTGTCCCCTGAACTATACAGTGACACTGAAGATGATGAAACTGACACCGACGGGGCAACAGAAGATGATGAGTATTATGAAGATGATGAAACAGAGTCTGGAGAATACGACGATGATGATGTTGAAATTGTCAGTGGGTCATGCAGTGAGAGTGATGGAGATGATGAACAGTCTGACAATAAGGTTCATTTCTACCTCCTGAGTTTACCTGCATTAAACTATGCTTTCAATGTGATGATGGAAATACCTAGACAATCGATGCTGCAATATATCCAGTCCTCTCGATTTGAGTAGATTAATATTGTTACCTCTTATGCTGTGTCGTCTCCTACCCTGTTCTACTTTATATTCAGATCTTACTGCTGTTGTTGCTAGTTCCTCTCCAAAATACACTTCGAAGATATACTATATTCACTGTGTGTGAGTGTCTATCGCTCATTCTCTTAAGATTTAATCTCAATACCCAAAGACATTCTTACTCACCCACTTCTGCGGGCCTTTTTCTCCGTCTAACCCACTTAATTGGATTGCTAAGTTTACTTAAGTCTCCACACTGTTGCTGCAATTTTTTCCCCCTCTTTTATGCTCATGAATAAGTGGAATACAGTTACTCTTTATATTTCTGTACGCTAATGTACTGTATTATATGGTTCATCTGTTCTACCTGATTTATATTTAAAATACCTTATTGCATTTGTCTTCTCAGGAAACTATGGAAAATGAAAGAATATCCGTACATGATGTTTACTAACTGCTTTAAGGGTGCAGGACGGACTTGGCTCAGGTTCCAAGGTTCCTGACGCAGGCGATGATAGCAAAGCTCATAAGAAGTTGTCATCAAGATCACTTAAACATGTGAAGCCTCAAGTTGGTGTAGAAAGCAATGAGGATAAACCGGATTTAAAGGAAAATAACTCAGCAGAGCTGGACAATGAGTTTACAGCAGTAACAGATGTTTCTAGATCAACAAGTTTTGTGCACCAGTCAAGTGGCCATGGCCTTCCATGCATACAAAAATCTTCAAGTATATCCAATGGACCTGATTATGGTGCAAAGCATCGTTATAATTGGGGACGTACTGCTGTAAGTATATGCTCTTCGGTGTTTTGCTTGTCAAGCCATTTATCATCAGTTCATGATTTCCCATATTACTTTTTTAATGAAATTCTTGCTTCTGCAAGTCTTAATTTTGCTCATACACCGTTTTCAATTTTATGTTTTTCCATTTATGATCCTAAAGTAGTGAATATACTGAGATGTCTTTTGTTTATCATCTTTTTTTTTCTTTTTCTTTTTTCTGTGTATCACTCCAGGCAAGGAAGAACCTTTCCATGGAATCCATTGGCTTCGGTGTTGAGGAGGAGTAAGTGATGCATATATGATTCTGCAGAGCTACATTTCCATATATACTTGGCTATAATATGGTTCTGTGGTTATCATGTCTTGTTTAGTGTCGCAGATGTGTTTGAATGATGTTCTAGAGATGTGCACATGTACACACACACATGTATAGAACATAAATATTCTGATCGAGGTGACACATAACCAACATCAATGTTAACGTTCTATCTTTATTGTACCACTAGCATTGGCATTGAATATTACGTGTGTAAATAATGTTCTTTCTTTCTGAGATCCTGAGCTCTTTGTTTTTTTGAAAGGGAGATCATCAACTGTTTAGCTCACTTAGTTTGTTCTAATATTCAATTTTTTTTTTCTGTATGAAGGGATGAACAGATCCAGAGGTTAGAGATCACAAAAGCTGACTTAGAAGATAGTATTGTAGAAGAGGTAGAGAGTACAGTCTTTCGAGTTCCATTGTGTCATGCTCTAACTTTGTTGTAATAAGTTGCTAGTTTCTTTTACAGGTTCAAGATAATGTAGCTCTTCGTGCAAATCTAGAAATTGAGAAGAAGGCCTTGCGTGAGCGTCGTCGAGCTCTCGAACGAGATGTAAATTCCATATTGAATTTTGAGGAGTGTTTTTTCCTTGCTTTATTTCCCTTTCTTTCAAATATTGAATTTTGACTTCTTTGAAGGAAAGAACATTCAAAATTCTTTTGTGTCCACTATTTAATGTTACTGGATTTTTATTTAACTGCTATCAAATGACTTGTTTCTAATAAGACATGCTAAGTTGTCACTAGCTATATGAAGCTAATGCTGACATTAAGCATTAAAAATATTGCAGGTAGCAAGACTACAGGAACAGTTACAGAAGGAGAGAGATTTGGGAGCAGCCCTCGAGGCAGGGCTAAAAATATCCGAGGGCCATGTACCTAATTTAGCCAACATTGATGAAATAGTCAGTATTCTCTCCTTTGACATCTCATAAGATCTTTAATCATTCACCAAATGTTTAACGTTCACATGTGATACAGACAAGGGCAGAGCTGGAGGAAATGGTTCAGGTAGAGGCGGATTGTATCAACTTGAAAAAGAAGGTTGATGATCTGGATGTGCAGCTTAATTTACAACGTGAACGAAACCATAGCTCTAGCTCTGCGTCTGATGCATGCATTTTTCCTGCACATAGTCGGGATCATAATACAAAACAGTAAGATCCTTGATTGATTGGTGGTTTTCTTGCTGAATCATCCTTTCCTCTGTGTTTCTATCTAAAATTCTTTTGTTGTAACACATGAAAATTTAGACGTGGTTGCCATATTTCATACTCAGTTCCACTTTTTATTTAATTAATTTAATAAATATTTTAGGCAGACGAAGGATAAAGAGAAGGATAGTGAAGCCGTAGCCCAGTTAGAACGGTCAAGAAGTAAGGTAAATTCATTTGACACATGAGAACAAAATTCATGATTCAAGTTTCATACTTTTTTTTTTCTCTTTGTAGGACTAGTTCTAAAACTGGATCAGACAGATAAGTTCTCTTCATAAAATTGACTTGTATGTTTGATTTGCAACAAACCTTTTCAGTTATATATAACGTAATCCTTGAGAACTTAGGTAGGAAATACTGAAATTGAACCTAAATAAGTCAGGAAGCAGTTTGCGGTAAAGTTGATCGATTACATAAAGTAGTCATTTTGTATGTACTAATTTCTGGGCATGGTTCAACAGGATGGTCATCAAGAGGGCACAGAAAATGCAAATGAGAAAAAGTTGGAACCAGTTGTTGCCAAGTCTAGCAAGAGAGGGAGTGAGGTAGGACCATGGCTTTCACTACTTTTTGTTTGTTTTGTTGTGCTGGAATGAATTACAATCCGCTAGTTATCATCTGGATACAGATCTTTTTTCCATGAGAATATATTTCTTTTCATCATTATGATCAAGTGTAGCAGGTTCTACTTACTGCTAGTCTGCTACACTTGCTGCTTTGCCTATTACTAGTATTGATATTAAGTTGGAATTGTTGAGTTCATGTTATTGCTCTGAGCTAGGTAATCACTAGCTTTACACTCATGGCCTGTGGATTACAGGGGAGTAGAGGAATTACAAAGTTGACATCACGACTAAACTTTTTGAAGGAGCGGCGGACTACTGAAGGTAGAGATAAAGTTCAATCGGTCCCAGATACTCTGGAAAAAGGCCAAAAGTTGGAAAAACTTAGGAAGGCAGAGAGTCATTCTGATCATAGAGGGAAAAAGTCAGAAGCCCAACAACAGCATATTCTGGACAGAGGAAAATCAGAAAGTCATCTGTCTATTGAAGTGGACAAAGGTCATGTCCTCGACAATAGTATTAACAGTAGTTTTAGCACTAGTAAACCTTTCCCCCCTTCTCCAAGGAAAGACAACAGATGATGCCGGGTTGATATGTTTGGCCAATTCAGTTAGTTTGTTGAACATGGCATCTTATTATTTCTTACAATACTATGCTGGACATGGAATTGGACCTTACTGCATGTTAAAGGTGAGGAATTTCATTGATATAAGAATCCTATCAATTAGCTTGTTTAATTTGATGCTGATACCAAAGTAGCTGCTTGAGTCCATGGACCTCTATTCCTAATTTTCAAAATGTACAGATAAAGCATCTTCTGAGCGAAGCTGAATTATTAGTAATCTGACTGCTCATTTCTGCTGGTTATTAGTAATCTGACTGCTCATTTCTGCTGGTACAAAGTGACGCAGCAGAGCTGATAACTGTTTTCATCTGTTATATGGATGATGAAATATCATCCTGGTTCTGGTTTCTCTTAGCGTAAGGTGATAAATCTTAGTGGACATGATTCAACTTTGTGTGAATGTGCCATTACATTCCTTAACTGTGTCAGCTTAACAGTCTTTACATGAAATGATTGAAGTAGAAACCTTTGTTCGGACGTCTCTATATTAGTAGAATGAAGGACTTATTCTCTAAATTGTTTTCTCTCAATTTCAGTTTATGGCACTATATTAACCCAGTAGAACTAGAAGTTCATGGACTTTCAACAGTGTGTTATAAGAAATGGGAGCACTGATATTGAAATTGTTAGCTTTGAATGGCTTTAGCTAAATAGATTGTGAGCAGTGAACATTATTGCTTATATATATTTTCGAAGCATGTTCATTATCCAGATCGAAACCCAATCTATAGATGTATTATCATATTAGACTTTGGGGTTCATATCGTTTCGATGAATGTTGGGCACATAATCTTGACGCAACTTTACTTTGAATGAGTTTAGCACCAAGTGAGACCAAATGATAAATGCATGCTTTTGTATTGTGATCGTTGGAATGGAATTGATATGATTCCGTTTTTTCTAATCGCGCCTTAAGTTGAGGGGAGCCAAGTTGGATTCAATGGGATCATCAAACATTTTGATTTCTAAGTTGTGTTAGTTTTATTCTTAAAATCATCTGAGTGTCAATCCATTAATGTAACTTAGAGTTAAAACTGTGGGTGTCAATCCATAGCCACAAGAGACTTGATCAAGGATATCATATTCTAGCTTCTTCAAAGATTCTTGGAAAATCAAATGTCTTACTTGTAGAGGCACTAGCTTTAAGAGCCGGTTTGGTTGTTGCAGTTCTATGGATACACGAGATTAAAAGTAGAAGGAGATTCAAAAGTACTCATCGACTCTATCACCAACAAGATTCATACTCCTTGGCATATACACACTAGACGTCAAGCTACTGTCTTCACAACTTCAAAATGTTGATTTCTAGCACAACTGGAGATAAGCAAACTTCTTAGCGGATTCAGTTACTAACAGTCTACCTCCTTCTGCCCTTCATGCTTTTTATTTTGATTTTCTTAACCTAGGTTGTTCTTGGGTTCTTCTTTGTAAATAGTTTCTTCTCATTGAAAAAAGAGAGAAAAATACCCATAGAGAGTTTTGTATCCCTACAGCACTACCAGGCCCATCCAATGACGGATCTTAGTGTATTAGTAACTAGATATTAATCCTACGCTTGTTAATCCTAAGGGCTAATCCTAAACCTCACGTACTTGAGGACAAAGAGTAGTAAAAAAGATTAAGGAGCTTTCTATTCATACCTTCAAAAAGTAATTGGACCTCATTCTTTTTCCAAGTGATAATGAAAAATTCAACTCCACCTGTAAAGACATAATGAGAGAGAGAGAGGCAAAACCCAATTGGAAATAACATGGGAAAAAATAGAGATAAAACCCTAGCTATATGCAGGTGACAAGTCCATAGAAGTTCATATCTAAAGAATCGAGGGGCTTTCATAAATTTCCTCTGAGATTGTATCAAGGAGAGTTTGTCGACGGTCCCGAATTGGTAAATGTAACAATAGAATACATGAACATTCCACCATCCAACCAAAAAGAACTCCTTTCATCATAATAAGAAATCTGTTGTCACACAAACTGATACATATATGTTTCACATTTAATCTAAAAATATTTCTTTAGCCCACTCGACTCCACTCTTAAATCCTAGTTCCACCATTGCATCCAACTTCCATTAGCTAAGTGTTCTGTCTAGTCTTTCCTTAGTAACCACTTCCCCGTGCTGCAAACAAAATCAAGTGAAAGGGGCACCTTTGAAATGGAGGTCAATAAATTGGATGAACAAAGAAATCTCCATTGAGGCCGAGGCAGACGGCCCCATTTTTCATGAGTCCAAGGAATCTCATCAAAATCCCCTGAACATAACCAAGGAATTTAATACTGGGAGAGGTGAAAACAACATACAAAGAACGCCTTAAATCCGACTTGAAAAACGCACTGGAAATGCTAGAGACTTGAACAAAGTGCAAGGCTTCCATTACCCGATGCCGAAGGTAATCAAATTTTAGCAGTATTGGTTCTTGTTGGTGATGTTTGATCAAACGCCGCAAGTTCTGCCCGTGGCTGCAACGGGCCAGCCACCAATGCCATTGTTCAGAAAGAGATCCGGGTCCGTTAGTGCGAGAATTTCTACGGCAGATAGAGAACTAGCACCATGCTCACTATGCATTTCACGTTGCGGATGACGCTTTCCGTTGGAATTGCAGATTATCAGGCATGGTACTAATATAGATAGGCTCATAGGCACCGAGTGATAATTGGCCTTAACTAGTACTGATTGTTTCTGTTTGGGGATCGTTTTGTGTTACTTGTTTTTGCGCTGTTATTAGTTATTCGGAATCACTGAGTCTGGTAAATCAAATAGCCAAGAGATGCATTAATCAATAATAGTAAATCAAAGAGATGCATCATCATCATCATCAAACAATAACTCAAAAGTCCTTGAAAACCTTCCTGAGCTGTTCGAGTGTCACAAACAGCACCACAGTGAAGGGTCCCTGCCTTGAAATGGTAGGAATGAAACCCTTGTAGAGGGCCATGGGTCCTTCAGCTCTCACCGTCTTCACGGCACAATCCAACGCCCCATTGTACGGCGCCTCCCTCCCGGCCTCCACCTTCATGTTCATCACCCTAGTCTTGATCACGTCCACCGGGTTCGACGCCACCGAGGCCACAAACCCCGCCGCGAAACTCGCCGTCACGTGCGTGCCGAGCCCGTCGGCCATCACGTGCCTCTCAAGAATCGCCTCCTTGATCTGGTCGTACGACGCCAGCTGCGACGCCGTCACGATCATGGCCCGGTTCACTGTCAGACCCGACCCGCGCCACAGGCTCGTCACCCCTTCCTGCTTCGCCATCCTCGTTATGGCGTCCACCACGTTCTTGTAGTTCCGGCGCTGCGCCTCCGGAAGCCTCCCGTCGGCCTGCATCCTCACCATGGCCACGTCCGCCGGGTTCCCCACCGCGGCGCCAACGCCGCCGGCGACAAGTCCGGCGAGAAGCTTCTGACCCAGAGGAAGGTTCCCGGAATCCGGGTCGGACCACTTGGTCTTGAGAATGTCATAAAGACCCATCCGGGTGGTGGAGTAGAGAGTCTGGCGGAGCACGGTGGCGGAGACGCCGGAGAACAAGGCCTTGACTCCCTCCGTCCGGAAGATCTTGACACCAACGGAGATGGGTCCCGCACGAGGCGGAGCAGGCACCACATGAGGCGGAGGAGCCATGATGGCGGCGGCGGATCCGTGATGGGAATGGTAGGCGAAAGCGGGGCGGAGAGAGTGAATGGGGGCGGGTAGACCCTTTTCGCCCTGGAGTTGCATTCGGACCTTGATGAGATCCAGAGGGTGGGTGGAGCAGCCGGCGACGATGGAAGCTATGCCTCCCTCAACGAAACCCTTGACACCCATTTGAATCAGGAAAAGAAGATGTTTGAGTTTTGGGTAAGTTAGAGAAAGAATGAAAGAATGGTTTAAAGAAGCAAAATTGGGGGTTAGGGAGATTGAGAATTCAAGACCAGTTGGAGGTGGAGTTCATCTCACTGGAGACGAGGAGATGGGAATGGAGAGAGAAGGCTATGGAGGAGGAGTGAGGGACGTTGGGCCTCTGAGACATAAGCTAGCTGTGTGTTGTGAATCGAGTTTAGGGTTTGTGTTGTGTTGAGAAGAGACTTATGGGTTGATATTTATAGTAGGAAAGGCGAAAAAGGGAGGAAGGAAGCAGATGCGCCGCTGGGGTTCTTCTAGGACGCGTTTGGGTGGGTGGGGGCCCGTTAGTTGCCCTAGGGCGACCAGTAACTAAGCGCCGTTTGCTGACCGGGGCTTGACTTGGACGCTATAAAAGAGCTTCTCCCAAGGTTCCAGGAGACCGGGGGGTCATTAGGGAGTTGAAAACTGTTACACGTTGTTTTGATTATTCGCGTCATTAGGGACTTCCAAATGACCTGTAGCTCCAATTCTTTGACCATGTTTGTGAAGCAATAATCTGCCACAGCCACCCCAGGTTAAAAAGCATTGGAGGTTCTAAAGCATCAGTCACTTGAGTCATTGTATGGCACAGACCAAAGGAGGGTTCCCCTCCACCCCAATTGAGTCATTGCATCACTACTCATCCACAGTATGCACCACAAAAATCTCATTCCCTATTCAAGGCCTTTAGTAATTACTAGCTTAATCATCAAGGATCATTCTGGGTACCCTTCTAGTAGTTCTTCTTTTTCTGGGGCCAGTTGAGAGGAATATCAGTATATTGTACACATCAGTTTTACCAGTTGACAGAAAGGTTTGAGTGGTCAATTTGTCAAGCTGGGTGAATAATGGCATCCACCCGTTATGAATTTTAGAGGGTCTTTGAGATTTGTGTGATCTCAACCACTATTTAGGAGTAGGATATTTGATTAGGATTTTGGTGGACCTAAAATGAGTACTCAATTGGGGAAGGAAGCTGTGAGGGAGGTAGAACTGGGGAAGGAGCTCATACTGTAAAAGCTAAGATCTAAATTTGGTTAATTTGTTTCCCATTTCCCAATCACTTGGTGCCAGTTTGAAATTTTGAATGGTGAAGTCCTTCTAAAGTGGAAGACCAGTGAGAACTGAGAAAAGTGAAAAGGAAGGGGGCAAAAAGTATCGTACGTCGCCTGAGAGATTCGAACTCTCGCGGGGAAACCCCATGTACTTAGCAGGCACACGCCTTAACCACTCGGCCAAAGCGACGATGTTGTTAGATTGTGAAGTTCTGCGTAATTATCCCTATTTTATGATGTTAATTTCTCTCCGACCGCAACTGAAAGTTTTCTTGAAAATAATTCTTGACTGTTAAAACACCATAAATTTTAAATGTTTTACCACACATTTTATATGAACAAATAAAAATGTCACCTAACACAACAAAGACGAAAAAGAGGGAAATCTACTCCATCATCGAATCAATTCCAAAGCTAGTCTCATGTTCATCAACTACAATACCATCATTACCATGTGCCTTCTAAATGTAGTTACGTATATGTGATCAAAAATTTCTTGATCATCAGTGACCTTGTGAACAAAAATTTCTTGATCATCAGTGACCTTGTGAATAGAAGGACAAGAGGTGCACTACAACTAACACATAACAATTAACGGGCTGGCTAATCAGGCTAGCACACAACGGTTTTCTCTTATGATAAACTAAACGTTAATTCACTCTGATCGATAGTCAAATTATTAACTAAATAAGTGATTATACTCGAGTTAGGACCTCATATGCTTGCCATAACTCCACAAGTCACCCCATTCCATGGGGAGTGAATCCATATGTGTATCATTTTCAGAGGTTTTGTATGCAAAGGACCTTTGAAAATTTAGGGTTTAGGGGTATTTTTTCCTACATTATGATTCACCACCCCAAAATACAAGTTAAAAAGCCACTGGGCTTATAATGGATCAACTGAGATTGGCCTATCCATTGTAGAAGAAAACAGTGGCCTGACCCAACTAGTTTTACCATTTCTTCATTATCATTTCTTTTTAGGGTTGAAATTTCACTTTCATTTTCACAGTTGAGGGTTGCAAAGGGCGCGCGTATTTCTTGTTCACATCAGAAGCCGTCTGGTACTTCTGTTTACAACTTTGAATTCCTTTACCGTCTGTAAACCATAAGCTTTTGTTTTTACTTCTGTGTTTCTGTTCATATCCTCAGACATGTAATCCTTATGATTATATAATGTGGTTAATAGTTTTTTCTGGGTTCTCTTTTTGGTACAAAGAAAATTTTGATGCTTTCGTCTTTGTGTTGAGAAATTTTTCTGGGTTCTTTTTGTTACCATTGATATGCTTTTCTTGAATGTAAATGGGTTTTCAACATAAATGCTGGAATAAAAGTTTGATGCATTTTTAGTGCGTTGAGAAATTCTTCGATTGAAATAATAAGCGAAAAGGTTGCTGGCTAATAATGCATTTGTCTTGTAGTTTATATATCCATATGAAAATATATGCAACTTTTCTATGAAATTTGATAGCATTGGTAGCGATTTGACATTGTTCATCTAACGCATCAGGATGTATAAATGGCTTCAAATTCCAAGAGTCAATTGCGAATTACAGATAGGTTCAGTGACTTACCAGATTCACTTATTTGTCACATCCTTTCCTTTCTGCCAACAAAGAATTATGTATGCACCAGCATTTTGGCTTCAAGATGGAAGAGAGTCTGGGCCTCTGTTCCTAGTCTAGACTTTCATGAAAAATATTTTCCAGACTCCGAAATCTTTGTGTTGTTTGTTAGTCACGTACTTTACTTTCGCAACTCACAGAAATTCAAAAGTTCAAACTGGAATGCTACTGTGTTGAGCGTTTCTCTCACTTTGATGGTTGGATTCGAACTGCACTTATGCATAATCTTGCTGAACTTGATATTTGTGTTGAAAATTATGGATCATTTCTGGAGAATGAGAATCTCAAGTTGCCTAAAAGTGTTTTCCTGTGCAAAACACTGGTTGTTTTGAAGCTGAGGTCAATTATTATAATCAATACTCCTACTTAATGGTGCTTGCCATGTCTCAAGGTCCTACTTATTTCAATTAGTTTTCCTGGTCATGACCTGATGGAAAAGCTTCTGCTTGGCTGCCCTGCGCTTGAAGATTTGGCTATATCTGGAACTGTTGGAGAAGGATATTTGAATTTCAACGTCTCTGCTCTTGAACTTAAGAAGTTAAGAATCAATCTTGACACTGAAAATGATGATAGTTGTTTGGCTGATTACAATGATCTCAATGTTCTTGTTAGAGCTCCAAAGCTCGAATACTTTGGTCTTGAGCAAAACGATTTTTCAAATGTGTTTTGAAGAATTTAAAGTCTTTAGTCGAA
Source organism: Fragaria x ananassa (assembly GCA_034370585.1). NCBI lineage: Eukaryota > Viridiplantae > Streptophyta > Magnoliopsida > Rosales > Rosaceae > Fragaria > Fragaria x ananassa. Next base: position 23,106,159 of record CP139757.1, on the reverse strand, counting down.
GCCACTATTGATCTCACTTACCACATACCAACTGAATATTCTGGCTTTGCTGGCCGTGCTACTGCGCTTTTGGCACAAATTTGTCATGTCAAATCTTTGTCTCTTTCAGCACATGGTTTGGATGTAAGCATTCCTCTACTTGTTTCATGTTTCTTAGTAGTTACTATCCTAGGTTTAATTTATTTAGTTTATCTGATATTAATTTTTTTTTTAATAGAGTATATAACCCAATATTTGATTTCTCCTTGAGTTTCTGTTTGATGGATAATCTATGTTTCATGAAGCAGAATTGTGATCTGCCTGTGTTCGGTAATTTGAAACAATTGAGGCTGGTTCTTCATCGTTGCTGTTCTTGGTGGGCAGAATTTCTGATGAGCTCACCTATTCTAGAGTTTCTTGTCCTAGAACACGTTGTAAGATATAGTTGAACTTACAATACACCGTACCCAATTAACTTGTACCTATTAAATGTATTCATAATATGCTTTATTTTATAAAATCTGTCAGGACTGCAATTGTGATGGACTAGGGGAATATGGTATTAAAGAGAAGGAGCTACTTTGGCATTCTCCGGAGTTGGTGCCTAATTGTCTGTTGTCACACATCAAGACTATCTGTATCAATAGATTCCTGGGAAAGGACGATGAGTTTGAAGTGGCAAAATACTTGTTAAAGAATGGTGAAGTTTTGAATAGCATGAAAATTTGCACAGATCGTAATATTGTGTGTACAAAGGAGGTGATGTTGGAGAAACTTTTAATGTTTGAGAGGGTTTCCAAGACATGTCAAGTTGAAATTGCCTGAGACTTCTCTCTAGCTTTTACAAAGATGTTATCTTGGAATTGAGTTCTAGTTTTCGGAATGGTTCAAGTTGTAGAATTATAACCTCAGTTGATCTTTAGATGTATCTCTATTTGCTGCTCTCTTTACTCGTGGATGTTGCAGTATTTTGAATGCATTGTGTATCTATGGTTAGCTTTTTGACAATTTGATACTTTCTTAAGTCTATTTGATTGGTGAATTTCTTCCTACAAAATCTGAACGTACACATATTAGTGTTTTCTTGTTGTTTAGACGAAGTATAAATAGATAATATTATTTCTTGGCTGATACTCTTGCAAATCTCGGTCTTTGCATTCTTGAAGATTTGGTTGGGTGCGTTTTCTCCTCAGGCTGCGTAAGCGTTACATTTAGATATTATTAATATTAGCTGCCCTAGAGGTGTCTTGTTATGATTTTATTTTTCTTCAAAAAAAAAAAAATCACTATTAAGTACATGATCAACCTTAAGCATAGCGATTACTATTAGCGACCAAGATTACAGACGAGCAAATGGCCCAATGGGTGCAGTATTGGGCCTTTGATGGAAGTGGATATCTCGCACCTTCTTTTCAGTCTTGATACTGAAGGCATCTGAAGGTTGCAGTCTTGCAGACTCGTGATTTTGATTGTCGACGTCCTCATTTTCATAGCAGTTCTCCTTAAACAATCAAGGGCCACTTGTGAATCTCTTGCAAGGTACTTTTCTAATCTCTATTAATTAAGCAGATTTGCCTTATGCTATTGCTTTTGGTTAAATTTTCGTAACCCTACAATTTGTAGGACCTTGATATGTGACTCAGATGTTGTCGATTCTTCACATTACAAATCGTGACCCATTTGGTTTTCTTCCTCCGTGAATTGCAGGGTCCTTCACCGAAACTGATTCACAGGAGATTTGACAAATACAAAGGTTAGACATGTTTATCAGGCAGTTATGTACATTGCAAATTAAAGTTTGATTTCTGCAATTGCAGATGTGTAATTTATATAATGGGTTCTGTCCCATATCTCTTTTTAGAGTTTTTGTTTTGATATCAATTCGAATGAATACAGTTGTCCTACTAACTTGAAACAACTGAAGAATAAGGTTTAGGTCCCTACTGCAAAGATGCCTACTTTCTCTTCTTTAGATCAAGGAAAAGACAGTCTCTTCACATCTGATATTTGATCTCATGGAATTAGCTTATCTCAATTTTGGATGGTTGCCATTTTGAAAGAGGGCCCGAGTTTCATTTAGGCAATTTGATTCGGCTTTTTTGTGTGTGTAGATCGTTGCATCACCTAAACTTATAGGCAAATGGGATGATCAAGGATGAAAATGAGTTTGCATATTTGGAAATTCAGTCTCAAGTGTTCTCATGATACCTTTTGTTTTGTTGTTCGGTTGCTTTCAGGCAGAGTAAGGATTACATCTGATTGATACTGTATCCAAGAAGCAAAGGCGGAGGCAGTGGTTTTATTTTCTATCTCTTGTATAAATGGTTGTGTAGGATTTACCTTTTAAATTGTATTAATGTTATAGCAGTTTCATATAGAACTGTATTACTTGCAGTTGATAGTTTCTGTTTTTTGTTTATTTCCCTTTTTAGCTTAACGTTGGCAGGTAGACATGTAAGGCCATCTCCAACCCTGGGCTAAGGGGTGGATATAACCCCCAAGTCACAAATTCCATCTCTAACCCAGGGCTAAGCTAAACAAAAAAAAGGGCTTGGGGGGCTACAAGGGCCAAGGACCCTTGGGTTATTTGTTTGTGGGAATCACAATGAGCAAAATAACATGAAATGTAAGCTTATAACCCTAAGGGTTAGAGATGATCAAAATTTTAGCCCTCACTATTTATGCACATGGTTATTTTCATGGACTAAAATTTAGCCCGAGGGCTATTTTAGCCCCTCCCATTTGGAGATGGCCTAATAGATATGCTTCATATTCTTATCACCATCAGTTCTGGATGTAAAATTTGATCACCGGTGCTTTGGAATATCAATTGAATTTTAGTTAAATGTGTTTCAAGATAGCATAATTTCACATAATACTTGAACTTTTATTATTTATTAGGTGGATTTAGACCATGTATATATGGTTAATGTGTTTCCCTAAAAATAAATAAAAGTACGCGTGAGCAGGAAGGCTTGTTTCTTATTACCTTATCAACTTCCTTGGCATCTATTTGTTCACCATGAAACTAAGAAAAAAAATACTGTACTTTGTATCTTTGTAACAGTGTAATCTTTATGATTGTTTCTATTAACTTCTGAAAATTTAACCTTCAGTAGTTTCTTCTCGCATCTGGTTGTTAGACTTGTTACTATGGCGGAATTTAGTATATGTTGGCAAATTGTTATAGAGAAAATACACAGATTTTCTGCATTGTTTTGTAATATTCCTATCTAACCAAATAGAAAATCTAGAAGGACGCAGTTTTAATATTTTTTCTTTAAATGCTTGAGGGTATAGATGGCTTCAGAAAACAAGAGTATATTAAGAGTTAAAGACAGAATCAGTGAATTACCAGATGCAATTCTTTGTCACGTCCTTTCCTTCATACCAACAAAATATGCTGTGAGGACTAGCACTTTGTCTACAAGATGGAGGAAAGTGTGGGCATCTGTTCTCTGTCTAGACTTCTGTCATACAGGTTTTGAGTTCTATAAAAGCTTTCTGATGTTTGTTAATCGCTTACTTCTATATCGAGGCTCATCAGACATTCCGTCTTTGTTGTCGGAAAGATGATGGTCAGTTCCCTCTCATTGATGGTTGGATTTGCACCGCCATTATGAGGAATGCTGTTGAACTTGATCTTCATGTTCCAGGACGTTCCCAAATGTTTGAGTTGCCTAGAAGCCTTTTTATGTGCAAGAGACTGAGGGTTTTGAAGCTAATGTCAAGTTTTGCTATTAATACCCCCAAGTCCTGGTGTTTGCCTAGTCTCAAGGTACTTGTTGTTACACTTGATTGTCCTGATAATGATCCCAATTAGAGAGCTTCTGCCTTGCTGCCCTGCAGTTGAAAATTTGACTATCAAGGGAAGAGTTGGACAACATGTTATTTTGAATATTCACATCCCTGCACCTGAACTAAAGACTTTAATGCCATCTCCAATAAAGAAGAGCTATATTGAGGCCAGGGCTAAAATTTGGCCCTCAGAATATTGTTTTTTATTGTTGAGTAAGTGAACCATCTCTAAGAAGGATGAGCTAAATTTTAGCCTTTTCAGTATTTTACGATTTTAGATTTTGTTCAACTTGGTTTTGTTGCATTCATTTGTAATAAATAAAAGTTTTCTTTAGTTCTACACTATGTTGCACGGAAACGGCGACACGCCAATATGACAAAACTCAAAAACTGAATATCCGACACGATTTAAACACGACAAATAAAATTATATATTTATTATTTTTAATAAATAAGAATATACTACAATATACATTACATTACCAAAATAATGTTCTAAATTCAATTCTTTGCACAACCATAAAATAATGGTCAAAGGCCGGTAAACCCGGTCTTCCCTCTGACGCTCTTTATTCATGATTGATAGGTTATGAGTCTTGAAGATGGTGTTCTTCCCGTATTCTGTGTGATTTATCCCTTCAGAAATCACGCCAAAACAATTGGCGCTAAAAGGAAGGTTCGAACCTCCGACCTTGTGGTTAACAATTGTCACCATGAGCATATTCATCATTTGGCCAGAATTCCACTTTTTCTGGAAAATTTTCTTTTTCCGGCGACACTGTTTCTCTCTCCCCTCTTAGCTCCCTCTCTCCACAAACACAAGGAGCTTGTCTACTTTGTAAATCTTCCCAATCTTGCATCTCACATGAAAATCAGTTTTTCAAGCTTCTGGGTTTCTTACAGTGGGAAATACAAGGAGAGAGAAAGTAGATCTAAATTTCCTTTCTTCTCCATGGTTGGTTTCAACCACCGCAAAGGTAGCTCACCTTCCCAGCCATCATACTCACTATCTTCCAATGAATTTGGTGCCCCCTTCCCGACCTCTGGCTTAGGCCCATGCGATGTTGAGCAGCACCCCCAGAACTGATCTGGACACCCATACATGGACACCCAGAACTACTCTGACCCACACGTCGGCCTTCCCTAGCCTCCCAAGCTCCCGGCGACCCCTCCACGGCCTCCCGAGTTTCCGGCCACCCCTCTCCGGCCTCTCGGAGCCCCCCTCCTCGAGTCTCAATTGCATCCAAACTACACAGCTCTCCATCTCGACCTCCCGGGACTCCTCTCTCCCGCCAGTAGGATCAAAACAAAAAAAACTTATCTGGACACCTATTCCAGTAGTGAGACCAGCCACGCCAGTCATGGCGGCGACGCAAGGTCCCAACAGGGATATGCTCTCAGTGTCGCGACCCCAATCTCGACACCACCATTCTATACAGAGACCCAAACTAGGCACCCATCTCGATTCTGGTTCCCGGCACCTCTCTCTCCCGAGATCCGGGCACCTAAACCCCGCACCCTCCTTGTCGGGTCCCCGCCACCGGAACCCAACACCTCCCACCAGGACTAGCCTTCGCCTTTGACACCCGCTTGGCACCCCTCTCCCGGGGACGCCCTCTTGAGTCTCGGTGTCTCTCTCTCCCGAGCTCTAGGAGACTCTGGTGAACTCCCCTGGTCCCCATTTTCTCTAGCGAACTCCCCCGGTCTCCCCAATTTCCCTGGAGGACTCCCCCGGTCTCCCCAGTTTCCCTAGCAGACTCCCCTGGTCCCTATTTTTCTTGGCGGACTCCCCTGATCTCCCCATTTCCCCTGGCGGACTCCCCTGGTTTCCCTAGTTTCCCTAGCGAACTCCCCTGATGTCCCTAGTTCCCCTAGCGGAGTCCCCTGTTTTCCCCAGTTTTCTAGCGAACTCCTCTGGTCCCCATTTTCCCTGGCGAACTTCCCTGATCTCCCTAATTTCCCTAGTGGACTCCTTTCGTCTCCCCATATTCCAAGCGAGCCTCCCTGGTCCCCCCATTTCCCCTGGTGAACTCCCCTGGTCTCCCCATATTCCAGGCGAGCCTCCCTGGTCCAGTCAGTTTCCTTGGTGAGCCCCCTGGTCTCCCCATTTTCCAGGCGAACCTCCCTGGTCTCCCCAGCTTCCCAACTACGCTACAACGACCCGCAGTAGTCTCTCGGCTTCTCCTCCCTGCCCTCCCGAGTTCACGAATCCTCCTCCCGAGTTCCCAGCGCCCTCCAAAGCTCCCCACGCCCTCCCCCTGACCTCCCGAGCACCCGACGCCCTTCCTCCCTGGCCCCCCGAGCTCCCGGTGTTCCCTCCCTGGCTTACCTCGCTCTCGGAACATGGCCGCACAAGTGACCCGCTTGACACCCCTCTCCCTGGGACCCCCTCCTAGGTCTCAGTGCTTCCTCCAGGGACCAACCGTACAGCCCCTACCCTTCCCTAGTTCCCACTACACCAAAAAAAAGAAAAAAAAAAGATGGTCTCGAGACCCAGCAGCTTGCTCTCGGCACCCACCCTTTAACCCAGAAACAATTATTAACCCCTCAGAGCAACTAGTGTGCCCTCACCAATTATCTCTGCTCTTCTAGAGTTCTCTAGCAAATTTGCAGATGGATTTTACATAATGAAATATATGGGAGCAACACTGCTTATACTAGCTCACAAGCAGACACCTCACACTGATACTTTCGTTATGTCTCTGAAGGCTAATTGACAACCACATATCTTGTGGTACATGCACTGGCACATATATGAAACATCTATAGCTATGGAGTTATGGGAACTATATCTATTACTTGGTTCATATGTCAATAAAGTCTGTTCCATATCATGGGTTCTGCACACCTAGTCACATAACAAGATTGTTCAATTAATTAATAATTTCTGAAGACCTCAATTGTCATGCCCTCTCAGCACTATATGTCAACTACACTTCACCTACAATGCTACATTTTCTCTATGATTTATCAGTAGGCAACATGACACTAAGCTCTCATGAGTCATGCCCCTATCAAATGGTCATACCTCGTCTACTTATCTACTTGTCAAATATGATCGGCACACACTACAGACTATCATACTTGGGTCATCATGGCTTCTCTTTCCTACATCGGTACACATACATTACTTCTTGGCAAAACAATATTATCTCCAATGATGAGCTCAATGAGCACATCATATCATCGGTTCGACTACTTCATTAGGATTCTTATACCAAGCTCTTTTGTTGATATGAAGACTTATATTGACAGCTCTAATTTTTCTACAATATCTATAACAGCTCTACATGGCTCTAGATAAGTCTTACTTTACATTATTTAATTGAGTTATTATCATACAAATAACATGCCTCCTACATCATCATATTCTTGAGCATTACATGACATAGAGAGTTACATAAAACACTCTTTTTTGTACTCGCTACATGAATTTCTTTCTTTAAATGACTACTTAATGATTATTAGACATGCTTTCAAATGCAATTTGTTATTAGCATATCACTCCAAGCTCATGCTACATACACATTTGTAATTGCAAACCAATTCCGCGCACATTGATGCGCGCACTTATGTTCATGACATTTGTTACACATAATCGCAAGCCATACATTGCTATATATCTATCTATGATTTTATTCTCTCACACAAGAGCCGTGATCATGGCACGACACCCCCCCCCAACTGAGAGCCATGCAACTTACGCCAACAAAACATAAGTGAACCATCATTGACACTTCATTTCACATGGCATACAGTCACGCCGACCTCTCGACTACGCCATAGATGGCTACACACACAACATGTGTAAACAGCCAGCACCCAAAGGTGCAATCTCAGGCTAAACACACAACATGTGTAAACAACACCCAAATATGCAATTTCAGGCTACACACATAACATGTGTAAACAGCTAGTACACAAAGGTGCAATCTCAGGCTATACACACCACGAGTGTACACAGCTGGCATACAAACATGCAATCTCCAACTTCATACGCCACAAGCATATACGCCACAAGCATATACAACAACCTCACCTCGAGGAAAGGTAGCTCATCACGATCTTTCAGGGCACCACTCTCTCCATGATAACATCTCATGAAACAATGCCATAAGATCTATATCGTACCACCATGATGTTTCAATGTCCTCTAGTACAGTCGCGACATGTTCTCAAAAGTCGCACTTGTTAGTCACTCCATGCAGCAACTCTCTGCGATTACTCTTCATGACAAACGACTTTGCTCTCTATGACAAACGACTCTACTCTCCATGGACTTTCCACGGTCTCCTTATGGATTCTCCTTAGTTCTTTTTTCTTTCCTTTTTTTTTTTCTTTATATATAGCATGCTCTTTATGGTTACATGTCGGTCGCTCACGTATGGCTAGTCTTCATGGCCGCTTCCCATGGTTCTTTTATCTTTCTGACTTTGTACTCTCATAGTTACGTTAAGGTTTTTGGTTATTCCACCATCATTCTCCACGATAACAATTTACGGTTACGCCACACGGTCACACCTTATAGCTACACTTACTGGCTGTACCTAATGACTGAACCTTATAGCCACACCTCTCGCTGCACCATTTATGATCAGCCCCTTTATGATTGCTCTCCATAATCGCTTTTTCAAGTGTGAGGTTCTGACACCTCGTTACTCCAAATACACAAGGTTACAACGCCCATCAACAATATCACCATAGATAAGCTAACCGTGGCGGGCACACTCCCCGATATATGGCTTCTATCAGCTAACCGTGACGAGCAACACTCTCGGCACATAATTTCTATCAGCCACCCAGGACAAGTCAATAAACACTCCCCGGTGTGTGACACCTACAAGTTACCAACATGTTTAAGACACTTCCCGACACATGATATTATCCTCACCTCTCGAACACGCCATATATATGAAATCCCCCATGCCAACTCAGTCCTTGTTTCGGTCAACGTGTCTGAAACGTGTCAAAAAAATCAACATTTGCCAGCACTCCATATGGCATGTCAGGCAAGTATTTTGCCGTGTCGCGCGCCGTGTCAGCGTGTCAGAGTGTTGGACACTCCGATATTCTACCACTACTAGAAAAAGGTTCTAAGGTGACGAAATATTTTTATTCGTCACCTAAGAGAACACTTTAGTGACGAAACCCGTTTCGTCACCTCAGTGACAATTTTCGTCATCTAAGTAAGGTAAGGTGACGAAATATTATTTCGTCACTATTTTTGTCACCTTAGAGCAACCTTAGGTGACGAAAATACATTTCGTCATGTAAGTGATATGTTGGGTGACGAAATTTATTTTCGTCACCTAAGTTTTGAGCAATTAGGTGACGAAAATAAATTTCGTCATGTAAGTGATAGGTGGGGTGACGAAATATATTTTCGTCACCTAAGTTTTGATCACTTAGGTGACGAAAATACATTTCGTCATGTAAGTGATAGGTTAGGTGACGAAATATGTTTTCGTAACTAAAGTGTCTCTCTAAGGTGACGAAATAATTTTTCGTCATGTAACAGGTTACTATTTATTTCGTCACCTTACTGAACTTGCTTTTTAAACGCCGATTGACCGGACGGATCGAGCCCTTATCGTTGTCCGATGGAGCTTAATTTTTGCCCACCCACGTAATTCGTTATGCTGGTCATATCTGACGGTCGGTTTTCAGTTCCTCTTCTCCGATCACCAAACTCACGATATATGTACTAATGTTGTATAACTTTTTTATACTAGTGTTGAGTTTAAGTTTCGTTTTGAAGACAACGTATACGTAGAGGCCTCAAACGCAAAAAAGTCATGAAATAAGATATGACCGGAACGGTGAAATAAGTCAACCCGTGAAAAATGAAGATATTCCGGTAAAATTTCGGTGCCGGTTGTTCCGGTCAACGAATTTTTCTCTTATTTCTACCTAGTGGTAGCCCTATCCCGGGTATTTATTTTTTACCAAATTTTTATAGCCCCGTAAGAGTCTCATCGATTGGAAACTATTCTCAGTTGAAGGTCCGGCCAGATTACGTGATTTGGAGGGTTGAATAGCCGTTTCCGTCCGTTTAGAGGTTTGACCGCGCCGATTGACCGGACGGATCGAGCCCTTATCTTTGTCCGATGGAGCTGAATTTTTGCCCACCCACGTAATTCGTTATGCTGGTCATATCTGACGGTCGGTTTTCAGTTCCTCTTCTCCGATCACCAAATTCACGATATATGTACTAATGTTGTATAACTTTTTTATACTAGTGTTGAGTTTAAGTTTCGTTTTGAAGACAACGTATACGTAGAAGCCTCAAACGCAAAAAATTCGTGAAATAAGATATGACCGGAACGGTGAAATAAGTCAACCCGTGAAAAATGAAGATATTCTGGTAAAATTTCGGTGCCGGTTGTTCCGGTCAACAAATTTTTCTCTTATTTCTACCTAGTGCTAGCCCTATCCCGGGTATTTTTTTATCAAATTTTTATAGCCCCGTAAGCGTCTCGTCGATTGGAAACTATTCTCAGTTGAAGGTCCGGCCAGATTACGTGATTTGGAGGGTCGAATAGCCGTTTCCGTCCGTTTAGGGGTTTGACCGCGCCGATTGACCAAAATCACGATATATTCTGAATTTTATGATAGAACTCTTGACCTACGATTTTTTTCATCTTGGGCAACGAGATTTATAGTGAAGAACATTAGTATCAAAACTATTTCTTGAACTGGAGATACCTCATTATTTCCAAAACTTCTATGGAAATCTAAACTTTTTAGGTTTTCGTCGACTAAGTCCTAAAATTTGAAAATGGTAGAAAGAAATTTGGTTCACTTAGATGACGAAAATTCATGGTTTCGTCACCTAACTTCTTAATATTTGGCGGGTCAAACTTCCGCCAATTTTTTGGGCCAAACTTTGTATTTCACTTAAGTGACTAGTTTGGCTGTTTTCGTGGGCTTAATTTCTTGTAATAAACCCAAATCCCGGTTATACTCGTTGTCTCCTCATGCTTGCTCTGAAATCCCTAATTCGATTCTGTCGCCTCTCCTCCTCCATATCGCCAACTCCTCCTCCACATCGCCGTCGCCTCTGCTCCTCCACGCCGTCTCCTCCCATATTGACATCGATTCCAATCGGCCTCTCCTGCGCCCACATCGACATCGCCTCCACATCGCTGTCTCCTCCCTTGCTCCACATCCATTATGCCGCCGACTAGTGGGAAGAGGAAGAGACAGGCGGAACAGTCTCAGCGACTGATGCAGGAGGTAGCCCAGCAATATCGACCCCCCACAGAAGTCCCCTCGCGGCTATGGCGCCTCCGTCAAGTTCGGCACCTCCTCTCCCTCCACCACTGCCCGTCGTCGACGAACCTTCCCCAGATGATCATCGGACTGGCCAGTTGTCTGCTAAGATCAGCATTCGGCGCAAACCGCGGCCTGAAGGAGGTAATGATCGAGTTTTAGTTTTTGAATGTGATGTTTATTATCGGACTGATGTTTATTACTGAATCAATTGTTCTCCTAATGCTTACACATGTGAGTTTAGCAATTAGCATGCAAATGATGCAAATGGGAGAGAATAATTGACTCCTCTAATTAAGGTTCTTCATGCCTTGCTCTATCTTCTCTCAATCTGCTGCCCACCTGGTATGTTCTAATCTCTCTCTCTCTCTCTCTCTCTACGCCTACTCTTTGGGTTGCAGATATTGCTTCATGCATTGCTTATATCATAGTGTTCTTGCTTATTCCTAGCTCTATGCTTTGTCAGTACTATATTATATGTTGACTGGCTCGATCTCTAGAAAATGTCAAGTCTGTTCTTCTGTAAACAATGTTTGTATGTACGTATTTACTCAAGTTTGTTTGTCCATATTGCTGGAATATCAGATGCAGCAATCCCCTTGTGGTTGCTGTTAAGCAGTCAGCATGAGATGATCAATGGCTTCCCCACACGCCGTTGAAGCTAGGCACCGGCTATCTGCATCATTGTGAGTTTCATTTTGAATGCCATGATAGTTTTTTCTCTTGTTATGTGCTTAACATGCAGTACTGCATATCCCACATCAGCAATATTGTTGAGCCATGGCGCCATGCAGTACACTTTGATGCCAAACCATAATATAGACATGATTCTGAAATCAATCACAAAGTCTGAATCCTGTTTATCTGTAGTTGTACTTGTCTGTTAGATTGGTGGTGACTTTCTCCTTCTTATCCTATATACGGAGAAGTTCAAGTTGCCTACCCACTTAAAGCACTTGCTTACCCAAAAATGAACTGCCTGAGGATTTTCTTATGGATTTTTTGAGTGCCATCCATATTATTAATTATGTGCCTGCAAGTTCAAATTTCTTCTCACTAGACCCCTAAGTTAGAAGAAATTTTCTTCTCAGAAGCAACTTGTACTAGTAGTTCACATATTAATAGATGGAATTCTGGATATTAAGGCTTACTATCTTTTTTCTATTTTCAGAATTTCCGCTCTATAATTTGGTTTGTTCTTCTTCATCACTAACATTTTCTTGAATATATACAGAAGAAAAGTACTGAAAAGTAAAGCAAACGATTCGGATCAGAAGCCTTTCCACTTATCTATCCAAGAAAGAAGTTCAAGATACAAGCTTCCTCTGTTGAGATTTGTGCTGCTAATCACCATCTGTGGTACTTTTGTAACACTCCTGTACTCTCCAGACGTTTACAACAATAACCTTCCAACACATTCTGTTCCTCGGTACGTATTGTATTCTAATCATTCTTGCTTATCTTACTTTCCTGAATCCTGATGCAGAGTACTTAAATTGTAAAAGATTTGTGAACATGTTATGACATGTCAAGTTCTGTAAACAGGTGGATATGGGGTGGTTCAGATTCTCGATATGAAACAAATATAGACATTAACTGGGATGATGTCATGAAAGTGATGGGGAGGTTGGCTGACAGGAATACATATCAAGGAATTGGCGTATTAAACTTCAACACAAGCGAAATCAAACAGTGGAATCAAATTGTTCCTGAAGCCATGAATGTTGTTCTGCACCTAGACTATGCTGCAGAGAATGTAACTTGGGAATCTTTATATCCAGAATGGATAGATGAGGAGGAAGAAGAAGGAATTCCACTCTGCCCATCTCTGCCAAAGCTCAAAGCAAATGATCTTCATTTTGACCAACAAACTCAGGCGATCGTGGCACGTCTTCAACAATGTGAGCAGTTTCTCTTCACCAAATTCGGCGTATGCCAGCCAGCAGTCCCACCCCAGGAGCAGCCCAATGATGATGATCATGATGATGGAGGCATTGATTCAATAGACATTACTCCATAGTCACTACTTGAGTTTCTAGTATATATTTTGTATGAACAAGCTAGCTGCTAGCTAGTCTCTATATTGATCAAGTACAGTTGATGAGTTTGTATATGAACTAGATGATTATATATATAGATATATTTTTGCTACTGGCCAGGTGCTTTGAAATCTTGAGTCTTTTTTTTTTTTTAATTTATTTATGTTAATATTAAATGTGATATTAATAATTTTTAATGATTAAATTTAATAAAAATAAATAGCACTAAGGTGACGAAAGTTTAACTTTCGTGGCCTTAGACGGATGAAAGAATTATCAGCAAACTGACCGTTTTCGTAGTGTTAGTATTTTGGTAACGATAGTTGTCGTCAGCTAAGTAACTTGGCGACGAAATCATTCTCGTCAGCTAAGTAATTTGGTAACGAAACTTATTTCGTCAGCTAAGGAACTTGGCGATGAAAATTATTTCGTCATCTCAGTGCTTGGGCGACGGAAAATATTTCGTCATCTAAGTGCTTTGGCGACGAAAATTATTTCGTCATCTAAGTTCTGTGGCGACGAAAATTATTTCGTCATCTAAGTGGTTACTGAGATGACGAAAATAATATTTTCGTCACCTGAGTTCTCTGACCACCGCCCTTAGGTGACGAACCTTAGGTGACGAAATTTTCGTCGTTTGAGTGTTTACATGACGACAGAAGCTCTTAGGTGACGAAATTTTTTCGTTACCTTAGAGCTTTTTTCTAGTAGTGTACCCTAGTGGAGTGTCCGTGCAACATAGGTTCTACATAAATTTTAACATTTATTGAACAAATAAAATAATACATAAACCTCACTTCTAATTTTTCTTTTTGGATTTATATCCAAAGGATGAAAGCAAATAATTTTTTTGAATAGTTAAAACAAACTAATTAATATCAACCATGCATATTCAATTAAATTTTTGAATACTGTTGAATTACAAGCCTTATTTAACATGGACCATTGGATAATCATTTCTATGCATGAAACACATATATTTCATTAAAATAATATTGTTGTTTTATGGGTCCCAAAAAAACCAAAGGGTCACCTTGAGGGTTATTTTCAGCTCTCTGCAACCACCTTCAGCCTTATTGACCTATTGACGTTTATTGTTGGAGTCCATTATTGATATAAAAAGAATAAAGAGCACATATAGGCCTCTCTATTGGAGATGGCCCAACTATCGTATTAGAGACTTGAAAAGATGGTTATTTTTCTGGGAAAAATGCGTGCACTCTTACTATTACAGCCCTGAAATTGGAAGGCTTAGATATCAACGTATGTGTTCTGATGTTAAATACTTGTCCCTTTCAGCATATTGTTTGGAGGTACGTTATTCATTACATGTTCGTTTACAAATCTAAGAAAAAATCAGAAAAGGAGTAGCACAAATCATCTCCCTAAATTAATTTTTTCTAGCAAGAAGTTTGACAGTTTGGGGGATGCTGTAATACATGGTAACAAAGTTTCGCGTAATGTTGGATTGATAACTGATTAACTGAAATGAACGAGATTACATGGTGATTAAGTTTTTGTTTGGAAATGAAATAATAATGGAAATGAAATTGTATTCACTACCAGAAAATAGTTCTTGGCCGACGAAAAAAAATCGTCGCCCTGTTTAAAAATTTCGTCGCCTAAGTACTTAGGCGACGACATGTCGTCGGCCAAGAAGTCGTCGCCAGAAGTCCGTCGGTGAAGAACTTGGGCGACGAAATATAATTCCGTCGTCGCCTAAGAGTAATTCTTAGGCGACGATACTAATTTCGTCGCCTAAAATATACCTCTCGTCGCCCAGAAATATTCGTCGCCCAAGATTTAACACCTTGGCCGACGAAATTTTTTTTCGTCGCTTAAAATCTTCTGACCTTGGGCGACGAAAATAAATGTTTCGTCGCCTAAGATCACTACATCTTAGGCGACGATAGTATTTTTCGTCGGCCAAGGTGTTAAATCTTGGGCGACGATTTATAGATTTCGTCGCCTAAGATATATTTAAATTTTTTTTAAAAAAATAATTAAATAATTATTTTAAATATATAAATAATGTTTTTTTAATTTTTGTCATTATTTTTTTTTTCGGCATTTCTTTAAAGTTTTCTAATATTAAAATTTAATTAAAAATAACACAAATTTATAAATTTATAAATAATTTATTACAAAAATTCTGCCTATGGATCGAGAAACCCAAAATCTAACTCATCATTCCCGTTCGGAGGGTCCTGAGGCGGCGGCTGGTCAGGCTGAGGAGGCTGCTGCTGAGGCTGGGGCCACTGAGGATGCCACTGAGGTAATGGTATAGGCGTAGGCATGGGCGGAAACGGCTGTCCGGCCGCAAGTGCAGACATGCAGGCAGTCATCCACTGTCCCATAGCCGCCTGGTTGGCATTGGTGACTTCATTCACCCGCTCCATATGCGCAGCATTAGAAGCCGCATATGATTCCGCCATCGCCGCCATCTCCCTCGCTCTTTGGGCTTCCAGCTCAGACTCTCTCGCTCTTTGGGCTTCCAGCTCAGACTGTAGGCTTGCGAACTGATCCTGTAGCCGAGTGGTCTGGCTGTTGCTGCTTGAGGCTCCGGCGGCTCCCTTGCGCTGAAATCCTGGCGTCGTCTTCAGGATCCCCTTTCCAGCGTCTCCCATACCCCGGCAGTAGTAGGTGTTGGAGCGCTGCGCGAAGGCAGTGGCCATAATCCGCGCCCCAACGGTAGGATCTGAAGTGTCGATCCTGGACATGGCCTCTGACATGTCATCCTCTGCCGTGCCCGGCCATGTGTCGTTCACCATGCCTCTGATGACCTCTTGCTCCGCCTCCCTCACCCTCGCCTAAATGGATATATTATAAAAATATATTAATATACATTTAATAAAATGTAATTAAAATTAAAAATTAGTAAATATAAGGAACTTACAAGATCCTCCTCAGAATGAGGATATGCCCTCTGAAAGGTCCCCACATAGGGGTTCTCCTCTGGCCGCTCTCGCCGCACGTCGTCCATGATGGCCGAAAACGGCCTCGAACCGGCACGATGGTTGGTTGTGTTCTGTTGCCGGTTCTCAGCGTTCACCCGGGCGAGGTGCTTTTTTAAAAAAAAATTATCGTTAGTAAATATTTAAAAACATACAATTATAATTAATTCACTAATTAAATATTCAAATTTGTTTACGAATTACCTGTTTATGAGGGTCGTTGAACTGCGTGACAAGAAGCCACCGCCACTCGTACTCCCGATACTCGAACTCCTTCGGGGTACCCGAACGGTCGCTCCCGTACTTCTTCCAGTGTTCCCGGAGGTCGTGCTTCCACTCCTTGAACCTACATATACAAAAAAAATATTAATAATTTTATTAAAAAAATAAAATTTAATAAATTATTAAATAGCTAGAGGTACCTCTCCCTATGGGTCTTGTCCGCCCAGTCACGTCCCTCCTCGGGAACCACAAACCATTGCTGCATTACCACTTGTTAGTATTTTTTTCGATAATGAAATAATTTATTAGTTAAAAAAATAGTTAAAAAAAAGGTAATTTATTGAGTAAACTCACCGACATCGACTGATGGAGCATCTCCTTCACTCCATCAGGAACCTGGCTCCAGACTCCCCACAACATAGGAAGTCTGGAGCGGATGGTGCCTCCCGCGGCGCGCGTGTACCGGTTTCCCAACGCGGCGTCCACCGGTTTCCCGTTGGAAAACGGGATGGCGATCCGTCCAGCGGACTCGACCGCCCTATCGAGTCCCTTGTTGCTGACGGTGCCTCTCCTGTTCCGCCTTCTCGTTCCGGCGGCTGTGACATTGTGAATCAAATTTAATATTAATAATACATTTTTACAAAAAAAAAATGTAAATCGAAAAAAAAGTAATAATAAATTACCGATCGACGAGGCTGAGCCGACGGATTCGTCTATGTCCGCCTGCTCGGAGACCCTCACGGGATGAAGAGGCGTGGGAAACTCCCGGTAGATATAGGCCTCGTGCGGTGCCACATGCGGGAGCTGCTCCCGAATCGGTCGACCCTCCTCATCGACGCGAGGTATCGCCGGTATCGTCGGAGGAAGGAAGAGGCCGGACGGCACCATAGGGACCCCGGATGACCCGCCATCACCGTCGGTCGGGGACGACTGTGTGGGGGCGTCGCTGCGGGATCGCGACCGGCGAAGTATGGGTGGATGACGAGGAGCCGTCGCTGCGGGACCCGACTGCCCAGCAGAACCCGAGCCGCTCGCGCCACCCATCAGTTGCGCATGTCGGGCCGTCAACTGCCACGGAAACCCGATCGACGGTGATTCCGACGGGTTGTTTGAGGTACCGTCCGAGCCGTCTTGTCCAGAAGTTCTTCTCTTGGCCATCCTGTTTAAAATAACCATAAATTTATTAAAAATATTTTACCGTCTTAAAATAACCATAAATTTATTAAAAATATTTTACCGTCTTATAATAATTTAATAATTATTATAGGATTTATTATTTTTTTTTATTCACATAACAAATTATTTACATTAATAAGGGCTTATTATATCACAAAATTTAATATAATAATATTTACATCCTTCCTAAAAAATAATCCATTATTTCTTACAAACCCTAAACCCTAAATAAACCCTAAACCGTAAACACTAAACCCTAAATAAACCCTAAATTATTTAATCATTTACAATCCTAAACCCTATACCCTAAACCGTAAACCGTAAACCCTAAACCGTACATCACAATTTACAATTATCACAACAACAAACATTTACAATTATCACAACAACAACAATTTACAATTATCACAACAACAACAATTTACAATTTACAATTATCACAACAACAACAATTTACAATTATTACAACAAAAAAAACAATTAAAACCAATTTAGGGTTTTAGGGTTATACCTTAAATTGTGGGTCGACGTCGGGGTCGGGGTTCCGAATTGGGGTCGGGGTCGGGGTCGGAGAGAGGGAGAGAGAGAGGGCAGAGAGAGGATTTTCGGAGAGAGAGAGAGAGAATATGCTTGGCGGCTGAAGAAATGGTTAGGGTTTCCGAATTTTTGCCTTTTATACTGGCGTTCTTGGGCGACGATTCTGTAAAAATCGTCGGCCTGTTTTGTAAAAATCGTCGGCCAAGAGACTCTTGGCCGACGATTTTTGAAATCGTCGCCCTGTTTTTTTAAAAATCGTCGGCCAAGATAGTATATTTGGGCGACGACATTCTTCACTATAAATATCGTCGCCCAAGATGAAGAAAATCGTCGGCCAAGATGTTATACTTGGGCGACGACATTCTTCATTATAAATGTCGTCGCCCAAGATGAAGAAAATCGTCGGCCAAGAGTTCTATCATAAAATTCAGACTATTTGACCCTCCAAATCACGTAATCTGGCCGGACCTTCAACTGAGAATAGTTTCCAATCGACGAGACTCTTACGGGGCTATAAAAATTTGGTAAAAAATAAATAACCGGGAAAGGGCTACCACTAGGCAGAAATAAATGTGTTTCGTGCGACCGGAACAACCGGCACCGAAAATTTACCGGAATATCTTCATTTTTCACGGGTTGACGTATTTCGACGTTCCGGTTATATCTTATTTCACGACTTTTTTGCGTTTGAGGCCTCTACGTATACGTTGTCTTCAAAACGACACTTAAACTAAACACTTATATAAAAAAGTTATACAACATTAGTACATATAACGTGAGTTTATTGATCGGAGAAGAGGAACTGAAACCCGACCGTCAGATTTGACCAGCATAAAGAATTACGTAGGTGGAAAAAAATTCAGCTCCATCTGACAAAGATAAGGGCTCGATCCGTCCGGTCAATCGGCGCGGTCAAACCCCTAAACGGACGGAAACGGCTATTCGACCCGCCAAATCACGTAATCTGGCCGGACCTTCAACTGAGAATAGTTTCCAATCGACGAGACTCTTACGGGGCTATAAAAATTTGGTAAAAAATAAATAACCGGGAAAGGGCTACCACTAGGCAGAAATAAATGTGTTTCGTGCGACCGGAACAACCGGCACCGAAAATTTACCGGAATATCTTCATTTTTCACGGGTTGACGTATTTCGACGTTCCGGTTATATCTTATTTCACGACTTTTTTGCGTTTGAGGCCTCTACGTATACGTTGTCTTCAAAACGACACTTAAACTAAACACTTATATAAAAAAGTTATACAACATTAGTACATATAACGTGAGTTTATTGATCGGAGAAGAGGAACTGAAACCCGACCGTCAGATTTGACCAGCATAAAGAATTACGTAGGTGGAAAAAAATTCAGCTCCATCTGACAAAGATAAGGGCTCGATCCGTCCGGTCAATCGGCGCGGTCAAACCCCTAAACGGACGGAAACGGCTATTCGACCCGCCAAATCACGTAATCTGGCCGGACCTTCAACTGAGAATAGTTTCCAATCGACGAGACTCTTACGGGGCTATAAAAATTTGGTAATAAATAAATACCCGGGATATTTATTTTAATTATTCAAATGAAATTTAAATGTGTTTTATTTTATTTTAATTATTCGGATTAATCTTGGCCGACGAAATTAGGCTAATTCGTCGGCCAAGATGATACTTGGGCGACGATATTTGTTAAAATCGTCGCCCAAGAGTGAAAATAAAAATTTCTTTACAATGAAATTTAAATGTGTTTTATTTTATTTTAATTATTCGGATTAATCTTGGCCGACGAAATTAGGCTAATTCGTCGGCCAAGATGATACTTGGGCGACGATATTTGTTAAAATCGTCGCCCAAGAGTGAAAATAAAAATTTCTTTACAATGAAATTTAAATGTGTTTTATTTTATTTTAATTATTCGGATTAATCTTGGCCGACGAAATTAGGCTAATTCGTCGGCCAAGATGATACTTGGGCGACGATATTTGTTAAAATCGTCGCCCAAGAGTAAAAATAAAAATTTCTTTACAATGAAATTTAAATGTGCTTTATTTATTTTAGTACAAACATATTCTTTTAGTATACAAACAATTACAAAGCTAAGGCTCAATTATAACTAAGCTAAGGCTCGTAATCTGAGTCATCCGATGAGTCTTCTTCGGTATCGGAATTAATATCTGGTAATCTATGCCTTAATTCGTCGTCAGAGTCGTCGTCTGTTTCTTCATTTGGATCAACATCAATAAAGGTTGAATCTTCGTCACGAATTCTGAGCACTCGACCATGTTTAACATTATTTTGACGAACAGTAGCTACATCATGAATACCTACTGCGTTCGGCTCCTGATACGCATCAGCCTCTGGCCCTGGAATGGTCACTCCAAGTGTAGCCGCCCGGTAAATGTTTCGAGGATGCACAATGTTCGCTATTTTCCACGCGTCACCTTTTGCAAGGTCATCAAGATAAAACACTTGTTTTACCGATGTCGCAAAAACAAACGGGTCATCTTCGTAGGCGCTTGTAGCAGTGTTGACCGATAAATTGCCATACTGATCCATCTTCATGCTCTGTGCGCCTGTATCAAACCATCTACACTTGAACAGATGCACTTTCATGCCTTCCGCATAAACCAGTTCGACCACTGAATGGAGAACACCGTAATAGTCAAGGCCATGACCTTTCGCCATCACCCCAGAATTCTGTGTTCTTCGTCTGCTGTCTCTCTCTTCAGATACAAATTTGACGCCATTCACTGTGCAGGTGGGATAAACTCTAGCCCGTTGCGGTTGCATCGCAAGAAGTAATAGTTCGTGCGACCAGTTTGGATTATCATCAGATTTAATCATGTCCATCTGTAACGGATATTGAACTGTAAATATCCGAAAATATATGCAATAGAAAATAATTAGATATTAGTATATATATATATATATATATAACAGGGAAGATTAAATTACGTACCCAGGTGCGAAAATAATTTGCGAACGTCATGTTGTGGTACTCGAGATCACCATCAACTTCCGGAAAATTTAGGTGCAACTCTTTCCAATATTTAACTTCTTCACAATTGATTAGTACCCACCAGTGCGCTATGGCTATCTCTTCATCCGACAATGCATACTCGGCGGACAGTCGTGCTCCACCAACTTCGACATCACTGGAAACTATAGAGAGATTGAACCGCGGCGCATGTTCCTCCATGGCTTGCGGAGCTCCCAACGACGCTCCTAAATACAACTTCATGTAGGTGACGCATTCATGCGCAATATATGCTTCAGCTATACATCCTTCAGGCGCGGATTTATTAGTGACATAATCTTTGTACTCACCAAGTTGCCTGTAAATATAAGATTGCAAACTATACGTTACAATTATTGAACATGTACGTACATATATGTATTCTGGAGATGTAAGTGAATAAAACATACCTTTCCATGGGATACATCCAAGTGAAGTGTACTGGACCGGTAAGCAACAATTGCTGGGGAAGATGGATCATCAGGTGAGGCATGATATCGAAAAAATTTGGCGGAAAGATCCTCTCGAATTTACACATGATGTATATGATGTCTGCCTGCATTTCCCGGAGATCGGATTTTCTCACTTCCCTTGTGCACAACTTCATGAAGAATCTTGACAGCGCTACTAACGGCTCCACAACCTGGCCAACCACACATCACAAATTTAATATAAAATCCATTTACGACAGGTTAACCGTAATTTTAACCACAAATTTACCTGACGGTGAAGGAACGGTCGAATGAAAACAGGGAAGAGACGTTGTAGCAGAATATGACAGTCATGACTCTTCAAGCCGTATATCTTATTCTCCCGCAAGTTCACACACCGGGCTATATTTCCTGCAACGCCTGAGGGATACGTCACACAACTCATCCACCTGAAGATCTGGGTCTTCTGATCAGGCTTCACGGTGTAAGGAGCCCAAGGCATCTTTTTCTTCCCCTCTTTCAGCCAAAGATGTTTTCTGATTCCCATTTTCTTAAGATCAACGCGTGCCTTAGGACCGTCTTTCGTCTTCCCCTCCAAGTTGAGCACTGTACCTACCACACTGTCGCAGACATTCTTCTCTATGTGCATCACATCTAGGTAGTGCCTGATCAACAGCGTACTCCAGTACGGGAGTTCCCAAAATATGCTCTTATGTGTCCAGAATTTGTACCTGTCTGGTCTTTCAGGTATTCTGGCCACAATATCGGGATGATTGCTGAGCTGCCCAAAATCATACTCATCCAGCACTGCTAAAATCTCTTCCCCCGACCATCTATGCGGCTCCACACCTCTCTCTTCGGTCCCATCAAATGCCCCGGTATCTATCCGCCAGGGGTGATCATGTGGTAGGTAAGCACGGTGACCCATCCGGACTATCTTGTTGCAATGATTGCTGCACCCCTGGGAGCTAAGGCACTCAGGACAAGCCTTGTATCCCCTAACAACGTTGCCGGACAACATCCCACGTGCAGGAAAATCACTGATGGTACCAACAATCATGGCATGCATCTAGAACATCTCCTTTTTGTGGGAGTCATAAGTGGGATGACCAACCTCCCAAAGCAATTTACACTCTTCAATCAGCGGTCTCATATACACATCGAGACACTTCCCTGGATAACAACAACAAATTCAGATAACGACTATATATGACCAACAATATAGAACAAAACCAATAAATGGAGAGGTGTTGAACCAACAGCAATATATACAATATGAAGGGAAAGTAGATACCTGGATAACCGGGCCCCGGAATCAACAAGGTCAACATGTTGTATTCCTTCTTCATGCACATCCATGGAGGAAGGTTGTAAGGCACCAAAATGACCGGCCATATACTGTACGAAAGACTCATGGTCCCAAAAGGGTTGAACCCGTCGGATGACAGCCCGAGCCTCACATTCCTCACCTCTGAAGCAAAATGAGGAAACTCCCTGTCTATATGCTTCCACGCCTCCCCGTCAGCAGGGTGTACCATGAGGTCTTCGTCATGCACCTCCCTCACAGCGTGCCATCTCATAGCTTCGGCCGTCTTTGAAGACATATACAACCGCTCCAGCCTATCCCTCAACGGGAAATAGCGAAGTACCTTAACAGGTTTCCTGTTGCCTGCGGGAGTCCGCTTATACCTGTCGGTCCCACATACCGGACAACGATGAAGGCCTTCAAGGTCATTACCGTCTGCATCTTTACCCCAGAATAGAACGCAGTCATATCTGCATGCATGGATCTTGATGTAGGAAAGCCCGAGATCTCTCAAGATACGACGGACCTTATGATGCGTGGTGGGATGACGATGACCGTCGGGCAGGAGCGAAGCAGCGTACTGTAGATACCTATCAACAGCCGTCACGGTCGATTTTGTGTCAACCTTGATATGCATCACCTCCATCACACACTGAAGAACGGTCTTCTCATGACCTGGGCACAGAGGGGTCTGTTGGAAAGCAATAAGTCTGTTGTACTTGGCTATACCGGCAGTGTTGACACCTCTAGGGACGGCCTGCATCGGCGCCTGAGGAATGTGCTGTCGTTCAGGGCATACACCGCTGTCATGAGGAAACATGTCGTTGATGAAGGTCGTTGTTGGATCGTTGGATGTACTGCCTGTCTCATCAAACTGTCCATGATCATGCGGGCGTGATGAGGTTTCACCGTGATATATCCAACATGTGTAACGTTCCCAGAATCCGTTACTCTTCAGGTGGTCCCATACTGTCCCCAACGGAAATCGATGCATATCACTGCGACACTTACACATCTTGCACGGGCAATAGAACATGCCACTCCCGTCAGCATTGGCCTGCGCATATTGCATAAAATCCCAAACTCCTTCAGCATATTTTCTGTGATATCTTGGAAGAGAAATCCAACTCTTATCCATATCCTGAAAATAACACATATATATATCAATATTTAATGAACATATCTTTTATATATATATATATATTAATGTAATACAACATACTAATTATTAATTATATATATCTAGTTCGAGCGGATTCCGTGGTTTCAGAAGGCAAGTGTCAATGTCACGGAGGGCGAACCCCCTACAGGAACCAGGCAGGACTCGTTTGTGATCACGGAGGCGAACCCCTATCGACCCCTTCACCGAGAAGAGTGGTCAGTTTGTGATCTTGAGATCCAGTTAAACAAACCTGTGAACCATATCTATGACAGAACGGCCCCTTACTCAGCTTGGAACAAACTCTATGCATATATATATATATATATATATATATCATTAATTCAACTCAAATAAAACTGAAAATCAATATATATATATATGCACATATATATATGTGCATATATATGCATATGTACGTACCTGGGAGTAGCTCCACAAACTATGTATGGACAAATTTCCACAACACCGAACGATTTGAAGAACTAGAGAAATTTATGTTTAAAATTTTCAAAGTTCTCATTCTTCTATCCCGCCTCACAATATATAGAAGAATCTTGGGCGACGAAATATTTGAGTTTCGTCGCCTAAGAATGAAAAATCTTGGGCGACGAAATATCTCAGTTTCGTCGCCTAAGGATAAAAAACTTAGGCGACGAAATAAATATCTTAGGCGACGAAATATTGTTTCGTCGCCCTAGTTTCTCTCTTAGCCGACGAAATGTATTCTTAGGCGACGATTTTATTTTCGTCGCCTAAAGTTGGACTTTAGGCGACGATTTTTTTCCCTTGGGCGACGAAAAAAAAAATCGTCGCCTAAGTTCCCTCTTAGGCGACGAAAAAAAAAATCGTCGCCCGGTTTTTTTTGTTTCGTCGCCCAAGACCCATTTTCTGGTAGTGATTCATATAACATGATTCTCATATTTATCTCCTTTTTTTAAAATTTTTTTATACCAAGTAATGGAACTATATATAGTGTTGATTATGTGACCTTTACCCTTTCTTTACTTTCTAATAAAAACAAGTATTATGCATATATAACCACATGTTTAATTTCTACTAAATCTCTGTTTGACGATTAGTTCATCTTTCATGAAGGCTTGTCATCTGCCTACTTTTCATAATTTGAGGCAATTGGAGCTGGTTCTTCATTATAACTGTTCTTGGTGGGCAGAGTGGTTGAAGAGAAAACATAATCTGAAATCTCTTGTTTTAGATCATGTAAGAATTAATCCAACTTCTGTTATCGATTAACTTGTAGCTTTTAGCAGTGTTCATTTACTTCATTCTCTCGGTTAACATGCAGTTAAATAAGTCCTCATGGATGACATGATTCTCATTTTATTTCTTGTTTCAAGGCTTGTTTCAAATCGAGACATCACTATGGGTGCATGAATAATTGTGGATTCTTCCGGTGGCTTCAATGGAATTCCCTAGACCCTGTGCCTAGTTGGTTGTCATCACATCTAACAACTATAAGCATGGCCGGTCCTGAAGGATCCAAGGCTCAGTATGGGGAAAAAAATGTACCCCCTTGTATAAACTTTTTTTATTTTGAAAAAAAATTCAAAAAATACTAATTTTTGGAGTTCCAAACCTAGTCAAGTGCAATGTCAGAAATGAAAAAAAAAAAAAGGAAATTCAAAGTAACATTTTTCAAAATGAAGAATTCAAAGATGATTATTCATATAGTAACCTTATGTTCAGTCTTTAAAAACTGGATTGTGAGAGGAGATGTGAAATTGAGAGAGAATGAAAAATTTATAAGGATCATGAGTAATTTATAAAGAGAGTAGAAAAAAAAATTTGGTTCCGAAGAACATCAATCTCCAATCGAGTTCTTTTATTGCTGCAATGTGTATTTGAATTTGGAAGAAGAATCAAAAGATTAAGAGTTTGAGAGAGAAAAAGATACTGAAAAGAAGATTTTTTTTCTTTGAGAAATAAAGAAAACGTAAAGAATGAGGAGAAGAGAGAACTTGAACAATAACAGGATTCATGGGACCCTAAAATTATGGTTTCATATTTTTATTATAGGGCCAATTACATATAAGTCCACTTTGAGACATTTTTTCCCACATAGATCCACCCTAACATTTTTACCCACATAAGTCCACCCAAGTCTAAATAAAGTTTTGTATTAAGTATTAAAGTTCAACATAATTACAGACTGCCATCCAACAAAAAAAATTAGATTTTCTCCTTTATATTTACAAGAATGCCACTAGTATAAAAAGTCAACAATCACTCTCATTTCGGAACAGTGTCCGGTGAGATTTCCAGCTGACCTTCGGCGAGGTTTCCGGCCGACCTCCGGCGAAGTTTCCGGCCGACCTCCGACGAGATTTCCGACTGACCTCCGGCGAGGTTTCCGGCCGACCTCCGACGATGACAAAAATTACTACTACAAGCTAAAAAAGCTACTACCACCAGCTATAAAAGCTACTACCACCGCCTACAAAAGCTACTGCAAAAGTTTCCGGCCGACCTCCGGCGAGATTTCCGACCGACCTCCGGCGAGGTTTCTGGCCGACCTCCGATGATGACAAAAATTACTACTACAAGCTAAAAAAGCTACTACCACCAGCTATAAAAGCTACTACCACCGCCTACAAAAGCTACTACTGTGAGGTTTCTGATGAAAACAAAAGCTACTACCATCAGCCACAAAAACTACTACCACAAGCTACAAAAGCTACTACCACCGCCTATAAAAGCTACTACTGTGAGGTTTTCGACGAACACAAAAGCTACTACCACCAGCGACAAAAGCTACTACCACCAGCTACAAAAGCTACTACCACCAGCTATAAAAGCTACTACCACCGCATACAAAAGCTACTACTGTGAGGTTTCTGATGAAAACAAAAGCTACTACCACCAGCCACAAAAGCTACTACTCTGAGGTTTTCGACGAACACAAAAAAGTCTCCGGCCGACCTCCGGAGAGGTTTCCGGCCGACCTCCGGCGAGGTTTCCAACTGACCTCCGACGATGACAAAAATTACTACTACCACCTACAAAAACTACTATCACAAGCTACAAAAGCTACTACCACCGCCTACAAAAGCTACTACTGTGAGGTTTTCAATGAACACAAAAACTACTACCACCAACCACAAAAGCTACTACCACAAGCTACAAATGCTACTACCACCGCTTACAAAAGCTACTACTGTGAGGTTTCCGACGAACACAAAAACTATTATCACCAACCACAAAAACTACTACCACCAGCTACAAAAGCTACTACCACCGCCTATAAAAGCTACTACTACCGCCTACAAAAACTACTACTGTGAGGTTTTTGACAAAACACAAAAACTACTACCACCAGCCACAAAAGCTACTACCACCGCCTACAAAAGCTACTACCACCGCCTACAAAAACTACTACTGTGAGGTTTTTGACGAAACACAAAAACTACTACCACCAGCCACAAAAGCTACTACTACCAGCCACAAAAACTACTACCACCGCCTACAAAAGCTACTACTGTGAGGTTTCCGACGAAACACAAAAACTACTATCACCAGCCACAAAAACTACTACCACCAGCTACAAAAACTACTGCCACCGCCTACAAAAGCTACTAGTGTGAGGTTTCCGACTAACACAAAAAATACTACTACCAGCCACAAAAGCTACTACTACCATCTACAAAAACTACTACCACCACCTGAAACCAGATTACAAGTCGTCTGGCGGCCATCAAATCAGCACATGCCATGGCAGCAGCCTCTAGCTCATTGAAAGTCACCAAAATCCTCAACAGAAACACAAAAACACACCAAAATCCTCTAGCTCATTGACGTGCCGAGGCCGACTGAAGAAGGTGCTGCTGGCGGACTTCTATGTAATTGACCCTTAAATAGAAAATCTTATCCGTCAAACTACCACAAATAATGTACACGAAATCCAACCAGCATGAAATTCAAGTTGAATGATTAAATTGCAATCATCCAGCATATAATGAGATTAAGACTGAATTAAGCTTTAAAAGCAGCAAGGCTCAGATAAAAGAAGACCGCTGAGGATGAAGGAAGAGCTCAGAGATCTTCCGAAGGCTTACCATGGCTTCATCTTTATCGGAGAAATGATGGAATCACAGGAGAAAGAGAAGATCGAGAGAGAGAGGAGGTGGACCGCGTCATCGGAATCGGTTTGACCTTCGCGTTGATGAGATGCAGTCGAGGCCGAAGCGGAGGTCGTCGAGGAGTCTTCGACGGTGGATCCAGAAGTCATCGTCGAGGCGGCGGCAACTTTGTCACGGCGGCGGCGGAATTGAAGTGGAAGAATGGATAGAGAGAGAAGGTGATCTATGGTTTCCCATCCCGGTCTTCTTCTCAGCTGCCGACGACTGGACCGCCATGAAGGACGTGCGAACCACGGCGGACGACACTTGTGGAGCTCTCAACTAATCGTATTTGGCTCCGGTCCTTATGTCCAATCTGAAATTCTGAATCCATACGAGAGAGAGAGAGAGAGAGAGAGAGGAATAGACTTGATGTAAAGATATGAGGGTATTTTAGGTATATCGTAAAAGCAAAATGACATATTTATGCTTAAAAATGGACTTATGTGGGTAAAAATGTTTGGGTGGACTTATGTGGAAGAAAATGTCCCAAAATAGACTTATATGAAATTTTCTATTTATTATATTAATTACACCTATATATATTATATGTATAACAAATAAGAAAAAAAAAACCCCTTCAATCCTGGGCCCCGGTGCACTGGGCCAGGACCGGGCATGACTATAAAGATTATTAGTCGAACGAAAGATGGGATGGATGTGGTAATGTACTTGCTAGAAAGCCTGACACTATACAACTCACCATATTGTGTGTACAGATCGAGTTGAAAGCTGTGAATGGAACTTCTCATAAGGTTTTACAGAAGTTCAAAGACTACTTGTCATGTTGAATGGAAGTAAGATGCAACTTCAGCTTCTGCAAGCTTCCTTTTTATTCTAGTGTCTTGACTTGTAGCTTCTATAACCAGGTTTTAATTTTCCCTAGATTTCCCTAGATCCTGTTATTGAAGTTTTCATAGCATCTTTGATCTTTGTTTCTAATCGTCAGATGAACTGTCTTTTGTTTTCCATGGTTTAGGTTCCTTATCTTCCACTGATTTATTATATTTAATTTGCTGATCGACATAGTTAATGTTATAGTGTTACACAGACTTGAATGTTATAGGAAAATAATTGTATCTGTGAAATCTTGCATTTGAATTCCCATTTTGAAGGGAATTTTTACATTTGAATTACTTACACATATGCTATGCATGTAGCTAATTATAAGCTTGAAAAGTTTGAAACGTTTCTTCAAATTACAACAGAAATGAATGAAACGATTTAGTTTGAATGGTTGCTCAAACTAAGCCACCAGTATAAGGCACACCTGTTTGAGGCAACCAATTATCTCCTACCAGAAAGTTGGACACTGTAAAATTTGCAGCATCAGTTGCACCGATTATATGGTAACCAGGCCATGTAACTCTGCTACTAGTGTTTGATCCAGGTCCTCTATTATCATACTCAGCATAATACAATGTGCTCAGTGCAAAATCTCCATCCCACTCGAGCCAACCAACTGGATCAATCAAACTATCCATGAAATTCTGCAAGTAAACCGTTCTCGAGTACTCCTTCCATGGCCTCCCTAGATATGTCTTGACAGTGAAGTTACTCGAAGCCAAGTCCGCAGCGGCTGTAATGGTGCAGTTCTGGATGGAAGTCCCGGTGTTCTGATTCGGGTCGGTTCTGCCCTGCGCCGTGATGGGATTGGATTGGCCTTTAAGTGGCTGCCGAGGGTAGAGGTTACAGTTTTGTAGAACAAGTGCAGCATTGCCAAATATGAAGTCGACAGTTCCATAGATGTCACATTCTCGGTAGAATTGTCGGAGAGAATGCGCGTATAGGGTGTCCTGGTAGGCCTCAAAGCTGCAGCTGTAGAAGACCGACAAGTCGGCGCCGTTCCGGACCGCCACGGCCTGCATTTTACTTGGTCCAGCCGTGTTGCGAACAGTTATGTTGACCCCCACAAACCCTTCTGCTACCACAGCTGCATTATTCATATTGATCATGACGTTAGTCATTGACTCATTCTGCTTATTATACGACTAAACTCATTTGATTATAGTCCTTTCCTGTTAGATAACATAATATCCTACATTTTAGTAGCTATAATATAAGAATTGTATGTTAATTTTATGAGAGTTGAGTGACTTGAGTCTAATATCACGTCATCACTTTAATTTTTTATTAATGAATTATTAGTTGAATGATGTTTGAAATATTTGAAAGCTTAAATCGAAAATAATCTACATAGCTAACTTTGGACAGAAACTTTGAGTCATCCTATTGGTAATATTTGTGACCGACACATTGATAGTTCGATAACATAACATATATTTCAACGAAAAACTCACCTAGAGTAGCAGAGTCGAAAGTAGTCGATCCATCCACGACATTGCGGTTTCCGGTGATGATGGTCTGATTAATTCCATCTCCGATCAGCAACAAGTACTGCTTGTTCGACGCAATCGAAACATACTCTTCATAAACACCGGCAGTCACATACACCAAGAAATACCCATCACTAGCAACAGAGTTATTCGGCGCAGCAGTAATAGCATCATTGATGGTGGTGAAGTTCCCACTTCCGTCCTTGCTCACCACCACAATGTCCTTAACCACAACCTCCTCATCTCCAGCCGCCTGTAGAAGCCGCCTTCCCGGCCGGCTTATCACCCAGTCGTATATCCCACGCGCTTTGCTTGACATTTTCAGTGACAACCTCCCCTTTCGAAACTTGAGATGGTTCGGCGTCCCGTTAGGGTTTTTGTGACCCTTTGGCACCCAACCCTGTGTGAACAGAGCCAAAGAGACGCTGTACATGCTTGTACAGTTGAGTAGCGGGACTAAGAGCTCGTCTTGGACAGTAGTGACAGATCGGAGAGCGTCTGAACAAGTCTGTTGGTTTGTCATGATGGCACTGAGCAATGTCTGGAGATCATCGGCGTCGGAGCTCGGAAGCACGGCGTCGCCGGTGGTGTTAACCTTTTGCATGGTGTTTGAGATGTAGTCGATGTTCATGGACGCGAGAAACTTGCAGTCCTCGAGGGCTTGAATGGCGGTTTGCGATAAAGAGGAACGGTAGCTCTGGAGGTACTGGTTGAGGGAGACCATTAGGTTTTGGGATTGGAGGAGAGAGTGGTTGACGGAGAAGCGGCCGAACTCGTAGACGTTGGCATTTTTGTGAGGGAGGACGGATAAGCAGTAAGAAGGGTGTGGGGTGGAGTTGCAGATGGTTTCCGGCGGGAGAGAAGTGTTGAGAGGAACGTCGGCAGATGAAGAATGAGAGATGAGTAAAGAGAAGAGAATGAGGAATAGTGAAAGAGGATTGAAGAGCTTAGTAGAAGCCATGGTAGTGGTAATGGAGGATGAGAATGTGTAATGGGTCATACGTGTTTGTGTGTGTGTATTTATAAGATGATCAAGGTTGCAAATTAACACAAGCACTATGTTATTTGAAAAGTAAACGTGTAAGACTTTTATCTGGTGGCCAGGATTGCTATGCTAGATGCAACGTTCCCTAATTATTTTAGACCAGGAGATGAGCAAGCCAACTTATTCTAGTTATTAGAAATTGTTTTAAATAAAAGACTAGCTGTGTTATGCTATAGTTAAATGACTACTCTTCAAACAAAAATCATTAATATAGGATTAAAACGTTCATTTATAATAGAAACGGTAAAATCACTTGTAGTATGTGGGAGAGTTTATGTGATGAGGATGTTATTATGAATACCAAACGAGAATTTTCAAATTAACGGTTAGATGATTGATATGCACATAAAAATTTATGACTATCAATTAAAGTTTAAAAACATTATCCGAATATAAACTGTTCATTTGAAAGTCATTATTTAGTCCTCGTTGGATCTCTCCCATTGTAATTGATGTAATAAGAGGCATATATCATCCTATGTATCTATATATATGACAATGAGTAATCACATACGAGAACCTTAAACCCCCTTGCCTTAGTGTTTGCCTATATGGAACTAGAAATTTGATGTTGAACTTATCCTAATATATGTAAGGCATTGGCATCTAATTAAGTTGTCAACGTTTTACCCTAGCGGAAGATAATGCTCACTACCAGAACAAGCACTTTAGCCGACGAAAAATTTTCGTCGGCCTGTTAAAAAAATTCGTCGGCTAAGACCTTAGCCGACGAAGGATCGTCGGCTATAGTGTCGTCGGGAAAAAGCCGTCTGTGATGACTTTAGCCGACGAAAAAAATGTCGTCGGCTATAGTCCCAGACTTTAGCCGACGAAATATTCGTCGGCTAAAGTGTGTAATAAATAATAAAAAATAAGGTTTAGCCGACGAAATATTTTATATTTCGTCGGCTAAATGTTGTAAAAAAAATTTAAAAAATAACTATAGCCGACAAAATATAAAATATTTCGTCGGCTAAACCTTATAAATTCACTACCAGAACAGGCATTTTAGCCGACGAAGGCCTGTTAAAAAAAATCGTCGGCTACAACCTTAGCCGACGAAGGTTCGTCGGCTATAGTGTCGTCGGGAAAGGGTCGTCTGTAATGACTTTAGCCGACGAGACAAAAAATTTCGTCGGCTATAGTCATACTAAAGCCGACGAAATAATATCGTCTGCTATAGTCCAACCTTTAGCCGACGACATTATTTCGTCTGCTAAAGTATAAACTTTAGCCGACGAGATAATGTCGTCGGCTATAGTCCATACCTTAGCCGACGAGATAATTTAAAATATTCGTCGGCTAAAGTTTGTAATAAAAAAAATATAAAACATCTATGGCCGACGAAAAATTGTATTTTTCGTCGGCTTTATAGGCATTTAGCCGACGAATTAAAGCTTATTTCGTCGGCTAAATTTTTTATTTTTTTTTTAAAAAAACTTTAGCCGACGAATTAAGGCTTTTTTCGTCGGCTATAAGTGCATTCCCAGTAAAAAAAAAAACCCCAAAATTTCTGAATTACCATTCCATGCAAGCTGCAAAAGACATATTTAACAATTTCATATAACCAACAACAAACACATAAAAGAATATATGAACTACATAAAAGTATCAATTTACATAAAAGTATATATCAACTACGTAAAGTCTATATCGTCTAAATTGAAGTCATCTTCTAGGGGCTGCTGCGGAGGTTGCGGCGGCTGAGGTAGCGTCATGGGCGGAGGCGGAAGTCCCTGACTCTGGGCAGCTGCAAAGTCCTGCATGTACTGCAACATCTGCTGCTGCTGGGCCTGCTGGATGGCATATATCTCGGCAACATAGGCTGCCTGCGCGGTATTAAAGGCTGCCAACGAGGCAATATAGGCTTGCTGCGAGGCAGCCTGCGAGGCTTGAGCAGCTTGAGCAGCTTGCTGTTCTCGTAGTCTCTGAACTTCCGACTCTAGCTGAGTCGTCCTGTTGATCGTGGACGTGGTGCTGCTATTGGTCGAGGTTGCCTTTCGTTGAAATCCTGGAGTGTTCTTCAGGACCCCCTCGCCTCTCTTTCCTAGACCTCGGCAGTAGAAGTTGTTTCCTCTCGGTGGGAAGGCTGTGCCCATGATCCTCGCCCCAATCGTCGGATCCGAATTGTCGATCCGGGACATGGCTTCGGACATCTCGGAATCCTGCGTGTCCGGCCATCCCTCCCTCACTAAGGTACTCAGGACCTCGTCACTAGCCTCCCTCACCCTCGCCTATATGGATAGGAAAAAAATTATTAATTAAAATTTTTACATAAATTTAAAAATTTAAAAACGTAAAGTGACTTACAATATCCTCCTGGGAGTCAGGATATGCCTTCTCGTACGTATAGACGTAGGGGTTGACTTCTGGATGTTCCTTGGCCGCCTCGTCCATGAAGACACCGAACGGTCTAGAACCGGCATGATGGTTCCTTGTGTTGCGTTGCCGGTTCTGAGCGTTCACCCGAGAAACCGCCTTCAAAGAAAAAAGTAAACTATTAGTAGAATATTTTAAAACGCACGTACTTATTTTTAAATTAACTAACTAATTTATTTAAATACCTGTTTACGAGGGTTGTTGAATTCTGATGTCAGAAGCCAACGCCACTCGTACTCCCTGTACTGGAACTCAGTAGGGGTACCAGAACGTGCGTTCCCGTGCTTAGTCCAATGGGTCCGCAGCTCGTTCTTCCACTCCTTGTACCTACAGATACAACAAAAATATTAGAAATATTATTAATATCGCATACAAAATTGTTTTTCATTAACTTCCCAACGTACCTTCCCCCATGCACAACGTCGGCCCAGCTGTCCCTCAGGTGCTCGGGAACCTCAAACCACACCTGCATTTAACCGATTATTATTAGTTTAGCTTTTCGAGAAATCAACAATTTAATACATAATATTATTTTGTAAACTCACCGACATCGCGTTGTGGACCATGTCCTTAACCTCCTGCGGGACCTCGCCCCAGTCGGACCACAGCATAGGGACTCTATCCCTAATGAGAGCACCCACGCGGCCGGAGTACATCCTCGACTTCCCGCCCGATACTGCGTGGCCATCCCCGTCAGTATCGATGGGGATCCTCCCCATGGTACTCACCATCTTCTCGAGAGCTTTCCCTGTGACGGGGCCTCTCTTCTTCTTTGTGCCTATGACATGATTCGGCCAAATTGATTATTAAAATATATATATATGACCCTTTAAAAGTAATCAAGTTGCCTGACTGATTACCTGAGGAGCTCGCGACGGATTCCGGCTCTGTCGCCGATGATGATACCCTCGCAGAAATAAGAGGCGTATCAAAAAGCAGGAACCGGTACGCCGCTGATGGAGCCACTGGCGGGGGCAGTGGATAAATCGGCGTCCCTGAGTCATCGACTACAGGTATCGCCGGTATCATCCGCGGAAGGAACAGATGAGGCGGCGACATCTGTACCCCAGATGACCCACTATCCGAAGAAGTAGGACCCAGAGTGGGCGCCCGGTGTATCTCGGGCATACGAGGTGCAGACACCTCCGTCAAGGGCCTCGGGGAACGAGGGACGGCCGCCTGCCTCGATGAAACGGGCACCTCCGGCACCGTCTCCAGAAGGCTCGCACGTCTGGCTGTCATGTAGCCCTGAAACGTCGTTTGAGGGTTGCTAGAGGTTCCCTCAGACGATTCGGACCTTTGGCCCTTCGAACTCTTCTTCGATCGAAAAAAGCCGCTCATCCTATTTATAATATTAATTAAAGGCTTTAGATTATTTTGTCTTTGTTTTATAAAAAATTATACATTTTTAAAATTATACTTATTCAATAAATAGATACACATACCAATATATATATAGAGATATATATATATATATATATATATATATATATTTTACTTACATAACAATATTATATATATCAACATCATCATAAATTAACTAACATATCGTAAAACTAAATTCGAAATCAAAAATAAATTAACACATATATTCAAAAATAAACACATATATTCAAAAATAAACACATAAACTAACATAATTAAATTAACACAAATTAAATTAACACAAATTTAATTAACACAAATTAAATTAACAAAAATTAAATTACAAGTTTTATTCCTTTCTTCAACTTCGCGTTTTCATCCCGATTCTCTAATTAATCTAGTGTTAAATTTTTAATAATATTAAAAATTACAAAACAACAATTCAATAATATTAAAACAACAATTCAATAATATTAAAAATTACAGAAATGTTAAAATTTAAAATGTTACAATAATTTTAAAATTTTGTAATGTTAAAAATTACAGAAATGTTATTATTGATTCCTTTGATTCCTCATATTTTCCATAAGATGGCTTTTATTTGCCTTATTTTTGTGCTTCGAATGTTTCTCTATAATGATTTAGACTTTTAGACTCCATAAGATGGCTTTTATTTGACTCATATTTTCCATATTTTCCACCGGCTAAAAACTCAATTTGCTAATTGGTTTTTGTCAATAGATGAAATTAACAATGAGGGCACAAATTAACAATGAAATAATCACACCATCATCAATCCATATATTTTGCAGAAAAGAAATCGATGAATTTGGGGTTTATGGGAGCGTACCTTGAGCAGACAAACAGCACCACTAGCGTTTTGGAGACCGGGAGGGAGGAGGGAGGAGACCGCGCCGGGAGGGAGGAGGGAGGAGACCGGGAGGGAGGAGGCTAGGGTTGAAAAACTGCAGAAATGAGGGAGGAGGCTAGGGTTCGCAATTAAAACCCGAGGACTTTAGCCGACGAAATAATTTGTTCGTCGGCTAAAGAACAAAATTTCGTCGGCTATACATA
Source organism: Fragaria x ananassa (assembly GCA_034370585.1). Classification (NCBI taxonomy): domain Eukaryota; kingdom Viridiplantae; phylum Streptophyta; class Magnoliopsida; order Rosales; family Rosaceae; genus Fragaria; species Fragaria x ananassa. The sequence goes on along the minus strand of CP139757.1, from coordinate 23,069,941 downwards.
TATTCGTCGGCTAAACCTTTGAAATTCGTCGGCTAAACCTTTGAAATTCATCGGCTAAACCTTTGAAATTCGTCGGCTAAACCTTTATACATTTGGCATGTTGTTCTGGTGATGACCAAACTTGAGAAACACAAATCCAGCCGTCAGATCTGACCATCATGATAAAATACATGTATGGGAAAAAATTCAACTTGATCCGAAAAGGATAAGGGCTCGATCCGGACGGTCAATCTCGTAAGTCAAACCCCTAAACGCACGGAAAAGGTCGTTCGACCGTCTAAATTACGTATTTTGGCCGGACCTCCAACTGAAAATAGTTTTAAACCGATGACACGCAACAAGTCGTATAAAAATTTTACGCAAAATAACCACCGAACCCGGGGCTACCCATAGGGAGAAAGAATGGAAAATTGAATTGACCGCAACTATCGGCACCGAGACATGACCGGAATACCGTGATTTTTCAACCGTAGACTTATTTCACCATTCTAGTCATGTCTTATTTCACGACTTTTTTACGTTTGAAGGATCTACGTATAGTTTGTTTTTGAAACGGAACATTTACATAACACTTGGTAAACAAGTTATACAACATTAGTACACATGTTGTGATCGTGATGATCAAACTTGAGAAACACAAATCCAGCCGTCAGATCTGACCATCATGATAAAATACATGTATGGGAAAAAATTCAACTTGATCCGAAAAGAATAAGGGCTCGATCCGGACGGTCAATCTCGTAAGTCAAACCCCTAAACGCACGGAAAAGGTCGTTCGACCGTCTAAATTACGTATTTTGGCCGGACCTCCAACTGAAAATAGTTTTAAACCGATGACACGCAACAAGTCGTATAAAAATTTTACGCAAAATAACCACCGAACATAGGGCTATAGTAGGTAATAGAAATATTTTAGGGTTTAGCCGACGAATACCCTAACATATTCGTCGGCTATAGTATGTAATTAAAAAATTAAAAAATAACTATAGCCGACGAATTATTAGGTTATTCGTCGGCTAAAACCATATTAGCCGACGAATTACAGTGTATTTCGTCGGCTAAAGTGAGTAATTAAAAAAAAATAAAAAACAAGTTTAGCCGACGAAATTAAGGCTTTTTTCGTCGGCTAAGGTAGTTTAGCCGACGAATCACAGTTTATTTCGTCGGCTAAAGTGTGTAATAAAAATAAATAAAAAACATCTATGGCCGACGAATTAAGGCTTTTTTCGTCGGCAAACAACATCTTAGCCGACGAATTATAGTATATTTCGTCGGCTAAAGTAAAAAAACAGGAAAAAAAAAACAGACGATATTCATAAACCATACATTAAAAAAACCCTGTTCATCATGTATCACCAAAATCTCATATATTCATAACTGAAATATGAATTCAACATGTGTAAACTATAAAGGAAAAAGTCTTTGAAAAATTATACAAATTAATCGAAATCATACATTAAAACTAAGGCTCATAATCGGAATCATCCGATGAGTCTTCTTCGGTGTCAGAATTAATTTCTGGTAATATATGTATTTCCTCATCGCCAGAGTCTTCGTCTGACTCTTGATTTGGATCAACATCAACAAGCCTTGGCTCTTCATCACGAATTCGCACCGAACGACCCGCTTTAAAATTATTAAGGCGAATGGTAGAGGAGTTAGGAATACCTATTGCGTTGGGCTCTTGATACGCAACATCCTCTTCCTCGTCTTCGGCCTCTCCAAGTGTAGCCGCCCGATAAATGTTCCGAGGGTGCACAAGGTTGACTACATTAAGCACCGCTAAAATGTCTTCCCCCGTCCATCTTCTGGGAGGCACGCCGTGTTCTACGGTCCCATCAAATGCCTTTTCATCGAACCGCCATTCGTGATCATATGGAAGGAAAGCACGGTGACCCAATCTGCATATCTTGTTGCAATGACTGCTGCTCCCCTCATCGCTAAGGCACTCTGGACAAGCCTTGTATCCCCTAACAACGTTGCCCGACAACATCCCACGGGCAGGAAAATCACTGATGGTGCCAACAACCATGACATGCATCTGGAACATCTCGTGCGTGTACTTGTCATAAGTGGGATGACCAACGTCCCACAAAAATTTAAGCTCTTCAATCAAAGGTCTCAAGTACACATCGAGACACTTCCCCGGATAACCGGGTCCCGGAATCAACAAACTCAACATATTGTACTCCTTCTTCATGCACATCCATGGGGGAAGGTTGTACGGTACCAAAATCACCGGCCATATACTGTATTGCAGACTCATGTTCCCAAAAGGGTTGAACCCGTCGGATGAGAGCCCGAGCCTCACATTTCGGACCTCTGACGCAAATTGAGGAAACTCCCTATCTATATGCTTCCAAGCCTCCCCGTCAGCAGGGTGTATAAGGGTATCTTCGTCATACAATTCCCTATCAGCGTGCCATCTCATCGCTTCGGCCGTGTGTGAAGACATGTACAACCGCTCCAACCTATCCGTCAAAGGGAAATACCGAAGTACCTTTACAGGTTTCCTGTTGCCTGCATGAGTCAGCTTATATCTGTCAGTGTGACATACCGGACATGCGTCAAGGCCACCAAGGTCATTCCCTTCTGGATCTTTACCCCAAAAGAGAACGCAGTCATATCTGCATGCATGGATCTTGATGTAGGAAAGCCCAAGATCTTTCAGGATACATCGGACCTTCCGATGAGTGGTAGGAAGACGATGACCGTTGGGCAGCATCGAAGCAGTGTACTGTAGATACTCATCAACAGCCTTCACGGTCGAATTTGTCTCAACTTTAATCCTCATTACGTCCATCACACTTTCAAGAACGGTCTTCTGACAACCGGGGTACACAGGGGTCTGTTGGAAAGCAAGCAGTTTGTTGTACTTTTCAATACCAGCAGTGTTCACAGCTCTAGGGAAGGGCTGCACCGGGTCAGGCATATACTGTCCTTGAGCGCATACACCGCTCTCATAAGGAAACATGTCGTTGATGAATGTCGTTGTTGGATCGTTGGATGTACTAGCACTGCCCGTCTCGGAAAATTGGCCATGATCATGCGGACCCCCTGATGATGTTTCACCGTGATATAACCAACATGTGTACTTCTCCTAAAACCCGTTACTCCTCAGGTGCTGCCATACTTTGTCAATGGGAAATCGATACATATCGCTGCGACACTGACATTTCGTGCACGGGCAATAGAAAATTGTATTCCCGTTAGCATTATTCATCGCATATTCTAGAAAACTCATAACTCCTGCACCGTATCTTTTGTCCCATTTTGGAAGCGAAATCCAACTTTTATCCATATCCTGAAAATATAACAAAATATATATATATTTATAACGCTGCTAGCTAATTATTAATAAAATTTCATGTCATATATAAAATCTCAATTCATTTAGTATATATATATTCTACGTACGTACTACAACTAATTAATTACAAAATTATCATTATGAACTCATATATATCATCAACAACTTCATACCATATCAACACAATAATATTATAAATTAATATTAACATATATATATATATATTTACTATTTATTAACAACAAATTAATTCATATATATTATCAATTCAAATCATCAACCAAATCGATCAACACATATATATATACATCCAACGTACTCAAAATTAATCAACTCAATCACAATCAAAATCAATAAACTCAATTAATCACACTAATTAAAATCGATCAACTCAAATAAAACTCAATTAATCAACATATATATACATATACGTACCTATATATGGCTCCACAAACTGATTATGGACAGATTTCGACAACACCCAAACTTTTTCTCCCCTTTTTTCTTCTCCCGTTTTTTTTTCCGTTTTTTTCGAAATGAGCTGCTGCTGCCCAGATCTGCAAATATAAAGCACTTTAGCCGACGACTATGAATTTCGTCGGCTAAACCTTTAAATATTTCGTCGGCCATGGTTTGTGAACTTTAGCCGACGACATAAATTCTTTAGCCGACGAAATTTTTTTTCGTCGGCTAAAGCTTGTCATAGCCGATGAAAATTTAAAATAGCCGGCGAAATAAAATTTCGTCAGCTAAAGTGGACATCATAGCCGACGAAAATTTACCTTAGCCGACGAAAGAAAATTTCGTCGGCTAAAGCCCACTATAGCCGACGAAAAAATGCTTCGTCGGCCTGGTTTTTTTTTTTTCGTCGGCTATAACATTTCTTCTGGTAGTGAAAAAAAATTAAAAAATAACTATAGCCGACGAAATATTAGGTTATTCGTCGGCTAAACCTTATAAAAAAATTAAAAAATAACTATAGCCGACGAAATATTAGGTTATTCGTCGGCTAAACCTTTTAAAAAAATTTAAAAATAACTATAGCCGACGAAATATTAGGTTATTCGTCAGCTAAACCTTATTAAAAAAAAATTAAAAAATACTATAGCCGACGAATATAGTGTTTGAATATCGTCGGCTAAAGTTGCTGGGTTTTGAAAAAAAAAACTGCAGAAACTTTCGGCTAAACTCATGGTACATGTAATTATAAGCCATGATTGATTATTAGGAAGCAATCCAAAGTATTATGATCGCGCAAAACACTATAAAAGAAAAAAAAATCCAAAGTATAAGCCATGATTGATTATTAGGCATAATCCAAAGTATTATGCCACCCAAATGCAAATGGCGGAGGTTGGTCATGTGAGCCACCGAAACCGGTAACACGCTGGTGAGGTTGTTGTTGTAGAGGTCGAGAACACGGAGGTTAATGAGGTTGGAGAGCTCCGGTGGGAACGTGCGGTTGAAGACGTTGTTGGAGAGGTTGAGGAGGCGGAGAGAGCGGAGATCTCAGGCGGGATGGGACCGGAGAGGTTGTTCTCGGCGAGGGTGATCGAGATTGGAGAGGTAGACAAGGAAGGTTAGTGAGATTGGAGAGGTTTACCATCTTCGGCTATATAAAGAACTTTAGCCAACGAAATTCTTTATTTTCGTCGGCTAAACTATTTGGTTGACCGCCAAAAAATTTTGGTTCAAAATTTTGAAAATTTTTCGACTTTAGCCGACGACTTTTCATTAATTTCGTCGGCTAAAGTCCTTTGAAAATTTTGGTTGACCGCCAAAAAATTTTGGTTGAAAATTTCGAAAATTTTTCGACTTTAGCCGACGACTTTTCATATATTTTCGTCGGCTAAAGTCCTTTGAAAATTTCGTCGGCTAAAGGTACCAATTTCGTCGGCTAAAACTTAGAAATTCGTCGGCTAAACCTTTGAAATTCGTCGGCTAAAAGTATTTTTATACATTTGGCATGTTGTAACTGTGATGATCAAACTTGAGAAACATAAATCCAACCGTCAGATCTGACCATCATGATAAAATACATGTATGGGAAAAAATTCAACTTGATCCGAAAAGAATAAGGGCTCGATCCGGACGGTCAATCTCGTAAGTCAAACCCCTAAACGCACGGAAAAGGTCGTTCGACCGTCTAAATTACGTATTTTGGCCGGACCTCCAACTGAAAATAGTTTTAAACCGATGACACGCAACAAGTCGTATAAAAATTTTACGCAAAATAACCACCGAATATAGGGCTACTCATAGGGGGAAAAAATGAAAAATTGCATTGACCGCAACTATCGGCACCGAATATTTACCGGAATAGTGTGATTTTTCAACCGTGGATGTATTTCAACATTCTCTTCATATCTTATTTCATGACTTTTTAGCGTTTGAAGGTTTTACGTATAGTTTGTTTTTGAAACGGAACATTTACATAACACTTGGTAAACAAGTTATACAACATTAGTATGCATGTTGTGATTGTGATGATCAAACTTGAGAAACAGAATTCCGACCGTCAGATCTGACCATCATGATAAAATACATGTATGGGAAAAAATTCAACTTGATCTGAAAAGAATAAGGGCTTGATCCGGACGGTCAATCTCGTAAGTCAAACCCCTAAACGCACGGAAAAAGTCGTTCGACCGTCTAAATTACGTATTTTGGCCGGACCTCCAACTGAAAATAGTTTCAAACCGATTTCTCTTACATATTTTGGCCGGACCTCCAACCGGCCCTTAGTCGTCGGCCTGATTTTTTTTTTTTCGTCGGCTAAAGTCTTTCTTCTGGTAGTGGCTCTTCTCCAAATCATTTTGATTAGTACATTTTCATGAGACTGCGAACACACACGTATTCAGTCATTGTTTTATTGATGCAAGAAATGAATCCAGATATTAATCGTGATCGAATTGGGATATGTTATAAAGAAATTAAAAGATGTGATCCTTAGGTTGATTTCTTCAATATTTCTCTACATATTGTATGAAGTTTATACGCGTTAATTAGGCATCCATGCATATCATCGATCACCGACGTTTGACTTGCATGCATGCATTATTGTTAAGCCTATCTTCTACGACTTTAATTTGGAATACTGAATCTTAATGCATGTTGAAATTTTATTACCTCCATCGATTTCTCTTACATATTATTGTGACAAGCAAACATGCACGTACAAAACAGAAAATGAGCTATAATTCATTATTAATTGATTGTTCCCTTAATTTTACCTTCATATTTTCTCGAGATTAATTTTCACCAATATAAGCGGAGCGGATTCAGTGCACCATGGTGCACTTGAACCAAACGGATTAAGTAAACGGTGTCAAAAAGAATCAAACCATAGTAAAATCTCATAACTTCATCATCTCTCCCAATCACTCCCCCATTTCTCTCTGTTCTCCCCTTCCCTCTCCATTACATCTCAGTCCCTTTCAATTCACCCCCCTGGTTTCCTCCAATTCCTTCAACTCCCGACCGCGTCTCCATCGCCGGGAACGGGTAGAATACTGACTGTCGCTAGTTGATTATGATTCTGGGGAATTTGAAATTTTTGGGCTCCAGGGGTTTTGGGTCTAGGTAGATCCCAGATTGGGTAGAATGGTTTAGAAGGTTTCGAATTCCTTATTGGGTGAAAGTGCAGCAAAATTTAGCTCTGCAGTTTTGTTTCCTCATCAAAGAAAACTAATTGGGTGCCAGCCTTCCCAGCCATCCCTCCCGATTTCGTATTGGGTGAAAGTTGCACAGTTGTTGCTGTGCCAACAAATTTTGTAGATGAATCCGTCTTCAGTTTCTTTAAATCATAGGATGTAGAATATCATATGTGCACCTTCTTCTTCTTCTTGATCCTTCAGTCTTCTGGTACCTTACTTGTTTCTACAGGTTTTACCATGGTTAAATTTTTGAGGCTTCAATTATATTTGACGGTGTGAGTGTTGGAGTTTGTTTCATGCATGTAGAACTTAGATTAAATCAATGGCTGAGATTGCACTATCACAGTTGGTTCACTTATACCTCGGTGTATACAAGAACTTTCGCAATTTAAGATCGAAGTCTCTGCTGCTAAGTAGCTTGTTAATAAGTTGTATGTTATACATGAATGAAGCCACCATTTTCTTAATTAGAAACAACAACAACAAAAATAATCAAAAACTTAATTTGACTATATACTAATTAAATGTATGGCTGCATTAACGGATCTCAGTCTCACTTAATTAGGTATCAGTCATTTTTCAAGTTAATTGATATGATCGAATCGAATTAGAGATTGCACGCACAGTTTCATTTCATGTTTGGATTGATCAAGTAAACATACACACGCGCGTATCAAGTAAGTGCATAAAAAGTAAGATGTATGTTGGGAAGTAGAGAACATGTCATTATATATAGTTGAAGAATTAGATCGATGGAGAGAGATCCAGAACTTTTTGTGTAAGCTAGACGTGTCTAGCTACCATAAACTAGCGGCTATCGTATGAAAGTAGATGATCCAAGTTGCAAAAACCATCTTGCACTTTGTGACATCAAAACCTGATCGAGATTAATTAAGAAGAAAACCTATATGGTATCATCACATATAATTCATTTAGACTCATACAAGGAAGAAAATGAAAATGAAATCTCAGATACACATGAAAGATAGAACAAGTCAAATAGGACATCAATTCGAACCTCCAAGGCTCCCAACATTCTTGACTCGCATATTAGATCGATAATCTCTACACATTTCGAGCGGGTGACAACAATGGCGGACCCAGGATTTTATTACGAGGTGGGCTAGAATTTTTTTTCTAGTACACGTGTATCAATTTACATAAAAAAAAAGATTAAAATAAATAACATATGGGCAAAATTTGGAAATTTGAGATGGGAATTTACGTTAAAAATGGATCAAGTTTAATAACATATAGATTAAATTTAGAAATTTAAGGTGGCCGCTGGTTCTTAAATTTTAGTTTTTTGAACTAAAATTTAGCTAAAAAATGCTGTTTTTTCAAAACCTAGGATGTGCTGTAACCCACCGGAGCCTATGTATAGTTACTCCATTGGGTGACAATATATCTGTATTTCCAGTATTTAGAAGCTTTGATTTCGATTTCTGGTTTAACGTACTAGAATGATTTGTCCGAATATTGAAGATAACCTACGCATTAAATGACGGCATGATGTATTGAAAATCATATATAGTTTCGTTGGCGGGAAGCAACGTACAGGATGGTGGATTTGAACAACAAATATAAAAGTAGTTTATAAAGAAAGAGGTGTGACACTGATTAATTTCAGCAATGATTTCATGAAACTAATAAACTTGGTTGCATGATATCATACGAAATAATTCTACAAATGAATAGCCTAGCTAGCCAGCCTTCTTTTTTAGTAGAATTAACGGTTTTTCTCTGCTTTAATTTCTTGTTCCCTGTTTAATTTGAACGAAAAAGTTGAGCAAATAATAGATATTAATCATACAAGTGCAGATTTGTCATTTGTTGTTAATCCCAATTCCCTTTATAAACGTACATCTGTAGAGTAGACAATTCCAAACAAAATGACCTTACGTACGTGTTGCATATTCACACTATCAATGAAATACATGCAAGATGTAGTCCACAGCCTCCGATCCCCAGCGTTAATTTTCTGTATTTTTCATTTGAATAATCCGTGATTCTAACAATAGATAAAAGTTTATTTGATTGGGGATGGATTTTCAATGATGGATTTAGGGGGTTGATCGATTTCCAAACAATATTAGCTACGTACCTTGTTTTCAATTCTTCCATTTTTCAATATCATGAACTGTTAGTACTTAGTATGTTGACACATTGTATAGAATCCAAATAAGATCGAGTGGACGGTCTTAAGAACAATGAGTCTGCTTCCAAAGCCGGAGCTAACTTAATTAGCTCCAGAAATATCACAATCTCTATCTCTTCTTAATTGTTTCTCCACTATGAGAACCTAGGCCTGTTTCCAGAGATCAGCTCTAAGACTGCTCTTATATGTGTATGAGACTATATATGAGAGCGCCTACACTAGTTAAGTAGTTCATCTTCACCTCCGCTGCTAAACTATGTGACTTGCCAAACTTTTTCAACATAGCAAGATCAAGAACTACTAGCTAGTCATTTTGCCTAAACATTTCATCATTTTGGTAACTAACACAGACCAAATTAACAACTAATTATTCGATCTGCTTGTTCCAGGCTTATTTGGGTCTGTAAGGTCCCCAAACACCAACTCTGCCAAATATATCATACATTGACTATATGCATGCCTAACCTTGTTCCATCTCTAAACTTATGCAGGGAATTGTATTCATATATTCCACACCTGATACATTCCATACCTATATTCTCTTAACCTCATGCGTCAAACAAATTGGGGAGAAACTTCGATCGTGCTATTTCACCAGCAAAACAGATAATTGAATTAGGCACGCAGCAATACCATACTCAACCTGGTTGACAAATTACATACGACAGGACAGTGGAACGACAAAGAATTTCAAACGAATATATGTATCTCTAATATAAAACATTCAAACCCCAACAACTCTATTAAATAGCTTTTGAGCAAGGATCAAAAGATTTTGCTTGCTCTTTTTCAGAACTAGGTCTACTCGATACGATTCAAGTTCGGCTAATCGGTTCATGTTCAACTTATCAATATATGCTAATCCCTATATCATCATCATCTTATTCCCCTTGACTCGGCTCATTTATACTCTTAACTTATATTTCATGCATGTAACTTAATACCTCTTTCTATTAAGTTACATGCATGAATCTAACCACCAATTTATATATGAACATCATTAACCATAGAACTTAAAATGGTGCTTCTTTCGCCTCTTTGCCGTCAAAATGCCCATGGTCAATCGAGCTCCCGATGATAATGCGGTTTGCTTGGTATATGTTACCAACTTTCATTCATATTATCTGGTCAATTAAGATAGTCTAGCAAATATTGTAATTCACATTAGCTAGGTATAGTGTAATGAAGCCTGAACACACACACACACACATATATATATATATATATATATATATATATATATGGTCTCCCCCTTTTACTGGATAAAACTGCAAGTATCATCCTCAACAGCATCACACACGTCTATGATTTGTCAAATACAATGCATTACACCCACTAAATATTCTTTAAATTGAATAATAACCAAGTTGTATCAGCCTAATCATATAAATAGGACACAAACCCCCTTGACCAATTCACTCGTTCACTGCATTCCTCACAAGTCAAAAGGACTTCTCTCTAGCTAAGCCGGCCTTAACTTCTTCAATGGCTTCTAAGCTCTTCAATCCTCTTGTAACTTCATCACTATCACTACTATTCCTCATCATTTTCGCTTTGTTCATATCTCAATCTTCAGCGGCAGATGTTCCTCTCAACACTTCTGTTCCGCCTGAAACCATATGCAAGTCCACTCCACACCCTTCTGTCTGCACTTCCGTCCTCCCTCACAAAAACGCCAATGTCTATGACTTCGGCCGGTTTTCAGTCCAATACTCCTTCGTACAATCCCAAAAGCTTCTGGATTTGATCAACAAGTATCTTCAAGGGGGTTCCAGTTTATCGCAACTGGAAATCCAAGCCCTCGAAGATTGCAAGTCCCTTGCATTGTTAAACATAGATTTCTTATCAAACGCTCTTGAAACTGTTAACAAGACGAGCGATGTTCTTCCGAGCTCCGATGCCGATGATGTCCAAACCCTCCTCAGTGCCATCTTGACTAACCAGCAGACATGTTTTGATGGCCTTCAATCTGTGAGTTCAGTCCAAAATGATCTCTCAGTGTCCGTCTCTAATGGTACAAATTTTTACAGTGTCTCGTTGGCGTTGGTTACAAAGGGTTGGGTGCCAAAGGGTCCCAAAAATAATGGAACACCAAACCAGTCGACAAAGCATCTCAGTTTCCGAAAGGGGAGACTGTCACTGAAAATGTCAAGCAAAGCGCGCGCTGTTTACGACTCGGTTATAAATCGAAGAAGGCACCTTCTTCAAGCCGGAGATGAAGAAGTTGTGGTGAAGGACATTGTTATTGTGAGCCAAGATGGAACCGGAAACTTCACTACCATCAATGATGCCATCAATGCTGCACCTAATAACTCCGTTGCTAGTGATGGTTACTTCTTGGTATACGTCACTGCAGGCGTTTATGAAGAGTATGTATCAATTATATCAAAAAAGAAGTACTTGTTGCTGATCGGAGATGGTATTAATCAGACAATCATCACCGGAAGCAACAGCGTCGGAGGCGGTTCAACCACATTCAACTCTGCCACCTTAGGTGAGTTTCATTCACTTTACTAAATGTAATTTTGATATTGTAAGTGTGACACAGATTTATACATTTACAAATGGATGACTGCTAACATGAACAACATCATATTGCAGCTGTGGTAGCAACAGGTTTTATTGCAGTGAACATTACTGTTCGGAACACCGCAGGACCAAGCATGGGGCAAGCAGTTGCAGTTCGAAATGGAGCAGACTTGTCAGTTTTCTACAGCTGCAGTTTTGAGGGATACCAAGACACCTTATACACACATTCTATGAGACAATTCTACAGAGAATGTGACATTTACGGAACGGTTGATTTCATTTTCGGAAATGCTGCAGTTGTTTTCCAAAACTGCAACATATACCCTCGCCAGCCCCGACAAGGCCAGTCGAATCCTATCACAGCGCAGGGCCGAACAGACCCGAATCAGAACACAGGGATTTCAATCCAGAACTGCACCATTACAGCCGCAGATGACTTGGCTTCGAGTAACTTCACTGTCAAGACATATCTAGGGAGGCCATGGAAGGAGTATTCGAGAACGGTTTACTTGCAGAATTTCATGGATAGTTTGATTGATCCTGCTGGCTGGCTCGCATGGAGTGGAGATTTTGCACTGAGCACATTGTATTATGCTGAGTATGATAATAGAGGACCTGGAGCAGACACTAGTAACAGAGTTACCTGGCCTGGTTACCATATAATCGGTGCAGCTGATGCTTCAAATTTTACAGTGTCAAACTTCGTGTTGGGGGATAGTTGGTTGCCTCAAACAGGAGTACCTTACACCGGTGGCTTAATGTGAGAAATTTGGTTCAAGTTTTCTTTGATCGAGTTCTTTGATTCTTGTGAAGACTGATTGTATGTAAAAAACATACTTTCCTAGCTAGATAGCTTTCTTTTGTACAATCAGGAGACATTTTTCTCTTCAAAGTGAATAAAATTGATGTTTGATATCACAAATGGGATTAACGTAAAACATTGCATATGTTGCCTAGTGGAAATTCCATCAAAGATCATTTTGTTGGTATATAACCGTTTTTGTTTTCTTGTAGAACTCCAAGACCACACCTTTCCTCTCTTTTCATTTTTGCTAAACGAATACTGAGTCAGACGCAGCAAACTTAGGAATTTACAATCCTATTAGTTTTTAGATAAAAATGCACTAATGCTAAGCCAAAGTCGAAGAGCAAAGCAATACATAAAACAACAAAGAGAGGCGACAAAGTAGAAGACACCGGCCAAAGAAGGAACCTGAGTTCACCAGAAGTTACCTATTTGTAACCAATCGGCCGACTTGTGCCATTCTCTGAAAATATGACTACCAAAATTTACGAAGACTAGCTTGGCCGCCTAAGACAGTTATGCCAAGTAACATGAAACTTCCATATACTGTATGGAACAATTAAATTAAGAGAATGAACCACCATATATATGTAAGTGACTCACAATTACGAATCCCCGCCCTCTTCATGGCACTTGACGATGCAACCAAAAATATTACTTTGCCAAAGGCCTATTCCAGCAGTTGGACAAACTAGCTTGATGGTACATGGTCATGCATTCTACTTCACATAGAACCCCATCCCATGCAAAAAAAAAAAATTAAATTACTGGGAAATTAAAATCCAATTGGAAAAAAAAAAGTGGGAGTGTTCTATGACAAATTAAAGAGGTATTATTAGGGTCTATTATTAATATACACTAAAATTTTTAAACCCTTAACCCTAAAATCTAAACCCTCGATCTCTAAATTTAGTCATCCTGAACTCTTATACAGTTACTAGATCTCTTAATCTAGCTCCAAATTTCCTCACTTCCTATTTATAATTTAGTTCCACCACACTACTTACATAAACAAAATGTTAATTAAATACAAATTTGAGGTTCCAAACGATGTATAAATTAAGATTTCGCAGTTTGGGTAATTAACTTTAGACTTCGATCACTAGCAATTTGACAAACTTCTTGATACTGGTACTACGTTGCTTAACACCTGATGATCGATCGAGTTGACAATTAGAAAAAGAAATGACAAGAGCAAGAGCAATTGTTCGTTAAATATTGTGTTTAAGGCATTCGGCTATAAAATCTATGCAGCTTGATAGACCAATACTTTTATATGGACCAGTCAACGGTTACATGAATTTGGTCTCTACATTATTGTATCAATGCTCACTGCACCAGAAGAGTTCCATATTCCAAACACCCATTTCGATCATTTAGGTTTCAATTTGTTTGCATTTGATTCCACGAATGCAAACTGACTTGCCCTGTATGTGAATATATATATATTTTTTTAAAAAAAACTTTTTTATTAATAACTCACACACCCTACATATGTCGTGAGGTTTGAACCTATGACCTCAAAATTGTCAGTTAAACACCTTAACCAACCAAGCCATAGCTCATTTCCCTGTATGTGAATATATGTTTATGCATTCTTTATTTTCGCTTCATTATTCTTAACTGATTTTGCGAGGTCTATTTAGGTCTGTGTCTTCTGGTGCCAAAACATCTTGTAGCTAGCTAGTTCATGTTTTAAACGTTGACGTACTACAGGCATTCCTAATAACCCTTAGCTTGTTCGATCTCTAAACTTATGCAGAGAGAATTGAATCCACCGGCCATATCTAACCCACAATCCACATCTCTCTCTTCTTTCCCAATCATTTAGGCCACTCCCAACCTCTGAATTAAACAGAGAAACTTCGACGTGCAACTTCACCAACAATGAAAATGTTTGAATAATATGTCTCTCTAGGTTTTGGACATCTGATATATATGTCGCTAATATTCCATTACCTAGACACGCTTAACAGACCTACAATCGTTGACAAGTTCCATTTGATATATAGAACACTTCAACGAATAAAGGACTAAAGAATATTTGTTATCACTACTAGGAATAATCTCATAGACAAGCTCCCAACATCTTATATTAGGTAAATATTGTTTGAGCAAGGCTAGAGGATTGCATTTTTCAACATACATTAGTTCCATCATCACACACACAAAATGACTTGGTTTGTGTGTGTGATGATGGAACTTTTGACATCTTTAAAGTTGGCTAAATTCAGGGCTAATTTACTTAAGCGGTATTAAAGTTTAAGTTGCAACGTAAATTATCGTCTTTTATAGTTGAAGGCTTACGATTAAGACAATAATTTGAATCATATATATACCTCATCAATGAACTTCAGCAAATTTTGTCTTGATATAAACCGTCGAGCTTGGTATTCAATAGCTCAAAGTGAATAGATATATATAATGACTTGAGGTGATAGACATAATACTCTCTACAAACCTTAGATCACCTTTTCTACCACCATTAGGCTCAGATTAGAACAAAAATGTACTAAACTCGGACAAAAACAACTTCAAAGATGACTCTCACAAGTAATATGTCATGTCGTCAACTAATATTGATGACTGAAAATTAATTTCATGGCTCAAGAAACGAATAACCTCAGTCACAAAATAGTTAAGTCATGCACGTTCGTTACTAATACCCAAATAAAATACATCCCTCTAAACATTCTCTCTAAATTAAATGTAATCAAAGTTTATATATCTTCAGCTTAATTCTCTTGTATATAGACATACACCCCAGTGAACAAATTCACTTGTGCACATAACACATCGATCCATTAGCTACAAGCGATCGATCCTTTCTCAGATGGCTTCAAAGCTCTTTCCTCTTGTGACCCTTTCATCAATATTATTTATCATCATCTTCTTTTTGCTTACCTCTCCATCTCTAGCTGTAGATGTTCCTAATGTGACACCAGGTCAGTCCTATAGGCATCTCAATTTCAGGAAGGGGCGATTGTCACTGAAAATGTCGAGCAAAGCGCGTGCAGTTTACGATTCAGTTATAAATCGAAGAAGGCACCTTCTTAGGCCAGAGATGAAGAAGTTGTGGTGAAGGACATTGTGGTTGTGAGCCAAGATGGAACCGGAAACTTCACTACCATCAATGATGCTATCAATGCTGCACCTAATAACTCCGTTGCTAGTGATGGTTACTCCTTGGTATATATCACTGCCGGTGTTTATCAAGAGTACGTTTCGATTTCATCAAAAAAGAAATACTTGCTTATGATTGGAGATGGTATCAACCAGACAATCATCACAGGAAACCACAGCGTTGGAGACCGGTGGACTACTTTCAACTCTCCCACTTTTGGTGAGTTTTGATTTTAAGTTTTGTATTCTATTTCATATCGAAAAGTCTTACATGTTATGTTATCAAAATGAACGATTGTTGAACAGCTTAATTAATCTTGTGTTCCTATATAATTACAGCTGTGGCGGCTCAAGGATTTGTAGCAGTAAACATTACTTTTCAAAACACGGCTGGACCAAGCAAGGGGCAGGCAGTGGCAGTTAGAAATGATGGTGATTATGTAGAATGTCACAACATTAGTTGTTGAACAGCTTAATTAATCTTGTGTTCCTATATAATTACAGCTGTGGCGGCTCAAGGATTTGTAGCAGTAAACATTACTTTTCAAAACACGGCTGGACCAAGCAAGGGGCAGGCAGTGGCAGTTAGAAATGATGGTGATTTGTCGGTTTTCTATAGCTGCAGCTTTGAAGCCTACCAAGACACCTTATACACACATTCCATGAGACAATTCTACAGAGAATGTGATATCTATGGAACTGTTGATTTCATATTCGGCAATGCTGCTGTTGTTTTCCAAAACTGCAACATCTACCCCCGTCGTCCCCTCCAAGGCCAATCAAATACCATCACTGCTCAAGGGCGGACCGACGTGAATCAGAATACCGGGATTTCAATCCAGAATTGCACAGTTACAGTGGCAGCCGATCTCGCTTCGAGTACTTTTACTGTCAAGAACTATCTGGGGAGGCCATGGAAGGAATACTCGAGGACAATTTTCATGCAGGGTTTCATCGATAGTTTTATAGATCCTGCAGGTTGGCTTGCGTGGAATGGAGACTTTGCACTGAGCACATTGTATTATGCTGAGTATAATAATAGAGGACCTGGATCAAACACTAATAACAGAGTTACATGGCCTGGTTACCATGTCATCGGTGCAACTGAGGCTGCAAACTTTACAGTCTCTGACTTCATATTGGGGGATAATTGGCTGCCTCAGACAGGAGTGCCTTACACCGGTGGCTTAATTTGAGCAATTTTATTGTTAGTGTCATTTCATCTCAAGCCTCCCTAACAATTCCTTCATGCAACAATTTGTGGATTTATTTCTGCTGAAGATGTATGATTTCCGAACTCGTTTGCAAAGTAAATAAACTATATACTTTCGAGATTTTTTCAATACCCTGTATCAGACTCAAAATGATTTGTTTTGTTAATTTGGTCTAATTAGTAGAACATGCTACATCATGACATCCATAATGCTTTATATATATATATATATATAGAGGCCGGATATGAAGTGGACATCCGCAACTATGTTAAAGTGCGGACGTCTCTCCGTTCTCCTCCGTCTAGCGCCGACGACAGCGTTCCTCCACCTGAGTGGACACCAACGGCATTTCCGATCACTTTCTTTTGCCGGTGAGATCGATTTGAAGGTCAGAGTAACAACCTCCACCCAAAACTTCAAACAAGGTCTATCTCATCGGCAAACTAGAATTCGGCTGACTCGCCGGGAAGAGAAAGTGATCGGGGACGCCTCTGATGTCTGCTTGGGTGGAGGTGCGCCGTCGTCGGCGTTGGACGGAGAAGAACGGAGGGACGTCTGGACTTTTTTCGCGTGTGTGTGTGTGTGTATATATATATATATATCTAAATTAAGCTATGTTGTTTTTTTTTTCTTCTATTTTTAGCTAAAATACCAAAATTAAAACCCTAACTAAACTAACGTTGTTTTCAACATAAGAACATCGAAACAGAAAATCTTCTCTTGTTACGTGTAATGATCAGGTATATTTTGCTACCCGTTTTCTTAGGGAGAAATGAGCTTCATGCCTATACAGCACCAAATATAATAGCTAGCGAAGACCTAGCATGCAATGGCCAAACTCATTCTTCGTGCCATCCACCGTGATTTTCTCGAAACAAAATTAGCTACATCCATCTTTGAAGAGCTGTCAATATCTGCACCTGTACTACTTATGTCTCCCATATATTGATCCTTCCTCCATCATCCCATTCCAAAGCTAGCACCCTGGCCAAACCCCAATTGTAACATCAATTCCCGTTTACAGACGTTATCAGAAGCCCTTCAACCGATCGCCGCCTCTCTGGTTTCGGCCTCCGGTGAATGCATGATCGGTGTGATGTGGTGTTCGCGCTAAGTTAGTTTCCATATGTCTCGCTAATTCCGAGCATAGTTGTGGCGAATAATCACATTCACCGATCTGAGCGAAGTTACAATGGAGGTTCAGAGGATTAGGCAGTTGATGTTATTATGGTCTAGAATGCAAAGCTCTCGTGTAGCCCTCGTGGGTGGGAATCACACCGCCGCAAGGTTTTGCACTCGCTAATGTCTTTGCCTCCTCCCGCTAGCTCACCTCTCTCCCTCTAACACCAGACACATCATTTCTTTTGCTCTCTTCTTAATCCCAACCCGAATCAAATTTTTCTGTCCTTACTTTTCTTTGTCATCAAAAGTAATCTGCACGCAATATACCAGCGTTATTTTGAAAATGGCGATCAATTTGGTCCAGGGTTTCCGAACCCAAATCCTCCCGACGCACAAAGCCAGCATTGGATTAATCTACCCTGATCCCAAGTACTTGGTTATTAGGATCCCTGACTCACGAGTCTTGTTGTTTCTAGCTCGATCTGTCATCTTGGCTTTGGTGATTGTCTCCATTCCATGGTTGAACTCACTTGTTCCCATAACATCAACCGCTAATGAAATCATCGGCTCCTCCACGAACCCTAATCTCGAGCTCGTGCCACTCATCTTCCACGACTTGGCCAAAGAAGGCCTCATCAAAACCAGCCATGGCGAGAAGGCAGTGTTTGTTAACAATGGTGCCATACAAAGCTCAGAAATCCTCAAAGACAATGGAGTGGATCTCATTCACGAAGACCAACAGAACTCGGTCAACGACCAATCTGTTGACTTCGCCTTCGTCTCCGTCTTCCCGTCCGCCGTGAAGTTCATCGAAAGAACTCTCAAGGTTGGCGGCATTGTTGCGCTCCAGCTCAGCGAGGAAGCTTCCATGAAGTTCCGCATGCCTTCTAACTATAAGATGGTCTACCTCCGAAAATTCGACCCCACCGTCATGGCCATGAGGAAGATGAGTAGTTCATCGGTTTCAACTGCTACTAATTCTTCACCCGCGCGCCGACATCTCCTATCTGAAAATTCAAAGAAGGAGGCATTGAAGAATCTAGAAGATGTGCTTCTCGAACCCCCAAGAGCTAAATCGGGCAAATCGAGCCGATACTTGAAGAAAACTCGCTACCTTCCCGACTTGATGGGAGACTCGCTCGAGGGATACTCCCGTAGGATCTTCATCGACGTTGGCGGTAGCGGCACCAACTGGTTTGCCAAGAATTACCCGACTCGCAACAAGAATTTCGAGATGTACAAGATCGAGACAACGCTAACGGATGAGTCCGCCGGCAGCAAGGGGGTTCTTCAGACCAGTATGTCGGGGTGGTTGGAGAAGAATGTGAAGGAGGAAGAGTATGTTGTGATGAAGGCGGAGGCCGAAGTGGTGGAGGAAATGATGCAGGGAAAGGTGATGAACTTGGTTGATGAGCTTTTCTTGGAATGCAAGCCACAAGGGCATAATGGGAAAGGTAATGTAAGCACTCGTAGGGCTTACTGGCAGTGCTTGTCTTTGTACGGACAGCTGAGGGACGAAGGTGTTGCAGTGCACCAATGGTGGGGTTAATAAAGAGAAAAATAGAATCGACAGAGAAATGATATTATTAAGTTTGTGAAGAAAGACGAAGAGCAAAAGAATGTTCCAAAATTTCAGAAAGAGAGAGGTAATTAAAACGATCGATATAGCAAGCAAAACAAAAACAAAAACTCTTTCATTTTTATTCTATTTAAATTTTTGTTCCTTTTTTCTTCTTTCAATCGAGTTTCTTGTGTGTACTGAAATTGTACTTGTAAGTTATATATATATATATATATATATATATATATATATATATATATATATATATATATATGTAGACACACACACATGTGGTTATGTTGATGAAGATGAAAAGCAATGAAGATAGAAGATATAATGAATGGAAATTGGAGGGGTGTTAATGTGTTATGCTTGAAAAAATTTAAAAATAAAAAAAATAAAAAATAAATAAACTAAAAAGCATAGAATTACTGCTAATTAACTTTTACTGATGATTGGATGTACATGTTGTATCAATTGGGTCGTGTTCAGATATATCTGAAATTCTGAATAGATCGATGTGTATACTTTGGGGTGATCATGATGTATAGGCTAGTGATCGAGAAAACATTTTCTCGAGCTCATATCATACATGTGAGGCATTCAAATTCTTTAATAACATGAATAACATTCTATTGTCTTATGGAGGTTTTATATACAGTATTATTTTTTCTTGCCGATTAATTACAAGTTAATTTCCACTTACATGCAGCTCGATTTGTGTTTCCACTCACAACATTATTGTCTTAGTTTTTATCACAAAATCAAATCTTCATCGTTCAGTTTGTTGGGCTATGTACCGTCCACATTTATTTTTGTTTTAATCTCAGTCATCCAAGCTCATTAAAAAACAGATTTAACGGTATGAGCCTATCTCTAAAAGTGACAAAAAATAGGGATCCTAATTAAGGGTAAAGTGAGATAGTGAGAGAATAGATAATCATCATCTTATTCATTGATAGGAGCATTTTATATAGGGAATTACACAATACTAATATGGTAAGGATAATAAATACATAGATCTAGTTAAACTACATATCCTAATGACATAAGACCAATGCACACATAAAGAATATCTAGAAAGATAAAGAATATCCTAGAACACTCTCCTTTGTGGCTGATATGCCGATGGTGCTGATTTGTTGCCTCGTAAAAAACCTCGTCAAGTCACAAAAACTCTGTGGGAGAAAAACTGAAACTTGATTGTAGGAGAAAAAGAGTGCAACGCACCATTCACATTTGATAGTGACATGTATGTATGTGCTACACTCCCCCTAAAGTTCGCATCTCCCCCTGATCTTTACATCAATCATAAGTTTCAATAACTTAGCATGTCAATGCTCTTTAACATGTCTTCAAATATGGCATTGGGCAATGATTAACTAGATCATGTCGTATTGTCCTCAAACATGATCTTTTACACTTAGATTTTGAGGAGAATGCCGCTTATGAACTCAAAACATAAGTTCATGCAAAAAATCAGATTTCCGCGCAGCATGACCTTCGGGTACTAGAACAGTCGTAACTTCCTTTAGGAAATACATATGAACGAACCTTAAACGGTTCTGGAAACTAGACTCATTTAGATTTCTAACCGTATATTAAACATATTCTGGTTCATCAAGAGTTGTTCACAAAGTCCAGTCAAAATTGACTGTTTTGCTAAAATCAGATTCTCGGACAGATTCGTCCTGCGTTACAAAAATGGTCATAACTCACTCAATATGATAGATATGATCAAATGGTTGGTGTTCCTAGAAATTCGACACATAGACCTTTCCAGTGGTACTAATTTCATCATTTTCCAATGAGTGAGATTTCATATAGGTCCCGTGGAAGTTGACCTACGAATCTTGACAGATTCTGATTTCGCTTTTGATGTGTCTTTCTTATGTAGGGATAAAATAAGCCTCAACCTTTCATACCATTTGTTTTGGCCACGATCCTCAAAGAGCAAACAAGAGGTAACTAGTGAGCAAAGAGAGGGAGATGTTGAGGGCGTGCCACCACACGGACGAGGAAAGGGTGAATGTATGCGAGACCTTGACCTCTTGATCAAGCGGGGGTTTCCAGGTGTCACCTCGCGAACGAGGAATTAAGAGCACAAGGCAATTCGATACTTAAGGTAAGACGCGAGCAGAGCAATAAAAGGAATCAGGGTGATCGGGGGCGAGTCCAGGAGGGCTCTGAACTAAGACGCGGACGCTCTTAGGGTTAGGGTTTCGAGTAGCTCGAAGGACAACTGGGTTGCAGTTTCTTTGTATTGTGTTTATGTAAAGATTATGAGATAGTGTCTTCTGTAAACCCTAGAGCCTTTTATATAGTAGCTCGACTTGTGGCAGAAGAAACATAATCATAATCTAAGTCGGACTCTGAAACCCTAATCCCACAAAGACACTGTTTCACTCACGCGGACCAACGATCTTGTGACACATGTCCAGTTCGCACCCTCCGCATGGGCTACTGCTTCCATCTCGCGAGCTTTTTAAATAAAAGGACCACAAGGATTGGCTCAAACCATGTCAAAGACTTTGTAAGAGTCTTCAACGATACACGTGGTGCATGCGGACTCCCCTTTTTGCTTCTTCGCGGAGTCTCCTACGCGAGCCAGCTTGCCTAAATATACTCCGCCTGGCCTAGGCTACGTGAAACGTCACCTCGCCTCGCCTACACGAAGTCATCTCTGTAATCCAGCGTGAAGCCCATTCCGCAGGCGAACTCTGTAATCAGCTCGTGTGGTCTCACTGGCGGGTCATTACTCGTAAACCAAAAGAATTTGAGCTCGCAGGTGTGACGTGGACCAAGAAAGTAATTAATATTCACTAGGGCATTTTACAGTCCAGTAAAGTATTATTACTAGGACAAAAATGCCCTTTGGCTTAAACATTGCCCCCTAGGCCTTGAGCTTTGGATTGTCTAAGTAAAAAGGCCTTATTGAACAATGTCACGATAATTCGAAATTTGGAAGATGTTGACGTTTTGGCGTCATTGCAACCTTTATCTCGCTGAGGGGGACCAAAGTTTTGAGGTGCGCACTCCCAACCAACTCACGAGACAAGGTATGTATCCTCGCCAGCCTTGATGCCCCGTGTGTATAGGCTGTAAAGGAAACTTAAGAGGTCCAGTGTCAAGACCCGCCCCGAATTTCACCCTGAAACTCGAGGTGAGTCCTGCAGGGACCACCTCCAAGGAAAATTTACCGAATGACTCGGCAAACCTCCCATTAAATGGACAACCCTAACTCAGAAGGACAAAATATAGAACCATTCTTTTAACCAATAAATTAACACTCTCCGCTACAACTCAAAAGTAACCAGAATAAGTTATACAAAAATCCCAACAGTATTCAGAGCTACTAAAAAAAAATTAAAAACACAGCAGAAGCTGACAATCTCCTAGTAGATTAAACAGGTAACCTACTAGCGAAATGTAGCGGATAGATGAGTCACTATGCCTCGATGTCGCCTTCTAGACCTCAAGCGAACGCTGCAGACTGGACATTTTAAAAACGAAGAGCCCAGAGGAAAATATTCAAAAACGTCAGAGTGAGTGGACAAAAGCAATTTCGACAACAAATAAATATTTTCCCAAAAAAATACATTCAAAGAAAACGCTTTACCAGCGACAGCTTAAAAGCTTAACTCGAAAATTCTGAACTGGTGTCTAGCCTCGCTAGACTCCCAAACTTTAAGCAAAAATGGCCTCTCAGGCTAGAATAAAATATATATCAGTATGTATTCACACTCGACTATCTCTTGTACGATATCTATGAATAAGCTCGAAAAATAGATAATCATACAAGACTACGACACTGGCGTCTAATGCTCACGTCACCCCATACTGGAATTGTACCTCAGTATGGGGGAAACACCTGACTGGTATATATACGTGCTAATTCCTTTTACGAATTCTATGAATGAATTCGAAGAATAAAAAGTCGTACAAGGCTACGACGCTGGCGTCTAACGCTCACGTCACCCCATACTGGAATTCTACCTCAGTATGGGGAAAAATCACGTATAGCTAGCTAGCATTTATTTATATACATATTATTCTCATAATCAACTATATATGAGTATAATCACCGAAATACTCAATTTCGGGAAATTTCCAACAACAGAAAATTATTCAACAATAAAGCATTTTAAGCACATTATTTAAAACAAAGGTCCACTCACAAATTAGGCCTAAGCCTGATGTCGGTCGGAGGCCTCATCAGCTCCAGCCTCCTCGCGTCCTTTTCTAAAAACATAAATAAATCCTTAATTAACACACCGACACTTAAAGAAAATAAGCGTAATTAAAAATGAGCTCCGCGCGCTCAACCATGCCTATCGCCCAAATTCTTAAATTCACTACCAACCAAATAAACCTCCACAAATCTTAACCGACATCCTCTAAACACCTTCCACCTTTCTAACCTTAAATAATCATGTGGCCGGATTCTAACTTATTAATCCGTCAAAAATACCAAACTTCAAAAATTCCCAAATCTATCCAAAACTCCTCCAAAAATTATAAAACTCATTCCATTAAACTCCTCATAAAATTCCCTACAAAAAACATTTTTCCCGGCTGCGGCTCCGCCGGCAGCGGCGGCCGGGGGCTAGCTCCGGCGACCTCCAATGCCCACCAAAATTTGACAGCACCTTCCTCTCAACCTCCTCTACAACTTTCCTAACTACAACAAACACCAATTCCAAGCCTAACTATGTCAATCGAACGAAAACACACAAAAAGCCCTAGAATTTCCATTACCGATTTCTCCTTACCTAGCTCGAGATGGAGGGAGCCCTTTGGAGGGATTGCTGCACGGGAGGAGGGCTTTCTTTTGAGCCAAGGCTCACCGGCTATGGCAGCCGGAGGAAAGAGTTCTGGCGATTGGAAGTTCCGGGCAGTCGAAACTTCTAGGCTCGGCTGAGGCTTCTCGACGGCGTTAGGGGCTCGGTCACCTACCCAGAAATGAAGAGGAGAGGATGGTGGTTCGAACGGGACCAGCGCGGTGGTCTGGGGCGGCCGGACGGCGGCGAACGGGCGGCCAGAAATTCCGGGTGGAGAGCGGGTCGGCGAGAGAGAGAGGGAGAGAGAGAAATAGAGGGGGGAACTGACTGGGCTTGGCCCAAAACCGGGCCAACCCACCAACTTAAAACCCAATCCGAAATTCAACACCAAAAAATAATACTCGAATAAAATTACCTTTTACTAGCAAAAATTATCATTTTAATCGTCGTCACAATTTATTCCTTCGAATAAATCATTCAAAAAAAATCGTCCCCTAACACCACTCTGGGAACCAATTAAAATTAAACACTTACTGACGAAGACGGTAAAATTCTTATTACCACCGTGCTAGTAATTAAGGTAAAAATTAAGGGTCGGAGCGTGACAATTCTCCCCTCCTTATAAAAATTTCGTCCCCGAAATTTACATACCAACTAAACAAAGAGGAAAGGATACTGCTGCCTCATTCGCTCCTCTGATTCCCAAGTAGCTTCTTCTACTTGGTGGCTTTTCCAAAACACCTTGACAAGCGGGATTAACTTGTTTCTAAGCACTTGCTCCTTTCGGTCAAGAATCTGAACCGGCTCCTCTTCATAGGATAAATCCTTCTGCAAACTAATCGGCTGCTTTTCAAGCACATGAGAAGGATCGGCAATATACTTGCGAAGCATGGATATATGAAATACATTATGTATCCTGGACAACTCCGGAGGCAAAACTAATCGATAAGCAAGAGGGCCAACTCGCTCTATTATCTCATAAGGCCCAATATACCTAGAACTGAGTTTCCCACGCTTACCGAAACGAACTACCCCTTTCTAAGGAGATAATTTTAGGAACACACAATCGCCCACTTGAAACTCAAGGTCCTTCCTGCGGACACATGCATAACTCGTTTGCCTACTCTGAGTGGCATTGAGACTATCTCTGACCACCTTGATCTTCTCATTTGTGTCATGGATAATCTCAGGACCACAAAACTCTCTTTCTCCGACTTCATTCCAACACAAGGGCGCACGACACTGCTTCCCATAAAGTGCCTCAAAGGGAGCCATACCGATACTCGAATGGAAGCTGTTATTATAGGCAAACTCCATCAAAGAAAGGTTTTTATCCCAACTCCCCCTGAACTGTAAGGCACACGCTCTCAACATATCCTCCAAAGTCTAGATAGTCCTATCTGATTGCCCATTAGTCTGAGGATGAAAAGCAGTGCTAAAGTGTAGTCGGGTACCTAAAGCTGTCTGAAGAGCTCCGCAGAATTTAGAAGCAAATCTAGGATCCCGATCTGACACTATGGATTCAGGTACGTCATGAAGTCTCACAATCTCACTAACATACAGCTCAGCCAATTTATCCAGTGTATACTTCTTTCCCACCGGCAAGAAATGAGCGGATTTGGTGAGTCTATCCACAATTACCCAAATACCATCATACCCTTCACGGGTACGAGGTAAACTGAAGACAAAATCCATGGTGATGTGGTCCCACTTCCACACTGGAATCGGCAACGGCTCAAGCAACCCTGAAGGTTTATGCCTTTCAGCTTTCACTTGCTGACAAGTCAGACACCTACTCACAAAAGCTATAATTTCCCTCTTCATGTTTGGCCACCAATAATAATCCTTCAAAGTCTGATACATCTTTGTACTCCCCTGGTGAGCAGCATATGCGGAACTATGAGCTTCCTCCATTAACTCATTCTTTAACTCTTCATTCCTCTTTAGAACGCATAGCCTATTTTTGAACAACAAAGTTCCATCCCTTCTAGCCGAAAAATTTACGGCGGCTCCATTCGCTGCTCTTTCTATCAACCGAACTATGGAAGAATCACTATACTGCGCTTCCCGCACTGAATCAACCAAAACTGGCCTCATATGGAAACTAGCTATCAAGGCACCAACTTCGTCCCGCGCTAAATCCACTCCTGTAGCTCACAACTGACATAGAAGTGGAACTCGAACCATCTTTAGATGAAACAAAGATATGGAGGGATTGCGACTAAAAGCATCAGCTACCACATTAGCTTTTCCTGGATGATACTCAATAGTGCAATCATAATCACTGATCAACTTCATCCATCTTCTTTACCTCATATTTAACTCCCTTTGAGTGAACATATACCGAAGACTCTTATGATCGGTAAAAATATGACACTTCGCTCCATAAAGATAGTGTCTCCACAACTTGAGAGCAAAAACTACTGCTGCAAGCTCTAAATCATGAGTGAGATAATTCACCTCGTGCGGCTTTAATTTCCTAGAAGCATAGGCAATCACTCTATCATACTGCATCAATACCCCACCTAGACCTCGTCTAGAAGCATCACAAAAGACCACATACTCCCCACTATCATCTGGAAGTGCCAAAACAGGAGCACTCGTCAAACGATTCTTTAATTCTTGAAAACTTTCCTCACACTAATCTGACCATTCAAACTTAACTCCCTTCTTGGTCAATCTTGTAAGTGGAGTTGCAATCTTTGAAAAGTCTTACACAAATCGCTGATAATAACCTGCTAATCCCAAGAAATTACGAATCTCCGTAACAGAGGTGGGTCTTCTCCAACTTGACACCGCTTCCACTTTCTGGGGATCCACACTAACACCTTCAATTGAAACTACATGGCCCAGAAACCCCACTTTATCCAGGCAAAACTCACACTTGCTGAACTTGGCAAACAATTGAGCATTTCTCAAAGTCTGCAATATCAATCTGAGATGTTTGGCATGCTCTTTCTCACTTTTTTAGTATACCAAAATATCATCTATGAACACGATCACGAAGCGGTCAAGATATGGACTGAACACCCTATTCATGAGATCCATGAACGCCGCTGGTGTGTTAGAAAGTCCAAAAGGCATCACCACAAACTCATAATGACCATAGCGTGATCGAAAAGCGGTCTTGGCTACATCACCCTCTCGGATCCGCAACTGATGATAACCAGATCTCAAATCAATCCTTGAGAAGACAAGAGCACCCCTCAAGTGATCAAACAAATCATCAATGCGAGGCAACGAATGCTTATTCTTTACTATGACTTGATTTAGCTTTCTATAATCAATGCATAGTCTCATGGTGCCATCCTTCTTCTTAACAAACAACACCGGGGCACCCCATGGAGACATGCTAGGCCGAATAAAACCCTTATCTACTAACTCCTGCAATTGAGTCTTCAACTCTTTCAATTTCGCTGGAGCCATTCTGTAAGGTGCCTGAGAGATAGGCATAGTTCCAGGAAGCAACTCGATAGAAAAATCTATCTCCCTTACAGGAGGCAAACCAGGCAAGTCCTCGGGAAACACATCCGAAAACTCTCTTACTATAGGAATATTCCCCACTTCTAAAACTCCTATACTTGCATCCACCACATGAGCTAAGAATGCCTGACAGCCTTTATTTAACAATTTCCTGGTAGCCACAGCTGATATCAGGCAATTCGAAATCACATCTCTTTCCCCTTGAAACACAACCTCAAAACCATCCAAACTTTGAAGTACTACTTCTTTTCAGAAACAATCTACCATAGCTCTATAAGTCTCCAAGAAGTCCATCCCCAAGATCACATCGAACTCCACCATATTTAGAGGAATTAAATCGGCCTTGAAATTAAATCCCTCTACTAGCACTTCACACCTACTAAACACCCAATCTATCCTCATCACCTTACCAGAAGGTAGAGAAACATGCCACTCGCCTGGAAGAGACGATGATGGCACATTGGCATGGAGGCGAATCTACTAGACATAAATAAATGCGTGGCTCCGGGATCAATTAAAGTAAAAGCTGGCTGACCAAAAATTAACAACGTACCAATGATGACATCTGGAGAAGTACGACACTCATGCTGGGTCATAGCATGAAGTCTAGCACGAGTAATGGGACGTCCACGCTAACCACTCCCCTGTTGAGAACCACCACTGGAGCCTGTAGCGGAAGACTGACCAACTGGTTGAATAGGGGTGGTCCTCTGTGCCAACAAAGGACAGTCTCTCCTGAAATGATCAAGACCACCACACTCAAAGCATCCAGATGACTGCTGCTGACCAAAGGAAAAAGTCTGACCACCAGATGATCCCCCTGGGAACTACCACCGGCACTATACTGACCAGCCTGCTGCCTACCCAACTGGCTCCTGGAGGGTCTCCTGAAACGTCCTCTGATCCTACTCTGAGGACTAGAACCCGATCTTCACTACTGCCAC
The DNA here is from genome assembly GCA_034370585.1 of Fragaria x ananassa. Taxonomy (NCBI): domain Eukaryota; kingdom Viridiplantae; phylum Streptophyta; class Magnoliopsida; order Rosales; family Rosaceae; genus Fragaria; species Fragaria x ananassa. Next base: position 23,041,255 of record CP139757.1, on the reverse strand, counting down.
TACTCGCTGAAGATCCAGAAGCGGATGATGAAACATCCTTCTTAGATGGACCCTGACTGGGACCACTGAAATTTCGAGGTCGAGCAATAAAAATCCCCTGGTCTCAATGGCCATAGCTGCCCCAACTGCATCAAGGAATGTCGGATTGATAACACTGATCATCTTATCTGCAAAAACTCCACCAAGTGCCCTAATAAACATATCAATCCTGGTCCTCTCATCAGGAACCAGATATGGCACATGGTAGCTCAAAGTGGTGAACCTCTGCTCAAACTCGATGACTCCCTTATCGTCTCTCTTCGCCAGGCTCAGAAACTCTGACTAAATTCTGCTACGATGAAAGTGGTTGAAATACTGACCCAAGAAGAGCGCCTTGAACTGCTCCCAAATCATAGTCTGAGCACTATCATTATTCCTCCTAGCGAGTCCACCAATGATAAGTTGAATCGTCTAGAAAAGACACTGCCATCTTCACTTTCTTTTCTTCTGGCAGTTCCCTTGGCACCCTTGAACTCTACTGCCCTTGCGTCAGAAACATCTCTCTTCCTCACAGATCGAGGATGCTGAACCCTATCACACATTATACCTGAGGAGGAAGATTTTAGTAGTCTATAAACAAGACTAAATGAACTATCACACATACCCAATAACACATAGTATCTAAAGCATAAACTGCAGATGAATCCGCCGCGGTCGGATCATCTCTCTATAGACACTACGGCTACTTAGACAAATACGATAGTGAATAGGGGCAGAAAATGAAACCTAGAGCTCTGATACCAACTGTCAAAGCCCGCCCTGAATTTCACCCTAAAACCCGAGGTGAGTTCTGCGGGGACCACCTCCAAGGAAAATTTACCGAAGGACTCGGCAAACCTCCCTTGAAAATGGACAACTCTAACTTGGAAGGACAAAATATAGAACCACTCTTTTAACCAATAAATTAACATTCTCTATTATAACCCAAAAGTAGCAAGAATAAGTTATACAAAAATCCCAACAGTATTCAGAACTACTAAAAAAAAATTAAAAACACAGCAGAATCTAACAATCTCCTAGTAGATTAAACAGGTAACCTACTAGCGAAATGTAGGGGATAGATGGGCCACTATGCCTCGACTTCGCCTTCTAGACCTCACGCAAACGCTTCAAACTGGGCATTTTAAAAACGAAGAGCCCAAAGGAAAATATTCAAAAACATCAGAGTGAGTGGACAAAAACAATTTCGACAACAAATAAATATTTTTCCAAAAAAATACATTCAAAGAAAACGCTTTACCAGCGACAGCTTAAAAGCTTAACTCGAAGATTCTGAACCAGTGTCTAGCCTCGCTAGACTCCCAAACTTTAATAAAAAATGGCCTCTCAGGCTAGAATAAAATATATATCACTATGTATTCACACTCGACTATCTCTTGTACGATATCTATGAAAAAGCTCGAAAAATAGATAATCATACAAGACTACGACGTCAGTACAAGACTACGACGCTGGCGTCTAACGCTCACGTCACCCCGTACTGGAATTGTACCTCAGTATGGGGAAACGCCTGAGTGGTATGTATACGTGCTGATTCTTTGTACGAATTCTATGAATGAATTCGAATAGTAGAAAGTCATACAAGGCTACGACACTGGCGTCTAACGCTCACGTCACCTCATACTTGAATTGTACCTCAGTATGGGGGAAAATCATGTATAGCTAGCTAGCATTTATTTATATACATATTATTCTCATAATCAACTATATATGAGTATAATCACCGAAATTCTCAATTTCGGGAAATTTCCAACAACAGAAAATCATTCAACAATAAAACATTTTAAGCACATTATTTAAAACAAATGTCCACTCACAAATTAGGCCTAAGCCTAATGTCGGTCGGAGGCCTCGTCAGCTCGAGCATCCTCGCATCTATTATAAAAACATAAATAAATCCTTAATTAACACACCGACGCTTAAAGAAAATAGGCGTAATTAAAAATGAGCTCCGCGCGCTAAACCATGCCTATCGGCCAAATTCTTAAATTCACTACCAACCAAATAAACCTCCACAAATCTTAACTGACATCCTCTAAACACCTTCGACCTTTCTAACCTTAAATAATCACGTGGCCGGATTCTAACATATTAATCCGTCAAAAATACCAAACTTCATAAATTCCCAAATCTATCTAAAACTCCTCCAAAAATTATAAAACTCATTCCATTAAACTCCTCATAAAATTCCCTACAAAAAACATTTTTCCCGGCGGCGGTCGGGGGCCAGCTTCGGCGACCTCCATTGCCCACCAAAATTTAACAGAACCTTCCTCTCAACCTCCTCTACAATTTTCCTAACTACCACAAACACCAATTCCAAGCCTAACTATGTCAATCGAACGAAAACACACAAAAAGCCCTAGAATTCCTCATTACCGATTTCTCCTTACCTAACTCGAAATGGAGGGAGCCCTTTGGAGGGATTGTTGCACGGGAGGAGGGCTTTCTTTTGAGCCATGGCTCGCCGGCTATGGCGGCCGGAGGAAGGAGTTCCGGCTACAGGAAGTTCCGGGCAGTCGGAACTTCCGGGCTCGGCTACGGCTTCTCGGCGGCCCCTAGGGGCTCGGTCACCTACCCAGAAATGAAGAAGAGAAGATGGTGGTTCGAACGGGACCGGCGCAGCGGTCTGGGGCGGCCGGACGGTGGCGAATGAGCGGCCAAAAATTCCGGGTGGAGAGCTGGTCGGGGAGAGAGATAGGGAGAGAGAGACAGAGACAGAGAGAGAGAGTGGGGGAAACTGACTGGGCTTGGCCCAAAACTGGGCCAACCCACCAACTTAAAACTCAATCCGAAATTCAACACCCCAAAAATAATACCCGAATAAAAATTACATTTTACTAGCAAAATTACCATTTTTACCGTCCTCACAATTTCTTCCTTCGAATAAATCCTTCAAAAAAAATCGCCCCCTAACACCACTCTGGAGACCAATTAAAATTAAACACTTATTGACGAAGACGGTAAACTTCTTATTACCACCGTGCTAGTAATTAATGTAAAAATTACGAGTCGGGACGTGACATCCAGCTTGATTTCGCCTGTTATGTCGCCCCCCATGTATGAACTTTTTCACTAGGCACCAAGCCTTCCAATGAGATTCGGTACAGGTCTCTACGCAACTGTTCGCTTGGAAAGCAGGAAGTCATTATAGAATCACGCATTCACCTTATCCCTAAGGCCCAAATCTCATAGCAAAGTTTTGCATGCAGGACACATGGCAAAGGGAGTCAGTCCCTTCTTTCTATAAGAGAATCCGCTGGCCGGGGTTGGAACATCAACCAAGTCCCTTTTTGCCCCCTCGCCATGGATCCCTCTTCCCTTCTGCTCGTCCTTCTGTCCCTGCTTTAAGCGTAAGGTAACCAGAGTTCATTGTAAGCAAGTTTTGCTTCGGCCGCAAAGCCGCTTATGGAACTTGTATGAGAATATAAGGAGGGAAAAAGATGTAATGTCATTATTTAGGGTCTCTAGAATAGGCCCTAATCTTGTTGTCAGGACCCGCCCCAAATTTTACCCTGAAACCCGAATTAAGTCCTGCGGGGACCACCTCTAAGGAAAATTTACCGAAGAACTCGGCAAACTTCCCTCGAAAATGGACAACCCTAACCCGGAAAAATTATAGAACCACTCTTTTAACCAAATATTAATCTTCAACTCAACCCAAATATCCAAAGAATATATTACACAATTATTTTTCCGAAAGTATTCAAAGCTACTAAAAGAAAAACAACGGAAGCTGACAAATATTCTAGTAGATTAAACAGATAACCTACTGGGGAAAAGTAACGGAAAGATGAGTGATTATGCCTCGTCACCTCCTTCTAGACCCCACCCGAACGTTGCAGACTGGGCATTTTAAAACGAAGGGCCCAGGGGAAAAATATTCAAAAACCCCAGAGTGAGTGGACAAAAGCAATTTCGACAACAAATAATATTTCCCCAAAAATTCTTTCATGAAAAACACTTTACAAGCGACAGCTTAAAAACTTAACTCAAAAATTCTTAACTGGTGTCTAGCCTAGCTAGACTCCAAACCTTGAAAACAGGCATCTCAGGCTAGGATTATATATATCAGTATGTATTTACACTTGTCTATTCCTTGTACGATATCTATGAATAAGCGCAAAAAACCGATAGTCATACAAGGGTACGACGCTGGCATCTAACGCTCACGTCACCCCATAATGACATTTTTTCTCATTATGGGGGAAACGCACGAGTGTATATATATATATATATATATATATGTGTTGATTCCTTGTACAAATTCTATGAATGAATACGAAGAATAGAAAGTTATACAAGGCTACGACGCTGTCGTCTAACGCTCATGTCACCCCATAATGGAATTGTACCTCATTATGAGGGAAAATTACGTATAGCTAGCTAGCACTTATTTATATACATATTTCTCTCATAATCTTCTATATATAAGTATATTCACCGAAATTCTCAATTTCGGTTATTTTCCAACAAAAGAAATTATTCAATGACAAAACATTTCAAGCACATTATTTAAAACAAAGGTCCACTCACAAATTTGGCCTAAGCCTGATGTCTGTCGGAGGTCTCTTCAGCTCAGCCCTCCTCACGTCTTGTTCCAAAAACATAAATAAATCCTTAAATAAAACACCGACGCTTAAAGAAAATAGGCGTAATTAAATATGATCTTCGCGCGTTCAATCATGTCTATCGCCCTAAATCTTAATTTCACTGCCAACTAATAAAACTCCACAATTTTAACCGACATCTTGAAAATCACCTTCCACCATAAATAATCCAATGACCGGATTCTAACTTATTAATCCGCTAAAAATACCAAACTTCAAAAATTCTCATACCTATCCAAAACTCCTCCAAAAATTCTAAAACTCATTCCATTAAACTCCTCATAAAATTTCCCACTAAAAACACTTTTTCAGCGGCGGCCAGCTCCGGCGACCTCCAATGCTCACCAAATTTTGACAGCACCTTCCTCTCAATCTCCTCTACAACTTTCCAAACTATCACAAACACCAATTCCAAGTCAACTACGCCAATCGAACGAAAACACATAAAAAGCCCAAGAATTTCAAACTCTGATTTCTCCTTATCTAGCTCGAGAGGGAGGGAGCCCTTTGGAGTGATTGCTGCATGGGAGGAGAGCTTCCCAACGGGCCAAGGATCGCCAGCTATGGCGGTCAGAGGAGGGAGCTCCGGCGACAGAAGGCTTTGGGCAGTCGGACCTTTCGGGTCTGATATCTCTCTCGTGGCTGGGCTAGGGAGCCTCTCACCGGTCTAGGATGGGAGCTGGGTTGGAGGCTGACCGATTGGGACCGATGCGGTGGCGAACAGAGGCCGAACGGCGGCAGTCGAGCTCGGGAATCTTTTCCGGGCGGAAGGACTCAGGGAGAGAGAGAGGAGCGGGCAGAAGGAGATAGAAAAGAGAGAGAGGTTTTGGGCTTGGCCCAAACCGGTCCACCACCATATACCCACTCCAAATTTTAACGCCCCAAAAATAATACCCCAATAAAAATTATTTTTACTAGCAAAAATTACCATTTTTACTGTCGTCACATTTTTCTCTCACGAATAATTCCTACGAAATCAACGTCCCCCAAAATCTCTCTAGGGACCCATTAAATCATAAATTTAATGACGAAGACGGTAAAACTCTTATTACCAGGTAAAAATTAAGAGTCGGGGCGTGACACTTGTACTGGTCTATTGTTTAAACTTTGCACGTTTATAGTGAAATGAAGAGACAAAATAAAGAAATTAGCGTAACTAATATGTATGTAAACTTTATTTAGGGCCTCTAGAATAGGTCTCAATCATGTACTGGTCTGTTGGTTAGAATTTGCATGTTTACAAAGAAATGAATTAATTACATGCTTCTCTCTCGGGTTGCCCCCTAGTGGGAGGCGGTGGAGTGCTAGCGCGATGGAGAGGAGCACTATGCACAGTGGTCGCGGGTTCAAGAAGAGGTGGAGGATCCGTGCGCTCCTAAACGCCAGCGATATGGCGCTTTAAAAAACAATCATTGATAGGATTGTGATGGAGGTTGTTGTCGCGCAAGTGGTATGCCCCCTTGGGCAATATGCGATGAATAATAAAGGGTCATTCCCACCGAGCGGACCACTTCCCGCGGCCCTCGGTTTTCTCACCCAAAGGTAACACGGCTCGCCACACTGCTTGGCCCTCGGCAAAGCTCCGTTCGCGGGTAACTTTATCGTAAGACAGCGTAACACGCTGCTTCTCGAGGATGAGATTGTTGAACTTATGTTTTCGTCGAGGTCTTCAAGTTCTTGCCACATTGCCTGGACCTAGTCGTCACCAAGCGATTGGTGCTGTTCCTTGACGCGAAGCTAGGCGACATGAACCTTAAGGGGAAGGACAACATCATGGCCAAACATGAGAGCATATGGCGTGGTATCTTTCAGACCGCGCTTGGAGGTGCGGTAGGCCCACAAAGTATGGTAAAGCTCGATATGCCAAACGCGGGGGTTCAATTCTAGCATCTGGCGCAAGATACTAAGGATAACCTTATTGCTCGCCTCCGCCTGACCATTGGACTGTGCATAATAGAGGGTCGAATGCAAGAGCTTGATACCATAGCCGGTGAGGAACGTGACTACAGAATCGGCCACGAAAGCTGCCCCCCACAAAGTATGGTAGGCCAGTAATAGCCGTGGCGACGGATCAACCTCCTCATTTTGGGCCCTGCCTGATGGGAACCACAAACCCCAGAATGAACCTCGGGCATAAGCCGCTTGGCTTCATTGCCATACACGCAGTGAAAGTCATTACCATCTTCGCCACGCCGGAGAAGCACGATGTTGACGGCGAGAAACTGTATTTTCCGGGAATGAGTTGCATCATGAGGATTCATGAGGAAGGTGATAAATGGTAGTCGCCAGTCCTCATCGATAGGGTCTAAGGCAGCGACGTCAGGAGAGTCTGCTTGATATTGCCCCTAGCAATAAAAGAAGGAAGAATGCGTCATTCGACCTTGAGTAGTCATTCGTACACTCCGTCTCGCAAGCTAAGGCCGGAGGCAATCTGTGAGAGCTCATTTGCCGCGAAGTTGAATTCGCGCGGAATGTGCTCAATGTGGACGTAATCGAAGCGGTCCAATATGTCAAATGATTTTCGCAAGTAGGGCTCAATGGACGAACTCAAGCACTTGAACTTCTCCACCAACTGGTTGACGACCAACAAGGAGTCGCCAAAGACTTGAACCTCGCGGACTCCTAAGTCTAGCAAAATTTCCAGTCCGATGATGAGCACCTCGTATTCCACCTAGTTATTTGTATATTTGAAATCCAGCTGGAAAGAGCAAGAAAAAGGATCGCCTGCAGAGTTCTCAATGGCGATTCCGGCACCTGCGATGAGTTCAATACGCGATCCATCAAAGTAAAGAGTCTATGAGGTGAGGGAAACAACGGCGAACTCTAACTAGCGGAACATTGTTAGCTCGGTTGGTGGGTGATGAGGGAGGAAGTCCGCTATGGCCTGTCCTTTGACTACTTTTTGCGGAACATATTGCAAGCATAACTCAGACAAAGCCAATATCCATTTATCTATGCATCCTCGTAGTATAGGGTGAGAAAGCATGTATTTGACAAGGTCGAACTGAGCGATCACCACTGTGGTAAAGGCTAACATGTAGGGCCAGAGCTTGCAACCTGCAAAGAATAGGGCGTGACACAACTTTTCCATTAGAGAGTAGCACGTCTCGCAATCGGTTAACACCCTGCTAAGGTAATAAATGGCGTGTTCCACCCCGTTCTCATCGTCTTGTGCCAAGAGTCTTCCAATGGACAAGTTAGCAGCGACGATGTAGAGTTTAAGCGGAACGCCAGGGCGAGGTGGAACCAAAACAGGCGAGTTCGTAAGGTAGTCCTTGATACGATCGAAGGCCTCTTGGTGTTGTGGCTCCTAAACGAACTCGGTTGCCCCCTGGAGCTTTAGGAGGGATGAAAAGGGTTGAACATTCCCTACTGCATTTGAAATGAAACGGTAGAGGAAGTTGATTCGCCCGATCAGTTGTTGGAGCTCCTTTTTGGTTGTAGGAGGCAAGGCTCTTATTATCGCCTGCGCCTTGTCTCTGGGGATCTTGATACCCCTTTGATGGACCAGAAATCCTAGGAAGTCGCCTGCCTCCGCGAAGAACACCATTTGACAGGGTTCATCTTCAGGTTATGTCGTCGCACCGGCATGAAAACCTGTCGGAGGTCCTCAACGTGTGTCGCTTGCATTTTGGCTTTAACCACGACGTCGTCGATGTAGACTTCAATCAACTTGCCCAGGATATCATGAAAGATGAGGTTCATGACGAACTGATATGTTGTCCCCGCGTTCTTGAGCTTGAAAGGCATGACAACATATTCAAACGCACCTGCAAACCTCGGGCAGCGGAAGGCGATCTTATGGCGATATTCTTCAGTGACAGGAATCTGGTGTTGTCCATAAAGGATAGCACTTCATGTCCTGCAGCTGCATCAATGAGGAGGTCGACGACAAGCATGGGGTATATATCTTTAGGCGTTGCGTTGTTGAGGTCCCGGTAGTCAACACAGAAGCGCATTTTCCCTTTCTTCTTGTGGATGGGAACTACATTGGATAGCCAATTGTTGTACTTGGCCACACGAATGATACATGATCGGTGCATGTTTTCAATTTCTTCCTTGACCACGATCTGGGTCTCAATTCGCATGAATCAGCCATCCTGGTTAACCGAACATCGGTCAGGATAAGTTGGCAGCCAGTGACAAACCAAGTCTGGGGACAGGCCGGGCATGTCTTCATACTTTTCGGTGAAACAGTCCTTATACTCGCGTAGCAGGGCAAGCAATTCTTCTCGTTCTTCCTCCGCCAACTTAGCACAAATGGAAATGAGCAAGGGCTTTTCTGCAGTCCCCACGTCGACTTGTGAAATGAGGTCGCAGACCTGAGTTGGTGTGTCGTCCAAGGTGGCGGGAGCTAACTGAATAACTTCCTCCTTGGTATCGATATAATCCACTATTTCATCTACGTATTCCATGGTCACAACCTTGTCGTAGGCTTCGCGTTCTGCCTAATATGAAAGAAGTCTTTCACATAGGGACTCGCTAGCCTCGCGTGCCTCGTCTGAGGAGGCACTATCCATCAGAGGGTTGGAGGGGATCCGCGATGATATTAGGACGTTGTAAGTCGTCCTTCGCCTGGGTGAGTCCCTATTGCGTTAAGTTGGAGGCTGTGACCCCATAAGGGCGGCCTTTAGAATCGACGCCTTGAACGTCCAATGGGCCCAAGTCAGTATTGTAATATCGGACATCATTAAAGTTAGAAAAAATGGAGAAAGGAAGGCAACTAGTGAGCGGACGAGAGGTAACTAGTGAGCAAAGAAAGGGAGATGTTGAGGGCGTGCCACCACACAGACGAGGAAATGGTGAATGTATACGAGATCTTGACTTCTTGATCAGGTGGGGGCTTCCACATGCCACCTCACGGACGAGGAATTACGAGCACAAGGCAATTCGATACTCACTGTAAGACGCGAGCAGAGCAACAAAGGGAATTAGGGTGATCGGGGGCGAGTCCAGGAAGACTCTGAACTAAGGCACGAACACTCTTAGGGTTAGGGTTTCGAGTAACTCGAATGACAACTGGGTTGCAATTTGTTTTTATTGTGTTTATGTAAAGATTGTGAGAGTGTCTTATGTAAACCCTAGAGCTCTTCATATAGTAGCTCGACTTACGGAAGAAGAAAGATAATCATAATCAAAGTCGGACTCTGAAACCATAATACCACAAGGACACTGTTTCACCCGCGCAGACCAACCATCTTGTGACACATGTCTAGTTCGCACCTTCGCATGAGCTACTACTTCCATCTCGTGGACCTTTAAAAGGGCTTTTTATATAAAATGAACACAGGGATTGGCCCAAAGCATGTCAAAGACTTTGTAAGAGTCTTCAACGATACACGTGGTGCACGCAGACTCCCCCTGTTGCTTCTTCGCGAAGTCTCCTCGCGAGCCAGCTCGCCTAAATGTACTCCGCCTGGCCTAGGCTACGTGAAACGTCACCTCGCCTCGCCTACACAGAGTCATCTCTGTAATCCCGTGCGAAGCCCATTTCGCACGCGAACTCTGTAATCAGCTCGCGTGGTCTCACTAGTGGGCCATTACTCGTAAACCTAAAGAATTTGGGCTCGCCGATGTGACATGGACCAAGAAAGTAATTAATATTCATTTGGACATTTTACAGTCTAGTAAAGTATTATTACTTGGACAAAAATGTTTTTTGGCTCAAACACCATTAAGTATTGACAAAGGAGTTACTGCTATTACATTGGCGTTGCGTGGGCGTATAGCTATACTTAGCTTTACAACTTTTCATAACGAATGAGATGTCAAGTCTTTCGTATTGTGTTGAATACATTGATGCGTCTTATTGTACTTAGATGGGAACTTCATCTCTTAACACATATTTGTCATCTTGCTTTAGACAATACAACAGATCTCTCTTTAAAGCAAAGACTTTGACTAGTCATGGGAGTATATGTAGGCCTTACTAGTTATAGAGCGCCTAAGGCGATTGATGAAAAATCATCATCAATACAGTCATCGAGTGCCTTATCGAGACCGTGTCTTCCCAAGATCTTTTTCATTCTAACTTCAGATGTGGATACATATTGGCATCTCTTGATCCATCAAGAGTCCATGTAAATCCGGAATGAACGTGCAAAAGCATAATTCACCATATCCCTTCCAAATCAAGTAGAGTCCATGTGTGTTTCAATACATTTAGCAAACGCATGCTCCTGTGGTCTGGAGCCACTTGATTTGGATGAATGAAGTTCGTTTAAGATCTTCATGTATATCTCTGATCCCATAGAGATGTTATTATGACCATCTTTATAGGCTGCATGTTCAGTTATTCGAAAACTACCAAACTGACAAAGTAGTAGAGTTCAATGACATCCATTACAAAAGCATATCTCATCATGGTCGAACCCAGTGCGTGTTAGTGAGAGACCTTGTGCCATAAGGTGAGTCTAAGCTATTGTTCTCACTACGCTATCTAACAAAGACATAGTTGATATGTCTTAGTTTACGATGTCGGCATCACCTTCCCAATGACCTATCTCTTTGTTAATGTTGGATCACATCTTTCCATTAGGCCAATCAACTAAGTTGATATCTATCAACGAAGGATGGTTCGATAGTAAATTCATTATCTCACGTCCTCATGTACACTAGTGTAATACTTATAGAGATCTCTATATGGATTGCATTTGACATTGAGGCGTCCCCTAACGATAATCACAATTCAGACTTCATGAGACAAATTTGAGTATCACTGATCAATTGATCAGGTTATGTTAATCTCGCTTTCTTCCTAGTGTGAGAAAGTATCGAACCTAAGGGCCTCCTGCCTTCTGGGGAGCCACACAGTCTTATGACACCAATTTTGTCATTACATGGCGTCACCATTTTACCATCCATGGGTGAGAGAGTCAAGACCAACACCTTTTGGTCGCACCATGTCCTCTTAATAGGATATCAGTCCTTGCAGACATATTTGCAACATGTGATCTCGTCACTTTAACACTTTAAGCATTTGAGATCAAGATGAGACTTAGTGGGGACAAACCACGACAATTCACGTCCGTCTAGTTGAACACTTGTGTTCTTATCTCCCCCTAACGGCGGGAAAAATTTCTCATCAAAGTGACAATCCGTACTTTAGCGGTGAATAAGATCGCCTGACAAGGTTTCTACATATACTAATTATAGGTGGAGGTTCATATCTAACCTAAATACTTATTTATCTCAAATGACCCATCATTGTACGTAGTTACAATGCGATTTGGCAACTAGTAACATCTAGCCGAGCTCAAGGATTGAAGATCCGTTTCAATCATGCCGAGCTCAATCCTCGTACACAGTCACGAGCTGTAGTACAAAAATATTCAATGATGGTAGGTCATAGATGAAAAGTAAAATTGCATGCAAATATTGCATAGCCCCAAGATGCAATAGAAAGATTAGTGCGAATCAATAATGTTCAAGTGATAAGCTAAAGTTGCTTAGTCATAGCCTCGGTGAGACCGTATTGTGTATGAACATGGGGTACATGACACTTCAACTTATATCCCAATAAACTTTTTTTTTAGAATGGGTAGTAAGCCCGTAGAAGTATAAGCAGCATAAGCAGTAGATAATATTGTAACACGTGACCAGTGTGTTAACACTTAAACCAACACCATAAAGCATAAAAAAGTATCCGCAAGTCAGTTGTATCTATCTATATAATTTGATGTAAGAATAGAATGTTCGCTTTTGTGTTATTTATGGTAGGAGGGTCTCACTCCTAATTTAGCTAAAGAATAAGCTTTCAAAACGGGCAATGAGCATTGCAGGAGGCCAATGTGATATCGAGGGAAGGCCAGTGCACCTCAATTACTTGAGAAATTGACCAGACGACGTCCAGGAAGTTGGAGTCATGTTCGAGTGACATCAATGTCCCCCGGGTCCCGCTATTTACAACCATGGCATCACCATCATGTTTCATGGAGAAGTTAGATCCCGAATGTCTTTGTTTTGAGCGGAAGAATGGATATCTATGAGAAATTCTCAAAATTTGGACCATTATGTCTTTTCCAGGATGACTGATTTGGTCAGACCAAATCTTATATGAGTCGGTGTCCCAAATATCATGTTTGGCGACAACATGTGATTCGATATTCAAATCATAGTGACATACAGTCCATTAGATTGACTCATAAACCTCTCTAAGATGCAGTTCATTCTGCATTCATGAGAATGTATACACAAAAAACTCTTGTTCATTCTCACAATGTGTTTTTAAATGAAAACTATTAGCAGGAATGTCTTTAAAGCATAACATGGTTCGTTTGCCACTCAATGCGTAGAGGAAATCTGTGACGTTGATCATGGTGCCATGAGACATCAAGATTCAAGCTAAACTGCATCCCTCAGAGGATTTATAGAGGCACAAAATCCAAATATAATAGCTGGTTCCTGAGAATGTTGTGGATAGTTCCACTATCTGCAAGACACTCAATGTCTCTATGAGACAAATCTACAAAATAGAGTAGATAGGAAAGTAAATAGTTCCACTTGAACCATTTAGAGAGATTCAAAGAAGCTACAAAAAGCTGCAATCCCGAGAGTGCATAAAAATTTTCGTGTATAATGACCTTTGTGCATTAAAACAGCCATAACTTCTTTGTTAAAATTTCTAAAAACTAGACTCTTAAAGCTTTCCAATGATATAAAGCTCACCGTCTGGTTCGTCCAGAGCTGCACACAAAGCTCAAACGAAGTTGACTGTCCAGAAGGGACAGATTGCTGTTTTTCGCAGAATTGACATGTGAGAAGCTATGAAGCTTGCAGGTGGCGTGTAGGCTTTTGCCTTAGCCAAAAGTGACATATGTATGATCAAAACTAAGTCCTTTCTCTTGTTAGCCTGGGGGTCAAAACATGTGGTTTAATCTTTTCCAATGAAAGGTTCCATAGATACCAAGCGAAGATTCGCTTTAGGTATCGAGTACGTCAAAACTCAGAGGAGTAGATACAAAACAAAGCTATTATGAGACTCAATAGAGGTCACAAACAATGCTTTTAATGGTTTGTCCTACGGATTGATCACACACAATCCAGAAAAGCCATGAATTGATTAAACACAATTCAGAAAAATGTCTCAGATTGATCAAACACAATCCGGAGAAAGGTTAGGGTTGATCATAGACAAACCTGACAAAGAAAAAAGAGTGATCAAACACACTCTTGACCCGTGAATAAAATTTCGAGATTTTTGGTACCTGCACGCACTAAATCCTAAGCATAGAATGAAGATGGAGAAGGGACAAATCACTTTATCTCTCCCGAGTTTATTAAACTTGAAGAGTTTATTAAACTTGAAGAGTTTAGGGTTTAAAACATACCGTAAAATTTCTTTAAAAAACTCAGATTTCTTGATCTAAAGCTCAATTAGCGAAACCAGAAAAGAAGGCGGAGCTGACAGCCAGGAAGCGGCGGTCGGGAGCAACGACAACGTCGGGGCCGAGAACTTTTGGTTTGAGAAATAATTGTTTTTTAGGGTTTGGAAAACAAATAGTAGACTATTGACTCTAGGGTTAGGACAACATGCTGATAACGTGATTAAGGGTAAACTGTAGAGAATGAGAGAGATAGTAAGAGAATAGAGAATCATCATCTTATTCATTGATAGAAACCATTTATATATGGAATTACACAATATCAATATGATAAAGATAATGAATACATAGATCTAGTCAAACTACGTATTCTAATGACATAAGGCCAAGGCACACATAAAGAATATATAAAAAGATACAAAATATCCTAGAACAGATCCTTCATTATATATATGTATATCAGGGCCCTTCTAACGAGGGATCCATTTTTTTGTTCATTTCTAAGGATAGATCATTTGACGAACTTTTCGATCACAAAATCAAATCTTCACCATTCAATTCATTGGGCTATATGAGTAGATTATTTTTATAAATTTTTTGAAAATTTGGTTATCGTTAAGTCATCCAAATAAAAGATTTATTTTTAATAATCTTGAACGGTGTAGGTTTGACATAAATGTTAAGTTTTTTGTTTTAATCTCAGTCATCTAAGCCCATTAAAAAACAGATCTAATGGTGTAGATTTATCCTTAGAAATGAACAAAAAAATGGATCCCTCATTGGAAGGGCCCGATACATGATATATATATATATATGAGATTTATTTTTAATAATCTTAAACGGTGTAGGTTTGACATAAGTGTTAAATTTTTTATTTTAATCTCAGTCATTTAAGTCTATTAAAAAACAGATCTAATGGTGTAGACTTATCCTTAAAAATGAACAAAAAAAATATCCCTCATTGGAAGTGTGTGTGTGTATAATCATGTTTGGCTTAGATAATTGAATCGCAAAACTGAAAGAGTTATATGTACGTATAACTCAGAGTGGAAGATGAAAAATGAAGGCGATGAAGATTATAGAAGGAAAATGGAGGTCCTTTCATCTTCTTTTCTCTTTGATGGACAACGTCATAATCCTTATATATATCCCTAAGAATTCAACTATTTCCCAATTAAGTTGTATGCTGATCGAGTTGCAGATGCCCATATAATCTCCTCATTGACTAGATGTTATGAGTTGTGACCTCTAATTTGTATTGCTAAACGCAATTTGCATTAACCAAAAAACACTAAAGAGACGTAATCAAAATCTCCAATCACTCATCCCCAAATAATTACTATGTAGTAATTAACAGTTTTGAACTCCAAATTGAACACATGATCACGAGCAGGGCTTTATCCTCCTACCCTTTTATTTGTCACCACTGATCACCAATCTTAATTTGCATTGTGACAATTCAAACACCAAAAGTGACAAACAACCCAAAAGACTGCTACAATTTTCCCATATATACGTACTTCAATTACAAAGCTCACGGGCAATGCCCAACCGAGAGTTGGCAACATCAAACAGAATCCTAAGGTTCTGCTGCTGCAAGTTAGCTATCACATTCATCACCGAGTTCACATTATTGGGCGCAGCTGCCATTGCCAAACATGCCAGCGTCCCCGAGCTACTGTGAATCAAGCTGTTCTCCAATGGCAACGTCAACACCAAACCCGTGAAACGGAATGTAATGGCCGGCGCTACGGCTTCGTTGTTTGTGTTGAAGCATGTGTCGAATGCCCCCAAGCTCGAAAACGTAGTGTTCACTTGTTTTCTGAACTCGTCTCGGATGGCGTTGTAGACGGGTTGCACGAATCGGGTGATAGTTGTGCCGGAGTCTATAATGGTTCCCGCGCCGGTAGTCGGGTCAAAGGCTAGGAATTGAGGGGCAATGGGCACGAGGGCCTTGCCGACGCTGATTCCGGTGAGGTTGACGTAATACAAGGATGGCCGGCGAGGGTTTTTGAGAAGTGGGGTGGTTCTGATGGACTTGGGCTGGCCGACAGGGCCCAGCTTGAGAGACCCGGAAAAGTAGTATGATTTGAAACTGGGTAAACAATATGAGAACACACCCGAGTAGAGCGAGCCCGATTGCGAGAGCAAAGACATGGATCCACGGCCCAAGCCTAATAGCCCCTGCGGCGGAATATTTGCCCCAGAGATGGCATTGATGCATCCAAAAGAGTATTTCGAAATGACATCTTTCCCTAGTCCCAAGGCATCTTGCACGAGCGAGGCGGAAAAAGACGAGCCTCCACCGTACGATTGGTTAAAAGAGCACCCAGCGGGAGACCCGGTCGGGCACGAGAGCCCACGGGCCTGGGCGCATTGGGGCACTGAGCAGTCCAACGTCCCGAAAGTTGTGGACGTGTTGGGCGAAAATGTGATGGAGGAGCACCCGGTGCACCCGGAACATGGGACCCAAGCAATGTCGTTGCTAGTGTCAAGGACCATGTACATGAGCTGGCCCGGGGTGCCCAACTTGATCTGGACTATGTAGATGGGTATGTTGAGGACCTGCTGGCCCGAAGCAATGGGAGCCGAAGTGGTCTTTTGGGCCACTAAGGTTGACAAGTACTTGAACCGCTCCGGGTCCTTGGAGGCCATGGTTAGGACTCTGTTGAATGAGTCGGTCTTGGGTGAAGTTATGGGGGAGCATTTACTATAGGTGGGAATAATGGAGAGGTCACCAGAGCCATATGGTTTGGAAGCACAAGGATCAACAGCTTTGGTGAGAGAGACTAGAAGAGCAAAGAAGAGAAGGCAATGAGCAAGCTTTGAGTCCATGACTTGGACTGAAAAAAAGGGACTCAAGGAAAGCTTAGAATGATATGTTTCAGTGAAGGGTGATGAGAGGTTTATATATGGAGATAGATGAGGTTAAATTATTGTAGCACCCTTGGAGTTATTGGCATTTGGAGAGTGTCCTTTTTTTATGAATGGGACCTTGATGGAGATATTTTGATCAATTTTGGGGACATGAGTCACATGAGTCTTATATGAAAGAAAACACCACCCAAAAAACAAATATTTTTCGCCAAAAATAGAATCATGAGAGATTTTCAAAATTGTGTGTTTGATACGTATTTAACTGTTTTGTTTAATCTTAATATTTAGTCGATTCTCATTCTTGTATATTTGTTCCCTCGTCTTATATGTTATACTATATAGACAAGTTGGTATAAAATCAACATAGTTTTTGGGTTGTGATCTTCTTTGGTGTTTGAAAATCTAGTCATCATGCAAAATTCCATGAGAACAGATCAAGAATAATAGTAGTTTCTATCAGTGAGAGCATGTGTTGTTTGGTAATGATGACTAATGAGGACGGATTTTGTGATTAATCAATGACAAAACACACACTGTATTCTTATGGGAATTATTGAGGGAAGTTAGAGAGTGAGGACAACTAAGTTATGAACTCCAAACAGCTCTGCTCTGTTCTAATCTGGGTCCAAGGAATTGTCATTACTTTGTAAAGTTCTCACCACACGGGTGTCACTGTGAAGAAGCATTAGCATAGAAGCATCTTACTGTCAGATCAGTCTCAGTGGATTTCATACATGACAGTATGATTATCAGGTCATGTGAGCTAACATGTGTAGTTTCACTAGTTCTACTGCGGCTATACAACTAGAAAGACACTTTAGGGTTCCTTCCTTCTTGATGTTTTATTCTTTTAAGTATTCTCCATCAATAAGGAAATCAACCTTCACAACCACTCCAATCACCTACATACTCTTCGACGGCGCTAGCCATGTCTATCGCTTGCACGAGAGTCTCTAATGCAGACTTTCGAGAAAATCAAATCGACTAAGAACATGTTCAAGATGATATCCAGCTCATTTTCATAACTTGTTCATGGAGCTCAATTGGAACCTAGCTTGGATGAGAAGGCGACCACTCCATTGGAGCCTAGCTTGGATAATAGAGAGGAAACGCATTGCGTGACAGACTGACAGCACTCGATTAACATCTTGTTAGTTGTCTTGTACATGATTTCCAACACGGGAGGCAGTCGGTCACGGGATTGAAACCAAGACATAGCTTTCCTCCTTGATGCAAAGGGTCCACTCTCCTGCACTCCGGGCCACAGCTAACACCAGCAAGATCAGAACTCAGAAGATTCCGAACCACTTATAAGAATGGGGCCAAACAAAAGAGAACGCATCATGTGATACCGATAAGAATTCAACTTTCCATGTATCAATGGCATATGACAATAGGAATGTGTCATCAAAGTTTTTTCTTTTTATCCGAACAGTGTCATTAGATTCTCGGAACATATACCGATATTAGTTTAACTTAACCAACTTTAACAGTTCCCGCTAATAAGTGTATAGCGAGGTATGAAAGGACGCAATTATTTGACAATTTCTCACTTAATGGTTTTATCATAGGGACAATCACTTTTTGGAGGTAGCATCCGACATCAAGACCTTATTATATCTAACAATACAGTATCACTTCGTAATAGGAACATAGAACAATTGTATGTTTAGTGTCGTTTAGTCTAACGACATTAGTACTTAAAAAATCTACAAACTGACGACGGTATCACGTCGATCGGATGAATCCCTTAAGGCACATACAGTGGCAACTAAATGTAGCTCGGACCAGAAGGCTACCGCTCAGCCATTCTTTCATTGATCTACATCACAAAATTACAAATATAACACTGTGAATTCAAGAATGTACAACCAAAAGTTTAAGAGTTTACAACATGCTTGGAAGCATGTAATGCTTCATAATATACATGTAACCGATAATTACATAGTCCGGAGCATGGTAGAAGTTCTCAAGTGATAACAACTCTCTAATTGGATCAATGTGAACCTATGTTGCACCGAAACAGAAATGAGTTTCAGTTTCCGATACGCGGAAACGTTAAAATCAAAATATAAGTGTGGCTATTGGGACCTCCAAATTTGCTCAATATACCACTCATTCTCTCTTCAGCTCTTTTTTACTTTTCAATATAAGCATTTGCTTGCTAGACATCGTTTCAAATTCCTAATATGACCTTAGTTATTTATTAACATATATTTCAATTAATTACTTACTTTACCTTTCATTCATTCAATAAACCTCTCATTCTTTGTTTTATTTTCCTTTTTGTTTTTGAACGTCCATTATCCCTATTTTCATTTTTTGATTATTTTTTTCATGTAAGAAAATGTTCTATCATGAATTACTCTATATATCTTTTTAACGTTTGTTTTTATCTTTTGTATGTGTTATTTTTTCTCTATTTTTTTCTTTTGAATAATTTGATATCTATTTTGTAAATATATAAATTATTTTCCTCATAATAAATTATTTCAATAAATATATATTTTTATAATCGATAGAGATTTTTTTTTTTTACAAAAATATTTATGCACCTTGCAAATATATACGTTCAACATATATGATAATATAAAATTTTATGTCTCATGATCGATATTAATCATTGTTTTAACTCTTATGAACTACATATATGCTTTAATAAAAAGAAATTGAAAAACGAAAATATATAAGGAAAATGATAAAGAGCATATAACATTAAACTACTATTTAAATGTACAAATGATAAAATAGTTTTCAAATGTTCCACTTGATAAAAAGATCACCATTAAAACATGTTACATGATAAAATGGTCACCTTATAACATCTTAAATGATAAAATGGTCTATTTTCACACTGTTTAAATAACTATTATACTCTTCTCTTTAATATCACATGTTTTGTCGTCTCTCTCTCTCTCTCTCTCTCTCTCTCTCTCTCTCTCTCTCTCTCTCTCTCTCTCTCTCTCTCTCTCTCTCTCTCTCTCTCTCTCCTACATCCAGACGAGACGTGAGGCCGAGATTATTTGCCAGCAGAGCCTGCTAGAAGTGAAGTACCAGCGTGTGCAGATTGACGTGGGGTCGCCGTCGTCTTCTTCTCCAAGCTTCAGAGAGGTCTACGTCTCTAAGACGGTTTCGGCCGAGGTGAAGCACTTCAAATCGGTATGTGATTGTGTTGCTTTAGCTTGAATTTTTAAGTTTTGTGTTGAGAATTAGTGGATTTGCTTATTTCTGTTATTTGGGTTTTGTGGGATTTAGTCTTTGATTTTAGTTTTGCTTGGATGTTTGTGCTTCGGGTTGGCTTGGTTTTATGAAATTGAGTGATAAAAATTCGAACTTGGTTTGTGAATTTGATGGGGTTGGATTAGAGTCAACTAAATTTCTTCTAGCATTGGGATTTTTTTGTACCCTGTTTGTTTTGGATTTCATGGTTGTTCTTCCTGGTGATTTCGAAGTGTAAAGTTTTAATCTAGTCTTTAAGCTCTTGAGTTTTGAGGGAGCTCTGATGATAAATAGGCTGATTGAATCTCTAGTCCATCAACTTGAATTGAGAGAGAGAGAGAGAGTTGTAAGCTGAAAACTTCTGCTGGAAATCATTCCCGTCAGTCAACTTCAACAGCTCAAAAGTTCAACTTCTATGATTTATTCCAGAACAGCTTCTTCACAAAAGCTGTTCAAAATCATGTCTTCTATTATATGGTCGAAAATCGTAGTGATCCAACGTTTGTATTATTCTCAATCAAGGTAAATCTACATACTGCTCAAGAACACAATTATGTTTCAATAGTCTGCAAGACCACCTACCCTAGATTTATGATACCCAGAAAGACCTGACAAGTTCTGATTATGTGCTGGTGATTTTAAAGTGTGAAACTTATTGTGGGAGACTTGGTTTTGTATTAGTTAGTTTGAGTTTTGAATCTGTGTGTAGATTCTTTTGTTTGCTTACATGTTAGCTTGAAATTTTGCTTAGTGGTGAATTTAATGGATTTCTGGTTTGTCATCTTAATGTTGAGTGATTATGGTTTATCTTACTATATCGAGACTTCTTGGGATTAATTGATGCATTCAACAGCTTAATTTAATTGTGGTATGTAGGAACATAGAAATTGTACTGGTGAAACTATACAAATCAGTTGTCTTAATGATCTACTAGTTATTTGTTTGTATATGTATGATCTGTTTAGGACACATGTACTAATATAATTATGTTCTTTAATGATGTTGTTTGTGTTAGTTCCATTTTCTCGTTGTGAATTAGGATCAGGAAGTTTATGGAATGATGATATTAAGTTTGTAGTTCATGTACTTGATGTTCAGAAATTTAATGTCCTTGTTGATATGAACTATTAAGTAATTGACTATGTGTCATCATATGTTTTGTTTTTTGTTTTGTTTTGTTCTTCTCATCATATGTTTTGTTTTTTGTATCCTCCCGGCCATGCTGATGCATGTGTTCCCATCTCTAAGTAAGCACACAAGGAGAAGAAATGTCAAAGAGGAATTCTGATGCATGTGTTCCCATCTCTAAGTAAGGACATAAGGAGAAGAAATGCCAAAGAGGAAGAAAAAAGTTGTGAAGAATAGTACCAGAGTGAGACTAAACAAATTGCTAGTTACTTTGCTAAATACATAGATAGTTACATTGTCAGTTAATTAAGTAGTTACATATATAGCGAATCACATGACCAATTACTTAAGTAGTTACATATGATAGTTACTTACCTAAATAGGTAGTTATATAATGGGTCTATTGTTACAGTGCAGCGGCACGCTACAAATAATCAGTTACTTGAGTAGTTACATGACTAGTTACTCATGTAGTTACATGATCATTTATATGAAAATTTACATGACTGCTTAGTTACATTGCCAATTACTTCAGTTGCCACTAACTAAATAAGTTACATAAATAGTTACTTAGCCAGCTACAAGACAATTTTGTTTCGTGGATAGTTGTATTGCCAGTTACATGGATAGTTACATTACCATTTACAAAACAAAGAATCTTTCATGTAGCTATTCAAAAAGAATAGATGAAATAATTTGAAACTTCCTTAACCTACTGCTCCTTAGTTACATTAGTTACAATGCTAGTTACATTGCTACTTACATAGATCCAATGTAACTATTTATCTAACTATGCATGTAACTATTCATCTATGTAACTATCCGTGGAACTACAGTTTGATAGTTACTTAGGTAATTACATACATGTTACACTTGTGTAACAACATTAACTTGCCTATGTAACTATGTATGTAACTATCCATATAACTACATTTGATAGTTACATGGGTAGTTACATACATGCTACACTTGTGTAACAACATTAATCTGCCTATGTAACTATCCATGAAATTATGCATGTAATTATCCATGAAACTATGCATGTAATTATCCATGAAACTATGCATGTAACTATCCATGAAACTATGCATGTAACTATCCATGTAACTACAGTTTGATAGTTACATGGGTAGTTACATACATGCTACACTTGTATAACGACATTAATCTGCCTATGTAACTATGCATGTAATTATCCATGAAACTAGGCATGTAATCCATGTAACTATACATGTAACTATCAATGTAACTATGCATGTAACTATTAATGTAACTATGCATGTAACTATACATGTAACTATCAATGTAAATACCCATGTAACTACAGTTTGATAGTTACATGAGTAGTTACATACATGCTACACTTGTGTAACAACATTAATCTGCCTATGTAACTATGCATGTAACTATCCATAAAACTAGGCATGTAATCCATGTAACTATGCATGTAACTATCAATGTAACTATGCATGTAACTATCAATGTACCTATTCATGTAACTATACATGTAACTATCAATGTAACTACCCATGTAACTACAGTTTGATAGTTACATGAGTAGTTACATACATGTTACACTTGTGTAACAACATTAACCTGCCTATGTAACTATCAATGTAACTATTCATATAACTATCCATGTAACTATGTATTCATATAACTATCCATGTAACTATGTATGTAACTATCCATATAACTACAGTTTGATAGTTACATGGGTAGTTACATACATGCTACATTTGTGTAACGACATTAACCTGCCTATGTAACTATCAATATAACTACCCATCTATGCATGTAACTATCCATGTAACTATGCATGTAACTATCCATGTAACTACAGTTTGATAGTTACATGGGTAGTTACATACATGCTACACTTGTGTAACGACATTAATCTGCCTATGTAACTATGCATGTAACTATCCATGAAACTAGGCATGTAACTATCCATATAACTACAGTTTGATAGTTACTTTGATAGTTACATACATGCTACATTTGTGTAACGACATTAACCTGCCTATGTAACTATCAATATAACTACTCATCTAACTATCCATGTAACTATGCATGTGACTATGCATGTAACTATCCATCTATGTAACTATGCATGTAACTATCCGTGTAACTACAGTTTGATAATTACATGGGTAGTTACATACATGCTACACTTGTGTAACGACATTAATCTGCATATGTAACTATGCATATAACTATCCATGAAACTAGGCATGTAACTATCTATGTAACTATGCATATAACTATCAATGTAACTATGCATGTAACTATACATGTATAACTATCTATGCATGTAACTATCCATCTATATATAACTATCCATATAACTATCCATGTAACTATCAATGTAACTATCCATGTAACTACAATTTGATAGTTACATGAGTAGTTACATACATGCTATACTTGTGTAACGACATTAACCTATCTATGTAATTATCCATGTAACTACAGTTTGATAGTTACCTGGATAGTTACATACATGCTACACTTGTGTAACGACATTAACCTGCCTATATAACTATTAATATAACTATCCATGTAACTATGAATGTAACTATACATCTATGTAACTATTTATGTAACTATGCATGTAAATATCTAGTGTGTGTAGTCATTGTTCACAACCTGGAAAAAACCAAAATCCCTGTCAGAAATGGTTGAAAGCTAAAGTTATCTGCATAATAAGCTACATAAGTATATACATATCTACTCATGTAACTACATAAACTATGTAATTATATTAACTATCCATGTAACTACATTAACTATCCATGTTTTGATCGAGATTCAATGTTCAGTTACTTGGATAGTTACATACACATTTAACGGCCACATTGCTACATGACTTTCAATAGTTACTTGGATAGTTACATACACAATTAACGGCTACATTGTCAGTTACATGAACACTTGCTTGGTAGACTTTTCTCCTTCCTTTTCCAATTTTCTACAGAATGACCCTCCCTCCTTCCAACGGCTATAACTTCCTCTACAAAATAACTATCAACGATCCGTGAAAAGTTCTGGAAACTAGACTCTTCTAACTTTCCGTTGATATAAGGCAAGTTTTCTGGATCGCTCTGAACTACTTGCAATTTGTCATCGAATTTGACTGAAAATATGGACAGAATTTCGTATTTCTTAAGGTTTCATCTTTAATGCGTATCTCTTTGCAACATGTAGCATCTCTTTCCTCACATTCATTACTCAAGAACTTGAGAATGTCAGCCCTCGCTAGCACATCAAGGTCCACTGCGCTCTCATCGAGTAAAAACACCAAAATTCATTCACAGACATTTCCTCAAACACCTTGTGTGCATAACCAAATAACATTACACAAATTAAACATCCCAAACAAACATGCATTTACAATCTAATCAATAAAAGATTCATAACACAACATTATATTTCATAAATAACATACCCAGAATACAATAAAACCCATGAATTCAAGTTTCTTTTTCTATTTCTATTTCTAGTTTTAATCACATAAAAAAGAAAAAGCAATCAATTGATAAAGAATAGAGAAACATATTAGCTTACCTTGTAAGCTGAAGTCAATGATCGAAATTAATCCGAAAAGCCATGACATAAGAGATTTGTTGAAGGATGAAAGAAAAATCAAAGAGGATGAAATCGTCAACGACGACGGCAGAGAGCTTCGTCATGTGCTTCTAGATCTGTTCTCTCTGAGCTCGCTTTGGTAACGGCATCAATCTCGGTGGAGGACGACCGGTTAGTCAGAGAGAGTGATTTGCCAGAGAGAGAGAGAGATGAGTTGAGAGAGTGTGAGAAAGATGATCGTGGTTAATGTGTTGTTATTTTTGTCAGTGGCATGGCATGTAATTTTTTTTAAAATTTATGGGCAACGGTTTAAAGAATTTAAATGGGTGTATTGTTTTATCATCAAGAAACATTTGTTGACAGTTTTATTATTTGTTACTTCTAAATGTATCATTTTATCATTGGCCCAATAATAAGTAATGGAATCAATTTTATTGAATTGGAAAGTCTAGAGAGAATAAATATAATATTTTCTTTTGTATAATTATTGTCCTTAATAGTCATTTTGTATGAGGATGTATATGTCATTTAATAATTCACAATAGAATGAGGTCTAGTGAACAAATTTGGAGGTTTTAATAGTCTCACTCTCAAAATATAGTCTGATACGAAACATGGAGGAAACGTCAAAATTAAAATAAATATAATATTTATTATAATAAATATAATTGAAAAAATAACATCAACAAAATAGTACACAACCAGAAGCAACATATCCAAACCAAACCCACAATAATCCTCCAAAAACTAAACTAAACCCACAATAATCTTCCAAAAACCAAACAAAACCCACAAACCAAAAACCTAGAAACAGTGATACTAAATCAATTGGGTACCTCAAATTCACGAAACCCTAGCTGCAGTAGGGGTGGAATTTTGAAACCGAAAACCGAAAAAAACCCAGCCGAAAATCAAACCGAAACCGGAAAAAACCAAACTGAATTAAGAAAAACCGAACCGAACCAAATTAGTTTGGTTTAGTTTTTAGTTTCGGCCCTTGAAAAACTAACTGAACCGAAAAACCGAATCTCTCAAAAACGACGTCGTTTTTTGTCTTTATTTTCGTATTAAATATTTGATTTGAACAATATGATTTTAGGTTTTATGTTTTATATAATTATATGTTTGTCTTTTCTAATATTTTACTTTTTATTTTCGTTATATGTACATATAAAAATGTTTTAAGTGTCGTATGCGAAGTATGGAGAGTGATATGTTACCTCTAAAATTGAAGACCTTATTCTTGCAAGATTTAGATGATAGACTCTAATATTTAATTTATTTTTCTCTTTTTTATTCAAATTTATGCTTTTTAAACTTTAAAATTCAGAATTTTTTTTTTATAGATTTCAAATTATGGAGTCTATATTTTGTGTTCAAGATGAACTTAAAAGTTTTAAAACTATGGTTTCATGGTGTGCCAGTGTGGTTAATTTCCAATATTTTTGAAATTATTGAGTATTAAACTTTCAAATTGTTGGTTTATAAATTGTTGGTTTGTTGAAGAATCATTGCCAAAAATTTAATTGATATATTATATGTGTTTATAAAAACAAGTAATGGAAGAAGAAAAAAAAAGACCTAAAATACAATAATTTTTTACTAAGCCAAAAGCATACAAATTTTAAGAAAAATTATTTTAAAAAAGAAGAAGAAAAACCGAAAAAAAAAAAAACCAAAACCGAACCGAACTACGGTTTGGTTTGGTTTCCGGTTCTTGGTCTTTTAAAAAATACCAAACCGAACCGAATTTTTTATTCGGTTTGGTTTCTGATTTTAGGTGAAAACCGAACCAAACAAAACCGAACACACCCCTAAGCTCCAGCCCCAATTCACATTGACTCCCAAATCAGCCAAGCCCAGGAAAAAGACGAACTGGGTAAGCCTCTAAACACCGGGAATCGAAAACCCAGAGCAGCGGAGATCAGATCAGAGACAAAAGTTGGAAACTTTAAATTGGGGGGAGTTGCAGAAGAAAAGAGAGGAGAAATTTGAAAAAGGGGTGGGGGATTTTGGCGGGTAATTGGGGGGGAGGGGGAATCGATGAAAGGCAAGAAGGAGAGACGAAGAAAAGGAGAATGGCAAAACGAAGATAGAAGGAGAAAGAGGGTTGCACGAAGTGAATGGCTGAGACAGAAGGGTTACGCGACTAATCCCTTTCTCTTTAGAGAAAGATCAAATTTGCCCCCGCGTTTTAGAGACAATTATACAAAACATTTTTATTAAAGACAAACGCGTTTCTGGCGCGTTGGCGTTTCAGTGCAACATAGACGTGAACCTATAATAAACTCAAAACAGCTCAGTATTCTACATCAGTTTCAAGAAAACTAACTGGTGTAGGAGTTTCCTATACGAACCAAGCATACAGCTGTACAAATCCAAAGAAATTGGACTGGATCCTCAAATTCTGTAATGATAACATACTTGGAAAATTACTTTAAAAAAAACCTACTTGGAAAATGATAATAATAAAAATTCATATAAATAATAACAAAACATGAACCTCCAGAAAACGACTCAAACATATAGCCCACCATACTCACGAGGTTACACTGTAGAATGGGGAACTCGTTTGTTTCTGCAGCAGAACACAAACTGCCTTACAAGCCGGACCAAAAGGGATAATAGAAAACTAAAAAAAAACAAAAGCTTAAGATTTCAAAATCACTATATTCCACTTATTAGTGGACCAATGCCTCATGGATGTTGCAATAATTTCAATATAGATGCAGAATGATTTGGATGTTCTAAAAGACTACAAGTACTCTATTCTATTATCTGTAAATGTTGACCCACTGCTAAAGAGAATCCAGAATTTATGATGCATAAGCACTCATGTGACCTTTCTGTACAACTCATCTAGATAGAGCCTCACTTGTGTGGTGCAAGGTGCAAGGAAAATGCCTGTACAGTTGTGAATGCACATAAGGGTAACAAAACATGTCAATGACTTCACCAATTTAACAACAATGATTCAGTAATACATAACAAGATAAAAACTCTACCACTATACAATACTGGTGTTTTTATCATGTCAAAATCAGATGCTAACTTTATCTGGTTTGAGTTATCGAACGTAGTAGTAACACACTTTGCATGTGGTAGAAGGAATGAAAAGATACAACTAGTTCTGGTTGGGGGCTTGCACCTGCAGTGCAGAGAGTGCAATCAAAAGCTAGTAAGCAAGCAGAAAAGTATGACCTCTCCCCAAATGCAACATGACTTTGTGAAAGCATGAACAAGAATAACGTGTAAAAAAACAATGCATTCCAATCTTGCCTGGGTCATGCTTCTGAGCACATTCCGTAGTTAATGAATGAATATAATGTCTTAAGAAAAGCAACCCTAAAACATACCAGACACTCGATTTCTATTGCTACTCTGCATAATATTGAGATAATCCACAGCATCTTCCGGTTTACTCTCAAGGAGGCCAGTTGAACATGGCCTGATAGACATTCATGCAACATATTCACAGCATTTCTGTCCAACAAACAAAACATAATTTCTTCCAACACACAGGATGCAGAAAGATGTTCCAAGACTATTGGTAAAGAATCAACTGTCTTGGACCCTCGTCTTGTAATTCGAATGTTATTCATATACATTTACAGTTCATATCCAAGTGACTTGTCTCCAACAAAAGAAAACAATTGTAATTGTACCTTCTTCTAGATATTACAGGGTATATAAAAAAAATGAGCCTACACAGTAGGTCCAGAAACAATGTTTACAAGAAGAGCACACTCAACATAAGAACAGTTACCGGCAACACATCCCAGAAACAGTATATTTGCTGATGAACCTCCTGAGCAGCAGCGCAAAAGACATAGATAAGCACATGCTAAAGCACAAATAAACAAGAGTAAGAATTCCATTGATTTTATATGCAATTCCAAATTTAAGTCAACAATTGGGATACTATCAATATGGTAGATAAAGGAAGGAAAAAACATATTGATCACTGTAGTAAGTGGCAGTAAACCATTACAGAACTCTTCATTAGTTTGCAAAATCTTTTGCAATCTGTTTTCTGCTATAATTTAAGCAAAAGAAGGGTATTTCACTGTGCCTCATGTTTATGATGTTCTTTGAATTTTCATGGACTTTCATGCATGATAGTGGGCTTTAGCTAGGGCTCTAAAAAGTTGGCACTGACTCCCTCTACAAATTGATAGTATATATGAAACAAGAAGATTGGGATTTACACTCGTTACAAAATCCTGAATCCTGATTTTGAATTATAATTTATTGCCTCAGTACTACTTCCTTAGCAGCTTGCGTAAAGCATTCAATGTCCTGAAGATCCTCAGAAATGGAACTACAAATGAACCAGTATTCTCGAATAGCTAATGAATCATGACTATATGATAACAAGAAAAGCATGCAAGAGTAATGGAACAAATATTAACAGTTGGTTTAATGCAGCCAAACTATCATGTAACCCAACGTCCCAACCTCAAATCAAATATTCAAACTTCTTTGCATCTTTATCATGAAAGCTTGCTCTGAGAAACGAAATCCAGAGCAGCATTGGGGTTTTTCTTTCGCTTAATCCCAGGTTCACAAACAGTACTCAAGAATCAAGGCAGGGCTGTGATGCACACAAGCATCATAGTGTGTAAGCAAATAAGCATGTCTATGTATTTGGCTTGCTACTAGTAAAATTGAACTTGTAACAATTGATAATGAAAAAGATAGTGTTAATATTTTAAAAATCAAGACACTGGTGTTGGACATGTAGAGGCTTGTACAGAGGCATTGCTGCTTCATTGCAAAAGGATGAGTCCTACACTTTGAAGATGTGTCGCTCGGAAATATATATATATATATATATATATATATATATATATATATATATATATATATATATATATATATGTAGACTCATAGAGGAAATCAACCACCAAAACACTTTCGATAGGTTAACCCGAGACAAGGGGAAAACTTAAAAAAATGAAGAATTTCAACTTAGCCATCAAGGAATAAACAGCACCGACCCTTCTACGGACCAAACATCTTAGTTAGAGGTCTAGGGACCACCATATTTTATTCAAGATGTGTGCACCAGCTTGGAAAGATGAAAGAGAATCATCCACAATCAACTTCCACATTAATATAACAAACTCCTGGAGTTATCATGGATCCAGAATTCTATCAATCCATGCCAAATGCCTCAAATTAAGAACCATCAAAGTGGCCATTATCCAGTAATTACCCCACCAGTGTAAAGTCTCCTCCTGATGTAAGTATATTTTGTCTTCAAGTTTATTAGCTAGGGTGACCACTGATGCATGTAGCTTTGATTACAAGACACTACATGCATAATAGCAATGGAAATCATAGGTTCTGAGTCTAAACGAAACCCTCAGAAAACAAATGGCCAAGGAGATATCCATTCAAAGACTGCTATTTTAGCTTACAGATTCTCAACTAGATAAATCCATCAACTCTTTTAGAACGACCCACCTTGACGTATTGGCTTCTGTCTGGGTCTACTAACTAGCTTAGTCGTGAGATACCTAGGATAGGTAGTCTACCATGTGCTGAAGTACAAATGCAGGAATCATTATTTTATATCTAATAACATGTACCATCAGAATAAAAATTTTCTGACACTGAAGAATAAGATATTCAAAGCAGTTCTGTCGCTAAGAATGATCAGACTGATAGTCACAAAATGTAGAAACTTAAAACTGACCAGACACTTGTTGGATCTTGGATAAGAAAGGAAATGTCAGAAAAAGAACTCAGGAGCAGAACCATGTTCCCTCAAACTGAGTCTATCAACAACGAAGCAAAAGATTATTGGATTGCAACTAAACAGTTCACTCAATACAAAACAGGATGAGACAATCTAGTGAAAAAAGTAACCAGAAAGTATTGCTAAAGGAAGAAAAATGAGAAGAAAAAATGCTGCAAGAGATTGTGAAACAGTAAGGACCAGTCACCAGTGAAAACAGATACCTTTATGAGGCAGCGCCCTTTGTCTTGGAAATGATCACTGGGCATTGTGCATGATTAGCACAATAGTTGCTCACACTTCCGAGAAACATCCTGTATACAAAATACATGAAGCTTTTGTTTAGCAAACGGGAGCCTACTGGACTTGAAACACACATATTCTATGAGTAGGAAGGAAGAAGGATTTGTTTTTTGGAGCATCTTCGGCACAGAAATATTCTCCTTCATCACTAATTGACCACTTATAGTAGAATTCTTAGACACACCCTACTATATTAAGTCGGTATGCTCCTGTATTTTGTATTTTCCATTGGAAGTTGAGATATTCTGAGGTTCAGGGGATTTACTATCTTCTCTCCTTAATCTACAATAGTTCATCTTACCGGTTCTGAGCATCAGCTAAATTCCTCAGGCAAATCTTATTTTAGTTCCTAAACTGAGAACACAATTTACATCCCCATTTTCAGTTCACCATTTGTGATTTGAAGCCTAAAGCTTCCCACTAAGTTCCGACTTATAGGTAATGGCTTCAAGAAAACAATTCACATTCACATTTTAGTCCTTCAACTCAAGCTTTCCAACAAACAACAGAAAACCGAAATTACCTTTTAAGAGGGCCAAAAGCTCTGGAGCCCATGACAAGTAAATCAGCATGCAAATTCTCAACAGCTTCACAGATCTTCTCTTTCGGATCCCCAACAACCACGTGGGTTTTCACATTCACCTATTATTACCAAAATGCACCAATTTTTTTTTTCAAAACTAAATCCTCCAACTAAATTAGACATGATCAAAAATCAAAACTTTAAAGCCAACTTTAAACCCATGATAAACCCTAACCTTCTTTTCGGAGCAAATCGCCAAAACGTGTGCAAGAATAGCCTCCGTGATTCGCTTCAGGTGGGCCTCGATCGCCGCCGTGAACGCCGGCACCTCCAAATCGGCTGAAACAAACTTCAATCGAGTTAAACGCAAACGAAGATGATTGAAGATGGTGACTTAGGGGAAAGTAGGATACTTAACTGGGCCCACCGAAGGGGATGGCGGCGGGAGTGAGGCCGGCGGAGATTGACGGCGGAGACTGGACGTGGAGGATGACGAAGTGGCCGGCGGAGGTGGAGTCGTCGGGAGTAGAAGAGGATCGGAGCTTGAGGTTGTCGAGAGCCCAGGTGAAGGCGTTCATGCTCTCCTCACTGCCGTCGACGGCGACGATAACGCAGCCGAGGTTGCCGGACATGGTTGGAAAAGGCTGGAATTTGATCGGCGATTCAAACAGAAACTTCGGATGGAAAATTGGATCAGGATAGAAGATGATTGATGCCAAATGTCAACTGCAAATATTAAAAATATATTTTACCCGCGCAGTTGGGGTGCACACGCTGATATTATGTATTTAAATTAAATTTATATTTTCTATTTTTAATTAAGAATGAGGTAATTAAGTTAGTAAATGTGAGTACTCAAACCAATTCGCGTAACAGGCGCACGGGCATGAATCACCTTCAAAACTTGCTAGCCATCATCAACAGGCGGAAGTTGAGGCGAAAATGCTAGCCATCATCAACAGGTTGGTTATCCGTGTGCTTGGTTGGTAGTTCGACTATTCTTACAACACAAGTGTTTCAGAAAATACGAGGATTGATGCTTTAACGATCCAAATTGGTTATCTCTTCTCACTTCAAGATGACTTGTGTACCTAGACAAGTGTTAACCATTCGGACAAACACCCGACTTTATCTCTTCTCTCATCTTGAAGCAAAGCTTCAACATAGGGATCTGTACATGACTATATCCAAAGACCATACGCACCTGTTGAGAAGAAAACTAGTATAGCCGTGATAAAAAGGTTAAAGCAAGGCTAGTAGAGAAATGATGCATCCATCTAATCCCCGTACAAAGCAACAGGATAAATATGCAGGCAACTTGTGAAACAAATAACCAAGAAAATTTTTGCATGCTCCATGGCAATAGTAAATCAGCATACACATTTCCTTACTCCCCAAGTTTACCTAGGTCCAAACCTTTAGACGTCTAAAACAATCAAAAACTAAAGACTAGGTTTCTTAAAACGGCAAAATCAATTGACAACAGAAACAAAAGGAGGTGTGCTCTCCGATCAAAATGCGGATAACTCTGTCTCCTTAGGCGCGAAGCCCCCTATGTAGATTGACCATGCGAGATGAAATATCCTGAGATCCCCTTGCAGCTGTCTGATAGCCGGTCCTCCCAGAGCCAGCATATGCAGCATCTTGATAACGTGTGTTTTGACCTGTTCCCCTGGACTGACCTGTGCGATCCCTAGAATACCCACTTCCAGCAGCCTGGCCATATTGTCTCCCTCCACTGTTATATCCTGTACGCCCGGAACCACCACCTTGCCTTTGACTGAAAGACAGATTGTTGTCTTGCCATCTATTACCGCCCCCAGCAGCAAAGTCCTGGTTGTCTCTACGCTTTTGAGGCAGATCTAATCCACCACCACCTATCCTTGCTTCTGTAGCCCTTTCATTGCTTTCTGCAAGGATTGCCAGCTTCTCAGTCAACTGGAAAGCTAGGGTCTGCAACCTACTGTGGTCTACATCATGGAAAACAATGCAACGTGTTGGTTGGTCCCAGCTTGCAAGGAGTTCTTCATTGATCATCATCTTGCTCACAATGCTATGAGTCTGCGCCTCTGAAAGGTCAAACATCATGGCAACTTGTTCCAAGCTAAGAGTCTTATAGGATGAGGAAAAGGTAAAGAGGTAGGTCCTCAGAGCCTCTTCCTTGATCCTAGCCTTGAGCATCTCTAGGACACTTGCACGATTCTTCAGAAGCTTCCAGACATCAAGAGAATTGATAACATCAAAAGCCTTTTGGAAGTCACCTTTGACAAGGGCCCTGGTTGCAGCCATTACATGGTCCCTGACATTTTCAGGAGGTCCTGTGAATGTTTGCCTCTCACTAATCTCAAGCAGCCGCCTGAATGTCTTACTAATCAACCTGTGCTTCGCATCAAAGGTGTTTGCTGCCATGTTCGGCACTTCGAGCAGCATGGCACATATCAGATGCACTGCCTCCAGGAGCTCAGGGTTAATGTGCATATGGTAAGGCATTTGTCGTCTCCTCTCCAGCCTTTCCTGAAAATGAGAAAAAGAAATAATGAATACGATTTGTAAATATACTACCACAAGGGAAAAGAGCTATTAATCTAAGTTCACTAAACCCTCCTCTATATTTGTCCCCAAAACAAAAAAGCCTCATTTACAGCATTGGTAAAGCAATGTACATAGTTTCCACTTTTCAGAACGTGGGATCTGTGCGTCCTCACCAACTGTTTTGCCCTCCAATTAAACCAATTTCATCCTCAAATCCAATTAGTTACTCTCATAGTCTTTAAAGGTGATACCTCAGCATTAGTGTTACACAAAGGGTTCATCCAGCAATCAAAGAGACAAATGACAGGATACGCATAGATGAATTTGTGAAGACGATGATTCTATCAGCATGAAGTATAACTTCTGAACCAAAATCATTGCAACCACAGTTTTATGGGTCATCGCTGTGCCATGCAAGTGTGGACGGGGATAGAAAGACTCAGGCCCAAAACCAAAACTAATGCAAACAGAGCAAAGCAATCTACAGTCCTTTGCATGACCAATGTCCAGTGACACTTACCATACTAGTTTAACCTTTAAAAGTGATCTAAATTATCTCTTGATGTGAATTTGAATGCATATCAAAGTTCTCCTACACAACTAATAGTACATCCTTCTAATAAAATACTGTATTAAATAAACTATGCTGTAATGCACACAAGCAGATAATAGATGAAAAAAAATTGGGGTGGTGAAAATAATAGAGATTAAACTGCATTGAGAAACATCAGAACCAATACACACCTGTTCTGGAGTTTTATCATGATATCTACTTTGTGAGACACCTTGTGCCAGCAACTCCTTTACTCTTCCACCAGAATATAGTTCAGAAAGGCAGCTATGTCCTTCAGTGATCAATCCAAGCCGAAATGCACAGAGACCAAGTTGTGCCATGGCTCTATTATAGAGTATCTGGGTTGAGATGTCCATATGCTGAATATTATCCTGCAGGTGACTCATCAGCAGCAAGTCACGGGAAGTGGAAAACTCATCCAGCAGAGCATGGTGATAGATATCACATAGCATTGCACGAGCTTTTGTTCTCTCATCCCCATACTTGTAAATGAGGGAAACCAGAATATCCATCATGGTCCTGCTGCTCTCTGAAAAGGTAGGTTTGCGGGGAACAATCTCAGGAACTACAATACATGCAGATGGACCACGAGTTTCCTCCAGTTTAGGCTCCTGGCCTTCACCGTCTTCTCCTGTCTGCTCAGCCAATTTTCTCATGGCATCATAAACTTCTTGTGGCTTATAATAGATGAGTTCAACACGCCTTAAGGCTACCTTTGCAGCAGCTTTGGAATCCTGCACTCGTTCTAAATATTCTTGGACATTTTGAGCAAGAACCAAGAACATAGGCTCATCCCTAAGTCTCTCAATGTACTCACGAGTGTGAGGATCAATGCATTGCAAGCTCTTGAAGAATTCAGTATCTATCCTTTCCAAAAAGGCCACCAAATTTCCCCAGACCCTGATGGTCCCATCATAATCTGCTCCTTTCTGGGATTCGTTCTCATCCGGCTCCACCATATCATCAACTGTAATGTTGGGGTACTGCACAAGAATATCAAGTATAACTTGCATATTCTGCACACACTTCTTCCACACGTTAATTGGCATGTGGCCGTTCAGACCAGGATTCACATCAAACTGAGCAGAAACAACACTGAAGAAAATCTCCAGCTTCTGAGCAGGGGTTTTCGCAACCTTGGTCAAGAAGGTAAGTTGCTCAACCTGCTCAAACCTTCCAGTTCCCTTCCTTCCACGAGCAGCCACCACCTCCTTAAACTTCTTGTTCACTACGTCCCACGAGATCTCACTAGGGTCCTTCATGAATTGCTTATCCATCAGTTTATCTTTCTTGCTCATCTGCTTCTGCCAGCCCTCTTCAGTTTGGTCATCCTCATCATCTATTACTTCATCCTCATCATCATCAGAACCTGAAGGTACAATATCAGAACCAACTTCGGAAGCTGTTTCATCATCCGACTCCTCTTCTGCACTCTTTTCATCCTCACTCGGGTGAGGATTTTCCCTTTCCTTATTAATCAGCTCCTCATACTGCTTATTATTCTTCTTCAGTTTCTGCTTCATTGAGTTCAAGGCCTTGGCATTACTGCTACTCATCTTCTTTTTCGCATCTTTGTTCGCCAAAGCCTGACCCAAAAAGTCCTCAAGCATTACAAGTGCCTTAATGTATAGGTTAGGTACTTTCACAGACTCTGTAATCCGCATGACCTTTTCAAGCTGCTTATTTATCTTGTCAAAGCTCTCCTGCAAGCTAACCCAGTCGTTGATGTTCATGGCATTCTTCATCTGGTGAACAGTTGCAGACAGTTCATCAAAGCGCTTGTCTTTGGCAGATCTAACAACACGCTTTCCACCATCAGACTCATCACTATCAGTCACGTTTGTCTCCAGATAAGGGTTTGAAGGCACATCATTGGCATTGTCACCTCCTGTATTATTGATATCTCCATCTCCATACTCACTCTCCTCATCCTCAGAATCGCTTCCTCCACCCTAAAAGAACACAAGAATAAAAATAGAAAATATAAATTCAGACAATCATTTTCAAAAGCCCATCCAAAATCAAGCAAAAACTTACAACTCCATCGAAAAAGAACAAATACCTGGGTCCAAAATCGAGACGACATTCTTTCTCAAACAAAATTCACAAAAATCTGCAACGAAAATGCCTCACTGTAAGTAACAAAGCTAGCATATCAAATCGAGATGGAAAAAAAAAACAGCTGATTTTTCACAATAAAGTAAAACTATATTCGTCCCTAATTTTACAAATCTAGATAAACCCTAGAATAAAATCTAGATGAAGCAAAGCAAATTCATTTCGTTAATCCGATAAACAGATTCGGAATAGTTTCTTTGGTTCGATTTTGCCTGACTAATTAGATTTCAGATTCGATTCAACTGCATGGTTCTGTACAAATCGAACGAAGCAAAACGAATAAAGATGGAAATACAGATGGCGTTTCTGTTGAAGAGGAGTCAGAGTCTTACCGGAGTCGATGGAAGCTCCGGTCTGAGCTTCGACGATCGGAGAAGATGAAGAGATAAGCGTAACAGTTCTTGCGGCGATTGAAAGAGAGAAGACTGATACTCTATTCGAGAGTGAGGGGTAGAAAGATTAGGGCTGACTAGGCTTTAAACCGAATAGCGTTATTTTAGGCCCGGCCATTTTCTTTTCATTTTAAAAGTTTTTTTTTTTTCAAAATGGAGTAATTGCATTAATAACATAATAGATAATTACGTTAGTTATATGTACCGGGACAACCATTGAGATAACCATAGTCTACACGACATGCAAGAAACAAAGTACTAACCTATGTGTTGCCTGAGTACATTTTTGTGAGCAAAATATACAAATAACCGAAATGAAGAGATGAAATTGAGGTTTCATCTCTTTCGATTACATGTACTCCACATACCATTTAAATTCCTCTTTAGTGAAATCAGTGACTCAAGAAAGCTGAATATAAGCAAGCTGAAATTGGTCACTGAGATATATGCACTGACAAATTGTCATTTAGACCCAGAGCACGTTCCATTTGCAGGTATAACTTGACATTCCTTGCTTACCAAAGTTAGATACAACAGTACACCCCATAACAACAACAACAAGTAAATGGTAGATTCACTGCTCCTCTTGGAACTTAATGTAAAAACTGTTTGGTTGAAGTTACACAAACCGT
The DNA here is from genome assembly GCA_034370585.1 of Fragaria x ananassa. Taxonomy (NCBI): domain Eukaryota; kingdom Viridiplantae; phylum Streptophyta; class Magnoliopsida; order Rosales; family Rosaceae; genus Fragaria; species Fragaria x ananassa. The sequence continues at coordinate 23,003,654 of CP139757.1, read as the reverse complement.
TTTTCTTTTTCCTTGAATGAAATTTTGAGAATTATATTTCATATTGTTTCGCATATAACTTATGATTTATTGGTCAATATTTAGAAATTTAAGGTTGAACTGCTTTGTGATGACGTCGGACAACATGGATGGATATCATGGATTGCTAAAGACAACGAGAAGCAGAGGCTAACGATCTACTTAGTGATGGTATCTTGCACCATTGATAGACGCGCAAGGCCTTTACGGCTAGGGTTTAATATAGAGGTATTGAGGGAGAGAAGTGTAAAGCCACTCCAATTTGTAAACGGGCTAAAATCTATGCATATCTCACCTCATTATCAAACATTGATTCCTAAATATTTAGGAACCAGATTACAAAGAGCTGATGAGTACCGGTATCAACAATCCGGAATTGATACCGATTCATTTCTTTTCTTATTCTATTTGTCTTTGATTCATGATTATTTTACATATTAATTATATAAACGTGTCATAAATGTAGTCAGAACTGATTACTTGTCTCGATTGTTCACCTTATTATTTATACATATGAGTTTGAGCAAATATCTTGTTAGTATGCATAATAGTGTGCAACTTTGGCAAGTCAAGCATTAGTGCGACCAAAACCCCACCCTTAAGATGATGTGCGGTAAAATTTCACACTTGTTAGGGATTCTATCAAGGTCACCAACCATTTTATTCAGATATACCTAAGTTATTTTGTCTCGAGAAATTTCTCGAATAAGTTGGTGGGTCAAGAGTTGGTGGGTCATCTCTCACTTGACCCATTTAATTCTCTCTCTTCAAGAGAATTCACCTCGAGCTGACTAATTATTCCCTACCCAAATTGAGTCCTAGTAGATTTGTCCTCCAAAATTCTTTAGATTATGCATGAATCTATTCCAATAGTATACATAATCGATTTGGATGAGTTTTCAGTCTTGTTTAGTATAATGTTACATATATCATGTAGGTTGAGTATGGCTCTCTCCTTCTCTCCCTCTCTACCAAACCCTAGTCGTCATGTCTTGGACTCTTGGGTCTGCTATCATTGGTGCAAAACACCATCAATATGCAAATCTTCATTCTCTGTCCCTTATTGTCTCTGTGCGGCAATCTATCAACTGTCATCTCCAATCAGATCAATATTTGGTCTCTCACCCCTTCACAACAAGCATACTTGAAGCAAATGTTCAAACAAAGGCTTCCTCCTTCCTTAACGAAGACATCTATGGTGTTGTCTTATCTAGGTTCTCTATTAGATATGAAACCAATTCAACATCTGATTGGATTGGTGTTGGTATGAAGCCATGGCGTGTGAAAGTAACGCATGGAACTTTGGACGATGGAGACCATGCTTGCGGACGTGTTCATCCGTGAGGTCTTTCGCCTACACGGCATGCCTCATTCTATTGTGTCGGATAGAGACCCCATCTTTCTGAGCCGATTTTGGGAATCGTTCTTCAAGTTACAAGGTACGAAGTTGTGCCGGAGTTCTGCTTATCACCCGCAATCTGACGGGCAGGCCGAGGTTGTCAACCGGTCACTTGAGCACTACTTGAGGTGTTTTGTTGCTGACAGACCCTCTTCTTGGCGCACCCTTCTGCATTGGGCAGAGTGGTGGTACAACACCTCTTACCACTCCACGATCAAGATGTCACCATTCGAGGCCCTTTATGGTACCCCTCCACCTTCGGTCTGACGCTACACTCCTGGCTCCACTGCGATAAAGGCGGTTGCTGCTGATTTGACTTCTCGGGATGAATTACTACAATCCCTTAAGCACAACATGTCACTGGCCCAAAACCGAATGAAGCAACATGCTGACAAGCTTCGTTCGGAGCGCGAATTGGTTGTCAGCGACTCGGTCTTCTTGAAATTACACCCTTACAAGCAATGCTCCATGGCCAAGCGCCCTGCTCACAAGCTCTCTCCCAAGTTTTACGGCCCTTTCAAGATTCTTGAGCGAATTGGCAAAGTAGCTTATCACTTGGACTTACCGGCCACCTCTAAGATTCATCCCATCTTCCATGTCAGTCTCCTGAAGCTGCGCATCGGCGACACTGTCCCAACATCTCAAACCCTACCCCGCTACACTGAAAATGGCACAAATGAGTGGCAGCCGGAGCAAGTTTTGGACATGCAGGTGGTGCGACACAAAGGGAAAACCATCACCCAGTGGCTCATCAAGTGGGAAGGCATGCCGGGAGAGGACTCCACCTGGGAATCGGCTCGGGCCATTCAGCATCGCTTTCCCTCTTTTGCCAGTCGAGGACGATCTGCAACTCAAGGGGGTGGGACTTGTTAGGATCAGGCCCAGACCTAGCCCAATCTATAGCCCAACAAACCCAGAATATCTCTGCAGCTTCAAGCGCCCTCAACAGCTCCACAACTACCTGCATATTTCAGTCTTCATTCTGCATTCTCTAGTTAATTGTCTCTTAACTAAGCTAGCTGTTATCTTGGCTCTTTGTAGAAGTAGTGGTCCTTGCCACGTGTTCTCATCTCCTATGATAGAGCACCAATATATTGTATGCAAGAGACCTCTTTTGGGTCAGAAATGAAATGTTAATCTCATGAATTCTCCTTCCCCCTATTTTCTCTTCTTGCACCCCAATATCTGGTATCAGAGCCAGCATGGCTCCGGCTCGAAATATACAGATTTCTACTCCCTCCTCCTCCCCTCCTTCCTCCGTCACAGTCCCTCCCATCCCACCCCACCATCAACAACTTAGTTCCTCTTCCTACCAACCTCATGAGGTCACCCAACATCAGGTCGAGGAGATACGCTCCGCTCTCGAGACTATCCAATCTGAGATGCACCTCTCGGTGGTCTCACTACAACAGCACCAGTCAGAATTCCAGGCCTCTCTCCAGCACGACAACACCTCCTTCCAGAACCATATCACGGCTCAAATTGCAGCCCTCCAAAGCACCATAGTGCAAGCCCTCACAAACCGCCACCAACCCATATGCTCCTCCTCGACAGAATTACCCCCTTGCTATCTACACCCCAGAGCTTACCCATTATTCGTTTTGGGTCTGTTCCTCCAACCCCAGCCACCCATGGGGCTTCCACAGTGCTACCCACTCCCCCTCACACCCCCCTCACCCGGCCACTTACCCTCTGTCTTCCACACCGCCATCCCTTCCACCACAAACATTCCCCACCTCCTTCACTACTTATCCCCTCAATACTGCCCTCCTTGACTTCACCACCTCCACCACCGAGCCATCCTTCCGCCTTTTCAATACCCAACAACACCACACCCCTGACACACAATTTTTCAGACCTCCGAAGGTCGACTTACCTCGTTTTACAGGGGAAGATGCCATTGGTTGGTTCTCTATGGCTGAGCAATACCTCTAGGTCCAACGCATTCCCCTCCATGAGCGTGTTGCTGTTGTGGCTTCCCATTTTGGCCCCACGGCGTCTCTGTGGATGAACGCCTTCGAGCGTCGACACCCCAACGCTCCTTGGGAGGTGTTTGCCAGCGCATTTCTGGAACACTTCGGCTCATGTAACACCGCCGACTTCAAGGCTGTGTTGGCTCATCTCCAACAGTCTTCGTCAGTAGATGCCTTCATCACAGAGTTCACGACGTTGTCTTGCCGTGTTCCTGACTGGTCCGACTCGGACCTATTACCCATCTTCGTCGGTGGCCTCAAACCAGAGCTCCGCCACGACGTCGATGTCATGCAACCTCGCACATTAGCTGCCGCCCAGCAAATGGCTCGTTGCTACGAGCGTAAATTGGCGGATATCCGTGCCGCACGTGCCAACCATCCCCCGCCATGGTTGCCCTCTGCCAAATAACAAGCCCATTTTGTCTCTACCCCACCCCATACTCAAACTCCCCCCACTACAAATCCTACCAGACCACCTGCCCATCCCCAAACCACTACCTCCCAAAACACCAACAGAGAGGGCCCCTATCGTTCCTGGTCTGGGATGGCACAACGGGAACGTCGTGCTCAAGGGTTGTGTTTCCACTGTGATGAGGCGTGGTCCAAATCCCACGTCTGCAAAGGCAAACCAATTCTGGCCATCCTAGAGGCACCCATAGCGCCCGAAGATCCACTTCCGGCCGAACCCACTCCGGCGGAACCCACCTCAGATGATGAGCAGCCGCTTCCTCTCCACACTATCACTTCTACCAAGCCCAGTGATATGATGCGCTTCAAAGGGGAAATCAACGGCCAGGTAATCGATGTTGTCATGGATTGTGGCTCTGCCATGAACTTTCTCAATCCCAACGTCGCCGTCCGCTTAGGACTCCGCACTGCTGCCGCTGACTGTCGCCGCTTCACCGCCGCCACCGGACAGGTCATGACCCATTCCGGTCAGGCACTTGATGTGACGGTCATGATTCAAGGCTATAGCTTCACAAGCTCCTTCTTGCTTTTACCGGTGCCCGAATGCGATCTCCTCCTCGGTGCCCAGTGGCTCGACACTCTTGGTTTCATGGGTTGGCACTTCCTCGACAAAGTCATGGTGTTCTGGCAAGAGGGGCGCTGCCATGTTTTACAAGGGCTGAAACCTACACCCTCGTTGACAGACCATTCGACACTGATGTCTCTTCTATCTCTGGAGCAGGTTGACTCCACTAGTGCACCTCCAGACGCTCCGCGGAGCTTTGCTTTTGCCTCCCCGTTAAAGCACTCAAAAACACACAAACATTACAAACAATACAAACAGCCTTTCAACCCAGTTGATATCCTTCGAGCTACTCGAAACCATAACCCTAAGAGCGTCCGCGCCTTAGTTCAAAGCCATTATGGACTAGCCCCCAATCACCTTGATTCCCTTTATTACTCTGCTCGCGTCTCACCGTGAGTATCGAATTATCTTGTGCTCGTAGTTCCTCATCTGCGAGGTGACACCTGGAAACCCCTGCCTGATCAAAAAGTCAAGATCTCGCATACATTCACCCTTTCCTCGTCCGTGAGGTGGCACGCCCTCAACATCTCCCTCTCTTTGTTCGCTAGTTACCTCTCGCCTGCGCGTTGAGGATCGTGGCCAAAACAATATCTATAATTTTAGGTTGGCTGAAATTATGATTGGTGACATAGCTATTAGCTGTTATAGACATGTGATGTAATTTATTTAAGATTTCTTATTCAAATAAATTGTCAATGTTCCATTCATAAGTTTTATCAGAAGAAACTGAGAATTGACTATTGAGATGATTACTAGATTGTATATCCAAAGAGAGAGGACGTTCTGTCCAAGTTTTAAAAGGTCGGTTCCTTGGATGAACTATTATGTTGAGTTTTAAAGGTGTTATATTTAAAGACTAAAATATTTGGTTTAATTCTGTATTTTGGCTATAATCGTTATATGATGAAAATGTTTGTTGGGTATGAGTTACTGCAATTCTACTAAGTTCATGTGTTTCAGTTTTTAATTTTTCTAACATTCGTTCGATCTTTTGAATTGAAGAAGTATGCTTAAATGTAGGTTTATTTAATTCACTAAATTGAATTAAAGGAGTTTCTGGTTTGGGTTAAGCTAGAATGTTGACTTTGGAGGATCTGTTATCAACTTTTGTTTCTATTTTATCTATCTGGGCTCCTTTGGTTACTAGACTCTGGTTTGTGTAATTATTTTGTTCAATAATTTTTTTAGTTTCTAGATCTTTTGTGGCGATTTTAAAGTGTGAGGCTATGATTGGACTGTTAAGATGATCAATTACTATTGTTTCAACAGGAGGATGACTAGAAAGGACCGAGCTAGTAGAGGTTTTCCATCTTGCTTTTGTTAAAGTTTGAATATTTTTGTTGTTTAGTTGATCTATAAAATCAAGAAATAATATTTCAGATTTTGTTTCAAGCGTAAAAACTTGTCAATCACGAAATAATTGATTTCGTTGATCCATAAAAGGGAACTTCATTCTATAGAGGTTTCTCCTAAGGATATTTTCTGTAGAATCAAGATGTTTATCTAATCTAAAATAGTTGATTATGAAATGTTGGGAAAGTGTACTTAATTAAGGATTTATCAGGGGAGTGACTAGGAAATCAGAAGTAGTATGAGAAGTTTGATCTTCATCTGTGACTGAAGTATTTTGAGTTTCATATTCTATATGATTTGTGTAACTAACTTGGGAAGTAGTTCTAATGTTTTTAATTTTGAATTTTTGCAATTCTTCTTCTAATTCTTTAATCCTAATATTTTTAATTTCTTTATCTAAATCATTATCATGTCTAGATATTGTTTCAGCTGTAGTGAAACTAGCAAATAAATGTCTAACAGTTGGGTTCCATACTCCTGAATATATATATATATATGGTCTGATTCAAGGGACACTATCATACACAAATTTTTACATAATTTTTTACCCATTAGATTTAAAAACATTTGTTAGTCAAGATTTATTATTTGAATGACATCAATACTTCATTAAGTAACTTATATACAAATTTAAGTATAATATAGTGTCCCTTAAACCGGATATATATATATATATATATATATATATATATATATATATATATATATATCACTAATGGGCTAGGAAAAGATACTACTTATGGTCTTCATATTGGATCACATGGATCTCAATACCAGGTTAGACTCGCATGGGTTTCAACAAATCCACATATCATTTGGGCCTTCATCCCTTCACACCTTCAAAACAACAATATAATCACACATTTCATACCATCAAAGCATTAGACATCAATGAATGATCAAAAGAAAACGAGTCACGGTAGTCACGGTATCAATCAAGACCTAATCTGAAAACAATCGGCCACCACATCTAGGGTCCCCATTCACAATTCTGTTCTCATTCGTAGATGACTTCAACCTCAAGAAAAACTTAGCAAAATCCAAGAACAAACTCTTATTCTTTCCCCTTTCGTTTTCCTCTTCATTCTGCTTTATGCATGTCGACAAACACATAAGTTCAAATTGCCCTAAACCAAAAACCGTGTGCACCAGCAAGCCAGCAATAGATTCCTACCTGTTCAAGGAAGACTCTTCATATCTAAGCCTTGCCTACTTCCCAGAAATTATTGCTCAAGTTCCAGTGAATTCCCACAAATATATAGAAAGTGATTTCATTATATGTAGGACCTGAGGGCTTTAACATTTTGCTCTTTTTGGTTACAAGCAAACGAGGATGAGGCTGGTCCAATATATAATATGTTCACTGGTTGGTTAACAGATGAAAGACCTTGCCCAATTAGGCATAACCTTTCAATCATGCTTAGGAAAACATACTTTTCGTTTATAGATTGCGTACATGAAGCTTTGCTAGATTGACTTTTGGTTCTTGGGAAAAATCATTCTACTTTTTAGGATTGGTATCAATAGCGTTTAGAGTTGAAGGATCGATCCCCCAATCTTGCACCATCACACAAACGATCTCTACATGCTTTATTAGCCTCTTTGATCAATCTTACGGAGCGATGCCAACTAGTCCTAATACGAGGTATAGGTGGTGTGCTTAGCTCGATCTTTAATAAAAGCTTCTCTTTGTGATCAAAGAATAAAAAAGATTTGTTCAATTCAATTCGTTTTTTTTTTTTTTTGCACCAAGACTTTTGGGGTTAAGGATAGGATCGAGTTGAACTTTCATCATAGGTGATGTCATAATGAAGTACTATACTATAAACTCACACGTACTGTAGTCAATAATATTGTCGACATTGTTAATTGAGTTTTTTCGACCATCAACTATTTTTTACCTTAAAATGCATAAAACATGGAATAGAAGTGGTCGTGGATATCCATTTTCAACTTTTTCAACCTTCGACTATAGTCAAGTATATGTAACTAATTGAAGATTAAAAGTTTGTTTCTTTATGTTATTTTTCAAGGATTTATAGCTCACAACATATGTATTTCAATGTGCTTATAGAAACTATAAACTAAAAATTGACACGTTTCTAGAATAATCAACACCCTAATACCTTAGATTTTAGGGCACAAATAATTCTTTGCTTGTAATAAGTGGACTATATTTGATTCTTTTCCATGTCACATTCCCTTGTAGTCTTTTCAGCCAATCTTGTACCCCAAAAATGCGACATCTCTCGTCATGAAAGAAACACCACCCACACAGAAAAATGGCACATTTAGTCAATCCACCATTAGTTTTTCTATGAATTTCTCATCCTTAACTTATTAATAAGTCGCCGGTTGTTGAAGATTTCAGTCCAAATGGTGGATTCAGGCAAACACCATTAGAAAATTATGCATTCTTATTTGACCCAAACACACACGCCCATTCATTATTCTATGTTTTCTTGGACCATGCCTAATGTAACCCTAGTCACCTTTGCAACATTACAATAGTGATATTTATATCAATCAACCGACCTAATATTGTAAAGTAAACTCAGACCTAATATTGAGATATTGGCATTAGTTTTATAATTTATGTTTTGCATTTTTTTTTGGGTGAAATTAGGAATGGCTTCTCATTACAATCAAAAGCTATATTAGCTAAATAGTAACTTCACCTATGCAAATGAGGAATAGCCACTAATATTATGAGAGGCAGAAAAAAATATATATATCTGATTCGGGGTTGCGGCATTGCAAGTTCATTATTTAGATATGTGGCAAAAAGAAGAAGAAGATATCATTTTATAGTAATTTTATCTAAAATTATTTAGACCGGAGAAAATAAGTTTAGAAATCCAACAAAAAAGAAACATGACAAATGATGACATAGTTGGATTCCATTTATACAGCAAGCTAGAGAAATTAAACAAGTTAAGCTAACGACAAGATTGTAATCAAATGTTCATAAATCAAAATGTTGTCATTTCTAAAACTATAACGGAATTGCGTTATATTTGAACAACATCTACAATATTACCTAAGGTAAACTCCAAATAAGATAAATACTAACTGACATATCAAGTAAATTGATAAATTTATACCAATACATAACATAACATAAAACATATGAATCCACAACTCATTGAATACGTATTCATGATCATATATCAGGTCTATTTCTATTTGTCCACCCATTCATGCCTAGCAAGGCAATTAGTTGTGCAAATTCCAATTCCATAACGTAAATGAGGATTTTCCACTCTCCAAATATGACAAACTCCCAAGAGCAATGGTTCTCAAAAATTAAAAATAAAACTCCCCAGAGCAAACCAGTCCATCATCACATTTAACCCATCAACAACTCATCTCCACTGGCCAATCTCTCCTTCAAATACAACACCAGCATCCCTCCAACCCAGACCAAAAAAACCATCCACCGCCGGTCTGAACCGGACACCTCAAACCCAAATATTTTAGAGAGTAAAGAATTCACACCTCTCGATGCTACAAAATTCCTTACCTCCGACCATAAATTTTCTCAACTAACCAAAAAGAAAAAAAATTAATTATATTCCTTAAATTCAATTTAATATTCCCCGAAATACCCCTCTCTTTCTCTCTCATCCTCCGAATTCTGAAACGATTTCTTCATTATTGTCCGAATCCCCCAAAAATAAAAACAAAAGGGAATTAAAAAAGAAACGAAAAACCGTCACGAAAAAGAAGAGAGAGCTCCACAACATGCACTACTCTCCAAGCAAAACCAAACCCGTCATTTTCGTCATTCTCCGATTCCCCTCGCCGGAAGTTCTCTCTCTCCAAATTCCGCAACCGCCGCCGTCTCTCTCGCTCATCGCCGGCAGCTCCGATTTGGCCGTCTGATCGCTCCGCAGGCTCTTTTCTCAACCCCCGTTTGCCTAAATCTATGTCCGATTGGAGCCCTAGGGTTTGGGGCTCGGTTTGGATGCGCGTGTTACTCACCGGAGGATAAATGCATGTATCGGTGGATCTAGGGTTTCGGAGCCTGGTGCTGGTGGCCTGCGTCCTGGTGCCGGTGATCGGGTTCTTCGTCGCTCGCCACAAATGGCGCCTCGCCGCGGCCAGAGGTGAGGAGATCAAGCGGCTGTTGGCTTTGGCCTCCGAGGAAGCTGCTAGGGCCGAGTTTGAGGTCACGGCTGGCTACGACGTCGTTTTGGCTCCTCCTGAGAAGAGGGATTCTTATTGCGCCGTCTGTTACTGCCCCACCACCACCCGCTGCGCTCGCTGCAAGGCGGTCCGGTACTGGTACGTGATTCACTCATATCTCTGTGTATTTTAGTCCTTTTGAGCTCGTCAAATTTCAGCTTTTAGGGTTTGTAATTCTATGAATTTGGGGCTGGTATCGTTTTCTATAGGGGCTGTTTATATACACACACGGATTGGGGATTTTTCATTTTGCCTTGTTTAATTTGATTTTTGTCTTATAATTCCTTGGAAATTCAAAAGGATTAGGAAGCTGTTTAGAGTTACACTGAGACCAAAATTCTTTTGACAATAGTCCTCTGATTGAAGAAGTACTGTATAAACGATACTGAACTTCTGTGGTTGTTATAAAACACACCCTTTATATTTGGGATATATGGGGAGGTTTAGGCTGTGAATCAAAGCCCTAGTAATTGTGAGAAATCGTTGAAACTTTTTCACATCTTTAACACCAGACAAGAATTAAGGCTTTAGTGCTGAATTAAAAAATTTCTCATGGCCAACCCTGATTAAAGTGATCAGAAGTTTCTTTTCTTTTTCTATTTTCTAGCCTTTATGCACAATGCTATGATTCCGAATGCTGAAATTGGTTATACACGCATACTTGTTTGTTAATTGTGATGATTCTAGTAGGTGTTCATAGAGCTTATCACATGATTGATTACACTTATTAATAGTGTATTGCTAGTATTATTCAACAATTATCTTATTTTTCATATAGACGCTGTTTGAGTTTTAGTGCTTGACATTTATTGTATCTACATCCAAACCAAGTGATATCATGGCAAGCTGTACTCTCAGTCCTTCTAGTTTAGGCTTAATGATGTCTAAGACGCCGGGAATCTAAATTCAACAAATTTACGGCTATAGTTTGCTTTTATAATTTAAGATCCAAGGATAAATCTACTGTTATTGATGGAAGAAAAATTATCACAAATGAACAAGTGTACCATTCATTACAGCCTAATTCCACACGAATTGTTTCTACAGTGGTGAAAATGGGGGAAATTAAATTTTCTGTCAACCAAAGTGAGGAACATGTAAATTTTGATTGCATTGCAGGCTGTAATTTTCTAAACCCTAAATTAGACAATTAAAGTTATTATTCTCATGTTGCTCATTTGTTCAATTGTAGGTTCATTAGACACACACACACAAAAAATCTTCTCTTCATATTATGTTCTCTCTCTCAGGCTCTTATAATAGGGTATAGTATTTTATTTTATAAGATTGATGTGTGACACCTGCACCAAATGTTTCAGTTCTGGGAAATGTCAAATTGTTCACTGGCGACAAGGTCACAGGGAAAATTGCCAGCCAGCACCCACAGTTGATCCAAATGTTGGTGGGGAAAGTGATGAAGGCCAGAAGGTGACCAAGAAAAATCTTGAATCTAATGCTGACAAGTTTGAAGCTAGGCAGTCAACTGAAAAAATCTCCGAGGAACCTGCAGTTCCTAATCCTGGTTGCCCTCTAGAGGTTCAGTGCGTAAAAGATGATGATAGTGAAGATGAATATCTTGCCAATAGGAAAGAGATAAATTCTCCTTCTGGGTCATCAGCTACCTCTTTTTCTGGATTTTCTACTTCTACAAACGGTAGTGGATCTTCGGATGATGTTTCTGTCAGTGAAAGTGTAAGTTCTTTCGAACCTGACAGAGCAGATGCACACCAATCTGTTAATGATTCCATTGACATGCTGCAGAATTCATTTAATCTGGAGCAAATTGATCAATCTAGGCCATTATCCCCAAAGTTTGCTTGCTTGGTTGATTCTGTGGATGGATTTGCAAAACTAAGTAAGTCAAATCAGGTTAAACCTAGTTGCAATAATGGAGAGAACGAGCAGATATCAAACTCTTCTTCAGATGTGAATTATAATGGCAGAAGTAAGGGTCCATGCCGTCCAGCTACCAAGTCATGTACAACATCTTCTGATTTCTGGGGAAGAACTCTTGATTCTTTCGAGTCTGAGAGTGATGATCATGTGTCCAGTTCCTGTATTGCTAGTAAAAGCAAGATATCTCCTTCTGGATCCTCCTCTCACATTTCATTTGAATCGTCCACTGCTGTCCCCCTGCATACAGGAGACTCTGAGTCAATTGGCAGTATATTAGACGATGCTCTTCCAGACACTTCAGGGCATAAGTCTGTATATGGGGCTGAGTTATTGGAAAAGATTAGTGGAGATGTTTCAAAGCTCAGGAACTCCACATCCCTAAACTTCAAAGGGTTGAGAAATGATGATAGTGGACCTCGCAATAATTCACCTACATTCAACTCTAGAGAAATTAAATTTATGGCATCATCCTCGTCTACTGGTCACAAATCTCTTAGCAGTGAAATTGTTTCAAGTAAAGATGCTTTGCATTCTAGTAGAGTGGTGCCTATAAGTTCAGAAAGGTCGAGTCATATTGCTAAGAACAGCAGTAGAACGTTGAAGTCTAGAGAAGCTGATTGTCAGTCATCTAGTGGTTCAGATGCTTGTCTTGTATCTGGTGACCGAGGCTCTTCCGGTGTAAGTGTAAAATCTGGAAATGGTCATTCTGTTGAGGCTAGTGATACTGTTTCATCTCAGGTTACAAGATCCTCAAATGATAAGACTGGCTTGAAGACTTCTGTATTTAAAGTTTTTGATCAGTTTAGAGGACCTAAAATCTCAAAGCACTATCCTTTGGGAGTTGGGAGTGAAATTGCAGGAAAACATGCTGAGAAGGTTTTGCATTTTATTCTATTATTTTGAATATACACCTTTAACTGTCATGCAGTATAATGTGGCTAATTATCTGTTCTGTTTCTGCAGGAACTATTTCCGTATGAAGTATTTGTCAAGCTTTACAATTGGAACAAGGTGGAATTGCACCCTTCTGGCCTTATAAACTGTGGTAACAGGTAACAGCATCTGATATATATATATATATATATATATATATATATATATATATATTTTAGTTTTTGCTGGAAAAATGGGTGACGCCCAGGCAGGCGTCCCCTCGGCCTAATGCATACAATTGATTAGCTATATGACTGGGTAAATATTTTTGAAGGCTCATCTATTAACTATGTGTGCTTGCCTTGTTGCATAGTAGTCAGTATCACCAACTATGTGGGCTTGTCTTATTGCATAGTAGTCAGTATCACAAAGTGTTATGTATGGTCTAATACCATCCACTACCGTGCCAGAGTTGTGAATGGCCCCGGACTGTATAATAACTACATTATTTACTGAATTTGGCAAGCCTGCTATGCGTGTGAACCGTATTAACTGTTTTTTATTTTTTATTTTTTATTAATTGACAAATGGCTTATCTTTGGCGAATAAGACTTCTGTAAGTATTTATAGGAATGTGGCATACATAAGAAAGTTGGATTGTTCTCTAACTAACTGAAAACTATCGCAATTTATGTTGTGATGAGATATTAAGAATCGGAGGACAGTAAGTTTTTGTGTGTTGTTGAGTGAGTGTGTGTGTGTTTGTGAGTTCCTCCCTCCTCCCTCCTCTCTCTCTATCTCTCTCTCTCTCTCTCACTTAGCACTAGTGTACAATATACTGAGATCAAGAGTGGTTTTATGATTGATTAGTTACGTTCCTTGAAGCATTCCATAAGAGCTTGTGTAAATGGAGGCCCTTAATATATGTGCCTGCTGATGTGTATGGGTCTGGTAGCGTTTTCTAATTGGTGGTCTATCAGGAAAGGAACAACCGGCTAGGGTATTCTCTACTGAGTTATCACATTATGCAATTCGTCCTTGTGACCGAAATCCTTTGATGAGTATGATAGAATAATTTATAAACCCAGTTTTTCAAGGTTTATCTAATAGACCGATTATCGAGTAGGGTATAAACTACTTATATGCATTCAGAGTTGATTTGCTTCTTTTTTTGATTTCCTTGTTTATTGTTCTTTCGTCAATTTTCTTTCTAACATGATCTTTATTCCTATTGTGCAGCTGCTATGCCAATGCAGTCCTCCAATGCTTGGCATTTACTCCGCCTCTGACTGCTTATTTGCTTCAGGGACTCCATTCTAAATCTTGTATGTTTTCAAGCATCAGAATTATGGATTTAATTGAGTTTTATTTACAACCATAAACTCCTGTATTATAGAAAATTTACTGACGAGTCTTTACTACTTGTCAGGTGCAAAGAAGGATTGGTGTTTCGTGTGTGAGTTTGAAATTCTAATTTTGAAGGCAAAGGAAGGGAAGTCTCCACTGTCTCCTATTGGAATACTTTCCCAGCTAAGAAATATCGGAAGTCAACTTGGTAATGGGAGAGAGGAAGATGCCCATGAGTTTTTAAGGTGTGCTAGCTCTCTATATATCTGGAGCCTGTAGCCATGTCTTTGCATTAGTCAATTTAGTACTTTCTTTCACCAACTTACTGTTCTTAATTCATGAGTTATATTCACAGACATGCTATTGACACGATGCAATCCGTTTGCCTTATGGAATCTGGGGTTAATGCTCCGCGTTCTTTGAAGGAGGAAACAACTTTAATAGGCCTTACCTTTGGAGGTTACCTTCGATCGAAGGTAATGTATAGTATTACCTACCATGATTAAAAAATTTATAATCAAGAATATTTCTGTTGTAGTCCAACTATGTTTGAATGCTGTTTGATCGTTGCCATGCTACTGTTAATTGAAAATAATTTTTTTATGGCCTCAGATAAAATGCTCAAGGTGCCAAGGCAAGTCGGAGCGGCAAGAAAGAATGATGGATCTTACTGTGGAAATTGAGGGCGACATAGCAACCCTGGAAGAGGCTCTGCGACGATTTACTGGCACTGAGGTCTTAGATGGTGAAAATAAGTACCAATGTAGCAGGTTAGCTATGTTTCTTAATGCTTTTGAGAATACCTATTTTCTATATGCAATGCAATTCTTGTCTAAAAAAAAGGAAAAAAGAAGAACAATAAAACAGAATAGCTATATGTTAAGTGTGCTGATGAGGCTATAACTGTTAAGTCCTTCTGGGGATGCATTGGATAACTAGAAAAGCTAAATCCCTATGATAATTATTTTGGTGTACCTTTCAATTTTTCTCTTACAGATAGTACATATATATCGGTGAAAGGAGATAGTAAATGTGGACAAAATGGTACATTAGATAAAAATTAAAAACTAAAAACACTATCTTAAGATGAGATGCAGGGAAAGTATTCCTTTCGTGTGTCATGATGCTTGCCTTACATAAATTACCGAGTGCGAAAGGTATAGCGAGATAATGTTATTCTTTTCGTTAGTGCAGCATAATGAATTGTGGAAAGACAGTGCAGCATAATGAATTGTGGAAAGACAAATTTCTGTTATAGTTACAAAGAATTTTGAATGGTTTACCTCTCTTTACCCATTTTGTAATCTGCCTCTGGATGATTCCCTCAAAGTTAATAAATATTGATACCTTATTGGAGTTGATATTCGTATGAAATCATTGGCTTTGAGATGCACCAACTTCAGTGTTTTACAATGTGTATGTATCACAGATGCAAATCTTATGAGAAGGCTAAAAAGAAGTTGACAATACTGGAAGCTCCCAATGTCCTTACTATTGCATTGAAGCGATTTCAGGTAATTGATTCTTTCAAAGTGGTGCTTTAAAGGTTTCATATTTTCTCATACTTATCTTTTTTCCTTTTTTTGCCTTCTCAAACAGTCCGGGAAATTTGGGAAGATCAATAAGCCCATACGGTTTCCGGAAATTCTGGACTTGGCGCCTTACATGAGTGGCACAAGTGATAAATCACCTATATACAAGCTGTATGGGGTTGTTGTTCACTTGGATGTCATGAATGCCACATTTTCTGGTCATTATGTGTGCTATGTTAAGAATCTGCAGAACAAGTGGTTCAAGGTTGATGACAGCACGGTATGTTTATAGAAAAGTTGGTGTTTTTATTTGTAACTTCATTGTTTGTTCATTTATTTATTTTCTTAAGTAGGATACCAATGCGTTAATTTTAGGAAGTTCTGGCTATGTTGTGTTTGCCTTACGAATTACATGTATGCACATCTATATATTTGTGGCCTCTACATTTTTGTTTTACCAAAAGGAATATGTATCTGACATAGACAAGCGTAAAGGCTTTAGGTTACTTTTAAGTTTGGTACTCATTGATGATTAATTAGTATCCAAAGCTTCTAAGGGCTATGTGTGTATCTGGTCCATTTAGCTTTTCTTATTGATTCATGTTTCATGTTTGGTGTGCTCTTAATTGCTTGGTTATTTAATTACATGCATAAACACTATTTTTTTTATCCTAATATATCGGATATGGTTGGGCAGGTGACTGCTGTAGAGCTTGAAAATGTCTTGGCGAAAGGGGCGTACATGCTTCTTTATTCAAAGTGATGCCTGGACCTCTTTGGTTTTTTTAACTTTTCTTGTCTTCATTGTTTTGGCTTTTGACTAAACTACTCTGCAGGTGCTTGGCGAGAGCCCCGAGATTAATAAGGAACAGAATAATATCTTCGGATCCGAAACATAGAGCCATTCCTTCATGTATCAGTGGAAAGAGTACCAATTTGAAATCAAAATCCTTTTCCACACATCCAAGTGGTTCTCAATCCCCTAACTCATCAAGTGACAATTCTTCTCTTATCAGCAGCCATTCTGACGAAGGTTCTTCTAGTACTGATAGCACATGGTATTCTACTAGCACCGATTGCTCCGATTATTTATGTGGTGATCCAGGACGTGGGTGGAATAGCCCTGGGAGAAGTTTTTCGGATTGTGACAGTTCTTCCTCATCCTCTTCCTCACCCATGAGTTTGAAGCACTCACCCCTTTCTGATTCAAACCGGTACACTTCAAGTGCCAGTGAGACCGTAGGTTTTTGGGACAGCCGACCTTTTGAGGATAGCCGCAGGTTTGCAGATTCAGATGGCAAAGTGAGTGGTCCTTTTTTGAATTCTGACATCACTAAACAGTGTAGAAAGTTAGCCAGTAGTAGTAGTAGCAGCAGTAGTTATCGGGTAACCGACTCTGAGAGATTAGGACTTGATTTGGTAAGCAATGTAAAAGTAAGAACACATCGAATTGCGAAAGAACAGCAGGCGTTTGATCATCACAGTTAGGAAGCGGTAAAAATAAGAGAACGAGTAGGGCTTTGTATGTAATGTACCCATTGCCATTGGCTGGTTTAATTTATAGAAATCGGCCACCACCTTTTTGTGCAGTAATCCCCCATAAGTTGTGGAGTGCGAGTATAAATAGATTAACAATACGCAGGGCAGGCAATGTTTGATTGTCGTTGGCTGTTCTGGGTCAATTCGGGCCTTTTCTTGCTTCTGGACTATGGCGGCGTTGAACGTTATTCATTTCAACCTTCCTGTCCAACCTTGTTTATTCGCCATGGCTTTTGTTCGTTTTTTATTTTCTCTGTTTTTAAACGTGGCTTGCTTGGAAAATTTTCTAGACCAAGAGATTAATCCGTGTTATGTTGGAACACTTTTCCCCTCCTCTCCTTCCCCACCGACACCAACACTAGATTGATACGTCACTCCAATCAGTGTCGGTGTAATGAAAACCTAGGTTGGAGTTGCACATGTAGATTTTACCAACTCGATCACATGTGATGATTTTTTTTTTGTATTTTTTCCTCCGCCCCATTTGCAAAGAAGCCAAAAGTTCACAAATCACCATTCGTCACGATTCAAGAATTAAACTTAAGAATCTATTCATCGCTAACATAAATTCGAAATGAAAGTTCATACATATTTGTTTTGGTGGGGAAGCCCTATAGGTTTTTTTTTTTTTTTGGGAAAATGAAGCCCTATATTTGGAAGTAGCTGAATTAACACATTTTGCAGGATACATTGCAAAACACAACTAATCTAACTCTTCTTGACTTCAAAGGTTTTATATCATGAAATTCTTTTATACACATCGTGCAAGTGCACAGTGTAATCTTGGTCATTTATACTTTGGGATTATTTATATTAAAATTATTGATTTTGATGGGCGATGAATTGTCGACGAGCCGAAAGCAACCGGTGGGGGGAAGGGCAACCAAAAATGGAAAGTGAAGTGTGGGAACACCCCGTAGGGTTAGTGTGTTAGTGAAGAGGGGAGGGTAGGTGCCAAATGAAGGTGGTGTGGCAATGCTGACCGAAGTAGTAAATGGCGGAGAAGAAGGTCAATCACGGCATTGAGAGGAAAGAAGAAGCAGAAGCAATGAATTTAAGCATATAATGTTGGGGAGGGAGGGGCCCAGCCCAAAGAGAAAAAACCAACCCATACCCGGCTGCCATGATCCGTAACCCATTACTTATCTATCGACATGGTCCACTTCGTTTTCAGACAGTCTGCACCACCGTACACGTGTACCTTGTTAATGATGCCTTGCCCTGACCCTAGAAATGCAGATGAGGATGGTACTTGAACAGTTTGAACATAATTGTTGCGCATAGAAATGAAAGAGACGGTCTGCAAAGCACCAAATAATTCCCTAGCCAAGCATGTGATGACAAAGAAACTCTTGAGAGCTACAGTGAAATTCAGTGGTTTAAATTTTAACATTGACTAACCGGTCGAACTGAATATTCGTAATCAGATGGGAACATATGATTTTGGTAGTTGGAAACGATCGATAGGGTCGCGACTGCGATCGGCAGGTCAGCACTTGGCGTAGACAAGGCTAAACTCATTATCGGAGAGCGCTTGAGACTAAGGCCTAGTTTGGCATAACTGTTTAAATAAATAGGTGTAATTTTTAGACCAATTTTGATAAACTGCTGTCAAATCATACCAAACACCGTTATGCTCACTTCTTAACTCAATATGGTATCCAAGGAGTCCAATAGTGTTCAGGTTCGCAAAAAAATTGAGTTCGACGTAACACTCTTAGGACATCTCCAACAATAGTTGGTATACCTATACTCATACTCAAAACCCATAAAAACTTATCTCCAACAATCAAAATCTATACTCAATTATGGCACTACCAGAAAATAGGTCTTGGGCGACGAAAAAAAATCGTCGCCCTGTTAAAAAATTTCGTCGCCTAAGTACTTAGGCGACGACATGTCGTCGGCCAAGAAGTCGTCGCCAGAACTGCGTCGGTCAAGAACTTGGGCGACGAAAATTCATTCCGTCGTCGCCTAAGAGTAATTCTTAGGCGACGATACGAATTTCGTCGCCTAAAATATACTTCTCGTCGCCCAAAAATATTCGTCGCCCAAGATTTAACACCTTGGCCGACGAAAAAATTTTTCGTCGCTTAAGATCTTATAACCTTGGGCGACGAAAATAAATATTTCGTCGCCTAAGATCACTACATCTTAGGCGACGATATTTTTTTTTCGTCGGCCAAGGTGTTAAATCTTGGGCGACGATTTAGAAATTTCGTCGCCTAAGATATATTTAAATTTTTTTTTAAAATAATTAAATAATTTTTTTAAATATATAAATAATGTTTTTTTAATTTTTGCTGGAATTTTTTTTTTCGACATTTCTTTAAATTTTTCTAATACTAAAATTTAATTAAAAATAACAAAAATTTATAAATTTATAAATAATTTATTACAAAAATTCTGCCTATGGATCGAGAAACCCGAAATCTAACTCATCATTCCCGTTCGGAGGGTCCTGAGGCGGCGGCTGGTCAGGCTGAGGAGGCTGCTGCTGAGGCTGGAGCCACTGAGGTAATGGTATAGGCGTAGGCATGGGCGGAAACGGCTGTCCGGCCGCATGTGCAGCGATGCAGGCAGTCATCCACTGTCCCATAACCGCCTGGTTGGCATTGGTGACTTCATTCACCCGCTCCATATGCGCAGCCGTGGAAGCCGCATATGATTCCGCCATCGCCGCCATCTCCCTCGCTCTTTGGGCTTCCAGCTCAGACTCCCTCGCTCTTTGGGCTTCCAGCTCAGACTCCCTCGCTCTTTGGGCTTCCAGCTCAGACTGTAGACTTGCGAACTGATCCTGTAGCCGAGTGGTCTGGCTGTTGCTGCTTGAGGCTCCGGCGGCTCCCTTGCGCTAAAATCCTGGTGTCGTCTTCAGGATCCCCTTTCCAGCGTCTCCCATACCCCGGCAGTAGTAGGTGTTGGAACGCTGCGCGAAGGCAGTGGCCATAATCCGCGCCCCAACGGTAGGATCTGAAGTGTCGATCCTGGACATGGCCTCTGACATGTCATCCTCTGCAGTGCCCGGCCATGTGTCGTTCACCATGCCTCTGATGACCTCTTGCTCCACCTCCCTCACCCTCGCCTAATTGGATATATTATAAAAATATATTAATATACATTTAATAAAATGTAATTAAAATTAAAAATTAGAAAATATAAGGAACTTACAAGATCCTCCTCAGAATGAGGATATGCCCTCTGAAAGGTCCCCACATAGGGGTTCTCCTCTGGCCGCTCTCGCCGCACGTCGTCCATGATGGCCGAAAACGGCCTCGAACCGGCACGATGGTTGGTTGTGTTCTGTTGCCGGTTCTCAGCGTTCACCCGGGCGAGGTGCTTCAAAAAAAAATTATCGTTAGTAAATATTTAAAAACATACAATTATAATTAATTCACTAATTAAATATTCAAATTTGTTTACGAATTACCTGTTTGTGAGGGTCGTTGAACTGCGTGACAAGAAGCCACCGCCACTCGTACTCCCGATACTCGAACTCCTTCGGGGTACCCGAACGGTCGCTCTCGTACTTCTTCCAGTGTTCCCGGAGGTCGTGCTTCCACTCCTTGAACCTACATATACAAAAAAAATATTAAATATATTATTAAAAAAATAAAATTTAATAAATTATTAAATAGAGGTACCTCTCCCTATGGGCCTTGTCCGCCCAGTCACGTCCCTCCTCGGGAACCACAAACCATTGCTGCATTACCACTTGTTAGTATTTTTTTCGATAATTAAATAATTTATTAGTTAAAAAAAATAGTAATTGATCGAGTAAACTCACCGACATCGACTGATGGAGCATCTCCTTCACTCCATCAGGAACCTGGCTCCAGACTCCCTACAACATAGGGAGTCTGGAGCGGATGGTGCCTCCCGCGGCGCGCGTGTACCGGTTTCCCAACGCGGCGTCCACCGGTTTCCCGTTGGAAAACGGGATGGCGATCCGTCCAGCGGACTCGACCGCCCTATCGAGTCCCTTGTTGCTGACGGTGCCTCTCCTGTTCCGCCTTCTCGTTCCGGCGGCTGTGACATTGTGAATCAAATTTAATATTAATAATACATTTTTACAAAAAAAAATTTAAAATCGACAAAAAAGTAATAATAAATTACCTGAGGATGAGGCTGAGCCGACGGATTCGTCTCCGTCCGCCTGCTCGGAGACCCTCACGGGATGAAGAGGCGTGGGAAACTCCCGGTAGATATAGGCCTCGTGCGGTGCCACATGCGGGAGCTGCTCCCGAATCGGTCGACCCTCCTTATCGACGCGAGGTATCGCCGGTATCGTCCATGATCATGCGGGCGTGATGAGGTTTCACCGTGATATATCCAACATGTGTAACGTTCCCAGAATCCGTTACTCTTCAGGTGGTCCCATACTGTCCCCAACGGAAATCGATGCATATCACTGCGACACTTACACATCTTGCACGGGCAATAGAACATGCCACTCCCGTCAGCATTGGCCTGCGCATATTGCATAAAATCCCAAACTCCTTCAGCATATTTTCTGTGATATCTTGGAAGAGAAATCCAACTCTTATCCATATCCTGAAAATAACACATATATATCAATATTTAATGAACATATCTTTTATATATATATATATATTAATGTAATACAACATACTAATTATTAATTATATTTATCTAGTTCGAGCGGATTCCGTGGTTTCAGAAGGCAAGTGTCAATGTCACGGAGGGCGAACCCCCTACAGGAACCAGGCAGGACTCGTTTGTGATCACGGAGGCGAACCCCTATCGACCCCTTCACCGAGAAGAGTGGTCAGTTTGTGATCTTGAGATCCAGTTAAACAAACCTGTGAACCATATCTATGACAGAACGGCCCCTTACTTAGCTTGGAACAAACTCTATGCATATATATATATATCATTAATTCAACTCAAATAAAACTGAAAATCAATATATATATATGCATATATATATATGTGCATATATATGCATATGTACGTACCTGGGAGTAGCTCCACAAACTATGTATGGACAGATTTCCACAACACCGAACGATTTGAAGAACTAGAGAAATTTATGTTTCAAATTTTCAAAGTTCTCATTCTTCTATCCCGGCCTCTCAATATATAGAAGAATCTTGGGTAACGAAATATTTGAGTTTCGTCGCCTAAGAATTAAAAATCTTGGGCGACGAAATATCTCAGTTTCGTCGCCTAAGGATAAAAAACTTAGGCGACGAAATAAATATCTTAGGCGACGACATATTGTTTCGTCGCCCTAGTTTCTATCTTGGCCGACGAAATTTATTTTTAGGCGACGATTTTTTTTTTCGTTGTCGGTATTCGGTAAACTACCTCCTCTGCCCATAGACCAGTCATGGAACTTGTAGACCGACGTCCAGACTATCTCGCCATGGTGAAAGATCGTCAATGCCACATCAGGAGGTCCTCCGTCCAAGCACGACAAGGAGGCATCGTGATAAGAAATATGTGTAATGTGTCCCACATCGAAAGTAGGTTGTAAGTGGGAACCTTCCTAATCTATAAAGGAAGGGTTCCCCCTAAGTAGAATCGATCTTCTTCCGAAGTAGGATCTTGATCTTCTTCTCCCACAAAAAGGCATTGAGGCCTCCCGATAGTGAATTCCAAGTGGATGTAGCCATGCCCTCCGCCGGCATGGTGAACCACTATACGTGCTTGTCTCTTGCCCATGATGTTTACTGTTTATTGCCCATGATGTTTACTGTTTATATTCGTGTTCCACCGTGCTTCTGCGGAGCCTGCGGGTTCTTGCAGAAACAATTGGCGCCGTCTGTGGGAAATGTTGCAAAAAGTCATGTGGCTCTACCACCCGAGAGGCAGTCCACCCGAGAGGCAGTTCACTTAATTCCATGAGCAATAGGTCCATCGGGGAGTGCCCAAGCCCAGCAAGAGGCTAGCTAGTGAGCGGGCCAGCAAGTGCCCTGCCGGGTCCAACTTCCATCGGGCCTAAATCTATATGCATGCAAGCCCGATTTAGTGGGTCCGGGAGTTGGACTCTTCTTGATTCGTAGAAAGAAAGTCCCGTTCAAGAACCAGAATTCTCCCTTTCTCCAAGCTCTGCGCCCCCCTCCCGGATACTCAAACACTCCAAAAAATGCCCGGCCGAGTCTGATAACTCCTCTCCCGGAGACTCCAAAACTCGGTCCATATGTCGCCTGAGCCAAGCATGAGGCCAGTGGTTCGTCTCCTGGTGATCGGGTTCCCGATTGGAAGCGCCGTGATCCATGTTCGGGCAGGAAAATCATCGGCTTGACGCCGTCTGAAACTGTTATGGAAACCCATCCCGATTGGAAGCGTCCGGGACACGGGGTCCAAGCTCATCTCGGCTCCTCAGTCCGAAGGACTTCTGCTTCCCGATTGAAAGCGTCCGGGACGTGCAGGCCATTCCCATCCTGGACCCTTGTCCACTCAGTCCAAGGATAGACTCACCGGGTTCCCGATTGGAATCATCCGGGTCTTACCAGTCAGCGGTAGTCGTTGATCTCGATCATGATTTCATCAAGGTACGGGTGTGCAGCCAGCTGTACCTCACCGGATCATCTCCACCACTCCCGGGTCAAGTTCGTCAATCAAGTGCTAACAGATTCGCCGGGAACCGGGTATTTCTTGGTCGAGTTCAGTCTGCCAGGTCTGATATCGAGATAAGCCACCGGCACCCGCTGCTCTCATTCATCGGTTACTGGGAGTAATCCCCTCATCGGACTCACCTCTCTCTCATGGATAGCAGAGCGAAATACCAGGGAGACAAGCTAAGTCTTCTTACTCCTACATCTGTTCAAAACAGTTTTGTGATTTTAGATCATTGGGAAGAATTTGGAGGTTCATATGCGAGTGGGGTACTGTGCGGTTTCGTTGAACAGTTTAAATTGTTGTGAGATTTTTATGTCCGCCTGCTTGTGTTCGTGATCCAATTTGATCTTTGTGCTATCATTGGTTTGTTTGACTATCATTCTCATATATGCAAGAAGGCTCAACTCTATATGTTAGAATTTGGGGGCAGCATGTCGTAAGGCAATTGCCATCTAGCCTAGAATTGCAAATGCTCTGTTAAGTTGGGTTTATAGTTACAAGAAATTATACTGGCTATATCGAATTGGGCAATATGCATCTCTGCAGTAGAAGCAATTTTATGAAGTTCATGGCCAATATTTCTGCTATTATTTTGAAGTATAAGAGGAGTAGACATCAGGAAACGAATCTATATGAGTTTGCAGACAATTTATACATCTTGCATGACTTGCTGTTTATGCATCTTTAGAATGCATAGGCTTATCATATGAGGAGCACCCGAGTACCTACCTTTCATCAATTTTTGAATTAAGTCCAGTTCTTAACCTTGTGTTGTTTTACTCAATATCTGCTTAATTCTGGTTGAAACAACTGGTGTGCATACGTGTCAGTGAGGTGGTGTGATCAATTTTCTAATCACTTGTATATTTTCAATGAGGTGGAAATCAAGCAGGACCTTGCCGATGGCACCAGATCGAAGCATCTCAAACATAAAATTGAGTTTTTAAGAAGCTCCACATGTGAACGAGGAAATGCAAAGCTAAGTCCCTATATTCCTATAATTTTTTTGGGCAGCGATCGTGTGCGCATATATGTTTAGTACCATTTATGCAAGAGCTGCTTACTCTAGTTAAAAAGCATATGCAAATATGAGTTTTTGCAACCGCAATGGACTTGCATAGTCAGTCATGTCTCGATAGCTCTATTGCAATAATCTAGTATTGGCGTATTAGTGAGTTGCTTATTTGAACTAAGCATAAGGTACTTTTATGACATAGGTACCGATCCCTGGGTCTCTCCCTTGTGTGTGTGTGTGTATGTGTAACTTAAGGCATGTATATCCCTTTCAGTTGAATCTGAGGCATATTTTGTGGAAGTTCAAATCTTGAGAGACCCAAAGAAAGACCCACTGCACATGTCTGTTGCATGCTTAGCAAGTGTATTTGCAGTTGTGGTTGGCCAAAAACTGAAGTGGTAAAATTAAATGTTTCTTCGTGTGATCACTAAGATGTTTTGATCTAACATCCACAATGTTTTCGACCCTTTACTCAAGTTCTATAATTAGACAGTCCTGGATGCATTTGTAAGGTGGGTCAATTCGTTTGTATGAGTTAAATGTATTGGTTTTATAGGTGATTTATCTCATCAGCAGTATACTTTTGCTGTAGCATATCGCAAGGATAGTATAACTTGGAAATTGGCTTCTTGATACTGGTCTAACTCAATTGTGGTATTGTATGCTTTTGCAGCAACTAGACGAATTAATTATATAATGCCTTTCGATTCACCCATGGAGCAGTCTGCAGTCAGACTTGGGCAGAGATACAAAAGGGAATGTGATGGAAAATAATTAACAAACATACTGAGAACAACTTGTATTAGTTCCATGGAAAAATCCAATATGCAGATGATGGTGAAGTGAAATAATAGTGGCAGATACTCTGGTTACAAGAATGAATCTGGAATGCGAATAGAAGAACCAGTGGCACGGACAGATACTAGTACCACCTCCCGCTGCAAATCATGCTAGAATACGAAAGAAGAGCAAGTGAAAATGATAACATGGGAAGTTAGAAGGGCAATTGCTTAGTTTGGTTGTCTCGTGCATATAAATAGAGCAACAAGTGCAGGATGAGAGACCAACGGGTGATGAATGAGCATGGCACAATCTGCAGGAGACCATCAGTCACATGGGTCAATACAGCAAGAAACACCTCATCAGCGTGTTTGACAAGGATTTACCCTCCGGGATGCCACAATCATTTTGTCATATGCTGAGGCCCACTAAGCATCCTCATTATCAGCTTTATCACATCGATAACCAGCATTCCCTCACCGTTCCTTCAATGGTATACTCAGCCATCCCGGAGATGATTCAGCGAGACCCAAGGGTCCCTCTCCCGGTGGCAGCCTCCGGTTTGTTCCAAATCGCCGGACCTCCGCCGGCAGTCGTAAGACCCGTCTCGGACCCTTGTCCGCAGTCCAAGGAGTGACCCGCCCGGGTTCATGACCCAGCCCATCTGGGTTCCCTTTTAGCTTCAGGACGTCAGAGCCTAGCTGCCCGCCCGGGTTCATGACCGGCGCCTCCTGCCATCACCCGGAGAGGGATGTTTCCGGACCCAGAGCCCAGTCACGTCTGCCGGGAGGTTCGCCGGTGACAACCCACTCCTCCCGTTTCCCGGTCATCTTCTCCTGATGGTTCCTCTCCTAGGTCCGACAGCTAGCCTCCCGGTGACCTTGCCTCAAGCCCGGCAGCAGCTAGTCTCCCGCTCTCTGGCTAGGGAAAGAAGAGGGAGTCGGTCCGGACACCCACGAGTCTACTCTGGGCACCCAGCTCGGCGACAGTATTCGGGAGCCTGGATGCTGTGTAAAAAAAAAAAAAAAAGGGGGAAGAAAGAAAGGAAGACGCAGAGGCAGAAGGAGGGAAAAAGAAGGAAAAAGAGAAGGGGGTCTCGGATGCTGTGTAAAAAAAAAGGGAAGAAAGAAAGGAAGACGCAGAGGCAGAAGGAGGGAAAAAGAAGGAAAAAGAGAAGGGGGTCTCGGATGCTGTGTTAAGGAAAAAAGGGAAAAGAGAAGAAAAAAAGGGAAAGAAAGAAAGAGGGGGGTCTCGGATCCCGGAGACCTCTAAAAAAAAAAAAAAAAGAGAAAAAAAAGAGAAGTTGGTCACCGGAAGCAGTAGAGATTTGAAATAAAGTGTCACCGACAGCTCCGTTATCTAGTTGGTCAAGCATCGCCCGCTGGGCATGACAGTCATCATGGTGCATGTGACACCCGCTGATCATATCCTACCTCAAGCCATCTTGGTCAGGATACAATACATACTTCAGGAACCCGGAAGCCACTCAGGAGTAATAAAGAAAGGTATAGAAGGAAAAATGAGAACAGAAAATAAAAAAATAAAGTGGGAAAGTCTTACGGCAAGAATAAGAATTCACCATCTCGGATGTTTACATGAATGTGTTACATGAAAGTGCTCACGCTAAGTACCTATCGTGCACCCACTCAGCAGCTTTCTTCAAAGATAAGTTCATTTCTTAGTTTTTATGGAACTGCAAAGCATGCTTCAACTATATATGCTGACAAAAGTATTGTGATACTTAAGTTCTAACCTAAACAATGAATTATACTTATCATGCTTTATAAACACAGATGCTTTATAACCACGTATTATGTGTTTATACATACTGTTGTCGGTATTCGGTAAACTACCTCCTCTGCCCATAGACCAGTCATGGAACTTGTAGTCCGACGTCCAGACTACCTCGCCATGGTGAAAGATCGTCAATGCCACATCGGGAGGTCCTTCGTCCAAGCACGACAAGGAGGCATCGTGATAAGAAATATGTGTAATGTGTCCCACATCGAAAGTGTGTTGTAAGTGGGAACCTTCCTAATCTATAAAGGAAGGGTTCCCCCTAAGTAGAATGGATCTTCTTCCTAAGTAGGATCAAGCTGCTTCTTCTCCCACAAAAAGGCATTGAGGCCTCCCGATAGTGAATTCTAAGTGGACGTAGCCATGCCCTCCGCCGGCATGGTGAACCACTATAAATCTTGTCTCTTGCCCATGATGTTTATTGTTTATTGCCCATGATGTTTACTGTTTATATTCGTGTTCCACCGTGCTTCTGCGGAGCCTGCGGGTTCTAGCAGAAACAATTGGCGCCGTCTGTGGGAAATGTTGCAAAAAGTCACGTTGCTCCACCCGAGGGGAATTCCACCCGAGAAGCATTCCAGCAAGCACATGGAGGCAGGCCAGCCAGCAAATTCATGAAGGAAGATCAGCCCATGGTGTTCGGTATATAGGCCCAAGGCTTCGGGCCCAAAGCCATTAGGTGGCATCAGCTTGACCCGCCCGGGATCCCTTGGTCGTCTTCAAAAAAAACCCCTACGGGTCTGTAGGCGAAACCCGGAGATGGACCACCGGGAACCAATAAGTTCAAGCAAGCGCCAGAGCTCTGCCGGCATCCCGGACCTTTGTCCATTCAGTCTGAGGAACGGCTCTCCGGGTTCCCGTTTGGCAGCGTCCAGGTCTTCGTCAAGGAGCGGGTGTGCAGCTGGCTGTACCTCTCCGGGGTCACCTCCACTCGACGCAGTCTGGGATTAGCTATCCCGGGCCAAGCCCATTCAGTGCCGGCGAGGAGTGACGCGACGAGAACCATCTAGTAGCGCCCGGGATCCACCGGCAGCGTCGGTCAGCCACCCGGAGGGAAGGGCACCGCTCAAGCAGCTCGATCAAGACATCTGGTCTCACCTGCAAATCGTTTGGTGACCACTGAAAAATTGCTATGGACACCCGGAGCAACTTCTCCTGCATCAGCCAGCATGCGTATTTGCTTCAAGCACCATCTCGGGTGTTTGCTGGTTTCTTTGATGGTTTTGGGTGTCCTTAGCAGCCTTAAGAGGGTGCAGCAAGTGACAAGTTCCAGAGTTGGAAAGTTGGTGATAGTCAGTCCGGGGGCATCCTTCGGGAGCCCGGATGGAGCTTTCTTTCGGGAAGGAAAAAGAAAGAAAGGAAAGAAAGAAAGAAAGAAAAACAAGCTAAGTCTTCTTATCTGTTTAACACTGCCCGGGATTAAATATTTAACCTTATTTTGTGGTTTTTGTGCTAGCTTTCATGCTTATATTCGGGATCCAATTCAGTCTGCTGTCATTGATGGAAGGATGGAAAGTCTGGTCAAAGGTTGAGGCTTGTTATTGGAAGCAAGTTGGTTGCTGGGAGCATCAATCATTGAAATATATGGTGCAGTACATGCTTGCAGAGATAACAAGCACATGCCACACCCAAGCCGGTATTACTATGGACACCCAGCTCAGCGACCGCTTCACCTCTCCGGGTTTCGATCAACATCATCCCGGTGACCATTCTATTGATCATATGAGTATATAATGGAAGTAACACCATCACCCACATAGTTGTTTACATGATTGATACCAACCAACTGATCCTTTGTTTCTACTTTATCCTCACCTATGTGGTTAACTCTGTCACTTCCCTGTGAACTGCAAATACTATTATTTCCATCAACTGTTATTTCCCTTGCGTATGCCTCTCTTCCAAGACATCTGATGCATCAGTCTGCTGGTCAATAGTATTCACATGGCCATGAGATATAGAAACATCACTCAATCCATCATTATGTACACTATGGTCTAACTTGCTGGCTTCTGAATCTTCTTGACCATTGTTACCACTAAGCTGGTCCTTTACAGAACTAGCAATTCCAGTGGAGATGTTACTTTGTCTGCTCTGATCCCTTCTCACTATTGTTAAGATGTTCAGCGTCAGAACTTCCTGATCCAGTAGTATCCTTAATGACAGAAGCAGAAATATCACTTCCATCAGTGCTCAATGATTGATCAGTTGAAATTCCCGGTGATCAGCTTCTCCCTGCCTGTGTTGCCGTGTCGGGTTTGCTTCTCTTTGATTTCATTCAACCTGCATATATTAGTATGCATGCTAGTCTGCACACTATAGGACAAAGTTGTAGTCCTATCTATTATCAACTCATGCAGTACACATATCAAGCATGACTCTCAGAACATAACTATTCCATGCTGAACCACATATACATATGCATGGCAGAGGCACTCAGCTGCCCAGCTATATCGTAGCAGCTCCATTTGTCAATCATTTTCTAGCAGGATAAGCATGGTTCGCCGGGAGCCAGCATTCATCTCGGTCGAGTTCAGCCTCGAGGAGCACTCTTCCAAGGCCAAGTGGGATGACAACTAACTCCAGGGCCAAGTGGTTCTCTTATCATCGGGACATTACCAATGCCAGGCAACAAACTCCAACCACCACCCGAAGATGATTCAACGAGCCCCGAGGGTCCCTCTCGGTGGCGGCCTCCGGTTTGCTCCAAATCACCGGGTTCATCTCCACCCGAACGGGAACCCGTTGGCATCATTCGCAAGTATGCATGTGTTTCGAACCGTTGAGTTTATACAATTACAGGCATGAATCAACTGTACAAACGGGAAGAGAGGCCCGTCACAACTACTCTGGGCACCCGTCTTAACGATGAGTCTCTCTATCGGTGAATCTACCGGCCGGGGGGGGGGGGTGTTACACTTCCAACAAGCATGCTTGTTCTATCTCACAGTAGCACCATGATCATCTGCTCGTCGTACATACCCCGGTGCCAAGCTAAGTTTCTTTCTTTCTCATAAGCAAACTTGGCCATGTTTTGAAGTCTGAAAGTTATACATATCAATGGTTAGACATTGCATGCCATCTGCTTGATTCCACGCATCCAGAAAGCAACTTGTTTGTTTGTCAGACACCTATCATTTGTTATTCTATGCACCAGTCTGTTGGGTATTTGCTACGTGCATGAGCTAATTCTTCTGCACCCTTCAACCATGCACGTTAGTGCAATTGGGGAAAGTATAGTTGCATGGGGGATGATTGTGTCAATCGTAGTACAAGCCTAATTGTTAGACCAATTGTTTTGCTAGGTACTCAAAACCTTACCCTTATAATGCTCGGCAACAACTATTGGGGTATTGAGTAAACGTGTTGAGTTACTAGATAGGTACAATCACTAAGGAAACTTCATATTCAACACAAGGCTAAACAACATAAACGTCGTTGGGGATCATTCGAGCATTCCTCCTGCAAATGGATTAAGATCAAGAGTATGAGTTCTCAAGTCTAGCCGAAACTGAAAGATTAGTGATACAGCCATTGGAGTGAAAAAGAGCAAGAGGCTGCTGGTCATTCAAAAAATGTATAGTAGAAAATCTTATGGGTAGGCAAATCATATTGGCATCTTACTTTGCCTCCCGGAGGAAGCATGCACCAACTGCTTAGGAAAATTCTGACTCCCGGATAAGAACTAACGGGAGGAAGCATGCAACAACTGCTTACGAAAATAACGATTCCCGGATAAGAACTAACGGGAGGAAGCATGCAACAACTGCTTACGAAAATAACGATTCCCGGATAATAACTAACGGGAGGCATGCACGAACCAACACGCATGTACATATACCCGAGCAAGAACCAACGGGAAGCATGGGCAAAACAACTAGAGCCATGATAACTGTAAGTCCCTTGTACATCTCCCGTAGAGTGGGAGTTGGGCATGCCAGTATCATTCCCTTCATACGGAGAATAGTGGCCTGATAACCCACGCGGGGATAATACCCCGCGCTCGAGCAGAAACAATTACTGGATGGGGTGCCCGTATGTAAATAACTGGTCTATGGACATTTTGTATATTAAGTCCCCACTCAAGACATGTCTTGAACGGGAACTTGGGGGGACTTGTTGTCGGTATTCGGTAAACTACCTCCTCTGCCCATAGACCAGTCATGGAACTTGTAGTCCGACGTCCAGACTACCTCGCCATGGTGAAAGATCGTCAATGCCACATCGGGAGGTCCTTCGTCCAAGCACGACAAGGAGGCATCGTGATAAGAAATATGTGTAATGTGTCCCACATCGAAAGTGTGTTGTAAGTGGGAACCTTCCTAATCTATAAAGGAAGGGTTCCCCCTAAGTAGAATGGATCTTCTTCCTAAGTAGGATCAAGCTGCTTCTTCTCCCACAAAAAGGCATTGAGGCCTCCCGATAGTGAATTCTAAGTGGACGTAGCCATGCCCTCCGCCGGCATGGTGAACCACTATAAATCTTGTCTCTTGCCCATGATGTTTATTGTTTATTGCCCATGATGTTTACTGTTTATATTCGTGTTCCACCGTGCTTCTGCGGAGCCTGCGGGTTCTAGCAGAAACACATACAGAAAACTCTATGAACGATTGGCAATTCACCATGACCACTTTTGGTGTTTATTTGAGGAAGTACGTAGATAAACACATGTTAATCTAACACCAACGAGACACATTGGTATGATTATGTTCCACAATAAAGTCATGATATCATCGGCATACTGTTGTTGTAACTAGTACGAACTATATAACATGCAATCCATGATCACCATTGTCCATTCAAATTGTATTTCCCGGATAAGTGTCACCGGGAGGAAGCATGCAACAACTGCTTACGAAAATAACGATTCCCGGATAAGAACTAACGGGAGGAAGCATGCAACAACTGCTTACGAAAATAACGGTTCCCGGATAGGAAGAATGCAACAACTGTTTCATGAGATTCTTATACCAACTGTTTCATGAGATTCTTATACCAACTGTTTCATGAGATTCTTATACCCGAGCAAGAACCAACGGGAAGCATGCGCACGAACTAGAAGGCATGCAAACAACCCCGGAAACGTACCACCAGGAAGCATGCGCGAAACAACAAAACGCCATGCACACTGTAAGTCCCTTGTACAGCTCCCGTAGAGTGGGAGTTGGGCATGCCAGTATCATTCCCTTCACACGGAGAATAGTGGCCTGATAACCCACGCGGGGATAATACCCCGCGCTCGAGCAGAAACACACGATATGGGGAGGTTCGCCACCTTTGTCCACCAAAAATAAGACGTGATAACACATCATAGAGTCCAAACTTTGGGGGACAGGGCTCAGTTCGCGCGAGGGGCCTGAGCTCGCCCGCGTGTCAACCTTCATGGGAGAGGCGGACGCCACAACAGTCCGCTTGAAAGTACTTCAAGTTGAGCGAATTACACAGATAAGTCATTCATTTAATTGTCTCTTATGAATGTACAAATCATGCTTCACGTACGAACTATATAACATGATGATAACTATTGTCCATTCAAACTTTGTGAGTCCCGGATAAGTGTCACCGGGAGGAAGCATGCAACAACTGCTTAGGAGAATCTCGATTCCCGGATAAGAACTAACGGGAAGAAATATACCAACCGTTTCACGAGATTCTTATACCCGAGCACCACCGGGAAGCATACATGAACTAAAATGCATGAACCAATTTGCATTTCGATAATTATTATGCCATATCCGAACTTGGCTCGCCCCATAATTGTGTCAATCATTTGTTCATTGTGAAGGTACAACAATCCGCGCCCGGCCGAGTAAGTTTTGCGGCCGGGGACCGGGAGGGGTATTTCTTATCTTCTAGGCGGACTCCTCAGCTCACCCTTGAAGAAATTAAGAAGAGCAAGACCCGTTCAACACACGTCCTGAGTACGGACTTGGGGGGACTGGACCGGGTGCCCGTATGTAAATAACTGGTCTATGGACATTTTGTATATTAAGTCCCCACTCAAGACATGTCTTGAACGGGAACTTGGGGGGACTTGTTGTCGGTATTCGGTAAACTACCTCCTCTGCCCATAGACCAGTCATGGAACTTGTAGACCGACGTCCAGACTATCTCGCCATGGTGAAAGATCGTCAATGCCACATCAGGAGGTCCTCCGTCCAAGCACGACAAGGAGGCATCGTGATAAGAAATATGTGTAATGTGTCCCACATCGAAAGTAGGTTGTAAGTGGGAACCTTCCTAATCTATAAAGGAAGGGTTCCCCCTAAGTAGAATCGATCTTCTTCCGAAGTAGGATCTTGATCTTCTTCTCCCACAAAAAGGCATTGAGGCCTCCCGATAGTGAATTCCAAGTGGATGTAGCCATGCCCTCCGCCGGCATGGTGAACCACTATACGTGCTTGTCTCTTGCCCATGATGTTTACTGTTTATTGCCCATGATGTTTACTGTTTATATTCGTGTTCCACCGTGCTTCTGCGGAGCCTGCGGGTTCTTGCAGAAACAGTCGCCTAAGAGGAAACTTAGGCGACGATTTTTTTTACTTAGGCGACGAAAAAAAAAATCGTCGCCTAAGTTCCCTCTTAGGCGACGAAAAAAAAAATCGTCGCCCGGTTTTTTTTGTTTCGTCGCCCAAGACCCATTTTCTGGTAGTGTGGGTTCCTACCAGACCCACGACCCAAAATGGGTCGAGTTGCTAGAAGGAAACCCATATGTAACGTGCGCGGGACCCAGACGGCAGCAGCTGCACGTGAAGAGTTGCAGCCCGCAGAAGCAACGCGCCAGTCGTCCCGCTTGGTTTGGACGCGCGCTAGGCGACAAGAAAAGGGTTGGAAGAAGAAGACGCGCTAAGCACGCGTTGGAAGAGAGCTGGACCGGTGTGGGTCATCCCACGTGAGCTCGTCTGCGGTCCTCCAACAGTCAAAAAAAGAGCGGCCCAGATTTGATTTCATTAAAAATTAAAGGTCCAGATAAATTCAATTGGAAAAAGAAAAAATGAGGCCGAAAATGTTGTTATATAAAATGATTAAAATTTAGGTACGAGTATGAGTTTTGATATAATGGTTGGAGATGAAATATGAGTTTGAATAGTAATGAGTTTAAATGACTCAAAATATAGATATGTGTATGGGTATAGAAAGGATTGTTGGAGATGTCTTAACAATTTAATTTGTTAAAAAACTACACGTGTTTGGCTGAGCAAATAACTCGTGCATAATGGAAGGAGGCTCGCTCCGCTCATATATAACAAGCAAGCGCATGCCTGGAAATATATATAGGCTGCTTTTCTGACGGCAACAGAAAGTCATGAAGAAAAGTGAGAGCAACGAAATAGAGGATCCCTTATGTTCCGGCTTTGTCGAACAAAGCAGCAACAGAAACACATTTAGAATCCAACACCTCGCTCTCGATCCAGATCATCACGTATTAGCTCTTCGATCTACTTCATCCTTTCCTGTCAATTCATTCTCTGGTCTTTTTCGGCTGAAAGAGATTGCTAGCTGCTGCGTTACCTTCTGTCTCTCTATATATACCTAAATATCATGCATGCATGCTTTTTCATCACAATCAAACCTAGCCAGCCTCGATCGGTCAGCGTCTTTTACATAGTCGGCTGCTTCTTTTTCATTTTCCATAAGTAGCTCTACGTATATGTCGATGACAATGACATGCATATATATTTTCCCCAACAGACTGATCGATTTCTTAAAATTATGCTAACTTGGGTTTTCGAATCAAGGTTTCTTGAAGTTACGTATGATCGGACGACTAAAACCTAATTTGGTTCGTGAAAAACAAGCATCAGGAAAGAAAACAAGGCCTTCACGTAAATGATTAGCATCAAATCAATGGAGTAAATTGGGGCAAAGCGAGAACTTTCTTCTTTCAGTATGTACATGAATGACACTTGCAGATATAGATGGGAAATGTGTTTATGATTGACAAGTGAATGTGATACTCCACGAGACATTGTCGATGATTCTGGTGGCAGAAGTTAAGTAGAAGAAATCAACTGATAGAGAAATACCCACAATCCTGTTAAAAAAGAAGAAGAGAAATACCCACAATTAAACTTGTGGAGGGGGAGACGACATGAATAGGTATATATAGAGCACAGAAGAGCTAAGCATGCCCTTACAAATGAGTCTATATTCAGATACGAAATCATATGATTGAACAACTACACGGTCCTACAAATAGATACCAAAACTGTAGGAGATCAATTTGATTCATTGAATCCCAGCTGTGGTTGATTTCTGCCCAAATTTACCTGCATGTTATGAACATCTCTATGAATTAGTTGTTGAATCATTGCTAGCTATAATCTGAAAACAAGAGGAATGTGCCAGCCTAGTTTTGAACTTTTGATCTTACCCCCCCCCACATGACCCAATTACCCCCACAATGATTTCCATCTTTTGTCCGGCCTTCCATTAATTTTCCTTTCATTTCTTTCCCTCAAGTTTATATTCACTTCTTCACCATGAATCCCCATGTATTTTCCCTTCATTTCTTCCTCCATGAGCCCTAGATATAAAGAATATAGACTAGTTAATGAAGTTAAAGTTATTATATGTAAGTTCTTTTTTATATTAACCTCAACTTGATACCAATCTTTTGTACGATTCATACAAGATTACGAAATTGAGGAGTTAAAGAATTAACATATAGAATTGTAAATTATTTGCCGTATTACGTTCTTAAAGGAAAGGGCGGAGCTACTACTTAAAGGCCAAAACCCCCTAAATTTAGGATGCATATGGTTCTTCTATCAAACTTAGTACTCAAACTTGAGTTAATTATATATAGTACCGTGATAACTCGATCCTCTTCCGTTTTAACATTATATTGGCCCTTCAAGTTCACCATACTCTTAGAACTTGAAGTTTCTAAATGTGTAGGCTCGAACATGAAGCTTTGAGTATATCTAGAATGAAAAAGTTCTATTAGGATCAAAGTACTAACATCTTGAAGTACATTATGGATTCCCAACCTAGCTGTGGTGTTCTATCGCTAATTAAGTAATTAATATGTGGTAAAATTTCCATGAAATGAAGACGTACGTAGTTCTTTGTTCTCTTCGTAGCTAGTTTATTTTTCCATGATTTTAACTTTTTTAGTTCTTAGCTTCCTAGCTTTGTATGGAATACCTTGATTCACTCATTAGTCATGATAATACTGCATCATTAGGGATCGGTTTTGCATCATTAGGTTTAACACGTAGTGAGAAATATTTCCAAACTCCAATTACAGTCCCTAATTGTGCTACTCATAAGATTACGAGGATTGGATTAAAGAGTTTGAAATTAAGGTTAAATTAAACGAAAGTCAAGAAAAGAGGGGTGCCTGCTTATGAGTAATATTCTTACCAATTGTCAAATATGCTTTAGATAGATTGGCTTAATTTGTTCCTCTATATATATAAATCCTAGGGCATCATGAGAAACTAATATATTTTCGAATCACTTTTGATTATTTAGCTAGGTGTTATAAACTTATAATGGATGCAAGGTGAGTCGCTTTGAGTGTAGGATCAAAAAAGAAAAATCTCTCTTATCCAATTGAAAATGGACTTTAATGATCACTAAGTTACATTTAAGTGACAATTTTCCTATCAAGATGTAGCTGCAACTCTGAATTATGAATCACTTTTTGAGAAATGTCTCAATTTATCTTACAATTATACATTCCTAAATTATACATTCAAAATGTTGGCACGAATGGTCATCGATCTAGTTTGTTAGAGCATCTCAAACAGCTCTTGTAAAACTAGAATTTTATCTATTTTAGAGGGAAAACACAATTTTTTAGCTCCAACAACTCATATAAAACATCTTCTATAATACAAAAAGTGGGAAGAGAAAGAAACATATCCTCTGTATTTATAGAATTCTCAAAATTTGTATATTTCATGGAGAAATCTCTAAAATTTATTATTTGCATTTTAAAATTCACTCTCTCTTAAAAAAAATGCCATTATATCTCTATACTAGAGTAGAAAATTGAGAAATTAAAGCATGTGACATGTGATTTTGATTTGAATAAATGTATAGATTCATTAAATTATATATATATATATATTTATAAACCTTTAATTTTGTAGAGTAGAGTAGAAGAGCTATTGGCGTTAAGTCTTTTTTTTTTATAGAGATTTTGTAAATTCATCTTCTATGGTAAAGAAATCATACAAGCTAGAGTTGTTATAGATGTTCTTATTGATCAAGATCATATGCTCAACCACCTTTGATATAAATCTATGTCAAAGATAGATTAAACTATTATCAAACTAAGTAGTTTTATTTTTTATGGTTAGATTTCCATTCATGAGTGATTGAACATATTTCAATTGGTATTGACCAGATGAGCACCACTGTCTAATGAATATGCGAGTTTATAAAATCAAGATTTAGATGATTATAACTTGTTACAATATGAAGTTCATTCCAATTTAAAATCAAGATTGCAATTTGTACCTTAACATCAAAGCTGAAATCAAAATAACAACGATAATCACATATAAAATATTTTGGAGTGGTTTCAAACCCTATTCAAAGAAATGGAAAGAAGATACGAGAAAGTTGCCCAAATAACATTTAATGAGTAATTTATGTAATAACAAATGAAGATAAAATCGTCTTTCCTCGTTGAAAACAAAACACGAATGGATGAAAAATCAGACACAAATGATGGTTAGAGAAATGAATTTTATGAATTGCAAACCTAGTAGTTGGATACTTCATGGAATCATGGCTTCATGCAAAGTGATTTTCAAAATTACCGAAAGCATTCATGCACAATTGAGAACCTAACAAAAATAAAATGAGAGGCTCGGGAAGAGCCAAGCTACCACCTTTGCTTTCTTTTCTTTCTCTCTTTCATTATATGATGTTTGCTTTTTTCCCATCAAGGAAAGGAAGTGGGAGCTGAGAACGAAGTGATCACTGATCAGTCCAAAGAGTGAGGCAGACCAAACTCCAAAGTACACAACAAGATCATATCATCAGAAAATGGATATGAAAAGCACCCAATATTAAATTGAAGAGAAAGAAAGAAAGAAATAAAAAGAGTGGAGGAGGGAAGGAGAAGAAGCTAGAATCTGGTTTTTTTTTTTCTGATCAATGGCACCCATATTGGATAAAAGCAATAACTCACTCACTCTGAAAAAGAAAACAGCCTAAACTGGCAAGCACAAACCCCAGCCATGTTCTCTACTGCCACACCACTTTATCCAAATCCATGCCAGAAGGTAAGAACAAGAAGATAGACAGGAAATCCAGAACCGAATCAAATTTGCATTTATATCACTCTCTATCTATATCTATCTATCTGGCGCCACTTGTACTATCATGAGCCAGTGGTGCATGCTATGTTATGTTGCATCGTCGTCATCATTATCACCATCGTCTTCTTCAGTACACCAGCTTAGACAGACCTAGACAGTGATGAGTGATGAGTGATGACTGATACGAATGCGCTAGCAGGAGTCCCCCATTAATCAATCCCGAACTTCAAAGCAAAACTAAACCCAAAAAACCCCATTAGAGGCCAACCCAACAAATCCAAAACTGAATAAGCAGCCTTGGCTTTTGCTCCAAAGAGCTAAGCTTCAGCCAACCATTAAAGACACTGCAAGCTTCTGCAAACTCAGAACACTCAGACCCAGCTCCATTGAGTTATCTTATCACACTACACATCAAAACTGACCAACCCATCAAACCACTCTCCTCTGCAAGCCACTCACATGCATTCTACACTCGATCACATGCATTCTATTGCATTTCAAATTACTCAATGAAAATTTTCAAATTTCTCCAATCAAAAACCAATGAACATTAGCACTAAACACTAGCATTAACTTTACCACCATTACCGTCTAGATTAATTAACATGAAACATACAAAAAATTGCAAAGGAAGTTTAAACAGTACCCAGATGAAAGTAATAACCAAGCTTAGATTCTAAATTCCCAGTAAGTTTCCCCATGAAATTAACCCAGAAGATGAAAAAGAAAGAAAGAAGGAGATGCCATCATCACTCCAACAACAACTATCTACACTCTTCTTTAGCTTCATGTATGTATGTGAGAGAGCAGCAGTAGCAGGAGTGCAGTGAGTAGTTTTTGGAGTGCCCATATCATTTCCAATAAAGAAAAGAGAGTAAAAGAGACTAAAACTTGTTTCGATGGATCAGTAGGGTGGCGGAGGCGGTGGTTGTCTTGCAGTCGGAGCCCAGATAACATCAGTAGGCAAGTGACAGCTGTACATGGCCATCCCACAAGACTGCGCCGGCGCGTGACCCCCACTCTCTCCGCCAGTCGAGAGCGGCGGCGACTGAGCTTCCCCTCCTCCTGAAACCGAGTTCCTGGGGGCCTCCACGTCCTCCACCGGAAGCCGGTGGTACGAAGGGTTGTTGAACGACGCGGCGATGATGTAAACAGTTCCGGCAGCTATCAAGGCCCCGGCGACGAGTCCTCCCACGATCTGGCCCTGCGGCCCGGCGAGAGAGATGGTGAAGCCGTTGGGAATCGGACCGGTCGCCGTCGTTTGCGGAAGGAACGTGGCGGAGATGGAGAGGATGTCGAAGCGGCCGTGGAAGGTGACAGTAGCGCCGGGAGTGGTCGAGGGCTGACGTAGAGTGACGTTGGCGACGGTTCCGGAGCCGGTGAGTATGACGAGGCCAATGTTCTTGCGGCAGGAGAAACGTGACACGGCGTCGACGATGTCGCTGCCGCCGGGGACTTCGAGAATGTAAGGGCTCATGGCGGGCTCGGAGTCGCGGGTGATGATGACCGGCGGCTTGGGCTTGTTCTTGGAGCCGGGAGGGCGGCCCCGGGGCCTGCGGACGACTTCAATGGTGGCGCCGTCGCCGGAGATGGGGTTGTTGGGGTCGGAAATGAGTGGCTTGGTGGCGGTGCCGCTGCTAGTGTCTTCTTCAGAAGTCTGAGGTTGTTGGCATTCACGACTGACAGGAGTTATCTGAAAAGGGTTGGAGAACTGGTGGTGGAACTGCTGTTGGGGGTGGTGGTGATGGTGTTGTGGATTGTTGTTGTTGTTGTTGTTGTTGTGGGTATGATGGTGAAGCTTGGAGAACATGTTCTGGGTAGCTTCACTCTTGGTGTCACCATATTCACCTTCCATGGTTATAATTTCTATATTTTTCAAGATGGAAGAAGAGAGCTCTGATTGGTGAGAGGAGATAATAAAAAATAAAAAAAGAGGAAGAAGGAGAGGGTATTGTTTATGGGTTTTTTTGAGGAGGGTGATAGGGTTTTGATGAGGAAGGAAGAGAGGGATGGGCTGTGGAGGATTTCTTTAATATAAAGATGAAGATGAAGATGAGGATGCAGAAAAGAGAGAGAGAGAGAGAGGTGGGTGAGCTTGGAAACCAAGTAAAGACTAATGGCGCCGCTGTGAGGGAGGTAAAGTAGGGTCCAGAGAGGAAGCATGAGCAGTCATTGAGGAAAATGAAGGATCGGATAGGGGAAGAAGATGGGGAGGTTTTGTATTGGTGAGCTCAACACACAACAGAGAGAGAGAGAGAGAGAGCCGTGTTCTTGCACCGCCTTAGATGAACACTATTCTTTTCTTCAAAGTTAGAGAGAGACAGAGTTGAAGAGGCCCTTCTTTTCTTTCTTTCCCGACCAAGTGGATTGAAAACGACTCGTTTTGATGGTCTTGTTTTGGGAAAGGGGGGATCATCTCTTTTTTTTCTATTTTTTATTTATATTTATTTTATGCGGCGTATGTTCATTCGTATAGATATATCAAAAAATTGGTAATATATCGCTCTACTTTAATATTACTTGATTTAAAATGATATTATTGAACATAATAAAAAAAATTATTGATATTCTTACGTCGATTTGAATATACTAATATTTCGATACCTGACTATTAAAATGTCACGATATTTATAGTTGTCTTTTTATTTCTCTATGATTGTCAATTTAGGCAATTACTCGTCATTCTCTACGTCAAATGATTTGCTACTCTTTGATTATGTCTTAAGACCTGTTCATACATACATATTCACAATATCAGCTCCTTTTAGTTTATCGTTACAACAAGTTATGAAGCGTCTAAGATCATTTTATGTGATCTTAAAACACTTCAATGAGCAATACTTTATGAGCTGAAGGCGGTCTACATAGATTAAGCACGTACTTAATAAGAAGTAGACGATGAATAATAAGTTTATTAGAATTGAAAACTAAAGTAATATAGTGAGTTTTAAAAGGCCTACTTCTACTTAACCCTTCACTTTTAAGCTATCTCTATGCTTGGTTTAGACTCGTGATGCATCTTACAAGTGTTTACAAGTCACTTACTTTGACTTAAAGAAAGAGATGAAAGACATCTTTGCCAAAAATGGGAGTGAATATGTTAAAGGCATGATTATTAACATGTTTTAAGCCTTGATCAAAGGGGCGGGTTCAAGTTCATTATCATAGATGCTTAGATAGCAAGCACATTTGGGTTTGGTTTTGTCATTTTCACCGAAGTCAGAAATACTGGTGTACTTGTTTTTCCAGTTTTAAACAAATTTATATGTACAAACAAACAAATGAAGTGGACCACAGTGAATATGCTGAGTGATCTTCTAAACCCTGAGGAAATGCTCAATACTCAATATGGTAATCTCTCACCTTAATTTGGTAAATTGTTGTCTTTTTGAAGTGTCTAACCAATAGTTTGCTTAACTAATTGGGCTAGATTATTAATTGACTTGTAAGAAATTGTGTTGCATCACCCTCAAAGTTTAATACCGGATAGAATCTCCTCCGAACAATTGTCCGAAATTTAACCCAAAAAAAAACCTTTATTATCACATTCCATAACATTAACATTTAACATGCATCAAAAATTTAGAAACGTACTATATCTTCTTTATATGAAAATAATAACAACAACAACAACAACAAAATTAATATAATTATTATCAAAAGTAACATAAATTTATTTGTGATTGCAGGTGAGATTTTGTTGATGTGAGCTTCCCGCATTCGGCGACTCTCGAAGGAAACATAATTATTATCAATGTCTAATTTATTTAATTGGTTTATTTCATGAAGTACGTAAGACTTGCTAAATTAACTACTGTTCTCTATACTCTCTTGATTTATATCTCAACCCCTCAAGATTCAAATCATGGATCTGTCCTGGTTCTAGTTAGTGTATATATATTTTCGTTGGATTTATCTAGAGTTGTTTTGAGTCGCCTACTCTAAATCGAGTCATAGATTTGTGATTTAGACACGATCCTCTTTTGAAAATCCTCACTGTCCTAATAAACTACCGTTGATTAACAATGGCAATTGCATGATTAATTTTTATTGTAACACCCCGGACCTAATTTTTACTTATTTACTGGGTATTCTATGAGTTACTGAGAAATTTAACCGCGCTTGGTAATCTATTAAGTTAACTCTAGAGCTTATTTTTGAATTTCACTCAAAATGTCAAGTTCTTGTTTTAAGACCCCGATATAGTAGTACGTGTTGACATAAGTTCACCGGTGTTTTCAGATTATTTTTTTCAGAGATTCGAGGTATTTTCTATGATTTATTGAAGGTTTGGTATTGAAATTAATTTCAAAAATCAGAATAACCTGCTTAATCTTGGTCGTCGGATCTTTAGGGTTTTGATCTCAACCATTGGCGCATGTATTTAAAAGAGGAGAAGGGTTGACTTTAGGGGAACCCAAACTTGGGTGTTGACCCGAGCCCAGACGGCTCTCTCTCCCTCTCCGCCTGTCTCCATAATTTTCGGCGTGGCGTTGCCAATTTCGACCGCCGCATGCCACGAAACCGCCGCCAATCTCTTTCTCTCCTTCTTCTCTTCAAAACCCAGTGATCAAATTCCACAAACAACCCCGGATTCATGGAGATCGAAAATGATGAACACCACTGTGTTAATCGGAATCTGGCAAGCTCCCGGCGGTGACTCGACCTTTGAAGGTAGGTTTTAGTTCTTCTCTTCCCTCTTCCATCTTCTTCTTTCTGGGTAGATAGTCCTTGAATTGGGACTTAATCATAAATTCCCATTCTTCTCTGTTTTTGAGTTCTCGGGTTCCTAGCTCCGGCGACCTGCGTTCGGTGGTTTCTGGCGAGTGCTTCGAGTTTTGGTGAGTCCTTAAAGTCTTGCGGGGAGTCCAGTTAGACCTTGGAGTGACTTGTGGAGCTGCAACCATCGAACTGGATCAAGGCAGAGGCTTGATGCGTTTGGCTAGAGAGGATATGAGGTGATGTGGTATCGATTTCGATAAAGGTTATGGACTAACCACACAATTAAGTGACACAACAAAAGGGCGGCCATAGTATAGTCCATTTTTGAAACCCCAAATACCTTCTTCTTCTTCGATCGATCTTTCTTGTTAAG
Source organism: Fragaria x ananassa (assembly GCA_034370585.1). Classification (NCBI taxonomy): domain Eukaryota; kingdom Viridiplantae; phylum Streptophyta; class Magnoliopsida; order Rosales; family Rosaceae; genus Fragaria; species Fragaria x ananassa. Next base: position 22,959,949 of record CP139757.1, on the reverse strand, counting down.
GGGATAAGGTGGCCGGCCATGGTAGGTACTCGATCTACTCCTGAGTCCTGACTCGTAAAGCTCTAGTTTTGGGGTGTTCTTCAGTTCTTCTAGCAGAAGCAGAACGAGAACTTTGTTACGTATATTGATATCCAGCATGTATTCTTGTATTTATTTTCAGTGTCTGTTTGTCTGCCTGGACGGTGGAGGTGGTGGTTGTTGGTTGGCGGTGGGAGGAGTAGTGTGATTTGGTTCAGACAAAGATCCTGCTTTTTGCTTAGTTACTACAATTCGAAGACTTGAAGTTCAAGTCGGGCCGGCGGTGAGACTAAGTCAGAGACAGGTAGACAGCCACCATGCATGTTAGAGCAGCCCAGGCCATGGATCGCACATGTGTCGACAGCCGACTACGTACTTTATAAGTTCATGATCGAGATGAATTTGCTCACAAGCTTATCATCTATCTATCTTATGCAGAAAGTATGTACGCCATCCTCTGCCAAATCCTAAAGGAATATTGAAAGGCATGCATGGACCTGCTCTGACCTCTCTAGATGAAAAAAACGTGTGCATGCCATTCCTTTTCCAAATTTGATAGATTGGACTCCAAGTTCAAACCCTAGTTCTTCATATATATATATATATATATATATATATATGAAGAACTTCGTTAATTTTCTTAAAATAAATTTACAAATTTGGTCACCATCTTTCATTTTTTTTTTCTTTCTTAAATGAAACAAAGGTAATTTTTTTTAAAGAACAAAAAAACTACACCATAGTATTATGAGAGATCTCTATACTCATTTTAAAAACAAAAAAAACAAACTTATCTCTGTAACAAAACAACGAAAGCTAATATAAATAAATGATAAGAAACCCCAATATCATTCGTTATTACAAAGAGAAATGACTAACTATCTTTCACTTTATACTTAGATATCCAACGAACAATGGATGTCGAATTTTTATTCCACCACCATATATATACAAGACTGTATATACACACACTGATACGTACGCATCGGAGAGACAGATTCTAAATGAATCTAATGGCGATTAGAACTGGGGGAGTAGATGATTGGAATCGACGTCTCGAAGGTGATATGGAATTTCCAGTTGATCGATCGAAGATGGAATTAAGTGCATGCATGTCCACATTTGACATCAAGAAACAGATTTGTCTTGCATGCTGCATATATATATATATATATATATATATATATATATATATATATATATATATATATATATATATATATATATATTTGGACCCCAAAAGCACGACTAGTTCCATCGTCTGCTATGCGTGGATTAGTTCCATCGTCTCCATCTCGATCTATTACGACTGTTTCAGAAGATAGAGTTAAGCAGCATCCATGCAAGTTGCTTGCAGCTTGAATTGTCCTTTTCGTTTAAGTTCAGATCGAGGACCCAAGAAAACAATATTTACTACAACCCTAAATTAATTACGTTGTTAGATTAATTTGAGTCCATTTACCCTGATCTTTTTCTTCCTGAAAAGCCCTAGATTTAATTCCCGATCGACTTTGTTCTTGCCAACTTGAAAGGTTTGCCTAAATCGCTATTAAATATGTTTTGTAATTGAGACTCATGATTTGGGATGACAAGTTTGTCTATTGGAGATTTAGAGACGAATATATGTCAAGTGTTCATAATATATTAGATCTTATGCTACGCGCACATTGTTAATTAAGATGAAATTGTTTCATATCAGTAAGTTTTACATAGTTCATGACTTCACGGTAATAGATGACACTAATTGATGGGAAAAGATTGTACATTTTCGTTTTGATATAATCACAAATACAATGCTTTAACCTAATTATAAAGTAAAAGAGTTCAAATATTTCACGCAAAACCATCATGCATCCAAATACCCTACACAAAACCTGCAGACAAAAGTGTCAATCAAACACTTGCTAATTTCCTAACACCATCTCAAATAATTCATCGGAAGGAAGGAAAAGTACATCATACCAAGATCCCGTCACCTAATAACACATTATTGCTTTGGTGCATGATATATACATGCATATTGATCACGATAAAGACATTGCTCTATTGTAGCAAAACTAATTTGCTCGGTTCAAGTTGGCTGATAAGAATATTTCCAGTTTTCGAAAGCTAAATTAAACGTAAAGGTTGCTCCTCATCCTAGCTATGAGGCTCTTCTACCTACCCTGACTCTGGAAAAAGAAGAGCCCTAAATCCCCCTAATGTAAAAAAGGCTGATATATATGGTTAAAGTGACTATCAGTATCAGTAACAGAATCACTAGCTAGCCTTAAATCCTTTCATAACAAAGAAAAAGCAAAAGTAAATTTTGGTGTTGCATCAAATCCATCACTGTTAAAAAAAGAGAGAAGCTAGGAATTTAACAGCTTCCCTCAAATTCCAACTTCTTTTCAAAAGAGATCACCAAACCCCCTAGGACCTCTAGTTGCTGGAGTTCAAGTTTAGTAATTAAGTAGTTCAAAGCTCCAAGTTTTTAGTGGTCTGGTTGTTTGAGCGAAGAAATTGGTTAAATTCGTGATAGATCATAGAGTCGATTCATTCTAGCTTAATGATAGTGATCATATCCTAATTTTCTAACAACCCTATTGGCCTGTTTCAAAGAATAGGTTTAGGGTTTCATGATAATCTGTCATGATTATCTTTCGTTACCCACCAAGTACGTAGAATGACAATGGAAGATAACTTAATGGAAAGTATCAAAATAATTTCATTAAGGGTAACTAATCAAATTTTATACATATGTGCATATTTGTTTGTTAGGATTAAATATGACTGTGTTAGATAAGAAGTCAAGTTTAGTTAGTCTTATGTTTAGTGTCACTAGGTATAAAAATGAGCTTATATAACACCTTGTTTTTATTCTGGCCTCCTTAGATGTCATTATTATAGATACTCAAATTAATTATCCTTAGATAACATCATCTTTTTTATTATAAACCAAGCAAACTACTCTCTAATCCTGTGTAATACCAAACATAAGTTAATTAAGACATCTCATATGACTACATGACATTAGAAAATAATAAGGTGCAATGTAATCATAAGTACCAAACGTGCACTTAAGTTTATTTAATTTCATATTCAAAATTACCAAATATGACGTTGTCGTTATTTAAGCGAATCAGTTCTAAATGTATAAAAGATGAAAGTGTTATCGCTCATGGAACAACTTGGTGACTACAACACCGCATATGGACAGAACATTACAAATATAATTCAGATCTTTTGTGCAGTGTCAAGGACCCCAACTTTGAATCAAGCCTAATATGAATCGTTGCTGGGTTGCTCATGGTATTTGAAGTTACCTGCAAGTTGATATTCTCTCCAAAATGGCATCGCCACTTGCAAGCTCACAAGTTCTGCATATATGACTGATTTAGTTATTACCTGTTTTAACTTTCAAGCCTGGATTTCTTCACCTTGAAGCAGTAAAAAAGCTGGGAATTTTGAGGTGGCATCGGTCAGAAAAGTAGAACACACACTAATTTTGACTGACACGCTTGGAGTTTCTTCTTCCTACCTTTCAAAACCTAATGCAAGTTTTACCCGAAAAGAAAAAGGTGCATCTCGCATGTTTATCTTTTATCCCACTTCTTGCTTTTGATTGATCTGGCCATCAATTCTCTTTGACTTATGGCCAGATTCCGTAAAAGGATGACGACTTGAGGCGGATTTTGGTTCTTTGTGACCAATAAGCTATTCTTAGGCAGATTTAGTTAGGCTAACTAAAGGCAAATACAACAGGTTACAATCCTCCAGGAGTGGTTTTTCAAACCAGCGATACTAGATGCTGTAAAGCATCGTTGTTAGCTTAACTGTTTATCCACCAATACCACAAATGTCAAAAAGAAAAAGAAAAAAGGAACTATCTTTGTTCTTTTCATATGTTGGACATCAGAGCAACCACTTTCCAAATGTAGCAGACATCATTCAAGTCAATAAAACCATCAAGTCAATAAAACCATACATTTTTTTATGAAGCTTTCTTCAGATGACATTCAACTCGGTAAAAAAAAAAAAAAACTATCCGCGGCAATTTGAGTGCATTGTATAGCATCAAATACACAACCATAAAGAACGATTCAATAATACAATAGTACGACTAACAAAATGCAACGCATAATCTAATGTAGTCAAGTAATTATATCACTGAAGCAGAACAGAGAAATATCTAAACCCACCAAAAGAGAACAGAGTGCAAAGGTTTCATTAGACATCTCACAACTAGATCCAGTGTTTTCAAAGATTCCGTTCTTCAATCACGAAATGGCACAAAAAATGTAGCTTTATTGCATCATATACGAGCAACATATGAATTGGAAAGAGTAACATATCTTACCCACCGATATGGATTATAAGTTCCAGACTTCTTAGCTATCTGCAAGTACTTTACCTGCATCACACAAACATTTATCTCAGCACATTCATAGGGAGATGGAGAGAAACAACACAGTGGAGCTTCCAATCTTCAGAAAACAACATAAACAGGTCTGAACCCTCCTTGCCTATTAAAAACAAAGCAAGAACTTACAAAATGCCCATTCGACATGCGTTGCCTATGTCCATGACCACCACAGATAAAAAGATTATTTAGTTTTTCTTTATTCCTTTGCAATCAGGAATTGTGGTAGTGTTGCTGAAGGGGCCATTCATTACACAAATATCTTATTGATGAAGTACGTAGTCCTACCCACCCACCAAATGGCCAAGCTCTCCTCCTCCTTGTGCAAGGGCCCTTGGGGCCTTTGACTTGCGATTGAATGAGTTGGTTTGCTAATTGGCAGCCTTTCTGCTTTCGGACCAGTCTAGGGAATTCTTCTAAAACATCCGGGTTGCAAAATCTCATGAGCAAACAAACCCCTCTTCAGAACAAATTTTGGAGAACTCACATGTTAGACTATTTCAGCAGCCATAGTTTAGATGGAGTAAAGATGTGGATTGGCAACTTGGTATTATGGTATAAGATCTCAACTACTATACTAACCACTTTTATTCAAGTCCAAACTAAGGACTTTTAGAGGAGTGTTATTCTACTGAAACTAGGTGTAAATGGTTTAATCTTATTTCAAATTCATGGCTAGCATCCAGACTAAACTCACATCTGCCACCCAACAGGACATACATGGCAACAGAAAAACATGTAAGGATTCAACAGGATCCACCCTAACCTAAAGTTTAAAATGCAAAAAAAAATTGAATTGATTGTATAAACATTCCAAATGTTTTGAACAGTCAAGTATCAAGATTATGACTTTATGAGAGTGGCTTACCTGAAGTTTTGAAGAGTTATACATAGGTATTGTGAACGTCATGCTAACTGGACCAGCTTCTTTTGTGATATTTCCTATATTGAGTAACAATTCTACCATGAGCGTTCACAGGTAATGAAAGCCATTAATGATAATACTGAACTCATTGTAAATTGTACCATGAAATTCCTGTGAAAATGTCAGCCTGGCACGTAGCGTATGTTCGGAACCACCAACAATCTGTTGTGCATTGCACTTATCAGTATAGTAGATGCATCAAATGGAATCAAGTGACAGCTTAATATCTACTTGATTACTCTATTATACAAATACAAGAGATGATTAATGAAATATTATTGCCTTCTTTAAACCCCATTCAAGCCTCTTATTTGCTTCCTTGAAATCTGTTGATTGTCCAACTGCTCCTGGTTCCAACTCAAAACTGGCTCTGAAATAACAAAATCATAGAAAAAGTGAAGATGTATTGACAGTATAAAACAGTAGCAAGGCCGGCAGTTTGACTTGTCATGCTTATAAACTATGAACAGAAAAGGGTCTCCTTATTCATCTCTACAGTCTATACCTTATTCATACCCGGACAGGAAACGGTTTATTTACTTTCAAAAGTATTGGCTATTACTCAGACAGGCCACCATAATCTACATCTGTTATTAGGATTTAAGATAGAACAGAACAGTTCACCACCTACTAATTTTTAATCAGCTGATCTAAATAAGTAACCTCTTCCATGTACTAATTTTCACACTAAAAGACTCCCTCGCCATAGGCTTGTGAAATGGAACTAATGATGACTATATAACCTCCCTCTATGTTTTTTTTTTTCAATCATCCCTATAATCTGTCATCATGTGTCAAATTTGGGGAGATGTGTTGTATTTTCCTTTTTTAATTTACAACGAGAAAAGGTTTCAATCATATCAAGACTGGAGTATTGTTGCACATAATTTAAAACCCGATGTCAGCATTAGAATATCCACAGGAAATCTATAAGAGAAATCGTGTTATTATTCCTAGGAAACTTTTCTTTTTATGATAGCATAGTTACAGGGAGCGTATTGAGAAACATCTAATACTCTGTCGCCATAAATGGAAGTAACAGATTACCTCGTAGTATATTTAGGTAGCGGCATTTGTACAGAAATAGTGTTTGCGGTAATGTTGGATGGGAACTCAGCATATAGCTTCAGAATCACTTCAGCCTACATTACACATTATAAATTGTAATTTCCAAGCAGAATTAAATGATATTTAACGAAATTGAAGAACAGCAATGTCGAAAAGGAATACATATACCAGAAAGGCCCTCACCTAGTACACCCACATACTAATTTCTTGATTTCAGTCTAGTTCTTGAATGAATATATAATATAAGTTTAAGTACACTTTTTAAATTAAAAAACCCTATTCACCTTAAGTGATCCTGCTTCTTCAACCAGAGCATTTATACGAAAAGGAGGCTTAAACTCCTGAGTCATACGGTAGTTCATGACAGGAAATTCGCCATCCGGGGGTACCTGACATCAGTATCATGGAGCAAATATTTAATTTCTTAATGTAAAAAATAATCATCCACAATCCAAACAAGAGTAACTCATTGCACTTACTAGAGTAAGAGTTTTGTCTACATCAAAATTATCAAGACGCACAGATTCATGAAAATTGCAGTCATCAAGTATTACTGCCCCCGAGCCAAATGAACTCCTATAGTCTGTAATGGAAACCATAAGTTGAGAAAGTCAAAACATGAGAAAAGAATTTGACAAGAATCAAATTTCATTAGTAGATAAAGAACCAAGAGCCACTTATATCATATCTTCACACACTATCACAATGCCACCAAACTTTATGGCACCATTTGTATCAGTCTGTCAAAACATTTGTACCATTTGTATGTAGGTCATTGTCAAAACATTGTTGTAAACATGGACACCATAATATCAGTCTGTCACATGTTAGAGAAGTACCATACGCCGATGTTCCACCTCTTCCAATGCCAAGGTCCTCATTAAGAGCTAATCTGATTTCTGGATTACCAGTGAGATAGCTCTTCATTTGAATGGTACCATCAATCTCAGAAGTCAATATATATCCCTGTACAATGACAACAGATTATTAAAATATACCTTTAGTGAAAAATTAAGGGCACTATAGTACTCCATTCTATATTTTCAATAATAATTTAAGTTTGGTTAAAAAGTTAAAGAGCGAAGTGTAAAGTTTATTCATTAGAGTATAGTTCATGTACTATAGGATTTTTAGAAGAAAGATTGATGCAGTGGCACTTGGATAGAAGATCGAGGCAAAGGCTTCAGGGCATAGACCTAAAGCAGGACCTTTAGGTAGAAATTAGTGCCCCAAAATGCTTTAGTGGGGTATTAGTGTTTAATACATGTTTGTCTGTATTATAAATCTCAATTTGTAACTATTTAACACCTAGTACTACTAAGGAAAAGTATAAAATAATGGATTGCTAATTTCTTTTTCTTGGCTAGTGACTGAATTCTTAAATTAAATGACAACTATTTAACTTAATGCAGGATTTCCATGTCTAATCCTTCTTCCTGTTCTTTCTTTTATCTCTCCCTCTCTTCACCTTCGAATGCTTGTCTTCTAATACACCAATCATATTAAGGTCTGAATTAATGCTCTGCATTGAATAACTCTATACTAAAGCACTAGTACATTCTTCACAAACTTGCAGTAGGGTAAGATCAACACTTTTAAATTAACACACATTAAGATAGCCATCAAATCTTCCCTATTATACACCTCTCAGAAAAAAAGTAGTAATAAAATAAAAAAAGAATCCATCAAACGGTTATACATAAAAAATGAATTGAAGACAACTATACTCACGCTAGAGCTGAAAGTAACACTGATCTTCTCAATTATGTCCACAAAAATTTCCTCCCTCTTCCTACCCCCAGGCTCATTAGCAACAACAGATTTTGTGACTGCTGTTCCAGGCATTCTCTTTGTCCCTTGCTGCATGCAAAAATATTGAGAATCAACCACCAAAGTGCTATCACTCCAGAAGAAATTATCATCTCAACCTGTTCACCACGTATTTGATAACGCAACTAACCAATAGAAATATCATACCATAAACAGGCCTGGAGATCCAAGAGATGATAAACGCGCAGCATCAATAACAATTGGCTCATTGAATATATAAGACTTCAACAGTTCAGTTGATGTTGTTTGCACAAAGCCAAAATCCTGACAGGAAAAGACCAGTCAACTCACATGAAGTTGTACATTTCCGAACTCCATATATCTTTTAATAATATCAGAAAGTACTTATAACTTGATTGCAGTTGTCAGGTGTATCAACCAATTTTGAAAACATAGTTTATAACACTACTCAAAATAAAGACTATATAATCCCCTCTGAAAGAACCAAATATGTTGAAGAATGAACAGTACAAAAGGAACTCACTATGACTTCATCAAGCAACTCATAGACAAGCACAAAATTCTTCCTGATAGAATCCTCATTGAGAACTCCAACGTAGTCTTTGATGACACGGGCAATTCTTTGTAGAAGTTCCAAGACAATTGATGGAGATACATTAGCTCTTGTAGTTGCAACAAACAAGAGCCCAACAACCTTCACATGAAAGTAGTTGACACCATCCACATTCTGTCCATGGAGAAAAACAAAATTACAAAGAAAAAAAAAGTCAGCACAGCAAACGAGATCGGCATACAACAATCACATGACATAAATCATACACATAGCACACATTTACTGAAACCTAACAAACGAGATAATGTAACACCACAGACACAAAAGAGATCCGTCTTTCTCATAAACATATCATCATGTCCAATAAACCACTCTCTAAGTACAAATTTCTCAAGGCTTTTTACTCGGAAAAAAAAAACATGAAAATGCAAAAAGTAACAATAAACCAGATCGACGTACAACAATCACATTACATTAATCATATGCATAGCACACATTTACTAAAACCTAACAAAAGAGATAATCTAATACCGCAGAAGCACATGATCTATCTGTCTAATAAGTATATCATCATTTCTAAAGTTTTTTTACTCGAAAAAACGAGGAGACAGTGCGAAAAGTAACATTCCTCAGTAAGATAATACCTACAAAGACAGGTGGTGCTTCCTCTTGCCCGTCTTCTTTCCAGAACTTGACTTTCCTGAAGAATATCTCAGCACTTCCTTTCGGAACTTCACCGCGATCTGCAGTTTACCACAAAACTCATGCGTCAACAAAGGAACAGCAAGAATGCGCATTCAATCCGATCAAAGTTCACACAAAGCATCGAATTCTTAGAAACTAAAGCACAAGATCTCGTTTTCTAGTTGTATAAAATCGAAATCTGCTAAGCGCGTGCAATCTAAATCGGTTTGAAGCTGAATAGAACAGTGATTTAGAGCTGAACTGGTATAGAGAAACGAAAAATGATCTGAAACAAGAGTGAACCGCCGTGAAGTGAGAGTCGGCGATCGATTTCAGATCGGGAAGCTAAAGAAATCAAAGTAGCAGAAGAAGAATTGGAAATTGAAAAAGGAGGAGTAGAGAGAGAGAGACTGACAGTCGCGGAAGACGATATTATCGCCACGCTGGGAGAGCAAGAAGAACTGCGAGATCATGGCGCTCGCTCTCTCTCTCTCTCTCTCTCTCTTCTTTTCTCTTCTCTTCTCCTCCCAAATGTGGTCGTCGTTTCTTCCCTCTCACCCTCAAATTTTTTCTCTCTTACTATAAATTCGGGTTTTTTTGGTATAATATTTTGGTAGAATATATTTAAATGTCCATTATATCCTTTATTGTTTGTTTTTCTTGATTAGATCCTTCATTGTTTGGCTCAACGTTACTCTCATCCAACTGGTCCTGGACTTAGGAGTGGGAGCTGTTGACGGGTGAGTTACCGGACGTTTTCGGCTGAGGGAGTCACCCGCTGGTGTGATGGTGGATTGGCGGTGAAGGTGAAGACCGACGGAAACTAGTTTTTTTATTACGAAGATGGTAGTTATGTAATTTGAGTCGGATCGTTGTGAACGGTTGCACCGTGTTAATGGTAATGGACTGATGGTATTGAGTTGCTTATTTTGAGCCCCGACTCTGGTTATCTAATTGTAGACTTTATATAATTTTCTCATTTGTGGCTCATGATAAGTTGTGGCATTAAATTGAAACCGAGTTTGATGGAAACTGATTCATTTTTATTATAAAAATGAAATTTGGAAATGAAGGACAATTTTGTAATTACATGCGTGATATTTTTTTTTAATTAAATTTAGTTTATCCTGCTGTGGTTTAAAGGTGAATTCATATTAGTCCTTAAACTTTCAATTTCATCACATTGCCCAAGAGCTCTTGTTTTTCTAGTAATTTAGTTTTTCAACCCCCAAAACGTCATCGCACGTTATCAAATTTCAACATCCCAATTGGACGGAGCATGAGTAACAAGAGACGACATACAGAAAAATAAGAGCTCGGGAGGTAATCTAATGAAATTAAAAGTTCAGGGACTAACATAAATTCACCTCTAAACCAAAGTAGGATAAACTGAATTTAATTTTTTTTTTTTATGGTTAAAAGTTAACAAAAAAATCGGAGATCTCTAAACCACAGCACAAGGCTTAAATAAAAGAAGTGTGCTTGCTAGTGTTATTGTCCATCTCAAATCCTGGTTTATCTGGTTGTAATATATTTCTTTGTCCTACTTTTATTTGGCACTTTCACACAAATTGAAATCGGTCATTATATATTACAGGACTAAGAATTGTCTGTATTTTGTGACTTTTAACACCATTTACATCATACATTGATGATTTACAGAGAGACGTTTTGAATAGAAGAAGCAAGAAATGGATCACAGCCAAAGTTCTCGATCTTTCACCAAGTAGTGTTTGCCCCCTAGGGTATTGTTGCAACCATTTACATCAAGTGTCCATTTATCAAATGCACAATTCAAGAAATCATAGTATCCTCCATGAACTGAGAGCAGCTTCTTCCTTAGTTTTTCTGCTATCCATGGATATGCAAGCAAATTCAATAACGAACGATTGATTGATTCCTGCAATAAAAATAAAGCATGTTACCTAAAGCTTTGGAATCATATAGCTTTATTAAAACAATCTAGAACTTATACAAGAATCAATATAATTTAAGCATTGGAGGTGCAAGCTAACATAATGTCACCACAGATAGAGGGATCGACAGACAAATCAGCTAAGGAACAAATTTGAGCGAGATTGCTATTGAAGACCAAACAGTTTAGGTATCAACACAGATGAGCCTAATAAGTTGACAATAGTACCTTCTCACAGTATCTGCATTGCTGATCAAAGCTAAGGTGCGGCGCAGCAGCTTTTGTTCTTAATTTGGCGACTTTAGCATTCATAACCCATCTATGCGTAAAGCTACTGAAAGAAAATGAAGAATTTTGAGACTATTGATCACCTGAGCTGATATGTAGACATAAAAAGAAAAGGAATATTTATCAAACCTTGAATCACCATCATCTTGCATTGTCATGAGGGTCTCAATTCCTGCACAACTACTGTGGCCAATGACAAATATGTTCTCAACCTAATGTCAGCCACCAAAATTTTCGTTTCCAAAGAAAATAAAAGGTCAGATCAGCTAGAGAAGATACTGAAGTGAAATGCGAGTCGCCTGGACTTTATTAACTAGAAAATGTTCTACCAACACAAAACTTCAAGTTCTACAAGACCTTAACTCCCTAGCCCGACTTTGCAGATTGACCAAACAACTTCTGTGTGTTGATTTGGATAATAAACCAATGTATCTTTGATGAATCACTGATCCAACCTTTGTAAGACATATAAATGGATGGGAGGGAGAGAGAGATATAAGAATAAGATGACCTACTTCAAGAGTATTTACTGCAAATTCGAGGGCTGCATTAGTCTCTGATGCTCCATTCTACAAAAGACAGATGTTGATCTTAAGGATTTGCTGGTGCATATATTTAGATATTATATATAGTATACACAGAAGACTCAATACCTCAAAAGGGGGAACAAGGTTTGCTACATTTCTAATCATAAAGGCCTCTCCAGGTTGAAAGCCTAGTATGTTAGAGGGGCATACTCTAGAGTCTGCACAAGCAATCACCATAAACTGTTTTGAACTTGTAAGTGTCATATATACTACGTAATTGTTTCATTTACAAGAGGAAGAAGCAGAACAGGAAAGCAGGCACTAGAATAATATATGTAACAGAAGCAGAATAATATCCAAGTACACAGAACAAAATAATTACCTTAGGATCTTGAACTTGAGCTAGATTTTGGAAATGCTCCGACTCTCTCCTGTAGAACAGTATAAGTTACCCCAAGGATCTATATGTAATGAAGTTCTGTTGAACTCTTTAATTTCTACTTACAAAAATTTCTGCTTCTTGAAACTGAGAAACCTATCCTTCATTTCACCAAAGTTGAGTCCATTCTTAGCTTTTGACACATCACTCAAAGCCTCCGGTCTTACAACTGGATGTCTTCTACATAAGAAAAGCAGGAGATCACAAAGTTACTTTGGATAAAAGAGCAGTTGTCACAATTCAAACATGATTTATAATATGAATCGGAAATGGATTTGCAACAGTTGTACATAAGAACTCTTTGTGCATATAATTTTTTTTCTTCTCATTTTTCTATTTCAGATCCAAGTATACATGGATCGCAACGGACTAATCAAGCAATATCACCTCTATGAAATTAGCAACACCCAAGAATTTAAAACACCAAGTCCAAATGGGCGAAATTGTATATGAAATCCACCTTGGGACAATTAAACTAACCTTGGTAAGATTAAAGTAGGTAAAGCAAGAAACTTCAAGATGGAACTAGGGAAATATTTCCTATGAAGTTATAAACTGACAAACTAATTGACACTGTAAGGGCAAAAAAGTTTGATTCAGGATCACAACCATAGCAAGTTCACAGTCCCAATAACGAAACCAATTTGCAAATACAGGTAATTCAAAAATATACATGAAGTGATGAAACTTACTTGATTTCATGCAGTAATCCTAGATGGGTTTCTTCAGCTTGTGCCAAATTTCTCTATGATTCATATGGGTATAGAAAAATCTAAGTATCAGCACAAAGAAACCATCATTATCATGAAAAAAAAGGATGATCACGAGCTTGAAAGAAGTACCTGGTTTGAACCGGAGGAGTGTTTATGAATACCCAGATGGGTATTTCTTAAACCAGGTCTTAGAGTACTTACGGCTGCCATCCAAGAAGCTTTTTGGCCTGAAATGAAGAAAACAAATTAACTTGAAACAAACAGAGAATCCTTCACATTCGGTTCGGAACAGAACTTACGGATTGGCCAGACCATTTCTCTTCCCGCCTTCACATTTGGTGGTCAGTATGTTTTAGCACCATTAATATATACTTCAAGCTACCATTTTCTTTTTCATTTCTGTTTTATTTTTTTTTAGGAAGAAAAAGATTGTATTGGATTGAATGAAACGTGAGTAGAATAAAGAAAAGGGCATTGATCTTATCCAATGCCTGAACGCCAAGCATAACATTATCAGCAGCAGTAGTCATCCAGAACTCCAGATCACTTGGAGCATACAAGAGATGGGCCCTTACTGGGCCTGAAAATACATCATCTTTCCCTTTGCTTACTTGCTTTTCAATAGAAGAGATACAGTTCAGCACCACATTCTCAAAACAAAAAACAAACAAAAAAGACAGTTCAGCACCAAAGTTCTGGGTCAATGACAACAGGGGTCCATTTGCCAATCAAAGAGTAAGATTTGATACCAAATTGCACAAGAAGCCCATAATTATAGGTCTAGTGCAAAGTGCAAAGTGCAAAGTGCAAACCTCAAAGAGCCAAACAAATTGGCCTAGAATAAGTAGAATTACCTTGACAACTCTTCAACTCAAAGTGAATGTTGTGAGTGTATATGAAGCTGTAAATTTGTAACAATTTTAAGATCAGAAGCGCAGTACGTACCAACTGTTATTGATCAACTAAGGAATCATATCACGCAAGACAAATGGAGGGCAAATGGTGGAGGCCATATTAGCCTTTGACACATATATTGTATCCTCTACTTTTCACATACGTTAACAAATATTACACCATTACTCCAATAAAGCAGTATCCACTCCTATCTAATTCCATGCTAAACCCTAAACCCTCAAATACATCCAAACATTCTGATTCTTTACCCCACAAAAGTTCTTATCTTGTTTTGACCAAAGACTCAAAACTTTCTTTGGTTCAAACTTGAAATCCTTCTACACACCAACGTATGATCACATATGCTTTCCTTTCAACTTTTCAAGCACGAATCATCAACCTCATAATTAAACAGACCCATAAAACCGAGCCCGCTTCCCTAACAAACCGACCCGACCCGACGCCCGATTTTCCACCACCGCCTTCAAAGCCACCTTCAAATCCTTCACCTCCTCCTCTCCACCTCCACCACCAGTCCACTTCATCACCACCACACTCTTCGTCCTCCCTCCCACCGTCACCATCTCCGCTTTCACCGCCCTGACCTGAACCGACTGCATGGCCTTCACCAAGTCCCGGTTCAGACCCGGCCTGTCCTCGCAGCAAAGCGTCGCCTTCATAAAACCTTCACCGTCACAACTCACTCTCACCTCGTCCACCTCTCCCGGAAAAAGCGACGTATCTCCCTCCTGCCGCGCCAGCTCATCAACCCGCCGCTTCAGGTCCTTCACGTGTTGCACCACCTCCGCCAGCAGCGACGCCTTGTCCGTCTGCCCATGCAAAGTCACAAAATTTAGGGTTGAGTTGGTGAATATATATAGATGACCGGCCAACAACTACTATATGTTAATATATATGTGTGTATCTGTATGTGTGTGTGTGTGTGTATATATATATACTTACTCTGATGGTGCTCGGAAGGAGAGTACGGAGGGTGGAGAGGTGGGTGTTGATGCGCTGGCGGCGCCTCCTCTCAGCTTCCTTGTGGCTCAGCGACGCAGCTGAGCTCGTGACGGAATCTACAGCGTCCACCGTCATGTTCACCACCGATGGCGACCATGAGGAGAAATTGTTGTAACCCTTTTGATTTTTTGCCTCCAACACCTCATTGAAAGAAAGCATTGTTTTCTCTCTCTCTCTCTCTCTCTCTCTCTCTCTCTCTCTCTCTCTTTTCGGAACTGAAACGACAGAACTGAGAGTATAATAACCAAGGAGAAGTGAACTGTGTCGACCAGAACTGAGAGCTGGGAAGCGTTTTGAAGAAGAAGAAGAGGGAGTTGGAGTTGAAAAGGGAGGCAGAGTCTCACAGTGGCGTTATGTATGTAGATCGTACGTACTACAGAGACACTGAGCCCTTTTGTTTAGTTACCGGTGGTGCTGACACGCAGTGGTGATAAGGTAAAAGAAGGTGAAACGGGAACCGAGGCGGGAGTGAGTTTGATGAAAGGGTGAAATTTCTGGAGCTAGAGGAGACCGAGGGAATATTGTTGAAGGAATCGGTGCAGGAATTCTTGGTCAAAAAGTCATTTTTGTAGTGATCTTCGACTCACATGCAGGCAGTTAATTTGTTTTTTACTTGCAGTCGATCGAGATATTGTTACTGTGGTAAAGGTTAAAGATTTGGGGTGGTGAAAGATTGAAAGGTGGAAGCAGATGGGTGGTTAATGACGACGGCTAGTTACTCCGACGGTAGCGAGAACAGCTTTTGCGGGGAATCAAGGGTGGTGATGATTAGGCCGACAACCTCTTTTATCATCTTGTTCTATCTTTTTTTGGCCTTTTGCTTTCTCTTTGATCATTTTTGACCTTTCCCTCTTTTGTCTACTGGATCTGCTTCTGCAGCACCATGGTGTTTAACCCCAAAAGGTATACAGTAACTAGTAACTAAATAGTGAGTGACCGAGTGATTTTATGTGTGTATTGATGTTGAACCGGACTTCGGTGACAAGCCATTGTCACCTTAAAGTGATCACAGATAATGAACATGGAACACGTGTCTATTTTAAAAGGTTTAACTGTAATTTAAGAATACAATAAGGGGTTTTGGGTATTTGTTTATAATTATTATTAACACTTGTCCATTTTTTATTGGTGTTTGTCACCCATAAATGACCATAACCGGACACCTAAGTTATTTTTTACTCATTTCAAATGTTGCATGCTTAGTCCTTTTCACTAATAAGGTTATCATCTTTTTGGTCTTGGTCACTAATACAAAGTTAAAAATGTTTCATATTTACTTATATTTTATTTTGAGCTGTGCATTAAACAATCTAAAACAGGACATTGAGACTTGATTGATCTAATTATACATCTTTTAAAACGGTCCATAATGTTTTTACGCGCACATAAGTTAACAAGTCAAGTACTGTACATAATCCAAATAGGTTAATAACGTTCAAGAGTTAAAAAGGATGGGATACCCTACATTCAAAATAAAATCTTGCTCAGAAGGATGGAATACATTCAAATCTTCTATATGGAAAAGATAAAAGGTAAAACACTGTTTGGCTCCCTAATTTTGCTCTGTCATGTCTGTCCTCTTCTATCCTATGGCGCTATCAATGTCTCGCAATCTTACCTAGTTTTAACTTCATCTTCTTTTGGCCAATTCCTTGTTTTAACTTTTACCCCACCCTATACTACTGCTAAAACGTGTCCACACTCCACAGTGACCTCAAAATTCTCACATAACACATCTCTCGAGAGTTAAACAATGTGGTTAGTGAGCCGTGACCTGTTTAGTTAAAGTGCTTAACTAACAATTTTGAGGTCATAAATTCAAACATCACTAGACATATGTAGGATGTGTGAGTTATTAATAAAAAAATTTAAAAAAAATGTTAAACAATGTCATAATTTACTCCTTAAACCTTGTTCCTTCTTGCAAGTTTGCAATTCAGAACCCTCCAGGATTTTTGTGGGATGCATACGCGGTTTTGATATACTAGTTAAGGCCTCTAGGTCGCAATCACAGGTCCCGGAAGTTGAAATGAACCTTCGAGACCTATAATTGACCGAAATATGTTGGGAGGGTCAGACAAACAGGGCAATGCCGGAAGACGTTGAGGAGGCATCAAAGATTAATCAACATCTCATACGAGCAGTGTTGCAGAACTGGACAGAGAAGAGGTACGTAGCTGATTCAGTTCAGAGATTATTAGTAATTTGTACTCTACTCTAATACTGTTTGTAGTTGCTGGCCCGAGTTCAATAATAACACTATTATTGTTGCTTGGCCTACAGATATACGCATCCCCTGCATCATGAAGGTGACATTTCCATACTGCAATTGGCATGTTGCTACATACCTGTAGCCTCATCAAGAATGGTCCATTATCAGAAGCATAGTATGGCTATGGAGACCCCTCTGTAGTACCATTGGTGATTCAACCAACCATTTTAGACCATGCCAATGTGCTTCTGGTTTCTGCTTCTGCTTGGAGAAGTTGGACCACACCTTAAAATACTGGCTTTTGTTTTAACCCATTGCAAATTTGTAAACTATTGCCAGGTACAACGGCTCACTGCTCAGTGCCTCAGTCCTCATAACAAGCCAAAGCCTAAGAGCATGTTTGGACAATGAAGCAAACAATTATATATATATATATATATATATATAACACCAAGATGTTAGCAGCTAGAGAAACATCCTGAAGTTGAACCCCCCATGACATGAATAAATGAAAAATAACATCTTCCCCTAAAACCCATCAACATTTTGATTACAACCGACAAATTTAATTTACTCGGCAACATTTCATGGATTAGTGGCTTGCTGATCTTGAATGGAGCTCGACTAAAACATGCATCTGAGCAAAGGATGAAAATCGGCCTCAGTAATAACTTAGTCTGCCGATAACAAGCTGAGGTTTAACAGTTATAAGCCCATTTGATAACCATGGTACCTTGGAAGACATGCACTCTCAAGGTGTCATTACAATAGAAATGGCCAGCAAAAGGAGTGTCTTTTCTTTCATTTCATTTGTATTGACAGACCTAACCGTTCTAGCATTCGTAGCTCAAGTTTTAAGATCCTTACTGTAGTCGGTAGTCAGTAAACTATCTTTCCCGCCCATACACCAGTTATGAAACTTGTAAACCAACATACCGCCTACCTCGCCATGGTAAAAGATCATCGGTACCACATCGGGAAGGTGCTCCTCCAAGCTCCATAAGAAGGCACCATGATAGTAGTTATGTGCATTTTGTCTCATATCAGAAATGTAATGTAAGAGAAAACATTCATTATCTATAAAAGAAAGGTTTCCCCTCTAGATATAGGGATGAGTAATACTCCACCCCAGGGAGATAGATGAGATCCGAAACACTCCACCCCGCGGATATAAACCCCACCGCGCAGGATGGGTAGCCCACCCTCCCCCATTTGTAATACTCCACCTCGCGGGATGGATACTCCCTCATCCCTCCCTTACTCCAGATCGCGCGGGATTGTTCCTCTTTTACCCCGCGCGGGATAGAAACTCTTGTAACACCGAATGCCTATTGGCCATGATAGTGGAATCTTAAGTGAACGTAGCTGTGTCCTCCGATGGCATGGTGAACCACTATAAATATTGTGTCTTTGTTCATATTCATGTTTCACCGTGCTTCTACAGAGCCTACGGGTTCTTGCAGAAACAATTGGCGCCATCTGTGAAAAATATTACAAAAAGTCTTGTTGCTCTACCATCGGGTTAATGTAGGGAGGTCAGCCTAAAGTAAATAGTATGCAGGCCCAAGTCATAAGGTGGCAACTTTACAGAAATCTATTTCCAATTCATCGCCTTCAAATTCATGAAAGGGAAATGCAGAGCTATCAAATTCATGATATGAGCACAAGGCAAGCTGCATCCTATTTGTTTGATCTCGCCGGTAGGTCCGCTCCGCCCATATTATGTCATCTTCAGAGTGCATTCATGATTATTCTCGATACAAAGCGGCACCCGATCAACAGGGCAAATCCAGGTGGGACCCGATTATCTCTCCCGGGTCTTGTTCATCAAATCACCAATCGGAAACAATTGTCCAGGCTCTGGCAGGCTTCAGCGGCCTACATATCGTTGTATCCATTTGTTGAGTTTGGTATCCGAGAGCATCCATCGGCTAGAAGGGCAGAGTGAATCATCAGAATCCGTTGGTTTCTGGAAGTAGAGTTATCAGGATCTACCTGGTGACGTCATACATTGCGCGCGAAGCGAACCAGCTCGCCGGGTGATGCCACTCACCGCGCGAAGCGAATTCAGCTCGCCTAATGATGCCACTCCCCGGGAAGCGAACCTAGCTCGCCGGGTGATGCCACTCCGCGCGAAGCGAACTCAGCTCGCCTGGTGATACCACGGGGGACGTGTAATCGATAATCTATCATGGATAGGTGAGACCAATCGGGATCACAACGCCGGAGCTCACCGGAGACCAAGCCAGGGGTGTTCACTCTGTACACCCAACACACTACTCTGGCCGCCCATAAGGCGCCTTCAGAAAGCTTCTGGATGATATCTGTATCTGTAATTCTACCAATAGCACCCACTTTGCTTGCGGTGCTAGGGAGTCGAGAATGCAGTTCTAAACGAAGTCATGCCCGGGAGCTCGTATGAGGCAGAAGAAAAGGAAAAGATAGGCCCCTAGAGAGTTGTTATAGGCACCGAGAAGCTGATTTGTGCATCATGCTGTAGAGCGCAAGCCACCGAGATCATTTGGACAAGCCTCCAACCTCCTACTCCTGAATGAGTTGCTCACCAGGCCTCTACAAATTTGACAACCCGCTGATTTGACAGATGGCCAGGTTGGGACAGTCACCTGTCGGTTTCATCAACGAGTGGGAGCTAGAACCCGAAATCTAGCTTTGAGTTTCTCGCCTTGGTCAGCATGCCCGACAGCCCTGTTATCTTGTTGGTAGATATCTCTAGGAGAACCTCTCTCTTAGAACGATCACCCCGGGAGCCAGTTGCCAGTTGCAGCTAGCTGGTCAAGCACTGCCCAGGAAAGGATGCGCGAAATGATGTTGGTTGATGCGGACTCCGCCTCCTTCTTCGCGGAGTCTCAATGGGCGAAGCCATCTTGCACTCGCGGAGTCTCAGTGCGCGAAGCCATCTCACGCTCGCCCTAAGTGCATGCGGACCCCGCCACTCGGCCCTTCGCGAGGTCTCTCTTGAGCGAAGCCATCTCGCCTTTCGGACTGCTTCTACAGGAAGCCAGTTCATGATTCCAAGTGAACTCAACTATGTGATCTTGTTGGCGGGCCATCACTTATAAACTCATCTATGTTGAGCATGTTTCGTTGTCAAAAACCGAATTATGACATCAACGCATATCTTGGTCCGGAACTCGAAAACAACTCCCCGATATAAAAATTAAATCCCGTTATCGGGAGCGCAATGATACATCTCTATCGGGAGGTCGCGTCATCCTCCCGGTAGGCAACAACTGCCATGAAGGAATCATTGGCTCCCGGTGGCGGGTCTGGATCACAGTCCTATCGATGAGAGCAACAGGACAATCATCTACTCTCGGACGGTACGTATCTCGGCACCCCCAACTACTGCCCAACTGCTATGGACACACATCCCACTATGTCTAGAAGAAGTCCTTCCCGAAAGCAATTTAATCTCCCGGTGAAACTCAGTCTCATGTATTTAAGTCGTCTGTGATTAAAGCTTCATCTCCCTCCTGCTGTTGGGTTCACTGGGCAGAAGGACATCCAAATTCCAGGTCAACAGGACACCTTCTTATGCGGCATGAGAACCAATGCATGGACAACTCCATTTACCCACCGGGAATCAACCTTTTGCACCTATCGGGAAGCCTCACCTACCAGCGGTCATCCCCTGCAAGCGCCATCCGGTATCCATATCTTATCAACTCCAAACTCCTGACTAGGAGTGGGTCGCTCGATCTGTCGGAGAAACTGTGTTCAGTATGGTACCCACTAAAAAATTGCTATGGACACCCGGGGCTACCTCTCGTGCATCAGCCAACATGCATATTTGCTTCAAGCACGCGGAAATCGAAGGCAAGGGAGCTCAGATAGTAAAAAAGGAATGTGGGAGAAGTTTCTTGAGGTATTGGTCACCCTGTGGGTGATCATCTCCGGGAGCCTCCATCAAGCATTGTCTTTTGGTCTGGACACCCGTCTTCGTACTATGGCCACCCGGAGAGCCTGGAATGAATGGCACCGGGACTAAAAAAAAAACACTGGACACCTGGAGCTATTTATCTGGAAAAAGTCAACAACTGTACTGACAACAAGGATTCATCGTCCGGGCGGGCATGAATCTGCACCTCCTGCGTGCACCCATTCGGCAGCTATTATCACAGATAAGTCCCGTCCAAATTATGATTGTTATAATCTCGTTGGTTTGTGAAAATTCATAATATTCTACTTGCAAGTCAACCTGCATGTTTTGGCATTCCACCGAGAGAGAGGTATTCCACCGAGAGATAGGCATTCGAACAAGATTGAAAGATCGGCATTCCACCGAGAGAGTATTACACAATTGCATGAACCATTGTGCTTTTCGATAATTATTATGTCATAATTGTGTTGGTCAAATACTTATCGATCATTTGTTCATTGTGAAGGTACAACATTCCTGGCACTGAAATCCCCAGTAAGATCGCGCAAGATGGGATCATGCAGGAAAAGATAGCAGGAAAATTATAAGTCCCGGATAAGTTTCAACGGGAGGAAGCATGCAACAACTGCTTAGGAAAATTTCGATTCCCAGATAATAACTAACGGGAGAAAGAATGCAACAATTGTTTCATGGGATTCTTATACCCGAGCAAGAACCAACGAGAAGCATACACTAACTAAAATGCATGAACATACAGCCCCGGAAACGTATCACCGGAAAGCATGGGCGAAACAACTAAAGTTATGAGAACGGTAAGTCCCTTGTACAGCTCCCGCAAAGTGGGAGTTGGGCAGTTCATATCTTCCTTTTCAAAAAGGAGCAAGTGGCTTGATAAACCACGGACAGCGTTAACACTCCGTCACTCGAGTAGTAACACCGGATATAGAAAGGGCTCGCTACCCTTGTTCATGAAAGTATAACACCAAGATGCACCTCGCGTGTATCATGGATATAGTCATTATAAACGGAGCGGACTTCCACAGCTCACGGATAGTCTTTATTCATGCGAGATCCTTAGCTCGCGTGGTTGCCCTTATGCGCGGAGCGCACTCCTCAATTCGCTCGAGTGTCAGTCCTGTGCGAAGCGAATTGTGCAACCGAATCAGTTTTGAGGCTGGGGTCGAGAGGGACCCGGTGGACTTGAAGATATCAAGAAAAGTAAGATCCGTTCAACACAAGTCCTGAGTACGGACTTGGGGGGACTGGGATCGGGTGCCCGTTGATAAATAACTGATCTATGGGCATTTTATATGTTAAGTCTCCACTCAAGACATGTCTTGAACGGGAACTTGGGGGGACTTGTAGTCGGTAGTCAGTAAACTACATTCCCCACCCATAAACCAGTCATGGAACTTGTAGACCGACATCCCGCCTACCTCGCCATGGTGAAAGATCATCGGTACCACATCAGTAATGTGCTTCTCCAAGCTCTATAAGAAGGCACCATGATAGTAGTTATGTGCATTTTGTCCCACATCAGAAATGTAATGTAAGAGGAAACCTTCCTTATCTATAAAAGGAAGGTTTCCCCTCTAGCTATAGGGATGGGTAATACTCCACCCCAGAGAGATAGATGAGATCCGAAACACTCCACCCCGCGGATATAAACCCCACCGCGCGGGATGGGTAGCCCACCCTCCCCCATTTGTAATACTCCACCTCGCGGGATGGATACTCCCCCATCCCTCCCTTACTCCAGACCGCGCGGGATTGTTGCTCTTGTATCCCGCACGGGATGGAAACTCTTGTAACACTAAAAGCCTATTGACCATGATAGTGGAATTTTAAGTGGACGTAGCCCTGCCCTCCGATGACATGGTGAACCACTATAAATATTGTGTTTTTGTTCATATTCATGTTCCACCGTGCTTCTACAGAGCCTACGAGTTCTTGCAGAAACACTTACGTATTTCTCAATTTTTTTACTTTGAGCAAAGCACATATATGAGTACGTAGATGACTAATAAGAAAACCATTAAACCAACTAGCTAATGTCAGATGAGATTTAAAGTTTGAGTCCCTTTTCCATATTGTCCAATAAGAATATATAAGTTATCATCTTAATATTTCTCAATAGTTTCAAAAGAGCAGAGAACAAGCTGCGAAATCCACCAGACATTGCAGCCACCCAAACAATCAAAAAAGGAACAAAACCACCTCGATGAGAAAGATTAAGCATACCTTGTTGGGTGGTCTTACAGCAGAAACCTATATATACATGAGCTATGCAACTTTTGCGTCAAAAGCTAGCAGCTAGGGTTCGAGTCTGGGTTGTTCTTGGGCCACGTTTAAAGCAATTGTATACTAGATTACAATCAAAGCTGCATAGAGAGGAAATAAACAGTAAGGAAAAGTGAAAACTTCAAAATTTATAATGAAAGATGGATACAATCAGCAAGAGGCTCGATACCTATGAGTCAGCGACTCAAACACGTCCATTTTTGTGGTAAGGAGACCCTGAAGGGGCAATGAGGCCAAGATTTCGCATCACTCTTAATCTTCGTGCACCTGCCTCTGTTAACACTTCTGCCTGGACACTTGATCTATTTTCTTTGGCCTTCTTCAGCAACCCATCTTGCTTTATGGGTTTACCATTTGCTATATCCTCAACCTTCTTTCCATGCTTCTGTAATCTCGGAAAGCTCCTTATCCTTGCCTAATAGCAGATTTACAAAGACAAGGTGAACACATGACAACAAATAAACATGTACATAAACCAACTAAAAAAATCATAGAAAATCCAGTTTTAAATGAATAAGTCTGCTTAGAATGCTTCATTTGTAACCTTTCATTAGATTCTGAATGATATTCTGATAACCAGGTCCATATTTCATAAGTCTGCTTAGGATGCTTCATTTGTAACCCTTTAAAGTTTTAAGCCATGTCCAAAGGATATTAGAGAAACTATTAACTAAGAACATGATTGACTTCCTACCTAAAGAGGAGCAGAAACTTGTCAAAGAAAAGTACCTGCTCCAGAGCTTTGAGAAATATATCTTTATGGGAACCATTATTCTGCTCAAGAATCTGAAAGTAAAATATGATCAGCCATAAAACATAGTATCAGAATCTGGGGAAACACAACACTGGAAACATAGAAGCGATCCAACGATAATCTAAAATTAATTCAAAACATACTATTTCAAAATCAGAACAACATTTTTGAGGGTCCACATACAAGCTGCAAGAAAATATAGAGAAAAGTTATGTAGAAATAAATATGAACAAAGACAAAAGAACTGACCAAGGACAAAAGCACTTACAATGTATAGCTTCCATAGAGCCGAACAGGAACTTCCCCAGATGATGTTTTAAGGGGCCTGTTGTTCCCACTCACAGCATCTTCACTAACAACCTACCATAGAAACATGTCGAAGAGGACATGATCCTTTGTCACTTATTTTATTTGAGTTCAAGTTTCAGCAGATGCAATTAAAAGACTTGACTCCCGACAACCAAAAAATAACACATTTCAAATTTCAGAAACCTGTGCAGGCCACCATGAGCCTCCATTGGTCTCCACCCATATTAGATCTGCCACCTTGACTTTCTTTCCTAAATGATTATCAGCGACGTCGTATCCATCTTCCATTTTTCACCACTTTTCCCAGTTGCAAGATGACTGCTGTTGAATTTTGAAAGAAATGCATTAAGAGTAGAATCTTGTGTTGCAAACCTTTACAGATGGTAAAAGAGAAAAAAGAAAAAACGAACATCCAGTTACATAGAAATTCTGCAGAAACAATGTAGTGCTGTGCTTTCTTGTTCAGGTCATAGTGTTTCTTTATTTCTTCTTTCTTATTCATTATTCTAGGGAAATTTCAACTAAACTCAACCTCTTTGGTTCTAAATAAAATGTGTTACTCTATAACTGTGCAAAACAATATTGCACTCTTCAGATCAAACACTCTTTCTTTGTTCATTCTATGAATTTCCTTATATGTGCATCGCATTGTTATCATCAACTTATTAACTATGCAAATTTACCAGTTATTTATTTCCAAATTATACCAGACATGAACCTCAAATTTTCACAGAAACACAAAACACAAGAAGGGGATGTAGCGCAGCCCCAAGGTATACCAATAGGATAACGATATAGTGTTCAAGCACCATAGAGTATGGCACAAGGAAGACAAAATCCGAGCATGCATAATAGCACAGTACATCTTTCTCTCCCTTCGAACAGGTATGACCGTCTTATAAAACCAGTTT
The DNA here is from genome assembly GCA_034370585.1 of Fragaria x ananassa. Taxonomy (NCBI): domain Eukaryota; kingdom Viridiplantae; phylum Streptophyta; class Magnoliopsida; order Rosales; family Rosaceae; genus Fragaria; species Fragaria x ananassa. Next base: position 22,934,321 of record CP139757.1, on the reverse strand, counting down.
GTGCCTTTCAGTTTGGGGATTAATGGTATATAGACAGCACCTGTAACCCACTAGATCTGTGTTTGTCTTAGGAAAGCATGATTCTTAAATTGTTAACAGAACTTAACTTCCTTATCACGAACCATAAACATTATGTGGAAACAAAATTCCAATATCATCTCTGCTAAAATGTAAGTAGCTCTGTAAACCTTTTAACACTCCATTTCCTAATCTGAAAGGTTCCACCCCACATCAAATGGGAAATATATGATTGCCATTTCCACAATACAAAACAACAAAAAGATGGGGATTTTCCGGACAGCCCCACCCACAAATAAAGGCTCCACCCCACATCAAATGGGAAATATATGATTGCCATTTCCACAATACAAAACAACAAAAAGATGGGGATTTTCCGGACAGCCCCACCCACAAATAAAGGTCCAGTCTTTTTCACTGCTACGTACATAGAAAGTACGAAGTATTGTAGCAAAGCCACCTTTTGTCTAGATTCTCCTACATTTTCTCAGCAATCAAATAGCAGAAACACTACTCCAAGTTTCAAACCAATATAAGAAACCAACCCACACTTGCCAAAGACCAGAACTATTCAAGAAACAAATGCCAATAACAAAAATAAATAAAAAATAAAAAAAGCGGATTTTGGATCACTTACCGTAACTGATCAAGAGAGACAGAGAGAGGGTGTGATTGAATCAGTTGAACGAGATAAGATGAAAATGAGAGGTTTTAGATAATGATGGTTTGGAGTGCAGGTGCCATGGGTGAGTGGTGTGTGCATTGGGAGTAGAACCCAGCTGCTTTATTGGACTTGCTTCCTAAAGCGCGGCCAATGAAGCAAAGTTGTGTTTTGGTGGAGTGTTAAGTTTTTGGAAATCTGTAATGAAGGGTCTCTAATCAAGACTTTTCATTTTCTGATTCTAAGTTGGATAATCACATCATTATAGTTTAGATTTTATTTTGATGGATGTTATTAATACACTCATTTTTGTTATTAACACACTTTATTTATTTTGTTATCTATTTATTTTAATTTTATTTACAAATTTACAACTTAAATTTTGTTTCATGATTAGCTATCATATAAATGAGATGTGATAATAACTAAAAAATTGTGTGTTAATAACATTACCCTTTATTTTAGCCAATTTGTGACCGTTCATCAAATTTGTTACTCTAAGGTCTCCTTTGGTTGATGGAAAAGAAATTGGTTCTTTGGTCTTTCTTATGTATTTCTCACTAGTTTCCCTACGAGGGTGTTTGGGAACGTCGGAAAAGTAATTAAGAAATGTATTTTACTTTCATTTCCAATGTTTAGTTTATGTATGGATAGAAACAAATAACATTGATTTACCAATTATATCCTTATTATTAATATATAAAATACTTAAGATTCAAAAGTTTTGTGGATAATTTGGTAATAACATTAATTAGTATAATATTTAAAAGATGCAATTAATGTTGGGAAAAGTATAATGAAAATTGAGGGGAGTGTATTCAATTAGGAGTCTAAATGATTGTTTTGTATTTCAAGAATACATTAAAATCTGGTGGTATTCAATTAAGATTTTGAAACTTTTCAAAATCTTGAGGTATTCAACATAGATTTTAAAAACTCCTTTTAAATCTGGTGATATTCAAAATTTCAACGATTTTGAATGATTTTAGTCGATGAGTCATTTTGTAAGATTCTAGGGTATTTGGTATAAATACTAAACCCTATTAGAAATCAGCCTCTACACATGAGATTTTGACATCTTTCTTTTCCTCTCTCTCTCTCTCAAGATGAAAAGACGTCAAAGAGAGAAGACAAACTGACATCGAGCTAACCAAGCTGTGAATCGTGGTGAAAATTTTCATTTGTCGAAAAGGTACTTTGTTAGGCATCTTGATATTGATTGTTGTGGTTTCGGCAAATCATATATACATATATATATATATATATATATATATGAATATGGATCACTGGACAGGAACGAGCTAGAATCGTTTTGTTACATATGTTCAGTAAATTGCATTGGTTCAATATAGATTGTAGTGCATATGTGTAGTTTTTCATGCATATATGTTATCATGCTATTTCTGGCCATGCATGTTCTTGTATTTGTATGTGTTTTTGGATCCATGTATGTTGCATATTTCTTGTTTTGGTTTCTCCAGATCTAATTAAAAAGGTTATTTTGGCTTTAAATTGAATTTTTTTTTCATTCCCTTTATTGGCATGCAACTCTTTTCAGCTCTAGCGAAGTAGTGAACAAGTGATGATATTCCCATACTTTTTTACTTGACTTTTTTTAAGCTTTGTAAACTGTTCTAATTTCTTTTGTTGCTGAGATATTTTTTTTTGGCTTACTAGCTAGCTCGGATGCCCCTTTTTCATTGGGAGCTATATATTGAATTGGTGTGTGATATATCTCTGATCTTATCAGATGATCTTGACATTTTTCTTTATTTAGCTAGTTTTTTTTTCCAGTTATGTATTGCCAAGAGGTTGTTGTCTAATGTTTAGGCGAGTTTATAGTACATTAGTAAGTACAAGTCTGAAACTAATAATCAAGTTCATTAATAATCACTAATATACTAATAGTTAAGAACATTGGATTAGATTTTTGTTGGCTGTTGTAAATAGATTTTGTAAAGTTCAATACCCCTCTAAATGTATGCATATGTATGTGTGTAGGTTCCTGCATTGGTTCTTTACAGTGCGCCAAACTTTGATTTCAAAGAAAATTGAAGTACCGAGGTAATAAGATAACTATCCCTATTCATATTTTGTTTCACTGATTATGATTTTGTTGATTTGGTATGAAAATTTGCTTTAATATCTTGGCTGTATATACAACCTAGCTATTATCATATCGAACCCCTTTTAGATCATACAAATATATATATATGCCGATACGCATTTTACTATATATATATATCCATCTATCTGTGTATGTTTGCATGTGTGAACTATATATGCTTGTATTATGGTACATATTGATCTTGGAAATTAAGTTACCTTTATAAGACTATATGTTTGTTTTGACTTGTTTACAGTTGTAGTATTATTGACATGTTTATTATTAAGAAACAAAACATAGATTATATATACATACTAATAAAAATATTTCTATGTTTGTATAATAGAGTATTACCATCATGGTTGATCCAAAACAAGTCAGGAAAAAAGTGATAATTATGAGCAGTGGATCAAGGAACAGAGTGATAACTTGTTAGGACTCATGTTTGAAGCCGCCGTTAGGGGATGACGTGACAATAGTGGCATCTTAAGTAAGACAATTGTGAAATAAAGAATACTTCCTGTTATTAATGAAAAACTCGGGTGTCACAAGACCTTCAAAAACTATCAAAGCAAGCTGAGATAGTTTAAAGGTCGATGGACTTTTTACTCTACTCTTATGCGTTTTAGCTCTAGTTTTGGATATGATCCTAGTACAAAGAGGTTCATTGCAACTAATGAAGTATGTGACTAATACCTTAAGGTGAGCTTCCTAAATACCGTATGAGTATATTAGTTTATTCTCATAAATAAACCTAGCTACTATTAATTACAATAATAATCTATTTTTGTTGTTGTTGTTATTCTAGGCTCACCCAAATGACACTGGCCTACGCTATGAGACATATGAAGATTATGAGGACTTAGAAATTGCTATAGGACATATGTGTTTCTAAAGTTGTGTGTGATTATTAGAGAAAGTACGCTTTTAAAAGATACAAGGTATATATGTGTTGAAGAGATGGTAGCAACGTTCTTAATCATTGTGGGTCACAATGATCGGTATGGTAATGTTCGGGAAAGGTTTGGTCGCTCACATTTTGCTACTAGTCAAAATTCCAACAAAACTTTGAAGGCCTTGAACATTATAGCCCCAATCATGATGGTTAAACCTGGATCAGTTGTGCCCTCAAAAATAAGGCGGAAAACAAAGTTTTACCCATATTTTAAGGTATTTTTTGTCTTTGAAAGTTATTGTAAAACATGCTCATATAAATAGTTTTTTTTGCTTAAATTTTTTTATTTGTATTTCCTATAAAAGATGTGTTTATAAGCTCTTTGTTATTGATTTCTTTTTTCTAAGGATTGTATCGGTGTAATTGATGACACCCATATTCCAGCAATGGTAAAAGGTCGTGAAGTAAGTAGCTATCGTAATCGTCATGCAATTCAGTCTCAAAATGTCCTAGCAGCTTACAACTTTGATTTACAATTCATATATGTGCTAAGTGGATAAGAAGGTTTGACACATGATTCAAAACTGTTAAATGATGTCTTATCAAAAAGGAATGGACTTGTAACCAAAAAAAAAAAAGGAATGGACTTGAAGTTCCTCAAGGTAATTTAACCTTTATTTTTCATATAAAATATTATGTCGGTTAGGATTTGACATGATAGTGATAATACCACGTTATAAATAGCTATTTATGCATGCCCCAAAATTTTTGCTAGAAATTTATTGACAAGTTAACATATGTAATGACACACTAGTTGCTAGTCAACATAAATGGTGTTACACTTAACGCCTAATTTTTATTTTTATCTTGTCTGATTGGCACCTCTTTAGGTAAATTGAAATCACAAATTTGGTTATTGAGTCAACTTCTCCTCTGGTTCATGAGCTATTATTAAAGTTGTCAATTGTGTATTGGCTTTCCTAAGTCTTTCTTTACGTTTTGCTTTAACTTATGTTGTCCTTGTTATAATATAGTAAAAGTTAATAATTTCCCCTTTTATCAGTTTGTTGGTTTAGTGAGGTTGAGTATTTGTTTCATAGTTTGACATGCTAATTATTATATTTTATATTGTCAGACAAATATTTTCTTGTGGATTTGCTAATCGACGTCAATTCTTGGCTCCATTACGAGGTGTTAGATATCATCTTAATAATTTTGGTGGTCAAGGTCGCCATCCCCGAAATGCAAGTGAGTTGTTCAATCTTCGTCATGCATCATTGAGGAATGTGATTGAGAGTATATTTATTGTCTTCAAATCACGGTTCACAATTTTCAAAAGCGCACCTCAATTCCCATATAAAACACAAGCAGAATTGGTGTTAGCTTGTGTTGGACTACATATGCAAAGAATGGCATTCCGATGAATTTCCTGTTGAACCAGAAAATGATTCATCATCTTCATCCTATCTAGATATGGAAGATGAAAATCATAAATTTCTTTCTCAAAGTCAACTACGACAAAGAGCAGAGGCTAATGCTTATAGGCTTTCTATTACTGAAACTATGTGGCGAGATAGACCGCGAAATGGAAATAATGGAAGTCAAGAGGACAACAATGAGAATGAGAATATTGAGGAACATATAGATGTTGTGGATGAGGATGAAGAAGATTATGGATGAATACACAGCTCTTTTTTTTTTTAAGAATCTAATGTACTTTGTTGTTTTTGCAATTTTCATAATGTGTTTCTGTGGTTGTCTTTACATATTTGCTAATCTGGTTGACATACATGAATTTATTAAACTTTTTTTTAAACTTTTTTTTAAGTCATAATAAATTCTAATATGTTCTTTATTTTATTATTGTTATAAGGTTTACTCATGCTTTTATGAAATTCAAAACAATACATTAAAATCAGTTTGAATCCATGTGGAATTAAAACAATCTGTGGGTTCTCATAATCAATTAAAATTCACAGATTATAATAAGTCAATCAAAATCATTTAAAATCTAGATTGAATACACCCCCTGAATCTCATGGTATGTGAGAGGATCTGATTTCCATCTGTATTCCCTTATTGCACTAAAGTGTTTTCTGTCTTTATGTGTCAAACAAAGAAAATGAACAACTTTCCATTCCTAATATTTTCAATCTGTGAACCAACGAGGCCTAGATTTGATGAAGGGTGGCAAGTATAGGGTATAGTACATCGATGTTTGAATTACTTGCTCTAGGTTTTGAAATGTCTGTACAACTCTGTACCATGGTGATAAAGGCGCCGAACCTCTGTGGGAGACACGGCCTGTGCCATCTCGGTCACACGGAGTGGAACCTAGTCCCCTGTAATTCAAAAATTCACATTGAACAAACTCTTTCGAACCAAGACAATCGGGCTAGCTTGGTTGGTTCTTCAAACATACCAAGCCAGACTCGAACTTCAATTTTAGGTCAGGTGAAATTCATACTGTTAGTCTGTTACATGCTGTTTTCTTTCTCTGTTACATAGTCGTACTATTTCATTGCATATATTTTGGGTCACAGCCAATTTTGTGCAACACTTCGCATATACCTTCATAGCCCCCTGATTGCTTTAGTTTCAATTTCTGCCATTGTTTGGTCTCAAGGAATAGAGCCTGTAACTTTTTCATGCATAACTGTATACACAACTCTTCTGCAATACAATAGCATTCCTTTCCTTTCCTCTTTTGCAAAAGGAGATACCCTTAACCATAGTAAGAGGACAACCCACAAACAAATTCTGGACAAAGTCTATCTCTTCCCACTTAAGGTGGAAATGATAATAACAGTTATTAGAACCCAAATCTAACATGTTTAATCATATTCACAATATTCTACTTCAGAAAATAACAGAAACTGCTCAGAGAATTCCAATAGTAATAAACAGCTAGAGTTTGATGGTGTCAAAAATTAACATGATTCTGTTCTGAAAAATGTTGCAACATGTTTCTATAAGTATCACTCTGTTACCAATACGTAGTTAGTTTTCCTTCCACTGCCGGACTTAAAACAAAGTAATAACTCATCCACTTTCAGAAGGAAGCTCAGAGCTACTCTATAGCTACAGAGAGTCGCCAATGGGATCTCTAGATCAGCTCCTATGTTAAACTTAGAGAAAACTTCCACAGAAAAGAATACTCCAACATGTCATACATTTCTGAACGGGCTCCATAAAATTGTCAAGTTACAAGCTGTCATAGCATTGTCAGCTTCAGAGGTATGTACTATGTAGGTAGCTGCTCCAGTAGCTTTATGTAACGCTTCATAGTGATGATTAATGAAATTCTGTCCGTTTCGATTCCTAATAGAGAAATGGCTCCTAAGATAATACTTCAGTCCTTTATGACAGGCTTATGAATCCATAAAGTGGGAGCATGGTCAGTTTTGTCACTTCATAATGAGGTCCTAAAACTAACATTCTAGTTCTTTATATCTAGAGGCTGTCAACCTACTTAAGATTAAAACCACTCTAAACAGTAGTTCCTTACAAACAGCAGTACATATGTTATCTGTACTCTGTTTTTTGCTGACAAAGTTGTGGAACTTATCAAAACCAAAAGAAAAATAATGCAACTCAAGTAGTGTATTCTGCTATTTGGATTTAGCCTCAGTAGTTAATTTCTTATCAAGTCCCTTTGTTTGTCTATAAACCTATTCACTCTTTACAGACAGCTAACATAGGAAAATATTGTAAATATTAAATACAACCTATTCCTTAAATAGGGAATTAAAAAATCTCCTATTTGAGGAGAAAAGATGTCTAATTGACAGCTGAAATTAGAGAAAACATGTTAAAATGATCCACTTCACAATAATAAAAAAGTAGTTAGTCCTAGAGCTACTTTCTGATCAAATGTACCCAACTTCAACCCCAACAAACATGAAAAATCTAAATCAACCAACTAAACATGTCCCCATACACATGCTCCTGTACATTCAATATGAAGATCAAAAGGCCAAAATAGATTAAAGCTCGACAGTTTAAATCTGAACGACTTAGCATTTCGGCTACAAGAAGTTTAATCTACATATGCCGCCAGCTTAATAACTTAACACATCTACAAGAAGTAATTACATTCTAAAACAAACACACCGAAGAGAAAGAAGAGTAAGACAGCAAGAGTACCTTCTGAATTTTCAACCTGAGCAGCTCCAAACCCCTCAGCAAAATTTGTCTCTCTCCCCTCCCTAAAACCCAAAATCAAATGCATGCAATTACAACCGGGTCTTCTAATCTAAACCTCCAAACTAAACTATCTTCCGTGGCCGTCCCCTCTTCCTCGGATTGGTCCCTGTCCCCGAATTCGAGTTCCCACCCGAAAAATTCAACATTCCACCACCCCTTGCCACCGCCACCGGCTCAGGCTGCGGCACAGGCGAGGCCCTGGAAGGCTCAGGGGTTTTATTCTGAGGCGGAGGCGTTTTGAACATCGGTGGCATCCAAGTGGGGAAGGCCTCCGCGGCAGGCCCCTTGCCCTTGCCCTTTCCTTTATTGGCTGAGCTGCCACCAACATACCCCATGGGGAAGAATCCCCAGCAGCAGTAATAGGCATCCTGGCCATGCACCATTGGCGGCAAATTCGGAACCACAACGGCTTCGAACCCTCTCTTACAGTTATGACACCTCAAACAGCAATTCTCATAAACCCCAGGGTACTCATACAGTATATAACAGTAAGGACACGCCGTCCAGAAGCTCGACAATCTCGACCTCTGTTGATTTTGCGGCTGCGGCTCCGAAACGCCGTCGTTTCGAGCATTCTGCCCCCGCCGCACCGGAAGCTTGTTCGGATTGGAAGCTGAGGCTGCGCCGGTGAGATCGACCGGACTGTAGAGGTTGAGCTCGGTGTCGAACACCGGCTTCCGGGTCGGGTCGGACAGAACGGCCCATGCATCGGCGACGAGCCGGAAGGCGTGGTCGGCGAAAGCGTACTTGTTCTTGTCCGGGTGGAGCAGCAGCGCCAGCCGTCGGTACGACTTCTTGATCAGATCGAGGTCGTCGGATCGGCGATCCAGCTGGAGAATGGCGTACCAGTCGTGGTGGTTGTTCACGCGCTTATCGGCGGCTAAGAGGACATCGACGACGGCCAAGATCTGATCGGAGCCGTCAATCAGCGGCTCGGTTTCTTGAGCGAGAATGGCGAAGTCGCGTGAGCTGGTTAGATCTCGGTTCGTTAAGAGCTTTTCGGCGATTCCTAGTAAGCGCTCAGCTTCGGCTCTGTTCGGATTGTGGTCCATGATTTTTCCGATCAGGATCGCCGACGATGACGGCAATCGCAGCTTGGAGTTTGCTTATGGTTTCTGTGTGGAGTAGATGAAAATAGAAACAGAAATAAATGCTGGTCAGCTAGTGAGGTTATTCCGGTGCGTTTATTCGATGACGGCAACCGCTGGGTGTTTCGGTCATTTCGAATGGCATTGGCCCATTCCATTTCCCTATTCGGGCAGTCGGATCAGTAGTGTGTAGGTAAACGACTAATTTTGGGCCAGGAGATTGAGAATGTCGAAGAGTATAACATGTTGTAATTATTTAAAGAAATTATGTTTCTGTCTTTCTGTTTATGTGTTTTGTCTTAATACACGTAAGATTGGTTAATCTGGTTTCCTTATTAGAATAGATTACAGTTGATAGAACTTCTAGATCATTCGGAAGATTCTATATAATGCCTATAAATAGGTATTTCTATCAATGAATAAGTAGACCGTTATTCTTGATATTTTTTCTCCTTCAACAGTAACCAATTAAGGTCGATAAAGGCAATTATTATTTCTCTCATAGGGATTAGATAGTAAGTAGTTGGTTTCATAAGTCGTAAGTTTCTAGTCTATCCCAAGTGTATTCTTAAAAAAAAGGTATTCTATCATGATGATCGGAGCGGATTCTACGCACCAAGGTTAATGGGGTAAGTCTTCAAATCGTCGTATGCGAACATCCAATGAAGACTATAAACTCTAATTTTTTTCCTTTCATATTTATTTTTGATCAAATCAAATTAAACGTCCATAATAAAAATGTCACTTATTACATCTCATGTCCTGACTTATTGTGTTGGAAACACTTAAAACTATTTTTTGGAGTTTCAATTGTGTTAACGGTATTAGAATACATGCATGATAATGCAACGTGGATGACTGGATCAAAATATTACATATTAGTTACTTGGTATAAAACAACATGTAATGTAAGTGTCATCTAGCTATGGATATATTTAATGAAGATATATATCTTTCTCTATCTCAAAAAAAAAAAAAACATCAAGTCATCAACATGTAGAAAGGGACGTGTTCTTCTTTTTTTTTTCTTAATTACTTGTAAATCATCAATTTCGTTGAGTATAAGTTGAGTGGTTCATGTTAAGCGGTAACAAGTAGGTGATTTAGTGGTGTAAAATATTCTAAATTGATTAGTATTGTCCTATTAGCGAGACTGAGGTACTATATATATGTGGCATGAGCTAAACTTTCACTACACCCGTACAAAGAATCGGACTAGTACACCATGTACAAGTAGTGCTATGTACCTCAACTGCTTCACGAATACACGATACCATTTTAATTCAGTAAGCACAAAAATATATGTGGCTGAGTCTCTGTAAAAGATATAGATGAAGTGACTTTTCAGTGAAGAAATTAAAAGGACCAAGTGACCAGGTGGAGTGGGAGAGATAGAGATGAAGAGAATCATCCACGTAAATAGGTTAAACCGACATCCTTGATATTTTTAAGGTTAAACCGAGAAAGAGATCAACGATATAGATCAGATCTAGGTCAAACCATGCCTGCACTATTAGCCGTCTGATAGCCGCCACGCCCGTTTTTTTTTTACCAAATGAGGGAAAATGTCGTTTCCTTTTCTGAATACCCTGCCCAAAATTGGGTTTTACTACTATTTGACCTCCTATTCTTCCCAACTCTGCTCTTGCAGTAATTCTGGTGAGACCCAAAGCTTCAGCTCTGCACCACCAACATAGGTAAGCAAAACAAATTAGGAACCGAATAATTAGTAATTCTCCTGATCTTTATATGCTATTTGATGTTCATCGATCACGAGCTAGCTAAAATGTTTGTTTTATGATTGATCGGTTTCTTTTTTGGGGTTTTTCTTCACTGATTTCTGGGTGCTCTAGCTGGGTTCGTAGCTCGATAGTGTTTCCTTCAGATTGGGGACGACCCATGTATATATATATATACTTTTTCCCATTATTGTGTGTTTGATGATTAATTTTCCAACCGGTTGACTTTACTAATACTTTGATCCTTGACGAAGCAATTGAGCAGCTAGCTGCTTGCGATGAATAAGATAAGGATCGAGAAGATAGAGAACCTGCCGGCGAGGCAGGTGACGTTTTCGAAGAGGAGAAAAGGGCTGTTCAAGAAAGCCGGAGAGTTATCGGTTCTTTGCGACGCTGAGGTTGCTGTTATTGTCTTCTCTTCTACTGAGAAGCTATACGAGTTCTCGACCTCCAGGTACTTCTCCACCGTCGTCCTCTTCTAATTATTTTGATTTTTTGTTCCCTGAAAATTATTTGCCGGCAGAGAGAGAGAGAGAGAGAGAGAGAGAGAGTGATGGTCTTGTGCATGTGTCGAGATCTTTGTGGATGTTCCATGGTTTCCAATAGTATGGTGCAACATGTGTTTGATGAAGTGTTTTGACTATGACAAGTATTCTGATTTGCTTTTTCCACAGAACACGTGTTCTGCTGCCTCTCATTTACTTAGTGCATATCAATTATTCTTAGTGGACAAAGGTAATTGATGAGGATGACAAGAATAAGACCCAGTACATAAGATCCGAGTGTATCATAATTCCCTCATAATTCATGTTTATTGTCAATATTGTAAGGATATTTTAAATACTATAGGTATTTTCAGGCAATCATGCATGCATGTCTATCATATTATTTACACATCTTTGTTCAAGGTTATGGCCGGGTTTGATAGAAAGGTATATATGGTGGTTATCGGTGATCAATCTTCCGACCTGGAGGATAATATATGTAATTGTATGCGGTTTGGTTTGCTGGCATGGTAGATGTTAAGCTATATGATTTGAGTTTTTCATACTAGGGACGTGCATGATTTGATGATATGTTCAAATACATAGAAGCTTGAAGATATTCAGCTGGATGTACATCCATGCTTCGAGTAGGGCATGCAATGAGTGGTGGAGCTATCATGATCATGCATGCAATTTTTTTAACTTGTTTTTGCCCTGCAATATTAATGGTTTTGTTTCCAAAAATCTAAACTGATAGAACCAACTCTCATAACATATGCATGCATCAATCATGGGAGATATACATAGAGGTTGAGAATGTAATGTATGATGTAAACCATGGAATAAGAATTAGTGAGCTGTATGTTGTCTGTTTAACTGATCGTAGGTTTATAGTGAAACTAGAAGAAAATCTTTACAGTAACTTTTACAAATAAAAAAAAAATGTTCTAGTAAAAGAATAAGTCTCATTTTTATGTGTGCATAATCAAATAATGATGATTGATAGTGAAACTAGAAGAAAATCTTTACATTAACTTTTACAAAAAAAAAAGTGTTTTTACGTGCATAATTAAATAACGATGATTGATCTGGTGATTCTTATAATTGGTTATCCAATTATCTAAAATGAGAACAAACAAAATTGGAACATAAACATTTACTTACAAATAGAACAAAGCAAGTGCTTGATTATTCAACACTCCCAAACAAAATAGAACCCGTAAAGAAATTACATTTACCAAAATTAATAATGGGAACTATTTGGCTCTCAATAGATAACAATAAACAACTTGAATTGTGGTTTATAATATCGAAGCTGGGAAAATTGTTGCTTTTATTTCTATTGTTTCTTCTATCGAGGATTTTAGAAATTGCATTTGTCATGCCAATATTTCTCTTCAGCATGTAGTAGTCTCAACACAGGAAATAGTGATTCTTAGAGTTTAGGATATCACCTTACTGCCACAATATCATATAGATACTAGTGGTTTTTTGTTTTGTTTTTGTTTTGGCCACGATCCTCAGCGTGTGGAGCCGAGGTGAATAGCGAACAAAGAGAAAGGGGGAGTGTTGCGGGCGTGCCACCTCGCGGACGAGGAAAATGTTGATTGCGTGCGCTTGACTTCTTGATCAGGCGAAAAGAGTTCCAGTTGCCACCTCAGATGAGGAATTTACGAGTACAAGGCGGTCGATACTCACGGCGGCGTGAGCAGAGCAACTATAGGGAAAATTCTGAGGAATCGGGGGAAGAGTCCGGAGAGCTCTAAAGAATTCTAGGCGGCAGCGCGCTTAGAATCGGGGTTGTGTGTGTTTTGCTTCAACGGGGAAGCAAAAACAAAGCTCCTGGGAGCGTTGGAGATTCGACTGGGTCGAGGGTTTCAACAAGGTTGAAGGTTGTTTGTTCTGTATTTTGATTGAGTTGTGAGAGTGATTGTCGAGATTTCTGCAAGCCGTCGAGCTTCTTTATATAGTGGGAGAAATCCTTGCCGCGAGAGAAAGACAATCAGAATCCCTGTTGGACTCTGCAACGTGAAGCATAAGGACACTATTCCTCCCATGCAGACCAATCTGCATGTGACACATCCAATTCGCACAGTTCGCATAGAATAGGACTGCTTCCGGCGCGCCTCTCAACTATAGAGTCCTATGCGGACTGAAATTAGGAACAATCTTATCTCGCGGGGTATCACAGTCCATGTAGAAAACTAACTCGGCGAACCGCGGACTGTAGCTCAATTCCGCCTCGCGGGTTATTACAGCTCGCGGGCCAAAAGAAGGCTTTTAAATTAATAAGTTCCACAAGGATTGGCCCAAAGCGTGTCAAAGACTGTAAAAAAATCCAAAACGATTAAAAGAGATCGCGCGGACTCTGCGTATGTCTACCTCGCGAACCAGCGAGTCAGTTCGCCAGCTTGCCTAGATGTATTTCGCCTCGCCTAAGCGAAGTTATTCCGCGCGAACTGTGTTTTCCGCGCGAAGCGCGCGAAATGGATCCTCACTCCGCGCGGGACTTGTAGTCTGCGCGAGCTCTGTTTTTGTCCGAAAGCGCACGAGATCTATTAGTCCGCACGGAGTCATTCCGCGCGCGGACTTTGTGATTATCCTGCGTGGTCTTGCTGGCGGGCCATTATTTGTAAAATTTAAAGGAACTTGGGTTCGCCGGCTGACATAGACCAAGAACTTAATTAATATTTACATAGACAATTATTGTCCAGTAAAATTAATTTGGGCGTAAATAGTTTTTTTGAAGACGATACTAGTGGTTGTTAACCCAACGGACATCTGATTAGGCAGTGACAGACGTTTTATCACGTTAGAAGGGACTATGTATGATAGGCTAGAAAAACCATATGAAGTGGTGTCTTCCATTGAGTAACAACCCCCCCCCCCCCCCCCCCCCCCCCCCCCGAAAAAAACAAAAAAACCCACCATTTCAGTCAACTCACACCCCCCCGAAAAAAACAAAAAAACCCACCATTTCAGTCAACTCACAATGATCTTCATTGATATATTTTATATTATATTGAGAATGAAATACATTTTGAGTAATGAATTTTAAGATGATATTAGCATAATTCTCATATTTCCAAATCATAATAGGATTTTACATAAAAAATGGAAAAATATATAAATAAGTGCCATATACATAAACTTACCTTTTACATCTCAACCCCCCCCCCCAAATAACAAATCCTAGTGGTGTCTTCCATTGAGTAACAACCCCCCCCCCCCCCCCCCCCCCCCAAAAAAAACAAAAAAAAAAGCTCCCACACCCACCATTTCAGTCAACTCACAATGATCTTCATTGATATATTTTATATTATATTGAGAATGAAATACATTTTGAGTAATGAATTTTAAGATGATATTAGTATAATTCTCATATTTCCAAATCATAATAGGATTTTACATAAAAAATGGAAAAATATATAAATAAGTGCCATATACATAAACTTACCTTTTACATCTCAACCCCCCCCCAAATAACAAATCCTAGTTCCGCCATTGTCTTTGTACTTCTTGATCCCCGTGCTGCCTAGCAATTATCCAAATTAGTAGTTTCAAGAGCGACCAATGTAGCTCCATTTAAGTCAAATATCCCCTAGCTCGATCGGATCCATTTCTAATCCATTTTTTGTTGTTAGCAATGATCTCTTTCTCTCTGTCCGTCTTTACTTCCGAGGACTCCATGAGGCAGCTACTGCACAACAAAAGTGAATGTCGTGTCCACCCATGACTGAGTTGAGTGGGTTTGAAAGGCGAGCTGGAAAGTTCGGAAGATGTTTTCTTCTCTCTTTCTCCCTCCATTATATACTTGTCATATGAGCGATATATGAAAGGGTGGTGCGTAAGGAAGCACCGGAAGGCTCTACTTGAAATAGATGTAGTGTGGCAGTTGCTTGGTCTTCGATCTTTGAATAATGCTGACGACAATGATCTCAATTCGAGACCATCGTTCTGTTGTACACAGTTTTGTGTCACTTTAATTCGATTTGTATTATTTCGTCATGTCAATTTGGCGGCTTTAATTATTGTGACAATTAAGCTCTTTCTAAGGTTTGACTCTCGTTTCTCATTAGATTATGGAGCCAAGTTTAACATGTCCGAAAGCGTCAAACAAGTATGAAGAACTGATATATGAGAACAGATAAAGTAAACAGAAAATCTAAGAAGAACATAGATTTACGTGGTTCACCCTAAATCAAAAGGTTACATCCACGGGTGGAAATGATGAGAAGATTCTACTAATATTATAAGGAGATTACAAGGTGTTTTAACACTCAAACCCAAGATCCCTATCACACCCAAAATACACTCACAAAGGATAAACACTAAATAGAAGAACAACTTCTATGAAACCCTAAACTGAGGCTACCTCTCAATAACCGTCTTTAGTCCCTCACACCTTAATTGGTGTCATAAAATATATATTTATAGTGTATAGACAAAATCCTAACCTAACATGATTAGGTTGATTACACGGGCTTACCAAAAAGATAATTGAGGGGCTTATTAATGTAAGCCACAAACCAATATAACACACTCTCCATGAGCCATTCATCCTGACTTCCCTCTTCTCGAAATTGAATTTTGACTAACAAATGTTAGCTACTTGTCTAAAAAAGGATTTGACCGTTGTCCTATTAAGTTGGTGTCGCTGTAAAACCATGTGGCCAGCTAGAAATATGAGATGCTTAGAAAAAATCTACAAAGCTACAAGAGAATTGCTACTTGATCCAAAGAACAACACCTTCTCCCATGGCCTTAACTTGCTCGCTACCTTTTAGAAGGATGTCGGAAGAAAACAATCGTAGGAGTGAAAAGCCGCAAATAGAGTGTTTTAGCCACTATAGGACATTTATCTTATGCTAGCTAGCACGCGAGGAGGTGCTGGGGCCTAAGACGGCATTCTAGCTATGTCACTTATCCATCCTTTGTGGAAAAGGCATGCGCAACCCTTTCATGACACTTGGTGGTTAAGGTTTGACCATACCTACAGTTAAGACCAATACATAAGACAATGCCACAACCTAAACTGAATATTCTCCTATATATGATTGTCATATTCAGCCTATTTTGAATCTGTCCTAAGTGGTGATTCTTAGTAAGCTTCTCTTTTAAGGAATGAAATAGGTGGTAAGTGCAATTGTGATCTACACTTAGAGCCTGTATAAAATGACCTAGAAAACTAAGTCATGGATAAATCAGTCCCCTGACCAACCTTAATATCTTTTGTTATTAACAAGTTACTTATTTTAATCATTGTGTTCATCCAGTTTGTGACTAATTCTGTTATGTTCCATTTGTCTTTTGCATACATTATATGCAAGCACATCAGTTTTATCCAAAAGTCTTATTTCTTAGTAGGATATGAAAGCATATCATGACTCCCATAATATCAAGAAAATATCTACTCAGTTTCATGGATATCAACTCAACCACCTAAAGCTTGGTCTAGGGATTTCTAAGCCCAGTTCGGTGAATCTGTAAATTAAACCATGGTTAAGACTTTGGTGGTTATTTTATTGGTTTCAGTTAGTATTGGTTTTGTGTGCCTTCAAAATTTGGTGTATAAGAAGAAATAATCTAACTTCAAGTCAAAAAGATTTCTAATTAAGGAATAAAATAGCACATAGTATTGTGTAAGTGTTGGGGGACAGTGAAAATATCAAAAATATTATCCAAAACTGTACAAAAACATATCAAAATTGCAGTAACATGATATCAAATAAGTGCTAATAAAAGAAAAACATAAAATATATGTTTTAAAAGTTGTACTTGTATTTGCTAGAATGCTAGAAAATAAATTGTAGATAAGTATCACAAAAAACAAGATGTACATGTAGAGAAGAATAACAATATCTTTCAAGAGAGGGATTTCATAAGGTGCCATACCTTAAGACATAGTAGAATTTTCCATTTCTACTGTACCTTAAGGCATGACATACATGACACTAATATGTGGTTGTAAGTGATTGCAAGGGGGTGGTGGGGTAGGGAGTTGAAGAAACTTTGCCTACCTTAAGGTACAGTAGAATTTTCCCCAAAAGAGTACAAAATATCAGGAAAACTAGTACTGAACTATCTGGAAACTTAGATTTGGGTGCCCCACCAGTTGATTTGAGTGTCTCTTTCACTTTAGACATGTCTCATAAATTCCAAGCATAGGCAATAATGTACTAGGTATTAATCTGGTGCATGGTTTGTCCCAGGTTTCATGCAGTGGTTTCATGCAGATTCCACTGCATGACATTATCATTTATTGATTATTATATTTTTTGAAAGACTTTCTTCAGATCATTGGCTGTCAATTAGGTCCATTATTTAAAATTCATATTTTTGCATACAAGCATGCAAAAATATCAGATTTCTTCTACTTTTCTGGTGGAATAAAATAGATAAAAGATTTTAAGCCTCCCTCCCTTGGAAATAATATCTTTTAGGTCAGGACTGAGGAGAGACATCTCCTAGATATAGTCTGGACTTCCTCCTGAGATCTGAATATTGGAAATGAGACTTCCGGAAGCTAGTTTACAGTTCATTAGTTTAGGGTCTTCGGAGTTCAGACACCCCCCCCCCCCCCCCCCCCCCCCCCCCCCCCGCGTTTGAAACTGGTCCAGGCTTGTGTAGAAAATCAACCAAACTAGCTATATACTATCTTGTGTATTATGGAAGCTTTAATTTTAACCTGTTTCCTAAATTGTGAAGCACGGTGGATGTCGTTGCAAGGTTCAAACTGTGCACTGAAGATGTGGAAGAGGGGGACCAGCAGTCACCTAATGAGCTCCAGGTACATACAGTATTCCACTCAAGTACTCAACCCAGTTAAATATCTTCAAATTTATTTTTTGAGCTTCAAAATGTGTCACCATGACACTGTGTTTGGAAACTGAAAAACATGATATAGGTAGTAATCTTTTGGTAGTCATATTTCTTAAAAAGTAATCAAATATTTTCAGTATGTTAATTGCTAGACTTTCATGATAGAGAGAGAACATTTAAATTATTCAAATCAATGATTCCACTTCTCGATATTAGTTGGTGACTGATGAGTGCATGAGGTTGAAAATGGAGCTTGCGGAAAAGATCCACAAGCTAAGGTAAGTAATTGACAAATTTTAACAGTTTGTATATATGATGGTTATTCAGACGAAGTCTGCTCGAGTTCATAACTGTGTGCCTTTTGTAACAGGCATATGGAGGGGCGGGATCTGGAAGAGCTGAATATAGATGAGTTGCAGAGATTGGAGAATATGATTGAAGGAGGACTTAGCCGTATACTTCAAACTAAGGTTCATGTTAACAAGTTATAGATATTCATAGTTAAGTGTGTGTGAATAAATGTCCATAAAGTAACATCTAGTTGTAATTTTCCATTCAATTTCAGGATCAGAGGATTATGAGTCAGATTCTGGCACTTGAAACAAAGGTTAGCAAGTTCAATCAATTGATATAACTAGTGATAGATGCCCCATATATATGTAATTGTAAGAAAAATTATGAGATCCTAGAGTTTTGTTGGTTCTGCTTGAGTATTAGTTGGCTTTCTTCATCATCTGGTCATTTTAGTAAAAAAGCATGTCCAATGGTCATTTCACTCATTTGCACAAATTTTTCTGGCTATTGCATCACCAAAACTTTGCTACATAATTCAGGGAGCAGAGTTGACAGAAGCAAACAACCTATTAAGGCAGAGGGTAAATAATTAAGATCTTGCTTGACCATTCTGTGCTTTATATATGAGTTTAAGTTATGGTTCTTTATATATAACTGGATGAACATTTAATTGATCATTCATTACATGCATATAGTTAGGAACGCTATCTAATGGAGATGGAAATAAAGCTAGTGGCGTCCTTTCGGATCCAGGGATCTCAACTGATGAAGAAGGTATGAGATCAGGATCTTGCACAATTGCCACCAGCTGTTTTAGTACTGGCTCTTCGAGTTCGTCCATGGATGACTCCTCCTCTGAATACACCTTTTCTCTCAAACTTGGGTGAGCTTTATTGCTCGAGTGTTTTCGCTTAAGAGAGTGTATTTCATGCATGGTGGTTATTTCTTTCTTGTATATATAAGTCTAAACCTTTATGTACTTATTTCTGGGAGTTAATATCGTTGAAGCTTATAAATGAATTGAACTGAAAGATAATAAATATCTTATGTACTTTGGACAAAATTGGGCTTTACATTTGTGTGTATGTATAATTATTTCAGTGGTCAATCTATAAGTTTTTTTGTCACTAGATTATATATATATATATATATATATATATATATGGTCAATTATTTTTTAATATGAACTTAAATATCTTTAAACGAATAATTCTGGTAATATGCATGTATTCTTGATATAACAAATTAACAATATATTTAAGTATAAACCTGAATGAGATTTCCTTAACAACTTGCAATGTGTCTAACTTTCAGGCTTCCTCGCTGAGCTGCAACATGGAGGGAAATATGGCATAATTATTAGTGAATAAGGTGGAATTATATAATACACCATTTTGGATCGTTGTCTATGGTGTGTTGAATTTGATTCCAAATTCGAGGACATGACTAGAAGGGTGAGTAACTTGCCTCTCAAGTTTATTTTTATTTGTCACAGTTGCAGTTGTGTAATGAACTTAGATAACAACACACCTAGTCTGGGTGCTAGGTTGAAATAACATATTCTGACGAATAGTTTTTACATGTAAACAATGTCAGTTTGGATTGTTGTCTTTCGGTTCTGAAAAAATTCCAAGCCATCTTTTCCGGGAGGCCAGGTTTTAGTAGAAATAGGAAAAAAAACATAAAGAGAAACATTAGGAAATGATTCTTAGATATCACTTCTAAGCTTTCAGCGAATGATCAGAATTATCTTTTAAGCTTCTCTACATGAATTTTTTTTTGAACGAAAATCAAGCGTAATTAACAGAAGAAAGAAAAGCTCCAAAGAGTCTCTTATCTTTTATCCACAAAAGTTAGTTTCTTATGTTATCAGTTTCATATACCCTTTTGATGGTCTTTTAATCATTATGAATAAAAAAAAAACAATATCTAACAAAGACTTGAATGAATAGCTGAAATTTCTCCACAGAGCTATTTGGCAGAGAGGTGTATGATACGAACAAGTGTGAATATTTTGGTGTTATGTTCCTTACGACCCTATAAATTTTATAGTTATAATACAAATGCGTATGAATGTCCTGTATGAATGTCCTGTTGATTGTCAGTCTATATTTTCCTTTGATGGTGAAGTGCATTTCTAGGTATAGACTTTGTGCTCTATTGATTAATTGGTAGTGTGTGTTGTGTGTACCAATTTAGATGTTGATGCTGTCTTCTCTGGTCTGTGCTATTTCAACCGTTGCAGTTGTTTCATTGTAAAATGTCTGTCAAAAAAATTATAAATTTTTTAGATTTTGGTATAAGGTATTGAAGAGTTTAGTGATGATTTAGAACGGGTTAATCTCTATTTTGTATCATACCTATTTTTCATGGTTTATCTTCGATCTTGAATATAACCATATCTTTACTAATCCAAAAGGTCCAAAATCCGATCCACGCTGTTTTGCGTAGTGGATGAGACTCTTGTGTTTTTGAATTTTAAGACCAAACAAACATCAAACTACAACATATGCAATGAGATTCCTCAATATAGTTTCCCCTGGTCAAGCTCTCTTTTTACTATTAGCCTCCTCTTCCCTTGTTGAAAGCCATTGTTGATTGGTTTAGTATAATAATGTGCAACAAGAACATGCCATTAAGAATTTTCCTTGGATGTTGTTTTGTATGCAGTATTTATTTTGATGGTTCATCAAAGTGTTTTAATATTTCAATTCCTTTTGGCCATTGTTGATTGGTTTAGTACAATGTACAACAAGTTCTTGTCATTGAGAATTTGCCATGGATGTTGTGTTGTGTTGTTGCATGTATTCTTTTGCAGTGGTTCAAAGTGTTTTAATGTTGCAATTCCTTGGGCCAAAATATTGTATTTTTTTATATTTCTCTAGGTTCCTTCTGGATTTGAAATCATGGGAGCAATCAAATATAGATCATACTCTTCTCCAAAACGTGAGGCATGCATATATATATATATATATATATATATATATATATATATATATATGTATGTATATGTTTTGCTCACTATTTCTTTATTGGAAGGGAAGTGAATTTTTACTTGACAAATTCCAAGTGAATGATCTTGCTTTGACAAATATTCAAACAGTATACTAACTGTTAACAACCGGAGGATACATTTTGAAACCTGCAGGCAGATGCCAGCAAATAAGATCCACGGCGTCGGTCGTGCAATGGCATCATGGAAGCCAGGTACCAAACTCCGGAAAGTATGAAATATGGAAGGGTTAGAATTGAGTCAATTCTGCTGTTCTTCTTTTGGTAGTCCTAGCTGATCACGCTAGGTGGATTGACCTCTAGTTTCTTCTCTTGTTACAGGGGTGCCAACTTGAAGAAAATTATACTAAGATGTGTCCTCCATCAGAACGGTAAGGTTATATGTATGTTCCTATTTTGCAGTATATAATTAAGAAATAAAACATATATATGATTAAGGAATAAAACATATAATCTTGTGGGGTGATTCACTCTCCCGTTAAACCTGATTAACCTAGTCTCTTAGGTCTGGGTTCTGTAAGAGAGTCCTAAAAACAATGATATGCTGATCATGAAAGTGATTTCCCTCTTGTCATTTAGATCTAATGAGTGTCTAAAACCATTTCAACAACTTTTCTGCCGGGGTGTCTGCAAGGTGAGCTATAGTCTTCATATAGGAGCATCATTGAATCTTTAATATCAATGTGACCAGTTGCACATATAGGGTGGCCTGAAGTATAACCACTTGCTGCATCTTGGGCTAATTGGGTGATGTGTAGATTTCAGTCATAGTTTAATGTACTGTACCCTTGATTCCATGACCCATGTCTATTATCATGTTGCCTAGACAATTCTTGATAGAAGAGTACCTACTCCGAAAAAAGATTCCGTTGGTAATTTATCCATGACTTTCTATGTTTTATTTGTTAGAGCTCTTAATTATTTTCTCGGATTAATACTAACGGTGTGCTAAATCTACCTCCTTTCCGAAATGCCTTTTAACCCCCAATTTCCTCGAAGGGTACTGTTAAGTTATAATTTCTTCTTTTCACTCCTTTGTGTCAAGTTGCTAGAGTTGATATTTTTTAATAGATTAATTTCAGTTTACCTCTTGAAGTTTGGAGTTAACTTTATTTTAGTCATCATACTCTTAATTTTGAAAATTTACCTCCTAAAGTTTCAAATTTTCATAAGTCGTGCTCATTTACTGAAATTTCGTCCAATTTGGACATTAAATGCTAACATGGAATCTTAAAAGAGGGGTTTTAAAAGGCAATTTTTGTTGTTAGAGAACTATTATAGTTTTTAAAGTGAGTTATAAAGTCCAAATTAATGTTAAAATTGGACAAATTTCAGCAAATGGGTACGACTTATGAAAATTGGGATTTTTTTAGGGTAAATTTTTTAAATTAGGAGTATGGTGACTAAAATGAAGTTAATCCCAAATTTCATAGGGGTAAAATGAATTTAATCATTTTTGAATATATAGAAAGTCCAAGGTGAACTCCATATTGACACAAGAACTTACAGGCAGAAACTGGTAAAAGCAAAGTGCACGAAGCTATCAAGCCATTGATGTAGAAAGACAAGGTCATGTAACGACGATATTGAGTAACTACTTTTTATGCATTATAAAGAGAGGAAAGAACATGAAAACCTTATTGTCACCCAGAAGATCATCTTCCATATATTCTGGTGGATATACAAGAGTTCGTGATGAGCAAGGTAACAATCAAGTGAGAGAATCATGCTTTTCGATATGCAGCAAACTGGTGCTTTTGAATATACACCAAAGTGATTCATGTAATTCAATCCATGTTTGAACTATCGGCAAAGAAATACGTTGTATCCGGTTTTTTCTACGATATGGAGGTAAGAGCGTACGATTTCGGAGGCGCAAACATGAGCATTGCTCTGTTAACGTTCTTTTTTTCTTATAACCAGCGTCCTTCGCCTTTTGATTTTCGTTTTTACATCATTTCATAGGTGAATGAGAACCAAACTAGCGAAGCAAAGCAAGCCAAGAACGTTGCATTGGTTAGTTTGGATCGACCTAACCCTAGTTCAAGTCGTCCTGCTTGATGTAGATGTGTGTACAATACTTAAATGTCTACCCTTGAACAAGTATATATTCCAACCAAACTAGGCTAGGGTGGCGTAATTAGTGACTGTGAGGATGTGGGGGCCAAGACAAGTCGGGCATCTAGCATACGGACAAATATCCACCACATATATATATATGGTAAATGATTATACCGACACAGAATTAAATTATAAAAAATCAAACCCAAACCGACGGTGGAGATCATGTCTGTTCACGCCGAGGTATCCAGATCCGTCCGATGTGTCGCAACCGCCTCCGCTCGTCTTTCCCAAAGCCACAAATAAATGCGAAATGGTGACCAAAAAAAGAGAGGGATAAGGGGGGAATATGACGTCCTTGCCCTTTTACCATAAATGGGAAAAAATATTTCCATTCTTGTAGTGCAGCCAACAAACTCACCTCCTTCAGCTCCAGGTTCCTCAGCGGCCAAGAAAGGTAACAAATCAAACGAGGGGAATATTTTCCTGTAATATTAGACTGAGAATCTGAGCCTCTTGCTCTAATTTCTGATCGGTTTTTATGTGTTCATTGATCTAATTCATGACCCTTATGGTTGGTGTGGGTTTTATTTTTTTCTGGGGTTTGTTCACTTAGATCTGGATTCTAGGGTTTTTAGCACAGTATGTGATCTCTGAAATTGGCGTAAAATGTTGATTGGTTTGATTTTTGATGAAGCAAGCTGTGCTGGCTAGATAGCTATATATAGCGATGACCAAGCCCGCGAGGAATAAGATAAAGATCAGGAAGATCGACAACTTGCCGGCGAGGCAGGTGACGTTTTCGAAGAGGAGGAGAGGGCTTTTGAAGAAAGCTGGAGAGCTTTCGGTGCTCTGTGATTGTGAGTATGCTGTGATCATCTTCTCTGCTACTGGAAAGCTCTTCGAGTCCTCCAGCTCCAGGTACCTCTCCATCTCATTCTTCTTATTTTGGCTTTCCTTTCTTGAAACTATAAGCCATATATATAGAGAGATGGAGCGGAGAGATAATATTTATATAGTTAAGGAGGAAAGGGTTTACTGCAATTCCATGGTTTCTAGTTTCCAGTTTTCAGTAGTTTCCAGTAGTAGTATGGTGACACACGTAGTACTACTACCGCGTACGTCTTGATAAGGACAAGTGTTTCCTGCTGCTTGATAACACATAGGACACGTGGTCAATACCCAGATGAGTGTTGATGATGACATGAAATCTTTGTCTCCCTCTACTTGGAAAATAGAGACGATCAAATAGTTGATCAATATCTAGCTACCTGCCTTTAACATATTCCATCCTTTCACTTGAATATAGTCGGTTATATATCGACTATATATACTTGAGGGATCAAGCAAGCTTGCTTATATAAAAGATTGATAAGATTTTTTTTTAAAATTTTAAGTGTTTTCTTTTCACACATTATCGAGTGTTTCTTTTAAACATTCTTATTTGTGATATATTTAGAACCAAATTTGCATATAGCTTGGTTGGAAATTGATCCATGCATGTTGTCAATTGCATGATTTTTGTATTCTACCCACATAAAATGATGGATCGAATGAGCTAGAAGAGAGCATATTTGGTCTCTTTTGTACCTATACCCTTGATGGGTTCGATCGGCACACTAGAAATATGTTTAGCATTATAGACGATATATTATATGAATTGAGGTTTTCATACCAGGATCGTGCATCATCATATGATGGTATGCTGGAATAGTGTACTTCATAGAAGCTTGAAGACTTTGAAATGGAATATGTATCCATGTATGGCATGCAATGAGTAGTGGTGGTACCATCACTACCAGAACAAGCATTTTAGCCGACGAAAAATTTTCGTCGGCCTGTTAAAAAAATTCGTCGGCTAAGACCTTAGCCGACGAAGGATCGTCGGCTATAGTGTCGTCGGGAAAAGGCCGTCTGTAATGACTTTAGCCGACGAAATTTTTTTTTTCGTCGGCTATAGTCCCACTTTAGCCGACGAAAAATATGTCGTCGGCTATAGTCCCAGACTTTAGCAGACGAAATATTCGTCGGCTAAAGTGTGTAAAAAAATTTTAAAAAATAACTATAGCCGACGAAATATAAAATATTTCGTCGGCTAAACCTTATTAAAAAAAATTAAAAAATAACTATAGCCGACGAAATATAAAATATTTCGTCGGCTAAACGTTGTAAAAAAATTTTAAAAATTATATATATTTCGTCGGCTAAACGTTGTAAAAAAATTTAAAAAATAACTATAGCCAACGAAATATAAAATATTTCGTCGGCTAAACGTTGTAAAAAAATTTAAAAAATAACTATAGCCGACGAAATATTAGGTTATTCGTCGGCTAAACCTTTTAAAAAAAATTTAAAAATAACTATAGCCGACGAACTATTAGGTTATTCGTCGGCTAAACCTTATTATAAAAAATAAAAAATACTATAGCCGACGAATATAGTGTTTGAATATCGTCGGTTAAAGTTGCTGGGTTTTGAAAAAAAAAACTGCAGAAACTTTCGGCTAAACTCATGGTACATGTAATTATAAACCATGATTGATTATTAGGAAGCAATCCAAAGTATTATGATCGCCCAAAACACTATAAAAGAAAAAAAAAATCCAAAGTATAAGCCATGATTGATTATTAGGCATAATCTAAAGTATTATGCCACCCAAATGCAAATGGCGGAGGTTGGTCATGTGAGCCACAGAAACCGGCAACACGCCGGTGAGGTTGTTGTTGTAGAGGTCGAGAACACGGAGGTTAGTGAGGTTGGAGAGCTCCGGCGGGAACATGCGGTTGAAGACGTTGTTGGAGAGGTTGAGGAGGCGGAGAGAGCGGAGATCTCAGGCGGGATGGGACCGGAGAGGTTGTTCTCGGCGAGGGTGAGATTGGAGAGGTAGACAAGGAAGGTTAGTGAGATTGGAGAGGTTTACCATCATCGGCTATATAAAGGACTTTAGCCGACGAAATTCTTTATTTTCGTCGGCTAAACTATTTGGTTGACCGCCAAAAAATTTTGGTTCAAAATTTTGAAATTTTTCGACTTTAGCCGACGACTTTCCATTAATTTCGTCGGCTAAAGTCCTTTGAAATTTTGGTTGACCGCCAAAAAATTTTGGTTGAAAATTTCGAAAATTTTTCGACTTTAGCCGACGACTTTTCATATATTTTCGTCGGCTAAAGTTCTTTGAAAATTTCGTCGGCTAAAGGTACCAATTTCGTCGGCTAAAACTTGGAAATAGAGAAATTTTAGGGTTTAGCCGACGAATACCCTAACGTATTCGTCGGCTATAGTATGTAATTAAAAAATTAAAAAATAACTATAGCCGACGAAATATTAGGTTATTCGTCGGCAAAAACCATCTTAGCCGACGAATTTTCATATATTTTCGTCGGCTAAAGTCCTTTGAAAATTTTACTCCAACTTCGGTTTACCGCCTAAAAAATTTTGAAATTTTTTGACCTTAGCCGACGACTTTTCATATATTTTCGTCGGCTAAAGTCTATAAATTCACGAAAACGCTCATATCTCCCTCTATATTACGTAGTTTGGTCAGACCCTCCACACGAAAAACTTTCACGTAGATGAGACGCAACCGCCTATATAAAAATTTTGAGACATTTGCCTTCCGACGATAGGGCTCCCCATAGGGAATAATAACGGTAAATAGGGTTGACCGCTACTATCGGCTCTGAGACTTTACCCGATTTACGTGATTTTTGAACCATAGCCGTATTTCACCATTTTAAACACATCTTATTTCACGAGATTTTTAATAATTTTGCTTCCTATGTAGAGTTGGTTCACAAAGTTGTATAACCTACTAAACAAGTTATACAACATTAGTAGACACGTTGTAATTCCGATGACTAAAATTCACAAACCAAAATTCGACCGTCAGATATGATCATTATGACGAAATACGTCTATGGTAAAAAATTCAACTGGATCCGACAACGTTAAGGGCTCGATCGAAACGGTCAACCATAATCCATCGTCACTTATCACACGAAAACGCTCATATCCCCCCTCTATATTACGTAGTTTGGTCAAACCTTCCACACAAAAAACTCTCACGTAGATGAGACGCAACTGCCCATATAAAAATTTTGAGACATTTACCTTCCGACAATAGGGCTCCCCATAAACCCGAATAACGGAAAATAGTAGACACGTTGTGATTCCGATGACTAAAATTCACAAACCAAAATTCGACTGTCAGATATGATCATTATGATGAAATATGTGTATGATTAAAAATTCAACTGGATTCGACAAAGTTAAGGGCTCGATCGAAACGGTCAACTCTAATCGAAAATAAGAAAACTGCATTTTGAAGCCCTAAACGGACTCGGATGGCCAAAAAAGCCTGTACATCATGGCGATAGCAATGAGTTTGACTGGTAGGGCCGTTACGCTTCCGGAAAGGTATCATAATAGTCAATCGGACACCAAAAACCAAATCTGCAGCATAGTGAATAATAAGGGTAAGTCAACTATCGGCACCGAGACTTTACCGGAATACCGTCATTTTTCAACCGTAGACGTATTTCACCATTCTGGTCATATCTTATTTCACGATTTTTTTGCATTTGAAGGTTCTACGTATAATTTTTTTTTCCAGATGAGTTGTTGTCCAAATCTGTAAATATAAGACACTTTTCGTCGGCTAAACTCTTAAAAATTTCGTCGGCTAAACTTTTGAAAATTTCGTCGGCTAAAGTTCACAGACTATAGCCGACGAAATTATATTTTTCGTCGGCTAAACTTTTAAAAATTTCGTCGGCTAAACTCTTAAAAATTTCGTCGGCTAAACTTTTGAAAATTTCGTCGGCTAAACTTTTGAAAATTTCGTCGGCTAAAGTTCACACTCTATAGCCGACGAAAAAAATTATTCAGCCGACGAAATATTAATTTCGTCGGCTAAAGTGGACTTTAGCCGACGAAAATTTTTAATTAGCCGACGAAGGACAATTTCGTCGGCTAAAGTCCACTTTAGCCGACGAAAAAAAAATTCGTCGGCCTGGTTTTTTTTTTTTCGTCGGCTAAACCCTTTCTTCTGGTAGTGCATGATCATGCATGCATGTAAACTAATTTTGCCATACCATATATTAAATAACCAATAAAATCAACCTTCATAACATGTAATTAGTAATGTAAATTATGGAATAAGAATTTTAATATATATATATATATATATGTCTCCTCTTAATTAATTAACCGATCAAAATGTGTTCTACTAATTAAAATCCAGAAAAGAGAAGTATTGAGAAAAGCAAATATATTCATCTTCGTAACTATTCTGTCATGTCTACCAATTCTAGAAACTTCACCAATAAGGTGGTTGTTTTTATCCCGCAAAGGTGAGAGTCTGACTTATTCTTCATGATGTCATTGTCTTCCACTGCTTAAAGATTATGGTTGTTTGGATTCATGTGGAAAGAACAAATATATTTTAATCCAAGTATCTCTTTCTAAAATTTGGCGGAAAGGTGATCTGTGCTAGGAAGTTGGGTAGCTTTGCTATGCTATGTTAAATAGTATGCCAAAGTGAGAACATTTTTTTTGAAACGTAAGAACAAAGCATATATAGTATATATATCAAAGTAAGAACATTTTTTTGAAGACATCTTTTTCATCTTCAAATTTTTGTGACAAGGCATATATAGTATGTCAAAGTAAAAACATTTTCTTTACTGCAAATTTGAAGATGCATAGTTTTACAAATAACAAAGCTATATAAGACGAACAAAAAATATATGTTTAAGTTTGTTGGCTAGAAATTAAAACATATGAATGTGAAATTGATTGGGATTGCCGGTATCTTTAAATCTAGTACCAAAAATGAAAACAAGTTAATTCTCACTAAAATGGTATGGTCCTTTGGTCTTCAAATGAGATTGAATAATTCTTGATCGATCTCTCGTTTGTCATCATTAAGGTCTGTTAAATAGATTCATTATTTGGTTGACATGTCAAACGTTCTGACAGTCGCTATGGTCGATATCAACGTTTGGAGGTTAAAACGAGTAAGATACCCCGACTAGAGTTAATTCTTTATGTTTTTCTCTATGCATTAGCGCATGAAAAGGTGTTGTGACCTGAGAATGTGACTTGGTTAGAGGCTTGAGTTGGCGTCCTTGATTCAAGTGGCCGTTGTTGGAGCAACTAGCTTTGAAGAAAAACATCAGTCGGTGTTGGATGGTTGTCACAATGGGAAGAAGCTTGGTCTTGATGTCAGAGTGGAGTGGCTAGAGTTGAGTCAGAAGAGCATGTCTGGGTGGTTCCAGAAGAAAGAATCCAAGCACGAAGCTATGAAAAATCAAGGGAGTCCGAATCATAAGATTGTCATGACCGATGCCATGGATTGTCGCAATGACTAAGTCTTCATCCAGAACATGTTTGTTGATGGAGGATAATCAACAATTGACTAGGCGTGATGACAACGATGTAGTAGTTTCTTTGTGAAGATCATGGTTTGCTTAAGATTAGCAACACTAGCCACATACGCACGTAGAGAAATGACGGGCGAGACAAACCAAAATGACTTTGGTTGTTCGAATCCAATGGCGTGAATCGGGCAACATTTTCAATTAGGGTCTTGTGAGGATACTAACAATTATTTAACCTTGTTGAAACCATTGGTCACGCACAGTTGATGATTGGAGCGACTGGTTGTTTTTTTGAAGGTATTGGACATGATGATAGGTGACATTTCAGACCTGAAGCCATCAATATACCATTGGGATTGTTGCATGTGTAGTAAGATTTTACTTGACGAAGTCGTATCAAGTTGTTTGTTTTAGCGAGTTTGAGGAAGTTAAGAGGTGTTTTGAGAGGAATTGGATGAAGAACTGATGGTAGCGCGAGAACTGATGGTAGCGCGAGAGGGGAGGAGTGAGGATAGAGGTAGAAGAAGATAGATCCAATAATATAATAACCATAAGATATTGATACCATGTAGAAAATGATTCTTTGAATATAATATTGTTTACAAATATACATACATTATTGAAGTTAGACGTTCACATCAATATCACATCTAATGCGCCATTATTGAAGTTCATATTAGAATCAAACCAGTTGAGTGATTCAAGGATGGATTGATTTTTAGGGGAGACACACCTTTATTGAGGTTTATAGTATAATCAAACCAGCCGAGTGATTCAATGATGGATTGATTTTAGGGGAAGGAGGTTGGGCATGTAGGGATTGAGGAGAAGAAGAGGAAGTCAATTGGCGATGGTCGTTTGTGAGTACCGGATTCATTCCGTTCGATGGAGGTAAGGGCACCACCCTTCTCTCTCTCTTCTGGTGCGATTTGGTGATGTCGCGACGGTGTGGTTGACCGGATGGTGAGTGTCGGTGGGATGCTGGTCCTCTTTTGCTTCCATGGTGCTAGCTATAGGACTAGGCCTGATCTAGGTTCGACCTAGTATATTTAGGGTTTTTAATTTAGTTTTTTAGGTTTTTAATCTGTTATTGTAGAACCCAACCTCAATAAACTAGATTTGCTAGCAAGTTTTGGGTTCTACTTTGTGCTTCATCAATGGGTGATCGCATTAGGTTACTTTAGGGTAACCGACATGGGTTGATTCTTACATGGCATTTTTTGGGTAAGTCATGTATGTAATTTCATTCTTTACTGAATATAAGGCCTTGCATATGTCCTTTCTATCAAAAAAAAAAAAAACTTCAGCGCATAAAATGTGTTATTTTTTTCTTATGTGATGACACACCATATAGTTAATTTTTCGTTTTCTAATGACAACATTCTATAATATATAGGAAATTAGACAATATTAGCTCTTCAAAGATAAACCCTTAAACTTACCGACGAAAGGTCGATTGTCACTGTTCTTCTAATAATAAATATACATAAATATATAAGCAAATGGAACATATAAGTAATAGAACGTATTTTCGATTTTTTTGTTTGCTGGAGATAATTTCTTTTTGGAAAGATTTTAGAGCATATATGAGGATTTGCTCGTATGTGATGGAAAATGGGGAAGGAAAAGGAGAAAGACAGATGCTAGATTATACAGGAAGTCAGTTTGTCAAAATTTGGATTTCAATGTTGTAGATGGGTTACCACATGCCATATAAAGAGAGTTTCAAAAGTGAAAATAAAAAAAAATTGATGAAAAAAGAAAAATAAATATGCTCTAGTAGCTAGAAACTGCAAATATATATATATACACACACACACACAAAGCCGTTCCAAAAAGGACGTCCGCACAGCCCTTAAAGTGCGGACGTCCCTCCGTTCTCTACTGGACAGTTCCGACGACGGCGTGCCTCCACCCTAGTGGATTCCAGCAGCGTCCTCGATTGCTTTCTCTCTCCGTCGAGTCCGCTGAATTTCAGTTTTCCGGTGAGATCGATTTTATTTGAAGTTTTGGGTGATCTCGCCGGAAAAATGGAATTCGGCGGACTCATCGGGGAGGGAAAGTGATCGGGGACGCTGCTGGAGTCCGTTAGGGTGGAGGCGCGCTATCGTCGAAGCCGTCCGGTGAAGAACAGAGGGCGTGCGGACGTTCGCCTCTGATCCGGACTATATATATATGTACTATATTTGATTACTCTTTGTATAATAGGAAATAGCAATTGGCCAGCACTATATGACATTGCATGGCCGTTTTGAAGAGTTTCAATTAATTTTCCTCACGGGCTTTCTGGGTTTTTTTTTTTCTTTTCTTTGATAAACGGGCTTTCTTTGAATGATGGTCTTAGGGCAGCTTGCCTTTTGTTAATTTGTTCTAATCTATCCCAGATTCCCAGGAGCCATGGTGATCTCATTTCTAATATATATTGTAAAATATAGAGGTATTAGACCCAGAATATTCTTATCTGCAGAACCAAAGCAAAAGTACCGATTAATAGCTCAATGGAGCATTCTGCATGGATCTCCATACATTCTGTAGTATGTTCAGGATCCAAAATCGACTTCAGTTAAAGTTTAATTATTTCGAATATTGAGTCATGGTTTTGTTGGCAATCTTGGCATGCATTTCCATATGGTTTAATACTTTAATTGCAGCACAGTACGGTAGGTGCTAGCTTTGTTGGTTCTAATTTCTGTATTATTATTATTTTGGTATACAATGAAAAGCTAAATACTATATATCAGCAACTCATCATCCCACATTTTCTTTATATATACATTTGTTTGAGTCATCACCACGATTATGAAAACGATGAACCAAAGCAAATATATAGGACTATGATATGTCTACGTATATTTGCAACTGACTACGATTTCGAATCATCGGGCTTTGAAACTAACTAATTAATTTTGTCTTGTCAAGCACCAAGGATGTCATTGCAAGGTATAAGGCACACATTGAAAATGTGGAGAGGTTGGAGCAGCCATCTATTGAGCTCCAGGTAATTATTAATTCGATTTGATTAGTTAATTAATCTCTGGAAAAGATACTCGATCAGTTGATTATATAGTTTGTTGGTTCTGGAGTTTCACTACGTCTTTTGAGTAGATTTTTAAAGGCTATATAGCATTGGTAGCAAGAGGTCATATTTAGACTTCTCAGGTTTTAACTTAATTTCAATTAGTAAATGTTAATGATCAGGAATGGCAATAATGATATCGAGTAAAGGACTAAACTATAGGGCATTCATTAATGGTTTGTTGCCATTTTTGTTTTTCTCTCTGTTAATTGTTAAGTAATTTCATGCAGAATTGATAATTTGATTGCTTTCCTATTTTAGCCTGATTGCATCAAGTTGAGTAAGGAACTTGCTGAGAAGAGCCGTGTGCTAAGGTAATATTAGTCGACCTTAACTAATTCATAAGATGTCTCCTGTCCGAAACAAATATATGGATCGAGCTCTATCTATGCCTCTTGGCTGCAACAGGCAGATGAATGGTGAGGATCTGGAAGGGCTGAGTATAGACGAGTTGCAGAAATTGGAGAAGCAGATTGAAGGAGGACTTAGCCGTGTACTTCAGACAAAGGTTTTTGTTATTAATTAAATGTACTTCTCAAAAGCATGAATCTAATTTTGGGAATTATGTATATATACAAGCATGGTACGTATTGTGAATACATATTAATGACTCATTGCAGGAAGAAAAGATTATGAGTGAGATTCTGGCACTTGAAGCAAAGGTGAGCATGTCAGTTAACAGTAGTAACGGTAGAGAGATATATACTTTATGTATTTTAAAGACGTCGAGAATATATAATTTAGCTAGATGGATGTTTGAGTTTACAGTTTATTACAGTTTCAGGTTTGAGCTTAATTTCTATTTGTTTCTGTTCTTCAATTGTTTTGCTTTTTGTATATAATTGCAGGGAGCCCAGTTGTTGGAAGCGAACAATCAATTAAGGCAGAGGGTAAACAACTATGTACTACCGTTGCGTATTATTACTATTAGGGTCAGGAGGGGGATTTCTTTATTAATTACTACGAGGTGAATATAGAGTTTTGCATTAATCACATACAGATAGGGATGCTACCGGTTGCAAATGGAAAGAATGCTGGTGTGATCACCCTGGAGTCAGATAACTCAACGGCCGAAGAAGGTTTGTCATCGGAGTCTGGCACAAGTGGCAGCAGTTGCTGTGCTAATGGTTCTTCTCCAGACGATGACTCTGCTGATGACACTTTATCTCTCAAGCTTGGGTGAGATAGCTTGCTTCCTTTGCTACTTTTTGCTTCAGTGTGTGTGTGTGTGTGTACATGTATCATAACGTATCTGATTGGAATGTGCTCATCGATCACTGTGCATTCATCTAAATTTCAGGCTTATTCCTTACCGTGGCTGATGAGCCAGGGAGATCAGAAAGTGGAAGTATTTTAAGCATGGTGTTGTAATAAACGACTGTGGTCGAAGTATTTTAAGAAGCTATGCAGCAGGGTATTTGTATGTATGTCTTCTTACATGGGTGCATGTAGAATCGGAAGACACGGTTAGTATTGTGCGAGTGACCGGTGCTTGGATGACAAAATATAACCCGAGCCCATTGTTTGTACAACTATATTTACTGTGTGGTGTATGTAAAACTGTGTTTTCACGTTTGATTTACTATGCAGCAATTTTAGTTACCTACAGTTCTTTCTTCTTTTTTCGTTTCCTCGAAGAATCTTTAGAATACCAATTCGCGCAAATAAAGCCCAATAATATTTTTCACACAATTCACACAAATTGAAATCCTTGAAATTTTAATCCAGAATTACTTCTCACGTACAAGAGTACAACATAGTTGAGCAAACCTAGGTGCCCCTCGAGTTCTATCAAATATAATCGTCGCTTTTGATTATGTGTGAAGTATCTGGAAATTCTTGTATGCACGACGTGTATTTACACGACACAATCTTAACCGTTCATAACAATTCATATGTTTGACCACCATGTTTCTATATTATTTCTTCTAATCCTGACCATCCATGTATGTATGTGAAGATACACGCCGTGTACTAAAAATATTCTCGTGAAGTATCATTATTTGAAAGTTTTGCTTCACTAACTGTCTCAAGTCGCCGGTCACTAGCCGGAAAACTTGGCAAAACCTTCTCATTTGGGGCGGGTGCTTCCAACCTCGGTCAACCCGCGTCAACCCACAGCCTTCATTTAATTCGTGAAACAGATGGCTCTCTCTGATTGGCTTTGAAAAATAAAACAGAAAAGAAAAGAAAAATACTCGTCTCCGATTGGCTATTCTCGCCTCACAAATTTAGACACCCTTCAAAGTCCTCTTCTCTCTCCCTCACACATTTCTCTCTGATTTGACCGAGTTTCACAACCCCTATGCTCACACGTTGACTCGCCGGACCTCTCCGATTCCCCAAAACCCTAACCCCTTCGCGATGAAGAACGCGCCGCGCCGAGGCCTCGAAGTCTACGATTTCGTCGAGGAGGACGAGTTCCCGGACCCGGTCGTGAAATTCTCCGCCAAATTCAAAAACCCTAGCCGCGAAGATCGTCGGAAATCGAAGGTCGAGTCGCTCAAACCTGGTGAGTTTTGCCTCTTCAATTCCAAAATGCTTCTGGTTTTGGCCGAATGTAACGGTAGGGAGACTAGTAGTCCAATTCGAAGATGAATCCAAGTTCAATTTTTGTGTTGATTCTTCAAATTATGAGTCGCCCAATTAGTACTATATTGATTTCGGAATTGAAATTTTTTTTTTTTATGAGAGCTTGTAATAATTAGAGCCAAGATAGGAATGTGGGCACTGGGTATCATTCAAAATTTCAGTAACTAATTGTTTATGTAGAGCTTAAGAAATATTTGATTTACCTGAACTTTTTATGTTAATTCTTCTTGGAGTTGGGAAAGTTCACATCAATGCTGTGAAATTTGATAATTTGGCTGTTGATTTTTGAAATAGCTGCGTTTTTTAATCAGTAAAGTGAGGGTATTCAAATTCTAGAATAGGTGAACAGGTGAGTATTTTGGCTAGATTTGTTTTTTTTTTGTTGGAAATATTTTGGCTATATCGGATCTTTAGGTATTCCAGTACTGCAAGGCAGCAGTTGTTAGCAAGTTGAGCTCTAGATCTAGTTTATTAACCGGTTTGCATGTAGTTGGGTACTTACGTTTCTGTCTGTTTTTGCTGTACGTAGCATCTGGTAAGCAATTTCAAAGTCTAGGTTGATTAACACGTTAAGTAAGTCAAGAAAATTGTGATGGTTTTGGAATAGTTTCTCACATTTTGTATGTTTTCTTCTGTCTCTCTATGGTTCATGTTGATATCTTGTTGTTGGTGTTCTTTTTATTTAAATTGGCTGATTCAAATATTATTTTCTGATTCAAATATTATTTTCTAAACTAGCTGTACCACCTTTCAAACTATGTTAATTCATCCACCTATGCTTCTAGGTTCCAAAAAAGCCAACGTTCAAGCAAAAGAAATCAGCAGCATACCATGTGTAGATGTTGATGAAGGTGACACTGATCGCTGCTGTAAAAATGCTATTACTCATCCTCCTCTGGAGACAATTCAAGAGGAGCTTGCTTCCGAAAAAGAATTGAAATTTGATGATGCCACTGAATCCAAAATTTTAAGTCATGAACAACAATCTGATTTGGACAAAGTCAGTAGCACACATTGTACAGGGGTTGATGTGATGGACCATGATCATTGCAGTGATAGTGCTATTTTACATTCCCGTTTGGGGACAATGGAAGAGGATGCTGCTACACAATCCAATAGTCATGAACAACAGTCTGACTTAGATGACAATGGATGCAGAAATTTTCTTTCCAAAATAGAGATTGGAGTTTCAAATGCTCCCTCACCTTCCCCCGGAAAAAGCCAGTTAGACTGTGGCCTTACAGTGTCCCCGTCCAATGTACTTCAACTGACATATATTTGCTCTTAAGTACATCCTCAGTGCAGAAATCTACAATCAAATCTAATGCTATGAACTTGGATTTTGTGCAGAACGATCCAGTTGATGTGATGTCAGATGCTGATGAAAGCACAAGTGAGTCTCCATCAAGTCCCCTGTCCCCAATTGAAGAGGATGACTGCCCAATGGAAGAGGATGACTGCCCAATGGAAGAGGATGACTACCCAATGGAAGAGGATGACGGTACTTTCTGGTTAATTGGAGGATTGTTGATGCTTATCTTAGTATTAACTATGCTTATTGATTTTGTTGTCTGACTATTTTATGTTGTTCTCTCTCAGGTTCTTTGGGTACTTACAAATTGGGTCATTGCTCGGGAAATTTCGAAATGGTACTCTTCTTTTATCCTTCCCATCCATTCCAATGCATGTGACATTAATCTTTATCATAACTTTATTTTGATCAATACAAAAAGATATAGAAATAGTGGTTCATTGCGTATTGAATAGTGTAGGGGGTGGTTTATAACAAGTATCTTTGTTTTCTACGTCAAAATTGCACTGGGAAAACAAAGGGTAGAAGCCAAACGATGATATATAACATAATACTTTCTGTAACAGAGCAAATAAAGATGAGATAATGAAGCAGAGATTGACTGAGATGTTCCTTACCTTTTTGGAATGCTGACTGGATTCTGGTTTTTAGAGCTCGGAAATCTTTTGTGCATTCACTGCCTTACCTTTTCATTCATCTATTGTTCCATTTTCTTGATTTAGATCAGTCTGGGAGCTACTCTATCCATTTCATACTTACCAGTGCCAGTTGATGGAATTTGTTTCTGAGTTTCTGTATTTGGGTGTTAGTGGTCTGGGGTTCTTCGACATGTTCTCCATTACCATATCTCTATGATGCTATCATTAGATGGTCTCATATATTCTTAATGTTATTGTAATTAGTTAAGCAAAGTGTCTATTCCATCAGGAAATGGAATACATGTTTTTCAGAAAATTAAACCAATGTTGTCTAGTATTAAAATTTTCAAAATTTTCTTCTTGATTTGCAAAAAAAGATATCCTTCTTTGCGGTAAGTTTTTTAGACCATTTTTATTCACTGCTAGAAGACCTTCAATCTTGACATATGTTCATTTGCACACTTTGCAGGATAATGTAAATATGACCGTTGTTCTTTATCCCGATTATGTTGTATATGGGGATAGTTATTGTACAGGAGCCCAGCAGTTAACTTTCTCTCACAGTTGCATCAAAATCAGTGGTTTAGTACCGTCTGAAAGTGACGAAACCTTAAATTTTGAATGGGGAGTTGATGATGTTGTCAATGTTGAGTGTCAGTGGGTTCAAAATGTGAGTCCTGATACTATCCTATTGGGCTTTACCCATTTTACATATGCATGACACTGAGCGTATACAGTTTATTGTTTGGTCTACATTCAGGCAGAGTTTGTCATGATAAAACTCCGTGTACTATCAAAGGATGCAGATCGAGATGATGATGCACTTGGTATTTCAGGTCAGTGCACTTGTACGAACTATCCCTTGTTTTTCTAGGTTGCTGCACAATGTTGCTTGAGTGGGGTTATCTCATTACTATTTGATCATCTTTATCAAGTCCAATTTGATTTCTTTATGAAGTTTTGATCAATTTCAATTCACGTTCAGGGCAGACTCTCACGTTTCCATTTTCTTAACAATTTTAGATATGTAAGGAGGACATGGAGAATTTATAAAATCATTAGATGAATAGACTATCGACAGTCATTCTATTGGTTTGACTAAAAGATCTTTTATTAGCTAAGAGTCGTAAGATATTATTGGAAGGTGATTTGCCATCAAGTATTGATCATGCATCTTTACTTATATATGTAATTGAGTTGTATGTGTAATATGAGTTGATTTGCTTCTTTCTCTCAGAGAAAGAAAAAAGCTTACAAGTTTAGATTTTGAAGCTGATTGTGCTTCTCTTTCTTTGCTATCCATATTTCTCCTAGGCATTGAGGAGTTGAAGATTGGAGTTGTTGAACCGAACTGGTCACAGCAACAAGAAAGAATAGCATGTTTAAATGATAAATATTTGGATATATTGGATCCTGTGCAAATGTAAGTGTCTTTAAACTGCATTTTATACAATATTGCTCCATGTTCCTCATGTACCTATTCTATTGATGTTCTATACATGGTCATTAAGCCACAAATAAAGTTGTGCATTTTTTTATTTCTTATTGTGTCAAGTATACATGCACAAATGGGTTGATCTTTGTGCTGAACTATCAAATCAGAGTAGTTTTAATTGTTTCTAACTAGTAGAAAAGCAATTGTTTGAGAATCTTGTAAGACAGCTGCAGCAATTGATGTATGCTGTATGCTAATAGATAAGTCTTTAAATTATGTATTTTGAAATTGGTTACTCTCAGTTGTTTTATCATCCTTCCTTTATCTAACTTCAGTAGTTCGGTGCATTGTCTAATATCCATCCTTTTTCATCTTTTGGTACATGAAGCATGGAAGTGGGCAATTCACTTGGCCAGAGGCATTATTTCCCAAAGTGAGTTGAAGCAATCCTTTTTTATATTCAGTGGATTTACAACTATATAAATACTGTTTGTAACTATTTATATTATGTTTTGTTTTGTTATTTTGCTTTGCTTTATTCGATACACACACACACACACATGGCCCTTCCACTGAGGGATCTCTTATTTTGGTTTATATGAGGGATGAGGGATTACACCAACTTTTCGATTATATTTTTGAATCTTCACCGTTCAGTTTGTTGGTCCTTATATATAGATCAATTATGCAAATTTTCAGCCAATTTGGTGATCGTTAAGGTGTCGAACAAGATTAAATCAATGAACGAACCAAATCTGCCAAACATGAACCGTTCATGCTTATAATTATAAATTGTAGTTTTGAATGCCTTAACGATTACCAAAATTTGCAGAAGTGGTCTACTCATATAGAACTACATATTGAACGGTGGAGATGTGATTTTGTGATCGAAAAGTTGGTCTAATCCCCCATCCCTCATGTATGTCAAAAAAAAGGATCCCTTAATGGAAAGGCCCTGATATATATATAAACTTATGTCTCTAACTCCCTATTTATGAGTCTTGTAGTCCCTTTATGGTTCTTAATATAATTCTTTCTCTATATGATGAGGAATTTGGTCATCTTGAATTTGTAGTTTAATGAGGCATGTTTAAGTTTATCCTATATTATGTTTTTGTAAATAAGAAGGAAATTTTGCTGTGAGCGTTAGGAGAATATTGTCATTTTATTCACACTTTTTTTTTTTGCTTTAAATCATAGAAGAAATGGGAAAAGATTCAACTTCTGTTGTCCCTTTTCCCTTTATTGCTTGTGAAACTTTAATGGTTTTAGAGGCAAAAGCCAAGTGGAAATCGTTCAAGTTATGTTGTAAATGCCCGGTAATATAGTACATATGTTTGATTGTTAACTAACTAGATTGCTTTAATTTTCTTTTACTCTTTGTAGTGTGTGATATACACTAACAAAATTTTGTGGTGTTATACAGTTTTGATGAGGATTTTGAAAATTTTGTATATCCTGAGGGGGATCCTGATTCCGTTACCATCAGTAAGAGAGATGTTGATCTCTTACAGCCAGAGATATTTATTAACGATACATTGATCGACTTCTATATCAAGTAAGCTTGCTCATCGACACAACTGGTTTTATTTGCTCAACCATAATACCAATGTACATGTCCAAATCAAAAGTTCTCTTTTTGGTTTTTGTTTTGTTTTATTGTTTATTGTGTGTCTTATTAGAAGTGGTCTATTGTAACCTAAATCTTTGTCTTAGATAGGAAAATGCTCACCCAACTTTTAGAATCTTTATCTTTTCAAGTATCTAGTGTTGCCTGCAGATGCAACAATATTTGTTATTTCCTTTTTCTTTCTAGATCAAGTAAATGAGTGGTATGAGCAAAAGGGAAATAAAAGACTATAATAGACAGTACAGTTACAAGGGGTTTGAGCTGTGACTATTGACTTTATCGCTACCCTACTGCCTATATATGCAGCATTAAATCAGTTAAAGAAAATTAAACTTTTTCAGTCCTACCTTGACGAAGACTTGATTTTTACTTCCATTTTGGGTATTTGTAGTTGGACCTTCCCCCACAATGGGATTAGGCAGTGTCAGAAAAGTTAGTTGGCCTTCACCCTCACTATTAATTTGGACTTGAGACCCTGGTGTGTTTGAAATTTGCGTTAGGATCCCAGTATTTCAGGAGCCACTTTCAGTCCTGCGGTGGTGTTAGAGTATGTCGTCTT
Source organism: Fragaria x ananassa (assembly GCA_034370585.1). Lineage (NCBI taxonomy): Eukaryota > Viridiplantae > Streptophyta > Magnoliopsida > Rosales > Rosaceae > Fragaria > Fragaria x ananassa. The sequence continues at coordinate 22,893,311 of CP139757.1, read as the reverse complement.
CTAGTTTTCTGCACTCGGCTTTTCTTTTACAAGGAGTTCCACACAATTAGTATGCTAGCAACTGCAATGTTACCATAGGGAAGATCTTCCATTTCCTAGGACTTAACTCCAACTTAATTAATCCTGTATACACTATAAATCATACCAATAGAGTAAAACTTATACCTATGAACTTGAAATAGTCTGACAAATTCCAGCAGGAGTTCCATGATAAGAAAAGGGGGGGTTTTTTTTTTTTTTTAAATAAATTTTGAACTTTGGATTTTTCTGAAGTTAGTGATAAATTTTCCTTCTTTTGTTTTGTTTTGTTAATTATTATTATTATTATATATATATATATATATTTTTTTTAACTCTGATATGAAATGAGCTGAATTTAGTAGAAAAAGGGGACTGGTGGGGCGGGAAGGCAGGAATTTTTGTGCTTTTACTTATTTCGACCAAACATAATTCTCCGAGGGCCATGCTTTTACTTATTTTGACCAAACATAATTCTCCGAGGGCCAGCCCTAAAAAGGCAATTGGGCTAGGTTGTGCTCTAAAACATTCATTTCCAAATTTAACGGGTTTTTGAGCCCTTGGGCAATTTACAACAGTACGTTCAGCATTGGTGATCCATGAACCTTTACTCGTTATTTTTCTTTTTGGCAAAATATGTTTCTTGTTGTCAGCAGTTCTATCAATTTGTTTCCAGTAACAGTTCCTTCTTAACCCATTGATAGGTATTTGGAAAATCAGATTCAACCAGACGAAAAGCACAGGTTCTACTTTTTCAATAGTTTTTTCTTCCGAAAGCTGGTTGACCTGGACAAGGATCCATCCAGTGTTGCTGGTGGCAGGGCTGCTTTCCAACGTGTCCGGAAATGGACAAGGAAAGTCGATTTGTTTGAAAAGGATTACATCTTCATCCCTGTAAACTTCAAGTATGATCACATCTTCAAACTGACTCTTTTGTAAGCTCAATCACTTCATGCGCTGAGATGTGGTTTTTGTGCTTTTTAATGGCAGTCTACACTGGACTCTGATTGTTATATGTCATCCTGGTGAAATGGCAAGATATAATGGTAAATTATATGAGTGGATATATGCACATTGATTCTAAATTAATTTCCATCATTTATGTGCTTTTGTCATGTTTCAGTTAGAGACTCAGGCAAGGCAATTAAAGTACCTTGTATATTGCACTTGGATTCCCTCAAAGGAAGTCATACAGGTCTCAAAAATCATGTTCAGAGGTATCTTTTAGCTACTTATGGATTTAAATTTGAAGAATTTCTTTTTCACTCTTTCTTTTCATTTCTTCTTGTTCTTGTTTTGATAATTCAAATTAGAGGTGGATAATGTGCTTTGGTACAAGCTGTACAAGTTTGTGCATCGGTGGTTTGGGATTTAGACCCTATCAATCAAGAGGGAAAAAAGGAAGAACTTTGCTGGAAAATAATAGGTTATATGATAGTTTTTACTGTTAATTTAAATAAAAATCTACGTATATTGATGCAATAATTGCAATCACCTTTTCATGGTAAATATCTGACCCTGGAGGCCAGGTTCGTGGAATCATAGTATGATATGTGGTGTTCCTTTTGGTTAAACAAGTCTGTCCTATATAGAAAAGGTATTTTGGATGACACTATAGTGTGTCTGTTGCTCTTTCAGTATAAACGAAGAGTTAAAAAGTTATTTAGGCCAGGTGGCTTTCAGATTAGTCCAATAGGTCATAGTGCCCTAAGGCGAAAGTTTTCGGTTGTTTTCTTTTCTCTTGAATGGTAAGATATGTATATGAACAGTTGACTTAGAGTCCCATCACAATAAATGTTTTGACATATTTTTTATTTTTTGATACGGAAGATTCACATGTTCTTTAATCGGAAAATGGTTAATCTTACATTAGAACTCGTCGCCATCCTACGGGGCGGGTTACACTGGCATGCTTCTTTAAGCATATATGTTGATCTCAGCAGTCATTATCCTTTTATGATGTGAGATGAACTAAAGTGATGCGTAGACAGTTTAGTTATATAACTTCGAAATATTATAGTGGTAGAATGGTTTGAATCTCAGGATTTATTTTTGTGTCGAGCTTTCCTTTTCTTATCATGATGTCATCTACTTGAGGTTCTGTATATATTCTAATCACCCTGGAATGGTTTTCAATCATTGCAATCGTCGTCTTTTGTTCCTGCACTAGAATTATCCCTGCAAAAAAATCAGGTGATTTGGAATCAGTTTGGTATCCAAGACAAATACACTATCTGACAAAAGTCACAAAACTGAATGATGGTTATGGTAATCAATACTTGGTTGGAATAATCCTTGAAGGATAACCTTAAATGTGGATACTTGTTAATTTAAGATTGCAGATGGGAGAAAGATGGTGTCGGAGGACGGTTTCTCTTGAAGCTCCCTCATACACACACAGACACACACAACACAGCCAGACATTCATTGATACTTATTGAAAAAATGTTTAGTTTTTCACTTTTTTGTAGTACATAAAATGTTCATTAAACAATGAAACCTTATACAGTTGTACGTAAGACACTGAAACATAATATATACAAAAGTAACAAAACCAAAGGAGAATTGAAATTGCAAACCATCACAGGCTAAACTTGAATTGTATAATTACTGGTGCTGTGCTTTGCTCTTGTGGCCTTATTTTCTTTCTTTTAATCTTTTCTGTACTGTGTTTCCGTAAGGGTCTCATGACATTTACTTCGTAATTTATCATGGTGAACCATTTATTTTTATGTTTTACTTTTCCTCTTTTTATTGTGACTTGAAATTAAATCTTCTAAACTGTGTCACCAATGCTTGATAATGAAATTTTAGTTATTTGTGGGAAGAGTGGAAAGAAAAGAAAAAGGAGACATCGGAAGAAATCTCATCAAACTTCCACAACCTGCGGTTCCTCTCACTGGAGGTATGGAGTCTTATCAAACTTCAGATAGAGTATCCATCTGCTTTAGATGGATACTCTATCTGAAGTTTGAGGATGAAGGAATGATTGCAGACTATATTGAGTCATATGATCGCTATATTCTATGGATTACCTTGTTTTTGTGCTAGTTTCTGTCCAACTAAACTTCATTGTTATGAAAACCTTGGTGTTTACTTTGATGACATGCTTGGTTATTGTGACCAACTTTTATCTTTTCCTCTTTTTGGGAATTAACGGGGCATCCTGAAATTTTGATATGTAAGTTTTTCTAGATTGGGGTGACAAAAATGCGGTGGCTTTGTAGTTTCTAATGCTCACAAAAGTATTTTGGCTAGATTAAGGAGCTATTCTTATTTTGAATTTGGGGACCTTTTAACTTTAGATACAATTGAGAAAATAATGAGTGCTAGTGTTACAAAATCATTTTCAGAGACCTTCCTCTGAAAATAATTGAGAAAATGATTCGGGAGCTTTCTAATTCGTCAAATATAACTTTACTCTCTTTTTAAATTTTCATAAGATATTTATGTTAATGAAAAGTTACTCTCTGTCCTCATTTCCCTGTGTTCTATGATATACAGAAATGTTAAATGATTACTAATGGTAAATTATTCAATCTTTTGATACTGGCTTGCTTTCTTTTCAGCTTCCACAACAGGAAAATACATATGATTGTGGCCTGTTTTTGCTTCACTATCTAGAGCTGTTTCTGGAAGAAGCTCCTGCTATCTTCAATCCATTCCATATAAATAAGTTCTCCACCTTTGTAAGTGGTCCACTTTATTTTCAGTCTCATTGTTTGTTTTATTGTTTTGGCCCCGGGACTTCTTACTTTCCCTGTAACATTTGAACCAGAATTTAAAATTATCAAATAAAGAACCTAACATACACGTCTGCTCTGCCACTGTTACAAATTTATTTAAGTGTAGAAGGTGATTATCATAAACTCTTGTGATTTTTGAGGGGGCCCACCACATGTATTCACACGGAATAGGAAATAATTTCTTCTTTATGTGTGCTTCTATACATTTATTTGCATTAACTTCCTATAGAAGTGTTGTAAGTTTCCAACACCAAGCATACTTCAGTAGGGAAACATAATATCTCAAGTCAGTTTATTAATTCAGTTACAAATAATAGAAGTCATTGGATGAAATTTGATGGCTAAAAAGGCAAAGGATTAGAAAATTCAATTAATGGTGTTGTTCGGTTTGATCCAGCCACCTATAGGTTTTTATTTAAGTTCTTGACTTGAAGTGTTCCAATGCTTTTGCATACCTGGTATGTTTGTGCATGCGGATTTTGAATTCCTATCATATAATGCCATTTTTTCACCTTTACTATATGTAACTTATATCCTTGAACTTTTAGACTTCTAATGTTACCTATAAAGAGTTTTGAGTTATTGTTTAATTTCATTATGTTCGCATTTTAACTCGTACAAAACTGCATTTTCTCTTACCAGCTTAATGCAAATTGGTTTTGTCCTTCAGAGGCTTCTCTCAAGCGCACTCTTATCCAGAGATTAATTTTTGAACTCATTGAAAATCGTTATCGGGAAGTCTGTTTGCCAGCTTGCAGTGATGTAGTCCAGGCTAAATATCCAGGATGTAACCAGCTTGAAATTGGTGCGGAGTTTCTTTCTGGAAGATCCAGTCCTGCAATTGCTTGCCAAGCAAATATATCTAACTCTCAAGAAGACAACGGAATCGAAATGACTCTGTTACCCACATCTTCACTTAGGAGTTCTGAATGTGTTAGTGATGCAGGCCTGGTTCTCAGGGAATTTTTTCAGTCAGGAGAAGCTGCAGGTTCATTATTTGGACAATATCAGTCTTTTGAACATAAATCTCCTTTTTACCATCCTAATGGAGCTAAACCAGAAGTAGAGGTAAAGTCTTTTATTCTTCTTGTATTGAGAAAAATTCCTTGTCTGTTAGCTAGAATTGAAAGCTAGAACATGATTAATTATGGCTTACATGCGATATTACATAAATTCACTGACAATACTTGCTATTCATTTATTTCATAACAGGAAGAAACCCAAACTGGAGAGCAGTTTACCTATCTTGCTACAGGAGACGGTAGCTTTCAAGAAATATCTGAAATTACATCTCAAACTTGTGGCATTCAATGCTCTTCAAAATCTTTTGTAGCTGAGATTTCGTATAACTTGGGGATGTCTGTAAAGGCACCAAATGAAAACATTGGAGCATCCCCTGACAGATCAATTACCTCTGATCATTCTGAAGGCATAGAGATCATTGAAAATGGTGATCATTCTAAAGCCATACAGATCATTGAAGATGATGCGGTTGGAGAAGATTTGGGTCCAAGCCAGAATGGAGAAATGGACGTACAGAATGATCCATCATTGCAAAGTATCAGGTGTGTGGTAGAAAGCCTTGTTTCTGGTTTGGGTGAGATGCAGAGTGGTTTCTTGATTGAAGAAGGTTCGCAGGAGCATGGAGAGGTCCATGATGGACATGCAATTGGAGGTCCAAGTCGTAGAGAAGAAGGGGATGTACTAACTTATCCATCAACAGAAAATGTCGTGTGTTTAGCAGATGGCCTTATATCTGGTTCAGGTGATATGAAGAGCACTTCTGTTATTGAAGAAAGCCCTCTGGACCAAAAAGAGGTGCATGTTGGAAATGAAAATAGAGGTTCACTTCCGTCGTCCCAAGAAATTTCTGATATGCCAATTCAGGAAGATGTTGGTGCAATCTCATGTGATAATGGTTTTGTGGACGAGTCACAAGAGCTTGAGTCAGAAGAGCAACAGGCTGCAAAAAGAATGAGGCTTACACCTGATGAAGGGGAAAAATGTCTCGCTTGAAACCTTCATGAGGATTCAAATTTAGTGAGGCCATCGACGATTCATTTATGTCAACTAGATGTTTGTGCATAAGTATTTGATAGGTTAAAATGTCTCGCTTGAAACCTTCATGAGGATTCAAATTTAGTGAGGCCATCGACGATTCATTTATGTCAACTAGATGTTTGTGCATAAGTATTTGATAGGTTATTTTTGAACACTGAATAGTCAAGTCAGATGGTGGCACCAAGGGTGTTAGTGTTGTCACCTGGGCAAGGGAGGAAATTGAATAGGAAGAATGTGTTTTGAAGTTTTAGCCACAATCTACAACATTTCCTTTGATCGAGTGAAACCCCAATCCAAGTATGAAAATTAACCATTTTTTGTTTGTCCGATGGAACGGGGTCGCCGCTCTCCGATGACAGCTATGTATTTAGGGTTTTATGTTCAAGTTCATTTTGGAGGATACAATGTAGAACTAACATTATTAATATCAGAACTCTAATTCTGTAAAATCTATGTGTAGTATGCTTGAAGTCTTCTTCAATATAAGGTCATTTTCGAAAACTGTGAAGGAAACTGATGTTCAATGCTCCATTCTAGGATTTCTGTGTTTTTCATCTGAATTCTAGATTTCAGTTGAAGAATAGATGATCCATATTGGGGATTGAGAGCCCCTAAGAAGAATGCTATTTCATTTTTTTTTCTATTTGAAACAAATAGTGCTATATGCTTTTCTGTAAAAAATTGCTGTTCGAAATTAGCAACAAGATGAGAGAAGATCCAAGGATTATGATTTCAAAGGACAAAAAAAAAAATGTAAGGATAATATAAGAAAGTGTAAATAGACGAAAACAAAAAGAATCAACTACACTGAAGCAACCAAACCAACGAAATTGGATACAATAGTCCCTGAAACAGCTCCTAACTAGAACTGGGTAGTCACACTAGAAGAATCCTAAAACAAAGTGGCAGTATAACAAGTCTCCAAGCAGTTTAATCACTAATCAGAAAACAATTTAATCACTAATCCTAAAACAAAATTCATAACTGTTACGAATTTTGCTCTTCAAAAACATGGAGTCGACAGTATACAGAGATATGTAAGCAGTAGGTCCTCTCATTGCTCATACTCAGGCTACATTACTATTTAACAAAAGTTATTTACTGTATGATTCTCAACTCTGTTAACTTCTCTGTTTTGTTGACCACCAAGAAGTTTCCGAGCTTCTCCAACATTTTCTAGCTTTACTGCAGTAGTGTACCACACCCTGGGGCCTGGGTTCACTCTACATAGGTTTGTGTTGGAATCAAACCCCACAACCAGTCTTGTAAATGCCAGGAAGTTATATAATTCTGCGCTTAAAAATTTATAATCAAGGTCACAGGGTCACACAGCTTATGAAGACTACAATACTGGAGATCAAGGTAAACTTTCCATTAGCATACTACAGTTTCTACTTTCAAAAACAGAAACTGTTCTCTTCAATTTTTCAGTTCTCTGGTAATAAACTTTGTCTTAGCACCTGAGTTTGCACTAGACTTGTTCAGTGGTTCAATTTTCCGTACCACCACCAATTTGTCCTAGTTTGTGGAATTCCACTTTCATTTTGTTGCTACTTTGATGGCATGAGTCCATGTTCATTGTTTAGTATCACCTTTTAATAGTCTGCAAATTTTAGCATGTATCTATACAGATATTGATACTGATTACTGATACAATGTGGGATAATCCAAATGGGGTATTTGTTGACTCTGACTTCTGAATACATCTCAGATACACCTTGGACTTGCATGAGATGTGGTTATGCTACATTTTGGCTATGTTTTCATTTTTCTAATGAAGAGGTATTTTGTGAATATTCAGATAATGCAGTGTATAATCTTTAAATGAATTGAGGTATAACAGGTAAACTTGCTCTTTTCAATGAGTTTGCTATCAATGGTTTAGGACTGAAATTTAACCTCTCTAAAATTCTTGTATAGCAAGGCATGCTCAGTGAAACAGAAGAAAGTAGTGTAAGATAAAAAGAATCAACTATATATATATATATATACAGCCTAGAAAGTGGCCAAAAATAGGGATCCCTTATTGGAAGGGCCCTCTGTGTGTGTATATATATATATGTATAAACATTACAAGATGAATTGGTATGAGAAGCAACCAAACCAACACAAAATGAGACACAAGAGTCCCTGAAACAACTCCTAACTAGTAGCTACAACCAACTAGAACAACAAGTGGCTAGTTACACTAGATGAATCCTAAAACAAAGTGGTAACATCACAAGACTCCAAAGGAGTTCAATCACTAAACAGACACGAAGGGCTGTCGGAGAATTGGCTGTCGACAAAGGGCTCTACTGATCATCATCAGTTGGGATTGGACCGCCATTCGTCGAAACAAGACGTAAAACTGTTGAGGCTCTCTTGTTCCTCCTCCAGAAGCTGAATGAGAACACTAGTGTTTTCCTCTGCCACAGGATCATCAACTAGTAACCCATCATCGGATAAGCTCAATTCGGGATCATCATCAGCCATTAGATCGCCCACAGAGAGCATAATTGCCACCATATCATCAGTAGAATGAGGATGATGAGACACCAACTCTTGAAGAGAAAACATTAGATGATCCCTCCTCTTCTTCTTCTTCTTCTTCTTCTTCTTCAACTTCTCCTTCTTCAACCCGATGAAGTTTCAAAAACGACAACAGCCTCCTCACCTTTCTCCCTTTCAAATCGCAGAGAAAAAGAGAACTGGGACAGTGAAGTAGCCAGAACACTGGTAGGGTATATATAGACGCGCCTTTGGGCGGTGGAACCAGGGTTAGTCACGTAATTGCATACCTGGGAGGACAAGGGAAAAAAAACATTCTCGGGTTGGGCCCAACCCATTAGGCCCATTAGAATGACCCAAGTGAGGACATCCGTACCATAAGCTACCATGCATCCTTCCCTTCCCTGCTTTCAGCTTTCTCGTTAAAACCTCCGATCCATTTCTGAGCTTCTCTCTTGAATCACGTATGTAACGTTTCTGGGTTTCTCCGATCGAAACCCATGAAGCCCTACTACTACTCGCCTAACCATTCTCAGAGAGCCGCCTTGGCTGCCCTCTCCCTCCTTCTCTTCCCCACCTTCTTCCCCAGTCTCTTTGGCCCATTGGGTCGCGCCTCTCCTTCAATCTTCTCTGTAAGTCACTCTAAAGCTTTCAACTTTCTTTCCATTAATGGAAACCCTTTTTTATACTGAAACCAAAAATGGAATGTTGCAGGAATGGAATGCTCCAAAGCCCAGACATTTGCATCTTCTAGAAGCTGCCTTGTCAACCCAATCTGTGAGTTACCATTGTTCTCTCCATTTTTGATTTGCTTTAATCCATTTTGGTATCAACCATTTTTGCTCTAATTGTTTTCTCTTTTTTTGGGGGCAAATGTGGGTTAGTCTATCGAGCATCAGATCAAGGTTTGGGCACCGTTGGGGAACCAAGGATGGAAGCATTGCCCTGAAGAGCCTAAAAGTGCTTCATGTGAGTGTTCAAGTTTTAATTTTTTAATTTTTAGTTTTGTGATATGAAACTGAACTAATTGTTATCTGATGCAATATTATTAATTCTGGCAGCGAAGCCGAAAGGATCGAATGGGTATATTCAGGTGTTCCTTGATGGAGGCTTGAACCAGCAGAAAATGGGGGTGAGTTTCAGAATCTTACATAGAAATTCTTGCTGAAGAGATGTGCAATTGTTGATAATGAGGTCACATTAGAATGCCCACTTGCTCGAATTTGTTACTTCCTGTGACATTATATTGCCGAAGAAGAAGAATGTGTAAGATTAGAATGTCTGATAAACTTTATTCTGGTTGTTTTACAAACAGATTTGTGACGCGGTGGCTGTTGCTAAAATCTTGAATGCAACTCTGGTTCTACCGCACCTTGAAGTTAATCCTGTTTGGCAAGATTCGAGGTATATAGTGAGTAAGTTAACCTGGAAACTTATCTAGAATGTATTATTCTCTCCAAAGTGGAGCCAATAATGCGGAAGTGTTTGTGCTTTGCAGTTCCTTTGAGGAGATTTTTGATGTTGATCACTTCTTAGATGTCCTACGGGATGAAGTTTCTATAGTTAAAGAACTTCCTAGTGAGTTTTCTTGGAGCTCTAGGGAGTATTATGCTACAGGCATACGGCCGACTAGAATTAAGACGGCACCAGTTCACGCTCCTGCTGAGTGGTATCTGGAAAATGTCTTGCCCACAATGCAGAGGTCAGTAAATGCTTCAACCTTTCTTACTTTAGATTTGAAATTTGCTTAAAATATTTCACTTCAGCCTGTTTCAATTTTCTGTTTTAGAAATCTAAGCTCAATATCTTGATATCCTATACTAGTGTCCTATGATGTATGTACATAGAGCTAGATCCCCTGTCCATATTGGAACTGATTCTAGTAACTCAGTTTCAAGTCATTTAATGTCCTTTATCTAAGTAAAACTAAGGGAAGGGCTAAGGGTGAGGTGGGTTGAACAATCAAACGTTTGATCACGATGATATGATTTACCTGTCAAGCAATTAGCTTTAAGTTACAAATCATTTACCTATGTTATTATTGGATTACTGTTGTCTGGGTTTTAGCCAAAATATCATATGGACATGGTTCAAGTATCTTACTTTTGTACTACCCAACCTTCAGTATATCTGTAAATGCAGATTTTTGAAATTTATGGTCAACGTTCAGGAATTTATATTTTTATGACTTAGACGGTGTTAATTGATACAGTTATGGAATTGCTGCTATTTCCCCATTCTCCCATCGTTTGTCTTTCGACAATATGCCTGAAAGCATCCAGCGCCTACGTTGTAAAGTGAACTTTCAAGCTTTAGCCTTTGTTCCTCATATCAGAGAATTGGGAGAAGCCCTTGTTAATCGTCTCCGCAACCCTCCTATAAGAAACCAAAACACAAACTCACAAGAGGGAACAGATGACCTTGATAAACAGGGAGCTGGGAAGTTTGTTGTTTTGCATCTTCGCTTTGACAAAGTATATTCCTCATCTGCTTTGGATAATCTTGATAATTTTGGATTTGCATCTTTCTATTTTTGGAAATTGAAGCTTTGGATCTATGCTTAATGTCATATCCAAGTTTGTTTTATATCCTGTATCGTTACTTTTGACTTAATTGCAGTCAACTGTATTCCTGGTTTAGTAATTGCGTATATCCTCTATCCCTGCACATACTCATACAGGATATGGCTGCTCATTCCGCCTGTGATTTTGGTGGTGGTAAAGCTGAGAAACTTGCTCTCGCAAAATATCGACAAGTGATTTGGCAGGGAAGGGTCCTAAAATCTCATTTCACTGATGAAGAGCTCAGAATTCAGGGGCGTTGCCCGTTGACACCTGAAGAGATCGGATTGTTGCTAGCAGCTCTCGGCTTCAACAATAGCACACGGCTTTATCTTGCTTCCCACAAGGTTTGTCTCGAGTAAATTTGCTGTTATTAATGGCCAAGGGTAGCGCCTATGTTCCATATGATTCCTTATGTTACTTGGCAATAAAAATTGAAATTCTGTTGGCAGTTAGGGTTATAAAGCGGATGAACAATCCTTTTTTTCAGGTTTATGGTGGAGAAGCAAGGATCTCAACTCTGAGAAGATTATTTCCACTAATGGAGGATAAGAAGAGCCTTACTTACGCAGAGGAAAGGGCCAAGGTTGAAGGCAAGGCTTCTCTGTCAGCTGCAGTTGACTATTATGTGAGCATGCAAAGTGACATCTTCATTTCTGCTTCTCCGGGAAACATGCACAATGCACTGGTAATACTTATCAAATTCTCGACACTCAGTAACTGTTTCTGTTCTAGACTGTGATTGTAGGGGTTGAGTTATTTAAATGGGTTGATCTGTAGACTGTGACTCAAATGTAGTGAAAATAATTCCTAAATAGTCTGTTATGACCATTTTATAATACATATAACACAGGGACATTTGCTTTATAAATGTCAGAATTCTAACATAGATTATGAAATCTGTATCAGGTGTGTCATCGAGCTTATATGAACTTGAAGACTATTAGACCAAGCATGACCGTGTTGAGTAAGCTATTCTTGAATAAGAGCATGCAGTGGTCAGAGTTCCAACAGGCAGTTTTGGACGGGCATAAAAACAGACAAGGGCAGATCAGGTTGAGAAAGGAGAAGCAATCCATATACACATATCCTGCTCCTGATTGCATGTGTCAAGCGTAATTGATGTAAATATCAGAGGTTGTGGTTTTAAATCGTTATCGGCCTTAAATTACAAATAGGTTTTTGTAGGTTGTGTTATTACTGTAGCCTTCATCTAGGTGATTATTGTATATTGATGCCTGAAGGGCAAGCTTAGGTTCTCACCAGTGAAATCCAGTATGAGTGTAGAGACTTCATTATCATTCCCGTAAAGTTTTGATTAGGCTATAGACAGTCCGAAAGCACAAGACTTTTCTAGCAACATAGTGAGCTGAGCTTCATTCATCTAACCCAAGTTGCAACTCTCAACACTCCTCAATATCGTTGTCAGTTGATGCAGTACTTTGCTCTTAGTTCTCTCATGATAAATCCAAATTGAATTTTGGAGATCGTATGAAATAATTTGCCAAGCATATGGTTCAAAAATTATTGAACCGTTTGTATTTTGAAGATGGGAGAAACTAAAAGTTTCAAATTGACCCACATAATTCCATTTCAAACTATTAAACAATCATGGGATACGCTGCGATGCCAGCTTCAAAAATGCAGCGGCATCCACTTTTACACTTTCACTTGCAAGACTAACATTATGCCATCGGGAGCCTTCTTTGTCCTGCTATTAACTTGGCCTGGCTCTAGAATGCAGTCATCAATCTTTCAAATCTGTGCCAAGAGGAGACCCGCCACTGCCATTACGGCTGGCGGTAAATTCTTTTGATACTATAGGAGATGGAGCCATATCTTCCTCAATTGGAAGTGTTCGCTTAGATCCCTCTAAGGCAACACCAAGAATGATATTCTCTTCTAAGGGAGGGCGGGCTGTAGACGGAGATGTAACAGGTTTCTCTCCATCTTGCTTTGCATGTACAGTGGTCAGAGGAGTATCTGCCTTTCCACCACCCATCTCACTTGAAGTAACAGGAGAATTCTTAGATGTCACCTTTTCTGGAGATACATATTTGGAATCAACTTTCTTCTCCTTCCCTGCATATTCTGTTGTCTCATTCTGTGTCTGGGGTTCAGATGTTGGCATTTCCGAAGTCTTGGGACTAGTGCTTGAGTTGGAAGTTGAACTTGCCTTATCTTCAGTTTGTGTAGGAGTTGGTGTCGGCCCAGGTTTAGCTTCTTCCTTGTCTCCATTTGTGCGTGCTGAGCGATTAGAAGCCTTACTTTTATCATCACCACTAATTCTGTATGATGGTTCAATCAGGAGATATGGTCGATTAGTACGCGCTGTAGAACTACCAAAAATGGTGTCAGCAAATGGCACATTTTCCAAGTCAGCATCCCCATATACTTTCTGAACTGTGCGGAGAGGTGTGGCAAGGCGAGCACGATGATGGCTGACAACTCTGAGAAGATCCAAGAGTATTGCCTCCTGTAGCATTAACAGATCCTATATGAGATAATATCAACATTCAATCCGGAAGCCAACCAAAGCATTAACTTGATATGTCCATGAATAAACATACAATTCAGACACCAGTGTAAACCAACCAAAGTATACTGTCAGAGTCTGATTGAAAGCGTGACACTGATTCTTTTGCTAGTCGATCCTAAAGTTACCCTTAGGAGCTTTTGGAAGCCCTACTCCTCAGAAAAATATGTACTAAAGTCATATAGCAGAACAGCAAAACATCCACGCAAGGTTGATAGCACTAACATTTTACTGAAAACTCTCAGCATCAAGTCTCAGAATCATTAACTAGAAGTCTGAAATCAATAAGTCAAACAGCCGAACTTGAAAGCACAAAGCTAGTGTAACTAAAGAACCAACTATATGTCTTGGTGTTATTAGTCGGCTTCTCCTCAAAGTTGTAAGGGCATCTAATTCAAGTTTTATCTTGACTTCTACTATTTTCAGATTCAATCGTGAATCGTTTTGTCAAGCATCATATTGCATAATACTTTATGTAGTCTTAACTATTACCTTCACGCAGAGATACTCCTCAATGTGAGATGTTTTCACAAAGCAAGATACCAAAATCTGTAACCAAAATGGATAACTTATCAGAATTTTAAGAATGAAATACGAAACATTTATCAAGTGTTACAGTTTACACACACACACACAATCAAAAGAACAGACAATAACAAGAAACCCTACTGCACTTTCTAGGTGCACAGATTGCTGACCTCAGATTATGACAGGAAAATGAGAATGAGATGCATAACAAACATTGAACTCATAATGCAGATAGAAAGTCCAAACTGACTAAGCATGTATATTCTATATGTCGACCAATATATGTTCCACCGATATCAAACTATGAAGCATTTTGGCTGTGCTCCCACATGCAGATGTTCATAACCAATCCAATAAAACAATCATTAGAAAGCAAAAATTTTACACAGATGCAAGGATTTGGATATGAGTTTAACAATTAAAATCACCATGGACATAAAAAAATAACCTTCATATATTCTCAAGTGATAGAACTTATTGCTTTTGGAAAGGAGAAACAAAAGTATATAAGAGAAAACAGGAGCAAAATGGCAGAGAACTATATATTTCAAATGGTTTGTATGCCAAATGGAGCATGCTGTGTTGAAAAAGGATAACTATTTATTTTAAAAAATTAATATATCAATAAAAACCTCACAGATGCCAGCATACGGCCTTACATTAAGAGCCTGATTCTCTGGATTGATGCTATCCAGAAACACTCTTCTATGCAACTTTTGCTGCTCTATTTGAGGATTTTTGGCTAAAACCTTGCGCATGTCAGCTACAATAATCTGAAGAAAGTAAAGGAATGGCCCATTTTTGCATGAGATGATAGAACCATTGCAAATTTCTTGAGCCATAAGCTTAAACAGAGCAGTGAACTGAAAATCTACTCACATTAATTTTATTGACATCCAAATGACTAATGGCTATGTAGTTCTTGATGCGCCAATGTGTCTTCTGGCTAAGATTCCTCACAACATTCACAGTGAACTTGTGATTTGGAATGTGAACTGCTTCCCGATCGTCGCCTCTAATTATTGTTGGTGACCACCACCCCACATGCTGGCACAATATAACAGTTTATCAAAAATTAGAAAGGACAAGTTCAACTGCAGTACTTGTTTAGTAAGGCAACCAAACTGTTGAAGCCTTCTTAGTTTTAAGGTGGAGGCAATGTATCCATGCATATGCATTTATGATTTTCCAGGTAATTACTTTTCCAATTTTATGAATTAATAATAAAGATTTATACAAACCTCGACAGTACCAGAAACTTCATAGCCTTCAATCTTAGTCTGAATCCATTCACTGACAACAAATGGCCGTGTGGCATGGATCATTACACTGGAAAGGAAGTTTGTGAATATCTGCGTTCAAAAAATAACATGGTACACAATCAACAAAAGCTTTCACAAGTCTCAAATAGCATCTAAAATATTGACCAAAGTATACACCTGAATAATCCAGATTGGCTATTGTATACAAGTAGTAGTTGTTAATATTTCAAGTATTAGTGGAAGAAATATTTGTACCTCACGACCAGCAAGCGTGAGCAATACTGTACCCAGACCCCCAGCTGTTAGCCATCTCTGGGTTGAGAATCCCAGCAACTCCATAAACAATGACACTGCAGCAACCCAAACTGCCGAATAAACAGCTTTGCCAGCAAAACTAAAGCCCATCTGCCCAAGCAAAAAACAATTACTGTTTAGAGAGAAACAATGTTTTACCCTCAAGATAACTAAATCTATAATATCGTAACATAATATTAACAATAGCAGAAAATTGATTGGAAGAGGGGAAATATGCAACAATCTATCAATAGAAGCTAATTACAAGGTACAATTTATCAGAGCTTCTATCACAACTGCTCATCTTAATCGTTCTTAACTAATTTTCATGAGCGCTAGTACCTTTTGTTTTGAGTATTACTTGGGGAAAAGGAAGTCCTTCTTCTTCTTTTTCAAGTTCCAACGCAATAATAAAGGCGAAACACCGGATAAAGAAAGTAGCCAACTAAAAGTAACAAAAACATACATTTCTGGTATCACTTGGGTCATTTGTCTCCGCAAAGAATTTCTGTGCTTGTTGGTTCAAGCTGCAAAGAAAAAAGTACAATATTAGAAAATCAAATTGTAACCCCAAATCCAGAGCCACCACAATCAACCAAGATGGACGCTTCAAATCAATGATTTTATAGAACTGAAAAAGATAGCAAAAGTTAAAAAAATGAAGCCAATAAATCAGGTTATCAGGTATTGACAAAAGAACTAAGATTGTTGAGACCAGAGATAGGTCATTGTCAATGTTCAAATTACTTATTGAGAATAGGACAGGTTAATTGACTACTCCAATACTATTCCACAGAGAAATTAACAGATTTATTTAAGAGCAGCTCTGGACTCACCTCGACAAACAGTAGGCAAATGCCAGCACTGTTGATAGTGATTGTAAAAAATGTACAAGTCTTTGCTTGACAGCCTGGCTAGCTTCTGATGGTAGGACTAAAGGATCCAATGCTCTGAAATAGCAGCTTGTTTTAGTTAGTGCAGATAAAATAACTGGACAAGTAAAGACAAGTACCTCTGAAAAATTTTACTCAAACAAACATTTGAATCTGATTCCATGCAAATAAGGAGATAGACCTGCATACAAGCATTGCTCCACCCCAAAGCATTAAAGGCCGAATGTAAGAGGTCATAGCATAGTGTGACCTACTTTTCTTCCAACTACTATCAGTTCTCTGCAGAAAATTGCAGGAAGAATTAATCACTTCAACTGTCCAAAAGCAATGCATGGTAGAAGAATAGTAGGTTATATACTTGAAAAAATATAATCCTCCCCGTCCGCATCAGCGGTCCAAGACCCCAAACAGCAAAAGCAATGATAGCAACTCCCTGAATCAATTTAAGCATGACAGGGCTTCCACGTAAAGCATTATAAGACCTGCACAATATGTTAAATTTGGTCAGATACCAAATACTACATAATAATGAGAAGACTATAGAATGAAGTCATCAAGCATAATTTGATGAGCAATAAATGCGAGGAAGACTAACAAGAAAGAATATATACATTAAAACAAGTATGCAAAGGTGCACAAAAGCCATACCTTGTTAAAACTACAGCAGCAGATTTCAGAGCAGGAGCCCCAGTTCCTCCACTTGGTATAAAAACAGATCTACACAAGAAAACATTACATCTGGAAGATACTGGACCTATTGGGCCACGAACGCTGCTTAAAAGATGGAGACTGCAGGCACCCTGTTGCGAGAATCACATGTTAGAAAAGGATTCTGAACGTCTTACACTACATTACGACAAAATTAGCCCTCAATTTCACAAAACCTTCACAAATAAGGAACACTAAGCAGATTTCTAAAGCAATAGGGCACATACAACAATGCATTTTAGAGAGCATAAAACTCAGAATCCATGCATTACATACCAAGCCATGTGACGGAAGATTGATGCTAACCATATGTACTCGACTCTTTCCAACAACACACTGCAATATCCGCAAATCCATTTCGATTCAATTAAAACTCCATAAAAGAACAAATTAAACAACAAGGCATCCGAACTTATGCAATGTGTAAGAAAAGAAAAACACAAGGAAGTCTCACATACAGCATGTGGATTAGTATGGCATCCATGAACACTAGGACCTCTCCATTCATACAACAACCTCATAGAACCAGCTTGCAGCATTTCTTGATTCTCAAACCCAACCGCAACCGAAAACCCGGCCCGATTCTCCGAGACTCAAAACGCTCCAAAATCACTGCAACACCTGCTCAACCAACACTTCAAATTCCTCAGCTCATATTCAAAATCTTCAAATATACCAAAAAAATAATTTAAAAAATTAACAAAATTCAACAGAGCAAAAGCAACCATTTCTCTACACTTAAACTAAGCAAGAACTCGGAATAAGTAAAAATCAAAAACAATATATATAGAAAAATCGAAAGCAGAATTCTGATTACTTCTTGAGCTACACAGTATTACTAAAAATTCTCAAAATTAAAAAAAAAAATATTAAAGGAAGCTGTGTAGTCTTACCTACCGGAGAGAAGCAGATGATAATTTCTTTACCAATTTTTTTCTTTTCTTTTTTGGTTTTGAAGAGAATGAAGGTTTCGTGTAGAAGACGCTGGCGTGGGTGAGAGAAAGAGGTGCGGAGAAGCCCGAAGTGGCTGGCGCTGCGCTAACGTGCGCCGGGAGGTACAGTATTACGGGTTCGGACAGGGACAGCGTGGGCCAATGAAACTGCAGCGTTTTGGATTTTGTTATGTGGCGCTTAGACTATGAAGCCTTATCTTGCGCGGATGGGATGTGTGCGTATTTTAGCAGAAGCTTCCTCACTTTGCCAACGCCGCGTGGTGGATTGGTCTCGATGATGTTTAGGCACGTGCGTTCGGGTCGTTATCGGGTCTGGACCGGGTGAGGTTTTTGGATTAAAATAAATCAATAATGATTTTGGTCTTATCAACATTAGACTGGACCCCGTAGGAAATGGAAACGCTTTCCTTCCACGATTAGGAATTTTATTTATTTATTTATTTTATTTTTTGTAGGAAATGGAGAACTTTTTCCTTACACGGTTAGGATTTGGATTTCTTTCTGTGGATCGGCTATATATTTGGGCAGTGCGACAGTCCTCTCTCACAATTATTCACTCCATTCCTTACTACATCCTCTAACCATCTTCCATTGATCTATCTAGCTAGGGTTTTCGTTGCGATTGGATCCGAAAGCGTCGTCCCCACAAGCCATCGAAATAAGCCTCCTTTGATTTGCATCGACCGACCATCTGGTTTTTCCTGCTAATTAACATGGTAGACACCTCGCCGATCCAACAAAAGCAAGATCCTCCGCCAATCCCAACCCGCTTCCACGACACATCCCCACTTCGCGACCCGACACGATAACCCACTACTTCAGATCAGGCTTGAGAACACTACCCGGAAACAAAACATCCATCCGGCAAGAAATTAAATAACAACTTTATACTAGTCTCTTAACATATGCTTCGCACATGTCAATTTGCTTTTCTTAAAAATAAAATCAAATATAGATGTAGTGGGGCAATTTTACAAATAGATATTTAGTTGGGTAAAAATGTAAAATACAATAGATAAATCATAATACGTTATTAACCTTCTGTAATATTTTCAGGTTCTTCAACATTTTGCAATATCATGGGCAAATTGAAAGGTTTAATTTTTCGGTGAAGTTTTGACATCAAAACTTGGACTTCCCATTATAGGAGTTGATATAGTAACTAATGTGTTACTCATAGAACTAGCAAAATTCATAACATGTATGATGGACTCATAACATGTATGATGGACTCGTGAGCTAGTCGTTTGACACTTTGACTACTTAATTCTTATATATATATATATATATATATATATATATAGTCTTTATCAGGTCCAAACATCTTTATTTATTCAAAATGTATGGATTTTTCTAATAAAATCACTTTTCGGTCATATTTTTCAATCATAACAAACTAGTATCTAGATGTGTATGATATGATCATCTCTGTAAAATTTCAGTTAAATTGGTGATCGTTAATGTATCGAAACTATATGATATATTACAATGAACGAACTAAATCTGTTCAATATGAATCATTCGTGTAATTCATAATTTTGAATATCTTAATGATTAGAGTGCGGCTATTGGGACCTCCAGATTTACTTAATATACCTCCACATGTTTTGACTTATTGGATTACAAATATAACCTCATACAAAATGACAGTAACAAATATTGAATTTCACAAAAAAAAAATTGTAATCAGATTAGTATTCTTCCCTTTTTTTTGTTCAAGTTAATGATACAAAACCTTAAACCTAAGTGTAACTGTTACTCAAAAAACTACTACACCTAATGGAAGAATCTCCATTGACGAATACACAATCCTCTGTTTCAAAACCTTCAGAGAAGGTATCTTTTCAATACTAATATAATTTTTGTTTCCATTTTTGTTTAGTTTAGGAAACGTCTTCTTCGTAATATTCTTCTTGGTCTTCTTCTTCCTCGTCTTGTTCTTCTTCTTGTGAAAGAATCTTCTCTTTGAGGACATGCTTCATGGAGTGGTGGTCGACGAGATTGGCATTTTTAGGGTTTTTCTTCTAGGTTGAAGGTTTTTGGGTGCATATGGATAATATTTTATAGTTTTTTTTTCTTTCTGGAACATGAATCTGAAACTGCCATCGCTATTCTACAAGAGAAAAATCTTAATTTAATAGTTATTGTGAATGAATATTCTCCTCGAGGACTTGCTTCATGGAGTGGTGGTCGATGAAATTAGCATCCTTGGGGTTTTTTTTCTAGGTCAAAAGTTTATGAGTGCATATCATTAATTTATGTATTTTATTGCTTTGCAATTGATTGTGAAAACGATTCATATATGATTTGAATAATATTTTTTTAAATTGTTGTCATAGAAAAATTGTTCTTACAACTTGATCAAATAATAAAGGTTAATGATATTCTATGCAAAAAGAAAAAAGAAAAAAGGAATTGAGGTTGACAAAGAGGTTGTCATGAAAAAAAGAGAAGAAAAAAGAAATCAAGCAATGGAGGTATGAAAATAGATTTTTGCATACAAAATGAAAAAAATGAAAAAATTAAAGTGTGAGAGGCCTAGAAAACAGAGAGTGAGGTATAATGAGTAAATTATTAAAATATATATGAATAACAAACTTAAGGTTATTTTAGAAATTTAAAAGGAGGTTTAATAAGCAAATGTTTGTTTTTGAAAATAAAAGAGAGGTGTAAAGAAACAGAGAGGTATATTGAGCAAATATGGAGGTCCCAATAGCCGCACTCTAATGATTATCAATTTGGCTGAAATTTTGTAGAGATGATCTACTCATATATACCTAAAACATGAATGGTTGAGATGAGAAAATATGATCGAAAAATATGTCAATTAAAGAAATCCGTATATTTTAAATAATTAAGAAGGTTTGTATCTGAAAAAGCCTATATATATTATATTATTCGACCAAAAAAAAAACATATATTATATCAGGCATCCTTACACACTATCTATAAAAGCAAAGATTGATTCTCTTAAGCTTATTTGGTATTCCTGATTCGTACGTAGGCATCTGATCTGATTTGATTTAATCAACATATGATACTCTTTTACTGCCGAAAAACAAACATATGATACTCTTTTTTATTGTATTGAGCTTTTTTGCAAAATGCAGTACGTATCAGTTGCTCTGTACACATGTGTAATAAGCTGTTAACTTGTATATTACTAGTTTTCCTTTGTGATTATAAAAAGGGCTAATATACGATAGAAATTTGTACTAGTGTACTTATGGAAACTACATACGTACTGAACAAAAATACATGACATTACTTAAAATTGGTTCGTCATGCAGTCCCACCTGATCAATAATAGGACGTTCAGGGAATGACATTTCTAAACTTTACAAGCAATCTTCAAATCTGGATAAAAAAAAAGTTTGAAAAATTGAAAAGCAATAAAAAAATGAGGCATTCAAAGTACTGAACCCCGTAGGAAATGGAAAACTTTTTCCTTCCACAATTAGGATTATTGTAGGAAATGGAAAACTTGTTCCTTCCATGGTTAGGATTTCTGATCTATATATTTGGATTTCTTCTATATATTTGGGCAGTGCATGCAGCAGTCCTCTCTCACAATTATTCGCCCCATTTCTTACTAAACACCCTCTAACCATCTTCCATTGATGGATCTAGATAGGGTTTTCACTCCCATGGATTCGCAGGATATGGTGGTCAATTCCTTGCGGGTGCAGCTGTTGAACTTCTCTGTGGAACAAGTCAAACCCATCGACACACCAGATCTGCAAGAAGCACCTTCACCGGCTCGTCTTCGAGTCCAGTTTCTCTACAATACCCAGCATCGAATCTTAGTTAGTACATCATCTACCCGGAGCATAGACTCCCTCCCATCATCACTTCAAGAAACCGGCTGGCCAACCGTAGTCCACGATTATGAGGACGCCGGGAAGAAACTGTGCGGTGCTGCGTAGCACGGAAACGGGAGCGGGAGCGCGGAAGCGGAAGCGTCCGGAAGCGCGGAAGCGTTATTTTCCAAAATTTGGAAACTTGGAAGCGTTTTGGAAGCGTTATAATAAAATAATATATATATATATATATAATTATGTTAAACAGGATGCCAATACATATAACCACAACTTTTGCACCTCCTTCAACTTCTGCTTCCTTTTTATGAAGGGCCATTGCCTTCTCCCAAGCAGAAAGTGTATAAACTGGGTCGACTAAAATACCAGTTTGTTGTGCAATATGTTGGCATGCCTCTAATTCCCCTTCTAATACATTGCCAAATCTGAGGAGTTTTGTGGCAGGATTTCAGTTATAAAAAGAGGAGAAAGACTAAAATATACAATCAAGAGTTATATAGATATAACATGGTGTATGACATTTTGGATTATAAACAATATCACAAGAGTTGTGAAGATTTGGACAAGCAACTCACTTTCTTGGGTGACAACGTTCTACCCAGTGCACAATTCCTTTATCTATATCATTGAAGCAGTGATCAATATGAGTATGAAAATGCCTCTTGAAATTGGAAATCAAACGCTTCTCCTGATGTCTGTACCCATCATACGTATCAGCCAACATCACTGCAGTTACCTCCCATGGGAGCCTGACAAGCAGCGATAGAAATAGTTAACATGCTGCAGTAGTCTGCCTCAATAAGAAGCTCAGTAATTCAAATCACTATTTCAAAGTAGTCATGTAATACATACAGGAACACACCCCAAACATATGGCTCCAAGAGCTAAACCAACAGCTGTTGTCCCAGTTCCAGAATCTACAACAAGCTTCAAGACCCTCCCTTTTCCAAGCAAATGATTCTGCGATAAGTACTGCACTAGGCGAATCAAACCTAGGGAGAGAAACATATATTACAGTCTTAAAAATAACAACTAGCACAACATCATGATGCAAGGATCAACTTAATACACAACACGGAAAAGGCAAAACACAAGGGAATAAATGAATAATTGTGCACACGTAGTCTTAGACCAAAAATGCAGTACAAAGAATTCATAAAGTAAACCCATGCATTTCCCTAGCAATGAGCCAACAACAATAAACATAACTTTCTGGAGGCATTTTCAAGCTCACACATAATATTGCGAACTTATTCTCAACAGAACCATACAAACAAGGGTGTAGTACCAACAATGCTTCAGAAGATACGGAAGATTAAAGTTATGAGAGTTAAGGTGCAAGTTAGGGGCTTGATCTGTAATCATGGTCAGGCTAACTAAACAGGATGCCAATACGTAGACATGGAAGCAACAAGATTAAACTTTGTTCTAAATTGACTCAAGTTACCTAGTAATGCTACAACATCTCCTGCACCTTCATTGACAATTACAATTTTCCAAGGATGGTCACTTCTTTGAGCATTTTCTTGCGAAAGTTTCAGAGCTCCATCATTTCTCCGGCAGGCCTCGCTTCAGCCGCTTGAGCGCCCGCGGCGGCTCGATCTGCGGCTCGGGGACTTGATCGAGATCAGTGTCCGCCGGAAGCGGAGGAGTGGAGCTGGGCGGAGGAGTGGAGCTGTTTGGAGCTCCGATTCGAACCCGAAATCGAGTCCGAGAGAGAAAGATGGAGGTTCGTAGTCAGAGAAGAATCAGAAGATGGGTGTGAAAAAGAAAGAGACGGAGGAGATGGAGGAAGGCCTTGACCGAGAGCAGAAGAAGGTTTTGTTTTGCTAAAAATCAAAAATACCCTCACGCTTCCTTGTTATTTTCTAGGGCGAAGCTTCCAATCTGGAAGCGCGCGCTTCCGCCGCGTTTCCAACCAGAAAATTTCCGGAATCGCGCTTCCGTGCGCTTCCGGCGCGTTTCCGGCGCGCTTCCGCTTCCGAAGCGCGAAACGTGACCCCTGACGCGCTTCCGTGCTTCCTAGGTGCGGTGAGTTCGATCTGAACGTGCTTCTGAGTAAGGTTGATGAGCTGGGTGCAAATCTTTCTCCATTTCTTTCGCAATTTAGAATCGAGCAAGGCAGCGAGGAACATGCCCGAATAGTAGGTGAGGTTAAGCGTGTGGGGATGGGAATTGGTCCTGAGAGGAAGAATCAAGGTTTGTTTTCCTTGCAAGTTTCGATTGTACGAGTCCTCACCACATTTCATCGTTGCAAGAGGAATATTCCTGAGCCGGTTGTAAAGGGGGAAGAGATTATGGTTTGGGTTATAGGGGCGGAAAGGAGGAGGGTTAGGGTTCCAGGGGAAGAGAAATGTAGTGTGTGCTTGGAAAAGTTTAGGATTAGGTCTTGCGTTTCCATGCCTTGCTCACATGTGTTTCATACCAAATGCCTCGAGACATGGCTGCAGGGACGGAATAAACGCTCTTGTCCTCTTTGTCGATCTGAGATGCCTACTCGAGTTGGACCTTCACCGATTGCAGATATGTACCATGTTGGTTTTATCCTTTCTTAATATCAGAATGTAAATCACTACGAAAAGAGTTTCTTTTTTATGACAAAAACAAGGTCCAAATTCAATATTACATGAAATGTGTTGTAAATAGTTATTATTTAGTAGACATTCTTGTAATTAGTTTATTAAAAACATTCATGTAATTTACATACTGATTACATCTCTATATAAAATGATTCTTTGCTCAATAATATATATATATATATATATATATATATATATTCTCATTCTTATTCTAAGTGTCGTTTATTTTTTCTCTCAATCTCTTGTATTATATATTTTACAACAGAATGTTTGCAATGATTGCATATATCAATTGTCGAATTCTTGATCTTTCATGTAAACATTCATGATTTCAAATTTCAAATTAGAAATCCAATGTCATTAATAATCTCCTCCTTGGATGAGTATAGAAAATAAAATTCAAATTTCTCCTTTCCATTTGCACAATGCTCATGAACTTCATTAGTGATGCTTTTATGTTAGTGATTAGTGAACACTGAACTTACCCTTCCCGTAGTTGTTCTTAGCATATTGGTAAGGGCAAAGTCCACCACCCATTTCCAAAGTGAGCCTGCGGGCCAAGCCATTTTCCAAAATTAAACCCGCTAATCCGTACCGTTGAAAGAAAGACACGCGCCTCTCACGTGCCCCGTCCCTAATTTTGAATTCTGACTCGGACCGCTTTAAACCCCAAACGGCCAAACCAAACCAAATCGCCCCCTCCGCTTTCAAATTCAAAATCGCCGAAACCAAAAATCAAATCCCAAAAAAAAAAAAAATATTCATCTTCGTCTTCTTCCATTTTCAGATCCATCAATCTCTTCTTCTTCTTCTTCTTCTTCTTCAGCTCTCAGTTTCTTGTGGTTCAGATTTCGTTGCCATTGGCGGCGCGTGTGGTTCTGATACGGAGCGATTCGAGGTTTCAATCCGGGCGGCGGTGGCGGATTTCTAGGGTTTCCGATCTGGATTTTTAGGAGATGGATAGCTCGGAATGCGTGCGGGTCGCCGTGAACATTCGGCCGCTGATTACCTCCGAGCTTTTGGTGGGCTGCACCGATTGCATTTCCGTCGTTCCCGGAGAGCCTCAGGTGAGATTTTGAGCAGTTTGAATTGATTTTGGAATGTGATTTCGTTTTTATTTGGAGTTTTTGATTTGCTTGTTGAGTTAAAAGGTTTGATTTTTGTTGTTGTTGAGGGATTCTGATTTTTGGAATTGGGGGTTTTTGAACCAGGTGCAAATCGGGACTCATACGTTCACGTATGACTATGTGTATGGAAGCACGGCACTGCCTTCAAGCTCAGTGTACGATGATTGTGTCGCTCCACTGGTGGACGCGCTCTTCCATGGATACAATGCTACTGTGCTTGCTTATGGCCAGGTTTGACATTTTTGTTTCCTTTGATTTTCGGTTGTTGTAATTGTGGTGTTTGTTTATGTTTATGCTTGAGCTGATTAGATAGTAACCAGTTTGATTGTTTTTATATTGAAGACGGGTTCGGGGAAAACATACACGATGGGCACTAACTATTCCGGGGAAGGAAGCACTGGTGGAATTATACCGAAAGTAATGGAAACTATTTTCAAGAGAGTAGGGACAACAAAGGATGACACAGAGTTCTTGATCAGGGTATCATTTATTGAGGTAAATGTTGGTTTTCTATTACTGGTTTTAGCTTGGTGCGGAAGTTATTTGCTGAGTATTTATTGCTGATATTGAATTTGCAATACTCAGATATTCAAGGAAGAAGTGTTTGACTTACTTGATCCAAATTCGTCAACTCTCTCTAAACATGAAGGGGCAGTGAATCTGAAACCTGTAGCAAGAGTGCCTATCCAGATTAGAGAAACAGTGAGTGGAGGGATAACACTTGCTGGTGTGACCGAGGCAGAGGTTAGGACCAAGGAAGAGATGGGATCATATCTGGCTCGAGGTTCTTTAGCTCGTGCTACAGGGAGCACAAACATGAACAGTCAGTCAAGGTGCAATGCATGATTCTTTTTCCTTTTAAGACAAAAGTATTTAAGTAGATGACTAACTGACAATATTTTATATCTCTAAGTTCACTGCATACTTCATATGTCATGACTTTTATTAACTCAAGAAAGACCATTTGTGTGTTCACTTAACTAGGAAGGAACTAATATATTATTTCTTTTGTTTTCTTTGTTTTTTCTTTCTCACAATGCAGTCGCTCACATGCTATTTTTACAATAACCATGGAGCAAAAGAAGTCCGCTCATTGCCAGAATGGAGCAACTAATGATGAAATTGGTGATGACATACTATGTGCAAAACTCCATTTAGTAGACCTAGCTGGTTCCGAGCGGGCAAAACGAACGGGTGCAGATGGCATGCGCTTGAAAGAAGGTAATTATAATGTTTCTTGCGTGGAAGCTTTCTTGTGTAAAGGAACTATTCAATTACAGTGGTTCTAGTACTCTCACACTCTCACTGCATTATTCTTCTCAAACAGTTCGGAAAAATTAGCCTTCAATGTTTTTGCTTTGGTTATAAGTAGCTACACCTTATTTTTAAGACTTTATTGGTCTTGTAACAGGCATTCATATCAACAAGGGTTTACTTGCCCTCGGAAATGTGATCAGTGCCCTCGGAGATGAGAAAAAGAGGAAAGAAGGTGGACATGTTCCCTACCGTGATAGCAAGTTAACTCGCTTGTTACAGGTATGCAAACTATTTAAGTTCTTTCAATCTGATGATGCTACTTGTTAGTTCTTGCAAGTTGTAAATATGCTTTTAGCTGACTTTCTGAAATCGAATTTGTAGGATTCACTTGGAGGAAACAGCAAGACTGTGATGATTGGTATGTTGCACTTGTTTGTTACTATGGAGCTTCTTTAGGCAATCAAGATTTCCTCTTCTCCCTATTCATTCTTTTAGTTTCTAATTACATTTTCTTTTGTCCTTTGATAGCTTGCGTTAGTCCAGCTGACACAAATGCAGAAGAGACCTTGAATACTTTGAAATATGCTAACCGTGCTCGCAACATTCAGAACAAGGCAGTGGTCAGTGTTTGGGTAACATAATTCTCTTTTATTGTTTAATGTTGGTTACTCTCTTAATCTTATCTTTGCTTTGTATTTTAGATCAATCGTGATCCGATGGCTGCTCATTTACAATTGATGCGCAGCCAGATTGAGCAATTGCAGACTGAACTTCTATTTTACCGCGGTGATGCTAGTTTACCATTTGAAGAACTGCAGGTATACACTACTGTACAAGATGTTTCAAAGAGTGATTCTTAATAATTCTGTTATGTGTTTATTGATCATAATCTTCTAATAACATTCTTTGTTACTAGATTCTTAAACACAAAGTATCATTACTTGAAGCAAGCAACATGGAGCTGAGGCAGGAGCTACATGGACATCGAATAACTTGTGAAAATCTAAAACAACGTGCTCTTGAAGCTCAGGTTTGCTATTGTTGAAAGTGTGTAATTTATTAATAATATCTAGCCATGACAGTTGACTAATATCTTTTATTTCAGGTCGAAAAAGATAAACTGGCCATGAAAATTGAAGCCTTCCGAAATGGTAAATCTTGGGATGAGATCGACTCCAACCCAGTTCAGGTTTATTATTCTTCTATTGGCCAGATGTGTTCAGTCTTTCTTCTTTCTCTGCAGGGCACAGTTTTCCTTTTGTTGTTGTTTTCCTGTGGCTTCCTGTCAGAAAAGAAAGTAAATAGTGACATGGCTTTTTAATTCTTTGCAGGAATATGATATGCTGAAAACATATGTATCGAGAATTCAAGAGTTAGAAGGGGAATTATTATGTGTGAAAAATTCACAAAGCAGGAGAATTGTTGACTGTGGTGAGGGGGATGGTGACGGCTTCCACTCAAAGAACATATTATTCCCCTGTAATAATGAATTCTCAACTGATTACGATACCAAAGCTGGGGACGTTTCTAGTAAGATATGATTAACTCCTTCCTGTTTTGTATTGTTTTAGCTATTTAGTTGTTTACTTTATTCCTTCATTATGATTTTATCTACCATCAAGTTTAATCTCCCTGTACTACTTTCTGTTTCAGCTATTTGTCAATAACTTTTGTAGTTTTGTTGTTATGGAGTACAAAGGATGAGTCTGTCATATTTTCTTCTTGTACTGTAAAGTTGAGGACTGCTAGTGGGCTGAACAGACTAGTAATAGTTGGGGTTCTTTGAACTAAAATCTCTCTGTTTTTTTTTCCATTTTTCTTTCAATTACTTACGGTGATGTCTTTGAATTCTCTTAAGTTGCTGACAGAGGTACAAATAGAGATGTGATGTCATCGTTGGCTTAGAGTGGAAGAAAATATCAGTAATTATAAACAGTGGGTGGGGGTGTAGGATTATTGTTTCTATGATGTCCCCTGCTCTCTTGATCTGTTTTTCTTCCCCATTCGCATGGGTCAAAAAGCTTTTGGTCTCTTATATATCATGTTATGTAGCTGTGATGCATACTTATAGGTGAACAACTTACAACAAGAAATGCCCTCAATGAATCATTTTGCTCATTTCAGTAACCACACATTTAATTTGTGTAGATGTTATAGAAGATGTGGAAAAAGAGCAAGAACATTCTTCTCTTCAACAAAAATTGGATCAGGAGCTGAAAGAATTGGACAAAGCTCTTGAGCAAAAGGAGGTAAAGTTTTCTCAGTTTTTACTGTAGCCTTTTTGTCTTCGCTGTATCTCCAACTCCCTGTAGATGTTGAAGCGATTATCAGTGAGTTGTATCATCCTACTGTTGTCTTTTTTTGTGCTCTCCATTCTCTTGGGTGTATGGTCACTTTTTTTTTTGACTTGGTTAAAGGCTGAAATGAAGCGGTTTGTAAGTGCCGATACCTCAGTTATTAAGCTGTATGAGAAGAAGGTTCAAGAATTAGAACATGAGAAGAAAACACTTCAGGTTAGTTTTTTATTTGCTTTACTTTATGTTGTCAAACTTATCATTTACTGTTTGGCTAAAAGATCATATAATTTCAATCTTCAGAGAGAGATTGAGGAGTTGAGACACAATCTTTCAAATATCTCATCTACTTCTGGGGATGGTGCTCAAAAGTTAAAGGAGGATTATCTACACAAGTTGAACCTTCTTGAAGGACAGGTGAGTAGACTGATAGACGATTTGAGCCCTTTTGATGGCATTTTCAAATCTCCAACTTATGTTTTTTGTCTGCAGGTTTCTGAGCTGAAAAAGAAACAGGATGCTCAAGCCCAAGCGTTGAGGCAAAAACAGAAAAGTGACGAGGCTGCCAGAAGACTACAAGATGAAATTCAGAGGATAAAAACTCAAAAGGTGCTATTTGTTGTTAAATTGTTTATGCTCTTGGAAAATGATGATTGTGTTTATTTATTAATACAAGGTTGTTTCCCAGGTGCAATTGCAACACAAGATCAAACAGGAGTCTGAGCAGTTTAGATTATGGAAAGCGTCACGAGAAAAGGAAGTTCTTCAGGTAAATAGATGCAGGAATATCATAGATGTTTAATATGGGGTCTAGTTTTGAACATGAGCCACATACCTGTGATATGACTTGACTGAACACGAATCTGGAAATGAATGATGAAAAAAAAACTTTATTCATTTTTAATTGAAAGTATGATGATGATTCTGGTTAGTTTTGATAACCTAGTCTGTGAAAATTTTGTAGATCACGTTAGCCTGATTTGATGAAAACTATATTTAATTAAATGGGGAGTAAATTTTCTGATTTTAGAGTTTTAAATTTCAAAATGTTATCAGCTTTTTTTTATTTTTGGTTAGCGGTGGAACAAATTTAGTTTTAAGATGCATGCTGTAAATTTTAGCTAGATGTATACCATATATTTTTATATGCATTAGTTTTAAGATGATGTATATAGAGTTGCTTGATTATGTCTTATTTTCTATCCATATTGGAAACTAGAAAGTTTTACATCTTTAATCTTTTCATTCATCAGCTTAAGAAAGAGGGAAGGAGGAACGAATACGAGATGCACAAGCTACTAGCGTTAAACCAGAGGCAAAAGATGGTAAGCAAAAGTTTGTGTGGGATGGCCTTCATTTATAGAAATATATACTCACTTCTCTACTTGCCAGGTATTGCAACGTAAGACCGAAGAAGCTAATACAGCCACAAAAAGGCTCAAGGAGCTTTTAGAATCCAAAAAGACTTCACGTGAAACTTCTGGTCATAATGCTCCTGGTATTCAGGTACTTGTAGCTTAAAGCTTTTTAATACAAAAAGAAAAATCATTATGAAAATGAAATTCTTGTTTGTATGCTATGGAGATGGACATGCTTTAGGTGACTGGTATATAGACAAATAGAAAAAATATGGCATTACATTAATGGACAATTTGGTAGTGAAGTAGTTTGATTATGTTTTGCTTGTTATTATAATACATCGATTTCCATTTATGTAATGGGAATGTAATGGTCTCCTCACTCTATTTAACAGACTGGATGTGACGGTTTGACTTTTTATTTTTTTTTGGTTATGCATTGGGATAAGGTTGTCCTACATGTAACTGTTTTCTTTGATAGGCACTGATGCAGGCAATTGAACTTGAGCTTGAAGTCACAGTTAAGACACATGAAGTAAGATCTGAGTATGAGCGGCAAATGGAAGAGTAAGCATTTGAGATGAATCTTTAAGGGTTTTAGAACTGACTTGCTTGAAGGTGCTGTTAGAAATTTTTAGACCTGCACAATTGTTAGCATCAGTTATGAAGAAACTGCATGGTAAACATTATTCAAGACAAGGTGAAAAGTTTAAGGTGTCAAGTCCATGAGTCATGTCAACCTAAGGAGGGATGTACTTTGATTGTATAATATATTGGATTTGCTATGGAAAAGTCCCTGTGATTGCAAGTGTTTGCAATATCAATCTCTTTGTTTGTACATTTCACTTGTTAGCAAAATAGCATCATGTATTAAAAACTTAGTCAAGCATCTATCTCAACACATCTGTTACGTTGAATGTATATCTATACCTTTTGTATGTCATTTGAAAAGAGCCATGCTCTCTGACCAGTCCATACATATATTTTTTGTCATTTATCAACTTTATATTTGACCGGGACACAGTTTCTTATGTGGCAATTTATTAATCAATTTTATGTTGGACTTTGGTACTACAGGCGTGCTAGGATGGCCAAGGAAAGAAACAAGCTAATAGAAGAACAGCGTAATCTAATGTGAGTATTTTTGAGGTCGAATATGTTGAATATCATGTTACAGTAAGTTTCTCCATTATCTTGTATGTACAGGATGTATATAACTTTGTTTTGATTGGTATAATGCAGTGATTCCTCTGGAATAATGTCTCCTGGTGCAAGAAATTCAAGGATTTTTGCACTTGATAACATGCTTGCTACTTCCTCTAGCACCATGGTGTCAATGGCATCACAATTGTCAGAAGCAGAAGAGCGCGAGCGAGGTTTCAATGGTAGAGGTCGTTGGAATCAAGTTCGGTCTCTTCCAGATGCTAAGACCTTGATGAATCATCTGTTCAACCTAGCTTCTTCCTCCAGGTAATAGATACGAAGTACTCCAAATAAAAATAGATTTTTTCTAAGTGATATGTAATCGCACGCTTTGGTATACGATTGAAAGCAAGAATTTTCTTATTTGAAGGTGCATGTTACGAGATAAAGAACTTGCATATAGAGAGAAGGATTTGGAGATCAGAGAGTTGAAGGAAAAGGTAGTAAGCCTTAATAGTTCACTCAGAAAGCTGGAGATGAAAAATGCTGAACTTATGCATCAGGTAAAGTGTACTGCTATATTGAATACAAGTATGAGTAGAAAGGAGAACTATGCAAATTCATTTATGATATCATGTAACTTTGCATGTTGTGACACCATGTGGGGTTACCTATTGGAATTATTGAACTTTGAGGACACAGTTGGTATTAGAATTTTTTTTTATCCCTTTTGGTTTCTACAGTTAGAGAAACCCTTTTGCTTTTTTTTTTTCTTTTCTTTTCATGAATGCTAACTCTAGTGTGGTTTTTTTTTTTATTGCAACAGAACTCAGCGTTGAAGAAATCCGAAAACGGACACAAATATGATTTACGCAAGCTAGTAAGTGCTACTGACATTCCTTTTTGAACGTTTTTTAAACCTCCATACGACCATGTATGTAACTTTTATTTCATGTTATTAGGTACCCATTTTTATAATGATTTGATTTCAGTTAATTGAAAAATAACTATCAGTCTGTCTTCCTATAATTTACTGAATCAGTGGTGCTTTATGTGTTTTAGGATTCACGGACATCATTCATCTTGGAGGATATGGATATATCTGACTCAGATGATGAGTGGAAAGCTTCGGGAAAGCCAAGGAGTAAAAAGAGAAAGTCTAAATATGGAAGTTTAAGTGAGAGTGTTAATGACTCTGGAGGCTTCAAGTTAGATAGTGCTGGTGAGGGGATAGTCAGTGTGGTGAAGAAAAATGAGTTGGGTGCATGTTGCTCTTGCACTAAAACCTCCTCCTGCAAAACAAGCAAATGCCAATGTCGAGCTAATGGGGGATCATGTGGGGCATCATGTGGTTGTGTGCCTACCAAGTGTTCAAATAGAGGATCAGGTCTACTTGAGGTACATGGGGCTCTAGAAGGAGAGGCTGCTCAAGGAAATGACCAAGGCACTAATGAAACAGAGAAGAATCAACTTCTTGCTTCTCAGGGTGCCAAACTACTTCAGAATGCACTAGTTGAGAGGCCGAGTGAAACAACTGATGATGGTGGACCAAGAAGGAAAGCTCTTTCAGAGATTGGAAATTCGTTGGTATACCATCTTAAAAGCTTATTAGAGATATTGTTTATTGAATAATGTCCAATCTTGCGGTCTAGTTCCATTCACTAAACACTTCTATGGTCTTAATGATTTCTATAACTGCAGGTCAAATCCAATGCACCAAAGCCTATCCAGAGAAAGAAATGGCGAAAAAGCACACTTCAACTTGTTACAAATGCTCCGCCTCCCTCGCAGCCAGCAACTGCTGAAGCCCCTCAGAGGCCAGAAAATGGGGCATCTGAGGCACCCATCCCTATGAAGCTTCCTAGGGCAATGCGATCAGCTGCATCAAATGGTGGCAACCCATTTAGAGAAAGGAATTCTGACAAAGCAGATCAATCCGATGTCAACAAGGAGGCCGGTGTTCCTGCTCCAAGAATTCCACTCCCACAGAACAAAACATCAGATGAGAAGGAGAACTGTGGCCTTTAAATATCATTTCTCCCTTATTAGCATTATTTATACAATTGGCAGCGGTAAGCTGTGGAGCTGGAGATGTATGTCTAGTTCTGATGTAGGTTAGGTGTATGGTGTTCAAGGGTAGCTATTGGTGCCCAAAACACCAGCTATGAGGATTGATCAGTCCCAAAAGCCTTTGATTTTTTGTTTGGTTGCTGAAGGGTGATGTAGATGCTTAGGTGTTTCTTGTTGTTCAAGTTACTGCCTATGCAACATTTTCAGTGGCATTACTAGTCACATGAATCCATCGAGAGATATTGTCCACATGAACTCAATTTAACACATCGTTGTCTATAAAGTTTGTATTCGGTCTTGGAAATTATAGGACATGTTCTGTAGAATTCAGAAAACATTTGGGTGTCAAACTGAAAAGAAGACATCAGACTATCAGTTCAGCAACATTCACTTAGATGTCAGTTAGTTGCTGGGCATGCTTAGTAGTTAATGTTGAGGTGTAACATGAAGGTGATGAGTTCTCTTTAATCCGATTTGAACTTGTCTGGAGCTTTAAAAAGCTTATACTGGGTTCATATTACGCAAGTTTTAACACAAGTTCGGCTCAATTGTGTAACTAGACCTGTTTTGATTCATTTTTGAAAGCTGAGTAATAAATCAAACACTAGTAAAATAGAATGAATCGGACTATAATAATAGCTTTGTGATTTTTTTATAATAAATGACTAATAAGCAATAACATTTCAGAGTGGTGTCTTGTTGATGTATCGTGTGTCTGACACTTATTTTCACTGATAAATTAAAAAACTCACTCTATAGATTATGCGTCTTCCTCTTCTTCTTCTTCTTCTTTGGCTCTGAAACTCTTCCAAAATTTGCAATAGACTTGGAGATTTGGAGTCGTCACACACAGCGAAAAGTGAGTGAGCTTCTCTTCCTCTTCTGTTATCATCTGATTGTCTTCTTTATCTTCCGAAACCCTAACATAGGTCAGTAATCAAAACCCTCAAAACTGTAGCGACTGCTTAAGTCTGTGTTAAAATAGAAAACCCAACTTCATTTCACACGATTGTTGTCAAGTTCTGATTTTTAAGGTCTCTTGTTGGTTCTGAAATACAATATCCATGTTTTACTGATTTGGGTCTCTTTTGTTTTCAATTTCTGCTTGGACTAAACTAGAGAGAATCGAAGAATCATAGTCAAATGGCTGACACCCAAGTGAAGTTGACTAGTGTCGAAGACAGCAAGAAACGTTTAATGAACATTTTTGAAAATGTGACCAGAGACTGAGGAAAAGGAGCCAAGAAATTATTTTGACAGCTATGGCAGATTCCAGCTTCCTTGATGAAGCAAAAGAGCTCTTTAAGCCACTCTCTGGTGAGGTCACTCTGCCTCAAGTGGCTGTCTTCACCATGGTCATTTCGACCTATGCCCGCGCTGGCATGGCCATGGATGCACACAAGGTCTACCAGCAGATGTTAGCCTCTGGTGTCACCCCCACCGCCTACACTTACACTGCACTCATTAGTGGATTTGCAATAGACTTGTCCAATTTGGATTCTCTCGGGTATGCCAAGAAGTATTTTCTTGAAAAGTTGGACAGGGGGATGAAGCCCCATTATAAACCTTACATGGATCTTATGAATGCCATTGCCTGCGAAGAGCCAGAGGAGGAGGCCAATAAGTTCCTTGAGCAGATAAAAGCCAAGGGGCTCACCCTTGACGACTACATACAAAGAAAGCCACCTGACAAAACAGATGGAGGCAATCCGCATGTATACTGGTCTTGTCGACAACAATACTGTTGTGCAAAAATATCTCGAGAAGTTGGCTTCACCTTGGAAAATCATTGAACTTTCATTGAGAATGCAATGTGCTTTGCTAGAGGATAGAAACGTCAATGAAGCTACGAAGGTCTTTAACTCAATTCAGCACACAGTCACAGAGCCCTCGGTCGTACACCACTCCTTGGTCATTGAATCCTCCTCAAGTTTGGCAAGGCCAAGGGTGCTCTGAAGGTCTACCGGGGAATGTTAGCTGCAGGTGTTGCCCCCAACTCCTACACTTACACAGTTTTAATCAAGGGACTCGCTGCTGATCCCCTCTTCTCTGGAGATGCCAAAAAGTGCTTGCTTGAGATGATGGAAAAGGGGATCAGGCCCAATGCTGCTACCTACACTGCTGTGATAGAGAGCTTTGCAGGGTGACAAGGGATACGAGGAGGAGTGCAAAGAGGTGTTGGAGGTGATGATAAGCAAGGGGTTTGTGCCGAATGCAAAGGCTATGAGGGAGGTTTTAAAGGGAAGACCAAAAGCTATAATAAGAGGGATCATGAACATTGTCCTTTCCAAATTGAAGGGCTGATGCTTTGATATATGGATTTTGTGCAAGTCGCTTTGGAATTAGGGTGTTTCAGAGATGGGGCAGGTAATCTGAGTGGGAAATGTAGGATTCTATGTGATGAGGGGTTTTGGTGGTGTTCTCCATTGTTGGGAATGCTGACACTGAAGTAGAAACTCATTTAGGAATGGGTTACAATGTGGGATTTTGTGGTGTCCTCTCTGATTATGAATGTTGACATCAAAGTATACTGTGGTGCTAATTGCTTTAATCTCAGTTTATTATTCTGTGTTCTGCATTTTTTGTTGTCTCTTATTTTTGTTTTCTTCTTCTTATCTTACTTTATTGAAAGGTGAGGAATGAAGAATTGCTTCTCTTTAATTGGTATATCTGAAATGATAAAGAATCTGGAACTTTAGTTATTCTACATTTACTTTTCAGAACTAAAAGATTGATTGGTAGGAGGAAATAAAAGAGACTTAAAGCTTCAATTTCAGTACAAGGGTCCTCTGGTTATGCATTCTCTGCAGTATGTATACCTTATTCTGTTGTTCTCCCAATTTTTATTTTTATTTTTTTAGTCAATGAAATTATTTGATGTTCACATGTTTGGGCATGAAGATATGACTCTGTCTATTCCGCTAGTGTCATTGGAGTACCAGTTTAAGTCCCATATCTTCTGCATTGTACAGTTTTCCCTTAGGGAGCTTTGGTGGTATAGGTTGTAGACCTCTTCCCTTCTTTTGCCTGTGTTTGCAAAGCAGGGTGACAAGGGATCTGAGGAGGAGTGCAAAGAGTTGGTGGGGGTGATGATAAGCAAGGGGTTTGTGTCGAATGCAAAGGCTATGAGGGATGTTTTAAGGGCAGACCGCCATCTGTTATTCGAAGGATCATGAATATTGTCTTTCCCAGTTGATAGGCTGATCCTTTGCTTCATTGAGGTTATGCTATCTTAGGCAGTTTCATATACAGTGAGAGTAGAGCAGAAAATCATGTAGGACCGGGTTTTGTACTGTTCTCTATCATTTTTCAATGTGATATTGAAGGGCTGATCCTTTGCTTGAGGTTATGTTAGAAGCTTTAGCATTGAGGTGCTATCATATATGATGGAGCTAGTAAAGACTGGAAAATCATGTTGGATTGGGTTTCAGTTAGGGATTTTGGTCGAGTTCTATATCAATTTGAATGAAACATTGTAGCATGAATCCTTAAACTGAAGTTCTAATCATATAAGATAGGGTTTCAGTATTAATTTGATGATGTTCTCTCTGTTTATTCATGTTGACATTCAAAGCAGTCTTTGGTGCTTATTCTTTTATTTTCTGTCTTTTATGGTGGTTTTCTACAATATTGATTATTGCTATTTTTTTGTCAAATTTCTGCTTCTGAAGCTCTCTCTCTCTCTCTCTCATATGCCATGAGTAGCCGATTAATAGCACACATATTTGAATTGTCTTATAGTTAACTGAATATGAGGACAGAGTACATTTATACAACCAATTCCATGTAGATTGAGCAGAGTGTAATTTATGTAACTAAACCCAAGTTAATTTAAAAATACATATCGGGACTTAATTATGTCAAATTCATGTTTACAAGTAGATTATTAATAATATCTGAAATAATAATATTGAATAAGTACATTAATCATACTCATGATAATCTGAGTCGTCTGAATCATCATCCTCCTCAGTCTGGCCAGAATATTGATCCTCCTCTACGTCCGAGTCATCTATGAACCCGTTGTCATCTTGTGGATTTGCGTTGTCGCGAGTTCATTTCAGATGGTGTAACTACCATGTAACCTATGATCATCGGAACGTGTTGGTTGCTGACACGAATATCCTCAGTATCAAGGACTACATGTGGAGATTCCTCTTGATATGGTTCATTCGGTTGATCAGTTGTTGGTTCACTAGGCCCACTCTCATCATCCCCTCCTAGTGTAGCTGCACTCCAAATATTCATATGTGACATCACCTGCACCACTTTCCATCCCTCACCCATAGCCGGATCATCAAGATAAAACACTTGTTTTGCCATGGTGGCAAGAATAAACGGTGCATTCTCATACCATACACTGTTTGAGTCCATTGATAACAAGCCACGATCAAGAACTGTACTCCTTCTCTTATTGGGTCAGTATTGAACCATTTACACTTGAACAACACGACTGGCATACCCTTGCCATAGATTAGTTTGATCATACCGAAAAAACCCTGTAGTAGTTGAAACTCATATCCTCAACCATTACTCCATTGTTTTGTGTGATATGACATTCATCTCGTTCTGACGTCACAAACTTAATATCGTTCACAAAACATCCAGCACGAACTCTGTAGCTTTAGGGTCCTCCAGCCAATAAGTGCAAATCTAGGTCGTAAGAATTAGGAAAATGATGCAGAATGTGCATCATCTGTAACAATTTTAAGAGCAAGGTTGTTACATTATGTAACATAAAAAAACGACATATATATTAAATTTATGTAACATCATATATATATATATATCGATAGAAAGGTACCCAAATAATGAAGTAATCAGGAAAATCTCTCTTGTGTATGATTTCGTTACCATCCTACCTTTCCAAATGGTCTAAATAGTACCGCTCGGCTTCGTCGCAATTTTGAAGGACAGAGCAATGAGTCTCTTTGATCTCAGCATTACCTAATCTTTCAGAATTACTTAATCTGTCATATGGTTGAACATCGTTGGAAACAACTGATAGATTGAATTGTTGGCTACTACCCGCTCCAGATGATTCTCTCACTCTGTCTTCATCATTGAGATATGTGCTGCAGTAAGTTACGCACTCAGCCTGAATGTACCTCGAGATCGACCTTTCAAGGAAACGTTTGTTTTTGTTCTTCTTCTTGAAATCCCCCAGTTGCCTGCAAAACATATATTTATTCTCTCACAAAAATTTATCTTATTAATTTGAAAGGATGATTGATTAGAATAAATATAAGTGCATACCTCTCATTTGGATAGCACCAGGTATACTGTACCAGACCAGTAAGCAACACTTATTCAGGAAGGTGAATCATGATGTCAAAGAAAGTTAGGGGAAAGATCCTCTCTAGCTTGCAAATGATGTACACAATGTCTTCTTGCAATGACCGAACATCAGACTTGTTAAGCTCTTTAGCGCATATCTTCTAAAAAGAACTTTGACAAAGCCACTAACGTGTCAGCCACATCACTCTGCAAATACCGTCTAATGACAACGGGAATAAGACGTTGCAGCAAAACATGACAGTCATGAGTCTTCAACCCAGTAATCTTATTTTACCCCGTCTTAACACATCGAGCGATATTCCATGCATACCCATGAGGATACTTCACGTTGTGAAGCCACTAAAACATTTCCGCCTTCTTCTGAGGATGGACTGTGTAGGCTGCTTGATGCATTATGGCTTTTTTTTTTTTCTTTTGTTCTCTACTAATTAACCATAGCTTAAAACGTATACCCATTTTCTTAAGATCAACACATGCTTTGGGGGTGTCCTTGTTCTTATCTTTGAGATTCAAAATTGTTCCAAGAACGCTGTCACAAACATTCTTCTCTATGTGCATGATGTCCAAGTTGTGTCTGATTTTCAAAGTCGACTAGTAAGGCAATTCAAAGAATACACTTTTGTGCATCCAATACTTAAACTCATCAGGCGTGGGAGGATTCAAGTCGGTTACATCTTTACTGGTGCTCAAATATCCGAACCAGTGTTGGTTAAGCCTCTCCAAAATCCACTCACCATTCCTCCCTGGGGGTTTCAAATTATGCTCCTCAGTCCCATTAAATGCCTCAGCATCCCACTGTCACTCGTGATCCTTCTCGTCAAGCCACCTACGAGATCCCAAGAAATAGATTTTGTCAGCGTGGCGACTAGAATTGATGTCATCTAAGCATACCGGGCAGGCCTTATACCTTTTAGTTTGTTGGCTAGACAACATCCCGAAAGCTGGAAAATCACTGATGGTCTAAATAACAGCTACATACATCATGAATGAAGTTTGACCATGTCTGTCAAAAGTAGGGAGTCCATTTTCCCATAACTCCTACAGCTTGTCAATTAATGGTCTCATGTACACATCTAAACACTTTCCTGGAGAATACGACCCTGGAACCATAAGCGTAAGAAAATTGTACTTCTTCCTCATACACATGTTGGGAGGTAACTTGTATGGAAATACTATCACAGGCCAAATGTTGTAAGATAAATTCATGTTCCCAGTAGGATTGAACCCGTCTGTTGCAAGTCTGAGTCTGACATTTCGACAGTCTCCAGTAAATTCGGGAAAAGAATGGTCAAAGTGCTTCCAAGCCTCCCCGTCTGCGGGATGTGTGAGACTATCTGGATCTATCCTCTCCTCTCCTTGGTGCCTTGCCTGGTGCCATCTCATATGCTTGGCCGTATGTAAAGACATGTACAGACGTTGCAGACGAGGACCTAACGGGAAGTAACGCAGAACCTTCCTAGGAATGTGCCGGTTCTTCTGTTTAGATGAAGTGGAGGCTGCTTTATACCTTGGCTCGTAGCAGTGTCGACACTCATCTTCCGCCTTGTTTTCTTTGTAATACAACATGCAATTATTGACGCAAGCGTCTATCTTCTGGATTTCTAGACCGAGGTCAGCCAACATGGTTTTTACCTCGTCGTAATCAGCTGGACAACTATTACCTTTGGGAAACACTTTCTTCATAAGGGCCATATATGCATCAAAACATTTGTTAGTCTTTCCCTGCTTGTTTTTTATCGTCATTTGCTCCATGACGGTACCCAA
Organism: Fragaria x ananassa; assembly: GCA_034370585.1. Classification (NCBI taxonomy): domain Eukaryota; kingdom Viridiplantae; phylum Streptophyta; class Magnoliopsida; order Rosales; family Rosaceae; genus Fragaria; species Fragaria x ananassa. The sequence continues at coordinate 22,852,553 of CP139757.1, read as the reverse complement.
CAATGTATGCTCACTGCCAAGATACAATGGGGTTTGTACTTCCTGTACAAGCCTGTTCTACTTATCATAATCACTGCTGTAGTCAACGTGGGAGATATTAGGGGAGGTGTCAGGGACGTTGTCATAAACAACATTTTCCTGATATCCTTAGGCGGCGAAAGGGAAGGCATCGTTTAAGAGGTTCATCACAGCAGGGTCCCCATAACTTGCATTGGAAGATCCTGCCTGCTGATTATGTTGTGCTTGAATTTCTGTAAGTGTAGGCATTTGAACTTGAGTTTCGCCGTGCCATGTCCATACGGTATAACTAGAACAAATACCGTATAATGCCAAGTGAGAATACATTTCTTCAATTGTTACTGGTTTCCGATTGAGACATTTGTTGCACAGACATATGTGAATAACTTTGTCAGGAGGACTATGTAGACGCACGAACTTAAGAAAATCAAAAATGTCTTGCATATAAAGAGGGGACGTTCTCCCTAATTGCATCTAGCTTTTGTCCATGTTGTACACTATAATAACAGGAAACAAAAATATAGTTGTCAACAAACATATATTTCAAATGTATATACACTATCAAATATATATATATATATATGCATGCATCAAGGAATACAATAATTAGATCACCGGTAAAGTTGCCGAAAAATATGTCTAAATAAAGAAATATTAAAGTAGTCACATGCATACCAATTAGGAGGGGGGCGACTCTTCAGTATGTTTCTTTTACGCGGGGGGCTGGGGCTCTTTAGTATGTTCTTTTATGTGGAGGGGAGTATTTTTTTTGTTTGTAGGGGGAGTATGTTTTTTCTTCTGGGGGGGGGGAGGGAAAGATTTTTTTTGTTTGAGGGGGGGAGCATTTTTTTCGTGGAAGTATTTTTTTCGTCTGTGTGGGAGGGGGAGTATATATGTTTTTTCTTCTGTGTGAGGGAGGGGAGTGTATATGTTTTTTCTTCTGTGGGGGGAGTATTTTTTTCGACTGGGGGAGGAGTTTTTTTTTCTGTGTGGGGGGGGGGGGGGAGAAGTATTTTTTTCGTCTGTCTGGGGCGGGGAGTATGTTTTTTCTTCTGTTGGGGGGTGGGGATGGGCAGTGTATATGTTTTTTCTTCATTTGGGGGGTATGTTTCTTCTGCACGGGGAGAGGGAGTATGTTTTTTCTGCGCCGGGGGGGGGAGTATGTTTCTTCTGCACGAGACTGGAAGGGGGAGTATGTTTTTTCTGCGGGGGGAGGGGCAATGTATATGTTTTTTCTTCTTGGGGGGGGGAGTATGTTTTTTCTGCACGAGGAGGGGGAGTATGTTTTTTCTGCGGGGGAGATGGGCAGTGTATATGTTTTTTCTTCTTGGGGGGGGGGGGAGTATGTTTCTTCTGCATAGGAGGGGGGAATATGTTTCTTCTGCACGGGGAGGGGGAATATGTTTCTTCTGCAGGGGGGATGGGCAGTATATATGTTTTTTCTTCTTTGGGGGGGAGTATGTTTCTTCTGCACGAGGAGGGTGATGGGAGTATGTTTTTTCTGCCGGGGGGGGGGGGGGGATGGGCAGTGTATATGTTTTTTCTTCTTGAGGGTATGTTTCTTCTGCACGGGGAGGGGAAGTATGTTTTTTCTGCACAGGGGGGGAGTATGTTTTTTCTACACGGGAAGGGGGAGTATGTTTTTTCTACCGGGGGGGGGGGGAGGGGGAGGAGGGAGGGGCTATATTTGTTGTCCCGGGGATGTATAAATGAAAACATTAGTCCGTCAGCTAAAATAACTTGCGTCGGGAAAAATATATTCGCTCTGCGGTGTGTCAGTTGAATAATTCACTATCTTACTCGACGGAAGAATCCGTCGGCCTAAGAATTAAATTCGTCGCTCCAGAAACACTATACCGACGAAAAATTATTCGTCGCTGAAAACCATCTATGCCGAAGGAATATTCCGTCGCCTAAGACAAAAGCCATCGGCAAAAATATATTCGTTTTGCGGTGTGTCATGTAATAATTCAATTTCCTAACCGATGGACGAATCCATCTGCTTAGGAATAAAATTTGTCGCCCAAGACACACTATAGCGACATAAAATTTTTCGTCGCTGAAGACCATCTACGCCGACGGAATAGTTCGTTGCCTAAGACAAAAGTCGTCGCCAATAATATATTCGTTCTGCGGTGTGTCAGGTGATAATTCAATTTCTTAGTGTTTCTGCAAGAACCCGTAGGATGTGTAGAAACATTGTAGAACTTAAACATACGCACAAAGACACAATATTTATAGTGGTTCACCATGCCATTGGAGGGCATGGCTTCGTCCACTTAAGATTCTACTATCATGAGGCCTCAATGCTTTGGGTGTTACAAGAGTTCTCCGGGATGGAGTGATTACCATTCCCCGGGAGAGAGAGAGATCGATCTTTTTTACATATGGGAAGCCTTCCTTTTATAGCTAAGGAAGGTTCCCTCTTTTTACATGTTTTCGATGTAGGACTAACTACACATTTATACTCTCATGGTGCCTTATTGTGGAGCTTGGAAGAGTACATTTCCGTTGCTGCATTGATGATCCTTCAATATGGCGAGGTAGCCTGGATGTCAGTCTATCGGGTGTACGTCGGGGATAAGATATACATCGTATCTACAAGTTTCTTGACTGGTCAGTTAATTGCAGTAGCTTGGATATTGTTGTCTGAATTGGTATCTTTCATCTCTTCCACCAGCATCCAGTCTGATTTTACTCTCGTTGCAATTTCCCCTTGGCCCTCCCTTTATCATATTTTAGAGGAGAGAAATATAAGCAGGAACCCCTCTACCAGTAGTTCTCAAATCCTTCTCATCTGTATATAACATCTTTAGCCCTGTATACTAGTGAGACTTTAGTTTTAAGACATATAAAGTCTTTCTTATCTACTAGTGCGAAAGGGAGTTGCAGTGGCTAATGTATCATTTCTTGTATAGAATATAGGTGACTGGGTTGGGATATGAATGAGACTGGGACATTTTTAGTTCTGGTGCTTCAAAACCAACCTTAACAAGGCTCTGGACGTAGCTTAGCTTAATCTAACCCTAGTCTAGGCAACCATCCCATGCAGAACCAAAGGACCTTAGTGCCTTGGCATGGCCAATGTGCAATAGTACCTCCAGTGTTGGTTTAAATATGTTCTTAAATTAAAATTGTTGTATCTATGAATCCATGAAGCTACTCATTTCCACAAATTATGATTTTTGTTGTGATGATAACTTGAAATTTCCTTTTTATTCAATTGATATGTATTTGCAGGATTCAACCTGAGGAAAAGCATAGGCTCTACTTATCCTATATCTTTCCTCCGAGAGCCTAGCTGACATGTAGGATCTATCCGGTTTAATTGTGATGGAAAAATACTGTTAGACGTGTTCATGGACAAGGAAATTGGATTCATTTGGAAAGGATTACATTTTCATGCCTGTAAACTTCTTGCCCGAAATTTGATTAAGAATTCAATAATTTTTAGAATTCGAAATTCTATATGTTAAGATACCTTTATCTCCTCATTCATGGAAAAGGACATAACTTCCATTGTCTCTGCTCTTGTGGTTTCTTCAAATACTGCTTCATGTTCAGACGGCACACAATAACTAGCTCAACTAAGAGCAAGTTCATCTGTTGGGTTAGAATGAACATAGTGATATGGGCCTGGGTTACTCTGGGTTATTGTGATTAAGAAGCAATTTTCACTCATCTAAAATGTGAGATTGCTGTCACGTGATAGTGACTGTTTATTAAATTAAGAAAAAATATTTTAAAAAATGTGAAAAATGGTTTTAATTGTAAATAATAGCAATTAAAAAAATAATATGACTTATTTCTTATTTTTCTGATTATTTTCATAATTTTTCCTACTTATTTCCTAAACAATTATATATTCAAAATGGTTAATAATTATTTCCTAAATAATTTATTTCCTAAACATTTATATATTTAAAAAATTAATTCAAACCAATGGCCCACATTATGACTCGTGTCAGTGGGGGTCTTCATTTCTTTCACAAACCAATAACATTCGTCAGTGTTGGTGAAGCATGAAGAAGACGCATCAGTCTTATTGCTGATGTCAGCCATGTGCACTCATGTGTGGGTTGCTGGGCTGATGTGGCATAAGTAATCCTGGGATGGATTTCTCCTCATACCTGGGTCACTTATCTCCCCTAAAATCTCACCTAGGTTAAATTGAGGAGAAAACTCATTTGTGGGTGGAATGTGAGTTTTTTTGCTTGGGTTCAATTGTCTATGTGGCAAGTAACCCAAGTTGAATTTTTTTAAATGGGTGGACTTACTCTAAGAAGGGAGCTATTCAATATGATTTTCTCTTCCCAAAGTAAAAGTGAACATGGTTTCTATGTAGTAAATCCTATTTCTAAGAGCATGAAGGATGCTCAAACTTTCCTCAAGTATAATGTAAGTTAGTGCTGCTCGCTGCTTGACTTTAGATGAGGTGAAGGTTAGTATCTGTGACAACTACTACGATTGAGCTTAATGGCAACACCCATTAAATGTGGTAAATTAGGCTAAAAGCCACATTTATACGTGCCCAAACCTGATTGTAACGTTGCAACAACAAATAAACAGTCCGTGAGCAACATGCCCATTGCAAATCTGTAAAAATGTCACACTTGGTCTTCCTTGTCTTTTTCATGTTTCCTCCAGCCAAGTAAGGATTTGCTCGATATGCTCTATAGAGGGGTATCTAGTGTCAGACTCTTCTCCACCCTCGGTACTGGCCTTCAAGGGGCATTAAGCGAGTCTTTCCTGGGGACCTTGGGGGACCCAGGAATCGGGCATATGTCGTCAAAAAGGGGCGACGTGTGTCTCCCTGAGTCAGGACGTCTCATGGACAGTATCGACCGACAGGCCTATTACGGTGTCGTGTCGGTGGCGAGGTTCATATGTGAGCGATCCTTATGCCATCGACACTGGCGAACGTGTGGGCTAAATGAATATGTGTCAAGACCTCGTGGTGCTCATTGGCCACGAAGCAAGTGACACGAGTATAGGTTTGGGTTCGGCCTTGCCCAAAGAGAAGAGTTGCCAGCAAGCACGGAAGGGCAACACCGTGCTAGTCGGATGGAAGCCAAAGGTGGGTATTGAGAATATTGTTGTCTACCCTGGCAACATGCAGGCAAGCCAAACCGATGTGATTGGCAAGATGGAGGAGGTGAGCCGTAGTGGCGAATCTCATTGACAAGCCCTTGGGGCGAGGAAGGTGCGCAGGCTCCTAAGAAGGATGACCCGATGTGAGAAGGTATGTGCCAACTAGACTGTGGAGTAATGTCATGCCGCTTGCTACAAGGTGCGCACTTGGTCAACAACGGGTTGGCATAAGCCTGGTTGACAAAGAAGCCTATCGGTTGGGTGAGTGTCTAAGGGATAACCATGACACAAAGAAGCGATCGGTAAGTCACGATATGTGAGACACATGTGAGAGTAGCTTTTGTTGGCGAAGCCCCGAGAGTGTGGGGAAGAACTGTGTATATATCAGTCCCCTTCTAGAGTGGGATCCCGCTTTGAAATTAAAGTGCTGGACTTCTTATTTCACTCACTTTCAGGTCGTATTTCCCCATCTCAACTGTACAATATCTAAAACACAGTGTGTAAATCATTCTTACAAAGTTTCATCAAATTTGAAGATCATTTGAGCTTCCGTAATCGTAATTTACAAGAACGGTTTTGTTTGGACAAACTTTTGTTCTGTTGATTTATTTAATCTAATTTGGTATCCAAATGATCTTTAAATTTGACGAAATTTTATAGGAATGATCTACACACTGTGTTTTAGACATTGTATGGTTGGGATGGGAAAATACGACGTGAAAGTGAGCGAAATAAGGAGTCCCGCACTTTAATTTCAAAGCGGGATCCCACTCTAGAAGGGGACTGTGTGTGTGTGTGTATATATATATATACAGTCATTTTCAGCTGCGGACGTCCGCACCAATGGTTTTGGTGCGGATTTTCATTTTTACACCACTTTTTAATTGAATTTTCTCATCTCCACCGTCTAATATCTAGATAATATTGTGTAAATCATCTCTGTAAAATTTCAGCCAATTTAGTAATCGTTAAGGCCCTCAAAATTGTGTCTTTCTGTTATAAACATAAACGGTTCATGTTTGACATAATTCAGTCTGTCCATTTGTTTTTCGAGTTTGAGGGCTTTAACGATTACCAAATTTGCTGAAATTTTACAGAGATGATCTACACAATATTATCTAGATACTAGACGGTGGAAATAAAGAAATTCGATCGAAAAGTGGTGTAAAAATGAAAATTCGCATCAAAACCATTGGTGCAGACGTCCGCAACTAAGAAGGGGTGTGTGTGTGTGTGTGTGTATGTGTAGCAAAGTGGATATAAACTTGTGTTGAGATATCAATCTCACAACAAGAATATGAGACATTGCTTGTGGGTTAATAAGAGTTTGTGTTACTTCATCAATTGTCAATTGGTTTTGGATGTGACCCGAGATTACTTTATTTTTGACCTTATGATTAAATACAAGAAGCACAAATAAAAAGGTGGCAACAAAATCGTTTTATTCTTTTTTAAAGTAAGCAAATGAGATTGCCGTTGCAAGGAAGATAGCTTATCTGCAGCTTCCAAGAGAGTCGGAGAAGATTGTGTAGTATGCCCCATATGCAGCCTAAAAATGTGTCTAGGTTAGTATTGTAATTTTCTTAATTTGCTGTGCAACTACTGCTTTTAATAATCACTTCTTTTCTTGTAATGGTTTTGCTGAAAACAAATTGTCTGGAAAAGGAAAAGAGAACTTATGAAGCTCATTGGCTGAACTAGGGGAGGCAAAAACTGCTAGGAATCAGAGTTTATTGAAAGGAAATGCAAAACTGAAAAGTAAAACGCAGGAGGGACTTCAAGACTACATCGTGTATTTCTTAGTTGCTGATGTGAACAATACATTGAAGGCTATATATAGGGTAGGGATGACTATATATAGAATGACTCATATACCCTTACAATGCTAACATCCTCCCTCAACCATATGCTTGGTAACAAGTATATGGTTGGACCTAAGTACATAGCAAAAGAATTCAGATTACATGATGTAAAGCCAAAGACAACATTAACATCCCGAAATACAAACCCCAACTTGATATCATAAGAAAACTTTCATTGCGATAAACGGCTGTCTTGAAGGAAGAGAGATGGCTTGCTGAGAAATTTCATAGTTCACATGAGCTGTAGTGCAGCAATATGGAATGCATCCTCGGCAACACAAAGCAGCAAAGATGTATAACTAAAGGTCCAAATCTGAAAACTGCATATTTTTCTTCAATTGTAAACTAACAAACTGAAAAGCTGTATTTGCTGAAAACTGCATATTTTTCTTCAGTGATATTTCTTCAATCATGAACTGAAAAACTGAAAAACTGAAAAGACGCGTATGCTGCCATAGGATGAGAAGAACCACTTGATGCTTCATTTATATACACTAAACACTTGCACAAACCAATTGATAATTTGCCTCAATATATGCAGCATTCCATCAGAAGATTACCAGCAGCCCCCATATTTATATATTGGCAACACAATCCAAACCTTAAGAATCTGACTTAATATTGAAATTGTATAACCACACAGCAGCTCATAACCAACTTAACTCCTCTCTAGACTTCTAAATTAAATCCTCACATCTTTGCATAGCACCCAAACACCTTAGCAGCAATATGACAGAGCATAACACACAACAAATTCGCAGCAATCATAGGACCATCTCCCAAAATGAACACAACTCGCACCCAAGTCATACATTAAGACCATAATCCAACCCATCACGTCACTTCACCAGTCCACAAATAAATTGAAAATTTTAACTGCTTCGTCACCTTTTCTTTTGGTTGACGGCAAACAAACTTTGACATGAAAAGTAAAATGGAAAACTGATGAAATGATCATAACACCCCAGACTACGGAGCAAATCCATGATTCTGAGTGAAAGATGTGCCAAATCTGAGAGATACTACTAGAGGAGCTAACAAATCTGATGCTAATTGAGTGGGGAGCATAAGAAATTGATAAGCCAAAGCACAATCATGATATCAAACAGAGATAGCCTCAAATCTCTATTAGGAATCGAAGCCCAGAATATTCACAAATAATATCCATCTCTCACCGTCAAATCACCTCTCCCTACTTCTACACCCAACTTCATCAAAGCAGTAAAACATAAAGAGCAGAGAGACTAATACCGAATTGGTACCCATAGACTGCAACTAGGTGCCCATAGAGCAATGAGGACCAGAAGATGAAGCCAGCGCCAAAGAGATCACCGAGCAGAGAAGTAGGAGAGTCGAGGTCGACGAAGATTGCAAGGCCGATATCGAAGTTTCTCAGAGTCCAAAGAGAACTGATCAATCTGGAGACGAAGGAAAGCCCGACGATGAAGACGCACTGGGCTCCGATGGAGGACTGCTCGGCTTGGCCATACTGATGACGTCGACGTTGGCGAAGCAGACCATGCATGAGATTGACGAAAGCGCAACATCTTCCAGAGAGAGACGACGAGCAAGAAGATCTGCGAAGACGAAGAAGATCGAAGCTGGGCTTGCTTTTGCGTTCACCTCATCGAGGCACGGTCGAGATCTATCTACTGAAGCTAGATGACACCCAGACGTCAGCGACTCCAGATTGAAAATGGGTTTGGGTTTTTCTTTGAAATTGGGGGTTAGGGATTGAAAACGGGAATAACTGAAAATAAAGCTACGAAACCTAAAAACGCGGAAGCAATCGAAGCACACAGCCACAAGAATGTGACCATGGCTCTGATACCATGCTAGGAATCAGAGTTTATTGAAAGGAAATGCAAAACTGAAAAGTAAAACGCAGGAGGGACTTCAAGACTACATCGTGTATTTCTTGGTTGCTGATGTGAACAATACATTGAAGGCTATATATAGGGTAGGGAAGACTATAGAATGACTCATATACCCTTACAATGCTAACAAAAACCTCATCGCCCCAAAATTTAAAAGAAATAAAAGAGATACAAAGAGAGGCAGATTAAACAGATGCCTCTCTTGTAAGTAATAACAAGCAAACACCAACAAACTATGGAAAACGATACTATGGAATACTTCAACCAGAAATTAAATCATGGGATGCTTAGATTGAAATTTGGTTTCCAAAGAGCTGGAAATGTACATGGGTTCTTGGACGGTATTGGTATTACTCACTCATTACATGGTATTGATATCCAAACGGGCAATTAGAAAAACAAATTGGAGATTTGACACAAACAGAAATAGATGCGTACAATATTTACTGCATACATATATACCACTATCACTGGTATATATTTATTGCATACATATATACCAGTGATACCACTACAGCGACAGTGTAGAACCATCATTCGAAAGCTTGCTGTGATGTTGTCTTAAGGTTCAAGGATATTCGAGCAGTGAGCTGAAGCGGGCAACTGGAAAACAAACGAGATCAGAAGCCCTTGGAACTGTTAATCCAGGTCCTTCGTCCATTTCAAGAACCTTCTCATTACTAGTACTTTCACATTGTGTTCCTCCAACTTTGAAATCAAAGCACTGAATCATAACAGCAAGCTGTGTAGGTAGCATTTTCATGGTTAAGGTTAAGCCAGGACATATCCTCCTTCCAGACCCAAATGGAAGATAATGATAATGTTGACCTCTAACATCTGTTCCATTTGCCGGGTCACTCCCATCGAGTTGTAAGAACCTTTCAGGCCTAAACTCCAAGGGATTTTCCCAATTCTTAGGATCCCTTCCCATAGCCCAAGTGTTCACAAATAACAATGTCTTTTCTGGAAAGACATACTTGCCAACCTTGCACTCTTCTGTGCATATTCTTGGAACTATAGGCAAGGGTGGGTGCAGCCTGAGTGTTTCTTTCAGGATGGCTTGGATGTAAGGAAGATTTGGAAGATCCCATTCTCCGACTAATCTTTCTGTTCCAACTGCTCGATCCATCTCTTCTCTTGCTTTCTTGAGCACCTCTGGGTGATTGATGACCTCTGCTAGAGCCCATTCCATTGTAATAGAGGTCGTGTCTATGCTAGCCGTAAACATATCCTGAAATTAATTAAATAGATGTTTTGTTATGTACGTACGTGCATGTTTGATGTACCACTTCAATCTCTAAATATTTACGAACTCTGAAAAAACATGAGGGTTTAGATTGGAATGATGAAAATTGCATACCGTAATGAGACCCTTAACATGATTTCTTGAAAACTCGACTTCGGAATTCTCAGTAGTGCTCTTACACTCCTCTTCCTTATCAAGCAATACTTCAAGAAAGCCCATGACATCCTTTTCTTCAGCACCAGTACAGTTGCCTCCATTAGTTTTCAGCTTCCTCAACTCTTCACGTTCATCAATTATCTCCTCCACCAATGCATCAAACTTGTTATGCGTGGCATCGATTCTCTTCTGGAATCCTTGCACATCGAACTTCTTCCAAATCCAATTAAAATCACTGAAATTGAACTCTCCAAAAATCTTGGTACACTCTCGGACCACAACCCTAAACCTCGCCGCCCGCGAATCATTTGAATATTTCCCCAGCATCATCTTCCCCATAATGTTGTGGCCGACCTTCGGTAGCTCTTCACTGAGGTTGACAGATTCACACGCCTCGGCTTTCTTGGTCAACAGTCTAAGAAGCCTCACGTACTCTTGGTTTCGAATGGGAAGAAACTTGTCTACACTTTGGCTGCTGAGGAGCTCGTTGGTGCTGAGCTTCCTAACGAACTTCCAATACGGGCCATAGGATGCAAATGCAAACGAAGCATTGTAGGTCATGTTTGCAGCTGCGATATTTGCAGTCCTGTTCATGAAGGAGAGCTCGTGTGTTTTGAGGAACTCTTTTGCCACCTCCGGTGACGAAACCACGACGCATGGGACGGAGCCGAGGCGGAGAGAGTATACAGGACCTAAGCGTAGGGAGAGGTCGTGGAAGGAGCGGTGGATGAGGGGGCTGAGGAGGTGGAAATGACCGATGATGGGCAAGGCTAACGGGCTCGGAGGAAGAAAGTGGTTCACACGGAAGTGTCTGGAGATTAAGAAAACCAAAACAAGGAAGAGGAGGAATAAGACTAACTCGATTGCCATGGCTTAGCTAGGAGTCGTGAGTGGTGACAAGCAAGATTAAATGGCTCTTATAAGAATGGTTTGGTATAGTATTCATCTTCGCTATTTAAAGGCCAAAACGATGTGGAGGGAGTAATTGTTTTGTGTATATGATAATCGATCGATATTGGCTCATGCATAATTAGACAAGCGTATACTATTTTACAAAAGTTAATTAGTAAACCTCGACCAATATAAACATGATCCTTCTTTTGTGGAAAAATATAAACAATGATCCTTATAACCAAACACAAAAAAAATAGGGAAAATTTTAAGAATGGTACATGAGCTTTGGACCACTGAGAATTAAGGTGATTTATGTTACTGAACAATCACAACGGTGCCTGGCTTTCGGAACCCGACCCAATTTGTATATAAACCGTCAAGTACTCCGTTATGAGATATGCCATTATGAGAATTTTGAAGGGTAAAACTGTATTTCTAGATCATAACCTTATCCTCAACCATAATCTTATCTCATACTAAAGCCCACTTGTGGTCAGATGCAGTCAAAACCCTTTTCCTCTCTTTGTCTTCGAGTATCTCTTTGTTTTCTCCTCCAGTCGAAGATAGGGATAACATATAATCTTTTCAGAAGGTAAAGAGGGAAAGAGATCTATACCCCAAAGATTTTATTCTCTAATCTAAGTTTTTCGAAAGCATGGTAACTTTTTGGAGGTATTTTAGGATTGATGGGGATCCACCCGATTATGCAGGTATGAAAAACTTGTTCATAAAGATCTGCTTTTCTTTTTCTCCATTTAGTCATTGTTGTCCACAAACTCTATCTTTGTTTAATTGAGTCAATGATAATGATCTAGGGTTTGGGGCCACTGTTCATATTCAATTAATTTCTTCTTGTCGCTATCTTATTTTCTTAAAGAAAAGTTAGATAAACAATAATTTGATAATAGGGAGACTGGTTGGGAAGTAAACTTAAAGTTTTTTTTTTTTTTATGGTTTCAATCTGGGAATATTTTGATTATATATGGTTTCTAGTTTGGTGGGAAGTAAATGAGTTGTTGTTGTTACGTTTCCACCCAAAATTGGTAGGTGAAGTACACCTAGCAACAATGAATGACCACTTAGACAAAAAAAATAAAGACATTGAATGAACACATGAGAAGAAACTGATATAGGATTTTTTTCGAAAAGAGAGAAAAAGGAAAAAAAACTTGAAACAAAAAGTTAATTTTGTTTTATGTTTGGGTCCCTTTTTGAGTTTCTGTTTCTTTTTCTAGCTTTGGATTTATTTGTCTGTTAGTTGGAAACTAACATTTATTTGGGATCTCAAATTGGCAGGCACAGAGTTCACTACTAGAAAAAGGTTCTAAGGTGACGAAATATTTTTAATTCGTCACCTAAGAGAACACTTTAGTGACGAAACCAGTTTCATCACCTCAGTGACAATTTTCGTCATCTAAGTAAGGTAAGGTGACGAAATATTATTTCGTCACTATTTTCGTCACCTTAGAGATAACTTAGGTGACGAAAATATATTTCGTCATGTAAGTGATAGGTTGGGTGACGAAATATATTTTCGTCACCTAAGTTTTGAGCACTTAGGTGACGAAAATACATTTCGTCATGTAAGTGATAGGTTAGGTGACGAAATATATTTTCGTCACCTAAGTTTTGAGCACTTAGGTAACGAAAATACATTTCGTCGCCTAACAACTTACTTTTGTGACGAAAATAAATTTGTCGTCTAACACCTTTACTTAGGTGACGAAACATAAAGTTGTGTGTCTTTTTGAACCAACTACGGGGTAGAAGTAAAATTTTAGAAAACCCACCATACTATATGATCATCAGTGTACTTAAATACAGCTATGAAAAAAAATCCACCAGTTTTCGAAAACATTAAGGTCTCGATCCACGCGATCAACATTAAATTAACGTCACTTATTACACGAAAACGTTCTTACCTACCCTTATATGACCTAGTTTGATTAATTATTTCACACACAAAACTGTTACATTGATGAGATGTAACGACCCATGTAAAAATTTGGAGACGTTCATCTTTTGACGATAGAGCTCCACATTGAGAAACATAAGCGTATATAGGGTTGACCGCTTGTATCGGGGACCAAACCTTACCGAAAATATGTGATTTTTCAACCATAGTCGTATTTCACCATACCGATCACATCCTATTTCACAAGATTTTTGAAAATATTGTTTCCTCCCTATAGTTGGTTCACAAATATCTACACTTGCATATAATCTACTAAACAAGTTATACCACATTAGTAGACACGTTGTGGTTCCGATGGCTAAATTTTACAAAATAAAAATTCAACCGTCTGATATGATCAGTGTACTTAAATACGGCTATGAAAAAAAATCCACCAGTTTTCGAAAACGTTTAGGTCTCGATCCACGTGGTCAACATTAAATTAACGTCACTTATTACACGAAAACGCTCTTACCTACCCCTATATGACCTAGTTTGATTGATTATTTCACACAAAAAACTCTCACATTGATGAGATGTAACTAGTCATGTAAAAATTTGGGTACATTCACCTCCCGACGATAGGGCTCCACATAGGGAAACATAAGCGTATATAGGGTTGACCGCTTGTTCACAGTGGCTATATACCATGGGGGTAGGTTTTATAGCAATGGTGGGATGAACAAGGTGTATAAAGGTGGGGATATGTTATATGTGGATCGTGTCGACCCCGTCAGGCTGGATATAGCTGGGTTCAATTATTGGGCCTTTGATATGGGATATTGTCATGGCCCAATTAGCTATTGGTTTAGGATACCAGGGTCTGAGGAAGGGACTGGGTATTTGTCAGTTGTTACTGATGCTGATGCTATGGACATTTTCCAATTTATTCCAAGATCTAGCAGGGTGTTAGACATCTATATCGTTTGTTTGACTCCAAAGAGGACGTTTTCTGAGTTTGAATTAGAGCGTATGGATGAGGATCCAGATCACTCGTCATTCTTTGGACACTTGATTGAGGATTTACCTTGACAGATGAAGAAAATATGGGTGAACAAGAAGATGCCGCTAATTTGGATGAGTTGTTTAAAGAGTGGGGATTTCCAAAGACAACTATGGGGAGTTGTGGTATGGGTAATGGGGTTGTTGATGTGGTTGGTGGAAGTATCAAAGCTGATGGGAGTAGTCGAGGTGCGAATGGGCTGAGGAAAAGAACAACAGGAATTCAAATTAGAGAGCCATCTGATGGGCCACGAGCTTCTGTTCCTATTTCAAATGTCACAATAGACAAAGGCAAAGGAAAAGAGAAAGTTGTTGAAGCAGCCCAGAAAAGAAAGGTTGGGAGACCCAAGAAGAGGTCATATAACACTAGAAGTGGTGGTGAGTCTTCTAGGCCTGTTCAGGAAGAAGAGTTTAGTTCTGAGAGTGATGACTCAGATGATCCTAACTATGATGGATTCGTAGACAGTGACTAGGAGTTGGAAGAGGAAGATGATGAAATATTGTTTGAGAGGAATGTTGATGGTAATGTTGATAGGGTGCTAGAGTTTGATGAAATGGGTTATAAGGGTCACATCAGTGATGAAGAGGCTGCAGCTTTGGATGGATTTCAAAGTGCGCATGAGTCTGACAGTGATGGTGAAGATGTTGGGCCTTTTAAGGTAAAGGGTAAGAAAAGGTTCTCTGATTGGTCAGAGTTCAATGAGAAGACTGATATGAAGAATCCCAAGTTTGCTCTCGGGATGATCTTCCCAAACTCCAAAGTGTTCAAGCATGCTGTTAGGAAGCATGCTGTTTTGACTAAAAAAGAGCTGAGGTTTCCTAGGAACACAAAGCACAAGGTGTTAGTGAAATGCAAAACTTCTCCAGATTGCCCTTTTTGGCTTTATGCAAGTAGTCCATCTAATGACAACCCTACACTGCAAATTAGGACATTCAGACCTAATCACACTTGCAGCTCAATTAAAAAGAGGGTTTACCATTGCCATGCTCCCTTTTTAGCTGAAGAGTACAAGGATTGCTTTATGGCTGATGCTAAGTGGTCTAGAGAGGGAACTCAGAATGCTGTGAATAGGGACTTTGGAATGGAGATTGGGTACCAGCTTTGTTATAGAGCTAAGAATAAGGCAATTAAGAAGGCACAAGGGAGCATTGAAGATTAGTATAACCTTCTAGAGTCATATGCTCATGAATTGAAAAAGAGAAATCTAGGTTCAAGTGTATGGATTCATATTGAGCTTGAAGGGGAGATCACTAGATTCAAGAGAATCTACATTTGTTTAGCACCACTGAGAGAGGGATGGATAGCAGGGTGCAGACGCATCATTGGCTTGGATGGATGTCATTTGAAGAGTTTCCATAAAGGTCAGTTGCTTTCAGCAGTTGGGATTGATGGTAACAATGGCATGTACCCCATTGCATGGGCCATTGTTGAAGGAGAAACAAGAGCTACATGGAATTGGTTTTTGACTTTTTTAAGAGAAGACCTGCAATTGTGGAATTCACACCATTATGTCTTCATTAGTGACAAACAAAAAGGCATGGAACAAGTCATCAAAGATTTGTTTCCTAATGCAGAGCATAGGCACTGTGTTCGACATTTGCATAACAATTTCAAAGGTGATGGCCACACTGGACTGGAGTTGAAGCAAAGGCTGTGGGCAGTGGCAAGAGCAACAACAATGAATGAATACACCAAAACAATGGGAGAAATGGCTGCAGCCTCAGGGAGTGCTTATAATTGGTGTATGGACAGACCGGTAAAGCATTGGTCAAGGTCTCACTTTGGATGGATGCTGAAATGTGATATTCTTCTCAACAATCATAGTGAGTCCTTCAACAAGACTTTATTGGAAGCAAGGAAGAAGCCAATCATACCATGTTTGGAAGATATCCGAATTGCATGCATGGTAAAACTAGCTAATAGAAGGAACTCTGCTGCAAGATGGAGGTGCAAGGTAGGTCCACGCATTGAGAAACTCTTGAAGAAGAATGCAAGTTGGGCAAATCAGTACAGGGCACTTGAATCTAGTGAATGGAGATTTGAAATACAAGGCAGAGGGGTTGCATGCGAGTCTGGAGTGATCTCTCAACACTCGGTACATCTGGACACAATGTCATGCACGTGTAGAAGATGAGATCTATGTGGATTGCCTTGTAGCTATGCAATTGCAGCAATTTACTCGAAATGGTGGTCTCTAGATGATTATGTGGCTGAATGGTATACTAAGAAGAAATACATGCAGGCTTATCAAGTGATGTTGCATCCAATTGCTGGTGTCTCTGAATGGGAGCCTATTGAGAGAAAGATTGCTCCTCCATTATATAGAAGGCAACCTGGGAGGCCAAAGAAAAACAGGACCAAAGGACTAGGTAATTTACATTAGCTTGGATGACATTTTTTTTTTCTAAATCAAGATGATTTATTCACTAATGCATTACACTTACACTAGGTGAAACAGCACCACCTCTTGGAACTGAAAAGTTGCCAAGGAGTTTTTATTCTCGTGTTTCATGTGGAACCTGTAACCAAAGAGGACACAATGCTAGGAGTTGTGCAAGAAGGAACCAAGTAATAAGATTACTTACTGATGCAATTTGTGCATAATGATTTGATTTCTCTTACAAGGTTATTCATTCTGCTATGGGATAACTTCTTCTAATTATGGAGTTGCAGGTTGTTAATGAAAATGTTAGGATGGAACAAGAAAATGTTCAAGAACAAGTGCCTCAACAAAACCCTGTTCAAGTCGAAGCACCAAATGAAGGACCCCAAGAATATGAAGCACCATTGCCCTATGAAGAATCAAACTTTCAAGATGCATATCCTAGGTACTCTCAGACATCATCTATGCCAAACTTGGACAATCACATCATTAATGAGAATGAGAATGTGAACCTCAATGTCAATATTAATACCACCCAAGAATCTGGAACTCACAATGTGGTGCAACCAAATTCACAGGTACCTTATAGTTTGTTAAAGCCCATTTGTTGTATTTTGTTTGTGACTTTGTATATTTGGATGCTAATGTCTCATTATTTTGTCTATGCATTATTGAAATGTCATAGGAAGGCTCAGAAGGACTTGCAAGGGGGTTTAAGCCTAGACAGTCACCTAGGCTTGCTGCAAAATCTAGCACAAGCACTCAGAATGTTTGACAGCTAAAGGAGCTATGACGACCTGTAGTACTGATTAGAAATTCATAGGTCTAGAACTTGTCTTTTAGTGGCATGTAAACTAACTGTTATGATGGCATCTGTTTGCTTCTTTTGAACTTGCAAATGCCATGCTTTTGATGAAGCTTTTGTGTAAGAGCTAGTTGTTTTTGATTTTGAACAATGTCAAATGCCAATTAATGAGATAAGATGTTTCCAGCTTTTTTATTTTGAAATGGGTTCCCAGCTTTTTTAGTTTGAAATGGTTCTCAGCTTTCTAATTTGATTTGTTTCACATATTTTGTGTTGGTTTTTCCTTCTATATATATGGTCACAAAATGGTTACTTTAAGTTATTATTGCTTACTGTAGTTGAATAGTATTTTGACGGGGCAATTTTATGTTTTTAGAGGCAAAGTGAGTTGGAATTTTGAGTGATTTCACTATTTGGAGGGAAAATTTGTGACATGGTCACCGTCTAGTACTGGATTGGCGGGAAAGAGAGGGTGACGAAATTGCCCTCAAAAGTTTGACAGAAACCACATAAGGTAACAGAGTAGTTGACGGTTTGTATACAATTGGGTCGGGTTCCGAAAGTCAGGCACCGTTGTGATTGTTCAGTAACATAAATCACCTTAATTCTCAGTCGCCAAAACTCATGTACCATTCTTAAAATTTTCCCAAAAAAATATTGAAGCGCCACAGTTTGATTGCTGGCAGTGATCATGCATGTTTATACCACCTCAGTTTTTTATTATATTGTTTATATATTTTTCAAAAAAAAATATATAAACTTTTTTTAAAAATTTTTATATTATTATTTTGTGGATAAATTAACCTGGTCAAGCTGCCTGTAAAACTCTCATGTCTAAAGTTTGAGTCTCAACTCCTACCAGCTTGCAGTCAAAAGGTTGGAGGAATCTTTGGCTTTCTTGTGCCTACGGTGGGATATTAGTCTCGTTTTGCTGGATACTCTTATGGACCTCGGCTGATACTGATTGGGTGAGTATGTAAATAAGTTGTTAACAAAATTGAGGGGGCTTGCTACCTAACTCTTAATGATAAGAAATATGGATAAATTATTCAACATAAATCTCGTGCATAAGACCCAATTATAAAAGAAATTCAATCCAAAATTTAACATAAATTTTCTTAAAAATGAGCAACACAACCAATAAAAATTAGGCGGGGAAAGTGGCATATAGTCGGCGGTTTAATTGCCCTCGCCTAACACAAATGTCTAAATGAAAAACGAAGGGGTTATGTTGCCGCTTAGAGACTAGCTAGCTAGGCGGGGACAAATAGGTGGTACCACACGAGCAACGTTGAGATGATTAAAGCCAAACACTAGCATACCAATCTTGATCGAGTCATGTTTTTAGACTCATAACTGCGTCTTAATTTCGAAGGAGAGTAATATTACTGGAGGTGATCGAATTGATGTTATCTTGAGCTAGCCGTTGATTGTAAGGTTAGTTAAGCATGTGTTTAGGTTCAGCTATACCTCTATAATTATAAGCAGCTAAAAAAACTGGAGAAAAGACTTAATGAAAGAGACGAGAGGGCATCAGATCGAGGCTGGCCAACGGCAAATTAAACAATTAAAGTTGAATTTAATTTATGTTTTTTAGGAAATTAGTGGAGTTAACTAGACCTTCATTACTGATGGGTTACGATTGTTTATTCCAAGATGGTTCACTTAATATTATTCTTAGGTCGATTCTAAAGCAATTTAATAATCTTCAATATTTAAAGACCAAAACGATGTGGAGGGATTAATTGTTTTGTGTATATGATAATCGATCGATATTGGCTCATGCATAATTAGACAAGCGTATACTATTTTACAAAGAGAAATTCGTCCAAATGGTATCTCATCTTTTAGTCCTTATAAACTTTAGTATCTCATGTTTACAAAACATCATAATGGTATTTGAAGTTTTCAACCTTACAGAAGATAGGTATCTAGTGCCGTTAGTTTTGTTACGGCGTTTGTCAACTGACAATTTTTAAAGGATATTCTCATACTTTCATGCGTTATCGTTGTTCTTCCTGATGTCTTCAACCGGAAAGCAAAGGAAGTTCAAATGAGAGAGAAATTTAGATCACCTTCTTTGATCTACTTGATGTGGGCTTGGCACAATTCTTCTTGTGCTGCATTAGATTCACAGTTTTGGGCTCTCAATTCTGATTATTTCAAAATTTAACTTCAAATGGAGGAGAACTGAGCAGTAACCACCGTCGGCGCTGGTATGAACTGCAATATGCAAAGACGACCAACAGAATTTGGGAATACTAGGTGAAGATTTGGTTCGTGATGTAGGAAAACTGATATGAGATCCATCGTGCTACATCTTTGAGTGAGATTCCATAGCAGAGGGCCAGAGGCCGCAGATGTATAGATACCGAATTTTGGGGTTATGGTATTTGATTGAAAGTTCAATTGAAGGATTCAATATCCAAACTGAATCCATTATGTCTGTAAGTTCTATAATATTATCAAGCCTTTTGCAATCTCGAATTTGTTATTGCAATTCATATTGATGGTGAGAGATTGGAATTGTCAAGCACGAAGATCAAAAGCTGCGGAATCTCATCAAACAATTGGTGGGTATCATATTTACAAATGAAAACAATGAGAAGCAGCGAACCAAATTGCTGATATGATGGTGTTCCAAGTTGCTGCTATGATATCATTTAGGGGAATTTGATGTTACACCCAAAATCAGACTCATTTTAAATTACACCAACATGTTATACTCTTTTGAAATACACCCAACTTATTAATTAGGTTGATTTAGTAAAAATATTAATATTGTTTATCTAAACAATAGAATTTGTTGTTGAAGAAAATTGCTGAAATGCCAACAACTGAACCATTGCAATTAACAAGCTGTTTGGCCGACTCATTAAACATAATTACTCGGTAGCTGAAAACCCTAAACAGACTACGCCCAAACCCTAAACCCTAAACCCTAATCCCTAATCCCTAAACCCTAAACCCTAATCCCTAAACCCTAAACCCTAAACCCTAGTCTAAACCCTAACCCTATTTAAAATAGAAGAAAGTCAAGAGCCACATTTAGGGAATGTCTTCTCATTCAATCAGAAGGGAAAAATCTTCTCAAGAAAAAACAAAAAAAACGGAAGGGCAAAAGAGTCAAGGAAAAGAGGGATACAAATTCCAAAAATAAAAATAAAACATATAAGGCAGGTTCAATAATAGGGTTGGGTGTAAATTAAAATAGAATATGAGCATGGGTTTATTTTAAAAGGGGTTTGGTTTTTTGGGTTTTTGTCTAATTTTCTCTATCATTTAGCTAGAGGGCACCGTTTCGGCATCACCTAATTATTGTTGCTGGCCTGAGAAAATACATATAAAAAGTTGCCCATTTGCTTTGTGGAAGATAGCTCATGCGTACCAATCTCTAAATCTGTATACAACTCAGTTTCAATCTTCAAGTCCAAAACCCAGAATCTCGGTTGAAAGAGAAACCCGGTACAAAAAAAAATGTTTGTATTATTATATGACAAAAGAAAAACTTAGAAACAAGGGTATATTGGTCTATTTATGTTCAAAATTGTCCACTGACAAACACCGTAATGAAACTAACGACACTAGATACCTATCTTTTGTCGGGTTGAGAACTTCAGATACCATTATGATGTTTTGTAAACATGAGGTACCAAAGTTTATAAAGAACAAAAGATGAGATATTGTTTGGACGAATTTCTCTTTTACAAAAGTTAATTAGTAAACCTCCACCAATATAAACATGATCCTTCTTTTGTGGAAAAATATAAACAATCACTACCAAAAATAAAGCTTTAGGCGACGAAACTGAAAAAACCGGGTGACAATTTTTTTTTCGTCGCCTAAGAGGGAACTTAGGCGACGAAAAAAAAAATCG
The DNA here is from genome assembly GCA_034370585.1 of Fragaria x ananassa. Taxonomy (NCBI): domain Eukaryota; kingdom Viridiplantae; phylum Streptophyta; class Magnoliopsida; order Rosales; family Rosaceae; genus Fragaria; species Fragaria x ananassa. The sequence continues at coordinate 22,831,387 of CP139757.1, read as the reverse complement.
TCGCCCAAGGAAAAAAATCGTCGCCTAAAGTTCAACTTTAAGCGACGAAATCAAAAATCGTCGCCTAAGGATAAATTTCTTCGCCTAATATAGAAACTAGGGCGACGAAACAATATTTCGTCGCCTAAGATATTTATATCGTCGCCTAAGTTTTTATACTTCGGCGACAACTATATTTTGTCGTCGCCTAAGTGTTTTTAATCCTTAGGCGACGAAACTCAAAAATATCATCGCCTAAGTATTTTATTTTTTTATTTTTTCTTGGCCGACGAAATGCTTGTCGCCTAAGTTTTTTATTTTTTTATTTTTTCTTGGCCGACGAAATACAAGCATTTCGTCGGCCTAATAACATCTTGACCGACGAATAACCCTACTTTCGTCAGCCAAGAGTAATCCGAATAATTAAAATAAAATAAAACACATTTAAATTTCATTGTACATGATTTTTTATTTTTACCCTTGGGCGACAAATTTAACAAATATCGTCGCCCAAGTATCATATTGGACGACGAAATTAGGGTAATTCGTCGGCCAAGATAATCCGAATAATTAAAATAAATAAAGCACATTTAAATTTCATTGTACAGGATTTTTTATTTTACCCTTGGGCGACGAATTGAACAAATATCGTCGCCCAAGTATCATATTGGCCGACGAAATTAGGGTAATTCGTCGGCCAAGAGAATCCGAATAATTAAAATAAATAAAGCACATTTAAATTTCATTGTACATGATTTTTTATTTTTACCCTTGGGCGACGAATTGAACAAATATCGTCGCCCAAGTATCATATTGGCCGACGAAATTAGGGTAATTCGTCGGCCAAGATAATCCGAATAATTAAAATAAATAAAACACATTTAAATTTTAAGGAAATGTTTTTTATTTTTATAGCCCCGTAAGAGTCTCGTCGATTGGAAACTATTCTCAGTTGAAGGTCCGGCCAGATTACGTGATTTGGAGGGTCGAATAGCCGTTTCCGTCCGTTTAGGGGTTTGACCGCGCCGATTGACCGGACGGATCGAGACCTTATCGTTGTCCGATGGAGCTGAATTTTTTCCCACCCACGTAATTCGTTATGCTGGTCATATCTGACGGTCGGTTTTCAGTTCCTCTTCTCCGATCACCAAACTCACGATATATGTACTAATGTTGTATAACTTTTTTATATAAGTGTTGAGTTTAAGTTTCGTTTTGAAGACAACGTATACGTAGATGCCTCAAACCCAAAAAAGTCATGAAATAAGATATGACCGGAACGGTGAAATACGTCAACCCGTGAAAAATGAAGATATTTCGTTAAAATTTCGGTGCCGGTTGTTCCGGTCAACGAATTTTTCTCTTATTTCTACCTAGTGGTAGCCCTATCCCGGGTATTTTTTTTGTTTTGTTTTTTATTTTTATAGCCCCGTAAGCGTCTCGTCGATTGGAAACTATTCTCAGTTGAAGGTCTGGCCAGATTACGTGATTTGGAGGGTCGAATAGCCGTTTCCGTCCGTTTAGGGGTTTGACCGCGCCGATTGACCGGACGGATCGAGCCCTTATCGTTGTCCGATGGAGCTGCATTTTTTCCCACCCACGTAATTCGTTATGTTGGTCATATCTGACGGTCGGTTTTCAGTTCCTCTTCTCCGATCACCAAACTCACGATATATGTACTAATGTTGTATAACTTTTTTATGTAAGTGTTGAGTTTAAGTTTCGTTTTGAAGACAACGTATACGTAGAGGCCTCAAACGCAAAAAAGTCGTGAAATAAGATATGACCAGAACGGTTTAATACGTCAACCCGTGAAAAATGAAGATATTCCGGTAAAATTTCGGTGCCGGTTGTTCCGGTCAACGAATTGTTCTCTTATTTCTACCTAGTGGTAGCCCTATCCCGGGTATTTATTTTTTACCAAATTTTTATAGCCCCGTAAGCGTCTCGTCGATTGGAAACTATTCTCAGTTGAAGGTCCGGCCAGATTACGTGATTTGGAGGGTCGAATAGCCGTTTCCGTCCGTTTAATGGTTTGACCGCGCCGATTGACCGGACGGATCAAGCCCTTATCTTTGTCCGATGGAGCTGAATTTTTTCCCACCCACGTAATTTGTTATGCTGGTAATATCTGACGGTCAGTTTTCAGTTCCTCTTCTCCGATCACCAAAATCACGATATTCTGAATTTTATGATAGAACTCTTGGCCGACGATTTTCTTAATCTTGGGCGACGAGATTTATAGTGAAGAACATCGTCGCCCAAGTAGGGTCTTAGGCGACGATGTTCATAGTTTTGGGCGACGAGATTTATATTGAAGAATATCGTCGACGAGATTTTCTTCATCTTAGGTGACGACTTCAAAAAATTGTCGCCCAAGAGTATCTTAGGCGACGATTTTGAAAAAACAGGGCGACGATTTTTCAAAAATCGTCGCCCAAGAACGCCAATAAAAGGAAAAAATTCGGAACCCTAGCCATTCGCGCAGCCGCTCACAAATCCAAGCCCTCTCTCTCTCTCTCCGAAAATCCACCGAAGCCCTCTCTCTCTCCCTCTCTCCGACCCCGACCCCGCATCCCGACGCCGACCCCGACGCCGACCTCGACCTCGACCCCGACCCCGACCCCGACCCCGACCCACAATTTAAGGTATAACCCTAAAACCCTAAATTGGTTATGTTCATGAAAATTTTAATTGTTGTTGTTGTTGTTTGAAATTGTTGAAATTGTTTGAAATTGTGAAATTATTGAAATTGTTTGAAATTGTGAAATTGTTTGAAATTGTTGAAATTGTGAAATTGTTTGAAATTATTGTTTGAAATTGTTTGAAATTGTGAAATTGTTTGAAATTATTTGAAATTGTGAAATTGTTTGAAATTTGGGAGAAGTACAAAATTATTGTTGTGTTGTGAAATTGTTGGTGAAATTATTGTTGTTGTTGTTGAAATTTAGGAAATTAATGGTAAATTAGGGTAAATTTGTGTAAATTATGGTAGGATTTTAGGGTAAATTATGGTAAATTGTGATGTAAATGATAATTGTAAAATATTAGGGTTTACGGTTTAGGGTTTAGGGTTTAGGATTTGTGGAAATAATTTGTAAATATATTGTAAATGATTAAATAATTAAATAATATAAATTATAATTGTAAATATATTGTGGAAATTTTGTAAAAAATAATGGATTATTTTTGAGTAAGGATGTAAATATTCGTAAATTAATTTTTGTGATGTAATAATTCTGAATTAATGTAAATAATTTGTTATGTGAATTAAAAAAATAATAAATCCTATAATAACTATTACTTTTTATTTGTTCTATTATTGTTGATAAATTTTTCGAAATTTATGGTTATTTTTTGTTAAATTAATTATAAAACGGTGAAATATTTTTAATAAATTTATGGTTATTTTAAACAGGATGGGCATGAGGAGAACTTCTGGACAACGTCGGGTACCCCGAAGGAGTTCGAGTATCGGGAGTACGAGTGGCGGTGGCTTCTTGTCACGCAGTTCAACGACCCTCACAAACAGGTAATTCGTAAACAAATTTGAATATTTAATTAGTGAATTAATTATAATTGTATGTTTTTAAATATTTACTAACGATAAATTTTTTTTTTGAAGCACCTCGCCCGGGTGAACGCTGAGAACCGGCAATAGAACACAACCAACCATCATGCCGGTTCGAGGCCGTTTTCGGCCATCTTGGACGACGTGCGGCGAGAGCGGCCAGAGGAGAACCCCTATGTGGGGACCTTTCAGAGGGCATATCCTCATTCTGAGGAGGATCTTGTAAGTTCCTTATCTTTTCTAATTTTTAATTTTAATTACATTTTATTAAATGTATATTAATATATTTTTTTAATATATCCAATTAGGCGAGGGTGAGGGAGGCGGAGCAAGAGGTCATGAGAGGCATGGTGAACGACACATGGCCGGGCACGGCAGAGGAAGACATGTCAGAGGCCATGTCCAGGATCGACACTTCAGATCCTACCGTTGGGGCGCGGATTATGGCCACTGCCTTCGCGCAGCGTTCCAACAGCTACTACTGCCGGGGTATGGGAGGCGCTGGAAAGGGGATCCTGAAGACGACGCCAGGATTTCAGCGCAAGGGAGCCGCCGGAGCCTCAAGCAGCAACAGCCAGACCACTCGGCTACAGGATCAGGTCGAATGTCTACAGTCTGAGCTGGAAGCCCAAAGAGCAAGGGAGATAGCCATGGCGGAATCATATGCGGCTTCCACGGCTGCGCATACGGAGCGGGTGAATGAAGCCACCAATGCCAACCAGGCGGCTATGGGACGGTGGATGACTACCTGCATCGCTGCACATGCAGCCGGACTTGATTTTCCGCCCATGCCTACGCCTATACCATTACCTCAGTGGCCCCAGCCTCAGCAGTAGCCTCCTCAGCCTGACCAGCCGCCGCCTCAGCCTCAGGACCCTCCAAACGGGAATGATGAGTTAGATTTCGAGTTTCTCCGTAGGCAGATGGACTGAATTTTTGTAATAAATTATTTATAAATTTATAAATTTGTGTTATTTTTAATTAAATTTTAGTATTAGAAAAATTTAAAGAAATGCCGAAAAAAAAATTCCTGCAAAAATTAAAAAAACATTATTTATATATTTAAAAAAATTATTTAAATATTTTAAATAAAAAATTTAAATATATCTTAGGCGACGAAATTGCTAAATCGTCGGTGAAGGACTTACCATATAAGACGACGAAAAAAAATTATCGTAACCTAAGATGTAGTGATCTTAGGCGACGAAATATTTAGTTTCGTCACCCCAGGTTATAAGATCTTAAGCGACGAAATAATTTCTCGTCGGCCAAGGAGTTAAATCTTAGGCGACGAATATTGTTGGGCGACGAGAAAGTTGTCGTCGCCTAATATATAGCTTTTAGGCGACGAAATTCGTGTCGTCGCCTAAGAATTAACTCTTAGGCGACGATGTACAGAATTTTCGTCGCCCAAGTTCTTGGCCGACGCACTTCTGGCGACGACTTCTTAGGCGACGAAATTTTTTAACAGGGCGACGATTTTTTTTCGTCGCCCAAGACCTATAATCTGGTAGTGAATGATCCTTATATTTTAACCAAACACAAAAAAAATATTGAAGCGCCACAGTTTGATTGCTGGCAGTGATCATGCATGTTTATACCACCTCAGTTTTTTATTATATTGTTTATATATTTTTCAAAAAAAAATATATAAACTTTTTTTTTAAAAATTTATATTATTATTTTGTGGATAAATTAACTTGGTCAAGCTGTCTATAAAACTCTCATGTCTAAAGTTTGAGTCTCAACTCCTACCAGCTTGCGGTCAGAAGGTTTGAGGAATCTTTGGGTTTGTGTGCCTACGGTGGGATATTAGTCTGGTTTTGCTGGATACTCTTATGGACCTCGGCTGATACTGATTGGGTGAGTATGTAACTAAGTTGTTAACAAAATTGAGGTGGCTTGCTACCTAACTCTAAATGATAAGAAATATGGATAAATTATTCAACATAAATCTCGTGCATAAGACCCAATTATAAAAGAAATTCAATCCAAAATTTAACATAAATTTTCTTAAAAGTGAGCATATATTCAAATTATATATGTCGGATTGTATTCAAATTAATTAAACTTGACGCTGCCACTAGAAACCTAGGGCATTGTTTGCACTAGAATGATCTAATGAATTTATGTACGTAGCTATTTAAATTCCAGTAAGATTTGTGAATGTATCAGTTATTATTATTTTCTATTCTATATATCTATTTTATTTAAAATATTAAAATACATGAAAAACTTCGTCTCAATGCTTACACGGCTCGAGGCTTAGACAAGACGCATCGCCTCATGCTTTCGTCGTTTTAAACTTTGATATATACCAGGTTTTCAGCAGGTTTCTTGGCTTAGAAAAATTATGAGACTCGGCTTCGTAATTGAGTTGTGTTATCTTAATTGCATTAGGTTGCGTCTCCTTGAAAGACATGCTATGACTAAACCATGAGATAGACTTGATTTGGGCTCAAACATAGAAATGTTTATGTATAATATATATTGCATATAAAGAACACTCTTTTTTTTGTCACCAAATTTTCAGTTCGACATACTGACATTGTAGAGCCATCATTCCAATGCTTGTTGTGATGTTGCGTTAGGAATCAAGGATATTTGATTGGTGAGCTGAAGCGGGAAACTGGAACGCACACAAGATCAGAAGCCCTGGGAGTTGTAAATCCCGGTCGTTCGTCCATTTCAAGAACCTTGCCATTACTTGTATTTTTGCATTCTGCTCCACAAACTTTGAGATCAAAGCACTGAATCATAACTGCAAGGAGCGTAGGTAGCATTTTCATGGTTAAGGGTAAGCCAGGACATATCCTCCTTCCAGACCCAAATGGAAGATACTGAAAATGTTGGCCTCGTATATCTATTGCATTTGTCGAGTCGTCAGCATCGAGTTGTAAGAACCTTTCAGGCCTAAACTCCAATGGGTTTTCCCAATTCTTGGGATCCCTTCCCATAGCCCAAATGTTCACAAATAACATTGTGTTTTCTGGAATGATATATTTACCAACCTTGCATTGTTGTGTGCATTTTCTTGCAACAAAAGCCAAGGGTGGGTGCAGCCTGAATGTTTCTTTCATAATGGCTTGGATGTAAGGAAGATTTGGAAGATCCGATTCTCCGACTAATCTTCCAGTTTCAACTGCTCGATCTATCTCTTCTCTTGCTTTCTTGAGCACCTCTGGGTGATTGATGAGCTCTGCCAGCGTCCATTCCATTGAGATGGAGGTCGTGTCTATGCTAGCCGAAAACAAATCCTGAAATTAAAGAAATTTTTTGTTAGGTACGTACTTGCATGTTTGATGTATACTTCGATCTCTAAAATATTTTTGAACCCTGAAAAAAAAAACATTAGGGTTTAGGGTTTGATGATGAAAGCCTTAATGATCGCATACCGTAATGAGACCCTTAACATGATTTCTTGAAAACTCGACCTCCCCATTCTCAGTACTGCTGCTCTTACACTCCTCCACCTTGTCAAGCAATACATCAAGACAGCCCTTGACATCCTTTTCTTCAACACTAGTACTGTTGCCTCCATCAATATTCTTCTTCCTCAACTCCTCACGTTCAGCAATGAACTCTTCCACCAATGCATCAAACTTGTGATGTGTGGCATCGATTCTCTTCTGGAATCCCTGCAAATCTAACTTCTTCCAAATCCCATTAAAATCACTGAAATTGAACTCTCCGAAAATCTTGGTAGCCTCCCGGACCACCAACCTAGCCTTCTCCGCCCTCGAAGCACTTGAATATTTCCCCAGCATCATCTGCCCGATAATATTGTGGCCGACCCTCGGTAGCTCTTCACTGAGGTTGACAGGTTCACAAGCCTCGGCTTTCTTGGCCAACAATCTAATCAGCCTCACATACTCTTGGTTTCGAATGGGAAGAAACTTGTCTACACTTCGGCCGCTGAGGAGCTCGTTGGTGCTGAGCTTCCTAATGAACTTCCAATATGGGCCGTAGGGAGCAAATGCAAACGAAGCATTATAGGTCATCCTTTCAACTGCTGTTGTTTCAGACCGGTTTATGAAGGAGAGCTCGTGTGTTTTAAGAAACTCTTTTGCCAACTCCGGTGACGAAACCACGACGCATGGGAGCGAACCGAGGCGGAGAAAGAATACGGGACCTAAGTGTCGGGAGAGGTCGTGGAATGAGCGGTGGATGAGGGGGCTGAGGAGGTGGAAATGGCCGATGATGGGTAAGGCAAAGGGGCTCGGAGGAAGGTGGTTCACACGGAAGTGTTTCGAGATTAGGAAAGCCATAACAAGGAAGAGGATGAATAGAACTAACTCGATCACCATGGCTGTGGCTGGCTAGGAGTTGTGGGTGGCCTGGTGAGCAAGATGAATTGGCTCTTGTAGAGCTGTAGGAATGGTTTGGTATGGTAATCATCTGCATGCGTTATTTAAAGAGCAAAATGATGTGGAGGGAGAACACTAATTATTGCTGACGTATCCGATATTTATCCTTGCAGAGTTTACTTGGATATATCAACAATCCGAAACCATTGAATTACATAAGTCAGCTGCTTGCTTGTTCAAAAGCCAGCAATGACATACAAGTTCATCGAGCTGGGTTTGATTTAATTAAATATCCTTAACAAGTTGTAATTAAGTAGATCGATGTGCCTACCACTCTAGTACTAGAATCAATTAAGATAAGGGTTGGGGTTATATATATATATATATATATATATATATATATATATTGTTAGTACATAGTAAACATCAGTCATACTCGCCTAAGAAGACGCGTGTCGCCACATAAAACGGGCTTGGGCCTTAGCTGAGCCTAAGAAACCTACACTATCTCTTGAGGGCATAATGGTAATACACCCTCTAAGCAAAGGCAAAGTGGTATTTTTAGGGTGTATCCACCATACCCCTATAAATACCACTCTTCCCCCTCATTCTCTCTCTCTCCATCTTCACTCCCTTATCACCTGCATCTGCTCACTGACTTAGGCATCGGAGGGTCGAAGGCCGGAGCACCCGGTCTTCCCTCTGACGCTGTTCTCTCCTTGATTGACAGGTTATGGGAGCTTGAAGACAACCCTTGCATCTGGGTGATCCCCCCCCTCTCAGAGATCACGCCAGAACAATTGGCGCTAGAAGGAGGGGGTCCTCAAGTGGAGACCCTCATGTCGCTCACCATGGCCATCATCTGCCCAGAAATCCCGAGGAGAGAGAAATTAGATCTGACTTTCTCTCTCTCCTTCGCTTGGGCGTGCTACAGCAAGGTAGCTCACCTTCACAGCCATCATGCACACTGTCTTCCAATGAATCCAGTGTGGCCACCCCAACCTCCGGCCAAGGCCCACGCGCCGGAGAGCAGCGCCCAGAAAGAACTGATCTGGACACCCAGCTTACCTTAGCCGAAGCGGGAAAGCGCTCTTGGTCTCGCGACCCCAATCTCGGCACCCTCCCCCTCGAGACGTGTCTTCGCTTTTGGCACCCCTTCCCGGCTCGGGACCTCGGGACGAAGTAGGTAGAAACAATTGCCTTTGCTTTTGGCGCCCACTTGATATTTCTTTCCCGGGGACGCCCACCCAGGTCCCGCCATCCATTCACGGATTCCGCAGGACCCGCCATCTATTCGTGGACTCCGCAGGTCCCACCATCCCTTCGCGGACTCACATTGTCGCGGACCCCCTAGCGGACCCCGTTGGTCAAGCCAGTCCGCGCGGACTCTGTTGACCTCGCCAGTCCTCGCGGACTCCGCTGTCCTCGCCAGTCCTCACGGACTCCGCTGTCCCCGCCAGTCCTCGTGGACTCCGCTGTCCTCGCCAGCCCTCGCGGACTCCTCTGGTCTCGCCTCGCCAGCTCCTCGCGGCATTCCCTGGTCTCGCCAGAGTTCTTAAACCTCGCGTGGGGACATCCCTAGTAGTTCCCCTGGCGGACACCCCCACACAGCTCTCCATCCCGACCTCCCGGGACTCCTCTATCCCGACAGAAGGATGCAAAAAAAAAAAAACTCTGCAACCCAACAGCCTGCCCCCGGCACCTCCCCTTCCTGAGACTGAGTTAAACACATCCGCCTTCCCGACACAGCGTCTGGTCCAGACACAAGATATAGTCCCGACCAAGGATCCCGTGACAAGAAACAAGTGACTCCACCCAGAGCTCCGGGAGCCCTTCCCACATGGCCCCCCGAGTTCCCGAGGCCACCTCCCTTGCTCACCATGCTCTCGGAACGTGCCAACACAAGTGACCCGCTTCACACCCCTCTCCCGGGGGGCCCCCTCCCGGGTCTCAGTGCCTCTCCCAAGACTGAGTTACACACATCCGCCTTCCTCTTCTCCTCCCTCCCGGGACCATCCATTTCTCATCGCGGACACCGCTTGCCACTCCAGACTCCGCGGACTCCTCTTGTCTCGCCATTCCTCGCGGACTCCACTGGTCTTGCCAGAGTCCCCGCGCACCGCGTAGCGGCTCTACACGGCTCTAGATAAGTGTCACTTCACACTATTCAATTAAGTTGTTATCATACAAATAGCATGTCACATGCATCATAATATATTCTCATGTACATGCTAAACACATACTTGTAAACCATGTGCAAACCACATACACTTGCTTCACATGATTACAAACCAAACATTGCTGTACATCTATCTCTATCAATCACAGGCTACACACACAGCATGTGTAAACAGCCAGCATTCAAACATGCATTCTCTAGCTACACAGCTAACTAGCGCGACCTGTCCCGCCACCCCTTCCCGGCTCGGGACCTCGGGACGAGACAGGAAGACCCCTTAACCCTAACTAACCCGACAGTAAACCTCTCACCCTAGAATTCCTACCAACATCACAAACATGTGAACAATCCCACCACCACATACAAATCCAAAGACAAAGAAATCGACAAATTCATACCTTGAAACAGCGGATCCGCGTGGTGGCAGTGAAGCTGGTTGCAAACAGCCGAGCACTCGCACCCACTCGATCAAGAATGAAATTGAATGTTTCCCAATCTGAAGTTTGTAGAATCGCCAAAACCCTAAAACACAAATTGCAGCTCGCCCAATTTTCAGTTTCGAAAGCACGAACTCCCCCTCCAGCTATCCCCAACCCTATACATAGACATTGGCCCGCCACGCCGTGAGAGTCTCGCCATTTAGCGCGAACTTACTCGCCCAGCAACGGCCCGGCCCCCGCAACACTCAATAGCGACAGTCTCGCCAACCAAGCGCGGATTGACTCGCCAGGGCAGCGGCCCGCAACGCTCAATAGCGAGTCTCCCCAACCAAGCGCGGACTGACTCGCCACGCAGAGCCGCAACGCTCAATAGTGACAGTCGCCAGCCAAGCGCGAACTGACTCGTCACATAACGACAGTCTCGCCAACCAAGCGCGGACTGACTCGCCAGGGTAGCGGCCCGCAACGCTCAATAGCGAGTCTCCCTAACCAAGCGCGGACTAACTCACCACGCAGCGGCCGCAACGCTCAATAGCAACAGTCGCCAGCCAAGCCCGGACTGACTCGCCACATAGCGACAGTCTCGCCAACCAAGCGCAGACTGACTCGCCAGGGCAGCGGCCCGCAACGCTTAATAGCGAGTCTCCCCAACCAAGCGCGGACTGACTCGCCACGCAGCGGCCACAACGCTCAATAGAGACAGTCGCCAGCCAAGGGCGAACTGACTCGCCACATAGCGACAGTCTCGCCAACCAAGTGCGGACTGACTCGCTAGGGCAGCGGCCCGCAACGCTCAATAGCGAGTCTCCCCAACCAAGTGCGGACTGACTCGCCACGCAGCGGCCGCAACGCTTCATAGCGACAATAGCCAGCCAAGCGCGAATTGACTCTCCACATAGCGACAGTCTCGCCAACCAAGCGCGGACTGATTCGCCCACGCAGCAGCCCGCAACGCTCAACAGTGACAGTCTCGCTAGCTAAGCGCAGACTGACTCGCCACGCAGCGGTTCACAACGCTCAATAACGAGTCCCGCCAATCAACCGCGAACTGCGTTGCCCGGAAACGTTTCTTCTCGCCAACTTCAAAACATCACCCCTGTCACCTCGTGACCCTCGCGTGGGGACTGGGGGACTCGGCACCATGCCTCCAGCGCCCGGGTAATTGTGCCACGCCACATCACATGCTCTCGATACACTTTGGCACCACCCGCCTCCCATCGGCATCTTGGCTATGCCCCCTAGCGAGCTTTTCGACAACTCTACACAAGCCTTATCGGCAACATCATTATGCCCTAGCGGCACCCATCGTCATGCCTCAGCGGCACTCCTCGCCACTCCTCGACGGCACACTTGCCTCGATGGCGAAATGGTGAACTACGTCTGGTTTGATCCCATAAACGGGTATGTAGGCACTCTAGCACTCACCTAGAGGCAACCGCAAAATATGCCACCACAATCTCCCCCTCGAACATATGCGGAAATAACTCAGCTAGCTCGAGCATATAGCTAGTACATATCAAAGGCTACTAAAATGCCAAGGCATACCAACATGCCGGTACCCGTGGCCCTCGCGAGATGCTCTCCAGCGGTACCTCAACTTCGACCCCCGATCACCCTGCCATCTCCAAACAATACATGGGAGCAACAACCCGCTGTCTCAATCATATATAGCGATACACGGCATACCCCACTCAGAGGGAGCCGGTCCATCCCCTCCCTTGCGTGAGGACTTGGGGGACTGGGGACTGGTTATGTCGCCACTAGTAAGAGACTCGTACTCCCAATATTGTATCAGATAAAGTCCCCACCCAAGAGAGTCTCTTGACCACGGACTTGGGGACTTGTTAGTACATAGTACAACATCAGTCATACTCGCCTAAGAAGACGCGTGTCGCCATATAAAACGGGCTTGGGCCTTAGCTGAGCCCAAGAAATCTACACTATCTCTTGAGGGCATAATGGTAATACACCCTCTAAGCAAGGGCAAAGTGGTATTTTTAGGGTGCATCCACCATACCCCTATAACTATCACTCTTCCCCCTCATTCTCTCTCTCTCCATCTTCACTCTCTTATCACCTGCATCTGCTCACTAACTTAGGCATCGAAGGGTCGAAGGCCGGAGCACCCGGTCTTCCCTCTGATGTTGTTCTCTCCTTGATTGACAGGTTATGGGAGCTTGAAGACAACCCCTGCATCTGGGTGATCCCCCCCCTCTCAGAGATCACGCCAGAACATATATATATATATATATATATATATATATATATATATATATAACACTATACTGTATAAGCTACAACAAAGACTATTCTCTAGTATTACAAAATAACAACAACAATAATAATAAATAGAAAGAAGATCGAATAGTAGTGGAAGTATTAATTAAGATGGATCGAGTACTTGATCCTCGATTTAGGCTTAGTTTGGTATAACCTCGTTTTTTAAAAAAAAAAGATATTATCCGAATTTTTAGATTTTATAGTGTTTAGTAAATGAAAGAAAAATAGTTTTTTTTTTAAAATTACAGCTCACTGACATCAGTTTTTAAAAGCAACCTAAAGGTTTCTTTCGGTTTCTTTTAAAAGCATATGTCACTAAAAACACTAGAAATTAATAAATTTTACCGTGGCAGCACTTTTAAAACTAATATTTACCAAACACAAAATTGTTTTAATTCACAGCTAATTATTTTCGCAGTACAATAGCAACCGTTTTTTTGCAAAGTCACAGCAATATCAAATTAGCCCTTATTCTGGTAGCTGAATATTAGGTGACTAATTGCAATTAATAGATTGAAAATGTGGAATTATCGTATTAATTAGTCAACTAATACAACACCAGCAAGGGAATCATTTAAGCCAGTTGGGCAGCAAGCTAGCCAGGGCATATCTTTGTACCAGTTGACCCAAGGCAAGCTCCGACCTGGTCTAGACTAGGGTTTCAATTAGCAAGTAAGTTCTGGTGGTTGTGACAAAGTGTTGCTATGTCGAAGACGACATTTGAGTGGTGATTGACGTCCACCGGGATATTGGCCGGCAGGGGCGGAACCAAGATTCTAAGGTAAGGGGGTCTGATTATTTTTTGTGTTCAACAATTAACTTGTTTTGGCTCTAAAGAGATAACATACACAAGTTGTAGTATATGAAAGATCATTTGATAATATAAGGAAATAAGGAATACAGAAAGAAGGAAATGAACATTTCAATTTTGACATAATTAACATGAAATAACACAAAGAAAAGGAATTTATTGATAATTTCTTGTTAAATTTTGAAACATATTGGTTTATGGTTAAGTTGGTGGGGGGGGGGGGGGGGGGGGGGGGAACATGTTAATGAATTTGAGCTAGAAATCAGCTACCATTGTTAATGAATTTGAGCTACAAATCAGCCACCATTAAAGTAAATAATGAAGCTTAATAAGATAGTTTAAGGTATTCAAAGGGCGTCTGGACCCTCTCTAGCGTAAATGTACCTCCGCCCTTGTTGGCCGGGTTGTGAGACAGAGTGTTGCTACCCAATATCAAATAAGACTATAAGTTCTCTGCACGAACAAGAACATTTCGTTTAGGAGTGAGTAGTGATAATTAAAAACTCAGGCGTGCCGAAAATATACTATATATGTCAATGGACATATTTTGCAAAAGATGCAGTTTAAAATATTAGGTAACAGTATCATCTTACACAAACTTAATTTTGAAGCTAACAAAATATATCAGATCGATATTTTAAATGATTTAAACTTTGCAAAAATTAACTCATCAACTGAAACCAGCTACGTACGTATATAGGCTATGATATATATGTGATGGAACAATTCCAACGATATCCATTTGCTTTAGTTGATTCCAAGGATTGTGATCGAAGTAGTCATGTTCGTCATCAACATTACTTGATTTCGCTGTGAGAAGGTCATGTTTTCTCACCAAGTTTGCAGACTACATCTCGCTTGGTCGAGTTTACAATACCAAAAAAGAAAGAAAAAAGAGGTTTGCCTGGAATACTTAGTAAACTCGTTTGACAATAAGCTGGTTAGCTCGTCCCTTTCATGTGTCTAGAACAATCACTATCCACATACCAAACGTACGATAGCCTATAACTCTCATAGCACTTAAAATTAATAATATGTGTCATCAATGAGTTCTTTTTTCTCTCTCTCTCATAGTTGAGAAATTTTATTAACATATCCCTAAATGCTAAATATATATATATATATATATTATACAAATTATATAAGATTTTGTGGGTACGTAAAATTACCAAAAAAGACATTCATATCAAAAATGTTGAAATAAAATATCTCATTTAAGACGTTCATATTAACTATTGTACTTCAAACATTTTTTAATTTTTAGCTTGAATCGAGTACTAATATTTTGACACCACGTACATATGAATATTGTGCAATGGTTCCCAATAATTGATTAATTTAGTTTTACAGAGGATTGAGCATTCTAATGTTGAAAGTTTTGTTAATAAAGACTTTGGTGATGTATTGTCTTGTTTTATTTTGATTCGGTAGACTTAAGAAATCTTGAAATCAATTTGAGTAAGAGGCTCCTTAAGAAGAAAATTTATCGAGGAAAACTGATGAAAGAAGATGTTAACAAAAGAAAATCCCTCGAGGAAGATCTTAACAAGGTGAAATCCTTTAGAGACATTCGAGGAATATGTCAATGAGCGTGAAATAGTACGATGAAAGATGAAACATTTTGAGAAAAATCTCAGTAATGTGAACTTTTTTTTTTGAATAAATTGAGTAGCAGATCTAAAAAAGTATGTGTAGTGAATGAGTTATGTATTTAGTGAATAAGTTGTGTATGTTAAATGAGGGTATTGTAGGAAGTTTAGGTATGTGTATCTATAGTAAAATGTTAAAACAAGAAAGTTAATAGATTGTGTATTAAGTATGAGATGTGTATCTAATAATTAAGGATGTATTAAAAAAATTTCTCAAGCAAGTTCCTGAAGTACTTAATTTTTCATTAAATTGAAATTTGTTTAGCCTTTAAGGTCTGAAGTCGACATATGTTCAGTCTTTATAGTTTTATTTTAATTTGAATGGTCCTTAAAGTCACGATTTTTCATCTAATGGTCTTTCCGTCAATTTTTTCCGTTAAAGACATTGTAATTTTTAATAGTCACGTCAACAATCTAACTGAGAAAATTGATGGAATGACCATTTAGATGAAAAATCATGACTTTAAGGACCATTCAAATTAAAATAAAACTATAAGGACTGAATAAATGTCGACTTCAAACCACAAAGACTATACAATATTTTACCTTTTTTTCATTCTCTTAAGAATTTTATTTGAAGCTTCATGCTCACTAGTCAAATAAAACTTATATGAATGCTTATCATATATTGTTAGATTCATCAGACTGGTATTTCAAAAAGATGAGGTAAGTGCAACATTTTAGAGCTCTAAGAGAATTTCGTGGCCATTATTGTGATTTGTGAGTGAGTTATATATCCCTTTAATTTTGATAATCAATCGCCTAATGGTCAGTTGGTAGTCGGTACTACACTCAAATTGAACACATTGGCGTTGTAGTACGTTCTAGCTAGCTCGCTAAAGATTTCTTCTGAGAAGGCTTATATATGTTATGGTGTTCCTGCTCTTTGTCTGGATCTCAAAAGATTAACCTTTATTAATTGAGCACCATGAAAGTATATATATTGCAGAACATTTGGAAACAAATCGAAGACAGTTGAACAAGGAATTGGCTTTGTTAACAGAACATGCAGATAGGCTTAAACTTCATACTTCAAACTTTGAACAATAATCGATGCATTTTTAAATAAGAGGAATATTATAGGAGCGCTTAATTATGTAATCTCGAGCTAGCTAGCCGCTGATTGTAAGGTTCATGTTAGTTAAGCATGTGTTCATCTACCTCTGCTATTAGCAGCTAACAGAGGCAGAGGCCAACTGAGAATTAAAGAATTATAGTTGAATTTAATTCAGGTTTATTCTAGGAGCAATTAGCAAGTCAACCAAGCTAGCCAGCCTTCATGACAGATGGGCATACGATTGTTTATCCAATTTGATGAAAGCTTGCAAGTCTTGTACCCTTTGCGTTCATTATATATACTGCTCTCCATGATTACTGAAATCGTGCCAAGTTCTAATCTTGCTTCTTTTTCGTCAAAAATCTAATTGAAATTTGATCAGTTAGTTCTTACGAGATCGAGTTGTTCAGAAATCATGGCTGATCATGGGAAAGAAGAAAAGATCATCCTCAAAAGCCCAGGCCTGCTGAAGGTTCTAATTCGTCCTCAATGATTTGAGTCCTTAATGCATTTGATCAATTAGTTCTTCGATCATTCTTTTTTCTCTTTTCTAAATGGCATTATATATATATATATATATATATATATATATATATGCTTCTTAATTTTGATATTATTGTCTTACCCCATGTTAATTCCAAGTAATATTTAAGTTGATGTACGTACTATCTGTGATCGTTAATGAAAAATGCAGAATGATTTAGCAGATGTTAAAGATCGATGACTTGTCTAATTTCTTGCATGGCATGCAGTACATCTTGGAAACAAGCTGCTTTCCAAGAGAACACGAGTTATTGAAGCAGCTAAGGGAAGCAACTGTCGAGAAATACCAGTTCTGGTACGTATATATGTGCAGGATGTTAGTTTTCATTATAACAAAAAATATCTATACAATCGAGTCATCGGAGTCGGATCCTAGAGCAAAGCCGATGCCTCCCTTCCTACAATAATCAGCAACTTAATTGCTTTTAGTTCGCTATACATATTATAGATAAAACAAAGCTAATATGAAATTTAGCCACAAATGCAATAACAACGGCAACGTGCACGTATGTATATGTAGGAGTATTATGAATGTGCCAGTTGATGAAGGATTGCTTCTCTCCGTTCTTCTGAAGATTATGAATGCAAAGAAGACATTGGAGTTGGGAGTCTTCACTGGTTATTCTCTACTCACCACTGCTCTTGCCCTACCTGCTGATGGCAAAGTATGTAGTTTATACATGTATATATCTTCATCATGTAGATATTAGTTCGTCAGATTCGGCTGATCGACAAACACGTACAACGTTTTGATTTTCAGATAACAGCAATCGACCCAGACAAAGAAGCCTATGAGGTCGGATTGCCGTTCATTCAAAAGGCCGGGGTGGAGCACAAGATCGACTTCTTTCACTCAGATGCCTTCTCAGTCCTAAACGATCTCATTACCAATGTAAGGATTTTATCTTGGAAAATATTCATGTTAATTAATGGGTGAATATGAGATATTTTAGTTTGATTATTGAAACTAGCTAGCTTGCAAGAAGCCTAGAATGTTATGATTGGATAATACATATGCAAGTGTTGATTTGGGGGGTTATATTCGAAAACAGGGTAAGGAGGAAGGGAGCTTCGACTTTGTTTTTGTGGATGCAGACAAGGACAACTACATCAATTATCACGAACTGCTACTGAAGCTTGTCAAAGTTGGTGGGATAATAGCTTATGATAACACACTGTGGTTTGGCACGGTTGCAGAACCGGATGAGGAGAAGGTAGAGAAACCTTTAAGGCCAGGAAGAAGTCATGTGATTGAGCTGAACAAGTTTCTGGCTGGCGATTCTCGTGTTGAACTGGCTTTTGTTTCCATTGGAGATGGTCTTAGCCTATGCAGGCGCCTCTACTGAAGTATGAACAAGTACGCCGATGTTGAGGCTCGCCGTTTCTAATGAATAAATAAACTCATTTTCAATTGGTTGATTCTATTCCGATCGAAAGACTTGAAAGTTGAAACAATCTTGTAACAAATCACAAGATCTTTCTTCTGTGTTTTCTATATATTACAAAAGTACAAGGATTTGTTTTTTTTTTTTGAGGTGATCGAATGATGTCAGACTTTATTAATAATTATGGAAAGATGAAGGACTACATTTTTCAGACTCATCTTGAATGAAAAGTAGTGTATTGGAACAAAATTAAGAAAGTTTGGTCATAATATGTAGCATGAGCTACCAGCTTGTGCGCAACATGATTTGCCTCTCTTCTAGCATGCATGGACGTAACTTTTGCTCGCTGCTTCCAAAACGCTTCTTCTTACGACAACATATCTTGCAAAGAAATCATCAAGGTCTTCTTCTCAATGTGTATATCCCCGGTCATAGGCTCATTCATCAAAGCTCATTGCAAAGAAAATTTCCTCACTAACCTCTTTGATTTCGACCGGAACGGGAATAAATTTTGTGGGTGCTGCTAAATGTACCTAGCAAAGTTCGGGTTTGTCTATCATACCATATGGTATGATATACATATTATAAATGTGTCTAATTGTATGACCCTTGTAGATTTTTGAAGGAGTAATAATCATTACATAATCATTTAGTTGTTTTTTAATTAATAGTAGTCATACATTTTATGAGGCATGTTATACCATATGGTATAATAGAATTTTCCTCAAAGTTCTAGATACACCCAGCATTGTGTATTTTGTCTCGTATTTTCCAATATTGCCCTTTTATATATTTCAATAAATTTAAGTAGACTTTTAGATGATAATAATAATAATAAAAATTAATTCATCCCCGATTCTTCCCCTTCAATCCCGATTCTTTCTTCCACTTCCCCTCTTCTTCTTTTTTCAATTCTCCTTCTTCTCAATCACCCTTCTTTCAAGTTTTAGTATCATAATCGATGTTTAATTAAAACTCTATAATTCACCATGACTGATTGAATTATCAAGAGGATCCATGCTTCTTGACACGGCTTGTGAGAGAGGTTTCTGGTTTATGTTGTTTTTGGAGGACTGGTTTCATCCATTTGAGATTTTGATGAGCCATTTGTTAATTGGATGAAATAACAGCTTGGAGGTGGTTTTCATTTGTTAATCGGAGGACTGGTTTCATCCATGTACGGATTAATTCAATATGGGATTATGGGTAAAATGAAATCTGCAAAAACTGAAGAAATTAGGTGTACTGGGCGAAGAGGAAAGAACGACGATGTCGAACCGTCAAAGTACAATTTTCTTTTTTGAACAAATTAAGAATTAATTTTGTTAATTTATTTTAAAATACTGAAATAAATGGGAAATATTGAAAAATATGAGAAAAAATACACACTGCTGCGTCACCCAAATTTGTTTGGTGAAAGGTGTAAAGTTGGATGGAGGATTTTTGTTTCAAAATTAATTGATGGTGGGTTTGTGATTATGAATTCTATAAAGGTGTATTTTAGGCTTGCGTGAGTGATTTATGGCTAACACTCCTCTTTTTCCTTTCTCAAACATTCCACTCATATTATATATAGTTGTGAGCCCATAACTACTTGATTTAGGCGCATCGTGGTGCGCTTATACGCGGAGTGGATTCTCAACTTTACATTCTAGACATCGTGGCGGTAAGTGCATTTCTAGTTTCTCTCCTCGATCGTCTGCTTCCACTTTACTTTGACCCCATCTTGTTCTCACCATAGCTCTATTTACCACAACGCGACTAGACCGAAACTGAATTTGATCAAAACTCAATTTGAGCACAACGTGATTTATTTCAACGAGATCACGTTTCAATCAACAACGCACCAATACATCCCTCTTTATCACGTTGTCCCGTAATGCTTTCTAGTGCTCTTGATTATGGTTTGAATACTAGTCTTGTTCCTCTTCCATCTTGGCTTGGTCACAACAAACTTCGACCCAATTTGCTCGTAACCTAATTCAACCGTTACACATTTCATTCCTCTCACGGCCGATTGCTACCCATTTACTCGTGGATCAATTTGACTGCTACACATTTCATTGCGCTCATGCTCACGACCGCTACTCATTTACGTGGATCAATTTGATAGCTACACATTTCATTCCGCTCACGCCCACGACGCTACATATTTACTCGGGGACCAATTTGACCACTACAAAATTTAACCACAACCCAATTCCTATGTAATCAGATTTGGGTTTGACTAATTTTGGGTCGCACCTTATTTGACCGCGACCAAATTCAGCGCGAGGTGATCCCCCTCCAAGTAAGATTTATCTCTCTCATCAAGAAATTCCCTCTTATACTTAAAATCTTGTGTCGAAAATATTTGCACCCATAAACATCCAAAGCACATTAGTGTTGATGATTTTCTTTGTTAAGATAAACATAGGACAACCTTTGAATTAGCCAATAAAAGAGTATCATAATCTCGATGTTGCAACCTGGAAGACTCAAACTTAAACTTGTGCCACTTAGGACGTTTTGGTAGAGGAATAGATCAGAACTTGCTTGCAGCAAAATGGGAACGTGGTCCGAATCATTGGGCGGCAAATGCCTCACCCTTGAATAGCAAAAAATGTCACTCCAAGAAGAAGTTTTAGCTGCTCTATCCAATCGTATTTGAGTCTTTGAATTCCACCATGTCATATTTGCACCTTGAAACTAATCAAACAAGTCATCATAGTCCAAAGCATCTCGAAGATCTCGCATCTGCCTTTCAACTCGCAGGAGCACTCCTCCTAACATCTTGGATTTCTTGGCTGGGGTGGTGGTGCGTGGTGGACTTATGGCAGAGAACTGGAAGTTTGATATAGATCAGAATTGAGGAACAGTGGTTGGATGTGGCTGGTCAAACTCAGATTGTTGATGCCTCCGTAGGACTGGAATGTGAGCCTCTTATGATCACTATTGACAATACGATGCCAGCATTTCAAGAAAGTGAGGTTACTCATGAAGGCTTTGCCATTTTTTGTTTTTTTCAGTTAGGGTTTTTATTTTGGCCGTTAGTTGTCATTTAGGTTTAATAAGTTTCAAGTCCCTCATCTTCCGAGCGAGGGTTTGGGTTGTCTCGATTAGCGGTTGTGCGAATGTTTGGGTGTCATCTATAATGACTGATTGTTTTTATGTCAATATTTTATTGTTGTCAACATAATGAAGAGATGTCTCTAAACACTGGTATACAATGTTGGAATGAGTAATTTATTCTTGAGGTTGGTTGAAAAGATATTGAGATTTTTGTGATAACTTGATTGATAGGAGCATTATTATGCGAAGACATGATGGTTAATTTCTCTTTTTATTTTGTTAGTTTATTATATTTTTTATTTGATTTAGTTATTTTTATGTTATTAGGTGTTCCGGAGCAAAGAAGGAAATATGAAGCAAAAGAGGAGAAATCTTGAAGGAAAATGAATCCATGTCGTGCAAGGAAAGAATTATGAAGATCTGCCAAAAATTATCATCTAGTTTCGACAGAGAATTGTGATCAGCTCACAACGATCCAGACGATGAGTTTTATATCAATAAAAACTACAAGAATCTAATTTCCAGAACTTTTTAAGGATCGTCAATACCTATTTTAGAGAAGAAGTTAAGATCATTTTAGTGGCCAAATATCAGTTTGCCCGAATTTCTGATTTAGACCGAAACTTTAATTTCAAGGCCCAAACCAAACCAGCAAGCCCATGGATGAAAATTGAGGGTTTTCTAACCCTAATATCATCTGATACACAACAGAGGAGGGCAGCAGAAGAAGTTGGAAAGAAAAAGAACGAGAGAATCAGACGATCGTGCTTTTCTCAGGGATTTTCTAATCTTGGTTATTGTTGTCTTCCTTTTCTATGAACTCTTTTATGTTTTCAATTTTCATTATGTGTAACTAAATTCATAGTAGCTAGGGAGCTGTTGAAGCCCCTAGACATGATCCATAACATGCTTTGATTTTCAATTTGTTCTTCCAATTAATGACATTGAGGTTTTGTTTACCGATTGTTCATCAATGAATTCTTTATGTGTGTGCTTTGGAGGCCTACTTAGTATCATGCTAATTACACTAGGCCATATACATCATCAGACGACACTTTTCAGACGACATATTTTGGACGATTTTGAGTTTGTGTCGTCTGATTAATTTTTCGACCCTTCAGACGACATTTGTAAAGTATAAGTCGTATGAGTGCCATGCTCCCTTCATACTTCTGGATGTTGCTCAATTTGTCTGTCATATGCAAAATTTCAGACGGCATATATATGCAGTGTAAAAAAGCAACATTTAGCAACTTTATGGTAATACATCAGACAACATATAAAAGTTGTCTGTGAAGAATGCGAAATCTACTTTTAATCCCCTTTTTATATACTTCGTCCAACAACATATTAATGTCGTGTGAAACAACCATAAATCTTTGATTTATACCTCCATTTTGAACCCTTAAATTCACTTATTTAGACGACAAACAAATGACGTATAACAAACCCATAAAATTGAGTGTACGAACCTTGTAACGTATAACTTCAGACGACATATGAAAGTGGTCTCTCTGACCCTAAAATACTCAATTTATAATTAAATATTGAGTTTGGTTACCTTTTATTGTATTTAATAAGATGACATATAAATGTCGTCTGAGGGAACCTGAAATATAAGTTTGAAAAATGGCTCAACCTTTTAATCTATTCATCAGACGAGGTTAATATGTCGTCTGTATGAACTTAAAATAGTCAATTCATTTGAGTTTGGGAGAGGGCGCCAACCTTAATGTATTCATCGCACAACATAAAAATGTAGACTGGACCTGAAATATTTGAATTTGGGCGCTAGATTTTTCCCTCACTTTTTTTCAATGTGAGACGGCGATTATATGTCATCTGAGGTTGTAAATAAGTGGTCAACATAAAATGTGCATATTTTCCAAACGGAAACGCCCTTATCTCCTCCGACCAAAACTTATATTTTTGATTAATCGGTTTTCAAACTCCCGTTAAGAGTAGGAAAACAGTTCTATGTAATAGTTTGGACACTTTGATGAAACGATGATGTACTTCTCCTTGTGGAAGCTATAAGAAAGTTTATCTATATATGAAATTGACTCTAATGATCGAGACCTATAAGTTATTGAAAATGGGTAAATTTTCATCCACATACATATTTAAGTACTGCGATCATATCCAACGGTCAGATTAGGTAAATTTTGTCTCATGTATATAGTTGCCTTATAAAGATGTATGTTTACAAAGAAATTAGTAAACATGTTATAGCACATTAGTATGCATGTTGTGATTCAAATGACGGAAATAGATTTTTTTCAAGTTTGAGTGTCAGATGTCATCATGATAGTGAATTATGGATGTAGAACAAAATTTATGCATTTTCGATAATGTTCGTGTCTCGGTCGATGCGGTCAACGTTAATCGAATCTTCCTTAGTAACTTCAGACGACATATATATGTCGTCTGAGCAATACTTTTAAAAGAATACATATATGTGTCGTCTGAAAAATATTTTAAATGGTCCGTTTCATATATTGAGACTACAAATATGTGTCGTCTGAGAAATATTTTAAAAAGTCAACTCATTTACCAAAATTGAAACACTCTGATTTACTCCAGCCGCCACTTATATTTTGAATTCTTCAGTATCAAAACTCTCATTTTGTATTGAAAAACTAATCTATGCGAAAATTTGGACATGTTTATCAAACGATGATATTGCTTCCCATAGAAGCGTACAAGGAAGTTTAGTGTAAGCGCACAGTTGACCCGTGTGATCGAGACTTGAACTTTTTTGAAATTGGATAAGTTTTTTACCACATTTATATTTAACTACATCGAATACATCGTACGGTCAGATTTGGTAAATTTTATTTCATATATATGAAAGATGTATGTTTCGATATATCTTTGGTAAACAACTTATAACAGATTAGCAGAATATTGTGATTCAAATGACAAAAATAAACAAAATGAAAGTTTGAGTGTTAGATCTTATCATTCTAGTGAAAAATGGCTATGGTACAAAATTCAGCGATTTTCGAAGATGTTCGGGTCTCGGTCGATGTGGTCAACATGTATCGATCTTTCTTTATTCAATACAGACTACATGTATATGTCGTTTGATGACTACATAAATAAGTCAAAAATAATTGACCGAAAAGAGGGTTTAGAGGTTTTGTTGGGAGTCGGGCTAGTAGTGACTAATTAATTTGTGAAGTCGGATATCATTTTTATGTTGTGTGATCAAGATTAAAAAGCATTTAGGTTAGAAAGATCTTGCGCCGCATGACTAAGTCTAAAGGCAGTGCTCTCTTTTCATCACTCTCTCTAAAGGCGTTGACCCGTCCCTCTCTCTTTCTCTCATCTCTCCCTGACTCTATCTCTCTCCTCCGTTGAGCATCAACGATTCCGACAACAATGGACGGCGAGACAGCCACCGAAGTGATCCTCTCCTCCTCCTCAACTCAGTCTAGTCCTTTAATCCTGAAGACATCCACTTTTGGCGGAGATCGATGGAGGAGGACGGTGACTGTCCTTCTCTGTTTTCCGGCGAGGGCTTGGGCTCCGGTCACCGATCCACCTAGCGACGGTGAGTCCCTTCCTCCTCTCTTTCTTCTGCACAGTCTAGTGCTTTATTTTGGGATCTTTGTTTATATAGATGTTGCTTAATTGAGTTATTGGATAGATAGTTTATGTGTGTTGAACAGTGAGAATGCTCAGGGAAGAACTACAGCTTCTTCAGGAGCCTGGGTCCTATGTCGGTGAGGTTATCAACGTAATGGGAAAGAACAAGGTTTTGGTTAAGGTAAGTGGCTGTTTTAATTTACAAACAGTGAAGTAGTTTTCTCTGTCTTTCTGCAATTCGATAACAGTAATTTTTGACCTGCTTTGTTTTCAGGTTCATCCCGAAGGGAAATATGTGGTTGATATCGATAAGAACATTGATATCACAAAGATCACACCATCTACACGTGTGGCTCTCCGTAATGACAGCTATGTTCTTCATTTAGTACTGCCAAGCAAAGTTGATCCTCTCGTCAATCTGATGAAAGTGGAGAAGGTTCCAAATTCTACATATGATATGATTGGTGGTCTGGATCAGCAGATTAAAGAAATTAAAGACACTAGGCCATATACATCATCAGACGACACTTTTCAGACGACATATTTTGGACGATTTTGAGTTTGTGTCGTCTGATTAATTTTTCGACCCTTCAGACGACATTTGTAAAGTATAAGTCGTATGAGTGCCATGCTCCCTTCATACTTCTGGATGTTGCTCAATTTGTCTGTCATATGCAAAATTTCAGACGGCATATATATGCAGTGTAAAAAAGCAACATTTAGCAACTTTATGGTAATACGTCAGACAACATATAAAAGTTGTCTGTGAAGAATGCGAAATCTACTTTTAATCCCCTTTTTATATACTTCGTCCAACAACATATTAATGTCGTCTGAAACAACCATAAATCTTTGATTTATACCTCCATTTTGAACCCTTAAATTCACTTATTCAGACGACAAACAAATGACGTATAACAAACCCATAAAATTGAGTGTACGAACCTTGTAATGTATAACTTCAGACGACATATGAAAGTGGTCTCTCTGACCCTAAAATACTCAATTTATAATTAAATATTGAGTTTGGTTACCTTTTATTGTATTTAATAAGATGACATATAAATGTCGTCTGAGGGAACCTGAAATATAAGTTTGAAAAATGGCTCAATCTTTTAATCTATTCATTAGACGAGGTTAATATGTCGTCTGTATGAACTTAAAATAGTCAATTCATTTGAGTTTGGGAGAGAGCGCCAACCTTAATGTATTCATCGCACAACATAAAAAAGTCGTTTGGACCTGAAATATTTGAATTTGGGCGCTAGAGTTTTCCCTCACTTTTTTTCAATGTGAGACGGCGATTATATGTCGTCTGAGGTTGTAAATAAGTGGTCAACATAAAATGTGCATATTTTCCAAACGGAAATGCCCTTATCTCCTCCGACCAAAACTTATATTTTTGATTAATCGGTTTTCAAACTCCCGTTAAGAGTAGGAAAACAGTTCTATGTAATAGTTTGGACACTTTGATGAAACGATGATGTACTTCTCCTTGTGGAAGCTATAAGAAAGTTTATCTATATATGAAATTGACTCTAATGATCGACACCTACAAGTTATTGAAAATGGGTAAATTTTCATCCACATACATATTTAAGTACTGCGATCATATCAAACGGTCAGATTAGGTAAATTTTGTCTCATGTATATAGTTGCCTTATAAAGATGTATGTTTACAAAGAACTTAGTAAACATGTTATAGCACATTAGTAGGCATGTTGTGATTCAAATGACGGAAATAGATTTTTTTCAAGTTTGAGTGTCAGATGTCATCATGATAGTGAATTATGGATGTAGAACAAAATTCATGCATTTTCGATAAAGTTCGTGTCTCGTCGATGCGGTCAACGTTAATCGAATCTTCCTTAGTAACTTCAGACGACATATATATGTCGTCTGAGCAATACTTTTAAAAGTCAATACTTTTATCTAAACGAAAACGCTCTTATCTAGACCGGCCAATACTTAAAGTTGGGATTCGTCAATTCTTATATCATCATCTGGTGTCAACAAAACTATTTTATGCGAACATTCAGACATGTTTATCGACCGATCATATGCGATATAACTTCAGACGACATATGAAAGTGGTCTCTCTGACCCTAAAATACTCAATTTATAATTAAATATTGAGTTTGGTTACCTTTTATTGTATTTAATAAGACGACATATAAATGTCGTCTGTGGGAACCTGATATATAAGTTTGAAAAATGGCTCAACCTATTAATCTATTTATCAGACGAGGTTAATATGTCGTCTGTATGAACTTGAAATATTCAAATTCATTTGAGTTTGGGAGAGGGCGCCAACCTTAATGTATTCATCGCACAACATAAAAATGTCGTATGGATCTGAAATATTTAAATTTGGGCGCCGAAATTTTCCCTCGCTTTTCTTCAATGTGAGACGGCGATTATATGTCGTCTAATGTTGTAAATAAGTGGTCAACATAAATTGTGCATATTTTCCAAACGGAAACGCTCTTATCTCCTCCAACCAAAACTTATATTTTTGATTAGCCGGTACTCAAACTCTTGTTAAGAGTAGGAAAATAGATCTATGTAATAGTTTGGGCACTTTGATAGTGAAACGATTATGTACTTCTTGCGAAAGCTATAAGAAAGTTTATGTATATATGAAGTTGACTCTAATGATCGAGACCTATAAGTTATTGAAAATGGGTAAATTTTCATCCACATACATATTTAAGTACTGCGATCATATCCAACGGTGAGATTAGGTAAATTTTGTCTCTTGTATATAGTTGTCTTATAAAGATGTATGTTTACAAAGAACTTAGTAAACATGTTATAGCACATTAGTACGCATGTTGTGATTCAAATGACGAAAATAGATTTTTTTCAAGTTTGAGTGTCAGATGTCATCATGATAGTGAATTATGGATGTAGAACAAAATTCATGCATTTTCGATAAACTTCGTGTCTCGGTCAATGCGGTCAACGTTAATCGAATATTCCTTAGTAACTTCAGACGACATATATATGTCGTCTGAGAAATAATTTTAAAAGTCAACACTTTTATCTAAACGAAAAAGCTCTTATCTAGACCGACCAATACTTAAAGTTGGGATTCGTCAATTCTTATACCATCATCTAGTGTCAACAAAACTATTTTATGCGAACATTCAGACCCGTTTATCGACCGATCATATAGCTCCCCATGAGGAAGAATAGGAACGTTTATCTATATATGAAGTTGACTCTAATGATCGAGACCTATAAGTTATCGAAAATGGGTAAATTTTCTTCTACATAGATATTTAAGTACTGCAATCATATCAAACGGTCATATTAGGTAAATTTTGTTTCTTGCATATAGTTCCTTGATAAAGATGTGTGTTTACAAATAACTTAGTAAACATGTTATAGCACATTAGTACGTACGTTGTGATTTAAATGACGAAAATAAATTTTTTTCAAGTTTGAGTGTCAGATGTCATCATGATTGTGAATTAAGGGTGTAGAACAAAATTCATGTATTTTTTATAAAGTTCGGGTCTCGGTTGATGCGGTCAATGTTAATCGAGTCTTGCTTAGTCACTTCAAACGACATATATATGTCGTGTGACCAATACTTTTCAAAGTCAACGCTTTGATGACGTATTAGTTGGTCAACTTAGACGATATATGTATGTTGTCTGATGAACACACCCTTTCCAATTAGCTAGGTTACAAACCCTTTGCACGGGGGATTGTCATTTTCACTAAGTGTTTGAACACCCCCTTTCATTTTCAGTGTCTAAAAGCCGCCTCTCTCTTTTTGTTTGAAACCCATCTCTCTCTGTCTCGACCTCACCATCTCTCTCGCAGTCACCATCTCTCCAGACCTCACCATCTCTCTCTCGACCTCACCATCTCTCTCGCAGTCACCATCTCTCTCAACCTCACCATCTTTCTCTCTGTCTCTCTCGAACACAACAACATGTTTTCTCTCTCAATCAGGTAACCCAGTCTCTTTCTTATAAGCTGTGTTTGGTGATGAATGATGGGTTTTTGCTCAATTGATCTGTTATATGTTGTGTGTTAGTCTCTTATTTTTCTGGGTCTGGGATCTGTTATAGTGATTGATTGGAAATTCAATTGTTCTTGTTCAGTGACAGTTTGGAGTGAAGTAGGCAAGCAGTTGAAGTGGTTATCAGTTGAAGCGGTGGTATCCAAATTGAAGTAAGCCAGTTTGCTCGTTTGTTTAGCTTTTTAATTAGAATTCCTGTATTTATTATTGTTGTGCTTGTGATTGTTTATCTTGTTTGTTCAAGTTGTTAATAGTTGAAGTGTTTGTTACTGATTTGAACTGAAAACACTAAACTTAAGCATGACCTCGACTTGGGTAGTTGTTTCAGTCCTCTGCTCCAGTACCTAAGTGTTGTAGTCACTACCAGAACAGGCACTTTAGCCGACGAAAAATTTTCGTCGGCCTGTTAAAAAAATTCGTCGGCTAAGACCTTAGCCGACGAGCCTTCGTCGGCTATAGTGTCGTCGGGAAAAGGCCGTCTGTAATGACTTTAGCCGACGAAATTTTTTTTTTCGTCGGCTATAGCCCCACTTTAGCCAACGAAAAAAATCTCGTCGGCTATAGTCCCAGACTTTAGCCGACGAAGTATTTCGTCGGCAAAGCGTTGTAAAAAAATTTAAAAAATAACTATAGCCGACGAAATATTAGGTTATTCGTCGGCTAAACCTTATAAAAAAAATTAAAAAAATAACTATAGCCGACGAAATATTAGGTTATTCGTCGGCTAAACCTTATAAAAAAAATTTAAAAATAATTATAGCCGACGAAATAATAGGTTATTTCGTCGGCTAAACCTTATTAAAAAAATTAAAAAAATAACTATAGCCGACGAAATATTAGGTTATTCGTCGGCTAAACATTATAAAAAAATTTAAAAATAATTATAGCCGACGAAATATTAGGTTATTTCGTCGGCTAAACCTTATTAAAAAAATTTAAAAATACTATAGCCGACGAATATTATGTTTGAATATCGTCGGCTAAAGTTGCTGGGTTTTGAAAAAAAAAACTTCAGAAACTTTTTTTTTATTTTTTTTTGTGTGTGGAGAATCTTGACAGAGAAACTGTGATATACAGTGAAAAGTTACCACCGAAACTGGCAACACGCCGGTGAGGTTGTTGTTGTAGAGGTCGAGAACGTGCGGTTGAAGACGTTGTTGGAGAGGTTGAGGAGGCGGAGAGCGGAGAGGCGGGAGTCGGGGTCGTCGAGGGAGGACTTGAGGGAGAGGAGGGCGCGGTAGGTGGCCATTGGGCGCGTGGGGGTGGAGAGTAGACGGTGGGGTGAGGAGAGAGAGTGGCGGAGGTGGAGGAGGAGAAGGAGGAGGAAGAGGAGGAGGGGACACAATATTTCTAGTGTTGGGTTTATTTGTGGTGGTTGTGTGGAGGAGGAGGAGGAGGAGGAGGAGGAGGAAGAGGAGGAGGGGCCGTAATATGTCTAGTGTTGGGTTTATTTGCGGCTATATAAAGAACTTTAGCCGACGAAATTATTTATTTTCGTCGGCTAAACTCTTTGGTTGACTGCCAAAAAATTTTGGTTGAAAATTTTGAAAATATTGCATCAAAATTTGTAAATATAAGACACTTTAGCCGACGAAATTATATTTTTCGTCGGCTAAACTTTTAAAAATTTCGTCGGCTAAACTCTAAAAATTTCGTCGGCTAAAGTTTTGAAAATTTCGTCGGCTAAACTTTTGAAAATTTCGTCGGCTAAAGTTCACAGACTATAGCCGACGAAAAAAATTATTTAGCCGACGAAAAAAAAATTTCGTCGGCTAAAGTTGATCATAGCCGACGAATATTTTTAATTAGCCGACGAAGGAAAATTTCGTCGGCTAAAGTCCACTTTAGCCGACGAAAAAAAAATTCGTCGGCCTGTTTTTTTTTTTTTCGTCGGCTAAAGCCTTTCTTCTGGTAGTGAGTTATTTTTCTGTCTTTATGCGCATGTTGTGATTGTGGTTATTATGATGTTAGTACAAGTGTTTATCTTGATCCTCAATTTATTTTTAATGATTGTGATTGGTTATTAAACTAGTTATCATTCCATTTTTTCCTGTTTATATAAGATGGAAAAAACTTGGATGCTCGCTGATAGGAGATCTTCGAGGTTTCAAACTGGGTTTGAAAATTTCCTCAAATTTGCGTCGGCAAATGCTGCCGACAAATCAAGCATACGCTGCCCTTGTATGAAGTGTTGTAATCACAGTGGATTTACCGTTGTTGTCATCAAGGACCATGTATATTTTAATGGCATCATGACCAATTACAAAAATTGGGACTGTCATGGTGAAGCTGCTGCCATGGAGGGCGATAGTGGCGGAGATTCTGAATCAGTAGATAAGCCGGAGGATATAGAGGGTGAAGAAAATAAGGGTGAAGAAGATGAGGACGAGGAGATGTCTTGTGACTCAGATGAGTTCCTTAGGTTGGTAGAAGATGGAGATAAAGCTTTGTACCCTGGGTGTACAAAGTCGACAAAATTGAACGCTCTTGTAGAAATGTTCAATTTGAAAGCAAAGCACGGAATGACTGATGGTTGTATTTCCGATTGGCTAATGTTGTTTGAGTCCTTCCTTCCCGATGGGAATGAAATACCTTGCAATATAGATGAGGCAAAGAAAACACTCGGTTTATTGGGGATGGGGTATGAAAAAATTCATGCATGTCCAAATGATTGCATTCTATATAGAGGGGACCATCATGAAGCTGAAGTATGTCCAACATGTACTACTTCGCGGTATAAGATTGGAAAGAACGGAGTTGTGAGGGATGGGGTTGCTGCAAAGGTTTTGTGGTACTTCCCTATAATACCGAGATTCAAAAGGATGTTCCAATCTCCAACGACAGCTAAGTCCTTGACTTGGCATGGCGATAGGAAAAAAGATGGCATGATGCGGCATCCAGCTGATTCACCTACTTGGAAATTGGTTGACACACAGTGGCCAGAATTTGGGAAAGAACCTAGGAACCTTCGATTAGCCCTTTCGTCTGATGGATTTAATCCTTACGCTGCTTTAAGCAGCAAATACTCTTGTTGGCCAGTTATTCTGGTCACATATAACCTTCCTCCTTGGTTATGCATGAAGAGGAAGTTCATGATGTTGTCCTTGTTGATATCTGGACCGAAACAGCCCGGGAAAGATATCGATGTCTATCTACAACCGTTGATAGACGATTTGAAGTTACTGTGGCAGGGCGTTGAATGTGTGTATGACTCTGTGAGAGAAGAGACCTTTACATTGAAGGCAGTCCTATTTTGGACTATAAATGACTTTCCTGCGTATGGGAACCTTTCGGGTAGTGTCACCAAAGGATATAATGCTTGTCCTATCTGTGTTGATGAAACCAAACCCATTAGGCTGAAACATTGTAAGAAAATGGTGTTTTTGAAGAATCGCCGATTCTTGCGTAGAAATCATCCATACCGAAAACAGGCTGCAGCATTTGACAACACGATTGAGAATGAAGTCGCCCCTGAACCATTAAGTGGAGAAGAGGTTCTGGCAAAGGTTGAAGGATTGCCTCGTGAGTTTGGAAAAACTCAAAAGCCTGCCAAGCGAGGTGATCAACCCAGACCTTGCTGGAAGAAAAAAAGCGTGTTCTTTGAACTTGAATACTGGAAATATATTCTAGTACGCCATATTCTTGATGTGATGCACATTGAGAAGAATTGTTGCGATGCCATAATTAGGACCCTCTTGAATATTCCTGGTAAGACAAAGGATGGAGTTGCTTGCCGTTTGGACATGGTCGATATGGGCATCAAAACTGACTTGAAAGTGGTAGCTGGGGAGAAAAAGGCCAAGTTGCCTTTGGCTAGTTGGAATTTGCTGCATCATGAGAAAAAAATAGTCTGCCGATCCTTTTTTGGAATGTCAGTTCCTACACGCTTCTCCTCAAATATTAGTAATCTGGTCTCCATGGAAGATTTAAAACTGGTCGGTCTTAAGTCACATGACTGCCACACAGTGATGCAGTACCTACTCCCCGTTGCATTAAGATCAGTTCTAGAGAAGCCTGTTAAGTATGCCATTATTCGGTTCTGTCTGTTTTTTAAGGCAATTTGTAGTAAAGTCATAAATGTTTCTAGACTTAAACAAATGCAAGCAGATCTGGTTGATACTGTTTGTTTGCTTGAAAAATTCTTCCCACCTTCATTTTTCGATATCATGATTCATCTAACAGTACATCTTGTTAGAGAAGTTGAATGGTGTGGCCCTGTGTTTTTCCGATGGATGTTCCCATTCGAGAGGTACATGAAAGTACTCAAAGGGTATGTTAAAAATCGACATTTTCCTGAGGGCTGCATGGCTGAGAAGTATATTGTTGAAGAAGCTGTAGAGTATTTAGAAGAGCGTATCCATTCTGAAGGTGGTATCACTGTGGGAATTCCATCGACAAGCACAGCTGGAAACTACAAACAGAGCAGGCCCTTATCACGGCCAACTATCATACCTGTGTACGGAAAGCAGATGCATCTTGCACACCTTTGTGTCTTACAAAATACTGAAGACGTCCAGCCCTACATCAAGTAAGTGTATACATCAGCCTTTTTTATTTTTTTATATTTCAATACCCTTTTTCAGAGCTTAATGGTTTTCCTTGTTCTTCGGTCTAGGGAGCACAATGAATATTTGGAGTTGATTTACCCAAATAACGTGAAGAACAAGAAGTGGATGAGGGAAAAACATAATGCAACATTTCCAGACTGGTTAAAAGAAACGGTAAGTGAAATTATATACTATGTGATGGTACAAGTATTATTTTACAAAAATTGAAAATGTATGTCACATAGGCTTCCTCCTTTTTTAATGAACAATCGTTGTGGCAGGTTGCAAATCAATTGAGGCTGAAATCCGATAAAGTTTCACAAACATTAAGGTGGATGGCTGCTGGTCCCAAAAATCAAGTGCCAACCTATGCCGCTTACCATGTCAATGGAGTTGACTACAACACCAAAGAGAGAGATGGCGTTCGATCATTTCAAAACAGTAGTGTAACATTGCTTGCCAATGCAATGCAAGTTTCAAGTGCGAGGGATCAAAATCCATCCGACGGTGCTATGGACTTCTATGGAGTTATTAGAAGTATATGGGAGGTGGACTACTATAAGTTTAGGGTTCATGTGTTCCACTGTGATTGGGTAGAGAGTACTAGAGCCGTCAAAGTAGACGAACTTGGGTTTACGTTGGTGAAACTGAATAGGTTAGGGCATTTAAACGATCCTTTTGTGTTAGCTACACATATGAAACAAATATTTTATATTGAGGATCCCCTAGATGCGGAATGGTCAGTAGTCGTGAGGTGCCCGGATATAGACTACCATGAGGTTGATGATGACGATGAAGTTGAAGACACAGATGAACAATCGTTCATTCCAGCAATGCCATCAGTTGACACATTTGATGATATAGATGAGAATCACCCTACCAGACATATGCGTGATGGCAATGAAGGAATATGGATAGATAATAGTAGCTTACCTGGTCACGTTAATAGTGAATTTGAAGGCAATGAATGGAATGCTAGCTAATAGGACTGTAATCTTTATATAATTGAAGTTATTAGAAGGGTAGTCTGATGTTTTGTTGGATGTTTTGCTTGAAATGTGATTGATATATTTTCTTTTAACTATTAACATTGTTGCCTTAATTATGAAGAGTGTGTTTTTCTGTATTGTCCTATTTTTATCGACATTATTGTTCTTCTTTTTTAACCTTAGTATGCTAGCTGACCAGTCTTTTTTAAATGGGGTTTCAGGTAATGGCACCAGCAAGGAAAGGTCTTAACTCTTTAGGTTCAAAGAAGGGACAAAAAAAACGGGCAGCTGCAGAAGTTATTGCTTCCAGAATCAAGGCGACGCGACAAAAGCCGGCTATAGCTTATGATAGTATTCCAGCAGCGTCTACTTCTGCACAAAAGAATGCAGCTGATATTGCTAGAAGAATCGATGTTGTGCGACAACTGAAGAAGGCTGCAGTTTCCGGTACAGCAACCTTGGATTCTGGGAAGACTTTATGTACTTCTCCTCAAGCGGATGCCACCCTTGAGAAAAATGCAACTCCAAGTGATGAGGCAGTGTCAGCCCTGAAGAAGATGAAGTATAGCCGGAAGGCCAAGTCTAATTCAGTTTCAACCAGTGCAAAGCCGATCAGAAAGAAGAAAGAACAAATTCCTCATGCGGAAACCCCCAATATTACTGGTGGTCTGCGATTACTATCCAGACCGATGGTCACTATGGCAAGAGTAACAAAGCGACTGATCAGAGGGATCAAACTTCCCATAGAATCTGATGACAGGGGGACACCAATAGGTAAAAATGCTGCAGATATGCAATCGTACATTGGGGTCTTAGCACGTACGACGATCCCCATCATCTTTGATGATTGGAGGAATGTGGATGATGAACCTAAAGAGAAGATATGGGAAGCAATTTTTTCATCGACTTAATGAGTTATATAGGTCTTGACTATTATTTTTCTGGTAATTTTAGTAAAAATAGCATTAGTTATAGGTCTTGACTATTATTTTTCTCTTGTTTTATGTAGGAGGCTTATGTGATCCCTCAGCAATGTAGAAGATTTGTCCTTAAATCTGCTTCAACCAAATGGCGGGAATTCAAGAGCACACTGACCACTCACTACGTTATGCCATTCAAGGACAGTCCCGAGAAGTTGGAAAATCCTCCTGATGATTATAGATGCATCCCCAAGCTGCATTGGTCGCTTTTTGTGGAAGATAGGATTAGTGAAGAATTTAAGGTTTGTGAACATGTTTTTATGTCCACCTTGTTGTTTAAGCTGGCTTATAACCAATAAGATGTTAACATTGTGGTTCATGAATTCTATGCTTCGCAGGAACTGCGGGAAGTTCAAAGTGCAAAGAGAAAGCTTAACAAGTACAATCACAGGATGTCACGTAAAGGATATGCTCAATCAAGAGTGGAATTGGTAAGTTTTGGTTGATAGCAAATATTTTTTCCTTAATCAAAATGTGTTCTACTTCTAACATGATTCTGCTTTGTTATATTGTTGCAGGCTAAGAAGCTGGGAGTCCCAATTGAGATGCTGGACCGTGCCACAATGTGGCTGAATGCACATTCTGACAAGGATGGTAACTTCTCATCACCTGAGGTGGTGAACGCGGCCAAAAGGATTGTAAGTCCTATTAGAATCACTCAGTAATTTACCATTGTTCAAGGAGTATGAAATTTAATATTAGTTGTTTTATGTTGTATGTTTAATGTTAAGCTTCTGTTTCAGGAAACCTTAAAAAAACAAGCATCTGAGGGATCACTTACCACACTTGGGTCAACAGATGTCCTCACCTTAGCATTGAAGAAACCAGAGCATCCCGGTAGGGTAAGAGGAGTTGGGGGTTTTGTTCGACCTGATGTCATCTTTGACTTGCCAATAAAGCGAAAAAGAGGTGGTGGTTCTCAGGCAACTAGGAAAAGTATAAGGCTTATATTGGAGGAGGAGCAAGAGGAGTTTATGGCAGAACAAAAAGCAAAATGGGAGGAGGAATCTGAAAAAAGGATACAGAAACTTGATGAAAAATGGAAAGCTCAGTTTGAGTCACTGTTGGGAAGGTTGCAGTCTACCGGTGTGCAAATCCCTGCACCTGTTACACCAGTGAACGAACTCAATTCAGGGAATGGGAGCTGCAATCCCAATTTCGAGAAGGTTCAAACGACGACGAAAATAAATGCTGACCTCAGCTCGGTCAAGAAGAGATTGAATTTAGATGCTGAGAAGTTCGTGGAGGATGCGATTGACCCCCATGAAGTACCTGACCCTAAGCAGAATGAAGAAACAGCAATGGACTTGGATGAGGTTACAGACTTTGCTCCAAAGGCTGCAAATCATATTACTCGATCTGGTAATTTAACTTTTTTCTCCTTTAACTCCTCTCTGTTTCCATCATTAGGCTTTACTGCCAGCTATGAATTAAACGAATAAGATTTATGTAATTTTTATTTTTCCATTGTTTGTGTTAGGATTTGACTTGTGATGAAAATGAGTGTCGACTGGCAGTAGATACGGTGGAAAATATAGTTGCCATTGCAAAAGTCATTGATGTCGGTGGTGAGTCAAGCAATCAGCTACTACATGGTGTGCCATTGGGCGAAAACAACATGCGCGTTTCAGTTGTACGAGCTATTGAAGGTGATGCCTTGGTACCGATTCCAGTGAGGGATGAGATTTTAACCGTGGACGATGCGGTTGGGAGCTGTGTTGCTTGGCCTAAGGACCTGGTTGTTACACATGGGGCAAAGGCTGTTACTGCAACAACTGAAACAAAGGTACTGCAATATATATGTTTGATGTACTTTATTTATGTGCAATTATATTTGAATTTTTTTGACAATAGTTCATGTTTTAATTCCTTATTTAAGTTGCTAACATGCATTTTCTCTTAATTTTGCAAAACAAGAAACCAAAACGTGGTTATGGCAGGAAGATACCAATTCCACGCATTCAGGAAAATGAAGATCTGGATAATTTGCCCCCGAATCTGCCGAAGGCGTTGCTTGACTTATGCAATTGGGCAAACACTTTTCTTAAGGAAGGGAAGACAGTGAACACTGTGTTTCAAGAAGATCTTTTTGGACATCCAAAGAAAGCATATATATGCAGAGCTGATGTTTACTCCATAGCCCACAAGAAAGAAGTATCGAACAGTGCTCTTTTCTTCTACATAAAGTAAATTATTATACTTGTTTACTGGTTCTTATATTTCATAATGGATTATGCGGCTGAATTATGAAGCATGTTTCTTTATTTATTTTGAAGTAGTTATAATCATTTCATGTTGCAATATGTGTTTGTAGCTACTTGAATAAAGTGTTAAAGCAGAAGAAGATGGAGGATATGATACGGTTTGTCGACTCTGATAAAGTCAGTGCAATTGGAAGTGGAACTCCCACAGCGAGGTCTCGTGATTTGTCCGTTATGTACAAGAATGGGAAGCCTGGGCAGATCTATTTGATTCCATATAACACAGGGTACGTACGTAACAATGAACTAGATTTTGTGGGTATAAATGATTTAGTGCTTAAGACAAACATCTGGGATGACATTGTATGTTATTGCATAGTCAACACTGGGCATTGACGATTGTGAACCCGGAATTGGAAACCGCACGCTATATGGATCCACTGAAAAGACGCCTGGATGGAAGTGAATGGCCTGCTATTGTCACTGAGTAAGTATGTGCTAGTTTTCCTATATGGTCTAGCCTTTTAGTATTACTCATTGATCAGTTTAGCCATGAAGATGCTAACTATTATTTTTTCTGTTGGAAGCTCCATAAAAATGTACACAGGCCTAGTGAGGAAGCAGCCTGGAAAGAAGAAAGCATCTCCTTGGAAACCTCTACTTGTAAGCATTTTAAAACTTAGTAATGTATAATTTTACAGTATAATTTGATTTTTGTTTCTGTTTGATAAGCCTGATTCATAATTTTCAGGGTGCTCCGATACAAAAAGATGATGTGAGTTGTGGATATTACGTCATGCGCTACATGAAGGAAATTGTGGAGGACAACAACATTGACCTTGATAAAAAGGTACTGCAATTTTGTAGATTAATCGATCATGACCTGCTTATAAGTGATGGACATTGGTGATTTAAGTTTTTATGAATTAGCTAGCTCTTGGAACTAGTATGTTTATGTAAATCCATAGGATGGTGAGATTTAGGAACCACATATAAACTTTACATATACTTGTGTCTTCATATTTATGTATTTATATGGATAAACCTGGCAGTGGAATGGATGCGATTATATTCCAACTATACATCAGCTATTTGGCACTTTTTTTTTATTGGCACTTTTTATAATGCTGACACTGTTATTTAGTTAATTTACGTATTTTCTGATGATACGTACACTGGAAACTCATTATGTATGCAGCATTTGCTTTCAGTGGGGAACTAGGGCTGGTCTGACTTACACAGCCGAGGAAATTGATGAGATTCGAGGAGAGTGGGCAGAGCATGTGCTACAGTTTCCATACTAGTAAAATCAGACTTGATGTTGGTTTATGGTAGTATAGCTCATACATAGGTGTGCTGCTTTATTGCATTATAACTTTGGAACATGATAAATACTTATGACTAATATGCCTATTTTGTGGGTCTGATGCCAACTAGGTAGCTAAGTTATTCTATGTTGAACAAATTTACTTATGCGCGCAAACATATATTTTTGTTTATATATGTTGTGCATGTACTTGGAAATGGCTACAAGGCTTTTGTTTAATTTAAGTAGTATGATCTACAAGTTTAATGCAGCTTGATTTCCTTATGGTTCATAATGTGTGAGGTTTGATTGGCATATATGGTGTAGAATGCACAGGTTTTTGTACTAAATTGAGGCTGTTTTACCATATGAACAGTCCTTTTTGAGCCAAAATAGACAGGCAGCATCATGCAACCAAAGACACAAATGTGTCGTCTCGTACTAGATCAAACAACATATGTAAACTCCCAAAAAACATGATAATGTAGTGCAATTGAGCATTAGACGACATATTTTACAGAATCAAACTCTATTAAAATGTCGACTTAGGATAGGAAAAACTTACTTGCTATCCCTCAACCTACATATATATGTGGTCCAAATGTCGTGTAACAACATAAAACAAAAAAAAATTGTCGATGGATATAAGCTACCTCAACACATATATGTGGACTGAGAAGGACTCACAAGATTAAATTTTGTAATTCTTCAATCAGACGGTATATATATGTCAAGTAAAGGACCTCGGCATGACAAAATCATAACAAACTATGATAATGCTTCATTCAGTCGACAGTTAACTGTGGTAATACCAAGTCGAAAAGTAAAAATATGTGGTATGAATACAAATGCAACTACAACTAAATATCGTATGACAGAAGCACCAAATTTTTTTTTAATAGTTTACAATGTGAAACGACAGATAAGTGAGGTTAGATCTTCTATATAACCACATATATTACAAGTTTTTGACGTTGTAAGCTCACACACTCAACACTTAATTGAAGTGTGATTTGATAGAAAAATCCAATAAATCAAATTATTCTCCAATCAGTCCACACTTATATGTGGTAGGTATACAAAACAGACGACATTTGATGTGTCTTGTGATATGATATTACAGTTTTTGGATGCTTATTTAGTCCACACTTAACTGTGGTGTGTTTATTGAAATTTTTCAATCTCCACTCTTGTCAGACGGCATAAGATATGTCGTGTGATAGCATTTCAGACGACGGCTGTTCTCCGTCGTCTGATAGACCATCACCTGACAGCTCCTCAGACGACATAAAAAAAAACGTCAGACGACGGACTCTAGAGGTTTTCTTCTGCACATTCTTACTCTTGAATTTAGATTCTTTGCACTATACTTATGTCTGTTTTAGTTTGCTTTTTTGTTGTATTACTTTTGTACTATCATGCCGCCTGGCTATCATTTCCGGTTATCTACCTGTATAGGTCTCATGGTATAAGCTAAACTCACTATATCTCTCTCATTCATTTATCTAGTTACTTGTCATGTCTTCACTCTTACAAAAATTGTCTGGATGAATATAAAAGATCAGATTAAACATAACTTGCAGGCATACCCTTTTCAGTTTTGCCTTTATCTTTCTTATTCTTCTCCCCCCCCCCCTTTTCATTCTCACCGTTCAACACACATAAACTATCAATCCAATAACTCAATTAAGCAACATCTATATAAACAAAGATCCCAAAAGGTACAACATCTTCTAGAATAATTCTAGTGCACTTGTGGACCAGTTGGAAGTTAAGTTTCTGTTTAGTTGTTATAATTAGAATGAAATGGGATGTTGGCGTTTGATAAATAGAAAGATGCTGAAAGTATTTGGGTTGTGTAGTGTGTGGCTAATTCTGCAAAGATTGACACTTTGTGTACTGTTGTGTTCATGTTGAAGTATATAGGGAGGTTATAGTGAATGGGATGAAGGGCTGGTCATGGTATTGAAATCTAATGGAAATTACCGATTTGGTAGTGAATTGAGAATTTGGTTTAATTGTTATTAAGGATCTCTTATGTATAATTGTCTTGGCTGGAAAGAAAGGTTGATATTGGTTTTAAAAGAGTCTAGTTATGGTGATTGAGATATAAGGCTGAGAAGATGGTGTTTTGTTTAGAATTTGGAATCATGTATTTAGTATTGAAGTATTGAACTGTGAAGTTGGTTTCTTCTAATGAGTGTGTGGAGCATGCACCAAATGAACTAATCTCTCATTCTTTTTGTTGTTGATTTGGTCAATATGTAGGTATAAGTGTTTGCAGAAGATTCCGTCGCGAGGTCATTTTGCGACTTGAACCCCTGTTGAGAGGAATGACATCAATGTTGACATCGTTAATAGGTTTCGGTATATCATTTCTAGAAATAGATTAGGTCCATATATTCATTTTAGTGAATAGATATTAGATTGAAAGTTGGACCATAACTTATAGCCTTTTATGGATTAGGATAAAAAAGTATTATGTACATTTTTAATTGAAGTGGATTATCAACATCAATGAAGTTTTACTTTCTTTGATTCTTAATTTTGTTACATATGAAGTTCAATTCATAATCAAACAACATAAGTGCTTATAAAAAGCAACAAGAAAGTGAATTCCAACAGACAATCGGACAACATAAGTCTTTATAACAAGCAACAAAAATATGAAGTCTAATAGACTATCAGACGACATAATTGCTTCATCAGACGACATATATATGTTGTCGGTTTCTATTGAGACATCATTAATTTCTTCCTTATTTTGGCTTCAGTCGACATTTATATGTTGTCTTTTGTGATATGATATTACAGTTTTTAGATGCTTATTTAGTCCACACTTAACTGTGGTGTGTTTATTGAAATTTTTCAATCTTCACTCTTCTCAGACGGCATAAGATATGTCGTGTGATAGCATTTCAGACGACGGCTATTCTCCGTCGTCTGATAGACCATCACTCGACAGCTCCTCAGACGACATAAAAAAAAATGTCAGACGACAGACTTGGACCGTCGTCTGATGATGTATTTGGCATAGTGTAAGGTTCTAATACTTTGATTATTTGATGTCTGGGTCAATATCGGATCCTTCAAATTGTCTAGAGAAGTAATCGGTAGTTTTCACTAACAAGTAGATGAAAGGTTTAGCAAGGCGCTAAGTTTATTACGATGTCTAGTGATTGCTCAAACTCTTTTCATGCTCATTGATCTCTGCTTGTTTAACCTAATAAACGTACCTTTAGGTTACAATGTTTGAGAATAGTTTAGATGTAGAGCACTTTCTGTCTAACGTATAAAGTAAGAAAGAGTAATAGATTGTGCTCAAGCATACCGTGTCAATCTGAGCATCTTCAATTGAGTTAGTTGGTCAAAAATTGGACAAAGTGTGTTGTGTGTGATTGCCGGTGGTGGATATTTCCTCCCTAGCTAGTCTCATTATCTTGATTTTCAACTAATTTGAAATCAGTTTTCAGTTTTCTTATCTTCTGTCCGTCATATTCCTGTATTTTATTTCCCTACCAAATCAACTCTAAATTATCTCAAATTTTGTGTGCGAGACGCTCTATGTGTCTAGTACACCTCTATAAATGTTCGTATTTTTCTGAGTATTCTAGGTTAGGGTTTGCTTTTATTTTTAGACTGTTGTTCAATAGGAGATGCAGTCACGTTTTGTGACATTTGTTGAAGCTTTTAGTTTAATTTAATCCTCTACGGATGACCTTTATTTCTTTATATTACAATTGACAAATTTACAAGAGAATAAGGAAAATAAATAGCTTTTAATTTAGCTATCATTGATTGTTTGTAGCCTTAAAGTTTAGGGGATTATTATGGTTAGAGTTGAGCCCGTATTCCGCTCATGGTATATATAACCTTTGGTTCTACATTAGGCTATAAGCATGTCATCTTCACTAGTCGAGGTAGTTAGTTGAGATTGTACACTGTCATCCCCGACCATCTTTGTTATCTTTTAAATTGATGAAATGTGTATATGAATCATTACACCCCGATTATTTCCATTTTACTTGTCTCTGGTTTATGACTTTTACATTCCACTTGTCTCCATTTTATGATAGAGTGCGGCTATTGGAACCTCCAAATTTGTTTACTTGGCCTCACTCTATTATGAATTATTAAATGACATAAATATATCCTCTTACACAATGACTATTAAGGAGACTAATTAAACAAAAAGTAATATTACTAAACTTTTTAATTCAATAATAATGAATTGCATTTTATTATTTTTTGTATTGATTTTTATTTTATAGTTTTACCACATACTTATTAAAGCATTTATAAATTTATATTATCATACATGTCATATGCATATACAAAGTGAAAAAATATTTTTACAAAAATTATGATCTATCAATTATTAAAAATAAATAAGTATTAAAATAATTTATCATCATGAAGTATAAATACAGAAAAAATATAAACTTACAAAAAAAAATTGTATATGTAAAATAGAAATACAAAAGAAAAAAAAGAATAATTCATGTAAGAACATTCTTTTGATGATAAATAAAAGTTGAGACACAACCATTGTTTTTTTTAAAATTTTAAGAGTATAGTATTCTACATGATTGGAATGAACTTTTCTCAAAAATTGATGTCATTGAAAATCATGTCTTACAATCTGATCAAAAAATGAATGTCTAGTGACACTTTTTGTAAAAAAAAAAAATCAAGAGATTAAGGTCAGGAATAGATGTTCGCGTTAAAAAGAAAATAAAATTAAACAATGGAAGTCGGGAATTAGAGGTATAATGAGTGAATATGAGGTGTAATGAGTAATATATTAAAATATATATGAATTACATAAACAATGTTATTTTAAGAATTTGAAATGATGTCCAATGAGTAAATGCTTGTATTTAAAAGTAAAATAGAGGTGTAAAAAGAATGAGAGGTATACTGAGCAAATTTGAAGGTCTC
The DNA here is from genome assembly GCA_034370585.1 of Fragaria x ananassa. Taxonomy (NCBI): domain Eukaryota; kingdom Viridiplantae; phylum Streptophyta; class Magnoliopsida; order Rosales; family Rosaceae; genus Fragaria; species Fragaria x ananassa. The sequence continues at coordinate 22,787,544 of CP139757.1, read as the reverse complement.
AATAACCGCATTCTTTATGATATTATTCAAAACAAGTAAACGCGGTATGTCATGTTTAACTAATGATGTATGGGTATTTTATTTTTATTTTTTAAGAATTAACAATGTACGGGTTTAGATGCATAAAAAAACAAGAAGATCTCATCTGTATATATTAAACGGAGTGGGGTAGATTACACACTATTCACGTGAACAGTTCCATGACGGTTTTACCCTTTTGTAACCATAAAGTGGTTTCGATTCTATACTTGATGCCACACAGAAAAGGCATAACCATTGAAAACGAAGCTGGAAGTTGATTTGGAGGCCAAATATAGCTCTTAATAAGGTTGCAAACTTCATGTGGAGAGCTTTGTCGAATGCCCTGCCTTCCTTGTGGAGCCTCTTCAGAAGGAAAATTGTAAAAACCCCAATTTGTGCTATTTGTGGTGATCAGCCAGAGACCATTGAACATTGCCTATTACACTGCCCTTGGATTCTAACTGTGTGGTTTGGGTGCTGTCTAGGTTACACTCCTGATAGGGGGAAAATTTCTCATCTTGAGGAATGGTTGTTGGAGATCCATAAGAATGCTCCTATGTTTCCATGTGAAAAAGAGGATGTTCTTAATTTTGTCTGTTTGCACATGTGGGAGATCTGGAAACACAGGTGTTCGGTGATCATGAAAAATGGCTCCCCAAATCCCAGTCTTGTCATTGAAAACATCGAGAGAGGTTTGTTAAACTGGGAAGAAGCAAGAGTGTCTGTGTTGCAGTCTTCTCAGTCAATTTCAAGAGCTCCTACTTTGTGGACTCCACCTCCTGTTGATGTAGTAAAGATCAACTTTGATGGTGCTTGGAAGGAGTCGAATCTTAATAGTGGGGTGGGAGTAATAATTCGCAGCCATATGAGTTTATCTATTGCTGGAGCGAGTTTTTTTCGTTCCCACAACTCAGCAGTTGAGGCTGAAGCTGAGGCTCTCTTATATGGTCTCCGAATGGTTGTGGTGTTGAAGCTAGAAAAGATAATTGTTGAAGGGGATTGTCAGGAAGTGATCAAGGCGTTAAGTGACTCTTCTTCATCTCCTAGCTGGAGAATCTCCCCAATCCTAAAGAAGGTTGCTCACTTGGTTCCATTTTTTAGAAGTATTCATTGGAACTGGGTTCCACGAGAAGCTAACCGCCCTGCAAACGCAGCGGCCAAGCTTGCTATTCAGAGTTTGTGCTCTCAGGAATAGGCTAACAGGCCCCCAAACTCTTTAATTTCAGTTTTAAGGAATGATGGTTTGCCTGCCCCTCCTTAATATGATTTTGGAGCTAGCTATTAGTGCTTCAAATTTTCCTTTCGGCTGTTTTTTTTACGTTTAATATGTGTTTTCTTAGCTTTGTTTCTGCTGTACTTCTCTGTCTTCTGGGCTTTTTCTAATATATGGCTTCCTTGACCAAAAAAAAAATTTGAAAACGAAGCGGGCATCAATCAAGAAGGTTCGAAATTGTTAAGATCCAGCCCACTTTAGGTCCACTGACCCACTAGTCCGTTCTCGTTTTGAAAACACACAAAAAAGAGGAGACAACTATTTAACATCTTCGTTGTCTTTGGTCTCTGTACCTTACACAACACAGATACTCAGGTTCCTCTTCTTTCGCCACTCTCTCTCTTCCGCAACTCAATTTCAATTCCGTAAAGAGTTTCCTTAATTTCTCATTTTATTCCCAAATTTCGATTCTCGATAGGTCTGGTTCTTGACCCAGGTTTTAGTTTTTAGTTTTTGTTCTTGTAAATGTGAAAGCGTTTTCTGTTCCTAATTCATGGCTTCTGCACTTTATTCATGATTCATGGCTTTTTATTTGCTGCTGATTATTTCCAGCGCAAACAAAAACCTGGGTCTTTGTGGTAAAGGGAATCTAGGTTAGCCAAAATGTTTGAAGATATGTGTGATATATGCAATTCTACTGTAAAATATGGTTGATAGTTTTAAACAAATTAAAGACCTTTTGGGGTTCAACATTGTGTGTAAATGAGTGATTGTTATGTTTTATTATTTCTCATGTTGTTGATGTTGATAAGCTCCTTCACTTTGGCAACACTTTTCTGACTTGTAATCTCTTAAATTGGATGTCTTTCGTTCTGATTTTTGGATAGCTGCATATGCTAACCACATACTCGTTTTTCGTTTGCTTTGCTCAGTGTGGGGTTCTAGGGCTTTTCTGAGAGACAAACCATCTGGGTGTCATTTTGTCAGTTCGGAGGACACTTTAAAGTTATGGCTAAGAGTGAAGAATTTCAAGGTAATCTTTTCTTCTCATCAATGAGTTTAGCTTCAATAATAGGTTGCCTTTTAGCTTGTATTGTCAACTATTTAGTAACATCTAGGTTCAGTGGTTGAATCAGATTGTAGACTATTTAGCTCACGGCCCTGAAATTGGATTATCTAATTTGCCATTCTAGGGTTGATTGAAGAATGTTTTTCCCATACAGTCAGGAGAAATGGTGTGATCATATCCTAGTTTGTAAAAACTATGTGAGAGAAGTTAAAACAATAGGTTTATCAATCTGTGGCAACTGTTAGTAATGTTAGCTTAACACGCAAAGGTGTGATTTCTGGTTTTAGAGGACACAAGAGGAACAGAATCCCAGCTCAACCAACAATCTTTTTTCTTCTTCTATTTCCACAAATTTCTTAGGAGGATTTATGTATGTGTAATATTTTTTGCGGGAAACAATAGTGTACAATTATTTTGGAGTCCCACCCGCTCCATAGTGCTTTTATATCCCGTGCAACATTGTAGATTTCATTGTGCACCCTTCTGTAGGACAGTCCTGTATGTGAGATATCTTCATATTAGTTTAATCAGTAATTTACTTTTCTTATATTTCTTGTCATATAAGGTGTTTCAAAGTGCTATGTTTTCAAGAGCCGGTTGCAAGAGTATGCACAGAAAATGGGGATAAAGATACCAGTATATGAGACTACTAAAGAAGGTCCTTCACATGAGCCATCCTTCAGGTCTACTGTGATAGTAAATGATGTTAGGTACGACTCATTGGTTGGGTTTACTCATCGTAAGGCAGCTGAACAGTCAGCTGCTGAAGTTGCTCTGCGGGAGTTATCTAAATCTGGTGATGCTGCCCAATGCATCTCTCAACCTGTTGTAAGTTGTTTTTCTTACGATTAAACTTAATTAATTCATTATTAGTTCCAAGTTTATTACCTTCTTATTATCCTTTAAATGCAACCATTGTTTCCAGTGCTTCAATGACAGCTCGTATCTGTCCGTCTCTCTGACACACACACACACTCAGTGGTTTCATAGGTTTTGTGAGAATGTTTTCTGCAGTTGTTCCTTACCATGGACTTTGTTCTGTTTTAAACAAGTAGGAAAATGGACATTCAAGAATTATCTAGGCCTGTATTTTGATCCCTTTTTTTTTTTGGTGTGTAAAATGGATACATCTGAAGTGGAGAAATAGTTATTTGTAGCAGAGGATTATAACCTAAAAAGAGCTGAGATGTGTGGTGTTATAATCTCGTGCCGGATGGCAGATGTATTGTGAAAAAGCATACAATATATAGCTGACATCTTTTTAGTTTTTTTTGTTTTTTTGTTTTTTTTTGTTTTTGAAAGGATTTATAGCTGAAGTCTATGGTTCGTAAACTGTATAATTTTATTTTTTATTTTTTATGTTCTTCTAAGCTGCAGAGGTGTAGAAGTCTACATCTAGATGATTTTCCGGCCCTTTCTAAAATTGTTCAGTTTAATTAAAGGGTCACCCCTTGGTAAACAGGGGGTATACTAGAGGAATACCAAGAAATAAGTAGGAAGATATAAACAAATCATGATGTATTCTATTGAGGAAAAAGAATAACATTTCCATCAGATTGAGACACCAAATAGAAAAATAACATGGGTGGAGAGAGAACTAAGGACTTCAGCGTAAAGTTTTCTAAAGTCAGTAGAATATCTTAAGTTTTGTTCCTTCCAAGTGTACTGGTTGCTGAACTTCACATCTAGTGCCATAAACACCTATATAAATGACATGCATCCATATGTTTCTTCTGCCCTCTTTTGATGTGCATCCAGTATTAGATTTAAATTTTCATATGCCTTTCAAAACAAGATCATGGCTGACCTTCTTTGGATGTTTGTTCCAGCAAGAAATTGGCTTATGCAAGAATCTGCTTCAAGAGTATGCACATAAGATGAATTTTTCTGTTCCTGTATATCAGTGTAAGACAGATTTTTCCTCTGGTAAGACACCAGTATATTCATGTACCGTTGAGATTGGGGGAATTCGTTATATTGGAGCTACAGCAACAACCAAAAAGGAAGCCGAGATAAAAGTGGCTAGAACTGCTCTCTTAGCTAACTGGTTCAGTAGTAATGAGTCATCCATGGGATCATTTGACACCTCTGAGTTAACAGTGATTCCATCTAAGAAAAGGCGGTTAGAATCTGAAGAGACTTCTAATAAACCTAAACGAAAAAAAGTTCCATTTAGTAGGAAGAGAATGCTCAAACGGAAACCTAATGAAGAAAATGCAGTACCAGGATTAGAGAGTAATGAAGCTATGCCACAAGACTCGGTGTCTGAGGATATACCCCATGCGAATAATGTTTATGCTGAGCATGGGCCATCAACAGCTTCAGATCTCACCAATGGGAGCAATGGGAATGGGTTTGTGGGCTGTGGGGACATAACTACTTTGGCCAAGGATGTGAATGTGGTGTCTGCTGCTAAGCCAATGACTGCAGAACAGGACTCAGTGTCTGAGGTTTTTACCCATGCTAATAATGTTTATGCTGAGCATGGGCCATCAACAGCTTCAGATCTCACCAACGGGAGCAATGGGAATGGGTTTGTTGGCTGTGGGGACATAACTACTTTGGCCAAGGATGTGAATATGGTGTCTGCTTTTAAGCCAATGACTGCAAAAGTTATGCCACAGGACTCAGTGTCCGAGTATATTCCCCATGCTAATAATGTTTATGCTGAGCATGGGCCATCAACAGCTTCAGATCTCACCAACGGGAGCAATGGGAATGGGTTTGTGGGCTGTGGGGACATAACTACTTTGGCCAAGGAAGTGAATACGGTGTCTGCTGTTAAGCCAATGACTGCAGAAGCTATGCCACAGGACTCAGTGTTTGAGCATATTCCCCATGCTAACAATGTCAATGCTGAACATGGGCTGTCAGCTACTTCAGATTTCAACACCACCAATGGGAGTTGCACTGTAGGGGATTCAATTTCACCGTCTTCTGAAAACACAACTCCTTCAGCCAAGGAAGGGAATATGGTGTCTGCTGGACCTTATTTGGAGGCTTCAAGTGTCATGCCTGGACCTGAGTCACTGGACCAATCACAGTAAGTACTGCAAGCTGGTGCCATAAATGGTAGGAGTAGGAATTCTTGCTATCTAAGAGAAACAGAAGCTATGAAGTATGGATTGACATTTCATTGGTTATGAACCATTTGTCTCTTCATTGGCAGAGTATGGGTATCGATTGTATGAAAATTACTACCAGACTGGTAGCTTTTTGTGGTTGTAGTTATGTATCCATGAATGCATCCATGGTTTTGTTTGGAACAGTACAGTACTTATGAATATGGTTAATCCGTTTATCTCGGTTGGCAACCCTTTATTTCTTTGCTTCCTTTGGATGTTAAAATATGGTAAACTTTGGATATTGGTGATTGGGTTCAGATATAACAACCTTAATTCTTAGAAGGGTGTTGCTATTCACACAGTGTTTTAGTAGTTTTGCTAATTCACATACCTCTGAATTATATAGTGAATAGAAGAAAATAGATGAGATGTCTGAGTAACAAAATAAAGTGAGTAAACAACATCATCTTTCTTAAAAATCTAAAACGAAAGTTGGACTATTGGTTTTCTGCTAGGGCTTCTCCCATCTTCTCATCAACACCTCTGCAATTTTTCAAAGATGTTCATTTTGTTTTGTTACAAGAGGAAAATAATGAGCTCTTTCAACATTGCTGTTTTAGCCTTTTAGGCGTCTGTCCTATATATTTTGATTGATCGAGTCATGTATCATCAATTAGGCTCAAGGTGTTTGGTTGATTAGTTTAGTAGCAGCCCTTAAATAGAGTTTAATGTTTATAGTTGTAACATTGAATGATTCGAAGACTCGAAGACGAACATAAAATCAAGTCGAGCATTCATCAAAAACATGATAGATGATCACAAAATTCTTGGTCATGCAAGTGAGTTAGCAAACACTGCTCGTTTTTCAATTTGACCATTCATGAAAAGTTTTAAAAATAATCTTTTCATAGAAAACCCAACGCTTACGATAAAAATGTCAATATGTGATCGAAAAGGAAACCTAGTCTAAATGATTATTGGTATAATGAAGCTAACCAGTTAGCTATATATTGGCGATATTTTATGATAACTTTTCTTAATTTTCTTAGGGTATGTCTATTGTCACCCCACTAACTAATCTGCTCACCCCACACATTGTTGATTTATTAAATGACTAATATATTTTAATGTAAATTACAACAAGAGACAATAAGTTGTTACAAATTACAATTTTTTAAAATATTTTAGATAAATACGTACTTCATAAATTTTAATTCATAATTTATCATATTTGATCTTTTTATGAAGTATATATGAAGAAGACACTAGCATTCAACTGAAGATGAGGTGAACTGTTTCTATTTTTTTTTCTTTATTAATGCTTCGACTATCTCTTTACTCATTATCCCTATATATTCGATTTTTTTATTGGCATCAGAGTTTTTTTCAAGTAGAGTTTACAGACATTGTGCATCTTGATATAGACGGATACCAATGAGTTGTTAAGTTTGAGAGTTTTTTTTTATTCTTTAATTGAGATTTATACTTTAACATGATTTTTATATATTGTTCAGTTTGTAATTTCTCTTACCCAAATCTTATGGTTTTCTTCAATTTCATTAATTTCATTTTTTTTAGAGTGTAATGGCTATTGGAAAAAACTGATATTGTGTATATTACAAATCGATGAATAAAGTAAATTTAAAATTAAAAAAAATATATAGATGGGATAAGAGAAGAGATCGAATATGGGTGGAACAAAACAAATATGAAATTGAAAAAAATATATGTAGGGTGAAAAAAGAATTTAGGGTGAACAAACCAAAAATGGGAAAAATATATTTTTGATATTGTAAATTAGTAAATAAAGTAGACTTATAATTAAAAATATATATGTTGGATTTGAAGAGAAGGAAGACGCAAATTTTTTTAATATAAAAGATTACTGGGCAAAATTGTCAATCCCTGACCAAAAATTCTCACTACTTGGAAACTATAAATATTACCCAGAAACGAGGGACTATGCTTTGACTTTTGACTGAAGCCGATCAGTTAATTTGAATCGCCGATTTGGAAAATGCACGGACTTCCACGGCGAGCTCCGAAGCCGGAAGAAGAAGAAGCTCTAGCGGAAAAAACCAGAGACCTCCGCGCTCTTCAGACTCAGTTCCTATCGAATCACCACAGCAAGATATACACCAAAGAAGCTCTCGATGTAAGCGCCGAGCTCCTCGCGAAAAACCCCGAGTGCTACACCGCCTGGAATTACCGAAAGCTCGCCGTCCAGCACAATCTCCTCGCCGTCCAGTCCCAGCCGGACTCCGATTCCGACGCGATCAAGTCTATTCTCGACGTAGAGCTAAAAGTGGTAAGGGAACTGGTTTTGATTGTGGATTTGATTGAGATGAGATTTAGTGAAGTTGAGGAGTTGAAAATTAGGGATTGGTTTTGTAGGTGGTGGATGCGTTGAAGACAAACTACAAGTCGTATGGAGCGTGGCATCATCGGAAATGGGTGCTGAGCAAGGGGCATTGTTCTTTGGACTTTGAATTGGGGCTTCTCAAGAAGTTTCAGAAGGCGGATTCGCGGAATTTCCATGCTTGGAATTACCGGAGGTGAGAGTTTTGTTCTTGCTATTGTCGAAACATTTCGGATTTTGTGGTGAATTGAATGCTTGAGTTTAGTTGTGTTGATTTTGCTTTCCAGATTTGTGGCTGCATTGTTGAACAGATCGGAGAAGGAAGAGTTGGATTATACGACTGAAATGATCGAAAACAATTTCAGCAATTACTCGGCCTGGCACAATCGTAGGTATGGCAGTATTTGCTTACAACTTTTGGGTGCAATGTGGCAGACTTTTATGTTGTTTGAACTACCTATGTTGCACTAGTTAGTGTTCACAATACTAAGTCATAATGGCAATGGAGTTGTGATTGCTTCAACTGAAGTATACAACAACAGATTAGATCAGTGTACACCATCGTTGCCTATGCGTCTTCAATGTCTACTTTATGATTATGTTACAAGAAATGTTCTCAATGTTGTATGGTTTATCTTCTAATGCGTCATTTGGCTAAACAATGCTTATCTCCTACTGACTATATTGTGGAACTTTCAGTGTACTCCTGTCGAGTTTGCTGAAGAAAGACGCTCAAGGGTTCTTTCCAAAGGAGAAGGTTCTGAATGATGAGTACGAGCTTGTACAACAAGCTATTTTTACAGATCCAGATGATCAAAGTGGTTGGTTTCACTACCATTGGCTTCTTGATCAGACGGTGAAAATGGATGCTCCCTTACTTGCTTCTTCTTGGCCTGCCCATGGATCCAATGTCATTCTATCAAGAAATGGGCACTCAGATGATTGTTCGGCATCACCTTTTGATAGTTTCCATTCTGATTCAGGAACATTTCCACTGGTTCTATATTTTAATCAAGCTGTCAAAGGTGTAAATTCATCTACAGTAACTATTGAATCTTCATTTTGCACAGAAGATTTGGATTGGAAACCACTATTACAAATTAGTTCCCAGGATTCCCAAGTTTGGGTTACACATATTCAATTTCCAGAAGCAAACTCCCAGTCTGAAGAAGCTGGTCCGCTGGAAGTTAGTGTACGACTGTCTCAGGGTATCATTTCTTCAAGTGGTTTTGACTATAGCCATCTGACATGGCTGGTTTTCAAAGTATGTCTGTGTCCTGTTGATACTGAACCGTCTAAAAAGCAGGGCAGGGATCAAATTTTGTGGAGAGATAAAAATTTCTCCTTGTACCAAACACGATCTGAGGAGCTACATAAATCACTCTCTATTGATAATCTGATGATTCATAATGTTGATGAGCCAACGACTTCAAATTGGCGTGCAGAGACTATTGCTAATGAAATTGCTATTTTCCGAGAATTGTTGTCAGAGACAAGCTGGTAAGCCTGTTCCATTTCATGGGCAGATTTTTAGTTTGAATTTTTCCATTCTCTTAGTTTTTCGTATCTAACTAAGTGCTCCTCTTGCTCCTGGCAGTAAAATTGGAAAACTGACGTTGGCAAGATTACTAACAGCTCAGGATTATATTCAGTCTCAATGTGGAAACAAGACGGTCAATTCTGAACAAGTTCTGGAGCTTTATGCTGACCTAATAAAGTTGGACGTGACACATCGTCAGTATTACAAAGATGAGCACAGCTTAGTTTGCTTGCAGCAGGTAATTTTCTTTTCTTCCTGAAAAAAGCATGATCCTCGAATCCTCTATCCTTTCAGCATTTCAAGTTAATTGTTAATGATGGTGCTACATGTCATCTTGATGTGTATTCATGTTTCCACTTCAGTATCAGTGGCTTCATGTCAAGACTCAAGACATAGTTGTTAACTTGTTGCATTACAGTGATTACTGTTTATTATCAAACAATCCAATTTCTGCAATGGTATCATGGAAGTACATTCATTATGATGCTGCTGCTGAATGCATTATCGTATCTTGAGTTATTTTTAGGATTAATTACGCTTTACCCCGAGCTATAGGGTCATCTTCAGTTTGATACCCAAGTTTCAATTTTTAACCTTTACATACCTGAAGTTAGTTCCGTTTGACACTTTCATACCTTAATTATAAAAGTCTGTTAAAAACTCTGTTATGTGGTGATTTGTTAATTACATGCTGAAGTGTTAGTTAAGTGATGAGATGGCATCACTTTTTTGCTGATGAAATCATGAATATGCCACATGTATAGAAACTTAAAAGAGAGGGGAAAATCATTAACACCCCCCTAAAGCTCGGATCTGGATTCTGGGGATGAGAAAGATAAAAACTTGAATGTCCAAAGGAGTTCCCAAACAATAATTTCCCAGATATCTCTTGCAAATGCTTGCTGATAATCAGTTAGCCAAACTAGCTTACATGTCCATTCGACAAATCGGAATGTATCCCCTTCAGTCGTATGTTTTGCCCAGGCTTCAGGATTTGTCGATCTACAACCTTCCTTTTTTGTATTTCCCAATCTCCTTCAATCATGCTATAAAATAATTCAAGTTCTTAGATCCGAGCACACGGAAAGGAACAATAAGATCCGACTTCGGGTCTGACCAGATCCTGTATGCTGAAGTTTGATGGAGCTTTCTCCTGCTCAGATACCCATTGATTCTTACCAATTTTGACGTCTCATATCGGATGGCCATGATGATGTCGTGCAACAGAGTGGAGCCTGGTGGAGGAGTCGTAGACTCGTAGGAGTACCTCAGTGGAGTGACCTCAATTACTAGTGATCTACTGTAGGCAGCAAGAGGGTGTGAGTTTTTAATTTGCTTCAATTTTAATCTCCAATGATTTTTCTTCTGGGCACATAGATCTCTCAGTTGTGATTTGTTTGGGATATAGAGGCTTCTGTGGTAATTGGTTTTTGTGTTGTACAAGCTTTGGATCTGAGTTTTCAAAAAGTTCAAATTCACTCCGAGCTAAGTGGTAGATATAGATACATAGGCTCTTGAAACTGTTGATACCAGTAGCTAATCATCAATTATACATACCTTTGGGTCTGAATGCATTCAGGAGGAAGATGAGGGAAGGAGACGGGGTTACTGGGCATATGGCTGAGGTTCGGGTGCTCTCGGTTATGGGGGGTGAACGTAACAAATCCTTATTTTTAAGTTGAACATTTATTTTTTTAAATATTTGTGAAACTCCATGTTCTGATTGTTTTGAGTAGAGGCTACTCCATCTTTTATTTATTTATCATTCATTGGAAGTCCTAGGGGGCAGACAACTATTTTATCGGACACCTAGTTACTCAATATGCTCGTCCACTCCTTTTTCTTTTTGTATTTTACTTTATAGTTGCAATTACAATTCTATGAGCATTATCTTGTAAAGAGCTTAGTGTATGTTCCGTCACTTTACTTTATATCTCTTCAAGTTTCACTGATCCTTAAATTTTGGTAAATATTGCAGATAACTTCTAGTAAGGAGTCTCTACTAAAACACTGCTTTAGCCATGAAACCCTGGCTTCTTCAAGCATTGGCAATTACATATGTCTACGTCTAAATAAGTTATCCTTAACACGGGTGGGATCCATTGAGAAATTATTGTGGGTCCAAATGCTACACCTCAGCCACAATGAACTTCGTTCAATTGAAGGTACGCTTCTTGCTCATACTTTGGGAATCTTGTATTTCAATGTGGCAGTCTTCATATATTTGTATCCAAACTGCTTGTATTTTCCTGGATTTACTTTCAAAGTTTCGATTCATACTGGTTTTTAGCTGATTTGTCCACCATTTAGCTCATGCGGAACTCTTATTGCATTTTTTTTTGTTATACTTTATACTTTAGGCACTTGACAGTCCAGGAGAATAGAATGTTGGAGAAAAAATTTGACAAATTTGACATTTGATTATTGAAACTAGCTGAACTACAGTATTCTGAAAATGGACAAAACTAGACAGTTGTATACTAAGTAACTAATCAGTTTGAGCAATCCTGCATATATTTAAAGCCCTTTGTCTTTGTCTTCGTCTGCTATGTTTCATTTTTTATTATTATAGTTTTTTGTGTTGGGAGGTGGTGGTTTCTTGGTTTTCATCGCATCTGAAGTCACTGAAGCTATGAATTGCATAGTTGTCTCTAATTCTTGAACCAAAGCTAGGTCAAACGCTGTCTTGATTGCTTAATTGTTGAGAGTAAAAACATCTTATACTTTGGTCTTTGGACAGGATTGGAGGCCATGCAGCTTCTATCTTGCTTAAATCTTGGTAACAACAAGCTTGGTAGTTTCACTGCTCTTGCGCCTTTGAGAATGTTGAAGTCACTACAAGTGCTGGATATATCATACAATGAGATAGGTTCCCACACTATTGACAAGACACGGTATCTATGCTCGTCTCCTCTTTCTCACACAGAAGAAATTAGTTGGAACAACGACCAAATTATGAACGGAGGTGTCAATGTGACAAGTTATTGGGATGCTTTCCTGATATTTAAAAGCATGAGCTTGACACAATTGGCCATATTGGGGAATACAGTTGCTGGTGAAAACTTCAAATCATTTTTGGTCAAGGTAGTTCCTACTCTCGAGTGGCTGGATGGCGATAAATTGCACTGATCTGTACTCCTTTGTCTGCTTTATACGTGATTCTCTTTCATTTTTTTTCTTTCCCCCAGATAGATTCCACTGTAGTACAATCTTAACAAAAAGTAGCTATTCGTGATATGGGTAATATACATGATAAATCTTTAGTCCTTCCCCAGATATGTTTACTTCACAATAGCTATTTTCTCTTCATACCTCTGGACTTCAACTGATGTTTTTGTTCTAGTTTGATTTTTTTTGTTTTCCTGATTGTTTGTTGCATCTGTAATTTAGTGTGTAAAGCTTAAAAGTGTTAAGGAAGAGTGGAAAAAAGCCGAAAAACCATGGTGTTGCTATAGTGTGTTGCCAGCTTTTGATTGCAATTGATAGGTAATTACACAGTTTCTTGAATTTTACAAAGAGGAGTCGGACATGGAAGAAACGGATCGTGCGAGCGCTACCCAAAATAGCATTGCCGTTTCAAAAGATGGTTTCCCTAAAGGGGAGGAATATCGGTACTGTAGACACTTTGAGATGAAGAAATAGAGGAATTTAATGACCAGTGATCAAGCCATCTTGCATGCTTCTTGAGACATTGCCTTGTAATTCAACTGCATAGTGAGATTACGAGGCCGTATTAGAGAGGTGCTAAGGATTAGAGAAGGATTAAGATGAAACAAGTAGACAACATAGCAAGGATAATGTAGAACTACTCACCCATGGTTTTTGTAAAATGGCTTCTGTTAAGTTGTTCCTCCAAATTCATGGCTTCTGTTAAGTTGTTCCTCCAAATTCAGTTGAAACCCATGAAAGCAAGAGCTGAAAATAGCACCTACAACCAACCCTAATAGGGCTTGAAGAAAAATATCCTGCTTGTTCATCATCTTGTTTAACTTACACACCATTAACGCCATATTACCAAATCTCTAGCTCCTTCGATCTGTGCCTTGCTTTTGTATGGAGCTTCTTTTGAGTTAATAAAATGAAGAATGCGATTAGCTGTGACTGTAATATCAGCTAAGAGGTACTGGTTTATATAGGAAGTAGGATGATAGTCATGGTGCATCAAGCTTCCAACGCACCCTTCTTTGGTCAAGGCTGGCTGTGATATCTGAGGATTCTTTTATGTCAAACCTTTGTTTATGTGTCTGAAACTAACTTGCTCAATAAACAAGACCTTATTAGGGGTTGTTCATCAGCAATGATTAGTGACTAATTCTTGAGGCGCACGATGTCAACTTCAAGTTGATGATTATAAACACAGGAAAAATCTGAAACCTCTTTCTTGCGGTGGAAGCACAACTCGATTAATCAATCAAAACTGGAACGTCTCAGTACCTCGTAGTACCCACACACACACTACTCAGACAAGGTATCTATGCTCTTCTCCTCTTTCTCAAATAGAAGCAGGATCTAACTGGAACGATGACAACATCATGCTGTGCTGTCTGTAATTTTTTGGGACGCTTTTCCTGGTCGATCATATTAGGGAATGCAATTGCTGGTAGAATTCAAAACTGTCAAGTTGTTCATGGTCAAGGCACGATAGTTCATACTCTCTAATCTTTACTCTTTTGTCTACGTTTATACTGTGATTCTCTTTATTATTACAATGTAATGCATTCGTTGTTCTGGTAGCATATATGATATTCATATATTTGTTAATTCCTCTCAAATTTCAATAGCTATTTGACTAGAGAATAGCCACAGTTCACTTTTGTCTTCAACCAACGGCCAAACATTTCCCGTTATGCTTTTTATTTAGTTGAAATGGTTATTTTCTGGTTGAATAATGTCGAGTATGGCAACTAATGTAACATAGAAAGTAGTCAAATTACCCAACACATGATTGTTGCATTTCCAATTTATAATTTTAGGCCTAAGGTGTTCCCTTTGCAAGTGAAAGGCAGGAAAAACTCTACATTTTGATGGAAATTGTTATGTAGTTACATTGTAGTCACCATATTTGTGGATTTATCATCTTATTACAAAGAAGAGTTGAACATGGAAGAAACCGATCGAGTAAGTGCTACCCAAAAAAGCATCGACGTTTCGAAAGATGGTGTCTCGAGCAGGGATGAATACCGGAATTGTAGACACCTTGAGATGAAGAAATGGAGGAATTTAATCACCAAAGTAATCAAGCCATCTTGCATGCTTCTTGCGACATTGCCTTGTAATTCAACTGCACAATCAAATCACACAAAACTGTCAATGCACTGTTGATGTAAAGAAAGTAAATTTGATGAAGTAGAAAATTGCTTTAGAGAGACATTGATGAACAAGTAGCTATTAGATCCATTTCACTAGTGTTTGGAGGTGACTATGCAAAGAACATACACTTGGTTATGAAATTGTGTATATAAGACAAGCAGACAACCACAATAAGAAAATGGAATAGCAAGGACAGGTTTCAACTGAACTTGGGGAAAAACTTAGTAGAAGCTCAACCCAACTCAACCCGACCATATATCTCACATATACAGCCAGCTCCAAGAGATAGGATACCCCAACTTATTTCCAAACTTTCAACCTTTCAACATTAAAATGGCCAACCCTCATGAAGATGCTGAGCTTGAGCTGCTGGATCTTGCTCAACTGGAAGAGGCCCCTCCTCAATTGGTCGGATACTTGGTGTCTGACAAAGCCCTCAATGTTTCAACTGTCATTCGGATGCTCCGCCAAGCTTGGCAAAAGATAGGTTGGACCCATTTAGAGCCAATACAGGCGTACCATACCTTCTCAATCACTGTAGAGAATGCGGAAGTTGCCCAAATCCTGAGAGAGCGCAGTCCTTGGTCAGTCATGGGGTGCAGTTTTGACATTCACACCTGGCCACAGGAAGCAGGACTGAAGGATCTTCCTCTGCACATGACAGCATTCTGGGTGCAAGTCCACAACCTACCCCGTCACCATCTATCCCTTCAAAATGCGACCACCATCGGAAGTGCAATGGGAACGCTAGTGGAGGTGGAAGATCCTAACAGCCCAGAAGGATATCGTGGGTTTCTGAGAAACAGAGTTCAAATTGACTCCCGCCGGCCACTGCGAACAAATCTTCGGTTTAATAGAGGCAACCAAGGCTTAAAGCACAATTTCGGTTTGAACGCTTGTCTGATTTTTGCTATCACTGTGGATGTCTGGGGCATTCTTTCAGGTTCTGCTCCCAAATGAAAGAGATTGATGTCTGGGGCATCTTATACAACAAAAGTTTCACGGTAATCAACTCCTTCGATTTGGCTATAACCTTTCGCAACAAGACGTGCTTTGTAACGTTCAACAGAGCCATCAGGATGAAGCTTGATCTTATAAACCCATTTACAGCCAATAGGGTGCTTGTGAGGAGGCAAAGGGACAAGGCTCCATGTACGGTTCTGCTCTAAAGCTTGGATTTCAAGACGCATGGCATCGCGCCATTCCTGATGTTGCACTGCCTGTGAATAAGACTGAGGTTCTTTGTGGAGCATAAGGTTAGCAGCAAAGGCTTTATAAGATGGGGAGAGCTGATTATAGGAGAAGACAGTGGAGAGGGAATGAGAAATACATGTGCTCGGTGAAGACGACGAGATGGATCGAGTAGGAAGAGCTGCCTCGACATGGTAGTCATGCAGGAAGTGGGGTAACTTAGTTGGACGTGAGGAACGTCTCGGAGGAGTAGCGGAAGCTGGTGGCAGTGGACTGTTGCAAACAAGTGTGTCGATAGCGAGAGGTTCGGGAGCGAGGGCGTCTGAGACTGCTACATCAGGAAGAGGAGGAGAAGATGGAAACCCGAATGAAGCCGGTGGATCGATGGGAGCACTAGATGACAGGAAAGACACAGAAGTGGGGTTGGACGAGCAAGAAGGTGAAGTTTTGGATGAAACACCAGAGGGATGAGAGGGAGGGTTTGCTGTTGTCGTAGGCAAGGCAGAAACCCGACTGGAATGATACTCATGATAATGAAATACATCCTCATGGAAAGAGATATCGCGGGAGACAAAAGTGCGTTCTGTTTCAATAAGGTCAAGCAGCTTATAACCTTTCTGCCCATGAGGATAACCCAAAAATAAACATTTAATGGCGTGAGGGTCAAACTTTGTAGGCTTAAGAGGGTGTGTGGAAGCAAAACACAAACAGCCATAGACTTTGAGATGATCATATTGAGGTGGTTTGTTGAACAATTTTTCGAAGGGACTATGGCCATGGAGTAACGGCGTGGGAGTTCTATTGATCAGATAGGCTGCAGTAAGGATTGCATCGCCCCAAAATGATTTGGGTAGATGAGCTTAAAAAAGTAAAGCCTTGGACATATTGAGTAAGTGGCGATACTTACGTTGAACGTCACCATTTTGTTGTCAAGAAAGGTTTTGCAGTTATTTTGCCAGAAATCGGCAGTGTCAAGAAAGGTTTTGCAGTTCTTCACCACAAGCACAGACTTGCATATCACATATGGTGTCTCGTTCATCCCACAAGCTCTTGAGTTTGGTGAAGAATGTGGTCACGGAGTCTGAACCTTGAGTGTAAACATGGATTGCATTCTCAATGTTGAAAAGTTGAACAGTGTTGGTTTGGCCAAACCTTTCTTGAAGGTCAAGCCACACATCTCGAGAGGTTTTGCAGTTCTTGACACTGCCAGAAATTGGCTTTGACATGGAAGCTATAAGCCATGTTTTGACGAGTGTGTCACAACGCTCCCATTGTTGCTGCTCCTCGAGGTTAACAGTGGGTTTGACTTGTGTTCCAAGAACAAAACCGATTTTGTTCTTGATCTTGAGTGCCATGCTCATTGATTGTGTCCATTCGGAGAAGTTGTCCTCCATCAAAGGCTGTGTAACAAGAACAACTGTAGGTTGATCCGAATGATGCAGATAGAGAGTATGATTGGAGTTCTCCCATGGTGCGGTTGTTGTGGATGAGGAGTTGGACTTGGTGTCATTCACATCAGCTGTTGCACCACCTGCCATGAGATCGATTTAGGTTGGGATGGGTTAGTGTTTAGGTCTAGGATAGAAAATTGCTACTGATACCATAAAGAAGCGTGAATACGCTTCTGGTGAATGTGTTTCTGCTGTATATCTCTATAACAAGTTTACAAGAGGTTTATTTATATAACCTAACATCTACAATCCCTAGCTAATAGGGCTGCCATGTATAGTTCTCTAGTTACAATAGGAAAGCTAGAAAGATAAGGTAACAACTTAATCAGTTGTTACAGATTGATCTACTCGAGTTATAAGCTGATTCTCTTCTTTAATAGGCCGATCTATTGATCAAAGCAGCTTCATGTATGGTGATTGGATGAGAGGTAGAGTTGCAAGGCGAATTCTTCCACCTAGAATCTTGAATAACGTGGCTCCGGTAGAACCTCCGATGGAGATAGAACAGAACATGTCATGCAGGGTTTTAATGCAAATCATATTCAACATGGATTAGGACAAGAGCATCCTGTTTTAGCTCCAAATCTCATGCAAGATGAAGTGTTCATCAATCCTCCTAGCCGATATCAACTTATCCCTCCACCAGGTTTCGACATCAATCTGCACTTTCACCAAGGTATTGGATTCCAAGATAACCATGATCCTAATCTTCTCCAAAGAATGGCATTGGATCAGCACAATTTGGGGAGCATTCTTAACCCTGGCCTTGGTTTCTCTGATGAAGAAAATAATGAAGCTAGCTCCTCAAGAGGAAGTAATCGGGTCTGTAGTAAAAGATCAAAAAGAAGAAGAGGAAAAGGAAAGGCAAAAGCCTGGCTGAAGCAAGTGATGAATCATGATCAAACCTACTATGCTCAAGCAAATATAGCTCAGTTTCATGCCAATATTCTCGATGGAGAAACCTTGTACGAAGTACAGATTCACAGGACAGAACAAGTTCAGATTTGTCGTCATGGAGACACTACAATTCCAACCCCTCCCAATGTCCAGTTCAGTGATCTATCTGAGCAGGATAAGGATGATGGCTGTGGTGGCTGGCCGGGGGCAGCCACAGACCAGCCATGAGGCTAATCTCATGGAATTGTCAGGGCATTGGATCCCCCCTGAAGATTCAAGCACTCCCAAGATTGTGCAAAAATCAATCTCCACAGATCCTGTTTCTCATGGAGACGAGGCAACCAGAAGAACAGATCTCCAAATGGAAAAAGAAACTAAAGATGCAAGACTATTTTGTTGTTAACCTGGTTCGTACTGGAGGAGGTCTAGCTCTAATGTGGGATGCTTCAGTCTCTGTTGCAGTTGTCGATTTTCCCCAAATTTTATCGACACGGTTGTAACTTTCCTTTCTGAAGACTTTGTTTGTCAGATTACTTTTATGTATGGCAATCCTCATGATAATGAAAAAAAGGTATTCTGGCATTCAATGTACACCCGTTTCAATCCCCGCTCCTCGTCATGGCTGTGTGTTGGTGACTTCAATGAAATCCAATGGTCCTTTGAAAAGTGGGGAGGCGCCTCTCCTAATATTTGGAGGTTAAAGTTGTTCCAATCCTTCATCTCAAATGCTCAACTGAGGGATCTTAATTTTCAAGGTCCGGAGTTCACCTGGTTTGCAATGAGGAATCGAAGGGTCTACATTAAAGAAAGGCTAGACAGAGCAATGGCAAATGTTGAATGGTGTTCTAATCAAACTAGAACCCAAGTTTTTCATCTTCCAAAGGTTGGCTCAGATCACAGACCCATACTTGTTGATACTCTCTCTTCAGAAATCAAAGGCAAGCCTCTCTTTCGTTATGAGCAATTTTGGAATGAACATACAGAATACATCCCTTTAATTAGGGAGGTCTGGAAGTATGATCATATGGCTTCCCCAATGCAGAACCTTATCTCAAACCTTGGTGCTTCTTGCCAAGCTTTGAAAAAATGGAGTCAAACCGCATTCCCAACTTCTCATGCTCAAGTAAGATCCCTTGTCAAAGACCTTAAAGTTTTATATGACTTCGAAAATGTGGATATTGCGCCAGAAGAAAAGGAAATTATGGAGAGCATCTCTTCATTGTGGAGAAGAGATGAATTATACTGGCAACACCATTCGAGAATCAGTTGGTTAAAGGCTGGTGATAGAAACTCAAAATTCTTTCACCAATCAACCCTTCAAAGAAGGCATTTCAACAAAATTATGAGATTGAAGAATGAAGCAGGAGCCTGGATTCATGAAGAGAAAGAAATAGCAACAACATTTCTATCTCATTTCAAGAATATCTTTACTTCTTCTGGTCCTCAACAATGGGAAGAAGTTCTAGATTTTATTGATCCGTTAGTAAGTACTGAAATGAATAACTCCTTACAGGCCCCCATCTCCATGGAAGAAGTAAAGATGGCTGTTTTTGATTTGGGTGCTCTCAAGGCCCCTGGCCCTGATGGTTTTTCAGGAACCTTTTACTAACATCACTGGGAAACAGTTCAGGAGGTGATTCATCAATCGGCTCACCATCATCAAAGTACCTCCAATCTGATCAGAAATCTCAATCAAACGCATATTGCCTTGATCCCAAAGTTGATCCCTCCCACATAACCAGTTCACTTCAGGCCCATTGCCTTATGCAACTTCTCGTACAAGATTCTTTCCAAGATTATTGCTACCCGACTCAAAGTGTTCATGCCTGAGTTGATTACTTCAAATCAATCAGCTTTTGTCAACGAAAGTCTCATTCAAGACAATATTATGGTAGCCCATGAAGTTTATCATCATCTGAAATTACAAAAATCTGATGAAAAAGGTGCTTTCAGTCTTAAGCTTGATATGAATAAAGCTTATGATAGGGTAGAATAGAGTTTCTTGGAGAAGGTTCTACAAAAACTCGGTTTCTCTGATTCTTGGGTTAAGTTGGTGATGAGTTGTGTAACCTCAGTGAACTACTCTATAATTCTTAATGGCAAGCCAGGGCCTTGGTTCACTCCTTCTTGTGGTCTCAGAAAGGGAGATCCACTCTCCTCGTTCTTGTTCCTGTTTGTTAATGATGTCCTATCAAAAATGCTTCTCAAGACCACAACTTCAAACCTCATCAGACCGGTAAGACTGGGTCCTCAACAGATCCCTGTTAGCCACCTGCTCTTTGCCAACGACTCTCTCTTTTTCCTTAAAGCCTCACAGGATAATTGCTTGCACTTATCTGATATCCTACATACTTTTTGTACTGCTTCCGGTCAGCGAATAAACACAGAGAAATCTTCTTTCTTCTTTAGTCCCAATACCCCTCCATATTTAATTGACCTCATCAGTTCAGTTCTTAACGTGAAGGTGGTAGATGATCCTGGTAGATACCTTGGTCTTCCGACAATTTGGGGTCGATCAAAGAGAAAAGCTCTGTGTTTTGTGAAAGAAGCAATCTCGAGGAAAGTAGCGGGTTGGAAGCAATCTGTTCTATCCCAAGCAGGAAAAGAGGTGCTAATTAAATCAGTAGCTAGTGCAATTCCAGCGTACACCATGTCTTGTTTCAAGTTCCCTCTTTCAACCTGCAAAGAGATTAACTCCACTCTAAGTGATTTTTGGTGGGGAAATTCTGCTTCTAAAGGTGTTCATTGGAAAGCTTGGGATAGTTTGGGTTTACCAAAAGCTGAAGGTGGCCTTGGCTTCCGAAATTTTCAAGAGTTCAATGACGTTTTGCTTGCAAAACAAGTATGGAGACTCCATCAGTTTCCAAACTCTATTTCAGCTCAGGTTATTAAACAATTCTACCATCCTACTACTTCCATTCTGGAGGCAAAAAAAGGTGGATCACCTTCTTAGCTCTGGGCAAGTCTCCTTGTTGGTAGGGATCTCATTAAATATGGCTCTTGCTGGGATATTGGCAATGGTGATTCGGTTAATTTATGGTCTGATTCATGGATTCCGGGTCCAAGTCCTTCTCACTTGAATGTTGGAAACGGTCCTCTTCAGACAAAGGTTAGCTCCATGATCAACTGGCAAACAAAGTCTTAGAATCTTTCTCAAATTCAGCATCTCATTTCCCCAGAAATGGAATCATGGATCCGTTCAATTCTGATTATTAGCAATCAAACCCCAGACAAGCTAATATGACCACATTCCACCAATGGCATCTACTCAGTGAAGTCAGGTTATAATCTCTTGGTCTCAAGGAAAAACCTTACTCTCAATTCTCATCGTCATCACTCTTGTTCGCCTTCGCCTCAGACCTGGAAATGGATCTCTCAAATTAGGACACTTCCTAAAATCAAATTGTTTCTTTGGAGAGCAGTTCACAACATCTTGGCTACAAAAGAAGCCCTGCATAAAAGACATATTGCCAAAAGTCCCACATGTTCCATCTGCAACTTATTTCCAGAAACTATTGAACATATCCTTTTCTCTTGCACTTGGGCAACAACAACTTGGTTTGCTCACCCGTTTGGGTACCAGGTTCCTCTTCAGTCTTTGTCTTCTCTTCTTGGCTGGCTGGAAACCATTCAAGCTCTTCATGCTCCTCAAGAATTCCTCACCCAAGTTTCCTTCTTACTCTGGTCAATCTAGATTAGTCGTTGCAAATGTATTTTTAATCACAAGAACCCTGACCCAGTTCAGACGGCCTTACGTGCACATTCCTCTGCTCAGGAATTCATTCATTCACAACCCATCAATACAAAACTTCATCAGCCCCCCTCTCGACTTCATGTAACGAGCTGGACCACCCCCCCTCCACCGAACAGCAGCATCAAGATCAACTCGGATGCAGCCTGGAATGCCGACTCGAATCTTGGAGGAATTGCAGTAATAGTGAGAGATAACACAGGTTCCATCATCTCGGGGCACACCGGAAAATCTTACGCTTGTTCCGCTCGTGCAGCGGAATTGATTGCAATTTGCGGCAATAGGATATGAAGGAGCAATCCTTCAGACTCCTTAGTAGCTTGCTTCTTCCTTCTTCCACTTCCGCATTCACCTGATCAACCACTCTTTTACTTCGTTCTTCACACCTTATTGCTAGATCTCCCATCTATCTCTGAAAACACTCATTTTCTGTAGTACCCATTCTTCAACAAGCATGGGTTAAGAGATCTGAAATTTGCCACATTTTCATACTTCCCTGCTAATTACGTGAATATTAAGAGTAGAAGGGACTGGAAAGGATTTTGGATTCTCCTACAAGGACAGCAACGAACTTGGAGATTGCTGAAAGGCTTGCCATAAACTGCAGAATCTTGATTGGAATGGGATCTATATTGAGGTTAGACTACGATATTCCCAAGGGAATGTTATCACTATTATACAGAGTATGTGTTTCTTGCAAGGTCTTACTGTCTTACACACTATACATGGTTTCCTTGATGCTGTCTCTGATGCTTGAGCACCAGGGCATCTCCTCAAGAACAAGGTTATTTGACAGAGTTACGAAAACAGCCATCAACGATGTTGCTATGCACTCATTAGGACTCAGTTTACAGTCCTCTAGATACCTGAATCACAGCCTCAGTTTAAAGCTGTAAATAACCATGAATGGAAATCTTGCATCAAACCGGAATTAATCTTCTTGGAACATACTGAACACCTGATCATTTACAAACAAAAAGTTGGCACTTTGGATTCAGTCAGACAGCCATAGGTTACTACTGATCAACATTGGTTTATTAGGGCCTTTCCAATTCGACTAAGCAACAAAATCCTACAAAACCACATTATGCAGTTCTGAATGGTAAGCTGCCTTTAGTGTCATTTCATAGTCATAACTTTAAGCTTCAAAATGATACATTTTGAATGAGTGATACTCTAATACCGAAAGATTGTCATGTCATCAAGCAGAGATGTGCAAAACATATATACATCTATATGCATATATATATCACAAACCATCAAACAAGAGAAAAGGAAAATGAATGAATCTTACCTTGCATGGACTGGACAAAAAAGGAGACAGAAGCGGAACACTCGTCTCTCTTTCTTCAAACTTTAAGTAAAGCAAAAAACAAGATCAATAGAAAAGTTCACTTCAAATATTGGAGACTATTCCTTTGACCCCTTGACTAAACTGAGTAAAACTAAATAAAGTAATGCAACCCTTAAAATGTTTTCATAAATGACAAGGATGAAGTCTGTTAATTAGTTTCCATGGAAGAGAAAGGATGCTGGAAATAAAAGATACAAACTGCAAGAATCCATATAACTACAGGAAGTTCAGGAACTGTACGTTATATTGAAATCCAAGTTATAATTCCCTTTTTCTTCATTTTTTGTTTGTCAATCAATCAAAGTTCAGAACTGTAAGTCTACCATAACCATAATTTGACATAGATAAACAAGGGAGAAGCATTTTATCATGATATTAAAGATAATACCATGTGCTAAACTATTCAAAAAACTGAATGCAGGACAAGTACAAGAGTAAAAAATAATGATATCAAAGGAATTCGCACCACAAAATACTTTGTAGTCATCATTCAGAATCAGAGAGAACAGCACAAAATCCCCACATTGTAAACCTACATAAATTTCTACTTTCATGCGACCATGTCAGCATTCAAAGTTTCCAACTACTCCAGTGTCACATAAGCATGATATATAGAGAACAGCACCAAATACCTGCATGAACTTAATCCTAGGAGAGATTTCCTACACATTAGCTTCCCCATATTTTAACACCCTAATCCTAATGCTGCAGGCACAACATTGATGAAGCAAAGCATCAGCCCTTCAACTTGGAAAGGACAATGTCTATCACCCTTCGTAAAATAGGTGTTGGCCTACCCTTTAGAACCTCCATCATAGCCTTTGCGTTTGGCACAAAGCCCTTGCTCATCATTACCTCCACTAACTCTTTGGCCTCCTCTTCAGCTGCCTTGTCCTCCTGCCTTGCAAATCCCTCTATCACTGCAGTGTAGGTAGCAGCATTAGGGCTCACTAGGTCAGAAAAGGCTTCAGACGACAGTTAATAACTGTCGTCTAACAGCTTAGAAATGTGTAGTGTAAGTGGCTGCCGTCTCTAAGCATGTTAGACGACAGTTATTAACTGTCGTGTGACATAGAGTCATACGACATAATTTTTTTTAAATCTATCGTCTGAAGTGATTAAGATTGAAGCCTAAAGGAGAACTTATGTCGTTTGTAATGGTATTCAACTACATAAGTCTGTCATATGTCAACATATATAACTACAGTCATGTGTCGTTGGAAGGTCAAGCAAACAACACAAAACTGTAGTTTATGTGACATATCGACTACATACTTCATAAAATAGCCGTAGTTATAAACTACTTTAGTCGATAGTATTCTGTAGTTAGAGGTAAAAAGTTCAGCTTTCACATAAACAATATGTCGTCTGAGATGTACTTCCTACTACATATTATAAAGTATATATGTAGTCTTACAATAAGTAGGATAACACATAAGACTCGGTATCTATCGTCTGAGATGCAGTTCAGACTACATTACCTGAAGAATATATGTAGTATGACAACAACTGGGATAACATATGTATAAATGGATCTGTCGTCTGGGATGTATTTCCAACTACATATTATAAAGTATATATGTAGTCTTAAAACAAGTAGGATAACACATATGACTCAGTATCTATTGCCTGAGATGCATTTCAAACTACATTCCCTGAAGAATATGTGTAGTATGACAACAACTGATATAACATATTTATAAATGGATATGTCGTTTGAGATATTTTCCAACTACATTCTGATGTCGTTGGAGGCCGGGACAAAGTTTAGCCTTCAATTGTGAGGATAAGTCGTATGATATTGTATTAGACTACATTGTTCTGAAGTCGGATCACTTATCGGATAACAAACACTTGTTTAGTTTGTCATTTGATATTGTTTTGGACAACAATTTTCTGTAGTGTGGAGTAACTTGTAGGAAATCACTACAATAGCTGCTTTTATCAACTACATGTTTCTGAGACTAAATTTTTCATATTCAAGGACATGCATATGTGGTCTAACCAACCATTCTACAGCATCCATAATATTCATCAAATTAAACACCAAAACCACACAGAAATTGCACCTAAAAGCATTCAAAATTATCAAACATTTCATTGCACAAATATATATCCATCACATTAAAATATAATCCATAAGTTTCACAAACATGAACCGAGCTAACATATTGCTATAATGATCAAGAAATCCAAAATACATCCTAAATTCTTGATCACAACCATTAGCTAGCTAGCACAAAAACACATCAACCTAAGCTAGGGATCCGTAGCAACTGCATGCATATATACAAAACACTTCCCAACAGTTCAGATATATGCTGAAAATGAGTTCCTAAATTCAAATATATACTCAAAAGCAGTTCCTAAGTTCAGTATGTCATAAAAGTTATTCCACTGCAGCCACAATTCTACATCACTAACATTAATGTTTAGGGGATCACTTTAACATACTTTGCCCATTCAGCTCGGACCTCATCAGTGTTATACTGCCCACTAGTACCTTTTGTTCCCCACTGCAGCAACAAAATGCAGCAAGTTATGCACATTCACAATATCTAATTCTCTATGCATCACATTAATTCACAGCAACAAAAAGCAGTTGATCATCTTACCTTGGTCGCAAACCCCAAGTCCTTATCCTGGACAATTTCTTTCATGAAACGCATAATGTAATATCCACAAGTATTGTGATCCTTTTGCTGAGGAATACCCTAGAAATTATTAATGAAGTTACTATTAGCAAAACTATCAAACATTCAAATGGAGACTCAACCAAGTGTTACAACTTACATGAAATGTCTCCCACTTAGTATCTTTTCTGCTTGATTTCTTATTCTTTGGGGCATAATAAAATTTCAGAGAGCTTGAAAAATAATGCAGCATTGATGATTAGTAAAAGTGAAAATTCAGTAAGTTGAGAAATAATCCATATTGTAAAGGGGAAAAGAAAAAAAGTCATATGACTTACTGGTTCACAACAGTTTTCATTCATCTTCATATGCTACCCTTTTGTAGGGATCCATTAAGTATACCAAGTTATCACTTGGAATCACCGCCGTCAACACCCAATTTTTACTATATATAAGAGAACATGTACAAGAATGTTTAGATATTGAGAAGCTAAGTTTCATGCAAAACATCACCATATAATACTGTCAACATACCTGTTATTATATGGAACCAAAAAAATCTAGCCATGGCTTCCCTTACTTGTACCTATTTGATAAAAATTTTGCTCGTTCAGTGGGATTTCCACACCCAAGTGCACCAGTGAAATCAAGGTCGACAAAGGCAACCATATCAAGCATCTCAGACTTCTACAACTCTCCATAAAGGTAGCTACAAATACATAACATGAAGATGTTCAAAGTAAATTTCAAGAAAAAATTACTACAATCATTCAATGAATTTTTCTTTACCTCATGTAACAAACAAGTACATCACCACTTAGTTCCTGCTTATGGGCCATGTTATAGATATCCTTTCTAGACAAAGTAATAACTTTCCTCGAATGCCCTAAGATTTCTTCTCCTAGAGTTGTGTTTATGGTGTGTCCATCCTTCAACTCATTGTCGGCCCACTTGCACAAGTCCTCTAATGGCAATGGGAGATTTGATGGCAAGGCTTCTAGGTCTTCATCATCATCATAGAAATCCAATTCTCTCTTCTTTGAAATAGGATGTTGTACTACCCTCATTGTTCGCTAATTGAATTATAAAAAGAGAAAAATTATCAAATTTTCATATTAACATGTTATATATATTTTCTAATTGCCTGATTATTATGAGAACAATAACTGAATAGAGCAAATACAAATTTCCTAGTTGCTAAAGCAACATAATCCAAATAACAAGCAGACGTCAAACTCAAGTTAGCACTAATATCTTTTGGCTAAATAATGAAACAAACAAAAGACTAGAAGCTAGATAGATAGAGATAGAAGAAGCAATATGCTCATCGATCTAGATGTTCTGCTAATGGTTTTGGCGTAAATGTATATAGCTAGAACTGTAAAATTCTTTTGACAATTGAAAATCAAATCGTTACAGACAGTTATTTTGTCAAGAACACCCAACCATGAAGAACAAGAACAGCCAGAAAAAAAAAACGATGCAAAGAAGAAGAACACCCAACCATTCATAATCAGTTTATAACAGATCAAGCTATCCAAACACCGACTCAATATGATCATCTATCAAATACATATCACCAATAAACAGTTTCACCAATGAAATCGATCTTCTGTAAAAATTGAACAAGAACACCTAACCATGAAATCGATCGATTCAACGCATTACACACCAAATCCTTAATCAATCTATCAAATACATACAACCCAAAACCAATTTTCTATGAAATCGATCTTTACTCATTCCAAATCGATCTTTTCCAGAGAGGGTTTCAAGATGTGTGTGTGTGTGTGAGAGAGAGAGAAATAGAGAGGAGATCGTACCTGTCCAGTAGAAGAGACAGTCGAAGAGACAGTCGAAGCAGAGAGTCGAAGCAGTGAGGAAGCAGAGAGAGGAAGCGCTACGCAGAGAGTCGAAATCGTTAAACAACGATGCGGTATGTAGTCCACCCAATTTTGGGGTGACTATGTAAGAAGGTTAAAACGGGACGCGGGGACTGCTTATACTCATTCAATTCAGTCCCGTGTTCCTCCACAGTGAATCGGGAGGGAAATTGGTTTTTGAGCAAATTGGTTTTCTGTTAAATGGGTTTTCTGTTTTGATTGATGCGAGTGCGTGGTACGTTTTCAGTTTTTTTTTTTTTTTTGTTGGTTAAATAGGTTTTCAGTTTTGGGGCTTTTGACTAACGTGGTATCTATCTTTCCCTCCCAGATTTGGCTAAGTGTTAATAATTAGCGCGGCATCTTTCCCTTTTACAATTTGAGATTTTCAAGTTGTTCAGACGACATAAAAATATAGTCTGAGCTCAACAAATTTTTAAGCTTTTAAACTTTTTATTTCGTATTTTTGTACGACAATTATCTGTCGTCTGAGTTTTTGAACTTGCAAAAAAATTGAAACACATTGAAATTCATGAGTTTTCTCCCATCTCAGACTACAAAAGTTTAAATTTCTGTCGTCTGAGTTCATTGAAACTTGTCAGACTACATATCTCGAGAATTCTGTCGTCTCATACCTGTCGTGTGAAGCCTTTTCTGACGTAGTGGCTTATGCCTCTTTCCATCATCTCAAGCATGCATGTCTTGGCATCTCCACAGGAACTGGGGTCAAGAGTGAGTCCCTTGATTAAAAAGTGTAAGTGTATGAGTATGGGGCAACTCCTGAAGCTAACATTGTTGGAGATTGTGGGAGTTTCTATGTCATTTCATTTATCAGTGTTTATATAGAATCCTTGTTAAATGGATATAGACCCATATGGACCTCCGTGTGTATATATATATATATATCTTGGGAAGTTGTCAGAAACTTTCTTTTTGCATTTTGCTTGATTGAAATTTGATCTGTACACCCAAGAGGTTACAGCAACAGTTACAACTGTTGGAAGAAGTCAAATTTGAACGAACCATTGCATCAGAAGCATTGCAACTGTTCGTTTGGTGTCTTTATAAGAAAGATGCAGACAAGGCAAAATATAACAGAACTATCTCTACTCTTCTCCCTCTTCTATTTCTGAGAAAACACAAATACGAGTTTGCAAGAAGTTCTTGTTGGGTGCATAAACAAGAACTTGATAGTTGTATCCTGCAAGATAGACGTCCAAGGACTGTACAAGCACTAGTACGGGTGAATTTCTGTCTTAGGAGATTGCTACTGCAAGCCTCTATCAATTCGATCAAGTCAGTTTCATTCATACTTCTTATTAATATTATTTCTAAAATTTCTGTAGTTACTGGTATAGATAGATAGTGCTTAATTCCTTACATATATATAGACTATTTTGTAGAATTCTATTTTATGTTATTATTTATCCAATCACTGTAAGTTTTTATCAATTGTATTTCAATAAACTGATGCAAGAGGATTGATCAGTATCTAATTTGATACTCCTGTTCTAACAATCTAAGACAGAAATTTTTATTTCTGATGGATCAATCAATTGCTGTTGGGGTTAAGAACCACATTGAGAAGCCGTTTGTGTTCAAGGGAGTGGACTTCAAACGATGGCAGCAAAAGATGCTGTTTTACCTTACAACTCTGAATTTGGCACACATCATTACTGGAGAGGCTCCTGAAGTGCCAAAAGAGGGTGATATCCCTGCTGCAACGCTCAAGGCTGCTGAGACATGGAACCAAAATGAGTTTCTATGCAAAAACTACATTCTGAATGCCTTGGATGATGCACTGTATGATGTATATTCCTCATTCAAAACTGCAAAGGAGTTGTGGGAATCTCTAGACAAGAAGTACAAGTCTGAGGTTGCAAGTTCTAAGAAGTTTGTTGTTGGAAAATTTCTGAATTTCAAGATGAGCGACATGTTTTCTGTTGTGAAACAAGTAGAGGAAATTCAGATAATTGTTCATGAGTTACTGGATGAAGGTATGGAACTCAACGAGACTTTTCTTGTTGCTTCTATCATTGAAAAACTTCCTCCTTCTTGGAAAGATTTCAAGTTACATCTCAAGCATATAACTGAGAGCATGAACCTTGAGCAACTCATACTGAAACTTCGTGTGGAGGAGGAGAATCGCAAAAATGAGAAAGTTGATGCGACTTCTATGGAAGCAAAAGCCAATGTAATTGAAGGTGGCACCTCCAAGCCTAAATTTGCACAAAAGAAGGCTGCTGCAAAGAAGGTTGCTACTGCACCAAAGGCTGCTACCTTCAAGAAAAAGATTCAAGGAGGCTGTTGGGTGTGTGGAAAGCCTGGACACCGAGCCAAGGACTGCCGCCACAGAAAAGATGGAAGTTCTGGAAACACCAACCAAGCACATGTAGCAGTGGATGATATGCAGTTCACTGGTGTTGTATCTGAGGCAAACACAATGACAATTTCCAATGATTGGTGGGTTGACACCGGTGCTTCAAGGCATGTCTGCGCCATGAAAAGCATGTTTGCTACATATGAGCAAGGATCTGGTGGAGAGAACATCTACATGGGAAATGCAAGTACTGCTGCTGTTGAAGGAAAGGGAAAAGTGATACTGAAACTCACTTCTGGAAAGGAACTTGTGCTCACTGATGTGCTCCATGTTCCTCATATCAGAAAGAATCTGATTTCTGGACCTCTTCTTAGTAATAGGGGATTCAAGTTAGTGTTTGAAGCTGATAAGTTTGTACTCACCAAGGGTGGGGTGTATGTTGGAAAGGGCTACTTATCTGAGGGGCTCTTCAAACTATCTGTTATTTCTGCAATTGCTAATAATAAGAAAAACGCAGGCACTAGCGCTGCTTCTATCTACTTACTTGACTCCTTTAATTTATGGCATGCAAGGCTTGGACATGTTAATAATCGTTCTATAAACAGAATGGTTAATTTAGGACTGATTCCTAAATGCAAGTTAAAATCAGACCTTGAAAACAGCAAATGTGAAACATGCATTGAATCTAAGTTTGCAAGGCATTCTTATAAATGTGTGGAAAAATCGAATGAAGTGCTTGGTCTGATTCATACTGATCTTTGTGACTTTCAATCAACTCCAAGTCGTGGAGGAAACAATTACTATATTTCCTTCATAGATGATTGCAGCAAGTTCTGTTATGTCTATTTGATAAAAACTAAAGATGAAGCTTTGAATATGTTTAAGATATACAAAGCAGAAGTTGAAAATCAATTAGACAAGAGAATTAAAATTCTCAGATCAGACCGTGGTGGTGAATATCAGTCAAATGAATTTGCTAAATTTTGTGCATTACATGGAATTGTACATCAAACAACAGCACCTTATACTCCAATGCAGAATGGAGTTGCTGAGCGTAAAAATAGAACGCTAAAAGCCATGATCAATTCCATGTTGAACAGTTCAGGAGCATCACATAATTTATGGGGTGAAGCACTCCTTGCTGCAAATGCAATTTTAAATAAAATTCCACATAAACAGAATGATCAATCTCCATATGAAATCTGGAAATGGAGATTACCCACATATAAGACCTTGAAAGTGTGGGGTTGTCTTGCAAAAGTTTTAATTCCTCATCCAAAAAGGACAAAGCTTGGACCCAAAACAGTTGATTGTGTCTATATAGGACCTGCAAATAATAGTGCAGCATATAGATTTTTGGTTCACAAGTCTGATAATGAGGAAATCAAAAACGACACCTTTATGGAATCGGCTGAAGCTGAGTTCTTTGAGAACATATTTCCATACAAAGACAAGTCAAGTGCTGGTACAAAGTCAAATACTAGTACAAAACGAACAAGAGAAAATGTTCAGAATCATGCTTCTACTTCTCAAGCTAACGAACAAGAGTTAGAACTAAGAAGAAGTAAAAGAGCAAGGGTTGCCAAAGATTTTAGATCAGATTTTATGTCCTTTTTAAGTGAACAAGAACCTCAAACATATAAGGCTGCCATTCACTCTTCAGAAGCACCTTATTGGAAGGAGGCAATTCAAAGTGAAGTGGATTCTATTAAGAACAATCATACATGGGAGTTGGTTGATTTACCACCTGGAAATAAAACAATTGGATACAAGTGGATATTCAAAAAGAAGTTAAAACCAGATGGTACAATCGACAAATATAAGGCGAGATTGGTCGCTAAAGGATATCGTCAAAAAGAAGGCATTGACTTCTTTGATACATACTCTCCTGTAACTAGAATTACCTCTATCAGATTATTAATAGCCATTGCTGCTATATATAATCTAGAAATACACCAAATGGATGTCAAGACGGCATTCCTAAATGGTGAGTTAGAGGAAGAAATTTATATGGAGCAACCGGAAGGCTTCCTTGTCAAAGGTCAAGAAAAGAAAGTCTGCAAACTTGTTAAGTCACTGTATGGACTGAAACAAGCGCCAAAACAATGGCATGAGAAGTTTGATGATACAATGATGTCTTATGGCTTTTCCATAAACGAATGTGATAAGTGTGTATACATAAAGCAAACCAAAGATGCTACTGTAATTGTATGTCTATATGTAGATGACATGTTGATTATGGGAACAAGCAAAGACATCATTAACTCCACAAAGAAGATGCTAAATTCTAGTTTTGATATGAAAGATATGGGATTAGCAGATTTAATTCTTGGGGTGAGAGTTCAACGAGATTACAATGGTTATACCTTAACTCAATCTCATTATATAGAGAAAGTTCTCAAGAAGTTTGGACACTATGATGACACACCAGTGGTGACACCATTTGATCCAACCTGCAAACTTTCCAAAAACAATGGAGAAAGTGTGTCTCAATTGGAATACACACAGGTTGTAGGTAGCTTGATGTACATTATGAATTGTACAAGACCAGATTTGGCTTATTCACTAAGTCGATTAAGTAGGTACTCCAGCAATCCTAATAGAGACCATTGGCATGCTTTGATACGAGTTCTAAGGTACTTAAAGTATACCATGAATTATGGTCTGCATTACACAAAGTATCCTCCTGTTTTAGAAGGATATAGTGATGCAAATTGGATCTCTGGTAGCACAGAAAGTAAATCCACAAGTGGTTATGTTTTTACACTTGGTGGAGCAGCCGTGTCATGGAAGTCTACCAAACAAACGTGCATTGCGCGTTCAACAATGGAATCAGAATTCATAGCTTTAGACAAAGCTGCCGAAGAAGCCGAATGGCTTAGGAATTTTGTTGAAGATATCCATTGTGGCCTAAGCCTATAACAGCCCTTTGTATCCATGTTGATAGTATGGCTGCGATACATAGAGCCACAAACAAGATATACAATGGTAAATCAAGGCATATAAGGCGACGACATGCGACAATACGACAATTGCTCTCCAATGGAGTTATAGCATTGGATTATATTAAATCAAAGGAAAATATTGCTGATCCTTTGACTAAAGGCCTACCCAAAGAGCAAGTCGTATTTACATCGAGGGGAATGGGTCTTCAGCCAATACCATGAGTCACTACTTGGCGGAAACCTAACCTAGCAACATTGGAGATCCCATGGTCTAGGTTCAATAGGCAAACTGGTTAAGGAAGACTAAAATTAGGTGTAACACACATATGCCTATTCCTAAGATGTAACAAATGTGTGTTTTTCGTTGATGATTAAGGGATGAATATGAACTTATTCTTAATACTGCTAATAGCTTATAAAGTGGAATGGTACGGACTATTCTTGATTAGCATTACCTATATGAGAGTGATGTGGGGTCGCATCCATGAGGATTGATATGGCTAAATTTCTCTAGAGCTCTCATGAAGTCGGGATTTGTTCAGGACCAAAATGAACACCACCGTATAAACTCGAAACGTGTTACGATGATATAGGTGTGATACTTATTGTCTTGTATTACTACACAAAAGTGGATAGTTCAAGATGAAAAATTCACTATTTCACTAAGTAATTCCGATAAGTGTTACTAGGAAAGGTTCAAGTCCAAAAGACACCTTTTTCCGATGCCTGTTGATTTTTCACTCTCCGAAATGACGATAAAATTATTTTCGTCGCTTATTTTCTATTCCAATGTGGGGTATTTTAGAGTTTGAATAGCAAATGTGGGGTATTGTTGGAGATTGTGGGAGTTTCTATGTCATTTCATTTATCAGTGTTTATATAGAATCCTTGTTAAATGGATATAGACCCATATGGACCTCCGTGTGTATATATATATATATATATATATCTTGGGAAGTTGTCAGAAACTTTCTTTTTGCATTTTGCTTGATTGAAATTTGATCTGTACACCCAAGAGGTTACAGCAACAGTTACAACTGTTGGAAGAAGTCAAATTTGAACGAACCATTGCATCAGAAGCATTGCAACTGTTCGTTTGGTGTCTTTATAAGAAAGATGCAGACAAGGCAAAATATAACAGAACTATCTCTACTCTTCTCCCTCTTCTATTTCTGAGAAAACACAAATACGAGTTTGCAAGAAGTTCTTGTTGGGTGCATAAACAAGAACTTGATAGTTGTATCCTGCAAGATAGACGTCCAAGGACTGTACAAGCACTAGTACGGGCGAATTTCTGTCTTAGGAGATTGCTACTGCAAGCCTCTATCAATTCGATCAAGTCAGTTTCATTCATACTTCTTATTAATATTATTTCTAAAATTTCTGTAGTTACTGGTATAGATAGATAGTGCTTAATTCCTTACATATATATAGACTATTTTGTAGAATTCTATTTTATGTTATTATTTATCCAATCACTGTAAGTTTTTATCAATTGTATTTCAATAAACTGATGCAAGAGGATTGATCAGTATCTAATTTGATACTCCTGTTCTAACAAACATGTCCCAGTATGTCTCCAGAGCGCCCTTGTTCTTGCCAAGCATGAGGTAGGATTGAATAATGGTAGTGTAACCTGTGACCTTGAGATATACACCCGTCTCACTGAAGAACTTATAAATCTCGTTGGCCTCGTCTCTATTGCCATTATGTATCAAAGACCTCAACATCTGCATTGTGACTTCCCGCACTTTCTTGTCACAGGTCTTCTTGATATCCTCATCTATCTTTATTCCCTTCATAGCTTTTTCTAAGTGGTTGTTTGCAAAATGAAAATTTTCGGACTCAGGGACAAAACCTTTTCCTTGTATCTGTTCAAGGAACTCCCTGGCCTTCTTCATTGACTCATATAGCCGACAATGGCGTCAAACACAGTCGTGTAGGAGGCAGAATGGGGCTTCATCCCCTTACCCAACATTTCCAAAAAGTACTTCTTGGCATACCCAACTAAAGTGACATCCGAAGACCAGGGTATTTTCCTTTCTTTTTTTTTTTGGTTGTTGTTGTTGTCAAGAAATGGGCCTAATACCTATCTTTTTTACTTTTTCATATCCAACCCGAGTTTTTTTCAATTGAGATCGCATGATTTCTTTAAAATGGTTTCTAAGTCCAGACATTAATTAATACCGAGAGATCATGTCAACACATTGCCTCCTCCTTGTTGACAAAATTAGGATATCTCCAGCCTAAGATGTTAAGAGCTAGTTTTTCATATCCAACCTAAGTTTTTTTCGATTAAGATCACATGATTTCCTTAAAATGGTTTCTAAGCCTAGACATTAATCCATATCGAGAGATCATGTCAACACATTGCCCCCTCATTGTCGACAAAATTAGGACATCTCCGGCCTAAGATGTTGATAGGCGCAAAAGCACCTACAAAGATACCCTATTATCAAATCAATTATATCAATGTAGTAAACGGCAAATAGGGGTCATTACCCGCAGAGGATTGGTGATACTAAGACTTAAACACACAAGAAACACAAACAAACGCGTAAACCAGAAATCTGGCAGACTCGACCTAAGAACAGAAACCTAATTAATTAGCTAATCTAGACTCAACCAAAAATTATGAAATTAAATACAAAGTAACTAGACACGGTGGCGGACTACCACACAAATTTTGAGGGTATTCGGAGTTGTTTTTATTGGTGAACAAAAATAGATAAAACAGAAGTACTGCTGAAAACAGAATATTAAAAAGTGAATA
Organism: Fragaria x ananassa; assembly: GCA_034370585.1. Taxonomy (NCBI): domain Eukaryota; kingdom Viridiplantae; phylum Streptophyta; class Magnoliopsida; order Rosales; family Rosaceae; genus Fragaria; species Fragaria x ananassa. The sequence goes on along the minus strand of CP139757.1, from coordinate 22,751,772 downwards.
TGGATGTAAATATGAGAGAAACAATAGCTAGGAACTTCTCTCCACCACTAGATATGCTTCAATCACCCCAAAACAATGTCAATGACTAAAGATGAATGCACTCACAGTTAAGCCAATGTCGTTAGGTCATTAACCGTATTACGTTCTCTTACTTGTCATGTTAAGTGAAATGTCGGTATCGATTTAACTATATTGTCAATTAATTGACCTATGAAATGTCGGTATCTAGATCAAAATAACTGAAATCATGAAGATCTAAGAACGTTTCAGTAGCAACAAAGAATCTAAGGTCAATGTCGGTAGCCTTAGATTACCAAGGAATTACTTCACACAAGTACCTGCAAAGAACTTGTTATCTCTTATAGAATATGCAATGATATGTCGGTCATAAACACATTCAACATAATAAACCCTAAAACATGCATCAAAGTGTCGACCCAATGAAACATGCAATAGAATTATCAATGAACAATTAGTGAAGAAATTCTCATATAGAATTATATAAATCAATTGGGGTTCAAAATCGAAAACATATCTAGGGCTTTGATCAGCCCCTAACTATCAAGGAGTTTTGTTACACATAATCTTGATTAAGAACATCAGAGAATACATGGAAGATGAAATAAGGGTGAAGAAGAAAAACTTGATTGGACGAGAGACCGGTCGAATTCTCCCTGGTTCCTCTTTTCTTCTCTCCCTCTTTTATCTTTCTTTTCTTCTCTTTCTTTTCTTCTCCTCTGTGCTCTCTTCCGTCTTTTTTTTCTGGTTCTCGTTCGGCCTCCCCTCTTGTTTGGCTGCTCCCTTTGTATAAATAGGTTAGTTAACCTATATCTCACGTCCATCACCAATCCAACTAGGATTAGGGATCCTAATTAAGCCCAATTATCTCATTTTTCTTTGTTTGACTTCAAAACACCTAAAAACAAATAAAGTTAATTAAAAATAGGAAAACATCACAAAATAACTAAGTAATAAGAATAATTAACATGATAAAAGTCGCACAAATATGCGACTATCAAAATACCCCACACTTAGCTTTTGCTAGTCCTCGAGCAAAACACTAAACTAAGACTCTGAAGAGACTCAACAATAGCACAGACTACAAAACTCTAATGCCCTTAACACTTTGTTTCAGCAACCTCCCTAACATTGCAACACCAAGATCACATGATAATTCAGTTCAATCCCCGGCAACGGCGCCAAAATTTGATAGGCGCAAAAGCACCTACAAAGATACCCTATTATCAAATCAATTATATCAATGTAGTAAACGGCAAATAGGGGTCATTACCCGCAGAGGATTGGTGATACTAAGACTTAAACACACAAGAAACACAAACAGACGCGTAAACCAGAAATCTGGCAGACTCGACCTAGGATCAGATACCTAATTAATTAGCTAATCTAGACTCAATAAAAAATTATGAAATTAAATACACAGTAACTAGACACAGTGGTGGACTACCACACAAATTTTGAGGGTATTCGGAGTTGTTTTGATTGGTGAACAAAAATAGATAAAACAGAAGTACTGCTGAAAACAGAATATTAAAAAGTGAATATGGATGTAAATATGAGAGAAACAATAGCTAGGAACTTCTCTCCACCACTAGATATGCTTCAATCACCCCAAAACAATGTCAATGACTAAAGATGAATGCACTCACAGTTAAGCCAATGTCGTTAGGTCATTAACCGTATTACGTTCTCTTACTTGTCATGTTAAGTGAAATGTCGGTATCGACTTAACTATATTCCCAATTAATTGACCTATGAAATGTCGGTATCTAGATCAAAATAACTGAAATCATGAAGATCTAAGAACGTTTGAGTAGCAACAAAGAATCTAAGGTCAATGTCGGTAGCCTTAGATTACCAAGGAATTACTTCACACAAGTACCTGCAAAGAACTTGTTATCTCTTATAGAATATGCAATGATATGTCGGTCATAAACACATTCAAGATAATAAACCCTAAAACATGCATCAAAGTGTCGACCCAATGAAACATGCAATAGAATTATCAATGAACAATCAGTGAAGAAATTCTCATCTAGAATTATATAAATCAATTGGGGTTCAAAATTGAAAACATATCTAGGGCTTTGATCAGCCCCTAACTACTAAGGAGTTTAGTTACACATAATCTTGATTAAGAACATCAGAGAATACATGGAAGATGAAATAAGGGTGAAGAAGAAAAACTTGATTGGCCGAGAGACCGGTCGAATTCTCCCTGGTTCCTCTTTTCTTCTCTCCCTCTTTTATCTTTCTTTTCTTCTCTTTCTTTTCTTCTCCTCTGTGCTCTCTTCCGTCTTTTTTTCTGGTTCTCGTTCGGCCTCCCTCTCTTTTCTCTGCTGTGATTAGGGTTATAAAACCCTCAAAACTCGTCCATGGGCTTGCCAATGTGGTCCAGGCCTCAAAACAGAAGTTTTGGTCTAAATCAGAAATTCGGGCAGACTGACCTTCGGTCATTTAAACGGTCATAACTTCTTCTCCAAAATAGGTATTGACGATCTGTAAAAAGTTCTGGAAAGTAGACTCTTGTAGCTTTCCATTGATATATGACACGTCTTCTAGATCATTGTGAGCTGATCACAATCTTCTGTCGAAGTTGACTGACGATTTCTGGCAGATTTTCTGATTTCTTTCCTTGCATGACATGGATTCCTTTTCCTTCAAGATTTCTTCTCTTTTGGGCTCCTCGGCTTTATTTATGACAGTATAAATGTAGCACTTTGTGCTCCTATCACAAAACACCTAAAAAAAAATAAAGTTAATTAAAAATAGGAAAACATCACAAAATAACTAAGTAATAAGAATAATTAGCATGATAAAAGTCGCACAAATATGCAACTATCAGATGTTAAGAGCAAGTTCACCCCAAGGGATTTTAAAGGCCCAGGCCTTCCGCCACCTAGGATTAAAGACCCAGCTAAGAAAACTCATCTCCATCCATAAACTTTTTTTGACCCAGGCCTTCATTGGGTCTTCATCTAGGTCAGACCTATGACCCAGACCTTCAATTCCAGCTCAGCCCAATTCGTGGGGCCAGAAGTGACGCCACCCATGTGAGACCACATGAAGCGCGCAAGGAGAGCTGGTGCACGCGAGAAGGCAAGTGCGTTCCGCGCACGGACGAATGGCAGAGAAGCTTGCGCATGTCCGACGCGTTTTTGTCGGTTATGTTGCTACTACTCACATGGGCCATGCATCAGCAGCTGGGCTCATTTCAAGGGTTTCAAATCCAACGGTCTTTTGATCTAGACCATTAGTTCATTTCAAAAAAACAAATCGACTGCTGAGGTCATTTGACCGTTGCAATCCCAACGGTCACAAGTTTTAATTAATTTAATTAATTAATTTAAAGGGTAAAAAAGCTGCCAAGGTTAGAAAAAAATATTAAAAAATTATACAAATCCTATAAATGCATATCACCCTCCTATAATTTTTTCACCCCACACAAAAAATTGTGATCCATAGTTCTATATATCTTTTCTTTCATTCTCCTATAGCTTTCATCTTCCTTATCGTTTCAATTCATGGCCGGTGGATCTACTTCCGATAAAAAACTTTGGGAAGCCGATGAAGACCTCCAATTGTGCAAGTCTTGGAGATTTGTTAGCCACGATGCTGAAAAGGGCACCGATTAAAAGAAAGCGCAATTATGGGATAATGTTCTTAAGCACTACTTCGCCAATTTTCCGAATGTCTACCCTCGAACAACAAGTGTAGGGAGGTGGAAATCTCTAAAAATAGAATTGTTTCAATGGCATTTTGCGATAAGGCAAGCTAAAGCTTGTGTAAAAAACGGTTCGTGTCTTGTTGATGAGGTATGAATATTAAACTTTTTTTATGGATGTTTCGATAAATATTTACTTATCGATAAATTATCTTGTATGTCATGCATCTTATTAATTGTAGTTTTATTTATTAATTTGTTGTACAAAACAACACAAAATATAAGGAAGCAAGAGATGACAAGGATCAAAGGAAAGAAACAAAAGAGCTAGTTCAAGGCGTAAGATTGCTATACGCCGTCGTGGAAGGATTTCAAATGTTCCAAGACATTCTTAGCAACATGGAGATGCATGAATCACCATTAACGGGAGCCGATTGTGAAAGGATGACTTCACAATCAACTCAACATGAAAAAGTTGATGAATCTCCTATCAACTTGGCCCAAGATACCCCGAATCTAAACGTGAGGCCTATTAGAAGGAAGGCAACAAAAGAAGCCGCCCGGAAAGGAAAGAAGGCGGCCAAAGATGCGTGTCCCATGACATCTGCTGTTGTCACGATTGCAACCAACCAATCATCAATATTGCAATCAAGGGAGTAACACGAGGAGACATACGCAAAACAATTGTAAGAGCAACAACAACGAGAATATATGCAATTGAAAATGGATCTTCAAAATGAGCACTTCAAACTCCAAGAGAGGAAATAAAATCGTATCAAAGAGAGAGAAGAAAAGATTATGGAGGTAAATCCAAGTACTATGTTACCGGGACCTAGAAAAGATTATTGACTGTTAAGACAAAAAGAGATAGCTAATAGGCAAAAAAACACAACTAGTGGATATCCCCACACATCCTTCCCCAAAGGATATCCCCAAACACCTTTTCCCGGTGGATTTCCTCAAACACCTTTCTTTGGTGGATTTTCATAACCACCTTTCCCCGGTGGATATCCACAACCATCTTTCCCCGGTTATTACTTTCCTCAACCACTTTCGACCGGCTACTCGACCAACACGGTAAATCTAAATGACCCCTCAAACACCGATTTCTTTTGTAATGAGAATGTCGATAATTAGAGTTAGAGATTTAAATTATTGTATTTTTATTCTTAGGCTTGGCCTATCAATTTAAGTCATGTAATAAATAAATTAATTTTAATGTCATTTTTTTTAAATTTATTTATTAATTACCTTTTTATAATTTCAATACGTTATTCATAATTTTATTAACACATAAAATCATTATTCACATTCAAAATACCTAATATAAATTTAAATAAACAGTCACTACCACGTGGTGACCCAAAAATAGAAATTGTTGGTGGAAACTACAGCCCAAAATCACTGTCATGTGACGACCTAAGTCTCGCTTATGACGCAAGCCTTCCCAACGAAAACCCAGAGAGTGGACTTACTCTAAGAGGTGAAAGGTTATATTTAGCACTTAACCTTGTCTTTAATCCTTTTAAATCAATCTTGTTTATTACATGAAACTCACAGTCACAGCATGTCATTTAAACCTTTTATATCATCCCTATCATATATTTCTTCTCATAACTTTAGTCGTTTTGCTTCTTTTAAATTCCTTTGTAATTACCGAATAATAAATTGTGATACTAGACCATAAGCTACTAGTCTTCTTGTCAAAACAGCAACAAGATGATAGTGGTGAGCTGATATAGAAGAAATTAAGTAGCAGTGCAACAAGTACTCATCCACACAACTCATGTATGTCCTAAACCAATGTCAGATTATAAGCCAACAAGAGCAGTAAAGATTGAGCAGCAAGGAATTCTGGATTCTAAGATGGAACCAGAAGAACACTTGACGAGATTAATTGCAGGCTGATTTTGATACCTCTTTTGCTTGTGAATAGCTTGAAACCTCAGAAGATTGATGGGAATGGAATATTCCTGAAGGGACTGCTATGACTATTTTACGGAGTATGTGACTCTTGCAAGGTCTTACACACTATCCTTGGTTTCCTTGATGCTGTCTCTCTGGTGCTCGAGCAACAGGGCATTTCCTCAAAAAAAGTTACTCAACAGAGATACCGAAAAAGCCATCTAACCATGTTGCAGAAACCATTAGGACTCAATTTACAGTCATATTACTCATAAATACGTGAATCACAGCATCAATATAAATAATCATGGATGAAAAGCTTGCATCAAACTGGAATTAATCATAAAAAAAAAATTAAATAAATAAAGAAATTGGTACTTAGGATTTAGTCAGATAGCCATAAGTTACTATTGATGACATTGGTTTATTAGGGCCTCTTTCCAATTCGAGTTACATTATGCTCCTATCATATATCAGCAATCAGCATATATGTGAGGGCTCAAGCAGAGGTAAATCTCCAGTAAAATTATTTTCAATTCAAAACCATCATGGATTAAGGAAATGCTTAGCTGCCTTTAGTGTAACTTCATAGTCATAGCTTCAAAAAGAAGATGCATTTTGAATGACTGATAATCCAATACCAAGAGATTGTCATGTCATCAAACAGAAACTCTTTCTCCCAAACCATCAAACAAGAGAAAAGGAAAATGAATGATCTTACCTTGCACGGGACTGGATATAAAAGAAGACAGAAGCAAAACACTCGTCTCTCTCATTTCAAACTTGTACAGCAAAAAAATAAAAATAAAAATACCAAGATCAGTAGAAAATTTAACTTCAACTACTGGACTTCTATTCCTTTTACTAAAATGAGTAAAGCAACAACTAAATGAAGTAATGCAACCGGTTAAAATAATTTCATAAATGACAGGGGACAAAGCCGTTGAATAGTTTCCACGGAAGAGAAAGGATGCAGAAAATTGAAAAATACAAACTGCAGAGAATCCATAACCATAGGAATTTCAGGAACTGCTATTGAAATCAAAGTTTCAATAAGTCCCTCTTCTTTTTGTTTCTTTTTGTTCCTCAGTCAATCAAAGTTCTGAACTGTAAATCTACCATAATCATAATTTGACATAGATAAACAAAGGAGGAGCATTTTTTTCATGACATGAAAGATAATTTCATGTGGTGAACTATTCAAAAAAACTGAATGCAGGACACTAAATTGTAATGATAATAAGGGAATTCTAACCACAAAATACTTTGATGTCATCAATCAGAATCAGTGAGAACAGCACCAAATACCACATTGTAAACCTACAAGATTTCTACTTTTAAGTCAGCATTAAAAGTTTCCAACTACTCCTGTGTCACATAGAAACTGATAAAGTCCAGCACCAAATACCTATTGAAACTCAATCCTATAAGACTTCCTACAGTCATTAGCTACCCCATATTTGTAACACCCCAATCCTAAAGCAGCAGACACATGGATGAAGCAAAGTATCAGCCCTTTAACTTGGAAAGGACAATGTCTATGACCCTTCTTATCAGAGATATTGGCCTTCCCTTTAGAACCTCCATCATAGCCTTTGAGTTTGGCACCAAGCCCTTACTCACCATTACCTCCACCAGATCTTTGGCCTCCTCCTCAGCTGCCGTGTCCTCCTGCCTTGCAAATCCCTCTATCACTGCTGTGTAGGTAGCAGCATTGAGCGTTATGCCCCTGTCCATCATCTCAAGAATGCACTTCTTGGCATCTCCACAGGAATTGGGGTGAACAGTGAGGCCCTTCATTAATACAGTGTAAGTGTATGAGTTTGGGGCAACTCCTGAAGCTAACATGTCCTCGTATATCTCCAGAGCACCCTTGGTCTTCCCCAGCTTGAGGTAGGCTTGAATAACAGTGGTGTAAACTAGTACCACAGGATATACCCCCGTCTCACTAATGCGTATAATAAGCTTGACGGCCTCGTCTTCATAGCCATCAGCCATCAAAGCAGCCAACATCTCCATTGACTCTTTCTCGGAGAGGTCGCGGTCAGTTTTCCACTTGCGGAAGACTTTTTGCATATCCTTGTCAGTGGTCTTGTTGACGAGATCCTCATACACCTTCAATACTTTCATTGCGTCAGTGGGGTGGCCTTCTTCAAAGTGATGAACATTGGAGTCAGGGGTAAACCCCTTTGCTTGTATCTGCTCAAGGAACTCCCTGGCCTTCTCCTCTGACTCATGGTAGCCAATGGCGACAAACACAGACATGTAGGAAGCACCATGGGGCATCATCCCTTTATCCAACATTTCCAAAAAGTACTTCTTGGCATAGCCAACGAAACTGACATCAGAAGACGAGTTTGTAGCAAGTGCGGTGATGAGTATAGTGTATGTGCAGGAAGTGGGTGCGACACCAGTAGCTATCATCTGGTGGTCGAGCTTGAGAGGACTCTTGGTCTCACCGGCTCTGGTGTAGGTCCAAATGATAATAGTGAAGACAGCCACATCAGTCAGAATGTCCGACTCAGGGCGAGGCCTAAATTTAGTTCTTTTTATTGTTTGTAATATTGATCAAATATTTGTTTTTGTTTTTGTTGTTTAACTTCGTTTCATTTTATGGAAACTCTAGAGACAGAAAGATGGCATCATAGTGGTTGGGTTTAAGAAGATGAACATGAAAGATTGATGGAATTCTTTTGGATATTTTTTCTTCTTGCTTTTTTGCAAGGTTTAAGAGCATCTGACACACGGGATGCTAAAACTGGTAAGCCAATACATTATGTCTTATGATAAAGGAATATTCCAATATAGCTATGTAATCATTCAAACGAGGTTCCCACGGTAAGTTATATATATATGCCATATTTCAAAAATCTGACTTTGTCAACGGCTATATTCTTTTGCTTTAGTAACGGCTAATTTGTAATGGGCATTTTCCCTAACGTTTATTTTTCAGACGCCTATAAAATTTACATACTACGACCATGTCCAACACTTCTTTCAAGAAGATGATAGACTACACATTGCATTTTTCAAGAGGATATATATCGTCATATACGGACCATTAGATCTAGTAAAGCAAATCCATCTCAAACCATTAGATTCTTATCTCAGATTCTCCCCTTATCCGGATTCAAACCTTATATACGCCCCTTCTTCTCCTAGTTACTCACACCATTGTTTCCACAACAATCACATTATACACTCCAATGGCAGATGTTAGGCAAAAGAAAGGTTGTCCATCGAAAAGAAAATTTTTCGATTCAAGAAGATGAACTCTTATGTTATATATATCTTGAAATTTCTCAAGATCCTATCGATAGTGTTAACCAAAAGAAGGACAAAGTATGGGCGAGGATCACTGAATTGTGGAATCAAGATAAGGATGAGAATCAAACGAGAAGCTCCAAGTCTCTTCAAAGTCGATTTTCATATCTTACTTATTGTGTAAGCGAATTTCATGGTGATTTTCATCAAGTGGAGATTGACAATCCAAGCGGTGCAAATGAGAAAGATATTGCAAGTATTTTTTTCAAAGGCTGTTTTTTATTAATAAAGTTATATTATGAATTAATGTTAATCAATTATTCGTTGTTGACATTTGTAGTATGCCAAAGAAAAACAAATTCTACTAGATGATCCTAACTTCACAAAGAAGAAATTAACTTCAGTTTGATCATGTGTGGCATATTCTTAAGGATGTTGAAAAGTGGGCCGATACTGGTAGAAGTTCAACAAGACCACAACAAAGAAATTATTCAAGTGAAGGATATGAATCAGCATCTCGCACATCACAATCGTCAGGTACACTACCATTTGATGTCGATTTAAATGTAGATGAAGACAAACAAGAGCTATATAATGATGAACTCGACATGTCTCATCGACCCATTGGTGTAAAGAAACCAAAGTTGAAAAAAAAGAGACCAATGAGCAGACCAAGATTGCTAAACAAATAAGAGAATCCAATCAAGAATTAAAGAAGTTATTTGAAAAAAAAATCTGTTAGAGAGAAATAATGCTTTTACTGTTAAGCACAAGCAATATTCATCTCAAAAATTAGCTATTCAGCGCGAACGTGAGGAAAATAAAATCATGCTTACTAGTTTGGATACAATTACTGATCCAGAAGGGCGTGAGTACTTACGATTGAGAAAAGCTGAGATAATGGAGAGAAGAGCTCGGCAGTCTCGACAACCATCTGTAGCATCTGACTTTGGTAATTTCAATAACATAAACCAATTTCAAGGTGGTTCACAAGGACCTTTCAACTCTGGTAACTTTGCTAACCCATTCCAATTTCTAACTAGATTTGGTGGATATGGGAATCACCATATAGGAGCAGTTGGATATGGTAGAGTCCCTCGTTATGGAGCAAGTGATGGATCAGGAACAAGTGATGGACAAGGAGAAACACGACAATTCAGAGATAGCAGTGGATCTGAGACACATAACTGATATGAACTCATGCCAGAACATGAAGAGATTATAATAATCTGCCGACCGGATTACTAAATGTGATGATTAGTAGTTATTTATGTATCATTTTGTTATTTTGTTTGCATAAGTGTGTATGGTACTTTTTCCAAGCTCGGAGCTAGTCTCCGAGAAGGCTTTAAAGAGGCTATTATTTAATTTTGTAATTTAATAATGTGTAATATTATCTTTTATGAAGTAATAACTAATTATGTGTTAAACTAATTTTGCCCAAATATATTCAATATTAAATTCAAATGAAAGATCTCGTTGTGTATTTTGTAATGGTGTAATTTTTATTATTAGAAAACTTATAAAATTGAAGATTAATGGGAAAATGAAATTGTAACTAGAATTAAGAAAGGATATAGTTGGAATAATAAAGAGAAAAATTCTACAATGTGTTAATGCATGTGAATGATGTGATACATCAACTTTGTAAATTGAGTCCTCAAACTAGTAATATTAGTTCTCGAAGTTGTAATATGAGTCTTAAAGTTGTAAAATTTTGTAGTTACAACAATAGTCATGCATGTATCTTTAAAGTAGTAAAATGTGTGTTTAAAGTGATAATTAGATCATCAAAGTGATTAAAAAATAACTTTGATGACTCATATTACAACTTTGAGTACTCAATTACCACTTTAAGGATAAATGAGGACTGACGTTGTAACTAATTTTTTTACAACTTTAACGACCCATATTACAACTTTGAGGACTCATTTTACAACTTCAGAACAAAGTTGATGCATCACATGCATTAACACACTCTAACCTTACCCAAAGAAAGATGGAACAAGGATAAAGATGGAACAAAAGGATAAAATAATAAAAAATTGAATTGGTATGACTTACGGGAATGGAACGCCATATATAGGGTTCAACTATTCACAAACGGGAAAAAGAAATTTTGGGGATGCGCAGAATGGCTTACAATGGGAGGATGTAATAAGCTATAAATGGAGTTATGGCTTACGATGACAGTTGGTCTAAGAAACTGATGGATTTAGATATGAATTTCGAGAGGGGAGAGATTACCAGTGGGGAAAAAGTCTATTTTGGCATTATTTTTTGACCCACGTGCATCACACATGATCACCTTTAACGGCGACGTGACAGAGATCGACCACATGTACCAATATATATGAAAAACTAAGTCTGGGTACTACTTTGATAACTTTGTAAGTTCGGATATCATATTGTTAGTCACCTAAGTGTTCAGACATTGTTGGTGCAAAAAATCCAATCCTAAAATGATTGCAAAAGCATTTTATTATAAAAACATGGATTTCGAATCTTGTCCAAAACCTTGGGAATATTAACTCACAAGCAAATGCGGGCATAGTTGTAAGAAACTTCTCTATTTTTTTTGTTTTATGTTTTTCTTATTAACAATTTAAATGAAATTTACAATCTAGGAGATACCTTAGAGCATGGGTCATTGGAGTGACCTGGGTCACTTAGAAAATACAACAGTTTTTACCCGTTTGAAATCATATTTTTCTACCACGTGACAGTGACTGTTTATTAAATTTAAAATAATCATTTTTAAGTGTGAATAATGGTTTTAATTGTAATAAATAGCATTAAATAAATAATATAACACAATATAATATATTGAAATTAATTTGTTTATTTCATGACATTTAATTGACAGGCCAAACCTAGAAGAATACAATTATTTGAAATTTTCTAACCCTCATTACCAAAAAATATTGGTGTTTGAGGGATCATTGACATTTTCTGGGTTGGTGGATTCATCGATGGACGGTGGCTAAGGATCGATAGTAATAACTGGAGAAATGTGGTTAGAAATATCCTCCGGGAAAATACGTTTGGGGATATCTTCCAAGGAAAGGTGGTTAGGGATATCTATTGAGAAAAGGAGATTAGGGATATCCACCGAGGAAATGAGATATACAAAATTTGAGAAAAGGAGAATGGGATATATCTATCGGGCAAATTTGCTTGATTTTTGAGGGATCGATGAAGAACAGTCAGGATTACATGACCGTTGCATTTGAATTGATGAAGCTGACTCACACGGGTGTGTCGCGTGTCCCTGGGGGCAGCCCCACGCAAGTCACGACAAAATGTCGCTGGGCACATGCTCGACACTGGACGTCGTTCGTCAGTCTACTTCACGCGTTGGTGTGCCCGACGTTTTACTCCTTCACGCAGGGGATGACACCAGCCACAATGTGGGCTCGGCTAACTTGGCTTCAAGCCATTCTGGGTCACTTTGGCAAGTGACCTGGGTCAGTTGGTTAATAGAACAAATGACCCGGGTCATTCTTGGAGCAAGTCCATTTTCAAGTGGTAAGTGACCTAGGTTAACCAAAATGTAAGGGGTGGACTTGCTCTTGTATAGTGATCTAGGCATTAAATTATTGGTTTGATTCCAATAATTTTAGATTCATAAATGACATCCAAAATTCGTCTGTTTCAACCACGATGCCTATTTAGCAAGGGTATAGTTTTGTAGCTTAATCATTACTATGTGAAAGATACTTGCGTCCGGACTAGTATGTATGTGTGTATCTGGACTATTTCTTATTTATATACTTTGACAAGATAAATCATAATCTTAACCGTTCAAAAGTTGGATTAACCAATAAAGATCATCTCTGTAATAAATCAATGTAAACAAAATTTGTTTGCTCGACCAATTGCATTAAACAAATATCATGTCTTGGTATTTATGATTTAATACATATCATGTCACCAGAACATTAATTGACATCAAAGGTTATAAAGACTTATGCCACTTATAAGAATCTTTGATAACAAGTCTTGGTGTTTATGATTTAGTATCATATCATGTCATCAGATGATCCTTATTAATGTTGCAGATTGGAACATTAGAAATAGCTTGAACTACGTTTTCCTCTAGATTTGTAATAGTTTATTGTGAATGATATCCAATTTTGACTTAATATTTAAGATCGAACATCACTTCAAGTAGTTACATAGAGAGCATATTGCCAAGTTGTATTTGGCGCCAAAGGATAATGGGTTATCTTATGTGAGACGATTTCTCAACTTCTTGAAACTAGTCAGTTCTCATTGATCACTTTCCCAATTCTCTCTTCTCTCTCTTTTGCTCTGTTCTTCCTTCCCTGTGATTTCCGCGTGAAATTGCTTCCATCCATTCTCAGATATCTGTTCGCCCTAATCTGAGATTTCAGATTCAGAGCACCACCCGATTCCATCCATCTCTCCTTCGATTTGGATCTGTTTTTCTCGACCCACCAAACCCTAGTTTTCCGTCTCTGTTTCAATTCCCAGAAAAAGCCTGTCGCGAACCCTAATTGCGATCCTCTGCGATTTTCTCTGAATTAAGATGAGGCTGGTACGTGGTGGGGCTAGCAGAGTGAGGAAGACCAAGTCATCCTCGAAAAAGCAAAGGGCGGATAAGAAGAACAACAACAAGTCGAAGAACAGGGCTCATGAAATCTTCTCTTTTGAAGAGTTGATGGGTCATCATCATCATCATCCTACTGATGATCATCTGGAATTCATGCTGTATGTGGATGATTTAATGGTTGATGATCAGCACTTGGATTGTACTGATGATCCAGAAGTCTTCTCTGTTGAAGAGTTGCTGGTTCAACCTACTGATGATCATCTGGAATGCATGCCCTATGTGGATGATCAGCACTCGGATCGTACTGATGAAAGTGATGATCCAGAATTGCTCTTATCCGAAAATGAGTTACTGGTTGATGTAGCAGTGGCAGAGGAAAAGGCTTTTGGTGATGATACTGATATCCAGCTTCAGCTTCAGGAGGAAGATCAAGAGATCATCAACAGTTTCATGGCTGGTTTTGATGATAATGAACAGCTACAATGATCGATGATCCAACTGATGAGAAAAGCCTTTTTGATTGCCAATTCCCAAACTAGTACAGATCTTTTGATTAGTGATTGAACTTGTTGGAGACTTGTAATACCACTTGTTTTGTTACCACTTTGTTTTAGGATTCTTCTATTGTAACTACTACCCAGTTCTAGTTCTAGTTTCTAGCTAGAAGGTATTTCAGTGAATCTTGTATCTATGCCTTTGTTTTGGTTACTTCCGAACCAATTTATCTTGTAATTTTGTTTATATCTATCAATGTAGTTGATTGCTTTTGTTTTAGTCTATTTGCACTCTCTTATATCATCCCTTGATCTTTTTTCATCTTGTTACTAATTTAGAACAACAAAGAATTATGTACAGAAAAGTATATACCGTCTGTCAAGGAAAAAGAAAAAGAAGTCTTGCTAGGGGGCCTCTTAATCCGCAATATGGATCATCTATTCTTCAACTGAAATCTAGAATGAAGCTCCACACAATTTACACACTTCAATTCCAACACCATCTTCCTTTCGATGGTATTGGAAGTTAAAAGGACAATGGATCATGGTGTATAATCTCTTTAGTTGCAATTTGTATTTGATCAATTCGATATGTAGCAATGTACTTTTTTATAGTGCTCAGGTGGCACCCATCAATCCATTATACAAAACCATATCAAAGATGACCAACAAAACTACTTAAAATGAATCACAATGGAGCTGCTGGAAGAACAGCAATGAGCCCATTGCAACAAAGTAGCACTGCCTAAAATACTCATTACACCAGAAATATGATAATTAGATCACGGTGTATCTAATCTCTCTCAATTAGACCTCGAAAAAGGATAATTAGACTAAAACTAGCATCATCTTCCACAAAGGAGCAATCAGCAATGTTAACTTTCTTCAAAAACTATCATCAGCTTCCTCATTCCAGCACAAGTTCTGTTATAGAATAGTACCTATAGGTCAGCGCAGTGTCGTTAACTTGTCAATGCCAGAAGGCAATAAGGGTATGCAAGTAATCTTACCTCTATCACTATCACATATTTGGTCCTCTAGTGATCAGAATATCCTCATAAGGGGCGCTTTGGTTAACTTTTATGAAATTACGAGTAGCAAGAACTGCAGATGACAGAACATGCATAAGCATCCCATTTGTAAAAACAAGTGCACAGCATAAGCAGGCAGGGGAAAATATAGATTCCTACCACAAGTTTGATAGAAAAGCATAGCTGCTCCTTTTCGATTCATTCCAGCTGTCAGGTTGTTCAGGGATTCCACTTGAGGGCCACCCGGTATTTCAAAATGGGATTTCAACTCCCTGAAAGAATTTGAGTACGAGGAAAAAAAATGCAGTCAGATCATAGCTACTTAAGGACCACGCAATCTAACAGATAATTGAGACAAGCATACATTTGAGAACAGGGACATAATGTTATCAGATCAAAGCTACTTATTCACCAAACAATTAATCTAACAGAGGTCTGAGACAAACATACATTCGAATTGCATCAGTCACTTTTTCCAGTGGCTGATTGATGATAGGTTGTTGTGTTTGGGTCAGTCCAGTTTCCATCAACAGTTCTGCAAAAATAGACATGACGGTCACTGAAATCTCCACACACAAAAAGATCAAAGTTGTAAAACCATCACTACTATGCTGATTCAACAGGTAAATTTTACCTTGCTCAGGAGTTGGGCCTTTTCCAGATAATTCTGATACCTTGCAGTTTGGATCAGGGTGATGAAATCCACTGTCCTCTGACACTGGTTCAAGTCCATCATTGCTATGTTTAGATGAATAACGTCTTTTCCTGTTGGATATGTGACCATCAGTACTCCAATCACAAGTACACAACCGGGAAAAAAAAGACTTAAAGACTCGGATAAAAAATTTGCTAACCGTCCTGAATCCACTTCTGAACTGTTTTTGTTAACTCCCTTTCCAGAGGAGCTCAGGACAGATCTTCTTTCGTCTCCTGTAAGCAAATAATTTAGTTGGCAATTACTTTACATATTAGAAAGCACAAATACTTCAATAACTAGAGAAGTGAAGGAGGAGAGATGAGGAAATGATATCTGTACCAGAATTTATTGGTGTTGCCAAGTTGCTATCAGTTCCTCTCATGCCATTAAGATTGGCTCTCAGTTCATTCATGATGTCAGGTGGTGGTACATCATTGTCAAATAAATTTGTCCGTAGCTGTTCTGTGGGAGTTACAAACGACTGGGAGCCACCTCCACTATGAAGATCTTCAACAGGCTTTACATTTAACATATTATAACTTGTCAGACTTAAACTTAGTTATATACTAATAGTTTTCTAAAAAAGGAAACTACAAGTAGCTGTGTTGACTTAAATATTTTACCAGTTCTTGATATGTTTGTCTTCCAGGTGGTGACCATGACGGTGGTTCTGGAGGCAGAGGTCGAGAGGTGGATGCTGCAAACGAAACCAAATTAAGGCCCTCTCTCTGTTGTACTTGAATTAATCATGCAAAAGTTCTCAATGCAAACTATGATACTAACCAGAAGGTGAGTCATGGGTAGGTTTTTCCTTGAATAGCTCTAAGAGAGGAGCTGGATAATATGTTTCTCCACTTCCAGGTTTGAATAAATGGCCCATGAGAACACTAGCTGGCTGCTCCATGAGTTTACCAATCTTCATAGCAGACATTATATTCTTGGGCTGCAACAAAGAGAGCACAAGGACAGTAGATATAGATAAGAGATACGTTTAACTCCATTAAAGATTTGAAGGACATACTTGGACATTAAGAACAAACCTTTTGATTTCTTCGTCTTTTTGAAACTATATCTGAAGCATCTTGAAGCCAAGACTGGTACACATGAGCAGGATGAACTGTTTGGTCATTATCCATTACAGAGGCTGGTGATTTTCTCTTTCTACTCCTTTTAGGCCTCTGCCTTTGTTGAGCATTCTTTTGAACGTCCTGCATCCACACCATTTCATCAAACACATTATCAGGCTGATGTCCATCCTGACGCTGGTCTTGGCGAGGTGGAGAAGGTATTGGATTAATTGGAGAAGGTGGCCGCATATGTGTGGGCTCTGTGGATGTGAAATCTAAGTCATCTGCCTCAATTTCAAATCTGCCATATCATCCAAAGACAATGATAAATTGCAATATGATAATGATTCTTGCAACAGGCTGATCAAATATCAGGAATGCAAGGGCATGAAACTAGCAAGTGACACAGGTTTCAGACTCTAAAGGAAAAGGCATATGGAAACACAAAAGTGTGAACACTTTGTGTTGCTAAACCTTGAGGACGGTGATCTAAAATCAAAAGTTTATATAGTATATATTGTGGTAATGATTCACCTCTCATAGTGACGGTTGAACAGATCTGCATGAGCATCTGATGGATCATAATGTTTAGGCAATGTGATATCCTCAATATCAGCTGAAAACGAGAGAGAGAGAGAGAGAGAGAGAGAGAGAGAGAGAGATGAGGTTAGTTAGCAGATGAACATATTATACATATGTGCGATCACCATTAAAATTAATTGAAGAAGGAAGATTAAATAAATAAGAAAGGACCTTGATGTAAGTTCTGATGTTGATCTCCCTCTGCGGCATTATCGTGAAGTGGTTCTCCCACATCTACGCTATCCAGTTGCTGCAAGCACAGAAAAAGAGAAAAGCTCCATGAGATATTGCACAGAATCCATCAATTATGAAGTTCGTGTATGCATTTTATACAAGACAAAAAGGAAAAAAGATTTTGTTCTTTCTGTGGTAACTAGATCACCAGAACCATAATAAAATAAAAAACTAACCGTGTAGCCTAGCATATGGTTAAATCTAAGAGAGAGGGAGACATGTGCTCTTATTCAACTATTTTTCTTCACTACAGAGTGGCATTGTAATCTCTTAAAATTATTGTGGCAAATTTTCAAAACATACAAACTAGGAGGCGGTAATTCTTAAATGCGCTCATTCGGTCATTTCATCAAACATCTTCCGTGCACTATCAAATAAATAACATGTTAATAAAATATGAACATTACATTACATGCTAATCTCATTTCCATAAAACAAAATTGGGATGACGAACCCATCAGTGCTTGCAGTTCAATATTAAGAAGCACACAAACACACACATCCTAGCAGGTAATTACATCTGAGAGAGAGGGAGACATGTGCTTCTATCGAACTACTTTTCCTCACTACCTAGTTGCATTGTAATCCCTTACAACTAATCATGTCAATTTTCTTTTGAAGTCGAAAAGCGCTCATTCGGGCATTTCATCAAACATCTTTGGTGCACCATTAACAATTTAAGATAACATGAACCACATATCCGGCTAATCTCACTGTAGCAAAATGGGGGATTATGAACACAATTCTTGCAATTTAATATTAACACACACAATTCTAGCCGTAGCAGCTTCTGATTCACAAAGAGGACCCTTGAAAGAAGTAGAGGAATGTAGGTAGGTAGAGGCCAATAAGGTAATTTACCATGAGGAAATAGCCCGTTTGCTGCTGGAAGAACGTGGCATGGTGAGAAAAATCAAGCGACTGCTCGATGTCAATGACACCCCCAACATCTGTTTCTTCATGCTCTGGCAGAGTAATCGCTTCTTTCCTGTGCATAAAAACCCACAGTGAACTCAGGAATTGACAATTCTACCCTCCTTCCTACATACAATTACACAACTGAAACGAAACGCAGAGTTTTACTCACTTGGCCTGAGCTCGCCGTTTGGGGAGGACAGTGGATTCGGAGTTGGGTTTCACCTTCTTCCATGCTTCGTTTAATTGATCCTTAGGCAGAAAACGGAATCGGTTAATTACAATAACATACAAAACAGTAAGGGAACCAAAACCAGAGAAAAATATGGGTAAGAAATTTCCATTACCAGGAGACGGTGCACATCATCTGTGATCATAGTCAAAGTAAACATGAGAAATCCTTGGAATATATACACCTTTGGCTTCGAATAAATTTAACCAAAAAAGAGAGAAGGTTACCGAATAGAAGCTTCACTTTACGTTCAAAGACGATGACGACTCCACCTGAAAACAGAGGTTATAGTTATAATGATGTTCAGGTAACTGGAAGCATGGAGAGAGAGAGAGACTAAGAAATTTACAGAGAAAGTAAAACTGTAAACAAGTGAGGTGGTTTATATACCCATGAGAATACTGGAGAGTCGGAGAGCCATAGGAGCTCTCGGGTTCAGAATCTCCTCGCTGCAAAATCAAAATTGAGTACACAACAAAACGAAATTGCATCAACTCCATAAAATGTAAGAGACTGAAAAAAATGAAAAGAAAAAAAAAATAGAAGAGAGGGAGTTGAACCAGATTCGGATGAGGTCTATCTGGTTGAGATTTCTCCGGTTCATCTTGGCATGCATCGTCGCGGCCATCCTTGCATTACATAACAAAACAGAGACCACGAGTTTAACGAGTTAACTCGGAGCTAACATCACTCTATACAGAAACTGAAACAAAGAGAGCATTGCATTTTCATAAAGCTATGCAGAAACAGAGAGAAGATACAGAGCTAAAAACAGAGAAGAAGTGAAGCGAATGGGTTTGAATTTGGTTACCAGATTTGGCCGAGCGGTTCTTTGCGAGCGAGGAGGCTGTGAGAGTAGAACATCTTCGCCTACTCAAGTCGGTGATAGAGTGTACGGCACGCACCACCGCTCGCCGGAAATGGAAGAGAGAGAAAGTTTCAGAGCTAACGAAGAAGAAGGAGGAGCGAGTGTGTTGCTGTAATTAACCAACTTTATGGGCGCGCCACAACACAGCAGAGAGTGAAAAAGTCGTGTGACCCCTGTGAAATGATATAATCACAACGGATTGCATGTAATAATTTCGTGCTACCTGCTCATCTAACAGACACGTGTGAGGGTTGGGTGGTCTGTGGGAGGTGGTAAGTGGTAAAAGTAACACTGTAATTACCAGGGATTGTTAATTTTATTGGGGCCCATGGGAGTCTGTTTCGCTTTATTACCATTCTCCGATTTACACGGTGCCGGACGAAGCTTGCCAGCTTCGATAGTAAAAGGCTATAGGCCTACGCTATGCTCAGGTAGACGTAGAACCTAGCTAAAGTTACTTTTTACATACGAAGGTGATTATTTTTTACAGACACAAGACACTATATGATACAATTTCTTGGAGTCTCATGACATTGACAAGGTGTTACCCATCAGGTCCATTTGTGAATAATTTTATTAACATATCCATAATTACTAGATACACATCTTATTCTTAATACATTATCTATTGATTTTATTATTTTAAGATTTTACTAGATACACATACCCAACATTCCTACAATACACTCATTTAAAATATATCGCTTATTCACTAAATACATATACTTTTTTAAATCTCCTACTCAATTTATTCAAAAAAGAAAAAGAAAAAAAAGAGGAGTATGTGTGTGTGTGTATATATATATATAGCATCATCCCAAGTTTTAGTTTGGTGTTCTAAAATACATCACTTATTCACTAAATACATATATTCTTTTAAATCTGCTACTCAATTTATTCAAAAAAGAAAAAGAAAAAAAAGAGGAGTATATATATATATATTATATATATATATATATATAGCATCATCCTAAGTTCTAGTTTGGTGTTCAGTTTGAACGACCTAACATGCGTGAACAGTAAAATCTAAATTTCAAACTTCATTTGTACTATCGATAGTAAAACCTTGATAATTTAATATTTGATAAATTAATAACCTCGATTAAATAATATTTTTTGCCAGCCCAAAATAAAGAATTAGCAAAATTGACGACGATAAATTAACAATCTTGATTAAATAATATTTTTTGTCGATCCTGACTTTATTAATTTATAGAGATTTAAATTATAGGGCTTGGTATCTTGACATATGTTGTTCTCGTATGGAATAAGAAAACTCTTAAACTGGATATTTTATTTCAACAAGTTTTCATTACTTTTGATATGAATGTCTATTTTGATAATTTTACTTATCCACAAAGTCTTATATAATTTGTATGAAAAAACAGACATGTATCTAGCATTTAAGAATTTGTTAATAAATTTTTTCTTAAACATATCAAAATGACAGTAAAAAAATGCGACATGAAAACTAGTACATCCGCTTCGTAAATATTGTATGCTTGAACTCATCTTGTTTCCAGGGATATCTTGATTCCAAACATTTGTGGGATTTAAGTTGAAGTTCAAGACAAAACGAACCAAATGTTCATCAGCGTCTCATATTGAAGTATAGTTGGCTTGCATCATATTGGAAGGCATAGCCAAGTTTGAGGATCTTAACAGACTGCAAAATGCGTCTGCCATATTTTGAAAAATACTTAAAACCTGGTATAGTATACAATACCCATGTGGGGCTTGTATTTACAAGTTGCTATGGTTGTAAAGGCCTATATATGTATTGAAGACGAATTAATATGAGACTTCAGTATTGTTGTAATCTTCAAATTTGCTGGATCTCCTCCAGAAACTTCACAAACTCAATTTCTTGCTACCAAAGCAATCTAAGTAGGATCACCACCCCATTCTTCAAACACAACCAATGAATTCCCACTTGGCTGCTTCAACCACGAGCAGGGAACATGGTACCTGAAAACAACAGCTCTATCATGATCATTCTGATTAGCAAAACAAAGGCACAGAAATGAAGAAGATGAACTTTACTTACCATCTCTGAGATCCATGGCCACAATTTGTTCGGCATTTGTTTTCAGTATAAGCATAATAACAAGCACCACAACTCCCTTGTGCTATATATGCCTGGCAATGGCTTCCGAAGCTCTGACCACATTTGACCCTTACCCATGCTACCCATATCTCTAAAGCTAATGGTGCATTTCCTGGTGGTGCTTTTTAAAATAGCCTTGTACCATGTATGGGACCGATTTGGAGCCAATAGTACCCATTTAACAGAAGAACTTCCACGAACCGTATGGAGGCTCATATCTTCACCTCTCATACTAATCTGTTCAACAAAATTTAAGAAGAGTTTAGCTTCAATTCATGCTAATGGGGTTAACAAAAGGAAGCTTTGCTGGTGAAATGAAAGTGAAAAATGAAAGCACAACATACCTTGTAGGTCCATGGCCATTGTGACATATCCCATGTTCCCAAATTCACACCCACAACATGACCACCCCAAGAACTCCAGCATTCCATGTCTCAAAGTGCAGATCAACATGTCAGTTTCTGTATCGAGAGTTAATAAAAGCCACGATCACAGTAGAGAATTGAGGGAACTGACCACCAGATGGACAGAAGCACTAGGAAAAGCAAAGCTTGTTAATATCAGCTCTCAGCTTCACACCTTATATAAATTCTAATTTGCGGAACTCCAATGTTCTTAGGCAGATCCTGCAGTTAAGGTACATAAATCGGTTAACTCAAACTGATTCACAGGAATACTCCAATGTGTACTCCAAAGTACTTACTCTGTCATGTACAACAAGTAATCTGTTATCCCTAGTGAGACTTCTTTGCTCACAAAATCCACTGATGTAAATGCATTGTCATCAATACAAGTGGCAATATTTCCAATGTCCGCTTGCCAAGAAAGGTGAGCTACTGGTGTCATCTTCGTTGGCGGGCTCTGGCCAACCTGTGGAAAAGAAGTCTCTGTCAATAATAGTATAATACATAATAGGAACGTTCAACAAGATATGCCATGTAAGGATTTGATACATTTAAGTAAGAAAAAAGAAAAAGGATTTTATAGACTGAAAAAAATGAATAATTCTATATATCTCCTCGCCCTTGCAGTGTTGAATACTTCAGTTTTGCAATCAGGAAGAATTATTATGGACCAAGATGGCAGGTTATATGGCTTATTCCAAATTGTCATTGTCACAGAGTATTTTGTATCGTAATTTACAAGGAATGCAGCACAACCAGATTGTGACTGGTACACATGATGAGCCTACAAGTATGAGAATCACAGTAAAAATTCACAGAAGTGTAATTTAATAGGGTTTATCCTTATTCTATTATGGTTTTGTGCATATTTTCAAATAGCTCGACTTTGAAAACCCTTACCTCTTGATTATTTCCAAGTTCTGACATTGCAGCATCAGTAGTGACTAAAGCTGGCTCAGCTAATTTGATGGCTTTGTGCAAATATTTCAAATGGGTATATTTTGGTTTCCGTGGTAGTCCGAGAATAAATAGGCAGGAGCATACGTTAGGTAAGCAACAGACTTCCTATAAGGTGATGTTAGGTTCATAACCAATTCCCCAATAAGAAATGTTAAATGTGTAAGTAGATTATAAGCCTTGCATACCATATTCATCTAGAGGTGCATCATAGTAATGGCGAGTTGTAACGATGAGGATTTCTTCCTCCATGGTATTGTAGCAAAATTGGAGTAAAAGACGGTTAAAATCATACATTTTTTTACCATCATCAGTAAAGATAAAATTAGCTCGGAAGTAATATAGAAGGAGAATAAGTACCACCAAGTAGTTGACAAAAGAACCACCATTTTGTATAAACCTTGCAACTGAAAATGCAAAGTCCTGTGCAGGTCTAGTAGGAATCGCGTCACCAAATTTGTATACCTGTTATGAAAGATTACATTTAGGTCAGCTTTATTGTCGTCAACATGCCAATGACAGAAGGCAATATGGATATTTATATATATAGATATATATGTGTAGGTAACCTTACCTCTCTCACTAATCACATATTTGGTCCTCTAGTAATGAATATATTGGTGTTTGTAACCTTGCCTCTATCAGTAATCAATATTTGGTCCTGTAGTAATGAAAATATCCTCAGAAGGGGCATTTTGCTTAACTTATATGAAATCACGAGTAGCAAGAACTGCAGATGGCAGAACATACCTAAGCATTCTAGCTGTATGAAAAAGTACATAACACATAAGCAGTCAGGGGAAACGTATGCATTCCAACCACATGTTTGATAGAAAAGCACAGCTGCTCCTCTTCTATTGTTCTATCGTTCCAACAGTTAGGTTGTTCAGGGATTCCACTTGAGGGCCACCCAGTAGTTCAAAAAGGGATTTCAATTCCCTGCAAAAATTCGAGTACTATCAGTGTACTCACCTCCATGATAAAAAAAAGAATTAGTTTTCTTCAGAACCTCATCATCGTCATGCAAACTGGTCTTTCATGTTCCTATGTTTTCTACAGGTTGAATCATCTCCAACTAGCTATCATTTGGATAAAAGCTAGGAACCTTTAGATTGTAAATTATTGACAGAAAATGTGATCAGATTTACAAAATTCAAATTGATTTTACAGAAAATGAAATATCTTGTTTTCATGTTTAAACTTTAAACCATTGCTGGCTGTAAGATGGTAAAGTGGCCAAGGGCTTAACCCAAAGTGATCACTTGTAGAAATGGCCTAGCCAGGTCCATCCTTTCAGTGTTTCACCATATAAGCCAAGGTTGTAAAGCATACTCAGTCGCCTTTTTGGGGTTGTCCTTGCCAGAACAAAAACACTCATGCTCATAATTGTTGTTATCCCAACTCCTCTGTTCTAAAAACCAAAAGGACAACAGGACAATCACCCAGCTAAAGGCATTTACTATTCCAATTTCCTAGTTACCACGGTGCAAACCAAATTAAAGTGTGAAATCTCTCAAGAACACAGTAAGCTGACTATAAATGGCAGATATATGGAAGGTTAAGCACAAAGTTGGGAAACACTATCAAGTGTCAACTATTTGAGTCCAAAAACTGGTGCATCAAGTGGTTAAGTCATACACTCAAACGAACCCTCTTAGCTGAATTCCAACTTATTTGTATCCGATTACTATTCAGAAACCCAACACCTATGAAAATCACAAAATCGGTGCAAAGAATCTATCCAATGATTGATCATATATCTAATCACAGGTTCTACAATTCATTTGGTGAAATAGGACTAGAGGAAGCAATACATAGATAGAGAAGAACATATATACAAATGGGTTATGGATATGGATGGTGAACCAGTGTCAACCTATCAGATTCAATAAGGGATTTGGTGAAATTGAGAGTTCCGTGATTACCTTGATTAATCTCCTCCCAAATTCTTGTTCCAGTCGGGTCGACCCAGAACCTTGATTTGCGCAAAGCACACAGAGCAGAGCCTAAAGGATCAAACTGACCTCAGATACCCAACACCCAGAATCCTCGATTCCATAAAATTGGATCCAAACCCCTCAATTCGATCTTGAACCCAGACAAATTTTTGGGTCCCGAAACCCAAAAACCCTTGTTATGCTCTCACTTTGTTTACTATCTGCCTCATTTGAATAGGGTAACAAGTAAAATTACTAAAACAGTGCTCTCCTCCCCAAAAAGAGAAGAGAAGGGCGAAAAGTCCCTGACATCAGGCCCCAACGGTCTAATTCATTAAACCTGTAAAATTAGAGAAATTATCCATAAAACTGTCTTATCCATTAAGCTGTCTTGGTGATCAAGACACTCCGTTGACAATTTGACTTCCCCGGCCACAGTTGGCAGAAACCGCGTTGAGCAACGGTAATATTTTCGAGTCTATAAAACACACTCATAATCTCCCACTTCACTCACAATTCTCACTTCCATTCTCTCTCTCTCTCTCCCTCTGCTTCATTTCTCTCTGTTTCCCCAATTTCCAGAAACCCTAATTGAAAGCCAGAAGGAAGGAATTTAGGGATCATGGATCCAACGGGTTTCAGATTCCACCCGACTGATCAAGAGCTGATCGGGCACTACCTTTACATCAAAAACAAGTCCGATTCGGTGCCGGAGACGGGATCATTTTTGCGGGAGTTTGATATGTACGGTGAGGTAGAGCCGTGGACGATTTGGGAAGCCAATGGGGGACCGCTTCTCGATGACCAGGATCTCTTCTTCTTCACTCGCCTTAAGAAGAACGGCCACCGAAACAATCGAAGAATCGGATCCGGTACTTGGAGCCAAGGCGAGCCCTTCAAATCTGTTTATGCCAAAAACAACCAAGAAACCCCAATTGGGAAAAAGACCAAGTTGAGGTATGAGAACAAACAAGTGACGGAGCAAAGCGGTTGTTGGTTCATGGATGAGTACAGTAGTGTTGATTATGATGGTGATTATGTGATCTGCCGACTTCGAGAGAACCCCGGCAAGAGACCATCACCACCACCATTATCAAAGCCTAGTGATAACAAGAGGAAGTGTCAAGCTGATCCAAAGCCTAGCAAAAACACCAAGTCTTTGAGAGTTTCTGATCCACAATCTACAATTACAACCAATGAGGCTGGAAAGACAGTGTCTTTGAACCAGAGGCCTAATCCGGAGAAGCAATTTGATCAGTCTTTGAGACTTCCTGATTCACAGGCTATGTTTCTAGAGGGTACTACTGCTGCTGGTCACATTGATTGTGCATTCGACACAGTGGAAATGTTCCATCATGATCAGGAATATGAGACTCAACATTTTCTGTTAGAGGGTAACACTGCTGGTCACAGTGATTATGCATTGGTGGAAGTACAAAGGGATGCATTATCCCCTGCTGCTGTTTCAGAACATCAACACGCATGTGCATCATCATTCGCACAGCCCAATCTTACTGATGATGTGTTTGTGTCTGAAAATGAGAGTGGAAATGCGCAGTTAGAGGATACCGATTGGCTTGCTGATGATGCATTGGAGGATGTAGAAGGGGATACATTATTTCCTGCCCTCTCAGAAAAACAAACATCATGGATGTCACAGATGCAGGACATTCCTTCTCAAGGAAACATCATTGAGTCTCAAGAATTCGGTTTTGCTTATGATGATGATTTCAGTAATCTTCCTATGGATCTAGCCTACGTCAACTCTGATGAATTCAACAACTACATCTTTGGAGACGAGTTCTTGTCGGGAGGGGATGACATTGGTACAGCAGATATAGTACAAGGCTCCTCATCATTTTCAGCGCTGCTTGAAGATCAGAATCATGAAGTATAGCTACCTAGATAGAGCTCCTTGGTTAAATTAGTTCGATCTCGGAACAAGAGTTTTGTACAACTGTAAATCATGAACCTGAGTTGTTTTGATTATATATTGTTTGATTACGTACATTTTAGTGTCATCTACTTCTGATGGCAATTGTAACAGCTGCAGCAACATACTAAATCAATAAAGCTCAGATTTGTTTTCTTAATATTTAGTGTTACTATTTTGATTTGATTTTAAGCCTACTGTATGCATAAGATGAACAACCTGAATTTCAACTTTTGGCTTCAACTCCAACATCTCTCCCTGTTTTAGCTAGTTTCTTTTTCTTTCTTTTTTCTTGTAGACGCACTGATATCAAGATCAATTTGCTAGTACACTACAATATTGTAAAACAACTCACTCTAGCTTCTTTGTTAACAACCAGCACAAATGGATTCTAAAACAAACCATCACAATTTCTAACCCAAAATCCACCTTATCTTCATGAGATTTTGATATATGATATAGTACATTGGACAAAACATTTGCAAGCTAGCATTTATCTCCGCTCCTCAACATGGTGAATGATCAATTTGGTTTGCAACAAAAAAACAAAAAAAAACAGATGATTGAATGAATGACCCTCCTTGACTGTGAAATGGAACAGAAGCAAACAACCATCATACAGAGGCAAAAACTTTTGCACCCTGAGAAACTAACAGAACAACAAGCAATCTAAGAAACAAATCTTTGGTAACAAGCACAAAGCAATGCAAGCAATCTACCGTTGTTATCCACACCAGAACAATGAAAAATTGATGATGACTCGAGAAAAGTGAGGGATCAAGAGAGAGAGATCTTGCATCTTGATATCCTTAATGCTGTCTCTTATGCTTAAGCCCACGCTTCATATGAAAACACATTATTCAGCGATAAGTTGTTTGAACAGCTACATGCATATATACCACACAGTTACACAGAAAACATAGCAGCAAACACAAATCTTGGTGCAAGATATTGAACAATTGCACAATCGACAGGAAAAAAAATTGGGAACTTTGAAATTGAATCAGAAAGCCACAAGTTACTAGAGTGACACTTTGCTTTATAGCGTTTTCCACTTTAGTACAGCATTCAAATCCTAGGAACCCCATAGTGCTTTCTAAAACTAAAATTTATGTATGAGCTCAAGCAATGGTAAATCTCCAGGTCAATTAGGCAAAATTCAAAACCATCATGGATGAAGGAAACGTTTATCTGCCTACTGTAGTCAAAACTGACTCATAACCTGATAGTTTTAAGCTTATTCACAAAACATTGGATTATGTCAATAAATGAAACCTGCAGTCTTAAAACATAAACATGAAATGAATGAATGTTACCTTGTACGGAATAAAAACAGAAGGAAGCAGAACCATATAAAATTTCTTTCGCATTGCAGAACAATGCACCTCAAACTTATTAGACTTAAATAAGCACCTTTACTTGACAACATGGATTGCTAATCATTTCTACTTAAATGGAGCGACTAAATGACTTCATGTAACCATAAAAGTGAATGAGCAAATGATGATGATGAAGTTTTACACAAAGATAAGAATGCACCGACTATTAAACAAACATGAAAGCTGCAGAGGATTCTTAGTCACATTCTGTACAATTTCATATTGTTTGTCCTTTTGGAGTTCTGGATATACTAGAGAAGAAGCATTTCTTCATCCAAAACCTTGAACAGCATATTATTTCATATTGCCATCAAGTTTAACAGAAAAACATAAAGAAAATGAATATAGAACACCAGAACATGAGAAACCAAATAAACGCCACAAAATACCAGGATGTCAACAGTCATGATCATAGAGAACACCACCAAATACCACAGTGAAACTCAATCCTACATGATTTTTCTACTCCAATGTCAACAATGTCACAAAGATATAACAGAACCATATACCTATTGAAACTCAATCCTACGATTTTCCTACTCTTACTGCTTCCCCATACATGAAACCACCCATTCCTTAAGCTGCTGGCATAACATTGATGAAGACAATGTCGAGGACCCTTCTTATCAGAGGTGTTGGGCTGTCTTTTAAAACCTGCATCATTTCCCTTGCCTTTGGCCCACTCCCCTTACGTTCGCCTTGGAAAAGACAATGTCGAGGACCCTTCTTATCAGAGGTGTTGGGCTGTCTTTTAAAACCTGCATCATTTCCCTTGCCTTTGGCCCATTCCCCTTACGTATCATCACCTTCACCAACTCTTTTCCCTCCTCCTTAGCGGCCTTGTCCTCCTTCTTTGCAAAACCCACAAACACCGCAGTGTTGGTAGCAGCATTGGGCCTCATACCCCTGACCATCATATCAAGCAAGCACTTCTTGGCATCTCCAATGAAATAGGGGTCATCAGTGAGTCCCTTAATCAAAATGGTGTAAGTGTAGCAGTTTGGGGCCACGCCAGCAACTAATATCCCCTGGTATGCCTCTAGAGCATCTTTGGTCTTGCCAAAACTGAAGTAGGTTTCAATAACGCAAGTGTAGACTACAACCATGGGAAGTATGCCCCTCTCAGTGTTGAGCCTAAATACCTCCTGAGCCTGCTCTACATTGTCATCCTCTAGCAACGCCGTGTACATCTTCATCGATTCATTGTCGAGGAAATCATGGTTGGTGCGCCACTCCAAAAAGACCTTTTGCATGTCATCATCAGTTATGCTGT
Organism: Fragaria x ananassa; assembly: GCA_034370585.1. Classification (NCBI taxonomy): domain Eukaryota; kingdom Viridiplantae; phylum Streptophyta; class Magnoliopsida; order Rosales; family Rosaceae; genus Fragaria; species Fragaria x ananassa. The sequence goes on along the minus strand of CP139757.1, from coordinate 22,722,235 downwards.
CCTCCAGATCATCATATATCTTCATTGCAGCCATCGCTTCTATGAAGTAGCCTGGGCCTACTTCAAATTGACAAAGATTTAGCACAGGGACAAACCCCTTGGCTTTGATCTCTTCAAGGAACTCCCTGGCCTTCCCCTCAGACTCCCGGCAGGAAATGGCATCCAACAATAACATGTAGGACCCAGTATTGGGCTTGAATCCCTTAACCAACATTTCCATAAAGTACTTCTTGGCATTGACAAGAAAATTATCATCAGAACGGTCTACTGCAAGGGCTGTGATGAGCAAACTGTAACTGCAGGAGGCCGGGGTGACACCAGTGGATATCATGTGCTGAAAGGCCTTGAGAGCAGCCTTGGTCTTCTGTTTAGTGAAGTATTCCCCAATGACAAGGGTGTGTACAGCCACATCGGAAAGTACTGCTGCCTCAGAGAGAGCCTTAAGCTCTGTGGGGAAGTCAACCAGACCAGAATTTGCTATAGATCGACTTGAACAAATGAGCTGCATATTGATGAAGTGATTCATAGTCCCGAATCAGGTCAAATTTTACTTGAAACAAAATGTCCCCACAGTCTTTGGTCGCCTCCTTGAAAACCCTCATGGCATGTTCCTTTAGGTCATCAGCAGAAGAATTGGGGGAACTAGTCTCCACCATCGATTCGATTGTTAGCTGCAGTTTAGTTGTAGCATAAACTAATATCAAATGCAAGGCAAACCACATAATCAGAGCTTAGAGAAACAAAAAGACCCAAATCAAAGCTTAGTGAAATTAGGGTTTATGAGCCAGAGTATAAAAATCAAAACTTTACCAAAATTGAGTGAAGAACAGGTAAAGGGTGTATCTGAAAGTGAAAAATCAGAGCTTTCAGAAAGGAAAAAGACCCAAATCAGTGAGCTGTATTTAGGGTTTTCTATTTCAACTCAAACCCCAAAATTGACCACAGCCGGAGTGTAAAAATTCAGAAATTTACTAAATTCCAAGTGCAGAAAAGGAAAGGAAATGAAAGATGAGTGAACTGAACTTGGGTCTTCTACTATTAGAAACAAATGAATATAAACTAGTAACTACAGTGTGAGATACATATATATATATATAGATGAATAACATGAGCTAGGGTTTCGAAGAGAAGAAGCCGACTGACCTTTGTGTGATGATTTTGCGACGACGGCAGATCTGCGATTTGGTGGGGGAAATGAGAGTTCAGTGTGTATCCGCGCCTTGGTGTTTATATCCGTTAAACCACTTCTTTTATTACAAAGGGGAGCTTAAAAGGCCCAAAATTCTAACACGCACTGTTAATTTTTCATCCAAGAAAACACACTTGTAATTTTATTTTTCATTTACTTTTTTCAATTCAAATGTTTTGGCTACGGTCCTCAGTAGGGGCAGAGAGGTAACTTAACGGTTCTAAAAGTAAAACAACCGGTGCGGGAGTGGCACCGCCCGGACGCGGAACGTGGATACGCATGGATGCGCTAATACTAGACTTCTAATCAAACGAAAGGGGCTCCGGTGCTACCTTGCGGACAAGGAATTACGAGTAACCTTCATATTCGCTTGCAATCGATATTCACTGTTGTAGTAAGCAAAGCAACTAATCTGGACAGTAAGCAAAGGCGAGACCAAATAGGCTCTGTAAGCTAAGGCGAGATGCACTTTAGCGTTAGGGTTTTTGAGTAGCTCAAAGGTTTGTTGTATAAGATGATTGTGTGTATGAATGATCCTCGAACCCTCCTTATATAGAGACTTGTAGCTAACCGATAAAGATGCAATCACAATCTAAGTCAGAATTTGTTACCAAAGTAGCACAATAACTCATCTTACTCGCGAACTCAATAACTGGATGACATGTGTCCAATTACATAGATAGACTTCGCATTTTCCTAGGTCACAAGAACCGACCCCTCATTATCGAAAACTTTGTAGTCTCTGATGCAGACTCAAATGCCAAATGTCTCCTCATCCCGCAAGGTGTTACAGTCCTCATACGAACCAACCTCATTCACCTCCGAAGCTCGCGCACCCTTAACATGCTTTATTTTTAAAAAAATGTCACATGTACTAACTCAAATGTTATCCAAGACTAAATATTTAATCTCAAATTGAAATATCAACTGGGCTCAAACACAAATCATCGATAACAAGATGTCAAAATTTAGTGTTGGAAGATTGGTGAAGCGACTCGACATGGAAGTGATGGAACATTTTAGTCTAGGCTTTGATGCAATGCCTCGTGGAGTTCGGTTCGCATACTCATTAGGTGTGTTATTAGTTTGTTAACGTGACCGATATGACTTGTTATTTTACAATCATAAATGAAAAATCGTTAAAATTCATGTCATGTTTACTTGGAATGATATCGAATAATTACATGTATTTAAGTTCATGTGTTTACTTGCACGTGCAGAATCATAATTTACTATGTCTTACCTCTTTCTTAGGAATCAATTTCTCAATACTCAAGAATTTGATTATGAAAAGGAGAGACGAGTTTATAAACCAACTATCTGGAAGGTAAACCAACTATCGAAGGCTCATTGCTGGCCTTCAACACCAATTGATTTCTTCTTTCATATTTGTCTAATTCATGATTATTTTCCATTCAAATAAATAAACTGTCATCAATGTACTTCTCTACCCTAGTAATGCCACATAACCTAAATCGAAAACCGGAATGAAGTTATGCTATAAAAGATCTAGGTCAATGGGTTAATGATGATGAATTTTCACACTTGGGTCAAACCTAAATATGGATAGTGCCACAAAAAACTGGCAGAGAGGGAAAAAAAATTATATTCGGTTTACTCTTCAAATCTTTGGTGCTAAAAACAGTTCAGTACTGTAACTTTTTTTTTTAAATCAGTTCGCCCCGTCAACTTTTGTAATTAAACACATCAATCGGTCCAATTTTTAAATTCCCTTCGACATTGTGACGTCACCAAAGCCGTTGGAACTGACAAATAGACCTATAATTCAGCTTTACCCCCTCATTTTCAACGAAATGTCTGAAATACCCTAATTGTTTTTTATTCATTTTGCCAAATAGATACATTTTTTATCTTCTTTAATAATATTTTGTCAAATTGGCTATTTTATCCTTTTGAAGAGGGATAAAGCTGAATTATGAGGCCCTATGTAAATTTCAACAGCTTTAGTGTGTTTATATTTTGAGAGGAATTCAAAAATTGGACCCGACTAAAGACTAAAGTGTTTATGAAAGTTGAAAGGGTGAACTGATTTTTTTTTTTAAAATTGCAAAACTAAACTAATTTTTGACACCAAAAATTTAGGAAATCAACTGAATTTAATTCATTTTGTAATTAATCGAGTCCTACTCCTGGTGGGTGGGATTCAAAACAAAGTTGTATATATGATGAGGTTTTGCTTGCTTGATTGATTGATGGATAAATATGTCTTTCAGTTATATGCTTGTTGTTCTTCTTGCATTGCATTTAAAGTCAAGTTATACATGTTTGCTGCACTAGTTTGTAGACACTTACCTTGCCAAGCAAAAGTACCTGCAGTATGAAAATGAAACGAGAACCAATTGATCGATTTGTTTCTCGACTAGAGTCAATGGCATACGCACCCTTTTTCTACACAGATGATATAACATGGAGCTGGAAAAGAAGATGCCTCTACAGCCGAACATCATAATTATAACGTTGAAATTGATAATACTGATAATGAAAAAGTCATGATTACAATAAACACTTGGATTCAACGACTATATATTTTCTGAGGGCAAATGCTACTGAATGCTGACTCCTCAAAATCCCAGTTGAAGTACATTTCCTTAGAGGCTTATGTCTACTAAGCACTAACTAGGTGTACTACAGAAAAATATGTGCATCCTATCTATACAAAGTTTGAAGAATTAACACTCGCTAATTGGAAAAGGAAAAGTCAGAGTTAGCCTGTTGACTGTGGTCAATACACAACTCCTTTAAATCTAACCTACAGACAACAAAATGTACATGGATGCGCTCACCTGAAGATAGAGACAAGTATTTTACCATTGTGAAATCTTACAGAAAGATTAACATCACCAAATCCTCGTCTCTTACCTAAATCAATATAATGTGCTGTGCAAATAATTCTGGTGGAGCTGCATGTATCCGAAATTATTTGGTAAAATGTGAAGGAGGCAAAACCCAACCGAAAGGAGTCTTGAGGCCTGGGCCCTGGGATGTCAGACATGTCTCGAATTCTGAAATCATTTTCATAGACTCCGGTATTGAACGGTGATAAGACAATATGTGGTACTTCTCTTTAGCAACACTATGATAAGACCGATGCACATCTTGCTGGATAAAAGAATTATATTTAAATCAGTATATTAAATGGTAACATATGTTGCACAGGACAATCAATCAGTCAAAATTATGTCTCCAGACATGAAACTAACCAAACACTGAAAAGGGAAAACTTGTAGGCTTTAGCTTACAGCATACCTGGGATCAACATCGTTGATCATTGCTTGCCTTTTCAGCTGCATGACTTCAAGAGAAAAGAAACAATCTATACTGTTCAAGAAGGTTTGGATTTTGAACTTCGAGGAAGGCTGCCTTTGAGATGTTGAGGATTTTCTATAGAATACACAAGGGTTCCGTCTTTTGTTCCAGCTAAGAAGCATTCTTCTGGGGTCACAGTTAGAGATGTTATGATCTTTCCAGCTCCATTATATTTCTTAATGACTTCAAGTGAATTCATGGAGTGTACAACTATTTGCCCATGGTCACCAGCACAGACCAAAAATTCCCCACACCCACTCACCTCAATACAGTTGAGGCGGCTATTGGATTCCGAAGAAGCAAGATGTTTACCGTTAATGGAGTAAAGATGCAAACTGAGATCATCATCAGCGTAAAACACTATCCTTCCATGCCGAGAAACAGCAAGCTTTGAAGATGAAATTGCAAAGATGAATTGCGGGGCAAATCTCCTTTGGCAGTGAGCACGATCACTCAGTACTCTACAGATCGATCATAGACCACAGTACCAATAATCGATCATATAATTAACTGTATCTGTGGCCAACTGCCAGAGGAGTAATTGCCCAGTAACGCACCGCATGCATGCATACACCAGCAGCTACAATTCTCCTTCCCTAGCTAGGACTATTTGCTTTGACTGAGTACTTGATTTCTCGATGAACAGATATGAGGCTCCAAATCGAAATATATAGATGACGAGCGGATGAAGGAAACCTGGAATCCGCCATGGAGAAAAGGATATTCCGAGCACATCCTTGTACTTGTTGATCTAGTAGTAAGTGGTCCTGTAGTATGTCCTTGTGGCTCTCTTGCCTATCAGTTAATTATGCCTCCGGAGTTGTCCAGGATACATAATGTGTTCCATGTATCCATGTTTCGCAAGTATATTGCCGATCCTTCTCATGTGCTGGAAGGGCAGCCGATTAGTTTGCAGAAAGATTTGTCCTTTGAAGAGGAGCCGGTTCAGATTCTAGACCGAAAGGAGCAAGTGCTTAGGACAAATCAATTCCGCTCGTCAAAGTGCTTTGGAGAAGCCACCAAGTAGAGGAAGCTACTTCGGAGTCAGAGGAGCAAATGAGGCAGCAATATCCTTATCTCTTTGAGTAGCGAGTTTGTAAATTTCGAGGACGAAATTTTTATAAGGAGGGGAGAATTGTCACGCCCCGACCCATAATTTTTACCTTTATTACTGGCATAGTGGTAATAAGAATTTTACCGTGTTCGTCATTAAGTGTAAAATATAATTGATCCTCAGAGAGGTGTAGGGGACGATTATTTTGTGGGATTATTCTACGGAAAAAAAATATGACGATGGTAAAAATGGTAAATTTTAGCTAGTAAAAGGTAATTTTATTGTGGTATTATTTTTGGGGTGTTGAATTTTGGAAAATGAGTTAAAATTGGAGTTGGACCGGCTGGGCCGAGGAGTTTTGGATAGGTTTGAGAATTGTTGAAGTTTGGCATTTTTGGCGGATTATTAAGTTAGAATCCGGTCATTGGATTTTATTTGGTGGAATGTGTTTTTGAGGATGTCGGTAACTTTTGTGGAGTTTTGAGGTTGGCAGTGGATTTAAGATTTTGGAGTGTTAGGCTTGGTTGAGCGCGCGAAGCATATTTAATTTATGTCTGTTTTGGGTTAAGCGTCGGCGTTTTATTTAAGGTTTTATTTATTTGGAACAGAACGTGAGGAGGCTCGAGCTGAAGGGATCTCCGACCGACATCAAGCTTAGGCCTAACCTGTAAGTGGACCTTTGTTTTAACTAATGTGTTCGAAATGCTTTATCGTTTTGAATGATTTTCTGTTGTTCGATATTTCCTGAAATTGAGAATTTCGGTGATTATACTCTTATATGAGAATAGTATGTATATGATTAAATGCTAGCTAGCTATACGTGATTTCCCCCATACCGAGGTACAATTCCGGTATGTGGTGACGTGAGCGTTAGACGCGAGCGTCGTAGCCCTGTGCGACTTTCTATTGTCGTATTCATTCATAGATTTCGTACAAGGAGTAAGCACGTATATATACCACTCGGGCGCTTCCCCCAGCCTGAGGTACAATTCCAATGTGGGGTGACGTGAGCGTTAGACGTAAGCGTAGTAGATTTGTATGATATCTATTTTTCAAGTCTTTCATAGATATCGTACAAAGAGTTAGGCGAGTGTACATACATACAAAAATATATAATATCCTAGCCTGAGAGGCAATTTCTTAAAGTTTGGGAGTTTGGCCAGACTAGACCCTAGTTCAGAATCTTTCCAGTGGAGCTTTTGTTTTTGCCGCTGATGAAGCGTTTTCTTTGAAAGCATTTTTGGGAAAATATTTTTTTTGTTGTCGGAATCGTTTTGTCCACTCACTCTGACGTGTTGAATATTTTCCCCTGGGCTCTTCGTTTTTTAAAAAATGCCCAGTCTTCAGAGTTCGCGTGAGGTCTAGCAGGAGACGTCGAGGCATAGTCACTTATCTATCCGCTACATTTCGCCAGTAGGTTACCTATTTAATCTACTAGGGGTTTGTTAGCTTTCACTGTGTATTATTTTATTTTTAGTAGCTCTGAATACTATTGAAATTTTTGTGTATTTATATTCTAGCTACTAACTAGTCAGAAGTTAGTAACTGAGTATATATGACTGTCATATCGGGTGATCTACCAGTACATAACTAAAAGTACATGAAGCTGTTTGAGCCTAAATTTAGCAAAAGAAAGTTAACTAAAACCCAAATCTTTAGTATGAGGTAACAAAGCAAATTCTTCCCAAGCTTAAATGCATGAACAACTAAAGCACGCAGTTTTCTCTCGGCAACTAAAGCAGAAAAAATAGCTCAATCCATTCAAGATATCAGAGCAAAAACAAAATGAGCTTAAAGAAATGAGATAAATGAATGAGAGAAAAAGTAACATACCCCTAAAGTACCACTCTTTCAGGAGGAAGATGAACAACAGGGGAGAAATATACTTCAGGTCAGAGAAACAATGTCTGCAAATGGTGAGTGGCCTTTGAGCTTTCCACTTCTTTAAGTAATTTATGGGCCTTCTATTGGTAACCTTTTGCTTCTTCTCTTCAGAAGCAACTGGAATGATAGAAACCATATGTTGTTTACCTCTCTGCACATTATACGCTTTCCATTCACAGTCACTATGTATGACTTTGGATTCTTCAATATGACAGGTTACAACAGGCAAAGAATCAACTTGATCAACACAAATGATATCTTCCACAAGCAACTCATCCCAATGCACATGGCGAAGACTTGGTTCAGGCACTTTGAGCAAGTACCTATCACAAAGTTCATCAACCTTCTCTAAGCAACCAGCCCCCATTGCTAAACAAACCAGATGTTCAAGAAGATGATTGTTACAGTTTGTCCTTACTTCTGCAATTTCCCAGCATCCTTTGTCTGCTAGTTCCTTGAGCAAGCTCTCTTCATACTTGCGATAAATATCAGGGAAATCATGCACAAAATTGTTTTGATGCATAACCCTTTCTGCCTTCTTTAGCATATCCTTGTCAATGTACTCATGGACAAGAACACATAACATTGGCTTACCAATGAATGTTGCCCATTTCTCTGCAGCTTTGAACTGCTTGCTTTGTAGCATATTAAGAAGCAATGATTTGCCAAACTGGCGGATAGAGAAGTGCTTTAGTAGAGTAACTGCAGTCATATATGATTTAGATTCTATCAACTCAGAAATATATTGCTCAACAATCTTTTGTGCCATATCAAAACTGGAATCATTCTTTTCACTCTGGCAGATTACTTTTTCTATATTTTCCAACTGAACATCAAAAACTTCAAAAATCTCCTCAACGATCTTGTTATCATGGTTGAAAAATCCACCAACAATATCGAGAAATAATTGGGCAGCTAGGTCTTTTGCTACCAAAAAGTCCCCCATGGAAGTTTCTATTTTTAGGAAACGAGAAAGAGCAGATATAATTAAATAACCGAATCCTTCAGAGTAGAATCCAACTTTGAACAAGACATAGAGGCAATGAAGAACAAAAATAGCTCGCCCAGGTTGGGGATCATTGTGTAGTACTAGATAGATCTGTTCTTCAAGAACTTGTAGCTTCTTTGTTGCCTTATGCTTGCCTATTAGAAGAAAGTATCAATGAGAACAAATACAAACAAGAAATTAGAAACAATGCATTATTCCATAGAAACCAAATTCAATCTGGAGACAAGCAGCTAGCTCAACAGAAAAAAACAAAATACAGAAAATCATAAACTTACAGAAAACCTAGACCTAATAACTTACTGAGAAAATTAATCAACTAACAGCCTATTGGTCTAAGGGGATAGAATAAAGACCTTTTCGGTCTATAAACTCCCAGCAACAAAACGGCATTTCCTGCAGAAGTACCAATTTGATCTCCCTGTACATCCAAAATCCTGAAAATGACCTTCTCCATGCCAAAGTTTTTAGGAGAACTATGTTTTCTTTTCTTTCTTTTTTTCTTTTTATAAATGCCTCATGCTACTGTTTAGTCCGTTTAGGGAAATATTTTGTTCTTTCATCAGGCGTCAGGCGATATTTATTACCATAGAAAAACATGATCTGTGCAGTTATAGACAAAATACGTGACACATACATTTCACAGTTTTCCCAATTTGAACCTACAAACTGTTAACCCTACAACAACATGCCAGAATAGAAATTTAGTGCTTAGTGCCCATACCGACCGTTATATCATTACGTGTTCAAAGTTCGGCAAAGTAATTGTAGAAAGATTCCTTCTCTATACTTGAACTAAATATGAAATATAGTGAAACCTAGAGTGCAGACACAAAAGGGTGCGATTAGGGTAATGAGCCTCATAGCCTTCAGAGAAAAACTAGCCAGAACAAAACACAAGACATGTACATAGCGAAACTCATTCCATTTGCAAATCGAGTGAAACAAGAGTATTCTTGCAACTTTGCAACATATACATGTACAACCATAACCAAGTTTTATTTAACAAATTCTATATTTAATTTGCAATTGCAATCATTCATATTCCCCAGTGCCTTTCAAGTATTTTAGAGACACACAGACTATATGGAAACACAGAACCATATAAGTCATATTAATAGTTAACCTCCTAAATGCTTCTAACCTCTGTATGTCTATACCTGCCTCCAGATTATAATTTAGGCAGAACGAATATGTGACCTAACAGATCTTGAGTTCTTAACAACAGAAACCAGAAGGCCGTTTTATAATTACGCAAAAACTAGTGATAGAGTAAAAGAATATCATATAACATGGTCTTACACTACAGAATTAAAAGCACAACAAGCTAAATTAAAGATCAAATATTTGGTAAGAGGCAACAAAAACCAGTCCTTTTCCCATGCTTAATTCTATGAACAACCAAAGCACACAGTACTCAGTATTCACTCGTCACTCATGGCAACTAAACCATCAGAAAAATTGAGCTAATTTCAATTCAAAACATCACAGCAGAAACAGAATGTGAATATAAACAGTGAAATCAGAGAGTGAGGGGTAAAAGTAACCATACCCCTATAGTAAAACTCTCTGATCAGGTAGATGAAGACCAGTGGAGACACATGACTCAGGTCAAAGAAGCCGTGCTTGCAAACTGTGAGTGGCCTCTGAGATTTCCACTTCTTTAACAAATTTCTGGTACCCATTTCCAGATGCCTCCGAGTTTCAAACCCAGTGGACTGAAAGTATATCCTTTGAGAGAGATTTCAGAAATTGGGTTTGTCAGTAAAACTCTATCCCAAAATCCCAAGAGGGTTTTGAAGGGCAGGGAAGACCTCCTTAAAATGAACGCCCACGTCCACTTATAATAATTTTTTTTGTTCTTTGGATTTTGTTGTTTATGTATATTTGGAGTACTGCTTTGGTTGTTGGAAAAAATTACTTCTTTTGCTGATTTGCTCGAATTTGGTGGGATAAACATGAGTATGCCCTACTTTATGAACCCTGGTTCTGAAAGGGTACAAGGCCATTTGTATGAAAGATTCATTTTTTATTTGTCAGCAATTGGAAATAAATCAGGAATATTGGAAATGAATCTTGACCAATCCTGACCTTACTGTGAAAATGAAATAAGACAAGGACATCAGTCAACATGTGCAACATTTGCTAATGTTATGGTACACAAAAAGTGGGGAGACTTTAAGAAAAGGTCAAACTCACTGTCCCTAAAAGTACAGGGTCAGCTCCACTAAGTGATTAACAAGAATATATTCATAATCAGCCAAATATATATATATATATATATATATATATATATTCATAAGAAAAACAAAAAACAAACAAAAATATATATTCATAAGATCCCAAAAAGTCCAAACTTCATTCAAATAGTTGGATCAAATATATATTTTTTTTTCTATAGTTGGAAAGATTCGTGCTCAGTCAGTACTTGTGGATTACACTTGTGCTCACTACGTTTGATTGGCGATGGTAGGCACACAAACATATGGCATGACCCTTAGCTTGCAAATGAGGACTTTGCTCCCTTCTATAGTTCGAATGTTCAAGTGGTTTCGGACCTTTTCTTATCTACAGGTGTGTGGAACACACCTCTACTATCTGAGTTGTTTCCACCTGCAGTAGTTCAAAAAAAATATTGGATATTCCAGTTAGTATAGCAGGTCATCAAGATAAGTAGAGTTGGGGTGCTAACAGTACGGGCCAATTTACAGTTAAATCGGCACACCACATTGTAAGGAAGAGAGTGCTGAAACAACATTCAACTTCTGCAAACCTTGGTTCTCAGTTATGGAATCGTATATGGTCTGCTCTAAGGTTGGTATTTAAACCCATTGGGTAATACCCGTGTGGGTTTATACCCACCCAAGAAAAATTCGCGGGTAATACCCATTTACAAAATATTGGGTTTGAGTAATTACTCATCCACTTTAAATGGGTAAAACTCATACCCACACCCATTACCCATTTCTATTAAAAAGCTATTAGCTAAATCTAGGTCTTTGTGGTAAAGGGAATCTAAGTTAGCCAAAATGTTTGAAGAAATGTGTGATATATGCAATTCTACTGTAAAATATGGTTGATAGTTTTAAACAAATTAAAGACCTTTTGGGGTTCAACATTGTGTGTAAATGAGTGATTGTTATGTTTTATTATTTCTCATGTTGTTGATGTTGATAAGCTCCTTCACTTTGGCAACACTCTTCTGACTTGTAATCTCTTAAATTGGATGTTTTTCGTTCTGATTTTCTACCAGTATAATACATCAAACTCCTTATCATTTACCCTCAGCAAAACAGTCTCATCAAAATATCTCTCCAAGTCAGACTTGTCAGTATCCTTACTAGAGCCAGAAACAAAAGCATCATAAGCATCCATGTCATCATCCCCTAAATCATTATCACTCGGCCTTGTACTTTCAATTAAAGATGAGTTCTCAAATGCATGAGATATAGCGCAAGAACTATACTCCTTGACCAAATCATATGCAAACTTCTTGACTCTGTCAACTTCCAACGCAACCCTACGAAGATAAACTTGCTTGAAGTAAAACTCAATCAACTTGAGCTTATACCGAGGATCTAGAATAGTGGCAACGGCAACTGTTCCAATCACACCCCAATACTTCTCAAATTTTTCTTCCATTTTCTTTGCCATTTCTACCACTTCAGAAATATCGGACTGAAGCCGCTTAGATATAGCCAACTTAATTTGACAAATCTTCGGAAATAACAAGTTAGCTGTGGGATACTTCGTGCCAGATAGTATTTCAGTTGCCTTAAAGAATAATTGCAACTTTTCAGCAATCTCCACCACTAAATTTTAGTCTTGTTCACTTGGCACATCCTTATACCCCCGAGTCTTTAAGGCTGGAAAAACAGTCCTATACTCCACTGCAGTCTGCAACATCAAATAGGTCGAATTCCATCGCGTCCTACAATTTAGTATTAACTTTCTACTACTTCTCTTTTTGGGCCACCCGTCCAATAAGCAACACTAGACATAATTGTCCCAATACTCTCCCTAATAACATCCAAACCATCCTTAACAATCAAGTTCAATATATGGGCACAACAACGCATATGCAATAACTTTCCACCAACCAATAAGGAACTCCATCTCAAAGTCACAAGAAGTAAATCAATCATAGCATCATTAGTGGTGCAATTATCCACTGTCAACGTCGATAAATTATGATGAATATTCCAACTATATAAACACTCCATCAACACCCTATGAAGCGTATCAACATCATGTGGACATGGAACATATACAAACCTATATAAAAGGAAGCAAACAACAAAGATCCATAAAAGTATATAGATCAAGTAAACAAGACAGTAAAATGTGATAATAAACAATGCAATTAAGATATATTATGTACCTCAAAAGTCGACTCTGCAAGTTCCAAAAATCATCGATAAAATGCGATGTTATGGTCATAAATCCATTTTTTTGATTACTTGCAGTCCACATGTCCGTAGTAATTGCAATCCTATTTGTATTCATCTGTATAAGCTTCATTGTCTTTTCTTTCTCGAATTCAAAGATCTTCATAATCTCCTTCTTGATTGTGTTTCTACATGGAACCTTAAAGGAAGGTTGTAATGCTTTAGAATACCTCTTGAACCCGAGATGCTCAACCATCGACAATGGATACTCATGCATGATGATCATATTCGCAAGCTCAGTCTTTGCATTAGTCTCATGAGTCTTATCAAACTGTCCCATTTTTATTGTCCCCTGACTCCCTTGACTCCTTGTTGATTGGGATTGTAGTCCTTTATATGATTTAACATGTGTATTCAAGGAATTAGTTCCATGTGAAGCCTTTGCACTTAGGATCTTACCGCAATGCTTGCAAATTGCTTTATATATCTTCCCCACTGATCAGTGTCACTTCAAAATTATCTCATACTGGTGCTTTTCTCTTTATTTTACGTGAAACACTTTGTTCCACATCCTCATTCATGATTTCATTATTAGCAGAGCTATACGCTTCCATACTGCAAGAATTGAAAAATTGACAATATATATAAGACAAAGGAAGGTGATGACAATATATATAAAACAAAGCTACAGGAAAACTACTGCAAGAATTTTGATAATATAAGTTGGAGGACTTAACTTCCAACCAAACTAACTTATTGCCGAATATGGAAAAATCTTTCAACACTGTGCTATCCAACCAAACTGCAGGAAAACTAACTTATTGCTGGACTCAAGAATTTAAGGGAGTAAGACTCATGCTCAGATCTTATTTCTATAATTTCCTAGTTCAAGAAGATACCAAGCATACAAATGATTTGGAAGAAACACATTACATAATCTCGTGCAATCAATAACCTACGGAAGTTCAAACAAATAGTGAACAATAGTAGCAAATAACAGGTGTGATGGAGATATTGATGATCATTTGCACTTCTATATGATAGTTATGCAAAACTGTAGAGATTTGATTTATGCTGTTATGGCAAGAGATAGCTTTCTTCAACTGTGCTATCCAACCAAACTGCAAGAAAACTAACTTATTGCTGGACTCAAGAATTTAAGGGAGTAAAGACTCATGCTCAGATCTTATTTCTATAATAGCCTAGTTCAAGAAGATACCAAGCATACAAATGATTTGGAAGAAACACATTACATAATCTCGTGCAATCAACAACCTATGGAAGTTCAAACAAATAGTGAACAATAGCAGCAAATAACAGGTGTGATGGAGATATTGATGATCATTTGCACTTCTATATGATAGTTCTGCAAAACTGTAGAGATTTGATTTATGCTGTTATGGCAAGAGATAGCTTTCTTCAACTGTGGCCGTAGGAAGTGTACGATTTAATTATAGGAACCGAAATCAATCCGAAGCAAAAACGAAACACATTTTTCTATTGGAATAAAGCTAACAAACCTATACGAACAAAATCGAGCCAAATTTCAAAAACAAACCTGGAAACCTGATGATCAGTAGAGCTAGTTTTGGATTCGATTCATCTAGTTTGGTTGTGAAGGTGAGAGACGAAGGAGGAGGTGCAGAAGTGAACCTGAGTTGTGGACTCGGAGCCGGCAATCGGTTAGTATGAGATTGAGCTTGGATTGGAGACTTGAAGAAGAGGAGTTTGGGAACTAGAAAGCAGCTAGAAGAGAACAGAGAAGAGAGATTTTGGGTTTTTGGGTGTTATCTGGGTACCCACGGGTATTACCCATACTCAGTTCATCACACCCATAAGTTTTTTTTTTAAATACCCTACCCACCCACGGTTTTGAAAATGGGTATACCCATTACCCATAATTTAAACCCAATACATATTTTACACATGATTACCTATACCCATGAGTTTTAATGTCATCTCTAGTCTGCTCCAGTCCCTAATAAGGTGAAGATATGTGCATGGAATGCGGCTTCGTATACTCTACCAACACGAAATAGGCTCAGTCAAAGAGGTATATACATTGATACCCAATGCCCTTTTGTGATGAAGAAATCGAATCCCCTATCCATGCTCTGAGAGACCGCGCCCATGCATCATCCTTTCTTCAGCTTGCTCACATACCTGCATGTACGACTGCAGAATCAGTGCCTCAATGGTTAGTAGCCTCGTATTCTCATTCTCCTGTTACTTTATCTACCCTTCTCATGATAATATGGGCTACATGGCGTAATCAAAATGCAAAAGTATGGGAAAACAAGTGCAAAATGCATGAAGAAGTTGTTCCATTAACTCTTGGGTGGTGGGAAGAATTCAAAGCAGCTTAACCTCGGAACTATTGTCTTACAACTACTGTTAGAGATCGGTGGAAGAAGCCTTGTATGGGGTATGTAAAATTTAATGTGGATGCCGCCTATCAAAATGTTGTTGGAAGAACAGGTATAGGTGGAGTTTTTCGTGATCATGATGGAGGATGTCCGGGAGTGTTCTCAAAGATGCTGTCAGCAATTAGTTCTGCGAGACATGGAGAGCTACTAGCAGCTCTTATCGAAGGTGGCTGTCTAGCAATTACACACAACCTCTTTCCAGTGGTGGTTGAGTCCGACTGCCAAGTCTTGGTGGATGCGATTAGGAATGGAACCCTTGATAACTCTGAGCTACGTTTGCTCGTATATGATCTGCGTGTAGGACTGAGTTTGGCTTCTTCTGTTTCTCTGAAGTTCATTCGACGCTCTGTTAATGACGTCGCTCATACACTAGCTCCAAATGCTTTGGAATCCGGTTAGTCTTAGCTTTTCAAGTGTACCACCTCAGCATTTGGGCATGGGGGAGAAAATTTCCCAAATTCATCTTAAAAAAAAAAAAAAGTATTTTTGGCGCAGCTAGTTTATATTGAGTGAGTGTACTTTTGTTTTCTGTCGATGGTTATTATCTACTCTCACTTAGAGTAGATGCACCAATAGATGAATTTGGTGACTGGTTGATTGATTTTGCCAAAACATCAATGCAGCGGTAGTTTTTTGCCAGACCAATCAATGAAATCCGTATGGTCCCTATTTATTTAGTTGTTGATTTTTGCCCAACGTTTTGTCTGACCAATTCAGGTGGGCACCACAGTCATGACAGCAGTCTTATTACAAAAGGCTTAAACATGTGAAATGACTATTCAACTATAGCCGTGGATTTAGATACAACAGCTCTAAATAAATACAAATGCTTAGCTTATTTAATTTCATTAAGAAATTATTATTAAATTAGAGAGAGGATTAACAACAAAAAGCCTTCAATTGGTGCATTGGATTGAATAATGAATTAGCCGTATCAATTTAATTGGCAAATCATCGATTGCATTTTACAAGTTACAACCATTTCGATCTAAAAAAAAGTTACAAAAGTGAAGTCCCATTTACTGATGGATCACTTTGCCAACCCGGCCCAACACATATTATATCCTATCTCGACAACAAGTCGTCGTTCCCAGCCCAATTCACGCTTCGAACTTTCCAGTGTTGCTGAATTTGCAGAAAGCTCATTGAAAAATTTCACCTCCTCCTCTCTCCTCTCTAAACCCAGAAAAACGATCAAGCTCAACTACTTCGCCCAGAAACCCAGTACACCCGAACTCTTCAGGTACTTACTCTCTTCTCCCTCTTATCTCCATTAGGGTTTTACTCGAGATTTACGATTAAGATTCAAGTTCTTATTTTTCTGACATTAGTTATGGTTGCAATCTTCGATTCCCAGCTTCTACTAGCAATTTGAAAACTTTTTGATTCGTGATTTCTGGGTTCTACATTTTATATGTTTTTATTGATTCACTCATTAGTTTTACTGTTAATTTGTGTCAATTTCCATAGTTAGGGTTTTGGGGGTCATGTGAACCAAGCTTATGAGTAAGGGAATGAGTCAAGTTTGAAAATTTAGCTGTGGAATTTTGCAATGTAATGTGAAAAATTTGGTATTTTTAAACGAAAAAGGGTTTTGGGGTTCTTAATTTCAAGTTAATTGGGAATTTTCTTAGATTATTTGAGTAGTTTGGCTCGATTCGAAAGAAACTTTCAAACCTTTTCATTGATAAGTACACATACTTTGTTCAGGTGATATGGAGACTTCGGAGAAGAGAAAGGAACGGCTAAGAGCAATGCGGCTAGAAGCTGAAGCTTCTCATAATGATACGACTGCAGATGTACCAGGATACCTTTCCAATCCGCTAGCTGATGGTAATGTGGCACAGGAGGAGCCCTGTGCTCCTTCTAGGTTTGGATTTTATACAGACCCTATGGCGGGTTTCTCTGCAGATACTAAGCGGTGTAAAGGTGATCATTTTGCATTGAATAGTTTCAAGCATTCAGATGCTGGTGGTCTTCCTGTGCCAAGGCTTCCTCCACCTCTTTCAGGTACTGTCTTATGTTAGAAACGTTTTGCTCTGCTGGCTGTCAAATAATCATGCACGGTTGTCTTGTTTGGTTTTGTTTTCCAAATATAATGAACTGTATTGGTGTGGGGGGATATATGGATAAGTGTATCGTTGATTGTGTAAGAAAGTGGTCAATTAATCATTGTTTTTCAAATATAATGAACTGTATTGGTGTGGGGATATAGATTGTATCTTTGATTGTACAAGAAAGTGGTTTAAAAAGTGAAACTAAATTTTTCAAGCTCTTCTCATGTCTTCACATGTCATTATGTGCTTGTTGAATTTCATTTTGTGGCAAGTATCATTTAACTTATCTGAACTGAAGAAATGTCATCTTGCAATTTTTTATGCATGCTTGAAATGCTTCATGCCAAAGTATTTGATAAAGATGGTTCCTCTTTGTTACTGTCTTTTTATCTTCTTTTTTATAATCACTTTCCGCCTGATTTCGGTTCTCTCACTGATGATTTAGGAAGACCAATGAACCCTGAAATGCCTCCTGCACCTCATCAGTTTCAGAGCAATTACTCACCAGACCAGAGAATGTACCAACAAAACTTTGCTCCTCAAAGAAGTCCTGCAGGAATGGTGAGACCTTTTGCAATGCATCATGGAAATCCACCTGAACTCTGGAATGGAGCTGAAGGTCCGGCAAATTATAATTTCTCTTCTGATCCCTCAAGAGAAAGCAGGTCTACTGGACCGAGATTTAGACCACCTGGTAGCCCCGGATATAGACCACCAGGAAGCCCGGGATTTGGGCCATCAGGAAGCCCCGAGTTTGGGCTACTGGGAAGCCCGGGATTCGAACCACCAGGAATCCTGGGATATGGGCCACCGAGAAACCCGGGATTCAGGCCACTGGGAAATGCAGGATTTGGACCACCAGGAAGCCCGGGATTTGGACCATCAGGAAGCCCCGGATTTAGGCCACCAGGAAGCCCCAGATATAGGCCACCTGGAAGCCCCGGATATAGGCCACCTGGAAGCCCTGGATTTAGTTCCAATACTTGGCAAGGTAGAGGGAACTGGGCCGGTCATAGTCCAAGCCCTCATTCAGTACATGGAGGTAGTCACAGTCCTAGTTCAAGTTCAGGTAGAGGTAGGGGACACTTTGGTTCAGAAGGGAGAGGCGGACGCGGGCGGGGTTCGCATTATCACCCATTTCGCCCAGAACAATTTTACAATGCTTCCATGGTTGAAGATCCATGGAAAGGTTTGCCACCTGTTACATGGCAAGCTTTGGGACCTGTTTTCCGGAAGGAGGTAGATACTCCCTTCAATGGTAACAAAAATAAAGCAAGCATTTCAGAAAGTTCGAACAGGTCCACTCCACAGCCAAACTTGGCAGAGTACTTAGCTGCCTCACTGAATGAAGCGATTAATGAGGAACCAAATGAAACTACTAATGAGGAACCGACTTCATAGCAATTGCCCCCGAGTTCCAGGAATGATGAACAACGCACCTATTGGGGTCGAACAAAAATTTCACTCAGCTAGCTTGGTGAAGCCACCTCACTCCATTCAGAGTCCATACCATACAACAATTCACTCAGGTACAGAATCAGATTTCTCACCGTGCGTTCACTCTGGATCACTGAATGGATTAAAAGGCTTGTAACTTTTTCTTAGAAAATTAACTGCCAGCTTCTGCAACCTGTTATAACATGGCGTGCTAGTATTTTAGATGGCATGCTTTTCCTGTCAAAGGTTGTAATGGAGGATCACTCTGCAGTTTTGAGTTCTCCCAATCTTCTCTTTTATGTTCTACATTGTAGTGGAAAACTCTAGTTGCGCTTTTGCAACCCCGTAAAAGTCATTAGAAACTGGTTTCTTTTCTGTATACATCGAGATGTCTGCGCTTACAACTCAGGTAGATGAGCAATTTAAAGATTTAAAGTCAGTCTGAGGTTCAAAATTTTACCAATCTGTTTTACAGACTGTAGTTGTGAAACCTCTGACCAAATACGGGTATACCGTATACCTTCATTTTGCCTTCCATTGGAATATTTAAAAATTAAGCAGAGTAAATTTGATGATAATACGCAATTTGACCTCTAATCCTAACATTAACAATGGAGAAATGAAAACCGAAGAGCCAATTGTTTTCTATGATCAGTTAGGGGATAACTATGTTTCCGTCTGATAAAACCTACATTTCTAAACCATGTCCTATCCACTAATTTTCCGGACAAAAGCGAATTCCCTATTCAAAATTTTATGGCACAACCTTGTGAATGGCCTATGCTTAGAAATTGGTACTCTTTCGGCTGGAAACAAATCTCTTCTACAAAGGTATGGATCAGCTGCTTAGCCAAGCTTGATGGATCATCAATGAAAGTGTCCACATACACTCTGACCACTTTCCGCTCTTGCATAGTAGCTTTGAGGCTGAACCAAGTCAGAAACTTTACTCTGAAATCTTCATCTATGTGCCCCTCATGCTCTAACCATTTGATTGCCCTCACTGAGTATTCATAATCGCTCTCCTCCATTCGCTTTGTACATTCAAAGCTTGGAGCTTTACGTATTCCGTTGGATTTGGTAGGTGTCAATGGAGAAACTGCTTTGATCAAGGAACCAGTTTCCATTGAACGAGGCGGAGGGTAGAGCCCTTTGTTCTGGTTCTTGTTGATGCCATTTGATGATGGATTCACAGGATGATCTCCTTTGATGTCACTAGAATTGGTTGATTCTGCATGGGAAAGAATCTGACCTGTTACCGTATTCTCTTCCCCTGTCTGTTTCTCTAATGCAACAGAACTATCATACAATGCAGGCGTCACCCACTTAGCTTCCCAAACACCCAAAGTCTCTGTGTTGCTAAACAAAGAAACCTTGCAGAGATATTCAGTTGCAGGTTGCAGATCAGCAATAGCAAATTTCTTCTCTGGCCTCAAAACAATGAAAGAGGGTTGGTCTAGATAATCCTTCTCATCAGCCTTACGATGCCACAGCCGGCAGCCCAAGAAATTGTTAAAAAGATGATCCTCATATTCTAGCACAACAATGACGGAAGAAGGGGATGACTCTTCAAACTGGATGCAGCAAGCTGGTGGAAGGGAATTTTATAAGCAACAACAACCAATAATACATGTAAATTAGAATGGAACCTAGAAATCATTTCGTTTGACAGCATGTGGAGACTCAAACTTAAGCCCAAAGTATTTTCACACTATATAAATTAGTTGCTTAACTGATTATGGTTATGCTAGCAACCGTAGTTTGCATTTATACAGTAATCAGCTGCAACTGAATTAAATTGTGGATGCTGTGGCCATCCTAGATGCTGCAGATCTACAAGGACTTGAATATTAACAAAACAATAAGAGAAAATGAAAAATAAAATAAGACTTACTTGCTAGTTCTTTCTTTCTCATTGAGTCGAAAGACTCAACCGCAGAAATGCACAGTTTCTGAACGTCAGCACCACAAGACAGTCTGTTAACAATTCCACGTGCCATCTTTCCACAAACCTGTTCTAGTGGCCCAACTTCATCATTCAGGCATTTTATGGCAGTTTCTACAGTGTTCTGCAGCTTTTGGTATTTCTTCGTATGCAAAAGAATTCTGTGGGATAGAGAAATCCGTAGACACAGTACATCAAGTCTTCTAGCTTCCTTGGCAATCGCTATTTGTTTTCTCCATGTTCTGCACAAATCCAACCATCCAATTAGACACAGTCAAACTTGGTGCTAACACCAGCTTAAGTCTGGTAGTTGTTCGAGTATGAAACTGATTGATTAATCAAAAGCTTATTATAATTATTTCATTCTGATACTTGATAGAAGTGTTTATAACAGGAAAGAAATATTACCATCAAAACATAGATATGTTGATTCTAAAAAAAGGTTGACATAACTAAAATGCTTCTTTCTCAATTGTTTCAAAGGCATTATCATAACCAAAATGCTTTTTTCTAAATTGTTTCAGCATTATCATAACCTAAAAGCTTCCCATCTGTGGCTACCATTTCAAGTTAAAATCTGGGATGTCATTACTATGGTCAACTAAGGTCAAACAAACATATATAATTTCACCAACTGTGCTTTCTTTTCCTCATCTCCGCAAAACACATACAAACTTAAGTTAGTAACACCTTAATCTCACCAAAATGAAGATTCATTGTTAGACTCTTGGGTATATTTTGGACATCATCATGAATCCTAAGATGACTGAGTTGGACATCTATGATCCTAGAGATTCTGTGATTGAATTGCTTATAGATGTGGAACCAATATTGCCGTATAGGTACCTATCTATCTGTATGTGTTCACATACGCAAAGACTGAATAGCCACTAAATCTGGTCTGAAATGACCCTGTAATACAAAACAACTACCACTCGATCCATTGCCTATGAATCTAAAAACTATGCAATTGAGATTTAAACATCCACAGGTTGTTAGAAAATAATAATTACCTCATTAAATCATTGACCTTTCCACAGGCAATGCAATAGAAGCTACCATCCAATTGGCGACAGCAACCATTCTTCATAATCCCAGCTCTTTCATGTTTGAGGGCACATTCCAGATGGCATGACATTCCACAAGGACCGGTCTCATCAACAGTATCAGAGTCACAGGTCAACCATAGACTAGGATCCTTGTTATCATCAAAATGATGGCAGATACAGCAAGAACATCTCTTGCAAAAAGATTGATCTGAACTCAAGGGAGCTCTGCATGCTGCATTCCGACAAAGTTGGAAGTTAGCCTGTTCTTCTTTGCTAGTCACCATGGAAACACGACCTTGGTCAGGGATTGGTTGAAAGGAAGCTTCTGTGCTCTGTTTCCTTTTCTTTCCAATTTCTATTTTGGCTGCAGAAAATGCAGGATTACTGTTAGTATTAATCTTTGATTTCTCAGAAATTGACTTTAACAGGCGTTCTATCAGTCTAGGTTTCGCATATCCTCTGTACTTCCTTTCCTCGCCCAGTTCAGCACAGATCATTTCAACAAGTTCCTTACGGCTAAAGGAACTAAGCATCTCTGGAGCTTCTTCTGACCATTTGGCAATTTCATGGACTAGTTCTCTCTTTTCTCCCAAACTAATCCTGCTACATTTTTCAGGATCAAGCGCAAAACCTGAGGAATATAAGCAATACAATTGAAAACTGAATTTGGGAGGTCTTAAAGCATATAAAAGACATAGATGAAGTTCAACATAGTCAAAGGAAACTCTAGAAAATATGCAATATTCGTAGTTTTTCATATTAAGCAATACACATAGACAATGCAAGAGCATCCAAAACTCTGGAAGATGCCGGCTGTGACAAACACCTAAGGATAAGGCTCATGTAAGTCTACAGGAAAGATCTCATTATAATATATCTTAAGTTTTCTCTATCTGATATCTTCAAGATCATGTAGTTTATTCGCATGACATAATATCTTCATTTTTTTTTCTTTTAATATGTAATCCTAAACTCTTCAAACTGTGAGCCAGGCTTGAACCTGAAATATGCCCTTGGTTCTTGGTAAACTTTTCCACCATGCTGTGCTTGTAGAGAGTAGAGATGTTGTCTTTAAATTGAAGTAAAAGGGGATAACCATCTGAACCCTAGTCTTGTGTGTGTGGGTAACTAACTTTCCCTTTATAGATCCATAACCCCAGAAACATGTTGTTCCTTCATGACACAACACATATATCGGTCGGTCACCCTCCTTTATAAACCTACACTTCTTTCAAGATGCCATTAAAATCATGACACTTAATACCCGAAGACTTATTGTACCACCACCAAGGAGAATATATTCTGCAAGAAAAATCTAAGTTCTATAGATCAGTCTTGTCTCTTAAGTGGCCAATGATCCCAATAGGCAATGGTGGGCATTGCCATCAATCAAAATAGGCACCTTACTCTCTTCCCATGCATATCATAACCAAAACAAACAATGACTCCCTATACGTCTCTTGGAGTAACCAACAAGATGAGAAGCCAGAAGGGGAGAAAAAACCAGATACAGATAACTGAATCACAAGTAGCATACCATTATGCAAATATCCAATTAAACTACAAAGTCTCACAAGCCTGGTAACACACTGTGTGAGCGCAGGAGTAAAACTGTTCTGAAATAGGGGCGTAAAAAAGAATCAACAAAACCCCACAAACATGTTGTTTCTTCCTAACAAAGAAATCACGTATATATGTACATGTATATGTATTCTTATATATTTGGTTTGTTGAAAACTGATGAACAACCACTATTTCAGCCACCCTACCTCTCATATCATAAACTTCATCACTAAAATGTTTAAAAACACAGACCTCCTTCACTCCTTGTAATCAAATCATCATTACACTAATTTCACCAAGAGAAAAACACAGTTATACAAACCAGTCTTGTCTCTCAAACACTAATCAATGTGATTCCAAATTCCCAATGCTGGAAGTTCCCATCAGTCACCTTACTCTTCCTTTGCGCATAAACCATAAACTATAAACAACGTTTCACTCTATAATCTAACCCACAAAAACCCAAAACCCAGATACACATAACCTGAATCCCCAACATGCCATACATTATCAAAACACACAATCAATCAAACCCAGAAATTATCAGTCACTTGGAACAACAACACACATTGTGAATCGCACGACCAAAACTCATATACAAACAAAGATGCAAACAAACAAATAGAGACAGAACAGAGATTTACAAACAGTTAAAAAAAGATAAGTGACGTTGTCGTAAAAACACAAGAATCAATTGCAGAAGAGAAAACCCAAAACAAATTTAATATGAGGGAAAACGAAAAGAGACGAGAACCTGAAAATGCAGAGTGCATTCCTGAAGAAGGCTTGTTCTCTTCTTCTGGGCCGTCCTTCATGTTCATGACAACACCCAAAAGACTCTTTTTTATCCACCCGAGAGAGAGAGAGAGAGAGAGGAAAAGTGGCATCCAAGTAAATAAAATAAATTATTTTTTTTTACCATAAATAAGAGATTTGGCATGAATGAGGTGGTGAGAGTGGAGACAGAGAGGGTAAATTGGACAATTCACGTTACCATGTTTTCTCGTTTGGTTAGGTTCGGTTTTGTTTTCTTGTGCTGCGTGACAAAGCCCACGCGCGTAACCGGCGTTTGACGCTGTCGAAGCTTTCGGGTCCGGTTTTCTTTGAGATCCTGTGAAAGTAAAGAGACTTCGAGTGTGACTCGAATTAGGTTTTCGTGACTCCTATAGTTGTGTATCTTTCGGTTAGAGATTGTTAGGAGAATAAGAAGTCCTTCTTCATGCCAAATTGCGATAATGCAAAATTACGTTTTGTTTTTGTTAGTACATAGCCAAAATACTTGGTCGAGTCGAGAATAAGACACAATTACCCGGTCACCGAAGATCATTCCAGGCGAGATAGCTCTGGCGAGCCCTTCACGGATATCCAAAGAGTGAAGGGCCGGTAACAACCTGCTTGACAAACCTACTCTAGCAGCAAAACACCCCCAAAAGAGGAGACACTGCAAAGGTTAACAAATAGTCCCACATCGGAGACTGAGGCCACAGTGCCTAACATTGGCCTATAAAACAGACATAAAATCCTAAAAAAGGTAAGGACAATTCTCTTCTCACACTCTCGTACACCGCAAGTAGCAACCTAATGCTAACTTAAGCATCGGAGAGTCGAAGACTGGGCCACCCCAGTCCCGACTTCCTGACGCCCTGTTACTTGTGTAGGTACCAAGTGCAGAACCAAGGATTCTACCTCATCCCGACCCGCAGTGTCTTCCCGACTCGCAACCTTGTCCCACTCATGGTATCGGGACGAGACAGGTAGAAACAATTGGCGCTAGAAGGAGGGCCCTCTTGTGGAACTCTCATTTAACTCGGCACAATGGTGGAAATCATCGATGACCCTACGGACCCTGGCACTCAGATAGAGAAAAAACTTTTCCAATCCGGCGACACGTCCCTTCCCCAAACCAGCAATGCAGCCCCTATTAGCCATCCCGACCCCGCCACAGCCCTTGAAATTCTAAAGCGAGATTTCCATTCGTTCCGCGAGCAAGCAGCGAAAGAGAGGGCAGAAGCGGAAGCGTACCGGGTACGCATTGCCGAGTTAGAAAAGGAACAATTCTTGCTCCGCGCCACGTTAGAACATCGTAACGTGTACAACGACAGCTTGGACCGCGCGGCACGAGTTGCCGGAACCCCGGACTCCACCTCTTCTCTTCCTAATCAAGGCCGGTTCCATGTTCCCGGGAGGCCCTAACCAGATCATATACGTGTCACATCCCCTTACCCACCCCTCATTTCCACTCCCAGCCCCCCAACCATCTACAATCCCCAATGACCCCCCTGCCACATCAGCCTAATCCATCTGCCCAACCTATCTCCACTTTTACCATTGCCAACCCCCCTAACCCACCTCTTGACATGCCAACCCGCCTACTGCTCCAACTCAGCCAGACTGTCACACAGTTGGCTTCGCGGATTGAAGGCGTCGAGAGTCGCGGGGCCCAGCGACCCTTGTTCTCTGGCTATGGACATCGCCCAAGCCCCTTCACGCCTCGAGTGCAGATGGACAAGCAGCCTCCGGGAACCAAACCACTCAAGGTGGACAAGTATAAAGGCACGGGGCACCCACATCTCCACCTCGAGACATTCTTCTCGCTATGTAGCTCCACTGGCTACACCGACGCCATGGCCTGCCAGGCCTTCCAAGAGACCATCTTTGATGAGGCACTCAGTTGGTTCCTCAATCTGCCGCCCAACTCCATTGACAACTTTGACCAACTCTCGGAACGCTTCCTCAGCCGTTTTATACTACACGCCAGCATTTATCGCAGTTATCTTGAGATCTGTCTAGGTGATGCAACAACCCCGGTGAAGTTGTATATGAGAAATAGCTAAAGGTGTTAGTTGAATTCTGCATAGAAGCTTAGATTCGTGCTATGTGTAAAACACTTGAGTGATAAGAGAGCAAGTTCAGTTGAGTGCTAGTAGTTAGACTAGACAGTATGGCTAGGTGTTGTGTCATCCTCTGAGTTGTGAGTCTTGTAAGAAGTGTCTTTACAATAGTGGAATAGTTTGTCTCTCAAGAGTTAGAGGCACACAGTTTTTCTCCCTGGTTGCAGGGTTTCTACGTATAAAAAACATACTGGTGTTATATCTTTTACTTTCAGTACTTGTCTTTTTATTTACACAACTTAGTCTCACAGCAAACATGATATCACAATTTTTGCTATCATTGTGTGCGGGATAGAGCAAAAAGTTGTCAGGCCTATTTACCCTCCTTAGGACCTTCAGAGCTGCTGGGGAGTGTTGGCCTGGTTGTCATGCACTGTGTGGATCATGCATGGTTACGTCATTGAAATCGATACGTCTCCAAAGATGATGAAACTGAGGTCATATATGCTACAAAATTAGAAGGCCGGACAGATTGATTCAGGTAAATAATTAAGTCGACTGCTGCCCAAACCCCTTTAATGCAGTCTGGCTTCATGTCAAAGTCCATGTTGGTCAGCTTATGGACCCTGCAGCCGGTCACTGTTGCCGGCACAACGGAAGAGATCGAGCTTCATGCCTGTTTTGAGGCGGTTGATGTTGTTAGTCGATATTGGCGTCATTTCAGAGAACTGATTGAGTTTATTCTTGTATCGATGTCATGCATAAATTTTTGAAGTGACAAATACCAAACACAAATTATGAGTTTATAACTATGCTAAATTTAGCAAGAATCCCTTAATGACATGACAAATATATGATCGATGCGTGTGCTAGAGGACCATTGCACTTGCACTATATATAGCTGGCTGGTCCAGCTCTCTCTTTAATCCGATCCCGTCGTTTGTAGCTTTGTGTTTTCTTCACGTTTTCTTCTTCTCTAATCTTAATCAGACGACCAAACATAGAAATTGATCGAGCAAATTAAAGGTAAAGGTGCATTTAAGCGCCACAAAGAGTGTCTCCCCAAATCGATCGATCGGCTTTAACCTTGGAGCTCAGATCGTGCTGGCTTTGGTACGGTTATACAGAGCCTCTTTGGAACCGAAATCCATCGTACTAGCTGTACGTGATTTTCAGATATGACGATTACCTTGTGAGTCTGATAATACCAAATATCTAATAAATTCATTCATATTTAGCGTTGAAATTAGTTCAAGGTTGGTACTACATCTCACACCAGTACATACAGTGCAGTTTCTCGATCTTCAATAATATGCTACCTGTATTAGAATTTTATACCATGCATCGTTTATAATATGCTAGCTGTATTAGCATTTTATACCTTTATTTTGGACCAGTGTTGTGATCGAGTTTAGTTAGTAAGTAGTTGGGAAAATAGTAGTTATGAGCTACTGTACCCTAGCTTCAATTAATCTGCATATAAGGAATCAGCATTTATATTGACGCCCTTAAGGGTATTAAAAAAATAAATAACGGTCAACACAGTAAAACTCATAAATGCTAATATTTAATTGATCAAATTTACCCTGCTTAGATATGTGGACGAATGATGGAAAGGCGCAAGACTTTTATTGGGTGTCTGCCTGCCTGGTTCATACCAGGAACAATGATCTAATTTATTTTTAATTTATTTCCTTAATGAACTTCATTAACACCTTCTTATTACAAATTAACTACAATAATTACAAATTTCTATTGACATTTATAATTTTAGAAACTTATTATACAAAATTTCCTTCATGGATTCAAGCTTCAATATAATTCTATCACTTTAGACTTCTATGATCCAAAATGAGAATAATCTAAACATTGAAACATATAACTGCTGTAAATAGACAAAAGTTCTTTAAAAAAAATAACATAAACTTTGTTTTTTTCTTTAAAAACCTATTTTACTTACAAGAAACGCTTTAGAACTAACCGGTTAGCTTCATAATACGAAACTTATAGTCTTTTATTTCAATTTTTCAGTCACATACTGACATATTCACCATTGAGTTAATAGTTCATTATGAGTAGATTAATTCTGAAAATTTTCAACTAAAATCATTTGGATTTTTCATAATTTTATAATTATGAACATGAATGGTTCATGTCGGACATATTTGATATTTAGTTCATATGGTTAACGACATGAATCAATTTTAATAATGACGAAAACCAATGTTTTTTTTTCTTTTTTGCAATATCCATATTTTGTTTCTCCTTTATTACATCCAACGTTCATATTGCATGGCCTATTTACTCTAAACTCAATTGGAAGATATAGTTTTTCATGTTATTAATAAACAAGGCATAGACCACATATAATTTGTTCTATCCAATGTAAAAATTTATAAACGGACACATAGCGATATATACATGTGTTACGTACACTTAGTAATAGCTATATGTACATTGTTAAAAAATTAATTAAATCCAACTTCATTTCAACATAAGCATTTCTTGTGTTAAACTTGACCATGTAAATAGGGAGAATATGCAAATAAACATGTATCAATGATCGCATATTAAACATGTATCAAATAAACATGCAAATCAAGACTTACATTGTTGTAGATATAAAAGATTTTGTGCAAATCCGTAATATTGAAACCGAAAATTGGTATAAATTTGAATATGTGACACATAGTAAATATTTTATTTATAATAAATTTTGCCTAGAAGAAATATATATATAGCCCACATTAGAAGTGACCAAGGATTAAAATAACTGTATCGGCATATTTATCGGTACTTTAAAAAATAGAGATATCAGATATATCGGGGATATATAAGAGATATTAGGGAAAAAATATCAGAAATTCAAGAAGAATTTTGTTCTAAAATATTTAATTTATTGGATTTACTTATAAATTATACAAACATTAACTTCATCTACATCTAGAAAGAGACTCTAAGTGGTTGAAAAGACATACGGTGGTCTATAAAAGTATAGTATTCATACCAAAATATATGACCCTACGAATTGTACTGTTGAATATAATAGTCATATATCTTTTTGGAGCTGCCAACTGTTCTCATTATATCTCTTTTCGAATATTGTTGATAGTGATTCTTGTTTACGCTCAAATTTTTTACATATATTTATTTAATATATTAGAGATTTATCATAGATTTGACAGAATCATAGATATTTGACGGAATATTCAGTGGAAGATAAGATATTTACCCCTTTAGATATATCGGTTACTCCAAAACAAAAAATATCAGGGGATAGATCGGATATATCACGGTGATTTTAATCCTCGGAAGTGACATAGAAAACTTGTTCTGTGCCAACGAATAAAAACACATTGCACACCCTAGGCATGTGTTACGCGCGCTAAAGGATACTATAATGTTAAACAATGGATTTGATTTAACAAATTTTCGACATCAGTCAACTATGTCAATTTTGTCACCTAAATACCTAAAAAAGAGAAATTGACTATTACCTAAGTACCTCGGCCCTTATTAATATGCCAGGAACATTCACCTTATCAACAAAGGATAAACAAGTAATTTAATAAATAGCACTTTTGATTATATGATCTAATCTTGAAGATAAATTATATTGAGATGATGATGTCGTGAACCAGCATTATCCTATAATCTCTCCTAAAGGAAGTCATGATACAATACAGATTCAGTATTCATTCCCAGCAAATCCCAAAATCATGGCGAAGATGGACTCAGTGCGATTCAATGGAGATTCAATCGACTCAATGGGATTCAAAAGATGGAGGACCGATTCGGATTGTTGGCCTTACAAAAAATCTCATCCTAGGCAACAGAAACAACTCGTCGCCTAAGACTGAATATTCGTTGCCTAGGATCTTTGCAGACGAATTATCCGTTGTCTAAGTTTCATCGCCCAAGTGTCGTGAGGTAGACACTTAGGCGATAAAACTAAAGTAAGTCGTCGACTAAGAGAAATCCTAACTGACAGATCTTTTCCTGCCTTGTCGACAAACTCGTTCGTCGATACAAATCTTTGTCGACGGAATATTTTTGTCGGAATGGTTCTTAGCCAATGAATATGAGATTGTTCTTAGCCGATGGAATGATTGTCAGTATGTATGTCTACCGACGAATATTGCGTCACTCTTAAGCGACAGAATATTCGTCGGTAGAGTTTTAAACCGACGAATTCGTAATAGTTATTAGTTGACGATCAAATTTTGTATTCATCGGATAGGTAGTTTATCTTAGGCGACAAATGTTACTGTTTCTGTCGTCTAAGTGTTTTTGTTTTTTTAAATTGTATTTTTTTTTTACCTTTTTCACTGTTTCTAAAAATTACAAATCAGAAACAATAATCAGGCAAGAAGCACTGGATTTGAAAAACATATTCATATATTAATTGATCATGATAACTAGCTAGATGGACAAATATATATTGTTCATATATACAAAATAATGAAGTAGGTAGAAAATTGTTCATATAATAGCTAAACTATGAATTGAGTACTGCAAAATCACCAATGCCAATGTTGATTCTCATCCAATCCTTGGTTGTCGCCTAAGTGTTCATCATTGTTCTGTGAGGCTTGTGGAGGATGAGAAGATTGTGGAGGAGGAGGAGGAGGAGGTGGTGGCATACCTAGGTGCTCATATATGACTGCAACTTGGGACTACACAGCGCTATACATAAACTTCGCACGCAGGGCACACTGCTTGACCTCTTGGAGTTGCTGCTCATCAACTCTAGGAGAACGACTACTTGAAGTGAAACCATTTGAATAATGACTCACGTCTCGCTCGCCTCCTCGTTCCATCCATCTGATATCCTTTCATTTCTGAGTTTTGAGCACTGTACCCAACACCTCAATTTGTTGAGACTGAACACTTTTCATAATCTCCTCATTCGTCGCGTCAGGGTGTTGTTCCTTAAATGCATCATTTCGTTTATTGGCCTCAACAACTATGTCATTCTGCATTTAAAATACATAAATTAATAAATAAGCTTACTCAACATTTTCATTAACACCTAAAACAATAACACTTGAAGTAGTAATCGCTTAAAGAAGTAAGCAGTAAGCAGGGGTGCCTGCATGCGTGCCCCAGGGTGCCTGCATGCCCAGAGTCCCCTGGTGAGAAGGCTCACGGAGTCCGCTGGCGAGATGGGCACGGAGTCTGCTGGCAAGAAAACCCGCGGAGTCCGCTGGCGAGAAGGCGCGCAGAGTCTGCTGGTGAGATGGACCCGGAGTTCTCTTTCGAGATGGCGCGCGGAGTCCTTTGGTGAGGGAAATTAGTCCTTCCATGAAAACGGTTGAATTTGAGAGGCAGGAGGCGACGGTGGCGAAGAAGAAGGAGAGGCAGAGGAAAAGCGATTGCCAACGATGAGGGAGGAGGTGATGGTGGCGAAGAAGAAGGGGAGGCAGAGGGAAAATAGCTGCCAGTGATGAGGGAGGAGACGACAGTGGCGAAGAAGAAGGCAGAGGGAAAACGGCTGCAGAGGAAAAGTTAGAGTGTCTCTCGGTGCATGGAAACTGGGGCAAAGGAGAGGAGGGAGACAGAAGAGAGTCTGAAGAAGAGAGAAGAGAGAGAGTTCAAAAAAAGATAGATAAATGAAAAGTGAAGCAGAGGATATATAAGAAAGCTTTCAAAAATTTGGTTCAAATTTTTCTGCAATTTTTGGCGGAAGTGATTAAAAATTTGGCCAAATAATTGGCAGAATTTTTTACCCCCCAAATATTAAGTAGTTAGGTGACGAAAACATGAATTTTTGTCATCTCAGTGAACCAAAAATATTTATTTTAAAGAAAAAGTTTTGATAAAATGTGATCTTGTTAAATAGGGAGGAAGCAATATTTTCAAAAATCTTGTAAAATAGAATATCATCGGTATGGTGAAATACGACTATGATTGAAAAATCACATATTTCCGGTAACGTTTGGTCCCCGATACAAGCGATCAACCCTATATACGCTTATGTTTCCCTATGTGGAGCCCTATCGTTGAGAGGTGAACGTACCTAAATTTTTACATGAGTGGTTACATCTCATCAATATGAGAGTTTTGTGTGTGAAAGAATCAATCAAACTAGGTCATATATAGGTAGGAAAGAGCGTTTTCGTGTAATAAGTGGTGTTAATTTAATGTTGACCGTGTGGATCGAGACCTAATTTTTTTCAAAAACTGGTGGATTTTTTTTCATAGCCATATTTAATTACATTGATCATATCTTACGGTTGAATTTTTATTTGTAAAATTTAGCCATCAGAACCACAACGTGTCTACTAATGTGGTATAACTTGTTTAGTAGGTTATATGCAAGTGTAGATATTTGTGAACCAACTATAGGAAGTAAGTAATATTTTCAATTTTTGTGTGAAATAAGATGTCATCGGTATGGTGAAATACGATTAGGGTTGAAAAATCACATATTTTCGGTAACGTTTGGTCCCTGATACAAGCGGTCAACCCTATATACGCTTATGTTTTCTTATGTGGAGCCCTATCGTCGAGAGGTGAACATACCCAAATTTTTACATGAGTGGTTCCATCTCATCAATATGAGAGTTTTGTGTGTGAAAGAATCAATCAAACTAGGTCATATAGGGGTAGGAAAAAGCGTTTTCGTGTAATGAGTGACATTAATTTAATGTTGACTGCATGAATTGAGACCTTAACGTTTTCAAAAACTTATGGATTTATTTTCATAGCCGTATTTAAGTACACTGATCATATAGTACAGTGGGTTTTCTAAAATGTTACTTCTACCCCGTAGTTGGTTCAAAATGACACACAACTTTATGTTTCGTCACCTAAGTAAAGGTGTTAGACGACGAATTTATTTTCGTCACAAAAATAAGTTCTTAGGCGACAAAATGCATTTTCATCACCAAAGTGCTCAAACTTAGGTGACGAAAACATATTTCGTCACCTAACATATCACTTACATGACGAAATATATTTTCGTCACCTAAGTGCTCAAAACTTTGGTGACGATATATGTTTTCGTCACCTAACATATCACTTACATGACAAAATATATATTTCGTCACCTAAACTGTCACTTACATGACGAAATGTATTTTCTTCACCTAAGTTACATGACGAAATGTATTTTCGTCACCTAAGTTAGCTCTAAGGTGACGAAAATAGTGACGAAATAATGTTTCGTCACCTTACCTTAGTTAGACGATGAAAATTGTCACTAAGGTGACGAAACCGGTTTCGTCACTAAAGTTTTCACTTAGGTGACGAATTAAAAATATTTTGTTATCTTAAAACCTTTTTCTAGTAGCGCTTTCTCAGGTGTGTGTACACACACGTATGTGTATGTATGTACCAACCACTCTACTTGTCATGGATTTTCGGCCAAGTATTTTCCTGTTTGATCATCTTCCTGAAACTGTAGTACGTATTGAATTATTGATTGATGTAATTCTGATCCGTATAATGAATAAAATGGGGTACGTATTTATATTAATTGTAGGTTATATAGTCTAGTCCTTAAACTCCCAACTGCTAACTACTTGACTACCTATATATATATATATATATATATATATATATATATATATATATATATATATATATATATATATATATGATCATCTTCCTGAAACTGTAGTACGTATTGAATTATTGATTGATGTAATTCTGATCCGTATAATGAATAAAATGGGGTACGTATTTATATTAATTGTAGGTTATATAGTCTAGTCCTTAAACTCCCAACTGCTAACTACTTGACTATATATATATATATATATATATATATATATATATATATACACACCTGTATGTTTATTTGTAAATTTATGCATGTAATAGAAAATGTATAGCGTCTAATCGAAGAGAGCGGATCTCACGCACAAAGGTACACTTGTACCACCAATGTGCAAATCACCCGATTAGATATGCGATAGAAGATAGAATGAAATAAAACTGGAAATCCTCAATTCATTCCTCTGACATTTTCATTTTTGATTCGATCAAATTAAGCGCTTGTAACTTTTTCGATCTAGGGTTCTCATCTCATGTGTTTGAAACACTCATGTGTTTGAAACACTTAGACTAGTTTTTTGAGTTTCAGTTTTGTTAATGGCGTTCGCATATATATATACACGATAGTGTCACCTAGATGGTTAAATCAGGCTGAATTGCATATTAGTTGTTCGGTTTACTACCTTGGTGCATACAAGAATTTTCGTCATTACAAATTTCAAATTATTTTTCGGTAAATTAATAATTACACTCGATCTATAAATTAGGGGAAAAAATCTATATCCTTGATTTTATAATGAGATGATTGGTGAAGATGTTTTAGAGATCATATAGATATATATAGGCATATGGAACCATATAAATGGTATAATGCTAACTCTATTTTGAAGATTGAGAATGAGGACTGAATAAGTTTCTCTGTGAACTATCAGAGCTTTGAGATATATCAACATTGAACTAATTATTTCAAACGAAACAATCAAACAATTCTTTGGTTTTTGGGATTTATCAGAATCATATATATATATAGGCAATTATATATATGGATCTTAAATGCACCGTTCAAATAGAGTCGATCATTCCATGCATTAGAATTCTAGAAGCTAGATTGTTGCTGTATTGATTAAATTAGCCCCCATGCCAACTGCCCTACAAGCTTGAGGTCCATGTATATTAATTAATACCTCAATGTATCAAATTATTATAAATTAAGGCCTCGAGTACGAAGGAGTTTCACATGTAAGAGTGCTCGATCTGTTCCCCTTTCTTAACTTTCTTCTCTACAAATGGCATCAACCAACACCGTCATTCACCGGACCAAGTCCCGCATGAGACTGTCTTCTGTCGTCCCGGCAACGGTGACCGCCGAAGAACACAAGGTCCATGAGCTCACCAACATGGACTTGGCCTTGAAGCTACACTACATCAAAGGGGTCTACTTTTTCAGCAGAGTCGAGGGGGTTACCAGTTATGACTTGAAGAAGCCTATGTTCCAACTGCTCCAACTCTACTTCCCTGCCGCTGGGAGGATCCGTAGATCAGAAAATGGCCGGCCGTTCATCAAGTGTAACGACAGCGGTGTGAGAATTGTGGAGGCACGTTGTGACGAAACTGTCGATGAATGGTTGGCCATGGCTTTGGGGGATGATCATGATTCTTCTTTCGATGTTCTTGCTTATAAGCAAGCACTTGGTGATCTTGATCAGCTAGATATCTCTCCTTTGGTCTTTCTACAGGTTAATCCATCACTAGCTCACTACGTACTGATCTTGTCTAATATTATTATCGAAAATGGATTCTAAATTAATTAGCTAATGTATATTTTCAAGTTTAATATAGTTATTGAATCAATCTCTAACTACGGGGCTTTCGATCAGTGTTGAATTACAATTTCATCGAAGATCGAAGGATGTTTTTTACAAATATTCTTGAACGATCTCGAGGCTCACTACTGGAAAATAGCACTTAGGCGACAAAATTTTCTACTTAGAAGACGGAACAGTTTCCATCTCCTAAGTTGTTCTTAGGAGACAAAAATCAAAATATTGTTCTTAGGAGACGGAATTTCATTCCGTCGCTTAAATACTACTTAAGAGACAGAATATTTTTAGACGACAACATTTTGATAAAATAAAAATTAAAAAATTTATATGAATCACTTAAATGATGGAACTACATTCCGTAGCCTAAGTAGAACTTAAGAGACAAAAATGTTTACTTAGGAGACAAAATGTTTTAAAAAATAATTATGAATCATTTAGATGACGGAAATAAAACTTTATGTCGCCTAAGTTCTAAAAAAATTATGAATCATTTAGACGACAAAAATAAAACATTCCATCGCCTAAGTTCTAAAAAAAATTATGAATCACTTAGACAATGAAAATAAAACATTCAGTCACCTAAGTTCTAAAAATTTCAGTGCCATTGTTCCCGCGTAATATTCATATGCTCTTGGACAAATAATAATAATAATAATAATAATTCAATCTACTGTGCATATATAAGAGCTTCTATATTATTCTGTGAGATGAAGAGAGGAAGCTTTATTCTTATTCAAATCAAATGATAATGACACATATTTATGGCACTTCAATTATTTTCAAAGAAAAAAAAAATTATTTCATAAATTTGTTTTTCGATCAACGTGGTGCAGATTCTAACCAGTACTCAACCTTTATTTTCTCCAACATGAATAATTGTTAGCTATAGGTACGTATGATATCATTGATATGTGAATTAATCAATTAACATCATCAGTAATTAGTACTTCCTTGTAATAAACATGTATAAGTAATTCTGGGGATCATTATTGTAGTTTAATCTGCAACCTAACTTCTTCGATATATATAGTAAAGCTAGCTACATCTAATTCCATTGTTTATGTGGTTTCCTATGTAAGCAGTTCACTTGGTTCAAATGTGGAGGAATGTCAGTGGGAGTTAGCTGGGCAAATGTTCTTGGAGATGCATTTTCAGCCTCAACCTTCATCAACCTGTGGGGGAAGATCATGGCAGATCCCGTGCCACACAAGTCTCTGCATATACCACCAGACTCTGCAAAATCTAAGCTCCCACTTTCAGTACATCCCAATCTAATCACACCAAGTTTCTTGAAAAGGGTTGATTCAGTTGGCGATTTATGGTTCGCACCCAACAACTGCAAGATGAAGACACATACTTTTCATGTTCATGCAGAGAAAATCAACCATTTTCTCTCAGACCAAAAACCCAAGGTCTCAGCTTTTGAAGTACTCTCTGCAATCATATGGAAATCCTTGTCCAAGATCAAGGAAAACGCAGAAGAGACAAGGATGGTGTCTCTTTGTAAAAACAAATCTGGTGAAAGAAAATTGGAGTTTCCAAGTAATGAGATGGTGTGGAGCACAGTTGAAGCAGATTTCTGGGTTGGAGAAGCTGAGGTCTCAGAATTGGTGGAGCTCATTTTCAACAGAAGGAAATATGAGAATGACATGATTGAAGAGATGATGGGGCATGATAATGAGGGTGGGGAAGAATCTTCAGACTTCATAGCATATGGGGCAAAATTGACATTTGTGAATTTGGAAGAGATAGAAATTTATGAGCTTGAATTGAAGGGGCAGAAGCCAGTTTATGCAAATTATTCCATTAATGGAGCTGGTGATGAAGGAGTTGTTTTGGTTCTTCCAGGGCCAAAATGTGGTAAGGAGGGGAATGATGTTGATGGTGATAGAATTGTGACTGTGGTTCTGCCTGAAAATCAACTTGCGCATTTGAAAGTTGAGCTCCAAAAGAACTGGAATATTGCTTGAAATCGAATTGCTCTTGTAAGATTATGCTATGAATTTGTCGCATAAGTGTGCTAGTAAGAGATTTGTATTCCTTAAATTGAATAATAAATAAACCCTTAAATGGAAGATTATTTTACTAATTAAATTGAGAAGTTCGATCAAGATGTTAAATAAAAAGATTAAATTCAGTTGATCCTTTTACTAAAACAAGCTTCACTGAGTTTCTAAAATAAAAAAAATACAGATTACATATACAAATTAAAAGAGACTAAAAGACACAATTGTCATTAAATTGAAGTAAATAAGACTCGTCCCTTATCATCAATTGTGTCAAAGGTTCTTGTACTATTTCTTAGAAGCTCAAATCTCTATTCTGAGATGTTAAGACTCTAGCTTATTCTTTCGTCAATATATCCATCTCGCATACCTTAAGAGACAAATTTTCTTGCAGATGCTCTGGCCTCGGTTGGTCACTCTTCATTCGCCTAATTGTTGGTTTGATTGTGTTCCCCCTCATGCTCAGATGTCTATTCTTCTTTATTATTCTTGTGTTGAACGCTCCTTGTTTTGTAATTTATTTTTTCTATTAAAAAAAAGTTTAAAAGAGACTATATATTAAGGTTGGATGTGACTTAACCACCCTAAATAACTTTACCAGTTAAAATACATACAACGAGCCACCCGTTCTCTTACGTATACATTTTTTATTCTTAGATCAAACACTATCTATAGCCTATGGCTAATATGATTCATTGGCCTCTATATATCAAATGTTATTAAACAAATAGTATATCACGTAACACGTTTAACGCACGTTTTATAATTATAAGACGAATACAATTCTTCCACTAAATACCTAATAATTTTAGAACAAAACAACCAAAATACTATTCTTACTTAAAACGCTCACGTAACCTCCAACCTGACAAACAAGCATAATAATACGACGTAATCGAATCATTACAGCCGTTTTCCAGAGTCAACACCAAGAGCTCCGTTAACTTAACAGCCGGCAATTCAGAAAGTTAACTGACCAAAAGGACGACCCGCAGAGATGCAGTAAAAAGGTAAACGGGTGAAAGTACATGAAAAGAAGAAACTTTCCCAGATCCTTTTCCTCGTAGTAAAAAGTAAAAAGAAGGTCAGGTCCTTGTGATCGCGACCCTGAAAACTAGGGGGACCAAAATAATGGGAGATTCAAGAACATGCGCCCAGTAAATTATATATATATATAAATATAAATTTCCAGCTCAGTTTCTGTTTGTCTGGTCAAAAATCAAAATCCCTCTCTCTCTTTCTCTCTGAGCTCTTCTAGCTTCCACCAACCTCGAACAAATCGAGCTCCGTGGGCTCGGAACCACCATAACCCGACCCGATTCATTTCGATCCGAATTCGAGCCTCGGAGACTTTTTCATTTTTCCGATCACGATGAGTTCGAGTTCGGATTTGGTGCGGAAGCTGGAGTCGGCGCTCGGGGTTTCGTTCGGGGAGTCGGTGACGGACACGGCGGTGCTGATCGCGACGACTTCAATTGCGCTGATCATTGGAGTTCTGGTGGTCCTGTGGCGGAGATCGTCGGATCGGAGCCGCGAGTTTAAGCAGCTGGCGGTGCCTAAGGCGGTGGTGGTTAAGGAGGAGGAAGATGAGTTTGAGGTCGCGTCGGGGAAGACTAGGGTTAGTATATTCTATGGGACTCAGACCGGCACAGCTGAAGGTTTCGCCAAGGTAAATTAATAATATTTTACTTTGACTGTTTTTTATTTTATTTTTTTTTTCAATTCCAAGCTTTTCTGTAGAAATGTTTAATTTTGTGACGAACGAGTTGAATTTTTGGTGAAATGCTGTTGGATTAGGAGAAATGAGTAGTTAGGTTATGTAGCTGATAGTTCTATAGGTCTGTAATGTATTGTTGCTTTTGGATTTTCGGAGTCCGAAGCAAGATGGCGGTTTCTCTAGATTGTTCTAAACAATTGCCAGCATAAAAACCATTTTACGGAGAATTGGAGATGGAATGGTTGGCAAATTCTGACTTGGGCAATTAGAAATCAAACTTATACGAGATAATGGCTGGTCTTTGAAAGAGTATATGTTTTGTTGGGAGGACAGGCTTTGGCGGAAGAGATCAAGGCAAGATATGAGAAGGCTGCTGTCAAGGTTATTGACCTGGTAAGTTGGATAGGAACTGATGATTTGCATTGAATTGTTGCTGATAGACTGCATAATCTGGAATATGCAATGATTAAAATGTTTATGGGTTCATTTAGGATGATTATGCCACGGAGGATGATAAATATGGAGAAAAACTGAAGAAAGAGACTATGGTATTTTTTATGTTGGCCACGTAAGATATACATTTTTACCTGTATTGAAATTGTGCTTAATTTAAATCTTATCGGTTCTGATGAAAGTGTCTCAAATGTACTTGACATGACTTTGTAGTTATGGAGATGGAGAGCCAACTGATAATGCAGCAAGATTTTACAAATGGTTTACTGAGGTTGGTAACTTTCTCTTATCATTCAGTTGATGAAAACCCTTAAAGTCATACAGACGGACTTTGGGTTTAATTAATAAGTTGAGACATGATTTTGTTACAGGGAACAGATCGGGGGGTGTGGCTGGAACAACTAAGATATGGTGTTTTTGGTCTGGGTAACAGGCAGTATGAACATTTTAATAAGGTAAACCCAGAACCCAGTACTAGACATTTATTAGTCCATCTTGTTTGAAATAATATCTTCTGATCACGCCTTATTGACACAGATAGCGAAAGTGGTTGACGATTTGCTTGTTGAACAAGGTATATCTAAACTTGTTTCTATGTTTTGTTGCTTATAATGTTCCTTGTGTATCTTGTCAATTGCATTTCATAGACTTCAAACCACGTATAGCCTAACATTTACCCAGAAGTTTCTATATCAAATTCTGTGTAAGGACTGGCACTCTTGCAGACTTCTGGCTAGTCTTTTATATATGTTTTCCCTCCTCCCTCTCTCTCTCTCTCTCTCTCTCTCAAAAGAGTAGCAGTAGCTTACTCTTTTAAAAATGAGATAGCTTTTATGCAGTAGCAATAATACCAAAGAGAAATTGGACAAGATGGCCACTAAGAGAGCAAAATTTCAAATTTTATACATGCTAACATAGGACTACTCACAGATCACCTAACACACACGGTTTGTCAATAACTCAATATATCCGTAGGTTTTAAACCCAAACAGTCTGTGGAAACAATGGGTTGAGGATCAGATCGTAACTACATGACCCACCAATCCTCAGTCAAATTGCTAGCAGTTCTTCAAAATCCTTTTCCCCTCTACCCAAACTACCATGAGCACAGCCAAACGATACAAACGCCCCATAAAAGTTTGTCATTCGTCCCTGCTAACATTGTATGGTTTCTCGTGAAGAAAACCACAGGACAGTGTAAGAAAGCTTGATTGACAGATACTAATCCTTTTCTTGCAATGTGCACCATTGAGGGAGAAGGCAGGGGTTTGGATCCTTTGGACCCATTACAAGGACTGACTCTTTCACGAGTGATTGACCCACAAATGTTCTTCACCTTGAATAGAACCCTGGCTTCCAGATTAAGCCGTGGGTTGAAAAGCTGGCACAATGTCAGTCTTGATCCAAAAAGTTCTGTAATATAGGTACATCCTGAGGTTTCGTCCAATTATGCCACTTCTCAGTCTCCGCTCATTACGCTCGCTATGATGGTTCCTCCAATAATTTTAATAAAGCTAGATGAAAGCTATGCTTTGTATGTGAAAAGATATTTTGAGAATGGGCTAAGCTATAGTTTGCTGGAGTTTTGAATAGTTCTTGGGATTGCGAAAACAACTTTCAAAATAACCTTGTGTGTATCTTTCTGTTGCATATGTTAATTCAGTTGGTTAAACGATTTTTAAATATTACATCACTTGCCTGGCCTTCTGTTTCTTGTGGTGTTCCACATGAGTTCCTCACTTGAGTAACCAACTCTGCGCATATACTTCTCCAAACTGTCACTTACATCGTCGCGAGATCATGTTTGGATTAAAATTCTCTTTTCTGTTTACTTTATTATCTCATTGTTAATGTTGCAATTTATTTCATTTGTCAAGTCTGTTAATATTTTTTCATTTGCCTCTTTATGGTTGATGTAGGTGCAAAGCGTCTTGTTACTGTTGGCTTAGGTGATGATGATCAATGCATTGAGGATGACTTTTCTGCTTGGTATGCTTTAATCTCATATCAAAGTCTCTATATTGACCGGTTTATTTATGGCGGTATCTTAATGTGGGAAGCGCTTGTGACACCTTTTTCTTCTGCATTTAACTGTAATGTTTTTGTTCTGTTTAGGAAGGAAGCACTGTGGCCCGAGCTAGATCAATTACTCCAGGATGATACAAATACTGTGTCCACCCCATATACAGCTGTGATTCCTGAATATAGAGTTGTTATTCATGATCCCAGTGTTACCTCTTTTGAGGATCAGAACTCGAATATGGCAAATGGGAATACTTCTTATGACATTCATCATCCTTGCAGGTACTTAAAGATTGCGCATGTATTGGATCTTTTAGAGTTACTATAGTTTAGTTTTTATTTCCCTTTCTTCTCCTAGGTTTTTGTTTTTCCTGTTACTAAAGTTTGTGATTTTTCCTCCTGAAGAGTTAATGTTGCTGCTCAGAAAGAGCTTCATAAGCCTGAGTCTGATCGCTCTTGCATACATCTGGAATTTGACATCCATGGAACTGGTATTACGTAAGTTCATGACTTTAATTATCGCTTTTTCTGAAACATGTATTCATAGGTTTTAAAAAATGTGTTTGCTTTTCACAAATGATTTTCAGATGCGGACCATGTTTCCTTTTTAAGTTTTTCTGATTTTCATGTGAAGCAATGAAGACAAAAGTTGTAGAACTAGATTTTGGTATTCATTACTTGGCTGTTGAATAGCGATATAAGTATTTCTTAGAAACAGTTTAGAGTCATGAATGAAGCTTTTACAAAAAATATTTTCAGCAATCAAATTGAGTGTTGGAATATTTATTTCCAATAGTGAGTAATTGGCAAGGCTTGAAATGGAGATAATGTGATGCGGATAGAACAAGCTCTATCCTGTTATCTTGGTTGTATGGAAGAGAAGGTAACTTTGTTGAGAAGGAGCTGAAGACTTTCCGTGTAAACCACCTCTTGGCTCTGGCATCTCCGTAAACCGCCAAAAGTTCTGCTGTGGAAGGGCTCTTTTGGAAGGTTATATGAAATGCCTGGAGTCTTAAAATATTTCTTAATAATACATTATACCATTTAAAATTTTAATTTGATTGATTATTGGCTGAAGGAACAAAATGCAAAGTCTAAACTTCATATTTTTGTGTAAGCATCTGCGGATCAGGAATGACCATCAATAGTTTTGATTTTTATTTGGCCAAAAATAGCATGTTTTTGGTAGGGAATAGGAATTAGTTGGTGCCTAAGCCCAACAACAAGGCTTCATGTTTGAGCTCCTTTAATTGTTCTGAGCAATTTTTTTTTTTGTTCTGGTACTGATGATAAATTTCTTTTTTTTGTCCCAGTTACGAAACTGGAGACCACGTGGGTGTTTATGCAGATAATTGTGATGACACAGTTGAAGAAGCTGCAAAGTTGTTGGGTCAACCTTTAGATTTACTGTTCTCCATTCACACCGACAATGATGATGGCACATCGCTTGGAAGCTCATTGCCGCCTCCTTTCCCTGGTCCTTGCACACTCAAAACAGCATTGGCACGTTATGCTGACCTGTTGAACCCACCTAAGAAGGTGAGCTTCATACATTTTGCAAGCTCATGTCTTTCTCTTTTTTATTCTTTTAATAATCATAATTTTTGTATAAAAATATTTCTCCTGTCAGGCCGCTCTCATTGCTTTGGCTGCACATGCTGTTGAACCTAGTGAGGCAGAAAGACTAAAGTTCTTATCATCACCTCAGGGGAAGGTTGAATATTTTCCAATGCATTTACTCCTTTTGTTTTTCTATTCTCCATATGTATGCTAACTGTATTACTAATGTGATATATACATACATATATTAATCTACAGTTTTATCCTATGCTTTATACTATCCAGGATGAGTACTCAAAATGGGTTGTTGGAAGTCAGAGAAGTATTGTAGAGGTAATGGCTGAATTCCCATCAGCAAAGCCTCCGCTAGGCGTGTTTTTTGCTGCAGTTGCCCCTCGCTTGCAGCCTCGTTACTATTCAATTTCGTCGTCATCAAGGTGGATTATCTTCTGCTATTTTGTTTAGTATATCTAGAAAATTATTTGGAAATGTAGAATATTAACAACTGCTGTTGCTTTTAACAGGTTTGCCCCGAATCGTGTTCATGTGACCTGTGCTTTGGTTTATGGTCCTACTCCGACTGGCAGAATACACAAAGGAGTGTGTTCATTCTGGATGAAGGTGATTTTTTGAGCTGTGAATTTTCAGAAATTTTCTCTATGTGTTACTATAGCAATTGAACTCGGGTTAAGATTATCTCTAACACCAATCGTTTTTGAACAATCAGAATGCAGTCCCGCTAGAGAAAAGCCAGAACTGTAGCCAGGCTCCTATTTTTATTAGGCAATCTAATTTCAGATTACCTTCTGACCATTCAGTCCCAATTGTCATGGTGGGGCCTGGTACAGGATTAGCACCTTTCCGAGGATTTCTACAGGTATGATATTCAATGCAAATTCTGGCTCTTTTTTTGTTTGTGTACAGGGAAAAAAAGAAAAAGAAAATAAATGTAAGTATCATTTCAACTTTCAGGAAAGATTAGCCCTCAAAGAGGAAGGTGCTCAACTTGGTCCTGCAGTTCTCTTCTTTGGTTGTAGAAACCGCCAAATGGTAACATTATAACTCTGTCTAATCTGCTACATGAATTTATTATTTGGGGTTTTAGATTTCATAAATGATCTTTGTTCTTTTTGTAGGATTTCATATATGAAGACGAGTTGAAAAATTTTGTGGAACAAGGTGTACTATCAGAGTTAATTGTTGCATTCTCACGGGAAGGACCATCAAAGGAGTA
The DNA here is from genome assembly GCA_034370585.1 of Fragaria x ananassa. Taxonomy (NCBI): domain Eukaryota; kingdom Viridiplantae; phylum Streptophyta; class Magnoliopsida; order Rosales; family Rosaceae; genus Fragaria; species Fragaria x ananassa. The sequence continues at coordinate 22,677,764 of CP139757.1, read as the reverse complement.
TGTTCAACATAAGATGATGGAGAAAGTAAGTAATTCTAAGAAATAAAAATTGGTTTTTGTCTAGATAAGTACCTTTTTAACAGTTCTACTTTTGTTTCATATACAGGCAGCATACATGTGGAACCTAATATCACAAGGGGGATACTTCTACGTATGTGGTGATGCCAAGGGTATGGCAAAAGATGTTCATCGGACTTTGCATACCATTGTCCAACAAGAGGTTCTCTCTCTCTCTCTCTCTCTCTCTCTCTCTCTCTCTGTCTGTCTTTCTGTAAAATTATAATCACACACACACACACACACACATATATATATATATATATATTTAATGTGTATAACTTATATACATGTAGTTGAGCTGTTGAGCTACGTAATGGTTTGATTCTTGTTATTCTTTATCTTATAACCTATTAATTAGATCATGTTTTGAACTTCTCTCTGGCAAAAACTTACAGGATAAGGTAGACTCGACAAAGGCAGAGGCTATAGTGAAAAAGCTCCAGATGGATGGCCGATACCTCAGGGATGTCTGGTGATATTGCTTTCCCTCTGTCAGTTTGCTTGTATCATCTTTCAGAACACTGGATTTATAATATCTTCAAGGTCAGACGTTAGCCAGTGACCTCTGTCCAATTTATAGCCGCAGGTTTGGAAAATATTAGTGGGAACTGAAACCTGGCTCCCCTAAAAGGGTTTTAGTTATAATTTGATAGATTAATTTTTTTTTCTTTTCTTTTTTTTCTTTTTTCCATAGAATGATCATTTATGTTTAGGAATGTTAGCTAGTTACAAGTATCTCAAACATACATACTCAATTGGCTGTAAGTTGTTTGAATAGTGTTTAATTATTATCTTCAGTAAATTATGGTTATTAAAATAATGCTCAAGTGTGGTGTTCTTGATGAAAATCAGTGTAATGACTTGCGAGTTCATAATTCCCCTATGAGGACATTGTTGGTTGATCAATTCAACTGTGGTGGATTGATGTTCCAGAGCCTTTCTGGTAAGGTTTAAGGGGGAACAAACCAATTGTTGAACAAAAAATAAAGCAAAATGAGCTTTGCTACTAGGCTAATCACATTTATTGTTCTGGACTCTGGTATCTCACTTTTAGGATCATACTCTGAAGAACAGTGCAGGGATTAAGTGCATCTCTTAGTTGATTAGTATAGTATGTGAGGATTTTAACACTGAAGGTGTTTCTTCATTCAGTGTTCATGTGTTTAGGTATACAAAAGTAACCTCCTATGGAGAATTTGGATGGAATTGTGGAAAACTGAAAGTTCCAATAAACCGGTGTTGTTACTCCGATGGTGAGGCCCGAAAGACTCGATAGAAGGGGATGAGAGGCGGGGAGAGCTCTCAATAAAAGGGGATGGCAGCAATCGGAGAAAGATGGGGTTGCAACAAACAAGTTTATCTCTCGGTTAACTTTATTGTTAGGGGGTGAGTTAACTATTCAGCTCCTCATATTTGTTTTGCTTTACGAAAATCGAATTGAAAAGAGGAGTTGCAATTGAAACAATGTTAAACGAATGAAAAAAAACGAGCGATCATAAGATTGCTCCTAATGACTCTTGATGGAAGAACTACAAATCGTATATCGTAGCAACATAAGGTGAGGGTTTAAAATAATAATTTGATCGGTATGATGTAGAGCCCTCTAGCATAAAGAAACCAAATTAGAAGGGGTGCGTTATTGTCATCCCACCGTATATTTTGTTCACCTTACATTTTAATTGTAAACTAAGTATTTTAATATTAATCTTATAATCAAGAATTTTTATGAATATATAATATTAAATTAAAATCTATAGATTCCAAACAACAACAATTCTCTACATCGGGAAAAAAATCTATACATGTTTCAAATCAAATTTGAGAATCACTTCAATCTTCAAACTGCTGGTTATATAGTGTGATGTGATTGTTCGTTCTTATTTTTATTTTATTTATGGCTTCAAATGTAGTCTTTCATATATATATATATATATATATATTCATAATCGTAAAGAAGGAACTCAAGAAAGAGATCGAGGTGAACATATATATAGGATGTAGTTTGAGAAGAATGGAGGTATGCGTCAAATATATTGATGAGATATTTGTATATATTTTTAGATTTTATCAGATTGAAGAAAATAAAAGAAATAAAATAAAAACCAGATTTTCACAAAATTTTAAGAGAAAAATTGGAACGTTAAAGGTAAAAAATAAGACTTGGGGTGAATTGAGTATTTGGTGGGGTGGAAATAGCCACACCCATAACAAGATATGTGTGTGACCGGTGGCCACGAATTCTCCACTCTTCTCCCTACCATCCAAACAAGTTATAGATACATTACCAACAATATAACATTCATAAGCCAAGAGGGTCCAATATCAAACTGAACGTCTCATTTTTACGAGCTACAAAATCTTTAACTACATCAGGCGTCATATTCACCATTTTAGGAAATAGGAACAAAAGACATTGCTTGAACTCTCTCATAGATCTCATTAGGAATCTCCGAATCTAATTATGTGATGCAACGAAAATATAAACGTTGTAATCCACAAGTTTGGTTCTCTCGAATCTACGAGAGAATTTAGAATCCAGCAGAGAATTTTGAGATAAACTCAAAGGTTTTTATTAATATCAAAAACTTATGACTACAACCGATTAATGTTCTTTATATAGAAACATGAACCCAAGGACAACTAATAACCAAGTCTAAAAGCCTATTAGGTTAAAAGAAAACAACATCCAAAATAAACTAATCAGATTCATAAAACAATATCTTTTGGCCTTAGTCTTGGCTCACTAAAGTGAGTCTTATAGATCTCGTCGTTCTCATTCCGAAAATGTACTCTGCATTCCAAACAGACATTTTGGTCAAAAGTTACTCTATATCAGATTTGCCTCTGAAAATCAGATTTCGTAGGAGCAACCTGGAAAGTCCAAAACATCTTCTTGAATATTTCAGCGGTTAGCAACCTCTTGACATGAGAATTACCAATCTTCAGATTATTCTTTTTTATTATTCGCCGCATCCTGATTTTTATATTTTTTTCTGTCTAAATTTGGCCCATTCTTGTCTTATGCCATTATGTCCACAAACAACCCTTTCATTAGCAAAAACATTCCTAATTTACGACTTCCAAATAATCTGTTTCAATAATCAAACTTCTCCAACCTTGTATAGGTGGGGTTGAATTGAATCCTGCTCATTCGTAGTCGGTTTGATCGGGTCCGAGCTTTACAACATATTGAAATAAAACGGTGTGCCATGCCGGTCTTATGTAAAAAACAAGATCAAATCTTGTTCGTATAAAGTGGGTCTTGCGGATTTTAGTTCAAACTCAACCATATCAATGATGAAAAATTCTTAGTTAGGACAAACACACAAGTCATGTGGTACGCCCGATCAATTATTTCAAAATGAGCCAATGTTTAATTATAATAAAATTGACAAAGAACTTATTCATAGGCAATGATTGGCCGAGCTTACAGTCACGCGGTGTGTGTGCCTCATCTTAAAATCTATCGTAATTTACCGCAACATCAGGGATGATCCTTGCATATAGTCGTAACTCGTAACTAATTCTAGTCCTTTCCAAATTCTATCTCATTATCCGAACTAACTTCCAGGACGGAAAATGGTGTTCCTTCACACCCGGAGATGTGATAATTCAGGTACTGTATATCAAAATTTACTGTATGTCAAAAAAGAAAAAGAAATAGGCACAAAATCATTATTTATTGTTTTTCATTAAAACTGAGACACTCCAATTTACACCACACGCCACACGTCATCTAAAAGTAAGAGTATTAATATGAGTAGGAGATCCCAGTCCGGGGTCATTCTTCTTCTTTGTTCCGCGCGTGTGCTCCACTCTCTCTACCTCTTCCAGTCAAACCCCCTCGTTTCATTTCGTACCTGCTTCTCTTTAAAACCCATCCTCCCCTGGGTTTAGGGTTTTAGGTTGAAGCAATCAATTCGGTTTCTTTGCGTAGTATGCGATTAGGGATTTGAAACGATGATGATAGATGCTAACAACAACGCTAAGGATGAGAAGAAGGGCTTCATCACCGAAGAAGACACCGCCACTCTCTTACAGAGGTCCTCATTGATTTCAAATATGGTTTCTTTCTCAAAATTAGGGGTTTCTGTGTCCTGGGTTTTCTTGGGTTTTGTCTATAATTCTTGGGTTTTTGGTTTTCTTGGGGTTTAAAGGGTTTTAGGTCCCTCCCTCTCCCTCTCTCTCTCTCTCATTGATTTCGATAATGGTTTCTTTCTGATATTGGAGACTTCCGTGTTCTGGGTTTTAATGGGTTTTGTGTATGATTTCTGGGTTTTTGGTTTTCTTGGTTTACGGGTTTTGGATTTCTTGGGGTTTTAATGGGTTTTGGTTTGGCAGGTACTCGGCGGCGACGATACTGGCATTGCTGCAGGAAGTGGCACACTTGATGCAGTCGGAGAAGATCAACTATGATGAGTTGGTGGCCAAGACTACGACTGGGATCACAAATGCTAGAGAGTATCAGATGCTTTGGCGACATCTGGCTTATAGGGAACCTTTGCCTGACAAATTTGACGACGGAGAAGCTCCTATGGTGTGTGTTCCCCCCAGCAGTTCTCTATTGTTTCTTTCTTTATTTGAATTTTTGTTTGTTTTGGTATATATAGGTTACATGAGTTTATGTGATCAAATAGTGATTCTTGGTATATTTTTGACTTGGTGCTTAGTAATTGTTTGATGGTTTTCGATTTTGGTGAGGCTTTTGACAGATGAGAACATTTCTATTTTTTTAGTAAACATGATGTATTATTTTTTCTCGGCCTGTTTGTTAGAATTTAAATGAAAAATTCTAACAAACAATTCTGGTGTGTTTATAATGTTATAATGTTCCTGGTGTGTTCCCCCAGCAATTCTTGATTTTAGTTTGATCACATGATCTTATGATGTTTGTTTGGGGGGTCAGAGCAGGAGAGAGATAGACATGGTATATTTTGTGACTTGGTGCTTAGTATTTGTTCGATGATGTTTGATTTTGGGCCTTTTGAATTTTGGTGATGCTTTGTTCTTAACCTATTTTTTTTGAATCCAAAATTCCAAATGATATATCTTGTAAAATATGTAACTGTATTTCTCACACAAGAGTTTTCCTGAATAAATTTGTAATTCTGTCCGCTTCCATAGAGAAACTTGGAATATAATGATGTTCATGGAGATCTATCAATCTTGCTGAAGTTTCTGGTCCCAGAGTTTAGTGCATGCCATATAAATGTAAAAGATCTGATCCTGATGAAGTATATTGCCTGTAAAAGATCTGTAAATACTTACTGTTATTGATGTTAATCAAATACATTTTCTTATTTTTGAGTGAAGTTGAATTTTACTGCAGGATGTAGATAGTGACTACGAATATGATGTGGAAGTTGCTCCTTCTGTTACTGCTGATGCTTCAACAGAGGCTGCAGCATGTGTGAAGGTATTTCAAAGGATTTCCTGCTTAATTACATGCTTTTGATTTACTATCCAAAGAGAAAAAAGAAAAAGAAAATAAGACATTACGTTAAGGTGTTTTATATATTTCTAGCCTTTGAGGTGAACCCTTTTTATTAACTGTGTGATGAATAACCTTTTTTTTTAGAATTTAATTACAGTGATGTAGTTTTCTTTATGATTCTAGTATCTTTCAACTTTGATGTCTTCTTTGTGTAAGAATTTAGTATTTGTCATTTAGAGGAAGGATGTCATTAACATCTAGAGCTAGTCTAGGATCATGAACACTGAGAATGACTTGCCTGCCTAGTTTATGCATACCAGGCTATTAAAACGAAATGTGAGAAATTGCTAAGATAGATATTAGTTAACAAAACCGATTTATATTTCGAGTTTGGACAGGAATATCTTTGTAGTGGGTGTAAGGTTAAATAAATTTCTGTATGTTTGGAGATTGATTGAAAAGGGCCTGGTACTAAGAGGACAATAGCTTATTGGATGTGACGGGGTTATGGCTTACATTGAAGTTTCAAGGGTTTTGAAAGTTATCTTCCAGAAACAGTGTTGGAATAATGGTTTAGTGTTTTATTGGGTTAAAGGGAAATAGAAAAAAAGATAAACGGCATACAATTCGATGGGATAGATGACCTGAGTAGTGTTTCACATTTTACCCTTTCCTAATATGTATGATAGTAAAGAATCCTTGATTCAATTGAACTTGGTTTATATATGAATCAGATCTGCTTATGCAAGTTTTAATTTTGCATCGTTTGGTCATTATATGGGCAGCGGGTGGATGGCCTTAGATAATGGATAATTACATTAGTATGATTCCAAGTGCAACAGACACCTAATATGCCTCATTTTTCTCTTCAAAGGAAAGGAATGTTGTGACTGTGTAAAGTTCAACTTATATTCATCAACTGCTAACTACTCTTCTTTCCAGAGGAACATGTAATATGTTGTTTCATCTTTCCACTTATCTAGTTTTATTTATAATGATTTACACTTCCTTTGGGTCTTTGTTCTTGTTTTTCCATAATGTCTCAATGGGTTTTGACCATACTATTACAGATCCGGGGAGCTTATATTGTTGATGGTTGTTTTGGTCAGGTCCTTATGGCTTCTGGTTTACCAAGTGATTCCAGTCATCTGAACGGTACAACGGTGGAGGCTCCATTGACAATAAATATACCTAATGGCCAGTCATGTAAAGCACATGAACCATCTGCTTCAGCAAGAGGCGTGAACATTACAGTTCCGGTTTCTATTCAGAAACAGACCTTTCCTGCAACAACTACTGCAGTAGCGAAAGTTGAAGGAGATGATGCAAATAAAGCAGCTAGCAATACCATGGCTCCTCGGAGGAAAAGAAAAAAGTGGTCAGAGGAGGAGGATTTGGAACTGATATCTGCTGTGAACATATATGGTGAAGGAAATTGGACCCAAATAGTAAAAGCAAACTTCAAAGGGGATAGAACTGCTAATCAGTTATCTCAGGTTATTTTCCTGTCAGCCCATGTTATTTGTTCTTTTTATTTTATTTTTTATCTTTTATGTTTTTGAATTCCTTATATAAATGTAGCCGGGTTCGCATATGGAAGATGGCTACGGGATTTTGTAGGACAATGGCAGGTGTTCTCTGCCTAGGATAACTGCAAGTTTAGAGGGGCAGACAAATGCATATTGCTATATTGGAAGTTCATGTTCAGTTTAGTTTATTATGAAGAAGACTTATCTTTGATGAGCCGTACACAATCAAAATTCTTCATCTCATATACTTGAAAACTGCACTCAGTTCCATTAGTTACTTTAGTAGATATTTTACTAATAAAGAAACACTGAACTGATATTCCTGTCATTTTGACTAATTAAAATCGTTTTCGCCAGAGAATGTCTATATTCAATTATTATTATTATTTTGGTTGTAAATGATCGAAAAAAAACTGCTTTTGGGGTCTATATTTTCTACTTCCAGTCATACATGTCAGTGTGCTACTATCAAGGAAAACTAGATTAATTTTGCCATCTTTAATGTGCTAATACAGAAGAAACCCTAAATAGTAAATTGAGTCTTTAATCTCTTTAATCTCATTCAAGTAAACTTTTAATAGGACTGTTGGACCTGATTTAAGACATTGTTCCGAAAGTTGACCTAGTAACAGGATTACTTATTTTATTTCTCTACCAAAATTTGCCTTATTCTTCTTGCCTGCAAATCTGTTTGAATTATGCTTTATGATTGCATTTGTTGGTTTGAATGCTTATAAATAGGAAAATGATTATACAGTAAAGTATTAGAAAAACTATTGATATGTGTGATGCATATTGGAACAGTTAAACCGGTTCTTCCATCCCCCCCCCCCTTTTCTGTATTAGTTTAATTGTATAATCTATTCAAATGTTGGCGCTGATTGATTTTCCTAGGCTTTGGGGTTATGGGATATCCTTATTCTGTAGTTTCATGTAAATATTACTGAAACATTTTGAATTATGTATGAATGAAGTGTTTTTACCATAAATAAAGACAGATGATTTTGGTCACCAAAGAATCTTGGCAGTTCATTGAAATATTGAGACCATCATACTACAGTAATCCGTTGTCATCTAGTTTGGTCAGATGTCTGGGTTTCATCCAGTTTTCCCGGGTTCAAATCCCGGCAACGGATTCAATTTTCCTGTCTGAAATGTTGTGGTACACTGTACTACAGCTGGTGTTAAAATTAAATAATTTGTTCCCGATTTTTCATGTTTATGATTTCTGTCTCTGAGGTAATGGGTAGTTTTCAAACATAATATCTGTTCTAACTCTTAATCTTCTTTATAGTTGTCTATAAAGGCACTGTTTTGTGCTTTCCTACTAATTTTGTGGGTATGTCACAGAGATGGGGTATTGTTAAGAAGCGACAGAGAAAGTCGGGTCCGGGAGAAGGAGATAAAGGCACACAGTCCGTTAAAAAGGAGGCATTGCTGGCAGCTCACCAGGCAATAACCCATTTTTTAGATAGTGGGTCGAACAGAACACCTATTACAGTGGGCACTGGTGATTCTCTTGTCCATTCATGTTTTTTTATATTATTATTATTATTATTATTTTATATTATTTACAATAATTCATATGTTTCTTCAAAAATGACTACTCTTGTGATGAACGTTACCTTTTAACTTACTCCAACAGATAATTCTCCTCAAATTTGTGAGTTATGCTCTATTTTTTATGACTCCTTGGTGTTGTTTTAGAATTAAGTAAGTATATCCATCAAATGTAAACTTGACATTAAATTTGAAGACTCGGTCTTTAATTAAGTATGACATAACCAACAGCAAGACTCTATTGTTCTATATCTAAATACTCTTATTCTATTAATTTTCAATATTTAACTTATATATTTTCATTAGAAAATCTTAAGAATGTATGTGTGTGTGTTTTTTTGTTTTGTTTTTGTTTTTGTTTTTGTTTTTTTTTTTTTTTTGAGAAAGAAGAATGTATGTGTGTTGAATGGTAGAGATTAGGGAAAAAATGGATATGTACCGAATGGTAAACTTGATGAGTAGCGGAGCAGGACACTTTTGTAACTTTCTATACCTATTGGAATCTCTTGAACTGCCAAGTTATTTTATTTTTAGTTGCTGCATTATATGTTCTCTGGATCAAATTATAATACTTTTCACATCACAATTGTTTGGTGGATGCACCAGGCCATACCTCTTTTGAACAGGCTCATATTTGCTAATCAATGTTAATGGGGAAAAGCTGACAAAAAACATTAATTTTCTTAAATAAACCAGTGTTTTTCATTGTATCCTTTTTTGCTCTGTTTCATATTTTTTTTGGGTGCTTTTTCCTTATTTTCCTTCAATTTATATGATTTTTACCTTGTAGTCATATGCTTGAATTTTGGAATAATATTATCCCTAATTTGAAACAGGTGGAACAAATGTAAACATCAATACTGCTGAAACAAATGCAAACAATGAGTCTGGTGTAACAAATGGAATACACAACTCTGGGCTGCAGACTACTACTGCTGAAGGCCTTAATGCAAAAAAGACGAATCAGGTGGGATCATTCGGTCCAACTCCAAAAGGTCGAATTACCTCCAAGAAAACCTTGCCAAAGTCTAATATGAATTTAGATCCCTTAAGTGCAACTGCGGTTGCTGCTGGGGCACGCATTGTCTCTCAGTCAGATGCTGAACTGCTCAAGGCTGCTGCTCAAGCAAAGAACGCTATACTTATCATGCCTCAAACAGGGGGTTCTATCAAATCATCTACCGTGCATCACATTCGTACTAACCCAGCTGCGACACTACCTTCCACCCATCCAACCACTAGACACCCTGGGTCTGTAAAAGCTGTACCCCAGACAAGTCAGCAAGCTTTAAATATCAACACATCCAGAAACATCACTGGGGTTAACAGTAGCCCTGCTACTGAAGTCTTACCAAAGCCGGTCCAAATTGGGGAACATCTCTCTGGGAGTGAACAGGTACAAGAAGGTAAAGTGGAGTCACCAAAGCAGAGAGCTGTGTCAGAAAGTTCATTAACCGATGCTCAGAATCCTGCTGCTTCATTGGACACTATGAAAGATGAGAGTAATGATAAAGCCATTACAGGTGATGAGAGAAAGGTGGTATAAGAAGGGTGATGATCAATAGGCTGCAAATGTTGAAGACCAAAACACAACACAGGAACAGACAACACATGTTTCTGACAGGGATCTTATGAAAATTGTGTACATTTAGATGCTTTTAGGAACTCTTAGAAATGGAACAATGTGGATGGATAATCTTTTTAAATGATGTAAAGTCTTGCCTATTTCGGATGGCAATTGGTATTGTGCATTCTAGTGTCCAAGTTCTGTTCCTGTGGTGTATTGGGCTTTCCTTTTTAAAAGCAATTGGTATGGTGCATTCTACTGTCCAAGTTCTGTTCCTGTGGTCTATGGGATTTCCTTTCAAAAGGGTTTGTCTGATCGTGTCTCCTATGTTACTAGATTTTGTTCCTCACTAGTATGTTTTACAATTTGATAGTAAAGTAGTAAACTAATGTCTCAGTAATGGTCGTTTTTTCTCTCTGAAAAGCACACAGGCGTGTGACTTGGATGTAGAAATATTGTCATAGTTGCAGGATCATTTCCTACTGGATATGCCTCAGTGTTACAATCCAAGGAACTGAAGGAAGTTCGGGAATATAGGCGTCAGTCTGTATAAAATAATTAAGGTTATTAAGCCATTACAACTTTCCCACGAGCATAAAAGCCTCATACTTGAAAGTCCTAACCAGATCACTCCCACCCCAAGCTCTTTCAAACTCTTTGATCACTTCTTCAGGCAACATGTCCACTCCCTGGTCTTTAGCTCTAATGACTGCAGAGTAAGACCTCAACATCCTCTCAACCCCCTGAAATGACACTTCCTTTGGTATTTCAAGTGTCAGAGGCTCACCTTCACGACCCATTCCAACGCTCTCAAATGGAAAAGGGAGTGTCTTGTAACCTGCCCTTACATACTTTGAGTTTGGGTGTGTAAATGGTATACAGTTTTCGCGGAAACGATCAAATACAGGATCAAACTCAGGGTTTACCAACATTCTGTTGTAAGCCCAGACAGCAATTATGCCTCCTGGTTTACGCAGAAGGCGTTTGGCAAGTGAGTAGAACTGTGGGAGATCAAACCAATGAACAGCCTCTGCCACAGTAATCAAATCTACTGAATTCTCATGACTCCCCCTATCAAGTTGACCATTTCATCCTCTGAGAGTAATGTGGGAGTATGCATGTATCGAATTCGAGGGTGTTGGATGGCATATTTCAGCTGTTCCTCACTTATATCAGTTGCTACTACTTGTTGGTAATGCTCTGAATGCTGTTAAAATGTGGGAGATCACCAGAGTTAGCAACTATAACACTAGTGACATTAAGTGTAGCCGAAGGCAACAGTACCAACTGAGAAGTATAAAGTGCGAAATCAAGAATGTTATTTTTTCTTCTTTTGTCAAACACTTTTGGAGTATGAAACCAATTAGGAAAGGATTAAACAACTGCTAAGCACATTTTGCTTGTTGTTGAATAGTAAGGAATCCCAGTCTTTGATAATGTTATCATCAGAATTGTTTTCAAATGAGCCCATTCAACGATGATCGGTATGAAACTGATCCCCTTAGTGTTCAAATTCTACAACATTTCACAAACTATTCTACCTTATACATTAATCTTTAAATCAGAAGTGTGCTATTATCAAAGTTGTGTGTGTATATAGTGATACAAATTGAATGATGGGATTGTTAGACTAAATTTGAAAAAGAGAAAGAGTAATAGTAAACTTACACCAAGAGCAGCTTGGCCATTGCCGGTGCCAGCATCCCAAGCTAAAGAGTGTTGTGGGGTGAGAGCAGCCAGCTTTGAGTACCATTCCTTTGGATATGTTGGCCGAGCTTCCACATATATCTCTGCCTGCTTGTCAAATAGACCCGCCATTTTCCTATTTCTGGCCACAATTAGTCTCAGATAAAAATCTTCACAGAAACCCAGAAACATAAATATCATTGTGTGCGGCAGATGAAACAAAAAAAGAAGAAGAAGAAAAAAAAAAAAAGCTTTAGAGAACACAAGCATCATAGCAAAAGACCAGAAGTACAAAATGAAGAACAACCAGAGCCAAAAAAAGAAGGGTCAAAATCAAAGAAATACCTTAACAAGATCAGAAGAGCTAGAGATTATGAGTTGGGAGGTGAGAGGCTTCACTGTATGATTTGGTCTGTGAAGAAAATGTCAGATTAGGCATCTGTTTTATTCCCGATATGACAGTGTTTGACTTTTACTTGGTTTGATGGGCACGTAAGCTCAGTTATGTGCCACCAGATGGTTGGCTATGCATCTAAGTATCTAACCAAACCATTATCACTGAAACAAAAACACCATTTGAGTTCTGATACAATTCGCAACCCACAATGGTGCATTTGTCACTTGCTTTGGCTGCTAATGTCATTATCTAACAATTTCGGTTCTCATTAACACAATTAATTCAATAACCATCAGAAAATTATTTATAAAATAGGAGGCACCTTTTGCCGATGTATATCAGCTGTAAAAAAAAACCACTTATAGAACATAAATATTTACTCCGACGGTAACTAGACTAATATTGCATAAACATTGTAATTTTGCATAAACAATTATAGCATGTTGTAGTTCACAATTCCATGGTAGATACTTTTTCCACAAGCACAAATGCCTTGTATGCAACTAAATCACATCTTCAGACAACAAATCCACACCCTGGTCTTTAGCTGTATTGACTGCAGAGGAAGACCTCCTCACAATCAATTCCTTTGGTAATTCAAGTGTCATTGGCTCACCCTTATGACCTGAACCAACACTCTCAAATGGAAAAAGAAGTGTTTCCTATAACCCTCCCATGCGTACTTCGTCCTAGGTCATAGGCAATTTCGTGTAAACGTTTCATTACAAGATCAAAGTTTACAATTTCATGACCAAACCAGTGAACGGCAGCAGCCATGATAACCAAAACCAACTGAGATTGATGGTAGAATGTGAATATATCGAACTGCAATGATAACTGCTACTGAATGCGGGTAAAGCCATCGGCTCATTGTGTCTCCGCTTTGGTTTCTGCATTAATTTAGAAAACATGATATTTTAAATCATTTCATTTTTGGTGAAGCATGTGACCAAAGCAGACTCCTCCATTTCTAGTAGTACAGATGAAGTGATCTTCAAAGACCTGAAAGCAGAATAGATGAAAAGGTCGGATCACAAACATAAGTATAATAGCAAGTACTTAAATCACATAACAATAACCATAGGGAGACACAGTAGAAACAGGCAGCATTTATTTGAACTTTGTGCCAAATTCAACTTGCAATGCAAAAATCATCACAGTAACCAACGAAGATGTATGAAAGTGACAGCAAAACCGGGGATAACGGGAAAATCTAGCCAACTGAAAAATTTGTTAATAGGAAGGACCAAAATAGCTGGTTGCAAGGACATAGAATCCAGCACTAAGAGGAAGCTGCCCAATTTCTCTACATGCTGATATCTAATGCTGCAGAGTAGCGCTTTAAGCACTCTCCCTCCTATTGTTCCTAAATGCTGAGCTCCCAACATTACACACAACAGAGATTCATTGCTAACTCTTCCAGTGATCTTTAGGCTGTCAAGCACTCAGTCCTGGATGGCTTGAAGAGACTATGAAGATCATGAAGCCATAGAAACTTGTTTCTTCCCCTTTTTACTTCGACCGGCCATATCCTCTCCTCCCTTTATCTTTCTAGAGAGGACATCAGCTTGTTTTGTGTTACCCTCTGAATTGAGGCTCTTAATCAGATCGTCAGTGCTACGCCAATCAGTGACCCCTCCTTTGTCCATTATTTTACACAAAATTGAGTATGCATTTAGAGTCTTTCCTGATTCTAAGAGAGCATCCAACACCTTATCATAGCTTTTGAAATCTACCATGCAATCTTGCTCAAGGCAAAAATCTAATAGCTTAACAGCTGCAATGGTCTTTCCTTTTTCAGCAAGAACGGATAAGAGGCTATCAAACTCAGGTGCACACCCACTATGCATAAGTAGATCAATCCGTCCAAGGGCTTCCTCTACATGACCTCGGATAAAGAGGGCTTCCAAAATCTTGGCAACTAAATCCATGTTCTCATTCACTCCCTTCTCTACCATACTCTTCATTACGCGGCTTGCTGTTTGAACCCTGCCATCTTCAAACAGACTCTCCATTACTGACCTGAATAGTGATGATTCTGGAACATGCCCATTTTCAATCATACTGTCCAAAGCTGTTTTAGCATCAGCCGGTTCACCTTTACTCAGGTAGCTCTTAATGAGCAACTTGTAGGAATCCGCTTCTCTAGGAACCCCTCTTCTACCCATAATCTTCAAAATTTCAAAAGCAGAATCAGAATTTCCTTCCTTAGCATGCCCACGGATCAAATTATTGAAGGCAACTGAATCCTGAACACCCTTTTTCATCAACTGCCTGAAAAGGACTTCAGCTTTATCTGTCTGGCCATGGTTGCATAGATACTCAATCATTGGATTGTAAGCACTAGCCTCCAATTCCATAGAACTCTGGGGCCTCATAATAATTTCTTTCTCAATGAGCTTATCAAGCAAGTGAACTGCCCGATCATACACCCCAGCCTTGCAAAAGTTCTCAATAAGGATACCATAATGACCAGCCTCTGTCGGAATGTGCAGCCTAATCATTGCCTTGAGCACATTGGCAGCCGCATCCAAATCTCCGGATTTACACTGACAATACAACAATTTCTCGAAGACTGAATTATCCTTGGGAGCAATGTGCCTCTCAACCATCTCACTTAACAAATTCTGAGCTTCATCCTTTTTCTCCGCATCACAAAGCCCTGGCAATAAAGTCGAGAATGTGACATCATTAGGCTTAATGTCAAAAGACTTCATCTCTTGAAACAGCCTGTATCCATCATCCACTTTCCCAACAGAAACATACCCTTTAATCATGGTAGTATAACTTATAACATTGGGCTGCATATTCTTTCCCTTCAACTCTACAAACAACTGCTCAGCCTCATCCATCATCTTAAACCGATTATACCCATTAATCATCGTGTTATAGGTGACAACATCGGGACTAAGTCCTCTACTTTTCATGTCCTCGAAGAACCGCTTTGCAGTCTCCAATCTCAGGGACAAGAAGAAACCCCAAATCATAATATTATAAGTATGCCTAGTAGGCTCTATCCCCTCAGCCAACATATGATTAAAGTACCTCTTCCCCATCATATACCTCCCCCTCCGCAAAATACTCTTGAACAGAGCCTCGTATGACTTGAGACTCCGCTCCACACCCAGTTCCTTCATCTGATTAAAAAGCTTGACCGACTCCTGAACAATCCCGGCCATGCCATAACTATCAATCAGATGAATGAAGAGATCCTCATCCCACTGCACACCCTTCTTGGGCATATCAAGTAGGATACACCGGGCATGGTTGAGCTTTGATGCGCGGCCCAGAATCTCAATAATCTTCAAATGGGTCTCCCTATCATGCTGAAACAACCTAGTATTCACAAATAACACACACAAATCACCACAATCAATCAATGAAATCGAAAACAATGCCACATCAGCACAACCATTGAATTAGCTACAAGCATTGTATCTACGACTTTATAATTGAATTCCGAGTAGAACCGAAATTGAAGTTTGAAACTTTAAAGCTTTAGAACCCTAAAGTTGAAGACTTTGAGGTATTACTACCTGGAACGCTCGACCCATCGGAAGAATTGGAGGGCCTGATCGGAGGTCTTGGCGCCGTGAAGGACATTCCAGACGAGATTGTGGTCGAATTCGGGTACCAAATCGCGGATCGAGTTCTGCAATCGGGTCGTCCAGGCCCGATTCGCCATCATCCGGCAGATGATGTCCTCGGTCTTTTCCAGGTTGCGGGGCCGACGGAGCTGCCTGGGTTTCGGGGTTTGGGGCGGTAGGGCCGACGCGGCGGCGGATTCATTTTGCGGGTCGGGTGGGGATCCGGTTGGGGTTTCGGTGGGTGGGGCGTCGGATGCGGATCCGGGTGGGGGGGATGGGGTTTCGGTGGAGCAGAAGAGGCGGAGGAGAGGGAGGGATTGGGGGTTGGAGAGGCGGGGGCGCCATTGGGAGGGTTTAGAGAGAGAAATGAAAGCCATTGATGGCATGGTGAGAGAGGTCTCTGGGTTTTCTGAGAGTGAATGAAAAGAGTGAGTAGTGTGACTAGGGTTTAGAATTCAGGGGGTTTAGGAGCCTCAGCTTTCGAAGTTTTCTATTTTGGCCCCTAACTTTGACACAAATTATAATTTTGCTTCTGATTTCTCTATTTTTTGGACATTTTGTTCTCATGTCTTCACTTTATACTACTTTTGTCTCGAACAGAACTTGGGTGGCACTTGCTCTAGGGAGGATGAATTTGAACAATAAAAAGACACTTTAAATCACGGTTTGAGTAATATGTACGTGTCAATTAAACTCATCGGTTGGAAGAGTTTTACATGTCTTTTTTTACCATTTGAGCTCTTTATGTAAATCTGACCACTCAGCTGGAGATGCTCTTATGAGTTTAAATTTATTTTGTAATATAGACAATTTTGGTCAAGTTTTTCTATTTAATGAGTTAGTTTGAGTAGTTTAAAACTTGATTATGTAGTCCGTACAATAAGAGTATTTTTTGCTAGAAGTTTGAGACATTGTTGTGAGAAGAATGTAGATCTTCTCTCTTAGTTAAATGTCTCATAGAAACCTTGGTTCTGAATTTAGGATGCAATGCTTCTAGCAACCTCTTTCACAAGTTGTTGAAGATGCTTTTGATGATTTGTGTGGTTCTGTTAAATTTAGGACTGTAACAGTTTCTTAGTTCTTTATTTGTTGTTTGAGTCTTTGTCCCCGTTTATCCACCTAAAAAAAAAGTCTCATAGAAACAATATAAGCCCTGTGTAAATACAAAGTACTAAGTCATGCAGTTAGTCACGCCAAAGCTAAGTGTCCAAAAAGGTGGACTATACTTTTGAGTTTAAAGGATGCCTTCTTGTCTCATGAATTTTGTTACACATAATATGTTGTGTTATCTCTAAACTATTTTTCCTTGATTTCTTTTCAAAAATTCGTAGTTTGGGTCACAGTACTCAAAAAGCACAGAAGAAGGGAGCTACCAGCTGTAAGTAGCTCTTCAATCTATGTGGATACTAATGGGTCGGTCTAAGGTTCCGGCGAAGAAGCACCAAAAGCGCGGCCTCGACTTCTAAGTATTCAACTTTTTCATAATTCCCGATTTTGATTACCTACTCAAATTTCGTCAAAAGCTTTCCTAATATTTACTTTAATCTTTGATCTCTCTTTCTCTGCAGATAATGATTGCAGAATGATACAACTACCGGAATCAAATCCAAAGGTACTCACTTTTGCCGTTTCCGTTTTCCCGTTCATATCTTTTTTCTAAGTGAAAATTTTTGATAGGTAAAATGTAGGTGCTGTGTTTTCATAGTTTGAGTTGTAATATACAAATCACTTCAAATTCTGAAACTCGTATCCTGGAAATCCATAATCAAGAACCAAACTCAATATGAAAAAATGTTTTCTTGAACTTAGATGAAACATGATGGGAGATTGGGATTTAGGAGTTTGGTGGGGTGCTAAAGTTAGCTTGTGCAAAACTCTGGAAAACCTTATCTGTGTTAATTCTTCATTTGAAAGAACGTCGTTTTCCAAAATCTGATATTAAAGTACAACACCGTTCTGGTGGACAATCTTGTGCTGAATGCATCTAATTTTCTTTCAACTGAAAAATAGATGATTTGTTTTGTAAGTCTTGTTACTGCCATTTTATTATGAGATTTGGTGCAAGTATAGTTTGGGATGTAATTGAACTTGGCAGACAGGGAAATTCATACTGCTAAAAATATGAACTTTGGAAATGTGAATGCTCTTCTAGCCTCTTGTTTGTGTAGGAATATATGAATATTGTAGAAGTGTAGTGTCACTTGCAACATTTTCTTGCCTATTCATCTCAGGTCCAGTTCTGGAAGATTATGTATTGTTTCGAACTATAGAGATCCCACAGTCGGCTAATAAATCTGGGCACATCCGTATAGCTGATCACATTAGTTTGTTCATCACCTTACAATTATCTTGCTTCACTTCAGAATACAATTATCTAATAACATCTTATTCATGACAATGCCAGATTTTCCTGTATCCCATTTAAACCGCATGATGTGGCAGTTGATCTGGCATTTAAACAATGGAATGGTTTAACATATGTGGTGTCTTAAGCACTGCCTAATCTTTTTGTGCGTCAACTACCACATCATATAGTTCGGATGTGGTTGCTGTATCATTATCCTAGCGAGCCAATTCATTACTTTTGTGCAGTTTTTCCTAATATCCATTCCTAGGGTTCCAATTCATTACTTCTATGCAAATTATTCTCATTTCAATATCTAAAGAAACAATTTGTAACTAAAAGTGTAGATATATGAATGTACATGCTGTATGGCCATCAAATTATTTCATCATGCTGCATTGCATACTTGTCTTTTCAAAATAATGTTAGGCCTTTTGGCTTGTCAAGTTATATAATTCTTTCAGTTTTCTGCCTTCTGGTGCAGTACTTTAATGAAGATGATATGAAGGCCTTGGCACTTCTTCAAATGAAAACTTTTATTACCTCATTCCTTGCTTCTTTCACAAACTTCTGAATCTTGTATTGTAGATGTTGGGATCATGGATTAATGGAAGAAAGCACATAGCCACCCAGTTACTAGATGCCCTGAGGTAACTTCATGACTCAAAGACCTTGCTTTTGTTTCCTCGTTTTTCTATTTGATGGATTTTCTCCTGAGTCCCATTAACTAATTTGATGGTATAATTTGGATATCAAACTCCAAATCATGTAGTGTACAAACTTCAATAGATTTTAGTACCATAATTTGTCCAAGTTGCTTTGTCAGGAATTTTATATCCTTAGGAACTAGGACCATGATTTCCATTCTCTTCTGTAATACAGTTAATTAGTATATGAGTTTGTATAGACTGGAACCTTGTAGTTTGATTTATAGGGTTATAGCTTTAATGTGGTACATTTCTTATTTCAAAATTCAATACATAGAGAGATAGTTTTAGTTGTTTATCCATGTTAAATTTGTTTGGAGGATGATATATTTTTTTTCCGGGCACAGACGAGTGTTATAATGTTTGATATTCAAAGGCAGATCTGCCAACTATTTATATTATTTCCAACATGCATGTTTTTTCAAAGTATGAAGTATCAAAAAGAATTTCATGTTCCCCAAGTTTTCACTTTACTTCCCTCGTCTCTGATTCTGCACTTTTTGTCTCTGCTACGAATGTGAGTTCATCTCTTTATTAGTTACTATTTCTTTCCCAGTCTTTTCAACTTCTTATTCCTCTTTGTAATTTGGCCCTTACTCTAATTGATGAGCTAGCTATATTCAGAGCCTAAAGGTGAAATTATATTCAAGATTTAACTAAACAAGAGAAAATCCTTGATGAGTAACATATGATAAAATGGAAAGGAAGTATATAATACAACTGCCTTACTTGTCTGCAAATGTTTAAGGACGTTAAAACTAAAATCATTAACTGAATAATAAGCTGATCATCTACATTGCTTGTGGTGGAGATTGTGGCTGTGGTGGTGGTTCTGCAGTTTCTGTCAAACTGCTGGATTGTTTCTGTAATGATGGGCCAGCGCATGAGAAGATTGATTGCTGGCCCGAGAAGAGTGATGGCCTTCTTCTTACCTTGACACCAAACAAGAAAGACCGCAAGGGAATTCGAGCCTTACTTTCAGATTTTTTGGGGGTATTGCCACTTGATGCTGACATCCGAAGTTCCTCATCAAGTTTTCCTAGTGTCTTCTCGACCTCAGCTTTGAGTCCTTTCACACGGTTAAGACCTGCTTTTAATTCTTCTCCGACCTTTTGGTTCTCTTGCTTCATGTTCAGAATCTCACCTTGAAACTTTGCTGCCTGGTATCTGCTTATAAGCTCTGTCTTATCCCCTTCGGAACTTAAATTTGAGAGTCTCGATATCTCATCTTGAATGTGGCTCAAAGATGAGTACCTGCTCAGTAAGTCCTCCTTCAACACTGCATTGTGTTCCATCCATAATGATAATTCAGTTTCTATCTCTCTCAGGTGTCTATATATCGGCTTGCCATCTGAATGCAGAGCATGCTTGCTCATTTTATTCAATTCTGACTGCAAGTCCTGTATTGAAGTCTGGAACTTCTGTATCTGATGAACTGAGGTACTAAACCTCAACCAGAATTCTAGGTTCGCCTCCAGTAGTTCATCAATGTCTGCACGGAGTCTTCCTTCAATAGCTGAAAAGGAATGGGGTCTTACAGCATGCCTTTTCCTGCTTGCTTTTCCTTCCTCCTTTCTAGCTGTGACCTTCAAGTTTCCTGATGAGTCCTCCAATATTTCTGTAGTTTCACCAAGAATGTCGGCCAGTGTATCTTTAAGCACATTCGGTGATGCACCAGTATAGTATGGGGATGTGCCAACTTGAGGTGGGCTCTCCGAGGGGACATCGTTATTCGGGTACTTATACACTGTTGAACATGGACTTTCTTCCGGATTCATATCTGGGGAGTTCTGTTTTTGCTTTAGAAGTCTAATTTCATTGTCCTTTGAAGCAATCGTACTCCTTAAATCCCTTATCTCCATTGCCAAATCGAAGAGGTTATCCCGGTGTTTCTTCTCAGCTTCACTGAGCTTCTTCCTTGCATCCTTATAATCCCGAAGAATTGAAGTATATTCTTCCAGCAGAATCTTCTCTCTATCCTCTAAACCTTTAAGGAATAGTTGCCTCCAGTTGGGTTGACCTCCTTCAGTTTCCTGTTCCAACTCCTGTGACTCAAAAAGATTGCTCTCACCCTCTTCCTGCGGTGGTGCTTCTTGAGACAAATCAAGGCTATTTCTTGTATCAGATTTGTTTTCCTCCTCTTCACCCTTGACAGATTTTGAAACTTCTTCTTTGTCTGTCATCTTGTCTTCTAAGACCACTGAATCATCTTTCAACAACTCCTCTGGTTTGCTGTCAAGTGCTTTCAATTCCTGGAAAATTTGAGCACTCTCTTCCTCCACATCATGCTTCACATTTGGCAAATTGCTAGAGAGATGATCAAGATTACAACAAGCTTCTGTGAAATGCACTTCGAGGTTGATATTTTGGTTTTCTAAAGTCTTGTTTAAGTTCTTAACCCTATGCAACTCCTCCTCCATCTCCTTTAGCTTTCTCTTCAAGTTTTCCTCACTTTCCATTAGTGTTTCCTTTTCGTCTTCCAAGCTCTGAACATGTGCCTGAAGTTCATCTGTTTCTGATTTTAATTTGTGTACAAGAGCATTCTGAGAAGTGACTGCAGTTTCCAGTGACACAACCTTATTCACAAGTCCATCAATTTTTTCTGCCAGTTCTGTAATTGTGAGAGAGTCATCTGAACTAGCCTTGAGTTGTTCATTCATCTTAGCCTGATAAAACTTCTTATCTCGCCTCTCACTGTCTACACTTGTTGATTCTAGATCACTGGTCTCAGACTCTTGTTCATCATCAGCATCGGAGCAGTTTGCGCCTTTTGAACGAAATTCATGCTTGAGGTTCTCAAACTTCTCACAGGCATCCCTGACCCTCTTGCCCTCAACTCTTACTTTTCTTTCAGATATGTCTTTCTTTTCCCGCAACTCAGTCAAGCTTTCTTTGCATGATTTTAGAGCTGTGGCTGCCATCAAAGTACGAGCTTCATTATCTTCAATGACAGTGCCAATGCCGAACTCATCTTGTAAGCTGGAAACTCTTTTTTGCATTGCCGTGATCTCATTCTCAAACTCCCAGTATCTGTCATATCCTTGTTCGTACAAGGTCTTAACAAATTCCTTTTCAGTTTGCAGCGCCAAAATGTCCTTATGAAGATTATCCATTTCCTGCAATGCCTCTTCTTTTGTCAGCCCCAACCTTGGAGGACCTGCGGCAGGTTTAGGAGAGCTAGGAAGTCTTCGAGGCGCCCCCTTCCTTGCAAGTACCATGGACTTATCTGGACCCTTGGGGGCTTTTGGGATGCTTTCTTTGTTTACATCGGGATAGGCTTTGTTGGTATCATTGGAAGAAACTGATGTTTGAGAAGCAGTTTCATCATCCTCATCCTCCATCGCATACTGAACTCGTTCTGGGAAAACAGTTGCAATGGTACGGTTAGCACTCTGTAGATCTTTTGATAAGTGGTCATATCTCTCTGCTAAAGCTCGGTATGCCCGAAAGGATTCTTCAACAAAGAGCACTAGCTCAGGCCTCCTCTTGTAGTACATTTCTGCCCTCTTTGCAAAGGAGTCCCCATCATCGTCAATGATTTTGAGTGTGCTCTGAACCTTCTCCTCCATATCTGTAATTCAAACCGTATAATGTCAGTTTAATCCGAAAACACACCATGCTCTTACAAAAGCATCCAGAACCGCCTAACTAATTCAACTCACAGTGACAAGGAACAAAAGGCAGAGGCCAAACTATTGAGATGATGAACTTATAGGAGAAAGATTTCTATCACTTTGAAGTTTCAACTCTACAGGTTTGGAAGGTATATTATGACTACAGTCAGATCTAAAAAGAAAACATGTTCTCTAAATTCACTGATGTCCAATTGGTGCCCTTGTAATAAACCATATTACTGGTTTCTAGCTACATTGCTGCACCTTTATATCTTCATGTTCCAATTCAATTTCATGTTGAAAATTTCTTGCTCTACCCAAACTCTGTTGTTAAGAATCTTCACAGTGACAATTAACCAAACGGATATCTGTGGGAATAAATGCAAGCAGTAAAAACTCTTCAACAATTAATGGGATATACCTTCTTATATATCGAGTTAATTCTACATAACCTAGTGATCCAATGAAGGGAAATGAAAGAAGAAAGGTAACCTTCTGCTTCTTATTATCAGATCATCAATGGAAAAGGCAGGTAAACAAAACTTGTATGAACACATATCACCAGAAATCCAAGATCAATATACACATACACATACACGCATATACATGTATATAAACAACAAACCTTGAAGGTTTTGTTCCAGCCATTTTGACTGCTTGGTCCTGATGTGGCTAGCCCACCACCATGAATATGCATTGCTTGCTGCTCTCTGCAACATCAGTCTCACACTCCTTCCTCCTCCCTAGAAACACAGTGGAGAAAACACAAGGATAATGATCATATGGGATCAATAAGAAATGATCAATATGATTAAGGAAAAGAAATGACATGCAGGTTTGGCAAATGGGTTAATTAGTGAGGAGCAGACAAGGTTGGGAGGATGCTTCGCCTGGATTATTGGTGTTACTGTTTGAAAACCTCAAAACTTTGCAGAGGGTCTTATTTACACATCAGAAACAAAAATATACCATTCTCAAAAAAAAGAAAGAAAGAAAGAATATAAAGGCTCTCTTTAGCCTCTAGGGATGTCCACGTGGCTAAAATGAGCGTTGAAGATTTTTCTTTTTTGTTTTTTGCTAAAATTTCGTTGAGAAAACGAGTCGATTTATTCACATCGATCTTTTTCTTGTTTGTTAATTGTTACGAAGATGAAGCTCTGAACCTTGTTCCATCTTCTAGGTTCTTTTCTTGTTTAATTTGGAGTTTTAGTTTCTTGCCAAACACGCGTGGAAGTAATTAGCTAATAACAGTCTTTGTTAGGGGAAAGAATGTTCATTAACTTGTTACACAAAAAATCATTTAGAATAATATTGCAGCTACAAGAACAATATTGAATCAATACATTTTTTTAAAAAAGTAATGATCTAGTAAGTGTGGAGAGACAAAAAAAACAAAAACCCTAGCCGCCGGCTCATCTCTTTCACCAATTATGTCCTCGTCCGGCGGTGCCTAGATGCGGTGGTGGGTCTCAGGCCTTGTTGTCGTCTAAGGGTTTGTTGCCGAACTGGAATGGAATGCTATCATTCGAGGTTTTATCGAGTACATACTATTGCTCAATGGGTTGGTCTGAGAGAGATTTTGTTTTGGTTTTGTCAGTTGATTTTGGCTAGGATGTGTTCAACGGTGGGTGTGCTACGCAGATGCAGCGTCGATCCCTGAGGAATGGTCTTAGACAGCGAGACCAGCGGTGCAGATCAGTGGTGATTCTTGTTGCAGGGTCTGGATTGAGGTTTGCTTTGGTATATGGGCTACAACGACGTTTGGAGGTGATCTGGTTCGACGACGAGGCCAAGGAGAGCAGATCATTTCATCATGAAATGTGGATCGTGGCAACAACAACGACGCTCTACAAAATACGACAGCATGCAGGTAGAAGGGTGGACTGAACCAGATTCAACTAGGTTGGCGCCGAAGTGGATTTCCCTTGGTTGTTGCCTCATTGGGCCTCTATCTTCTGGGTTTGGGTTTCTTGGCTCTAGTTCATTAACTATTTTAGTCTTGTTTTGTTTCTAGTTTTGCTTCATCAATTTGTTTTATTTCTTGTGGGTTCACCCTTTAGGATACTAGGTCCTAGAGCGCTCTATGACTAAATACGATTAAATGGTAGTCTATCTTATGTACTAGGTGAGACTTGTCTCATAACTATTTGTCTATCTGTAAATGATAGCGGTAGAGCACGTAATAGCTACTTTAGGCCTTCATTTCATCCAAATTTATGAAATACCTAAATGACTATTTCAAAAATTAATGATCTAATATGATCATTGTTAAAACTTAAAGAAATTGGTAAAAAAAAAATGACAAGAAAATTGGGGAAAGATAAAGAATAGGAAAATTAAAAATTAAAAAATGTTGTGAGGAAAAAGAATAGAGAGAGGGAAGAAAATTAAAAAGAAAAGGGAAGAAAAGAAAAAGGAAGAAGAGGGAGGAAAATAAAGAAGAAAACAGGACAAAAACGCAGCGTTTAGGTTTGTACTTGCCGCTGGGGTGTTCGGATCCCTTTCAATTTGAGAAACCAGGAAGAAGAATTGAAAGGAGATCAGAGCCATGCTGGTTCCATTTCATATTCCCCTTAATTTTTCTTTTTCTTTTTTACTTTGACTTTAATGCCCTTGCTTCGGAATCTTAATTTACGAAATAATCTTCTCTTTTATATTTTAAATTGATCAAAAGAATCTGTAGTGATCGGTGTGGGGTTTTGAAATATCAGAATGTTACCGTTAAATTAAGCGTGGCGTTCACGAAACTGACCTCTGGAGCCACCCTGTCCTCCTCTTCTATATAATCCCCCACCCTTCACCCATTTCTGATCCTACTCACAATTACAACTTTCAATTTCAGACCCACTTCTGAAACCCTAATTCCCTCAATTCCCAATTCTCTCTCTCTCTCTCTCTCTCTCTCTCTCTCTCTCTCTCTCTCTCGATCGATCAATCCGATAACAATGGAGGGTGTTGATATCTCGTCACTGAATCTTCTCTCCGATGTCGCCCTACTTGTCCAATCTTCTTCTTCGTTGAGTCTTTCTGCTTCTCAGCCCTTGAGAAGTTTCAACCCAGATGGTAAATTTGATGGGTGTTCTTGTGATTTCTTGGCCAATTCTGCAATCCAGGTATTGGCGGAGTTGAAGATCCTGAAGAAGAAAGGGTTGCTGGCGGTTGTTGAAAACAAGTTGTTGATACCCAAGAAGAAGAGGTCTAGGGTTCCAGTCAGGACTGACGTGTTGGGGTTCTCAATACCCAAGAAGAAAAGATCTAATCTTTCTTCTCATCTTAACAGGTCTAGCGTCATGAAAAGGAAGATGCTCTGTTGTGGATTTGGGGAAGATGATGATCTAGTTCAAAGAGTCAAGAGGCACAGAACTAGTCCTGCAGATCAATTGGGATCATCATCATCCTCGGCACAATTGGGTGTGGCTTTTCATTCTCAAGAAATGAAAAAGAAGATTAGCGGCCTTATTGGTGGTGGAGACATCTCACTCTGGTCATTCCAAAGGAAATCTCCGCTTCGCTTTTCTCTGATGTCTCTGCCAAGACAACTATGGTTAGTTAGTACATTTGATGAGGTAATAGTATTATCTGGATTCTTTTTTGGGTTTATTTCTTATGAATCCAATTTCGTCGAAGCAAGTAGATATTCATGTGGTTTCTTTACATACCAAATTGATCACAAGTCTTCCTGGTTGTTTGTTTTTTATTTTTATTTTTATTTTTTGGGAGCTCTGCACTATTTCTAGTCCTTCAGGATCATCCTCCTACTGGAGCTCCACAGGGACTTCCTAACACTGAGGAGATGCAGTTGTGTTGGTTTTCAAATATGAGCTCTCTGTTAAATTCATGACAAACCATTGAGATCGACGGAGGTGGAAAACTTAGGTATTGTCTTTTAAATGTTAGTGGATTGTTTCTGTCCATCATTTTCATTGTTGCCACTTGCCACTGATCAAGTTGGTTGAGGACTTGCATGTTCAGAGATGGTATTAGCGAGAAATGATAGGTTATGTAGTGTTGTCATTACTTTTGTTTTTCTTCTCATTATAGCACCATTAACCCAAAAAAAAAAACTTCTCTGAAGTACTTAGACCTACAAGGTGGAGATGCATAGAGTTTTACAGGTTTCAGTTAAGTATGCTAGTTTGTGAGTTGAAAGTGATTTGGAAAAAAACCTATGCACTCTGAATTCTTTGTTTAGGATTATTAGATCTGCCTTGAGAATGATAATCGTCCACCAGTTTGTTTAGTGGTTGGTAGACTGGCTATGATAGAGATATTGTGTGGAGAATAATGATTTTGAGATGCCTGTGGCTACATTGGATGTTGCTAATAATACTGCTGATGTGCCGATTACTAGCTCTAACTCTACCTTTTGTGTATGTCTGTTGGGAAGATATTTGCCGGACTAATATGGTTGATTTGGGCCCAAGGCATGTTGTGAGTAATGGGGAAGGTGTTAAGTGGACTGTTAATGTTCCCATCTGGCAAGGTAGTTCATCCTGCTTCTGTTAAACCTGCTAAATCCTTTCGTCCATGGGAAACAACTCCTCTCATCTGTATTGGATCTATATATGATGTGCTTCAACTTTTAAGTTTCTGAGGTAGTTCCAAACAGCTCTAATTTGGCCATGAGTACTCAACCTGAGATAGTTCACATTAAGAAGTCTTTTCATATACGGAGGAAGTTACTCAGGATGAGGAAGTTACTACTAGTGGTTCAAGGAATCATAAGGGTTCCCTTCCTGATCTGGTTGAGGCTTAAGGCAACTCTGTTGATCCAGTTACTGTTGCTCATGTGCCTTTTCTGAATGCTTATAAATTGCTGGCAAGAAGATGGCCTCAGAACAAAACTATTGCAATCTCTGCAATCACTGTTGGCTCTTCTTTCGTTGCTAATGATGCAAGTAATCCTACAACTGTCATAGGTAGATAAGCCATAGTACCTTCTAGCACTACGGTGATTAAGCTTTCTACTTGTCTTCTACTACTGATCCCCTTAGTAGTAGTGGTCCTTGCCCTCCCAGTATCCAATCTCTGGTGACATTGGTGGTACACATGAGGATACTATTATGGTGACTCTTGTGATTCTTTTGTGCCGCATAATAAGGTCAGTATAGGTACTTGTATATGCTTGATCTATTGTGATATCTATAAGCTGGTTTATACCATGGGATTGAACCAAGGATCAGACTTTGTTGTGGAATGTTTGGATTCTGTGCGATTCTCATGGATTCAAATTGAGAGCAGTTGGCTCCTTTTATCAGACTATTACTGGGGGCATTTATAAAGATCAGGGTTTGGAATGGATACTACTGTTGTTGATGCCGGTCTATTCATGGATACTTTTGGTGCATTTGGATGATGTTATTTCACTCCATAGTTTCCCCTAATTCCTGGAAGGGATGTTTAATTATTGTGAATTTGTGTTGCTGCCTCTGAAAAGTATGGCAGTCTTCCCTCTGTGGTCTTGGAAAGCTTGCTTGTTGGATGTATTCGAACTGCTGACTTGATCTAAGATTTACCAGATCCAGTTTTCCTTGCTTAAGAAGACTGTAAGAGTAGCTGTTTTAAAAGAGAGGTTGGACAAATCAAATCACATTTCCCATATATCATGGCGGCAGGAGTTTCGTGATGCACAGAGCTTTTCAGTAACCTTGGAACTATGAAGCAAGATAAAGCCTTCAAGTCTTGTTCAACTGCGATGCGTGAGGGAGCAACCCCCACCTGCTGCTACGGATCAAAGCTCTGCTCTGCTCGATGTTTCATATGTATTTCCTTTCTAGCTAGTAGATCATAGCAACTAGAAACTTGATTTGACATTGTATTAATACAAATTTGTTCTTTCTATTTTAAATATATGAGCTCATTCTCCAATTACAGTTTTGTGGTGCTGAATACTTTTCTCATCTATATTGGTTTTTGATTAATCTGGAAAGCTGACTAGTTTATACACCACGGATTTTACATAACAGAGTTGTAAGGGTTAGGGTGTTAAGCTTAAGGTAGCCTGCTTTGTAAGCAACTGAACTACAAGTACTGATTTAATTTAACCTATCACCAACCAAATCTAGAAGACCTGAAAACACTAGTTATAGCAGATAGAGCAGCCATAACCAAACTTGGCAGCGATGCCTCAGCTAATTAAATAAACACCCTTGTTTCCCATTAGGAGATGAGAACGAAATATGAGAGACTAGAGAAAGAACATATACCTGTATAAGGAAGATTTGAGCCATCGCCATATTATTATCTAGAGAAAAATGAGTAAACAGATAACTTAATTTTCTGTATTTAAAATAAATAGGATAATGCTGTAGGAACTATGGGAGAAATACCAAAAAATTAGTTGTTGAATAGGATGAGGTTAGAGAGATTGCCAGAATAACATAAAACTTGAATTGGTTTCCATCAAATTAACAAAAATGAGGAATGAGGAATGAAAATGCCAGAATTAGTTTTATGTGAACTACAAGTACAGGACCTGTTACGTATTAACCACGTTAATAGGATTCATCGTCACTGTCAGCATAGGGGCAGTCCTGGGTCCAGTGTCGAGCCTGCGAGTCACAGACAGTACAGGACTTGATACGTTCAACCTGATCCCCTTTATGTTCATCAGTCTTACTTTTACAGGGGCCATGACAAATGTAACAAAACATTCCAAATCCCCTTGACCTCTTGGGGCACACTTCAGGGGTGTGACTGTGGGCGACCATCTTACGACAGATGATACAAAAGCATAGGTTTTCATCAAAATCATCTTCTAAAGTGTCTTCCCACTCGCTATCACTATCGCTCTGCAGTTCCATTGCTACAACACCAGAAAAAAAAAATAGTTTAAACGATAAATTGATGTCATAAAAAAATTAGTTTAAACGATTGTTTCTTTTTTCCAATCAAACGAAAAGATACAAGTATTATATAGAGAAAATTACTAGAACAAATTTAGAAACACAAAACACACACTTTTATTAATTTTTATACAATTTAAGACCTGAGCTCAAATCCAAAACTAAACTAATAGCCGAGCCCAAACCCGACTTTTAAAGCTGATGGTTTTGCCTTTGTAAGTCGACTTGCCATTTATCTTTTTCTGTATCTATGGCTTTCTCTCTTTCTCTCTTCTACATGTTTTCTCATTTGGGATGTTTCTTTTGGCGCAATCACATGCAGGTCTTTCAGAAAGGTTCACTTCTCACTCGTGATTTCTCAAGGACAATCACTCTTCTGCAGGAGGGAGATGATACGAGGCATATCGACAACAAGTGGTTCAGTAAGAAAGCAAGTTGTTCAAACCCCCATAATGCTGGATCTTCCAATAGTGTTACTCTTAGCCGTGATAGCTTTTGGGGGCTCTTCCTCATTGCCGGTTTTGCTTCATCGTTAGCTCTGCTCATATTTGCTGCTATGTTCCTCTATGAGCATAGATACACCTGGATATGCCATGATCCTGGAATCTCGTTTTCGAGAATAGTTCGTGTAATATTGAGAGCGTATGACCAAAAAGACACCAGCTCAAAGATTTGTAAGGGAAGCAGACTGCAAGAGCAAGACAGTGTTCAGAGCATATCATGCGATTCCAATGACATAGAATCACAAGTTGTTCTTGAAGAACTGGGAACACCTTCTACTGACACTGAGCATGGTGATTTGTATCCCAATAGTCAAGAAACCCAGGGGGATTGAATATGCAATGGAGTTAACTTCCTGGAGTGAAGAGAGGCCACCAACTCATTAGATTGCCCAAAAAAGAAGCTATTGATGTAATTATGACTTATGCGTAATATAGTACAGTAACACAGGCAATAAACTCTATACTTCTGTAGCATGCCACAAATATATCCTTGGTAAACAATTTAGTCCATAGTCGAACCAGTTTTCAAGTTCACCCGTCAATGCTATGTCTGCGAACAAAGCTCCATCTGAAATGGGAAAAGACTTCTCTCAGCATCATCCGGATCTCCAAGAGAGTGGGATGAATATTCCACAAGTCTTTCACTTTGATCGAGTTAAAGTTGAAGTCAAATACAGGTAATCATGTAACGATAGCGGTTTGAGTCCGGTTACTTTCAGAAAAGCGTAGTGGGTTTGTGATACTATGAAACAGGCATGAAGTAAATTGAATTACAAATATGAAGTAAATTTGTCAAGGACATACCTAACATTTGCATAACAACTCAACAAGCAAAGAAAATCAGTTGATTACATAGTCCTCAACTTAAGGGTCCTCACTAGAAAGGCTCCCTGATTACATAATGGCAACGATAAATTATGCATGTCCTCTAAGTAGTTGCATTGTCCATTGATATGCATTGTGTTGTGCTGATTCTGTTGTTGCCCTCATCATCGTGTCGAAGTAGTTGCAATGTCCAGTGAGGTTGTGCTGCGCCGAGTCTGAAGATGACCTGGTTAGAGTGTCGAAGTAGTTACAATCCTAGTGATATAGTTGTGCTTTACTGAGGTTTATGATGACCCAATTAGTGGGACGAAGAGGGCACTATTGGTAGGAGGGCAAACCATAGCTCCAGGTGATGAAACATCAAATGACACATCTTCATCATCAAGATCATGATGACCAGCACCAAAAATACTAGGTGAGGGACAGGTAGGAAACGGAGGATTTGAACACATGCCCAGGCAAATAGATTGTAGAAACGAAAGAATTGTCATTGTCAGGATCATCCTGGCCTAGCCCTATATTCCCAAAAACATCATATGATCCCTCCCAACTGCTAATGTCGCTACCATACGCCTGATCATCAGTACTACCTAGACGGCTGTCGAGCGAAGGGACAGGTGAGGTGTTAATAGGTAGGGATATGGAGAGTCCATGAACAACTAATTGTCTGTACTCAAACTCCCGGACAAGTTGATTGTGGCCTGAAATGGATTGTTGACATTATCATCAGGATCATGGCCTAGCTCCATATTCTGCAAAATGTTATAAGATCCCTCCCCACACATGTCCTCACCATATGCTTGATCATCACGGCAGTCCCGTGAAAGGACAGTAGCTGAAATATTAGGTAAGGGACAGGGGGAGTCGACTATCAATGAATTGTTTGAACTCAAACTCCCGGGCAGGTAGCTCGCCGTTGGAGCACTACTACCAAAACGAGTAACATCACTGCCTATCCCAACATTCTCTATACATTCTGTACCCATGAAGATTCCTCGCCGCCATAACTGTTGTTATCGTAAGCATGACCACCACGAATATAATTCCCATCACTGCTATTTTGATGAGCATCAACTGAAAGAACATGTGTCGAAAAATTAGGTATGGGATCGAAGAAATTTGGGGACAATGTACTCGAACTCGACCTCTGGGACAACGAGTTTGGCATTATATTCTCCACATATTCAAAACCCCATGAAGATCCATCGTCGCTATTGTTGTTCTTGCCATAGTATGCATGGTTATCGACGATATAATTGCCATAGCCGCTAGTTGGACCGCCGTTCAGGCAAGGGCCATGTGTCGAAGAACTAGGTAGGGGACAAGGAGCAGGCTCCGTTAAGTAATTTGGGGACATCATAATTGTACCAGAACTCCTCCTCCCATACATGATATGATCTTCTTCAAACACTGGTATGTAATCCGAACTCGATGAATTATTCAATCTCTCATTGGTTTTCTCATAAAGTTCTCTCGACCTGTCTCTCAACATGGCAAAGTCATGTACCGTTTGACATGCTTTCAACTCGTTCTCGATCCCTTCCTTCATACACTCCACCATATTTCGTTCCTCATTAATCACAGAAGCCCTTGATTGTTGTGGTTCTTGTTCTTGTTGGATATTGAAGTACTGATTGAACTGCATCAACCGAAGTGTGTCCGAAAGCATAAGGTTTACCTCTCGGAGACAACACAAGAACGGCAATCCGGGTGCCGTGCTCGCTGCACAGCTTCGAAGCCTTACTGAAGACAGTCTTGCGCCTCTTGCAAAAATTCACGTCCCTTTGCTTGCTTGCTAGTACGTCCCTTTCCCTTTTCTGTTCTTCTGTACATGGCCTTCTCTTACCCATGGTACTGACTTCTGACGAGGAGGGGAAGGATATAGCTACTTTCTTAATTAATCTTGCGACAAAGCCTTGCGCATTATTAGTTAGGTTTTCTTCTGATCTTTACGAAGTGATGAATATAGAAATATATACTTAAATATAGACATCAAGACATGCATAGCGAAGATGAAAAGATTTCGGGGTAAAAGTGGTTGATGCAAGTTATATATCTCTCCATTAGAATACTTGTCTCCATAAGGAAATAAGAATACTCCATTGTCATTAGGAAATTCAAAGAAAATGGTTATTGCCCACTAGCCGTAATTTACAAATTTTATTCCCATCAACAAAATCATATTTCTTAATTCTCAATATCCAACTTAAACAACAAAAAGACCATAGTATTGTTAGTCAAAAAGCAACACTCAAGTATAAAAGGTACAAGTAATAGTATAGAAATTAAGAAAGGTTATCGAACCCACGAGGGTTAGATTTCTTTCACTAGCTAGAGTGTTAACCTTAAGAGAGATAAAATGTGCAAATGTAGAATCATAAACCTAAACACACAAGAAAATCTAGGCTCACGATGAGTGTGTGCATTGTGAAAGTAGTGATTTGATTTTTGAGTTTTTGAAGTTGTGAACTAAACTAAACTAAATACTCAAATGGAACTAAATTACTCTAAACTAAACTAGTGGGATAATGGATGAATGAAGTTAGGATTCGAATTGTCTACCACTAACCTCCCTTTCAAGTATTGATGCAAATCAATATGAAAGATTCTAAGTTAATCAACCAATTTTTCTCCTTATTGCATCCCTCTCGGGTATGACAAGGCCGGGGACATGCTCCTTTTGTGGTATTAAGCAACCCCTCTTAGGTGTAGTACTTAACTACTTAAGTCATGCTTTTTAATCCGGTTAGACATCTAATACATTACCTTAAGTGCATAAAGTTTGGAGATAAAGAAAATATGCAAACCAACCAATCTTATCTCTAAGTAATTGTAATTCACAACTCTTATATGCACATCTAGTGTGTTTTCATACTTTAACATTCAAATGTTACCAACCTCTAAACATTATATCATGACATAGCAAAAACATATATATGAAAAGTGGTAAATTTCAAACATATGCGTTCAACTCTTGAACTAGCATGTAGGAATATTAATTAAAATTGGATCACATCAAATTATACCATCAATCCATACAAAATTGGTTAGGGTTTTTAACCCTAACCCCAACAAAGTACTACTCACTCATAATTACACAAACAAACTTCATAATCAAGCACCAAAATAGATCTAGAGTTTAAGGGAGAGAGTTGACTTAATGGTGTGTTGATTGATCCCCAAGCTCACGTCTTGGTGGTGGTGTGGTGTTTGATAGGAGCACAAAGTGTTACATTTATAATGTATTTCCGACCCTATTTAGCTATGTAATTCCTTTAACAATATTCATATTAACTAAGTTTGTATTTTTATGTCATAAATAAGGCTGAAGAGCCCAAAAGAGACGAAAAAGGATAAATCTTGAAGGAAAATGAATTTATGTCATGCAAGGATTGAAATCAGAAAATCTGTCAGAAATCGTCAGTCAACTTCGACAAAATATTGTGATTAGCTCACAACGATCCAGGAGATGTGTCATATATCAATGGAAAGAGTCTAATTTCCAGAACCTTTTAAGGATTGTCAATACTTATTTTGAAGAAGAAGTTATGACTGTTTAAGTGACCGAATGTCAGTCTGCCCGAATTTCTGATTTGGACCAAAACTTCTATTTTGAGGCCCAAACCATATTGGCAAGCCCATGGATGAGTTTTGAGGGTTTCATAACCCTAACCACAACAAAAAATAAGGAGGGACGTGAAGTTTAGAGGAGGCCAGCGATCTCACACCATCAGAACCTCCATTGCGGACTCGCACAAGGAAGCCGCCAAGCCATCGTTGATCTCTCCATCATTCACGATTTTGCAGCCATGTGTGACTGAATTCTCTTAGTTAGGGGAAATGTTTGAAGCCCCAAAAATGTTTTAAATATTGTTTTGAACTTTGGTTTCAAATTATTAAGTTTTTCAAATTGTTTATTTGGTTTTGTTTTATGGGAAACTCTTACTTGTTTATGTTCATGTATGCACAACATAGAACATTATGAACTTATGAGTGGGGCTAGAAATATGTTGATTAATCTCCCAAACGGTTAAAAGACATGTTTCAAAGTAGTAAAACCTATAGGACAATAGGTGAAACCAAATAAAAAGGACTGCATGCTAGGTAGGCGTTCCACACTAGTTTTGCATACTTGTTCAATCAAACTTTCATTGATCTTAATGCTTAGAATAATTTGTTGATAAGATAGCGTCTATACCTTGATCGGTTATTCTAAAAGCTTAGTAATGGTGTATTCATCTTGCTTAAATATCCAAGGGAAGTAATAAGGATTTACGCAGTGCGTTCACAGTTTGTTCTTAATTGATACTGATTTGCGACTTAATGATTGAAGCTTTTGTTGTTTAACATGTCTTGAAACATATTTGATGATGGATTTTCAAGTCTCTAACGTCTCATCCATCTGATCGTTTCTACTTTATTTTGTTTCTTTGTTTTTTCTTGTTTATAATCACAAAACCTCATATCTTTAGTACTATAATATTTTGTTTTTTCTTGTTTTGTAAATAACGTAAATTGTAAATGTACCCTCAATCCCCGGCTTTTATAACGATACTCTTATTTTCTATATACTACAATTGACACAAAAGAATTTTTAATTAAAATGCCCGGTTTCTGTCGCTATCAGTGTTGATGGTGGTGCTTCTCTCTCCTTCTTGCTCTTGATGATTTGACGATAAGAGATAGTGAAGGTTGATTTATGCTTTGTGTGAATAGATGGAGTGGATGGAGAAAATTGTATAGTAAAGAGAGTGGAGAAATGGTGTAGTAGTGATGGTGTTAATGGAGTTTGAGATTAGAGATGGTGGTGGCCGATGATGGAGGAGATGAAGTTTTAGTGGTGGAGATGGAGGAAAAGAGAGAGAGAATGGGTGAATGATTATATGAAGTGAATAATGAGAGAGGGAAAGTATTAAATAGAAGAAATAAGGGAGAGAGAAGAAGCTAGCTTTCTCCCATCCGGATGAAGCAAAGGAAGAAAGAGCAACGAGCTAGCACATAAGTCAATAAAGCTAGCTAGGGAGGTTGAGTGTTGAGGAGAAAAATGAACATAATCATGAGCTATGAGAGAGTAGAGTAGGAAAAGGTATGCATAGTGATGCCTCTTATCCAAATGATTATAGGGTAGAAGCAATTGTATTCTCCTTGGTCATTCTTGTTCCTCCTTCATGGTGATCGGAAAAGTTATGACACCACTAAAAGTGGTGGTGAGCCGCCATTTATGCCGTCAATAATGGTGATTCGCTGGAATTCAGAAATCTACGTTTTACTCCACATTAGACCGTCATTCTTTCTAGCTCCGATTCTCCATATTAATGCCAAAAATACATGTTTTCATCACTCTTATAATATTCCTAGATAAATAGAAAATGATTTAGTGAAAACTAAAATGAACTCAAAAACAAGGCAAATTCAATATTTAGGAGAATGAAAATGTATAAATTATGGTCTATCAAGTACCTTTAATTTAATGAATTAAATCAACTACAATAGACCATTACAAGAGCAATAAAGGGTCTATTGTGCAATAAAGAGTTTATGACCGTTGTCCGGACACTGCCAACTGTTGACCGGAATCCGACGACAGTTGACCGGACTCTGCAATATGAGGGTCTATTGAGGGTAGTAGGGGTCTATTAGGGGCAATAGTAGAGGGTCTTTTAGAGGTAATAAGAGGTTTGTCTAGGGGTCTATTGAGTTAGTAAGAGGTCTGTAAACTCTTCATTTTCATTCCCACTAACAAAAAAAGAATCTAAAATTCCCTCGAACCCTAAAAATTCTTAGCAAGTTCTCCCCATCACCCAAATATTCATTTTTTCTTCTTCTATATTTTCCTTAACAAAAGGAACACAAAGGAGGGGCATTTTGGGAAGCATTGTATTTCAGATAAAATAGTGAAATAACAATACAATGCCACTAGATAAAATACACCTAAACCATGTATATCATTGTATTTCAATTGTACACCTAAAATACCCTAAACCAGGTATTTCATTATATTTCAACTGTATTTCAGATAAAATACACCTCTAGGCTAATCATTCATATAGCAATGCAACTCCCTTGTAGACCTGGACTTCAAATAGTGAAATAACCCATCCCAAGAGATGAATCAAGTAAAATCACATTCTCACTGAGGATCCCTCTGACACTGCGAATCTGTATAAGATGATCAAGAGGTTCAATGGAAGCAAACATTTGAGACAAATATGTCAAAATACCAAATACCACAAGAGACGCTTCTATGCATTCTACCTTTAAAGCTCTGTCAATACCAAATACCAAATAGATACCATTTCCAGCAGAGTACAAATATGACAAGGTCACCCAGTATTCATGACCAAAGCAGATATCATTAGGCACATGATGACAATGCATAAATAAGCCGGAGAATGTACAACAAAATACAAAGGGGACAGGTTCTATTTACAATTTTTTTTTAATTATTGACGATTTATTTACAACAATATCACGATGAAGCATAAAAACTGCTTCTAATTCGTTATCCAAGAATTACATCCAAAACGAAATTCATGCATATTCCACCATTTTGTCTTTTTTTTTTCTTCCCCTTTTCTTTGTCATTCTTTTAACAACTTACACAAGCAGAATATTTTTTTTTCTTTTCGTCATAATCACTAGACTTATTTCACACAGTACCATCAATTTTGAAGGGCAAAGAAAGATGGCAACAGCAAGAAAGCAAGTCCTCTATGATCTGCCATATCTGCTAATCAAAGTTATACTAGCTTTGACTAACTTTGGCCAGTCCTCTTCTACACTAATAAGTAGATGATATACTACCAACAAACTAGGCCAATTTCGATATTATCCTTTTCCCCTTTACTTAGCAGATCAGCTGTTGCATAGAGAAGAGAGCCACTCTTCCATAAACTTCCTGCTCTCTGCACAAAAGAATCAAAACGCAGACAGAGTCAGCATATGTTTGTTCATTAAATTGGCACCTGCTGGATTTAATAAGAAAACTTAACTCAGACAGCAAACCAACTGATTACCACATCACAAGATGACCAATATTAACCACGTAGTTTAAGGTGGGATGCAGTAAATAAACATGCATTATTTGCAACTCTGTTTGAACAACAAGAACAACCAGTCATAAATGAAGCCCACAAATTCTTCGGTACCACTACACATTGGAAATAATCCCAACAGATTGATGATAGTTACTCTGCTCTCAAACTATCTATATATAAAAATTGGCACCTGCTGGATTTAATAAGAAAACTTAACACAGATAGCAAACCAACCGATTACCACATCACAAGATGACCAATCTTAACCACGTAGTTTAAGGTGGGATGCAGTAAATAAACATGCATTATTTGCAACTGTTTGAACAACAAGAACAACCAGCCATAAACGAAGCCCACAAATTCTTCAGTACCACCACACATTGGAAATAATCCCAACAGATTAATGATGGTTACTCAGCTCTCAAACTATCTATATATAAAAAATCGAAAAAGAAAAACTCTATCTTTGAGATCTCTCAGCATCTATGCACAGAATTTATTCAAACACATAATTATTGGACCAACCAAATGAATCCAACGACTCTAATCCAACTATCCAAAGGAGCCTCCTTACAAATACAGAGAGATCCAATAACACTAAAATTGGTGTCCAGCATATAACGTCAGTACCCCACTTATCTAGTAAGCATCAAATACTGCAAATTGGAGAAAAATTCTGGTATTCCGAGGCAATATCATAAAAACTCTAAATTGGGGCATCCAAATCTTTGAAGTTACATCAGTTTTACACTTCCTTTTAAACTGTGGACATTTCATCTAAGAAAGAGTCGGTTTTACTCAAACTGCAGCATGGGCGAATTTACAAGTAAACCTGATTAAACGTAGATGCATGAAAATCTGAACAAAAGCATATAAGAGCTAAAAGGTAGGTCGAGATTCACTAAGTTCAGAGAAATACCATCCCATTACAACATTGCACCAATTCTAAGCTGACATTAACATCCTAAATTGTATATCACTTTCAATCGTCACACTCAACCATTATTGCCTATTGCTTAAGAGGTGTTAATGGCAAATTGGCAATTAAGGGCAATCATGAAAATGAAAGTTTCCTAATACAACCATTTCCAGTGGATTCTACATTTATACCTTTCCCCTCAGATTTAGCCACACAGTTGGGATAAATTTGAATAGACAGATTGGTTACTCGAAAATGCTCATTCATACTTCTATTCAGAAAACAGAGGGAAAAGAAAAAAGAAAGGAAATCCTTTTATCTTAACACAATTGCCCATTAAATCAAACTAGTGATCCTCACTCAAATTACCATCAAATTTGTCAAATGCAATGACATAAATAACTAAACCATCTGTGGTTAATATGAACTTGTGTTATTTCTACATTAATGATAATCACAATTGACAGCAGAGGTATTGTGAAATCAAATTAACAGAATCATGCCATGAAAATCTCAAAAGGAGTTAAACATTTAACATTTAGGTTTGATGCCAACAATTCATATAAACTATAATATGCATTGCGAAGAGTAGAACAACTGAATAGCATTGATGGGAAGGATGAAAAAGTACTGAAACGATGAACAGAGAAAAACCAGGTACGAAAAGAAAAACACTTACCATCTGGGATGCTCCCAATAGTATTCTGATCTCTATTCTTTGATTTCCCCACCATATCATGAACAGCATGCCCATAGCATGGAACCAGCACAGCAAAACTATCATCTGCATCATCATCACTCTGGAACCCAGGTCCATGAGGCTCCAACCATCCAATTGACCAATCCGAGTCAGATTCAGAGCCAGAAACACACTCTCCATCGGAAGGAACAAGTACACCATCATACTCCTTATCAATTTTCCGTTCTTCCCTACTATGCCATTTCCTCTTCACCTTTCTAGATGATGAGGCAATATTTGCTCCTTTAACCGAAGGAAACTTTAACGCATCAGATTCCCGCGCACCCGATTCAGGGGAAGAATTTAAACAAGTTCCACTAGAGATTCTTGGCTCCTTCTGCTTTCCATTACACAACCACCATGATAGATTAGTAAAAGCCAAAGCCATTTTCAGTCAATGATCCTTTGCTCGTTTCTGCCAAGTTTTCACAAGGAAATATAATTTTAACCAATCTGTAGGAGAGCATGCCAGGCCGAGAGTGTGGAAGTGGAAACAAACAATACGATGGGTAGTTTCTGCCTGTTCATAAAGTGTTCGTAACAAAATAAAATATTAAAATTAGACGACAAAAATCATAATCCAAAAAGGCATATCAACCTCAATGACTACTGCGAAAAGATAAATTGCTCAGTTTCATAACATAATGCAGAATTTATCAAAAACTAACAAACACGCAGAAATTGCTTTCGCTACAGACATAACATAAGACAAGTTCGATTCTGAGAAATAGGGGGCAGTAAGAAAAGAGATTACTCTGCCTCTATGACTTCAAATCTTTCAGTTTTCTGGGAATGAACCAAAACAAAGATACAGGTTTATAAACAAGTCCAACAACTGTCCAGATTCAATGAATACAGACACGCACACAACAAGACTCAGAAACTCCTCAATCGCAAAAAACAGAACTTTCCCAAAGAAGAAAACACGGATTTACCAAACATAGCCTTGAATGCGATCAAATACAGAACAACCAAATCACTTAACAAACACCCCCAAATTCTTATCCTCACAACAAACACACAAATACCCAATTCCTAATTCCCGATTTCAAAATTTCCCAACCAAACAAAAGCAATAAAGTTGCAGCATTTCGATCATGGGTGC
Organism: Fragaria x ananassa; assembly: GCA_034370585.1. NCBI lineage: Eukaryota > Viridiplantae > Streptophyta > Magnoliopsida > Rosales > Rosaceae > Fragaria > Fragaria x ananassa. The sequence goes on along the minus strand of CP139757.1, from coordinate 22,637,306 downwards.
TTAAATTTCATGCCAAAGCTTTGTAATTTAATCAGAAATTCAGAATAGAGAGAAGGGATTGAAATTCTTGCCTTGTGGAAAATCAGAAACGAGAGAGGGATAAAGTCAGAGAGGTTAATTTGTGAAGGAACAAGTTAGATTATAATTTAGGGTTTCTTGTAGAAAGCAACCCCCAGTTTTTGATCTCTGTGTTTCAGTCAGAGAAGAAAAGGGCTTGATTGTTCCAGCTTTAAAGATAAAGAGGGTGGGATCGTCTGCGGGTGAGTGTAGAATGTAAAGTGTGTGATAGGCTTACACGTGTGCAAAGGGAGCCTTTTGATCCAAATGGCTCTACCACCATAGGGTTTCTTTCACGAGAAAATATTACGTGCGACAGCCGCACCACGTGTCCTGTGCGACCCACCAGTCGCACAGCGACACGTGTTTTTTTTTTTTCGCAGCTTTTCTTCCTTCTTGTCGCTGTGTTCTCTCTCTTCTCCGGCGAAACCGATCTCCTCCTCCAGCGAAGCTTTTTCACAACTCTGCTTCTTCTTCTTCTTCCTCTCTCTTCCCTCCTCTTCTTCCTCTCTCTTCCCTCCTCTTCTTCTTCTTCCTTCCTCTCTTCTTCTCCCTTCCTCTCTGCTTCTTCTTCTTCTTCCCTCCTCTTCTTCTTCTTCTTCTTCTTCTTCTTCTTCTTCTTCTTCTTCTTCTTCTTCTTCCCTCCTCTTCTTCTTCCTCCCTCTCTCTTCTTCTTCCTCCTCTCTCTTCTTCTTCCTTCCTCTCTCTCTTGGTGAAGGCGAGCCTGTGTGGTGTAGGCGGCGGTGCGCGGTTTCGCCGGAGAAGAGAGAGAACACAGCGACATGAAGGAAGAAGAGCTGCGGAAAAAAAAAAAAAAAACACGTGTCCCTGCGACTGGTGGGTCGCACAGGACACGTGGTGCGGCTGTCGCACGTAAGATTTTCTCTTCTTTCACATGTGTCGAGGATAGAGCTATTTTTGGTTATTTCTGCATCCGAAGAAAATCGAAGTCTTTGTTTACTCAATTCTCAGCTCGTAAGAACTTAAAATCCAACATGATTTATATTATCGGATTCGTTATTGAGAGCATGATCTCTATATTGTCATGAAATATTTCTGATTACCATCAAACGTAGATTATGTTCTCTTATGTTTCATTTGTTAATTTAATTTTAAGTTACCGTAATTGTATAATTTACATCAAAAATTACATTTAAATAAAAGAGACAACCCTAAATCACTAAATATTAGGTGAGTCCTCTCGGATCGGAAAAGTCTTACTTGATGAGTTCTTTGGGTTGGTAAAGTCTGGTGTTCCTAATGATGAAGTGAGGTGAAATTTTGCATAGCAAAGAGCACACTATAGAGTGATGGGTTTTGTGTACAGATTCAACGTTTCGGGACACATTAGAAAAGAATTGGTAAATTTTGGTGACTTGACTGGGATTTGATCTCGATTATAAATGGATTTACATGTACAAGTTGTTCAAGTAACCCTCACCCACTTCCATGGTCTTCTACAAAGTACAAATTCATAATTCCTTCTTATCATATACTAAGAACAAGTCAAAAGGACCGGCTATGTAGTTAGCTAAATGTTCTTGATGTCTTGATTTAATTAAGTATCTAAGATATTTGAAGATACTTGATGTCTTAAATAATTATCGCTATAACTTAGGTACTTGAGATAATCATGTCAACATCATGAGTATCATCGAGTTTAAAGACATCCTAGCCCCAACTGGAAAATGAATGAGCTGCGGATTGAGACGTTAGAAAGAGAAGAAAATCGATTAAATGACATGAAACCAAGAATGTAGAGTTCACACAAAATATCGAAGCGAATCTCTAATTACAAAACTGACCATTATTTTCTTTAATTTTGTTAATGATCTATAAACAACTTTGTCCCGGAGTTAAAATATGGTTTTTTTTTGTTGAGGATCAGAAAACTCCTGCAGCTGATGTTCGAAACGTTTCTACCATCGATCATATATTGGATACCTGTGACAAATCACAAGTATATCATCCTTCTGTGTATAGGTTTGTACCGATCCACTCATCCACATCTATATATGCATATGAACAAGTGACCACATATATATATGGATAAGTGTCCAGAATATATTGGCTCTAATTATTAAAATGAATCAAACATATAAAATTTAAGCAGTCAATTATATATATATACAACACTGATATGATGCTCGACAATACATTATTGCATTGCTCCTGGCCTCCCTATGCATGGCCAATCAATCTCATTGCCAATTTATAAACTTGAGGCTTGGCTTTTGCTTTCATCGTCCCCTTTTTTTTTTGTTCATCGTCAAACTTCGATTTTAGCTAGATCGATAACGACAATGGCTTTAGTATGGTAGCCTCTCAGTCTCTCAGCCTAGAAACTTCTATAATATTAATATCTTTGGTCGAAACATTCTGATAGGTGCATGTCACCAAAACAAAGAGGTCGATCGAATAAGAATACAAATCTTCCTTCTTCAATCTTATTCATTCTTTTCAATCATTCATTGACGGTGAAACTTGTTTTGATTTTAAGCCACCAAAGGAAACGGTGCACATGCCAGATGATTACGAAGATTTTAGAAAAATAATATAATGAAAGTAACAACTCAAATTATACATAAAAAAAGTATGTAAAGAAGTTAAAAAAATATAAAGAAAAATGAGCATTGTATACAACGTGGTTCGGCAATAACGTACTTACGTTTACGGGGCAGCAATAACAAGAACTTCCACTATGTTAGGGTCGGAACTTTAACTCAAAGAAACGAAAAGCAAATCTAAAGAAATTGAAAGGGAAAATACTGAGAAATATTCATAGATATTCATCAGGTTTTACATCAGTTGCATATAGGGCTGCCACTTGGTTTGGTAAATACCAAACCGATCGAAAACCGACCGAAAATTTATGATTTGGTAAACCGAATTTTGGTAATCGAAATCAAAAAAACCGAAACCGAGAAATACCGAAAAAGTTGGTTTGGTTTTTGGTAAATACCGAATTTACCGAAATTCTAATTATTTAAAGACTTATATTTCTAAAAACACACAGACTAATAATCTTATCTCACGTTTTCAATTGTATATACCATTTAGTAAAAAACAAGACAATGAATAGAAAAATTCAACTATACTTGGTACCGTTCGGGTCTCAATTAAAGCGATCAACTTTAATTCAATGTTACTTGTTATATAAAAACGCTCTTACCTACCCGTCTTAGTCGATTCATCACACACACACATAGACAAACCCACTTAGATGACATGTAACCGCCCATGTAAAAATTTAGGAATGTTTTTACCTCTCTTGATGATAGGGCTCCCCATAGGAAGTACAAACGTAAATAGGGTTAGCCGCCTTGATCAAGGCCAAAACATTATCAAAAATACCTAATTTTTCTACCATAGTCGTATTTCACTATATTGATCACATCATAGTTCACAAGCTTTTTGAAAATTTTGCTTCCTCTTTGTAGTTAGTTCACAAAGATGTACATATGCATATAACTTACTAAATAAGTTATACCACATTACCAGGCATGTTGTGGTTCCAATTATTACAATTCACAAAATTAAAATTCGACCGTCTGATGTGATCATTATAGTATAATACAATTATGATACAAAATTCAATTGTACTCAATAATGCTCGGGTCTTGATCAAAACGGTCAATCATAATTTAACGTAACTTATTACACGAAAAAGCTTTTACTGCCCTTATGTGACTTATTTTGGTCGACTCTTCCACACACATACTTTCACATAGATGACACATAACTTGTTCATATAAAAATTTGGAAACATTTACATCCTGACTATTTCGGTAGAAAATTAAATCATACTCGATAATGTGTACTGAAATGACTATCTTTTGTATATGTATTATCAGTCTAGAAACTCAAGTGATATTTAAATTTTATAGTTTTGTATTGTTTTGTTATATTTTGAAAATATATTTGTTGTGAAGTTTGGTAATACCGAAAAACCGACATCCGAAGTTGGTAAGATTTATCTCATACCGAAGTTTTTGGTTTGGTAATTGAAAGTCATATTTCATTACCGAAAGGTTTGGTTTTGAAGTTGGTAACGCCCATTACCGATTCGAACCGACCGAGTGGCAGCCCTAGTTGCATATATACCACATATTAAGCACACAAACACAGATATGTGCCCTTCAAAATATATTAGATTTACACCTTATTAAGCAAAAACATCTAAAAATTTAGGCATCACCAACCAAAATATATTAGATTTACACCTTATTAAGCAAAAACATCTAAAAATTTACTATCTAGTAGATTACAAAAGAACGTATTTGAGTCATTTTTTATTAAATAAAATGAAGAAAAGATTGTTTAAGGACCTTAATGAAAGCTAATGACAAAACAGAAGTATATGTTTTCATGTTACCCAGAAAAAAAGAACTGAAGACCATATATTGAAAGTAAATTCTAACTAGATCCAAATCTACACAGAAGAGAGACCTTAGTTTGCTTTGAGAGAGAATATATATACTACACAAAAGAGAAGTTGTCCTTCCAATTTGATTTCAGCATAAGGTTTTGGTCTTTTGGAGGGTTGAAAAAATAGATGGTTGACCAGTTCGAACCCGAGCGGGCTTGGAATTAACTACAACATAGAGCCAAGCCTGTTGTACATGCAGATATGTTCATATATATGATATATACTAAGCAACTTATTTGTCAAAACCTCGGTTGGGCTTCTAAAGCTGGATGTAGATCCGCTCTTGAATCCTAACTAGGTGACTGCTGGCAAAATCCTAACAATCCATCCCTCCCAAATTAAGTTTGTCCTCAAGCTAAAAAGTCTAGAAATCGGTCCTGGATGTCTTCAGCTTCCTCCCAAGTTGCTTCCTCATGCATATTTCTTTTTAAGCTTGCAATCAGCTCATCTCTGGACTATAACTGCTCATCTGCTGTGGCATTAGTTGTTGAACCTGGTGCATAACTCTTCACTGCTAGAGCTTCATATCCATAAAGTGTCTTGAAAGGAATCATGCAAATAGCTAAATGGTAGGCAGTATTGTACCAGTACTTGGCCCAAGGCAACAATAGATGCAGTGTAAGGATGAGCTAGTGCAATAAAATGTCCACATTTGGTTAGTCTGTCCACTACCACTAAAATCACTGTTCTACCACCTGCTTTTGGAAGATCTTCCACAAAATCCATTGAGATTTATGTCCAAACTCTCTCTGGAATTACATTTGGATGCAGCAATCCTAGAGGATTAATTAATTGTTTCATAATGATTCTACTGGCAAATATGGCAAGTAGACACTACACTCTCGATGTCTTTTTGCATTCCTGGCCAAGCAAAAGATCTCTGCACTCTCTTGTAAGTTCTAGCCACCCCTGCATGACCCCTATTTAGTCCTTCATGGAACTCAACAATAATTTTCTTCCTCCAGGCACCCCATTTAGGTACAAAAATCCTCCTTTTATAATGCATAGAAGCATTATTATCAGCCAGTATCTGCTGCATAATAGTTTGAGCTTTTGCATCATTGTCATAGGCCTTCTGCATCTCTAGCACATAGTCATAAACATGTGAGGATACTCTAGTCAAGGCAAAGAGAGTGTTGTACTTTGAAACTGTATCAGATTCCAAAACTAACCCCTCTCTTCTTGACAATGCATCTGATGCTGCATTATGCCTTCCAGATTTATACTGAATTGTACAATCATAACCAATAAGCTTGAGCAACCACTTTTGATGAGCAGGAGTTGAGATCTTTCGGTCCAAAAAATATTGGATAGTTCGATGGTCAATGAGAATTTTGAAGTGATTTCCCAATATATAAGGTCTCCAATGTTGAACTGCAAACACAACTGTAAGCATTTCTTTGTCATACACAGACAAGATTGCATGTCTAGGAGCTAAAGCTTTGCTTAAAAAAAGCTATGGGGTGACCTTGGGACAAAATTGCACCAATTCCAATTCCTGTTGCATCACATTCAAGTGATTCAACCACAAACTCCTTGGAAAAATCCGGGAGGGCTAAAACTAGTGTGTGCATGCTTCAAAGCCTCAAATGCTTCCTCAGACTTTGCACTCCACTCAAACACCCCCCCCCCCCCCCCCCCCCCCCCCCCCAATTTTCAACATATCAGTGAGTGGTTTGGCAATTACGCCAAAATTTCTCACGTATTTTCTGTAATAACCCGCCAAGCCTAAACAACCTCTTAGCCCTTTGAGTGTCTTTGGTTTCTCCCATTTTTTGATACACTCAATTTTACTAGGGTCAATTGCAACTTCATTTCCACTAACAATGTGCCCTAAATATTCAACTTGAGTCACTCCAAAGCTGCATTTGCTTTCTTTTAGCTTCATTTAATGTTGTTGTAATATGTTAAAAACCCTTTCCAGAAGCTCCACATGATCCTCCATAGTTGCACTATATATCAGTATATCATCAAAAAATACAAGAACGTACCCTTTCTCATGTAGACTCTCAAAACGTCATTTATCTTTGATTGAAAAGTGGCTGGTGCATTTGTCCAAAAGGCATCACCAAAAATTCATAATGCTCATTATGTGTCCTGAAAGCAACACTCTTGCTCACATCTGCTAGACACGTGCCCTTCCAGTGGTGGTCCAATGCTAATGTTAACCTAACCATACTTAACGGCTAATTAGGTTTAATTAAACTGAATGATAATTAAAAGAAACATGTGCAACACGCACACGCATAAGCTAAAGTGACGCCCCGATCCGACCCTTAATTTTTACCTTAATTACTAATATAGTGGTAATAAGAGTTTTACCGTCTTCATCATTAAATGTATAATTTAATTGGTCCCCAGAGAGGTTGTGGGGGACAATTATTTCGTAGGACTTATTCGAAGAAAGAAATTGTGACGACGGTAAAAATGGTAATTTTTGCTAGTAAAATGTAATTTTTATTGGGGTATTATTTTGGGGTGTTAAATTTTTAGGAGTGCGTATATGGTGGTGAACCGGATTGGGCCAAGCCCAAAAGGATTTTTTCCCCGGCCCCTCTCTTCTCTCTCTCCTCCCTCTCGATTCCGTCTCCCTCTCCCTTCGCCCGGAAACTTCTGGCCTCCCGTTCGTCGCCGTCCAGATGCCCCTGACCGCTGCGCCAGTCCCTTTCGAACCACCATCCCCTCCTCTTCATTTCTGGCTAGGTGATCGAGCCCCTAGCACCGCCGAGAAGCCGCAGCCGAGCCCGGAAGTTTCGACTGCCCGGAACTTCCCGTCGCTGGAACTTCTTCTTCCGGCCGCCATAGCAGGAGTTGCTAGGCTCAAAAGGAAGCCTTCCTCCCATGCAACAATCCCTTCAAAGGATTCGCTCCCTCTCGAGCTAGGTAATAAGGAAAATCGCTGTTTGAAATTCTAGGGCTTTATTGTTGTTTCCGTTCGATTGGCATAGTTAGACTTGGAATTGTGGTTTGTGCTAGTTAGGAAAATTGTAGAGGAGGCTGAGGGGAAAGTGCTGTCAAAATTTGGTAAGCATTGGAGGTCACCGAAGATGGCCGCCAGCCGCTACTGAAAAAGTGTTTTTAGTAGAAAATTTTATGAGGAGTTTAATGGAATGAGTTTTAGAATTTTTGGAGAAGTTTTGGATAGGTTTGGGAATTTTAAAAGTTTGGTATTTTTGACGGATTAATATGTTAGAATCCGGCTATTAGATTATTTTTGGTGGAATGTGATTTTCAGGATGTTGGTAAAAATTGTGGAGTTTTATGGTTGGCAGTGAAATTAAGATTTAAGGCGATAGACATGGTTGAGCGCGCGAAGCTCATATTTAATTATACCTATTTTCTTTAAGCGTCGGTGTTTTATTTAAGGATTTATTTGTGTTTTTGGAACAGGACGCGAGGAGGCTCGAGCTGAAGAGACCTCCGACCAACATCAGGCTTAGGCCTAATTTGTGAGTGGACATTTGTTTTAAATAATGTGCTTGAAATGTTTTCTTGCTGAATAATTTTACTTTTGTTGGAAAATAACCGAAATTGAGAATTTCGGTGATTATACTCATATATAGATGATTATGAGAATAATATGTATATAAATAAATGCTAGCTAGCTATACGTGCTTTTCCCCCATAATGAGGTACAATTTTATTATGGGGTGACGTGAGCGTTAGACGTCAGCATCGTAGCTTGTATGACTTTCTATTCTTCGTATTCATTCATAGATTTCGTACAAGGAATTTGCACGTATATATATATATATATATATTCACTCGTGCGTTTCCCCCATAATGAGATACAATTTCATTATGAGGTGACGTGAGCGTTAGACGCCAGCGTCGTAGCCTTATATGACTATCTATTTTTCGAGTTTATTCATAGATATTGTACAAGGAATAGACGAGTATAAATATATACTGATATATATAATCCTAGCCTGAGAGACCATTTATTAAAGTTTGGGAGTCTAACGAAGCTATACAGCAGTTAAGAATTTATGATTTAAGCTTTTAAGCTGTCGCTTGTAAAACGTTTTCCATGAAAGTATTTTTGGGAAAATATTAATGTTTTGTCAAAATTGTTTTTGTCCACTCACTCTGACGTAATTGAATATTTTCCCCTGGGCCATTCGTTTAAAAAATGCCCAGTCTGCAGCGTTCGGGTGGGGTCTAGAAGGAGACGTCGAGGCATAGTCACCCATCTTTCCGCTACTTTTCGCCAGTATGTTATCTGTTTAATCTATTAGGAGATTGTCAGCTTCCGTTGTTTTTATTTTTAGTAGCTCTGAATACTTTTTTGATTTTTTTGTATAACTTATTCTGGATAGTTATGGGTTGTTGTGGAGGATGTTAATTTTGGTTAAAAGGGTGGTTCTATAATTTTTTCGGGTTAAAGTTGTCCATTTTCAAGGGAGGTTTTCCGAGTTTTTCGGTAAATTTTCCTTAGAGGTGGTCCCCGCATGACTTACTTTGAGTTTCAGGGTGAAATTCAGGGTGAGTCCTAACATAAAGACCAACTCCTAATCCAACTAGGTGACTGCTGCCAAAATCCTAACACACTATAAGAATAATGAGTACAAGAGATGCACAACTTCAAGAACACAACTTTAAGGAACCCTCTCTTTCATACTTGTTTTGCTACAAACTACTACACTCCAACTTGGAGTGAACACTCTTCACTCTCTATTTGAATGAAGATGATTAGAATGCTTGAGATGAGATGATGAGAATGAGCAAATGACCTCTCCTTATATTAAAGAGGAACCCTCTAAATCACTCATTAGTGTTCTCTTCTATAACTCATGACTTTATGTCTTCACCTTAAATCCAAAATCATCCATATACCTTGTGTAACTTAAGAGTCACTAACTCCTGAAACCTTTCACCAACTCATGAACCTTTCACTTTTTTTGTCATTGTGAATTATTCCGGACATTTCAACACATCATGAAGAGTTTGATTTTGATTTTTAAGGGTACGATCAATTACTCACAGGAAAAACAATTCTAAGGGCCGGGGGAGGTAGATATTCTTCTATATTATCTCACTCACGAAAAAAGTAAAAGTAAAAAAGAACCTAGCCGCTCAACAAACATGCATGGAGCAAAATCCTTCACTTCATATCCGCAAGGATTGCTGGTCTGAGCAGCTAGACAATTTGAAGACTAATCATACTATATAGGGTTGCAAGATAATCGGTTTCGTTGGCTTTCGTTCATGTCTATTGATCCGTCTGCGAGAAAATGGAGACGTATCTCAAGAAGATTTTGAGGCCTCAGCTGAAAACAAGGCTGTACAAATATCAAATATGAATCTCATCCATTTCTCATGTGGTGTCATAAAAGGGGCTCTTCAGAACTTGGAGATTGCTTCTGCTGGCTTTGGTGATACTTCGATTCCCACCTCCCTGCATTTTCATTTGTGGTTCGTATAAAACCCTGATGAAAGATTCACCAAGGAACAACAAAGAGCTAGAAAAATTAGGGTTCAATTCATCAGGGGTTATCAATCAAGATGTACTTGTGATTTTTTCTCTCTCTTGTGCACAAGGGATTTCACTAAATTTCGGAATTTCTTTGTTACTTTCAAACTAAAAAGAGTATTTGCAAGAAATCTCCATCGAATTAGTGAACTGCTAGAAGCAGATACAATAGTGAGCTTTTGTTCACAAGATTGTACCATAGTGTTCAGGGTGCTGCTACAGGAGACTGTTAAGGAAATAAAGTAATGCAAGGGTTTCTCCACCCTTCAAATTCTACTATGGACAATGATGAGTTTGATTTGGTACTTACTATCAGAAGGAAATGCATTCTTTGGTTGAGTTAAAGAGAATCTCGGTGTTCTTATCATACTTTCTTTATCAATCACAGGTGAAGCTCCACTTCTATCTCAACCATACTAGCAGACCTATCTATATAACTGTCCCTAACTATGAGGGCTATAAAATCGAAGATTCACAACTCATATTTCGACCGTTGTATTTAAATTCACCACGACCTATTACCTTTAGGTTAATATATGGGCCGAGCCGCCCCGGCCCAATAAAGCCCCACGATTCGCAGAATGTCTCGCTTTTAACTACCAAAATCCTACTCCGCCTTTTGGTCGCCGTCTTCGATAATAATGGAGTCGTTGTCAGTCTTCAACGCCACCGCCTCCTTCCCCCTCTTCTCTTCCTCACTCGACCACCCCAGGCCCCACCTCTCCCTCACTCCCTCCTCTTACAGGCCTATGCCGAAGCTCGACGTCGTCCACTGCGCCGCCGCCCAAGCCCAATCCTCCGCCGTCGCGGCCGCGAAGCCCAAGGAGGCCAAGCTCTGGGGCGGCCGCTTCGAGGAAGGCGTCACCGACGCCGTCGAGCGCTTCACCGAGTCCATCTCCTTCGACAAAGCCCTCTACAAGCATGACATCCTCGGCTCCAAGGCCCACGCTTCCATGCTCGCCAAACAGGTCCTTAAAACCTCACTTCTCTCTCTCTCTCTCTCTCAATTTTCTCGATTCTCTCAATTTCTAGGGTTTTGATTTTGGTTTGTGCTGTTAGGGATTGATGACGGCGGAGGATAGGGATAGCATCCACGAAGGGCTTACGGAGATTCAGAGGCGAATTGAGAGCGGCGAGTTTGAGTGGAGGACTGACAGGGAAGACGTGCATATGAACATTGAGGCGGCGCTGACGGATTTGATCGGCGAGGCGGCCAAGAAGCTACATACGGCGAGGAGCCGGAACGATCAGGTCTTGACTGATTTTCGGCTGTGGTGTAGGGATGCAATTGAGGCGATTCTGGTGCAGATTAAGCATCTGCAGGTTTCGTTGGTCCGGATGGCGCTGAAGAATGAGGGTTTGATTGTTCCGGGGTACACGCATTTGCAGAGGGCTCAGCCTGTTTTGCTTCAGCATTTGCTCTTGGCGTTTGTTGAGCAGGTTTGTCTCTCTATCCGTACAGCTATGCACAATATGCACAATGCATGTGCTGTACTTGTTTCTTTTGTGTGAGAATATGCATAGCTAAGAAATGTGTTATTAGAAGGAAATATATTTGTGAATGTATTGATGTAAGTACTTTTGATTGTGTCCGGGGCTTTAGTTATGGTGTTGCTTTTACAGTTATTTATATGTATTGCGGTAATAGTAGGCTGGTTTTGTTCTTGAATGTGTGTTGCCATTTGAAGTTGAATTGTTTTTGTTATATGCTTGGTTTTTAAAAGAAATTAAATGTGGGCATGCTTTTGTTATGTAGCTTGAACGTGATGCTGGTCGTTTACTAGATTGCAAAGAGAGGTTGAATTTTTGCCCTTTGGGTGCCTGTGCATTGGCTGGCACTGGACTTCCGATTGATCGGTTTATGACATCTGATGCTTTAGGCTTCACTGCTCCTATGAGGAATAGGTACATCACTTGTTGTGATTCTTTGCTTTAAGTCAAAGTTTGTCATATGGGATTCGGTCTATAATTTTTATTTTGTGTTTATTAATAACTTTTCTCTGTATTTAGTATCGATGCAGTTTCAGACAGAGACTTTGTCTTGGAATTTCTTTCCACTAATTCAATCACAGCCATTCATCTCTCCCGCCTTGGTGAAGAATGGGTACTGTGGGCTTCAGAAGAGTTTGGATTTATCACACCAAGTGATGCCGTTTCAACTGGAAGTAGTATCATGCCTCAGAAGAAAAACCCAGATCCAATGGAACTTGTTCGTGGAAAGTCTGCTAGGGTAGTAGGAGACCTGGTTACTCTTCTTATGTTGTGCAAAGGACTCCCTCTAGCTTACAATCGTGATTTGCAGGTATAATTTTTTCTTTACTAATTCCATGAAGGAAAATTGAGCGAGTCACTCAAGTGGTTTAAAAAAATATCAAGATTATCCATTTGCAATGATAGTGGAATCAGATCATTTTGGGCTCTTCCACTCTTCATGTTTTTATATTTGAAACTTGGATTGCATGTTGTGTTGGTAGATACATTATGCCACCAAAACCGGTTTTGCTTGCATGTATAATATAGAAATTCATTTGCATTTCGCCACACAACATCTTTCATTAGATTGCATTATTTTCTTCTTGTTCTATCTTTGATCTTGACAGGAAGACAAGGAGCCTGTTTTTGACAGCGTGAAGACAATTTTGGGGATGCTTGAAGTGTCTGCCGAGTTTGCACAGAACATTACCTTTAATAAGGAGAGAATACAAAAGGCTTTACCTGCTGGTCATCTCGATGCCACCACACTTGCTGATTACCTTGTGATTAAGGCAAGTTCTATTGATCAACCTTCTGTTTTACCTGCTATAGTTTATTTCAATTTATCAGGCAGCAGAGGGCATTTCAGTATTGATATCTTTGTACTAGCCCAAGTCTTTGGATCACTGATCTTGACTGCCCTATCTATAGAGAAAAGATAGATTGCCAAATGTTTTTTTGCCTCTAATAATTGTTACTGAAGTTGCTTGTCTGGTTCTTTATACCAGGGAGTACCTTTCAGAACTTCTCATGACATAGTTGGAAGGGCAGTAGCTGTATGCGTCTCAAAAAGTTGCCAGCTTCAGGAGTTGAGTCTTGATGAGCTGAGAAGTTTAAACCCAGTGTTTGACAAGGATGTATATGAATTTCTTGGAGTAGAGAATGCAGTTAAGAAATTCTGCTCGTATGGTTCCACGGGGTCAGAATGTGTTGCCAGTCAAATTGATCACTGGGTTACTAAACTTGAACTTGCCATGGGGTGAGTTTTGTGATGTTAGGATCCAGGATCAGAGTGTCGATGTATGAAGTGCTTCTATTTAGATCATCTTTTCATTTTTACATTTTGTTTCCTTTTTGCTGGAGTTCAACATAACCCTCAATAGACTAAGGCTAAAATGTTTGAATGATGATGAAGTCCTCGGTAGAATTTGGGAGGGGTCGAATATGCTTAGTTGAGTTGAATACTCAGTCATGGCTTTTAATGGGAAGACTTCTGGCAATTAACTTTCTCTTCTTTGCCAAACACAAAACAATCATGAAAAGAAGAACAACTATGGAGATTGGAGAAGACTTATGCAGCTAAACCTCTCAATCGATAAGCTATTTCCAGTATCCTTGTTTTCATTTCATGTGAAGTGCTAACAAAAGTGGTGCAGATACTAGAATTATCTGTGAAGCGCATTCCTTCCCCCAGGAATTCCCTACACCCTCGAACCCTCTTCCATTACGTCAACAACCACCACCTCAAGCACACCAAATACATCATGAAATTCTGCACCCAGGGGTTCCACTGCGTCACATTGTCCGATCACAAACCCCTTCGGTCGTGTTTAGATTACATGAATTACCTCACTGACCAGATATCCGACTCCGACCCATTGGACTCCCCTTGGATTGCATATTGTTGATGTACACCCACGAGTAGTTGTGAAGGAGTGAGAGTAGTTGCTAGAGTGCAACGGGAAAACTTTTACGGTGTGTTGACGATGACAGTGGCGAAGTGGGAGGATGAACGACAGATGATGAAGGAAATGTTTGGAGAATGCTGAGGTGGGAAAAAAAAGTAACACACGTCAGCTTATAAGTGACTGGTCGTATGAGTGACGTGATGTGTGCGTCACAACAAAATTATCACTTTTCTCCTTATTTTTCCTTTGAAGAGTTCTAATAATTACCCCTTTAAATTTACTGAGTATACTCTGTAGAACCTACTCGTGGGTAAACATTTTTTTACCAGGAAAATTTTTTTTTTTTTTTTGCCCTACGAAGAGAAGACCGAGACTTTTTCTATCATGAAAGTCGTCTCAGAAAGAACGAAGCTTTCTTCTATGCTCTTGTTGCCAGTTAAAGGAGGCTTACTCCCTCCCTTCGTCATTTACCATGGCGACGATAGCGTCTCTAGTTCTTTCAACCGGCATCACATCAGCAGTTCTTCAGGTTCTGGTGGAAAGAATTGCCAATTTCACTCAAGCAAAGATAACCCAGTATGCCGAGCTGCAGGTCGAGTTCTTGAAGTTGGGAGAAACAATGACCAAGGCTAAAGCTTTGGTTGATGATGTAGAAAACAAGAAGTGTTTTCCCGAGGCTTGCCGGATCTTACTTGAAGGTATCAAGACTGTTGTTTTAGATGCCGATGATCTGCTGGATGAGGTTGACATGGACCTGGAAAGGAGGAATTCTACCGACTTCGGTGAGAATCAGGTTAGTCAAATGTTCATATCATCTCGTAAGTTCAGTATACATACTGATGTGAGCAAGATCCATAAAGAATTGAGTGATTTGGTAGATAAACTGGAGGGATACTGTATGATAAATTCATCTCAAATGGCTGCTCCTATTATTCCCAGTTCTTCGTTGGTAGATGAGTCGTCTATTATTTCGAGAGGTCCAGACAAGAAAAAGATCATTGAGATGGTCTTGTCTGACCAAGGAGAGGGTGGAGGAAATGTTTCTGTGATTCCCATAGTTGGAATGGGTGGAATCGGTAAAACAGCACTTGCTCAACTTGTTTACAATGATCCAGATGTGGTTAAAAAAATTTATTTTAAGATCTGGGTATCTGTCTCTTTTAGCTATGATGTTGTCAAGATTACAAAATCCATTTTTAACTCTGTCGCTGAGCAAGAGTCAGGGTTGTCTGAAAACAAGGGATCTTTTGAGTTGTCTGATCTGAGGAAATATTTTGAGTTGAGTCTTAATGAGATTCATATTCAGTTACAGAAGAAGTTGAGGGGGAAGAAGTTTTTGCTTGTACTTGACGATATGTGGAATGAAAATCCTAGAGATTGGGATCAATTGAAATTGCCTTTCCAAGTTGCGGCACAAGGAAGCAAGATTGTGATGACTACACGAAGCGAAATTGCTTCTTCTATTCTTTCTGGTGCTCCTGCTTATCATTTGAATACTTTGTCTCATAAGGATTGCTGGACAATCATTAAACAAACGGCAGGACTAGGTGATGCACATGAAAATGAATTAATCGGGTTGAAGATAGCAAAGAAGTGCAAAGGGCTTCCTTTGGCGGCAAAAGTGATTGGAAGTGTTTTGCGTTATAAATCTGGTGATAGGAAGTGGGAAGCTTTGCTAAAATGTGAGCTTTGGGAATCTCCAGAACATGGAAACCTTATCTATCCAGCACTTAAGTTGAGCTATGATAATTTGTCTTCTTATTTGAGAAGATGTTTCACTTATTGTTCTATCTTCCCACGTGATCATGAATTTGAAAAAGATGATTTGGTTCAGTTATGGGCAGCAGAAGGCTTCATTCAAGCTCAAGGGAAACAAGCAATTGAAGATACTGGAAGAGAGTACTTTGGTGGCTTGTGTTCCAGGTCTTTTTTCCAAGTTTCGGATGATAATCAACCAACATATAAAATGCATGACCTCTTTCATGATTTGGCGAGATTGGTTTCAACCAATGTTTCCTTTTCCATGGAGGATAATGTGTCAAACATCTTACCTATACCAAAACATGCTCGGTATTCGTCATTGCTTTGTCAAGACATTAAGCCATCTACATTGGAGGTGTTTCACAGGTATGAGAAGTTGCGAACCTTTCTGCTGCTTTCTGAACATGCATCCAATCTTAACCAAGTTCCATATGATTTCTTTATAAAGTTGGGGCGGTTAAGAGTGTTGAACCTGAGCCATAGTGGCATCTCTGACTTGCCCGACTCTGTTAAGAATTTGATACACCTTCGTTACCTGAATCTCAGTCATACCTCTATCAAAAGATTGCCAAAATCTATAGCAAATATATATGGGCTGGAGACACTTAAGCTCAAGAATTGTTGTGAGCTTCTCCAATTGCCTGACAACTTGAAGAACCTGATTAAGTTACGACATCTTGTCTTTGATGGCTATCGTTTAATCAGTTCCATGCCAATAGACGTTGGGAAGCTGACCAGTCTAGAAACTCTGCCTGCATTTATAGTGGGGAAGCACAAAGGATATCAAATTGGGGAGCTCAAGAACATGAGGTTCCTTCGTGGATCCATTTGCATTGCAAATCTTGAGAATGTGGCAAATTCTGTGGAGGGTGAGGCTGCTATGTTACATGAGAAGCAATACCTAGAGAAGTTGGAGTTAGAATGGAATGAAATGGGTTCTCAAACAGTTCAACAAGAAGTTCTTACAAGCCTTAGGCCTCATGTTGGGTTGAGAGAGTTACGAGTAACAGGCTACTGTGGTTTAATATTTCCAAATTGGATTGCTGACTCATCATTTTCCAAGCTTGAGAGAATTGATTTAGACAAGTGCCATTTTTGTACATTTCTTCCTTCTCTTGGTCAACTTTTGGCACTCAAGTATCTTCTCATTCAAGATATGCATGCTTTGGAAAATGTGGATCATCTGTTATGTGGGTCGGCAGGTACTTTTCCTTCATTGGAGACGCTGACATTTCGGGACATGCCAAACTTGAAGACTTGGTCAGGAATAAATGAAAATGACATGCCTCACCTTAGAGTGCTTAGCATTGATTCTTGCCCAGAATTGGTCACGCTACCTTTAATCCATTGCCTAAGATCACTTGAAATGTTAGAAATAAATCGTTGCCCAGAGCTTCTGTCATTGCCAAGGGAAGGGCTTCCACACTCACTCACATGTTTGATAATTTCGGAAAGTGACATTTTAAAGGAGCGATGCGAGGTGCAAGGTGCAGATTGGGACAAGATCAAATCAGTCCCCAACATAATGATAGATGATGAAGTGATTCCCACGGAAGGACGTCAGAATTGAACATTGTTGCCTCTCCATCTAACTTGTTGAAAAGTTTCGAGTCTGATAAATAGGTACACTTAGTACTACTGTTAACTGAAATTTGCCTCTTCCTATTGCCATTAAATTATTAGCTTTGTATATGCATTTGTGTCAGAACTTGTCCCGAAATATCCTACAATTTAATACTCTTGTGTAATCTAAACAAGTAAACATGCACTATGCATACTCTGAATAAAGTTCATTAAGTGGCTTGTAGATTCCTTTACATGTAGCATTATCAGATCTGTGTTGAAGTTACAATTTACGTGAAAAATAAGTCTGAGGCATGCAAATATGGAGTTTAGACAACCAGGTTTCTACTTATTTCTGAATAACAGAGTTCTTATTTTCTTGTAGAAAATCCTCTGTACATCGGGCCCTGACAACTGTTGCAGCAATTCCTTGAAGCGGTTTAGATGGAGAGTCGATGTCCTTTCTGGGCGATCCTAATGTGAGTAACTTGTCTTGTACTATACATATTCAATTTCACTTTACTAGTTCTTTTTTTTTTCCTGTTATGCAAGAAACTTTTATTGAAACAAAAAAATCAAAGGTGGATAAGGAGACCGCTTTAGATAACTAAATGGGCAGCAGCTCATCTATGAATGTTCAATCAAAGCTTAGGGGATTTTACTACAGCTGCTTGCCACTGAAGAATAATCAAAGAGATTATAGTCTATAAAATCCTTAGAAGTAGAAACCCATTACAATTCCCAGAATTTGAGTCTCTCCTTTTCCCTGTCTACCCCTCCAAACAACCCAAACTGCAGCCAGCACCCCACAAGAGGTTTGGGATTTATTGTAAAACCTGAGTCTGGAGGTGTGTCATGCAAGATGTGCGATTTGCTCTCTATCTCACATAGGCAGTGAATAATTTTGTCAACAAGCTCTTCTATGAGTTTCACTGCAACGAGCTATAGCTGCACTTAAACTCCATGATAAATAAACTTTTATTCTATTATTTGTGCAGGCATTCATGGTGCTCCCTGAACTGGTTGTCTTGCTCTCATCTCCTTGTTTATTGTGTTCTGTTTTCGTTTATTCTCTGTTTTCTTTTCTTTATCACTGAACAAACATCCCGGTTTGAACATTGGAAGATTTTATTAAAATCCACTGTATGTAACTCTTATTTTCTTTCTTGCAAATGATATTCTCTTTCTCTTTACATGTATGATGTGTCGTAGTAATATACAAGTTTTTGGTTTTCCTCCTGTTTTTATCCCCTTTACTTGCATATGACTTGGGCTGATTAATCATGCCTTCTTGGCGGCCAAGTTTTGTTAACCTGGTTGCTTGACTTGCTCCCTTCTCTTTTCATGGCCCCAGAGCTAGCAGTCAAGATTATGTCATAATTTTTTTTAGATCAGTTTAACAACTCAGATACTACAGTGAGTCTGTTGTGAGTCGAACTCATGACCTCCCACTTACGAGGGGAGACTTATGTCACTAGACGGCATAATTTTTTTTTTTGATCGTGAAGATTATGTCATTATTGATCAGTTTTTTTTTATGTCATTATCATAATTGATCAGGTCGTGAAAATTATGTCATAAATTGTTTTAAGATCAATTAAACAACTCAAATAATATAACGAGTCTGTTGTGAGTCAAACTCACGACCTCCCACTTACAAGGGAAGACTTATGCCATTAGACGACATCATTTTTTTGTTGGTCGTGAAGATTATGTCATTATTGATCAGGTTTGTTTTTTATTCTTTTATGTCATTATCATAATTGATCAAGTCGTGAAGATTATGTCATAATTTTTTTTGATCAATTAAACAACTCAGATACTACAACGAGTCTGTTATTAGTCGAACTTACAACCTCCCACTTACAAGGGGAGACTTATGCCACTAGACGGCATAATTTTATTTTTGGTCGTGAAGATTATGTCATTAGTGATGAGGTTTTTTTATATTTTTTATGTCATTATCATAATTGACCAGGTCGTGAAGATTATGTCATAAATTTTTTTTAGATCAATTAAACAACTCAGGTACTACAACGAGTCTGTTGTGAGTCGAATGCACGACCTCATTTTTCGAGCTCCCACTTACAAGGGGAGACTTGTGCTAGTAGACGGTATATATATATTTTTTATTTTGGTCGTGAAGATTATATCATTATTGATCAGGGGTTTTTTTTTTTTTTTTAATGTCATTATCATAATTGATCAGGTTAGAGATGTTAGAATCTTATGTCACATGAATGATCAAACTACATACTTTTAAGATGTACTATACAATTAGATCTAACCTAAAACTTAATCCCTCAACTCCTAAGGTCATTTTTATGGTCGAGTACTCTAGTTGTTTGGCTAAATTTGTATTACAGTATAAGTGAATAACCAAAAGAGGACTTTGATGGGCGATTTCGAACGCACGACCTCCCATTTCGAGCTCCCACTTACATGGGGAGACTTACGCTAGTAGACGGTATATATATATATTTTTTTTTAATTTTGGTTGTGAAGATTATATCATTATTGATCAGGTTTTTAAATTTTTTTTATTTTAATGTCATTATCATAATTGATCAGGTTGGAGATGTTAGAATCTTATGTCACATGAATGATCAAACTACGTACTTTTAAGATGTACTATACAATTAGATCTAACCTAAACCTTAATCTCTCAACTCCTAAGGTCATTTTTATGGTCGAGTACTCTAGTTGTTTGGCTAAATTGTATTACAGTATTAGTGAATAACCGAAAGAGGACTTTGATGGGCGATTTGTTTACCTGTAATGACGATAATAGAAGGATGTATTTGTTGAGATAAAAATCCTACCTCGGGAATTATGAGATTTTACTTATGAGTTTATAAGGGTTTGGACCATTTCATCCTCTAATTAGTTTTGGATGTGAATCCTAGGATACTTTATCATGATATAGGTTATCTCAATTTATTGACCAAAAAAAAAAAAAAGGTTATCTTGATTTAGATTACAAGTTTACAACTGCGTCGTGTTTTAGGTCAGTTGTAATTTGTGCTCTGGTAGGATTCCGAATTCAGATTCCAAAAGCATCAACAGTTTGTAATTTGTAAACAGTAAGATTCCGAATTCAACTCATAATCAAACAGATTCCAAAAGCATTAACAATACATTCCATAGATAGGCACAACTTCATACAGAACAAATAACTCCGGTTGGAGATGTAACCAGGTATACCATGCTGGAGACGAGACCACCATAAGAGAGAGGAAACACACGTTGCAAAAGGAGTCCACATAGAAAGAGGATATAATACAAGTCCATTGACATTTTCACTTTTCAGCCTTTCATTCTTCTTCCAATCCTCCTTTCTCACTGGAGAGAATCTGTAGTGAAGCTGATTTGGAGAACTGATCGATGCTCAGAACTACATATTCTCCTCAGAAATTTCTACTGAAGATCCAGTTCCACAATAGCCCTTGGATACCTGATAGCCAAAGATTAACATAATCACAATGATGTCTAGTTCACAATGTAACTCAAATAGACCAACATATATCCAGGACTCAACAAATGAGACACGTAAATATTTCAGAATGCAATTGTATCAGGTTCATATGTATTCCTCAAATGAGCTAGATTTATCGAACAATTGTGAGGTTAAGACAGGCAAGACAAATCGTATTATGATCTAAATTCTAAAGTGAAAGATGGGTTTTTCTACTGAACAAGTGATACATAACATATGTTGAAACAAAAAGATTGCTCTTAATAATGAAATGAATCACCAGATTAAACGCTACTGATTCAGGCACTGAATCCATAACCCCTTTCCGTTTCTAATGAAATGAATCACCAGATTAAACGCTACTGATTCAGGAACTGAATCCATAACCCCTTTCCGCTTCTAATGTTATCAGCAATTTCTTTTGAGAAAAATGCACCAATAGTGTCTGAACTCTTGGAGGACTGTCAATATGGTACCCGAACTTTTAAATGTATCAAAGTGATACCTGGACTTGTATTTTTGTACCAACGTCGTACCTGTCGTCATTTTCCGTCACAGCTCTGTTAGTTCATGTCACATGTGACGCACGTGACTGAAAATTCTCCACCGCCTGTTAGCCATTGTCATCTCCTCCTCCCGCTCTATTTTTGTACCAACTCTGTTAGCCATTGTCATCTCCTCCTCCCGCTCCAACCCTAACGACCCTTTCTCCGGCAACAACTCCACCAACTACGACAACTTCTCCAAATTCTCCACCGCCTCCTCCGTCGCCTCCCTCAAGTCCTCCCTCCCCGAAAACCCCATGATCTACGACACCTCCGAGATCTCCTCCTCCACCAACAACTTCCTCAGCCACCGCCTTTCCTCCTCCTCCACCTCCACCTCCACCTCTTGGCGCTGCACCCTCCGCGGCAAAGACGCCGTCGTCTTCCAGCGCAAGTCCCGCACCCCGATCGACCTCCCTGACCTACAGCAGAGCCTCTCCCTCATCTCCCGCTCCCACCACACCAGCCTCATCAAGCTCCTCGGCGCGTCTCTCTCAGGCAGCTACGTCTACCTCGTCTACGAGTTAGTCGACGGTGCCAACCTCGCTGACTGCCTTCGCAACCCTAACAATCCGAGCTTCACAGTCCTCTCCTCCTGGCTCTCCCGCCTTCAGTTCTGGTGATATACAGGTTGTCCAAGGTAATGATGACGATGATGAGAAAGATGACCACAATGGTGTTGATGAGGGCCGACAAGGCATGGAGGTGTTTGAAACTCCAGGGAAGAGCCCGAAAGCTGTAGAAATCATGGAAGTGACATCATAAGAGCCCGAAAGCCTTTATCTTCTTCATCTTCATCGCTGAAACCCCTAATCCTACATCATGATGATCATGAATATCGCTTGATGATCTCTTGCTGCTCAGGCATTCACTCTCCTGATCTCCCCATGCCCTAGATGAAAACCATCATCATCACCATGATCAATAATTAGTTAACACTATGCTTCTATTCAAACATGAATGATTAGTATTGACTGTACTGCATGTAAGATTTTACCAGAGATTTGCACTTGATCTTTGCAAAGAAAGGAGTTGGGGTCCTCCAAAATCAGAAGTGATATGAGCTTCTCTATGCTTTTGAGAAGTATTGAGAGATGGGATTAGGGTTTCAGAAAGATTGGTTGAAGATGCATGGTGATCATCAGAACCAAGTGAAGAAGGTAAGGAACTGAAGGCTTTGACAGATTGTTCACATCCCAACGATGAAAAGGTCAAGTTATTTGGTGGGTAGGAAAAGAAACCCATCTGTATAGGAGCCTGATCTTGATTCTGATCAAACAAGCCCTGCTGGTTCAGCATGGTCAACTGTGTCATCTATATATGACTCTCCTCGTCGATCTTCTTCTTCTTCTTCTTCTCTCTATCGATCTGTCTCTATCTGAAGGGTGTGTAGATCACGAAGAAGAAAGTAGCTTGAGGTCTTGAACTATCCAAGCATATCTATATACGCAGTGCTGTAGATTAAAAGCACATAGAGTATGAGACTACGGGTGTCTCTTTCAAACTTGAAGGATATATAGATAGAAAAAGGGAGTTTTTAAGATTTGAAAGTAACCAAATACCTTACCACTTTCGCTTGTTGCTTTTCCCTGCTTTCACAGCAACCCTAACCCAAACTTGAGGGAGAGGCTCTGCTGTAGGTCAGGGTTGGAGCGGGAGGAGGAGATGACAATGGCTAACAGAGTTGGTACAAAAATAGAGCGGCAGGAGGAGATGACAATGGCTAACAGGCGGTGGAGAATTTTCAGTCACGTGCGTCACATGTGACATGAACTAACAGAGCTGTGACGGAAAATGACGACAGGTACGACGTTGGTACAAAAATACAAGTCCAGGTATCACTTTGATACATTTAAAAGTTCGGGTACCATATTGACAGTCTTCCAAGAGTTCAGACACTGTTGGTGCATTTTTCTCATTTCTTTTTGGTGTGTGTGCGTCTATTACCATTCCACAAACAACTTTTTCACTTTACATTCTTTTCAGACATTTTATATATTTTCAATTATATGTTTACTTTGTTCACTCATTTACAATACCCAAAATACATTTTTTCTAAGTCTACTTTGTTTACTCTACACTCTCTTCTCATCCCACTTATAAATTTTTTAATTCTAAATTCACTTTATTCACACATTTGCAATACACATAATATCAGGTTTTTCCAATAACCATTAAACTCAAAAAAAAAAAAATCATAACATTAATATTATTTATTCGGAAAGTATAAGTTCAAGCTAAGTAAAATCATCAACTGAACAAAATAATTCACATTAAAGTATTATTGAACGTGTTATTTTTTCATAAAATTTTGAACTGGTATAGTACCAGCATAGAGGGTGCTAATGGTGCTTAGTTAATGGTCTTATGGTCTGCTTACATATTTTAATGTTTAATTGATGTCAGTTAGTTAGTGTGTAATTGATTTGCAAGCTCAATTCTTCTTTTGTTGAATTGAAGGGGGAAAATGGTTGGTCTTGGGCCTGGCCTAGGCCTTTGGGTTTGGGTTTGGGTCTGGGCTTAATTCTTCTTTTGTTGTTTTATGTGTAGAAGACTCTTTTGGAGGTTTTGTGGACTCTATGGCACTCTTTATGTGTAAGGCAGTCTTAGAGTTATCATTCTCTAATAAGCTAGTTTGCTAGCATTAGTCTTTTGCTTCTGTATTTTGTTTTGTTTTGGATTTCGTTTGGTTTATTTTCGAACTTTGATAGGTTGATTACATTTGACTACTCTAGGGTAGTCTCATGGCTTGATTCTTATGTGGCCCCTCCGAGGTAAGTCATATATATGTAATTTTCCTCTTTTATTATATACAAGGCCTGGCGTCATTCCTCTAAAAAAAAGATAAAAAAATTTGAAATTTGTAATAACTTATTATTCTTTAATTGTAATTTTACATTAGAGTATTTTAGTCTTTCAATAAATGAACAATATGTGGGGTGAGCGAAATGATTTGTGGGATGATAATACACACATCATTTCTTTTGTAGAATTTAACTTAATATTATTAAAACGCAAAACAACTTCATCATTAGCCATCTAGTCCACAATTGATAAGGCAATTATGCAATTCATTCATTAAGCAAATCAGCAATCTGTTTGAGCATTGGTAACTTGTCAATAGATGGGAGAAGCTCACAATTTCTGCATCTGTAGAGGGTAAGAACAACAAGTTCAGCAAAACATGGATTACTAATCCAAGTTGGAAGTTTAGACCCGGCATAGTGTTATTGTAACTCTAACCCCAGCAGGCGGTTTAAGACATTCAAGGATTTCCTCTTGCTCTGCTGTCTTCTCATTGAACACATTACTCCAGCGGAGCTCTAATCTCTGGAGGTATTTCTTGTTGTTTGAGCCCAGTGGGTATTTTCGGTCCAAGACTTGAGAAAAGCTTGGATATCATTTGGGCCAGCGCCTGTGGCCTTTTTAGCCCACAAAGGGTGGCGAGGTTTGGCAGCACGTGACAAGGATTTTATCCAGAAGATTCTGATACCTCGCGAGATGCGGTGTCCTCGCGGGATCCTTATCTCTAATTCGCATGGGACTCTACAGTTCCTGGCGAGGGTGAGTTGGAAATGACTAATAACGCCCTTGGGATAAGGCCGCTTAGTGTTTGAGTTCGCGTACGACACGACAAATGAAATGCAGCGAGGCGGCGAACGAGACCTAAGCGAGATAGGTTTGACACGTGTTGCATGGAGCGCACGACTGGCGAGTTAAGCGTATCCTTGTGGGATTCTGATTGCAGAATCCAAGTGGGTTGTGATTAGGTTTCCTCAGTGTGCTTAGGATGAATATATAAAGAAGCTTTACAGCTTACAACACACACACAATCAATCAATCAACAACTCTCTCAAACAGACGTACACAGTCGAAACCTTCGAGCATCCTCGAAACCCTTACGTTCTAAGCGCACCCCGCCTTAGATCCCAGAGCCCGTCAGGACTCGTCTCCGATTTCCCAATTGTTGCTCTACTCGCTCTTACAGTGAGTATCGATCGACAGGTGATTAGAAGAGTAAGCTCGGAAATATTTCCTCATCAGGTGACACCGGAGCCCTCATTCGCCTGGTCAGAAGTCAGGACGCGCACCGTTCTCTTTCCTCATCCGTGAGGTGGCACGCCCCGCACACACCGTTTTACTTTTGTTCCCTCATCACCCCCTTGCTGAGGACGTGGGCCAAAACATTGGCACGCCCAGTGGGACGGGGAGTTTATTTTTCTAGCAATCATTGGGAAGTTCGACGACTCCCCATACCGGAGACCTTCGCTTTCTTGTTTGAAACATAAGGCTCCGCAATACAAGCCCCATAACAGCGCGGCTTGCAGATCTCTCGCTAAAGAAGAGATTCTCACTCGGTTCGGCAACCCCGACCATATTAAGTCCACAATGGCAAACTCACAACCAATCCCAGAAGCGGGACCTACTCTGTCCACAGAGGAAGTCCGCAGAATGTTCGAAGAACTAAGGAGCGATTTCAAGAATGAAATCGGCGCGCTCAGGAGAGAGTGCAGCTTAAAAGCTGAAGAAACTCAGCAAATTGTCCAGGACCTCTCTGCGCAGGTCGCTAAGGACAAGGAGATCTGGCTCGCAAACCAGGAGAACCACGTTAAGCTCAGCGAGGAGTTCAACTATGTGGTTGGCACGATCAGGGAGGACAAAGACATAATGACCGGCTCTCTGCAAAGGATCCAGACTGAACTGGATCAGAGCAAGGTGGCCTTTACAAAGGCTTTGGAGGTCCAAACCCATCGTCTGAACGACCATGACACCAAGCTACAGCAACAGCAACAGCAGGACGCTTCCTTCTTCGGGAGCAAGAACAGCATGGAAAAGCTTGAAGACTACAAAGAGCGCCATGATACCCTGAGTACAAGGGTCCTGCAGATGGAAGACTGGATTCGGGCCCAAGCCCCAAAGAATCACGCTATGAACTTTGCCAGTTCAAGCGCAGCGGAGGGCTCAAGGTACATCCCGCCTAATGAGCGCCCTAAAGCAAATCCGAGGGTCGGGGCCCAGAAGGCTCCCCAATTCACATTGGGGGCCAGTTCATCAAGG
Source organism: Fragaria x ananassa (assembly GCA_034370585.1). Lineage (NCBI taxonomy): Eukaryota > Viridiplantae > Streptophyta > Magnoliopsida > Rosales > Rosaceae > Fragaria > Fragaria x ananassa. The sequence goes on along the minus strand of CP139757.1, from coordinate 22,611,064 downwards.
ACACCACCCAGTCTACCCTCGCCATGCAGCCCTGGAGTCACACTCAGGAGCGCTGGTGTTTTCCCCTCGCAAGGAATGGGGACACCAGACGACCCGATCGTGGCTTATTCCAATTCGACCCCTAAGAACGTTGGGCAGGCCCCTAGCCTCTCTGCATGGCATGGCCACGACCAGGGGGCAGATTCTGCACCAGTAACGGCGGCCGACTAGCGCCAACTCATCTCAAGCATCGTCAAGGAGCACACCGGAAAAGGTGATGCTAGCTTGCACTATCGTGACCCCTATCCAGATAGCGTGGCACAGTATCCCTTCCCCCACGGGTTCAAGAACATCGTCTTCACCACATTTTCTGGGGAGACAAGGGAAGATGCAGCGACTCACATGGCCCGCTTCAAGGTCCAATGCGGCCAGTACGGGAATGATGACATGCTCAAGCTCAAGCTCTTCGGGACTTCTCTGTCCGGAGCCGCTTTCACCTGGTATTCCAGACTGAAGCCGGGGTCAATTCCAGACTGGCCCACCATGGAACGTCTCTTCCGGGAGACATATGGCACAATTGAGCCCGAAGTCGGCCTCGACTCCCTCACGCAGATGAGCCAGCAGAGCATGGAGTCCGGAGTTTCTTTCCTCCAGCGCTTCAAGATCCAGCAGGCCAAATGCGATTACCTGCTGCCTGAGCAGGAAGCCATTAAGTTGGCTATTCGGGGTCTGGAGCACCGCCAGCGGCTGAAGCACCATGGAGAGCGTTTCAGTTCCATGGGTGACCTAATCAACAAGGTTGGCAGCTACGAGCTCATCCTGAACGAGCTGGACGACAAGACCAACGCTTCCAAGGGAACCTATGTACCAGGGAAGAACCGGATCTTGGGGGCACTCAGCATGCAAACCCCTGCTCACGATCCCTACTATCAAAGGCCGGAGCCAGCTCATGCAGATCAGGACTTGGACGACATTGGCGCGGTAGAGCTGACTGGTAAGCAAGTGGCTCATAAACTGAAGAATCTGAAGATGACCCGCGAGCCGATCACCATCGAGTCCTTTGCCTGGACCAAGCCAGAGTACGAGTCGTACACTTACAACGCCAAAAACGCCCATTTGGTCTTCAATGACCTAATCGAGGCGAAGTACGTGCGCCTGGACCACAAAATTCCACCTAAGGAGGAGCTGAAGGACAAGAAATACTGTGCCTTCCATAACGTATACAATCATGACACCAAAGATTGTGTCAAGCTCCGAGACCAGCTGCAGACTTGGTTAAACTCAGGCGAGCTGAGGATGAAGGCACCAGGTAGCACGGCCTCATTGGTCGATGTAGACCCTTTTCCGCCCGTAGTGGGCATGGTCGAGGTCAACTGGGCTGTTCGGGCCCAGGACGACGAGCGACGTCGAGCGCCCAAAAGGGGTCGCGAGGAAGGAGACGACAGTGCCCGCCAGCCGCGTCGTCGGTACACCTACAACGAAAGTCTGGCACATGAGGTCTTAGAAGATCTCAGAGAGGCCGGGCTCGTCACAATCAACTTCTTGCCCTACATCGAGTACAAGGAGGGACGCGTTCATTGCAGTTTCCATGACAGCTGGGGGCACAGGACCTGCGAATGTCGCCAGCTCCGAGACCAGATCCAAGACTGGCTTGACCTCAGATACATCTGCTTTAAGGATGAGGGCGACTTTACAATCGCAACTGCTGGTTTCGCTTGGCCTCGCGTCGGCCAGCGAATGATCACTTTAGACCTGTCACCAAATGCAGGACCATCCGAGCCGCCAGGTCGAAACCGCAAACGGCCGGCGAACAACTACATGCTCCCGGATAACCAGATGCGGAGCACAGACGACCCAGCTCGACAGTTAGTCGCAAGGCTCGAACCAGACTGCCCCTCCTACAAGGATAAGGGCAAAGCGGTCATGAGGGACGATAGACCGTTCCCCGGCAAAGGTTCCCAGCCTACGAGCCCAAGGACTCGCGAAGAGTTGGAGAAAAGGGTAGCGCGCCTTGAGACGTACGTCGCCGCTCATTGGGCAGCAGCGATACCTCCATCCCCTGCCGCAAGCGAGATGGACATGTCAGACTCCAGCAGCGAGAGTCGTAACAGCGCCTCCCCGAGCCCTCGTGACGATGTCTTGACTAGCCCTTACATTCCCCCGACGTCCAAATCAGCGATCAAGGAAGGGGTCTGGTACACGCAGCAAGGGGGCAAGGCAGTGACCATCAGCAGGTCCAAGAAGCGCAAGCTCCAGAAGCGATACGACAGCATCCTACGCGCCTTACGGGCTGTCGACGAGGGCGCTGTACGCCCCTCACAGCTCGCACAGACGCCTGAGCGGATGTGGCGGGAAGCAGAAGGTCTGCGCGCAGCCCTTCAAATGCCGCCAGTCACACCTCCAAGAATCTGCGAGCAGTTCAGTGACGATCCTGCGCCCAAGCCAAATGTTTTCTACCGACTCACGGTTCCACCAAAGCCGGATTCGCAGCCTCCCAGGCGCAGGCAGTCACCACCACCTGAACAAAGAAGGGATCTGCAGCCTCTCAGGCGCAGGCCATCCTCAATACCTGAAAGGAGAAGGGACTCGCAACCCTCCAGACGCAGGCCGTCACCCGTACCTGACAGGAGGAGGGAGCCATAGCCTGCTAGGCCCAATCCGTCACCAGAAACTGACAGGAGGAGGGATCAGCAGCCTTCCAGACGTAGGCCGTCACCGGAGCACGAACAAAGCAAGGCTCCGCCTACCGGCCCTAGGCGTAAGTTATTCATGACTCCGGACTCAGAGTCTAAACGTGAGCCGTCTCAGCCCTCACGACGACAAGAGCGTCGAGATCCAGAGGCTGACACCAGAAGGGAGCCGCCATCGCCACAACAGCCTCGGCCACGGCGTACCCCGGAACCCGAGACTAAGATGGTTCCCCGAGTATCTGCCCTGCAGCGGTTGGCGAAAGAAGACAACGGTAAGGCTCCTGCGGCAGCAGACAAGCAGCCAGCCAGGGACCATCAGCCTTCACCCAAGCCAGTATGGCGTCCCCGGCAACCCGAAGCTTCAGAGCCACCAGCAGAGGCACCGGCATCCTCCAGCCCTAATCTCGCCGAACAAATGGCCCAACGTTTCCGCGAGAATGAGGAAGCCGACAAAGCACACTCAAAACCTCGACTCAACCTAGAGGAAGACCAGGACGAAGGGCAAGCAGAGTCATTCACCTGCAACATGCTAGAGGTCTCCGGATGGGATGCTGAGGAAGGGTTTAGACGCGAAACAGATGCCTTTGCAGTGCTCGAAGGGGACCACGGGATCATTGACACACCTTTGGTCCCAGTCCCCGAACAGTTCTCTTTTCAGGTCGGGATGGTGTTCTTCATTTCGGAACGATACGCCCTTCCACCAAACACAACCTGCAGCGCGGCGGACATTACCATCAGCAGCGAGAATGATAGCGTACCCCCGCCATGCAGCAGCGAAATGGGCCCAGTACTGACCCCAGCCGGTGACGTTCCACAAGATGAAAGTTCGAGCAGCCTCACCCAAAGGCTAACTCTAACCTTCTCCACGCCAACTCTGGACATGGCCACCCACATGCGGCCACTGTATATCACGGCAGAGGTCCAAGGGAAACTGATCAACAAGGTCATGGTCGACACCGGTGCCGCGGTTAATGTCGTCACAACCCGCACCATGGGACTCCTCGACATCCCGCGCTCGATGGTCCAGACCACATCCTTAACGGTGAAGAACTTCACAGGACAGGTGTCCAGAACCCTATGCTTACTGTTTCTACGGGTTAAGGTCGGGCCGGCATCGCGGGTTTACACCTTTTTCGTCGCCGAGTGCGTTTCCTCTTACAGCATGATCCTCGGCCGAGACTGGATCCATAGAAGTTTTTGCGTGCCTTCCTCAATGCACCAAGAACTCATGATCTGGGACGCCGAGAAACGCGAAGCAGTCATCATCAAGGCCGACCTGCGGCCTTTCTCTATTTCCGCCAACCTCAACGATGCCCGGTACTATAATACGGACTTGGGCACATTGGATGTTCAAGGCGTCGATCACAAGGGCCGCCCATACGGAGTAACGGCCTCCAATCTAACGCGATGGGGACTTACCCAGGCGAGGGACGATTTGCAACGTCCTCACACCATCGCGACTCTCGCACCCCATTTCGATGGATAGTGCCTTTTCCGAGGAGGCACGCTAGGCTGGCGAGTCCTTGTGCGAAAGGCTCCTTTCGTACTGGGCAGAACGCGAAGCCTACGACAAGGTCGCGACTATGGAATATGTCGATGAAGTGGTGGATTATTCCGATACCAAAGAAGAAGTTATTCAGTTAGCACGATCAGGGAGGACAAAGACATAATGACCGGCTCTCTGCAAAGGATCCAGACTGAACTGGATCAGAGCAAGGTGGCCTTTACAAAGGCTTTGGAGGTCCAAACCCATCGTCTGAACGACCATGACACCAAGCTGCAGCAACAGCAGGACGCTTCCTTCTTCGGGAGCAAGAACAGCATGGAAAAGCTTGAAGACTACAAAGAGCGCCATGATACCCTGAGTACAAGGGTCCTGCAGATGGAAGACTGGATTCGGGCCCAAGCCCCAAAGAATCACGCTATGAACTTTGCCAGTTCAAGCGCAGCGGAGGGCTCAAGGTACATCCCGCCTAATGAGCGCCCTAAAGCAAATCCGAGGGTCGGGGCCCAGAAGGCTCCCCAATTCACATTGGGGGCCAGTTCATCAAGGACACCACCCAGTCTACCCTCGCCATGCAGCCCTGGAGTCACACTCAGGAGCGCTGGTGTTTTCCCCTCGCAAGGAATGGGGACACCAGACGACCCGATCGTGGCTTATTCCAATTCGACCCCTAAGAACGTTGGGCAGGCCCCTAGCCTCTCTGCATGGCATGGCCACGACCAGGGGGCAGATTCTGCACCAGTAACGGCGGCCGACTAGCGCCAACTCATCTCAAGCATCGTCAAGGAGCACACCGGAAAAGGTGATGCTAGCTTGCACTATCGTGACCCCTATCCAGATAGCGTGGCACAGTATCCCTTCCCCCACGGGTTCAAGAACATCGTCTTCACCACATTTTCTGGGGAGACAAGGGAAGATGCAGCGACTCACATGGCCCGCTTCAAGGTCCAATGCGGCCAGTACGGGAATGATGACATGCTCAAGCTCAAGCTCTTCGGGACTTCTCTGTCCGGAGCCGCTTTCACCTGGTATTCCAGACTGAAGCCGGGGTCAATTCCAGACTGGCCCACCATGGAACGTCTCTTCCGGGAGACATATGGCACAATTGAGCCCGAAGTCGGCCTCGACTCCCTCACGCAGATGAGCCAGCAGAGCATGGAGTCCGGAGTTTCTTTCCTCCAGCGCTTCAAGATCCAGCAGGCCAAATGCGATTACCTGCTGCCTGAGCAGGAAGCCATTAAGTTGGCTATTCGGGGTCTGGAGCACCGCCAGCGGCTGAAGCACCATGGAGAGCGTTTCAGTTCCATGGGTGACCTAATCAACAAGGTTGGCAGCTACGAGCTCATCCTGAACGAGCTGGACGACAAGGCCAACGCTTCCAAGGGAACCTATGTACCAGGGAAGAACCGGATCTTGGGGGCACTCAGCATGCAAACCCCTGCTCACGATCCCTACTATCAAAGGCCGGAGCCAGCTCATGCAGATCAGGACTTGGACGACATTGGCGCGGTAGAGCTGACTGGTAAGCAAGTGGCTCATAAACTGAAGAATCTGAAGATGACCCGCGAGCCGATCACCATCGAGTCCTTTGCCTGGACCAAGCCAGAGTACGAGTCGTACACTTACGACGCCAAAAACGCCCATTTGGTCTTCAATGACCTAATCGAGGCGAAGTACGTGCGCCTGGACCACAAAATTCCACCTAAGGAGGAGCTGAAGGACAAGAAATACTGTGCCTTCCATAACGTATACAATCATGACACCAAAGATTGTGTCAAGCTCCGAGACCAGCTGCAGACTTGGTTAAACTCAGGCGAGCTGAGGATGAAGGCACCAGGTAGCACGGCCTCATTGGTCGATGTAGACCCTTTTCCGCCCGTAGTGGGCATGGTCGAGGTCAACTGGGCTGTTCGGGCCCAGGACGACGAGCGACGTCGAGCGCCCAAAAGGGGTCGCGAGGAAGGAGACGACAGTGCCCGCCAGCCGCGTCGTCGGTACACCTACAACGAAAGTCTGGCACATGAGGTCTTAGAAGATCTCAGAGAGGCCGGGCTCGTCACAATCAACTCCTTGCCCTACATCGAGTACAAGGAGGGACGCGTTCATTGCAGTTTCCATGACAGCTGGGGGCACAGGACCTGCGAATGTCGCCAGCTCCGAGACCAGATCCAAGACTGGCTTGACCTCGGATACATCTGCTTTAAGGATGAGGGCGACTTTACAATCGCAACTGCTGGTTTCGCTTGGCCTCGCGTCGGCCAGCGAATGATCACTTTAGACCTGTCACCAAATGCAGGACCATCCGAGCCGCCAGGTCGAAACCGCAAACGGCCGGCGAACAACTACATGCTCCCGGATAACCAGATGCGGAGCACAGACGACCCAGCTCGACAGTTGGTCGCAAGGCTCGAACCAGACCGCCCCTCCTACAAGGATAAGGGCAAAGCGGTCATGAGGGACGATAGACCGTTCCCCGGCAAAGGTTCCCAGCCTACGAGCCCAAGGACTCGCGAAGAGTTGGAGAAAAGGGTAGCGCGCCTTGAGACGTACGTCGCCGCTCATTGGGCAGCAGCGATACCTCCATCCCCTGCCGCAAGCGAGATGGACATGTCAGACTCCAGCAGCGAGAGTCGTAACAGCGCCTCCCCGAGCCCTCGTGACGATGTCTTGACTAGCCCTTACATTCCCCCGACGTCCAAATCAGCGATCAAGGAAGGGGTCTGGTACACGCAGCAAGGGGGCAAGGCAGTGACCATCAGCAGGTCCAAGAAGCGCAAGCTCCAGAAGCGATACGACAGCATCCTACGCGCCTTACGGGCTGTCGACGAGGGCGCTGTACGCCCCTCACAGCTCGCACAGACGCCTGAGCGGATGTGGCGGGAAGCAGAAGGTCTGCGCGCAGCCCTTCAAATGCCGCCAGTCACACCTCCAAGAATCTGCGAGCAGTTCAGTGACGATCCTGCGCCCAAGCCAAATGTTTTCTACCGACTCACGGTTCCACCAAAGCCGGATTCGCAGCCTCCCAGGCGCAGGCAGTCACCACCACCTGAACAAAGAAGGGATCTGCAGCCTCCCAGGCGCAGGCCATCCTCAATACCTGAAAGGAGAAGGGACTCGCAACCCTCCAGACGCAGGCCGTCACCCGTACCTGACAGGAGGAGGGAGCCATAGCCTGCTAGGCCCAATCCGTCACCAGAAACTGACAGGAGGAGGGATCAGCAGCCTTCCAGACGTAGGCCGTCACCGGAGCACGAACAAAGCAAGGCTCCGCCTACCGGCCCTAGGCGTAAGTTATTCATGACTCCGGACTCAGAGTCTAAACGTGAGCCGTCTCAGCCCTCACGACGACAAGAGCGTCGAGATCCAGAGGCTGACACCAGAAGGGAGCCGCCATCGCCACAACAGCCTCGGCCACGGCGTACCCCGGAACCCGAGACTAAGATGGTTCCCCGAGTATCTGCCCTGCAGCGGTTGGCGAAAGAAGACAACGGTAAGGCTCCTGCGGCAGCAGACAAGCAGCCAGCCAGGGACCATCAGCCTTCACCCAAGCCAGTATGGCGTCCCCGGCAACCCGAAGCTTCAGAGCCACCAGCAGAGGCACCGGCATCCTCCAGCCCTAATCTCGCCGAACAAATGGCCCAACGTTTCCGCGAGAATGAGGAAGCCGACAAAGCACACTCAAAACCTCGACTCAACCTAGAGGAAGACCAGGACGAAGGGCAAGCAGAGTCATTCACCTGCAACATGCTAGAGGTCTCCGGATGGGATGCTGAGGAAGGGTTTAGACGCGAAACAGATGCCTTTGCAGTGCTCGAAGGGGACCACGGGATCATTGACACACCTTTGGTCCCAGTCCCCGAACAGTTCTCTTTTCAGGTCGGGATGGTGTTCTTCATTTCGGAACGATACGCCCTTCCACCAAACACAACCTGCAGCGCGGCGGACATTACCATCAGCAGCGAGAATGATAGCGTACCCCCGCCATGCAGCAGCGAAATGGGCCCAGTACTGACCCCAGCCGGTGACGTTCCACAAGATGAAAGTTCGAGCAGCCTCACCCAAAGGCTAACTCTAACCTTCTCCACGCCAACTCTGGACATGGCCACCCACATGCGGCCACTGTATATCACGGCAGAGGTCCAAGGGAAACTGATCAACAAGGTCATGGTCGACACCGGTGCCGCGGTTAATGTCGTCACAACCCGCACCATGGGACTCCTCGACATCCCGCGCTCGATGGTCCAGACCACATCCTTAACGGTGAAGAACTTCACAGGACAGGTGTCCAGAACCCTATGCTTACTGTTTCTACGGGTTAAGGTCGGGCCGGCATCGCGGGTTTACACCTTTTTCGTCGCCGAGTGCGTTTCCTCTTACAGCATGATCCTCGGCCGAGACTGGATCCATAGAAGTTTTTGCGTGCCTTCCTCAATGCACCAAGAACTCATGATCTGGGACGCCGAGAAACGCGAAGCAGTCATCATCAAGGCCGACCTGCGGCCTTTCTCTATTTCCGCCAACCTCAACGATGCCCGATACTATAATACGGACTTGGGCACATTGGATGTTCAAGGCGTCGATCACAAGGGCCGCCCATACGGAGTAACGGCCTCCAATCTAACGCGATGGGGACTTACCCAGGCGAGGGACGATTTGCAACGTCCTCACACCATCGCGACTCTCGCACCCCATTTCGATGGATAGTGCCTTTTCCGAGGAGGCACGCTAGGCTGGCGAGTCCTTGTGCGAAAGGCTCCTTTCGTACTGGGCAGAACGCGAAGCCTACGACAAGGTCGCGACTATGGAATATGTCGATGAAGTGGTGGATTATTCCGATACCAAAGAAGAAGTTATTCAGTTAGCTCCTGCTACTTTGGACGACACTCCACCTCAAGTCCGCGACCCCACTTTACAAGTTGACGTAGGGACTGCAGAAAAGCCCTTACTCATTTCCATCAGTGCAAAGTTGGCGGAGGACGAAAAGGATGCCCTTCTTGCCCTACTACGCGAGTACAAGGACTGCTTCGCCGATAAGTACGAAGATATGCCTGGCTTGTCCCCGGACTTGGTCTGCCACCGGCTACCAACCTATCCCGACCGGCGTCCAGTCCGGCAAGACGGCCGCTTCATGCGAACTGAAACCCAGATCGTGGTTAAGGAAGAGATCGAAAGCATGCACCGATCGGGTATCATTCGCGTGGCGAAATATAACGAGTGGTTGTCTAACGTCGTCCCCGTCCGCAAGAAAAATGGCAAGATGCGTGTCTGTGTTGATTACCGAGATCTCAACAACGCAACACCAAAGGACATATACCCCATGCCTGTGGCTGACCTACTTATTGATGCCGCGCAGGGCACGAGGTGTTATCCTTTATGGACGGCACGGCCGGGTATCATCAGATTCCCGTCGCCGAGGAGGATCGACACAAGACTGCTTTCCGCTGCCCTGGGTTTGCTGGCGCGTTCGAGTATGTTGTCATGCCCTTCGGCCTTAAGAACGCGGGGGCAACGTACCAGCGCGCCATGAACCTCATCTTCCACGACATCTTGGGCAAGTTGATCGAAGTCTACATCGACGATGTGGTAGTCAAAACCAAATCGCGAGCAACCCACGTGGAAGACCTACGGCAGGTGTTCACACGGATGCGCAAACATAACCTCAAGATGAACCCCGCCAAGTGTGTTTTCTTCGCGGAGGCCGGGGACTTCCTTGGTTTCCTAGTACATCAAAGAGGCATCGAGATCCCAAAGGACAAAGCGCAAGCAGTAATCACTGCTTCGCCTCCCACTACCAAGAGGGAGCTACAACAGCTACTAGGGCGAATCAACTTTCTCCGCCGCTTCATATAAAACGCGGCAGGGAAGGTCCAACCTTTTTCACCTCTACTTAAGCTCCAGGGGGCAACAGAGTTCGTATGGGAACCGCAACATCAACAGGCCTTTGATCGAATCAAGGACTACCTTACGAACCCACCAGTCCTGATTCCGCCTCGCGACGGCGCCCCGCTTAAACTTTATATCGCCGCCGCCGATTTATCTATCGGAGGACTCCTGGCCCAGGACGATGAGAACGGGGTAGAACACGCCGTCTATTACCTCAGCAGAGTTTTAACGGACTGTGAGACACGCTACTCGCCCATGGAGAAATTATGTCTCGCCCTATACTTTGCAGGGTGCAAGCTGCGTCATTACATGCTTGCCTTTACCACGGTCGTCATCGCTCAATCCGACCTGGTCAAATACATGCTTTCTCGCCCTATCTTGCGGGGACGCATAGGCAAGTGGATCCTCGCCATGTCCGAATTCTCGTTGCAATATGTTCCGCAAAAGGCAGTAAAAGGACAGGCAATAGCGGATTTTCTTGCCCATCACCCACCATCAGAGCTCACAGCGTTTCGCGAGTTAGACTTCGCCACAGTAACACTCGCTCCCTGGACCTTGTACTTTGATGGTTCACGGACCGATACCGCAGCCGGGATAGCCATAGCCAATCCCGCTGGAGATCGTTTCTCCTACTCGTTCCAGCTCGACTTCAAATGCACTAACAACCAGGCCGAGTACGAGGCGCTAATCATCGGCCTAGAGATCTTGTTGGACTTAGGAGTCCGCGAGGTCCAGATCTTTGGCGATTCTTTGTTGGTCGTTAACCAGCTTGTGGAAAAGTTCAAATGTTTAAGCTTGTCAATTGAGCCATACCTGCGCAAAGCATTCGAGGTATTGGATCGATTTGATGACGTGTACATTGAGCACATACCACGTGAATTTAACTTCACCGCCAACGAGCTCGCCCAGATAGCGTCTGGCCTCAGCCTGAGAGACGGAGTGCGCGAACGCCTGCTCAAGGTCGAACGCCGTACTTTTCCCTCTTTCATCGCCATGGGGCAATTTCGGGACGCCATCCCAGAAGTTGCAGCCTTGGACCCCATCGACGAGGATTGGCGGCTACCATTCATCGCCTACCTCCAGAACCCCAACGACGCTGCTCATTCCAGGCAAATCCGCTTCCTCGCCTTAAACTTTGTATTACGCAATGGCGAACTCCGGTGGCGTGGGGAAGACGGCAACGACTTCCGCTGTGTATACGGGAACGAAGCTAAACGTCTCATGCGCAAAGTCCATTGCGGAGTTTGCGTCTCGCACCAGGCCGGGCCCAAAATGCGATGGCTGATCCGCCGCCATGGATACTACTGGCCAACCATTCTGAAAGACTGTATTGCCTTCGCCAGAGGTTGCCAAGATTGCCAGGCTCACGGACCAGTGCAACATATCCCTAACATCCCGCTGCAGCCCATCATCAAACCTTGGCCGTGTCGCGGATGGGCTATGGATTTCGTAGGCATCATCCACCCCCATTCCTCTGAGCAGCACAAGTTCATTATCGTTGCCACCGATTTCTTTACCAAATGGGTCGAGGCCGAACCACTCAAAGTCGCCTCCGCCAACTCAGTGCGCAACTTTATTTTCCGCAATATCATCTCCCGCTTTGGTATCCCGGAGTGCATCGTTACAGACAGGGGGGCAGCTTTCATGGCCGATTCAGTTGTTACGTACTTAAACGATTACGGCATCAAGCTTCTCCACTCCACGCCATACTATGCCCAGTCCAATGGCCAAGCGGAGGCTAGCAACAAGGTCATCCTTGGCATCCTCCGCAAGATGTTGGAGTTGAACCCACGCGTTTGGCACCAGGAACTCTACCACACTTTGTGGGCCTACCGCACCTCCAAGCGAGGCCCAACTGATACCACACCGTACGCTCTCATGTACGGTCACGACGCCGTCCTTCCCCTTGAGATCAATATCGCTTCGCTCCGCGTTCAGGAACAGCATCAATTACTTGGCGAGGATTACGTCCAAGCCATGTGGCAGGAGCTTGAAGATCTAGACGAGCACCGCGTCGCTGCTTTCAACAATCTAGTCCTCGAGAAACAACGCATCGCCCGCTCTTATGATAAGATCACGCGCGGACAGAGCTATGCTGAGGGCCAGAAAGTGTGGCGCGCTGTCCTCCCGCTTGGGGATAAAACAGACGGTCGAGGCAAGTGGTCCGCTCGCTGGGATGGACCCTTTATCATTCATCGTATATTGCCCAAGGGAGCATACCACTTGCTCGACTTGGATGACACTATTCACCGCAACCCTATTAATGGCCGCTTCCTCAAGCGCCATATTGCAGGAGTCTGGGAGCGCGAGGCTCCTACACCTCCACCAGATCCCGCCACTACAGTCAAATAGTGTTACGCGCCATCGCGTCTTCACTCCGCTGCCTAAACACTAGGGGGCAACTCGGGACAGAAGACTAATAGAGTACATTGTGACGTACCAGCCTAAAAAGGCCAGTACAAGATTGGGGCCTATTTTCAAAGACCCTAAAAAGTTCTATTGTTTTCTTCATTCTCTGTAAACGTGCAAAGTCTAAACACAAAGACTAGTACAAGATTCGGGCCTATTCCAGAGGCCCTAAAAAATAAAATTCATTTATTTTTGCCTTTTTGACTTTGTTCAATACATGTTTCAAATTCTGGCTTTGCGGCTAAAGCAATTACATTGATCAGAAAGGGCAAAATTAGACTATGTTTACATTCCAAAAAGCATAGATCGACAGATACTAGAAGCCTCGTCCCGCATGGCTCGCAAGGCTAAAGAAAAGTCCGCCGCCGCGTCCTTCGCTCAGAATTGACAAACGCCTCGCGTCTTTAGAGAAGTTGACAAACGCTTCGCGTCTGTAGACCAGCCTAAACCCCGACGCCGGCCTGAACCTAAGAGAAAGTGTTGGGAAGCTAAAGGTCCAGTGGGTCAGGGTCCCCCATGCTATCACCGGTCTTCCATTTGAAGGGCCGGTAGAGCCTCACGCGCTGATAGAACAGCAGGCGCAAGGCAGAGGGTACCCAACCTTTGGTCAGGCCGAACAAAGGCTTGGCCTGAGAGTAGATTTCCAGAATCACTCTCGGCTTGAGAGTAGATTTTCAGAATCAGCAAAGAATGGGAATGTATGGTTGGGGGCTTTGCTCTAAGCAGGGACAAAAGGATGAACATAAGAGAATAAGAAATCATGGTGAGGGGGCAAAGACTTCATTGATACTTCACCCCGGCCAAGCGTTTCTTTTTATAGGCGGAAGGGGCGATTGTGCGTTCGACAGTTGTCCCCCATGCAAGATTTGCTCCGAGATACGGGCTTTGGAGATAAGGTCAGACGCGTTTTTCAATAATGATTGCCTGCGTTCCGAGCGAGTAGTTACATTGGAAACCGTCACTAAATCTCGGAAAAAGATTTTTTCCTGACAGTTATTACGTAACAGTTGGCAAAGAGCGGGAAAGATTCAACTTTGACATTATCATTAAAGTTCATACACAAGGGGGCAAATACAAGTTAAACCTAAGCACGCCTACAAACCCTATACAAAGCTAAGAGCATGCCTTCTAAGGCTATTTCTTCATCATAGGCCTGGGCTTGAACTTCTTCGGCAGCAGCAACGGCCGAGTCCAAAGCTTCTTGGGCCTCCTCTGCGGCCTGCAAACGGGCTTCCACTTCCAAAGCACGGGCCAAGTCTTGGCGAGCCCGAGCAAGTTGAGCCTGCAGCTCTGCTATCTGAGCCTCCAGGGCCTCCACTCGCCGAGCATGGCCAGCACTTGGATTCTCTGAAGACGCTCCCGGGATGCCAGCTTCACCAAGCTCGGCCAAGAGGTTCGTCATCTGATTGTCTAAGTTTCGGTGAGCTTGCTCATGGGAAGCTGATTGGGCACCGATATCCAAGACTCGGCGAGCCTGCGACTCGACAGCCTCGGCCAACTCTAGCGCTTGGTCCAGAACATGATTGCCGCCAGTGAGATGTCGATCCAGAGCTTCATGAGCCTCGCGAATACGTCCTACCAAGTCAAAGACGTTCGAGCGAGAGCCGTGATGCAGCAACCCATGAAGGAAAGACCGAGCTAGGCGGATGGGTTCCGGATCAGCAGGCGGAGTAGTTCGGGCCCAAAGACGAGCGGCCCGGGTGCCGAAGGAAGAAGACTCCTCGCCAAGTGTCCTCGTTGGGGCCGGAGTGACTGGTTCAACCTCGACAGCCGCCTCAATCTCTGGAGAAGGTGGCGGAGTGCCACGAGCTGTTTCTGTCTCCACCTCTTTGGCCTGAGCCGTCGGGTCCGGTTGCAGTGGAGAAAGCTCAAGCAGCGGCTGGTGATCCTCAATGGTTGGAACCACCGGAGGCACTTCGTTGGTATGACTCGCTCGGCCCAATCGCAGAGGAGGGACCCAAAGTATCAATTGAAGGCCTTCGGGCGGAGACGCCAAGGGGGCAGTAGGATCGGAGAGTCGGACGGACTGGTCAAGAACTTCATCATCAGCAATTTGCTCAATGACTGTTCCCTCGCTGGCTTCAACGGTTTCTTCGAAGATCATCTCCTCGCTGGATTCAGCAGATTCTTCGACGACCGTCTCCGAGCCTGCCACAACGACTTCCTCGATGACCATCTCTTCGCCGGCTTCAGCAATTTCCTCGATGACCATCTCCGCGCTTGCCTCAGCGACCCTTTGGAGGGCCAAGTTCATGTCTCCAACGAATGGTTCCGGAGACGGGACTTCCGTTATCACTGGCGCCTCTTCAACAACAGCGAGGCGAGGTCGGGTGCGGCGAACCTGTTAAAAGCAAAGTTAGCGAGTTGTTGACTGGCTTAAGAAAATTTAATTCGAAGTGGTCCGCTTACCGGGTTGCTTACCAAGCCAAACTCTCGCTGGTACCGCACATCCTCGAGCAAGTCCTCTTCGTCCTCGATAGGACGCTTCCGCGAGCTTTCGCCGCTCGTTGGCCGAGGAACGACAGGAGCAGTCTCGCTGTCGTGGCCCGCCACAGTTTCCCTCCGGACAGGTGCTTTTCCTCTGGCAACTTCAGACCTGTCGACGGTTCTCCGGTGGGGGGCAGACTGAGAAGAAAACAAGAGGGTTAGAGAGAAGCATTTTATCAATATGTCGAAGGAAGTTCGAAATTTACACGCTTAGTGACATACCTCGGGTGCGGGATCGCGTTCTCGAATGACGATCCCCGTTGGGCGACGAGCAGCAAGGACTGGCGGAAGCGCGAGCCTAGTTCTTGTCGCAGCCCCTGAACCCCTCTCCGCACTGTCGCGCTGGCCATCAAGGATGATGCGGTCTGATTCGCCCAAAGTGTCGTATAAAGGGTGGAAGATGGCAGCGAAGACAGCATCGTCTGGGAACCCCCAATGGTTGTCGGACAATGACCGCCACCAAGCAAGGTAGGCGGGGTCGACACCCTGCGAAGGCTCGATCTCCAGCAAGTTGGGAGAAAGAGGGTAAATATTTTGTAGCGGGGTGACCCGGTCGGACTCGCCAACTTTCCTCCACGAGGTGTACTTGTTGACCGAATGGAGAAGCGGGTAAGGAATCCCTTGATGGAAGCCAAGTTGCCTCGCGAAGTGATTGGGGGCATACAGCTCGAAGCCTTGTTCATCCTCGGCGAGCTGAAGGTCGCAGCACGAGGTAGCTCTCACAAAGGCAGTCCTCGCATCGTTGTCCGAGCCTTGGCGGGGGAAGAAGCCCGTCGATAAGACCTCAGGGTGGCGCCGGCGAACCATCATGTCCATGGTAGGGGGCGGCTCAATGTGGTTGTAGAGGATGGAAAGGCTGGCGAAGAAAGACAGAGGAGTCCGATTTGTGGCATTCCTGCACACCACGAAGGCAAGCAGCTGGTCCTCAGGCAGGAATTCCACCGGGGCTCGCCGAAAGAGCGGAAAGTATAGCTGCGTCCACAGGTCCAGGATCCACAGAGGGCCGCCAGAAAGGTGGAAAGGCCTCAGGGATAGCAGGTGCAGGGTCCGGTAGAGTGCGCCTAGTACAGGTTGCCCTAGCCCGACTTCAACCCCATTATACAGTGCTTCGGCCAGCTTGGTCCATTTCCCGGTTGTTTTGTGAGCACTGCCGCAGAAGACAAATTTGTCGAGCCAATACTCCAGGAAAGCGATGCCTCCTTCATGCGGCTCCGCGTGGCCCATGTAAAATTTCCTCCACGCCCCATATGAACTTCTCAGGGCGCGGCGGGCCCCCAAGTTGCAGGCGTATGTAAACTCGGTCGACGCAAAGTCGCTGGGCGCATACGGCTTGGCGTGGATTGGCAGCCCGGTGATGGCGAGGATGTCCAGCAGAGTAATGCCCATCTGCCCGAAGGGGAAGTCGAAGGTGTTAGTGGCGCTGTTCCACAAACAGGCCACGGCAGCGATAGGCGCCCGATCGGTGTGAGGGGGCAGCGAGAAGCTCAGGGCAATGGCTTCATGAATGCCGGTCGCTTCCCAGATTGCTTGGTCGGTCTGGAGGCGCTCCGCGTACCACGCTCGGTCCTCTGCAGTGGCGCTGGGCCACTCCCCGACCCGGACATTTATATGGGAACGGGCTTGCCAGGTAGAGAAGTTCCCCGGTTCGCGTCGTTGGGCCAAGATTGGTCGACGCACGGAGGCGTTGTAATGGTTGAGATCGGCGTCGGACAGAGGCTTTGAAGGAGTCGGACCGAGCAGGTCACCCCTGTATCAAAGAAGTAGATAGGTGTTCCTTGAGGCGGGTTGGTGGCGAAACGACGAGCAAGGCTGGTCGACCAGGAGGTTGGTGCTGGAGTAAGGCTGAGGTTCGGGTCATTGGCAAAAGGTTTGGGAGCCATTGTTTCCTGTCGAGATAAGGTTGGTGCTGGAGTTTGGTTGGTTGCAGAAGGCAGAGATTGTTTTGAAAGCGATGGTAAGATGTGGGGACCCGCGTCGAGGTTTATAAAGGAGACGAACCGTAACGTCCCTTTCAATCAATGGTCGTAACGAAAAGACGCAATGACGACCGAAACGTCAGCGTGTTTCAAAATTCAAAAAGCCGTAATGATGAAGGGAAGCGATAGCGCCGAAGCGTCAGCACCTTTTGAAATACGAGTTCCCGTAAAAAGCTTATTTAGGCCTTTTCGCTTATCCGTTGCGAAACGGATTAAGCTCAAGGCCTAGGGGGCAATGTTTGAGCCCAGTGGGCATTTTCGGTCCAAGACTTGAGAAAGGCTTGGATATCATTTGGGCCAGCGCCTGTGGCCTTTTTAGCCCACAAAGGGTGGCGAGGTTTGGCAGCACGTGACAAGGATTTTATCCAGAAGATTCTGATACCTCGCGAGATGCGGTGTCCTCGCGGGATCCTTATCTCTAATTCGCATGGGACTCTACAGTTCCTGGCGAGGGTGAGTTGGAAATGACTAATAACGCCCTTGGGATAAGGCCGCTTAGTGTTTGAGTTCGCGTACGATACGACAAATGAAATGCAGCGAGGCGGCGAACGAGACCTAAGCGAGATAGGTTTGACACGTGTTGCATGGAGCGCACGACTGGCGAGTTAAGCGTATCCTTGTGGGATTCTGATTGCAGAATCCAAGTGGGTTGTGATTAGGTTTCCTCAGTGTGCTTACGGATGAATATATAAAGAAGCTTTACAGCTTACAACACACACACAATCAATCAATCAACAACTCTCTCAAACAGACGTACACAGTCGAAACCTTCGAGCATCCTCGAAACCCTTACGTTCTAAGCGCACCCCGCCTTAGATCCCAGAGCCCGTCAGGACTCGTCTCCGATTTTCCAATTGTTGCTCTGCTCGCTCTTACAGTGAGTATCGATCGACAGGTGATTAGAAGAGTAAGCTCGGAAATATTTCCTCATCAGGTGACACCGGAGCCCTCATTCGCCTGGTCAGAAGTCAGGACGCGCACCGTTCTCTTTCCTCATCCGTGAGGTGGCACGCCCCGCACACACCGTTTTACTTTTGTTCCCTCATCACCCCCTTGCTGAGGACGTGGGCCAAAACACTTGTCAGCCAAAGCAGCTTCCTCAGCCTCTTCTTTACTTGCTACGTTTTCAAGTCTTGAAATGCGGAGTACTCCTCTGAGATTATTCAAATTCTTAAGCTCTCCAATGCGGAACCCATAATCTCGACCTACAAGAAATGCTGACAGAGTCTGAAGATGAGTCAAGTTTCCCAAGTGTAGAGGCATGATCCTCAGTTGCCTAATGATATCAAGATCGATATGTCGAAGATGGATCAGCTTCTTCAAGCCAAAGGTAACTGAACGAAATTTACACAATCCCTGAGTTTTATAGACTCAGTTGTGAAGAGAATCTATTGATTCAGGGAGCCGTGTAACGCGAGTTTAGGAGAGATCAAGGTACCGTAATGACTTTGCATTACGAATGGAACTCGGCAACTCCATAATGAATGTTTCATTCAAGTTCAGAGTTCTCAATTCCTTTAAGCTCAAAAACAAATCACGAGGAACATGTTCGATGGAAGAACCAGAGCCAGAGAGTACAAGAAGTGTGCGCAGATGCTTAAAAGTTTTAATAACCGGGAAAGCTATCTCGTCGACGTCCTTGGAAAAAAATGTCAAATGCTTAGTGATTTCAAAGGCTCCATCCAACTTACCATCCACAATGAAATATTCATTCAGAGCAATCCTGTTTCCCGGTTCTAAAATCTTGATAGGGTTCACTTTGTACAGTAAGTTGCCGGGATTATAAATGGGCACCGAGAACACAGAATCGAAATCCACTCTGAAATCACACCTTGAGGAAACAAAAAATCCTTTCTTCAGCAGTAATACGAAAGAGTCATTACCAACATCCTCCATTTTCTCTCCGTGGATCTCTCCAATTAAGCCTTCTGCTATCCACATTTTGACCAGCTCATCTTTTCTGAACTCGTATTGTGACGGAAAGAGGGAACAATATAGGACTAGCCCTTTTAAATGTTCAGGTAAACTCTCAAATTCTTCATCTGCATGCAGAGCCTGTTCTACCAAATCCGCATAACTTTCACCGGGCGAACTTTTTTCTGAAGTGTAAGGGTCTGTAACCTTCAGTGAGTTGGGGGTAAAACTTTCTACCTCAAAAGAAGTCATGTCCTCGGACTCATCCAGATCTTGGCTTTCTTCATGATCTAAAAAAGTAGAGAACTCAGAGAAGGGTCATAGAGATGACTCATGATGTATATGTCAACCAGCCAACAAAGTACCTCTAACTCTCTATCCCTAGCTACCTCTCTAACGTTAATGCATTAACAAAACATGATCTTGTCGAAAAAACATGCATTAACATGATTTATCAGAGCGTCATGGTATCTCAATTCTCCTCCAATGTAACAAACACAAAAAACTAAATTTCAATATGTCAATGAAGTTGAACGAAATTTAATCAAAAATGGCATAGCATTTACCACATGATTATGTGGTTTAGATTTCAATTTTTATAGTAAAGACGTAAGTAATTCATACCCAACAGTCTCGAATCCGTAGAGGAAGAATCACCATCAGGTGGATTTTTCAGCAGTATTGAAGCTTCTTGTTCCAAATGACATTGACATCTTTCTTGTTCCCAATGAACTAGACATCCTTCCAAATTTCTTCTGTCAGATTTCCTAAAGGAAAGCAAGGCAAACAATTTCTGAACGAGTACCATCATCGTTGACCCTGTTAAAGTTAGGCAACCATTAATTAACAATCGACTTCCATGTTTGAGTTTCATGGGATGATAGATATCATAGCAATTATAGAATTTTATAATAAAATACAATTTAGTTTTTCTTAATTTCAATTCATTTTTTTATTAAATACACAATTAATATGCTACAATATTGTGTCGAACTCACAACATCTCATTTATAAGGAGAGACTTATACCACTAGACCAAACGGTATTCAGCTAAAAATTTTAGTTTTGCAAACTTATAAAATGAAAATCTTTTTTCTTTTTTTTTTAATCTCATGGAGGGACAAATCCCTACATATTCTGATCGACGAGTCTAACATCCCCCCCCCCTCCCCCTTTTTTTTTTTATGGAAAGGTGCACCGTAATGTTTTCTAGGTCTCGATTCATTGAGTTAGGGTACACTAGTGGAAAAAACCTCTTAGGCGATGAAATTGTTTTAATTCCGTCTCCTAAGTTACCACCTAGGCGACGAAATAGCGTTCTGTTTACTAAGGCGACGAAATCATTTTTATAAAAAAAAAAACAAAAAATTATCCACTTAGGCGACGGAAACGTATTCCGTCATCTAAGATTGATTTAGACGACAGAAAAATTTACTTAGGCGACGAAATTATTATTTTTTATAAAAAAAATAAAATTTATTCACTTAGACGACGAAAAAATTTACTTAGACGATGAAATTATTATTTTTAAAAATAAAATAAAATAATTAATATCTTAAGCAACGAAAATATAACTTTTAGTCGCCTAAGTATCGAAATTTTTAGCAGCTCATTTTCCGCCAAAAATTTCAGAAAAATTTGAACCAAATTTTTCAAAGTTTCCTTATATATTCTCTCTCCCTCCTCTCATTTACCTAGTTTTCATGCATACCTCTGCCTCTCTTTCTTCTTCCCTCTACCTCATCTTCTTCTTCCCTCTGCCTCTCCTTTTTCTTCGCCCTCTGCCTCTTCTTCTTCTTCGCCGTCTGCCTCTCCTTCTTCTTCGTCCTCTGTCTCTCCTTCTTCTTCCCTCTGCCTCGATCAAGACATACCCCATCACGACACATCCTTTTCCTTTTCAATTCCACCTCACAGGGTAACAAAATTATAGTTTATGGTTCTTGTAAATCTAATTCATTGAAATTTACAAGAACACTTTCAACTTTTTTGGTACTTTCAGACTTTACAATCTTTTCCAACTTTTCTGAACCACACTCCCATTTTTTACCACAACTACCCAATTCCATTCGCTCTCTCTTCTCAACATGTTCGAAACCGCCACCCAGTAACCAGACTTTACTGAGTACCTTCCATTTTTGTTATAGTGCCAAAATAAGTCGATCAACACAATTACTTCTTAGCAAAATGAAAAAAAATAAAATAAATAACTTTGAGCCTCAAACTCCAAAAAAGTCGACCGGATCAAATCAGCTTTCCATACATCATTCTCATCAATAAAATCAGTAACTTTAACATTCTAGAGAGACTGATGGGGGGATATTACCTTGAAAGTTACCGGTTGAGGAAGCTATCAATCCTTTTTCACACTGAATAAATGACCGTTCCCTACTCTCCACCTAGCTCCAAGCTCCAACGATTCTTTTCCCCACACCAAGCTTAGCCAAAGGAGAGAAGCACTCCTCCTCACCCTTGCCGACAACCATTCTGAATTCAGGAAATAATTTGTATTAAGAACTAGACCAACAAGAGAAAATGGTGATTGTATAATCCTCCAGAATGTTTTCGCTAGCAAAGTCTGGCTGAAAAACTTCCAAGTCTCAGAACCCTAAGTCACCCTCTCACTTACTTAGACACAGTTTACTCCACTTGCTCTAGTGAATATCTTTTTTACCTCCTTTGCCCTACCAGAGTTTTGCCACTTTTGAGTTTTGATTGATATGCCTTTAATATCCCTTTTGGTAACTTGAAAGCACACGCATCGTGTAATTGTGAATAACATGAAAGCAATAATAACCTTTAACAATATCATCTTCCCACCTTTTGAGAAAAATTATGCCGTTAGACTAAATGGTAGTGAGACGGCCCCTTGTTATACAAGGTGAAGTTGAAGTGCCGTTTGTATATTTTTTTTATTTTTTATTTTCAACAAAAAGGAGGAAAATTTGGTGGATAATTTCAAGGACTACCTGAAGAGTAAAAAGTGAAAAGAAAAGAAAAGGAGAGATGTAAATGGTAAAATCGGAGCCCGAAATTAAAACCAGCAAACTAAAACCCTCGCAGAAATTATACTCGCGCTCTTCACTTCACCATCCACTCCCTGACGTCCGGAGCCTGCTCTCTCATCTCCGACGTCTCACAATTTCTGAATCGCACTCAGATTCTCTGCGGGTACGCTTCAGATTTCATCAATCTTTTCTTCTCCGCGTTAAAGAAATTTTGGGATTCAAACTTGGAGAATAGCGATTCCTAGTGATTTTTAATCGTAGCTTTGATTTTATGGAATCGTATTCAAGGGTGATCATAGAATTATCAATTGCACACCTGGTGATTGGGCTTTTGAAATCTTAGTTCTTTAAACCCTGGCTGTTGGTATTAGGGTTTAAGAGTTGTGGGTTTAAATCATATCTTGTAGTTCTAGCTTAGACACTTGTTGAAATGGAGTTTGTTCTCTCGATTTTGATAAGGTTTGTTTATTCCCGGTTGCTTTTGTGTGGAAATGAGCATCATTGAAATATTAGACCATGAAATCTGGTAGTTTATAGAAAATAATGGAAGTAACTGACAGTTTCGGTCAAATTGGTTTGATTGATTCAAAATTTGGATGTAATTGTTGAAGAAATAGCATTGATCTGAGCTTCTTTTCATTTTTTCTGGTTGGGAATTGAACATTGAAGTTGGAATTATGTTGTGAGTTATGAGTACACAACTATTTAACTTATATATCCGCTAGTTTGGTTACATGGGGTCGACTGTGTCTGATTTGATCCCATACTAAGTTTGATTATATGTTGAATGAGAGATGCAGGTCATTCGTAAGGCCAGTATATTCACATTTTTGTTGAGAAAGATGAAGACAGTGGTGGGGATGGTCGTTTCCAATAAAATGCAGAAATCGGTGGTTGTGGCGGTGGATAGGCTGTTCCATCACAAGCTGTACAACCGATACGTGAAGCGGACCTCCAAGTTCATGGCTCACGATGAGAACGATCATTGCAACATTGGAGACCGGGTATGTCTTATGTAATGCATTTTATCTCTTATGAAGTTGTGAACAAAGTTACATTGTATTTGATTTTTAGTTTAATCATTTCATCAGGTTCGATTGGAGCCTTCACGCCCTTTGAGCAAACGTAAGAATTGGATTGTTGCTGAAATCGTCACCAAAGCACGCATCTATCAGCCTCCTTCACCATCGGCTTCAGCTGCAGCTCCACTTGATACTAATTCTTAAGGTTTTGCTTCCATAACTGCTTTAATAATCTATTGTTTTAACAATGAACTAGGAGTCTTTTCTTTATCTCTTCCGGTCACTCATGTCTTAGTGTATTTGTTCAGATTATATATATAAAAAAACAATTTAGTTTAACTATGAAATACTCATTTTTGAATTCCTGATTATATGCTAGATTCCAACTGATAAAGCCAACCCGCTTGTTTTTGGACTATAGATCTAAAATCAGAAAGAATGTAATTCTTGTGAAGATTTCATAGAAAATATAGTTTATAGATAGGTATGGTGCATTATCTGTGTGCATTTATTCTAAGATCTAATGCAGTAGTTATGTACATGACATCACTACTTCTCGGAGAAGCGGGTCAGCACTAGTTTTCCGCCTTTTCTTTTTGTGTTGTTCTGCACATCTTTAAACCGTTGGCTTTTCATGTCATTTCCAACCCCAAGTCTCATAACGTAAATGGTCAAGTGTAACGCCTGTAACTTTGTGTGGCTCGGTTCTCTTATCAGAAACTGCTAAAGTTGATAGAAATGTAACTGAACATGACATTTTCTTCATCATATGTGAGACAAAATTGTAACTTAGCAAACTGTTCAGCTCCTTGTAACAACATCTAAAACTTTGGTTGAATTTCATTCTTTTTGGCAGATGAAGCTTTATGTATGGCATCTGAGAGGTTGAGATTATATTAGGTTTAGCCAAAGCTAGTTCCCACAGTTTCTTGAATGTTTTGTTTGTATGGGTGAATGCACCTTTTCTAGTCCCAACCTATATGGTGAATTTATATCTCCAATTATGTACTGAACTATCCCACCAGAAACTTTGGATAAGTCTAAAATTGAATCAATGCTTTGTTATAATGTATCATGTTGATAGCTCATGAACATTGGTTTGGTCATTGAAATTTGTGTTAGTGAGAAAACTTTTAGTTGATTAGGTTCTTACATTTGAAAGTCTAGATATAGGAAATTTTGGTTGATTTGTTACTTAATATGATAGCTCTAGATATATATACATAATCATATCTTTATATATCTTCCTTTATGTTCCCTTTAATATTGAAGCTTAAAAGGTAACTAGTGCATCGTTTATTGTCTTCCCAACTGCTTTTCTATGCGTTTTGGAACTTCGATGCATTTGGGAAACTCCTTCTTGATACAAACTCACCACGTGACAGTATGTTTGCCGCCACGTGCAACTTGTAACATCACGTGCCACCATCATGTCAGTTCCACCTGCTCTCTTAAGGCGTTCCTTCAATTTGTATTGTGTTGGTCTCCACTTTTCTTCACATATGATATACTACTGTAGTTCTCTCCAGATCCTACTCTTCCACTATCTTGAGACCTCTTGACCCCCATTCCTATGGATTTGCCAACAACTTCTAAATCTAAGAAAGTTCGGCGAGAGAAAAACCCATGTCTCTACAAGGGCATACGAATGAGAGTTTGGGGTAAATGGGTTTCAGAAATAAGAGTTCCAAAGTCGAGAGGAAGAATATGGTTGGGCTCTTATGATGCTCCTGAAAAGGCAGCTCGAGCCTATGATGCAGCACTATATTGCATTTATGGTGAATGTGGGCGATTCAATTTTCCAGGTGATAGAAGGCCAGTGCTTCCTGCAGGCTCTGCAGTTTCCTTGTCCAAGTTTGATATTCAGCAGATTGCCATGAATTTCGCTTCATCTTATGTACTAGTGTCTTTGCCGGTGTCAGCTACTATAAAAGCTGAGGCACAAGCTGATACACCCACTTCTCCACTAGTTTCTAAGGATATGGCAAGTAAATATGAGGTAAAGGTTGATCCCCTTGCCCCGACCTGTGCGACAGGAGTAGGTTCTGCTGATCCACCAGAAGATTTCCAACTAGATGATTTCCTTATGTTGGATACAGATTGGATATCTGATTTCTATTAGGCAGTTTTGTGCAAAATAGTATGTGTATTTGCATTTCAATTGTGTATGTGTATATTTATCTATGTTTATGTGCATATATTGCTGTGTATGAGTGTATTTTTGTTGCATAGATCAATGCGTGCATATAGCTTTTCATGTATATTCCACTTGGGTAGGCTAGGGCGAGACAAATTGTCAATTGTGGATTTCATATATGTATAAGTTATCATGAGAAATGGAAACTCCTATTGCTCTTGAGGAATATCCACTATCATGAAACTTTTCTGTCTCAATCATGGATAGTGCTGGAGCCTAGCTTAAAAAGAAAACTGTAGTGTGCAGTTATAAAGAATATGGGGTTTCTGTATTTGCTAATATGTTAGGATGAATTATATGCAATCCAGGTTTCTTTTCATACATAACATAGTTTTAAGTTTTTACCTTGTGTGCAAAGCAATTTTTGATATTAACACCACTGTAAATCCTGAAGATGGTTGGAGTCCTTCCCTGTAGATTATGATAGGCATGTTCATTTTTTGTTAACTAATGTCAAGTTTTTGGTAAATGTGGTCATCTTTTTGGTAACCAATGTGCAATTTTGGGCAAAGAATGACTACTTTACTAAAATGGTTTTGGCAATTAATATGTTGCGAGTTGTGATGCAAAAGAAGTGGAACAAGGAATTTCATCTCCCTGAGTCAGTAAATTAGTGTTCCAGACAGGGAAAAGAAAAGTTTTGGATTTGTCTCTGGTTTTGCAGTTATTTTTTTCCCTGTCTTTACATTGTATAGAACTATTGGTGACTTGAGGACTGTTTAGATTCAAAGTGTTGTATGTATGTCATCGAAAGGGTGTGTGCGCAGAAGAATAATTGATTGATAACCTTGTATGGAGGGGGTATAAAGAGTTCCTATAACCAGTCTTTCTCCCGAGTTAGTAGCATAGTGAAATCTAAGGGATGAAAAAGGGTAGAGGAGGTAGGATGGCTCAGCTGTGGAAGAGGGTGGTGGTGATCTTTGGTATTGATGTCTTCAGAAAAGAAAAACAAATCTTTGGTTTTGTGTGCCATTTTTTTTTCCCTTAGGTTTCTTCTCACTGGAATCGTTGATTATGGTTTAATCATATAGTTATTGGAGATATGTATCGGTTAAAATCAAAGCTATGAATGCCATTTGAAAGGGTGTCTGAGCAGGAAGACTAGTCGATTCCTAAATCCAAAGTTCCTAACATTCTTGGGTGCTATTTCCCTGTTGGCATAAAATGAAATTTTCGGAGCCTCCTGATGTAGGGACGTCACAATTAGGATTAGCTCCCTAAGTTCATCTGGCATGTGTTACTGTACCTTTTTTTTTTTGCACACTTGCAATTTCTTTTGGTACTGTAAGTATGGTCAATCACCGTATAATGTTGTAGTTAGTAGTTACCCATTCTTAGACGTGAAAGTTTATCTTCAGCTATGTGTTCCTATATATTATCCATGCGTAGAAGTTACCACTTATGTTGTAGTTACCCTAATGTGAGTTTTGTCATTGATAAGTTATCCAACCTTGCTCAACACATCCTTGGACCTTCAGTTTGATTCAACTCTCTTTTTCTTTTCTAGCGTTCCATTTGGATCAAAGGGTGCTCCTAGTGATTCTGTTGTGTCAAAAAAATTGTCTGTTTTATTTTTAAGGAACTTGAAATGCCAAGAAAAGACAATTTATGCCGCAGTCAAATGCCAATAGTTAGAGGTATTCGTATTTGATACAATATGCAGATATGCGTAGATATATGTGATTAGCTAGCTAGCGAGGCATCGTAAACCATCGTACCTCTTAAACCCTCGATAGGCTGCCAAACCAATTTCTTACAAGCGAGGCAACCATGGGAGAGGATCAGATTTTAGAAGAAGGAAACAATTGGACAACCTCGCAAATAATTGACAACCCCGCAGTGTGGCGTCTGCTCCATCACTTTGTATTCCCTGTCATCTCCAAGGTGGCATTGTACTCTAATAAAATTCCTAATGCTTTGGCTATCTCGAGTACCAATTGGATGCAAGACCAATTGTGTACAAGTTTATGCTCCTTTTTTCTTCTCTCTTTTCTTGTGGGATATAATCGTCGTCTTCTACTCGATGTCGACCATATATATATATATGTGTGCAGTGTCGCTTGTGTTTGCAAGAAGCATTTTATTTCTAAGAGAAGAAGATGGCTTATTTTGAGGAAATGAAACCAACCATATATAGTATATTTTTGAGAACTTTATTTTTGATGATTTCATGTTGGAATGCAAATTGTAACTGTTGTCGGTAGTCAATAAATACCTCCCTCGGCCCATGATGCTATGAAGCCCAACATGAGGTAGCTCGAACAGGCCTCAACCTCGATGCTAAAGCAGTCTGGGCCGAGAGGGGAAGCCTCCACAGAAACTTAACATTTGTCCCACATTGAAGAAGATACAAAGTGAGTCAACGCAGCATTTGTCCCACATTGAAGAAGATGCAAATTCAGTCAACGCAGCATTTGTCCCACATTGAGGAAGATGCAAAATGTGAGTCAACGCAGAGGTATAAATGCAGCCAAGACCAACCAGAAAGGTAAGAAAAATCAGCTAGCATTAAACTCTTACCTACCACTACTAACTTAATCATCGGAGAGAGAAAGACCGGAAAGTCCCGGTCATTCTCTTTTTTGCAGAGAGAAGGAACTTTTGAAGAACGTATCACGTGCCACGGTTTCTACAGAGCCTGCGGGATCTAGCAGAAACAATTGGCGCCGTCTGTGGGAATACTTACAAAAAGCCAGTCTCGATGACGGAGTCAAATGAAGCTGGAATCGGGAGTAGGATAACATGAGGAGAGCGTAGTGGCTTCACTGGAGATCAGACACCGGGAAGCGGTAACCGGCCGGGACGAAAGGACGAAAGTGAAGAGTGCCCTCCTATTACAAACAGTCCGCGAACGCTTACGGATGGAACGATGAGCGGCCTCACGCAGGAAGAAATGGAGGATATTGTCGAGAGGTTAAGGGCGGACGTAGCGCGCATGGAGAGAGAAAACAAACGTGACCGTTTAGACGCAGCCGCTCGGGAGAAAAAGCTAGAGGCAGATAACGCGGCAATAATTAGTGCGTTGGCAAGAAGACTCGAGAGTGACGAGGTGATCGAACGGGTGGCCAACGCTATCCGCGAGGGAGAACGTTCCCCGGTAACGCCACCCGTAGATACCCGGAGGACTGTAGTTGTCGGCACAAGCCTGTTCCCTGAAATTATGGAAGCAGAGGGCCCACCCCCGCCCCCAGCACCCGTAGAGGGAAGAAGGTTGGAGTCAACGGGAGTGGAGGCGGCCCTGATGGCCATGAGGGACAGTGTGATGTCCCTGACCACGAGGGTAGACGAGGCAGAGAGAAGGGCAGCGCACAACCCGCCCAGCATGGGATTTGAAGAGAGAGGGGGGCCTTTCACCACGGCCATCACGCAGACATTGCGTTCCCGCGCGGCGAAACCACTTAAATTGAACTACAGGGGGGAGGGCGACCCGCATCTTTTCCTCGACAGTTTCAAGTCCCATACGAACGCAGAGGGTTATTCGGATGCCGCGTGCTGCAACATGTTCCAGGAGACGCTGTCAAGAGAAGCACTAAGCTGGTTTTACGAGCTCCCGGCCGGATCAATAGATTGCTTCAAAAGGCTAGCGGACAGATTCGTGAACCGGTTTATACTGCGAACGGACGGGCAGAGTACAGCCCAATTATTCAAAATCAAGCAAGGACACGTTGAGGGACTAAAGGCCTTTGTGAATCGTGGCAAGGGGCCACGGCCAGGGTCAGGAGTTTTGATAAGAAGGTGGCAGAAGAGGCCTTCGTCCAGGCCCTGTTGCCCGGGAAGTTCTTGTACGCAGTACGAATTGAAAATCCCCGAGGCTACGACGAGCTCATGGAAATGGCGGCAAGACACGCGCAGGCAGACCATGACACCTACGAGGACCAACACGAGGGTAAAAGAAAGGAAAGCGGGAAGTCGGAATCCCGAGGACTGATGATCCAAGAAGTAAGAACTTGGAAAGGGGACCAGGGGGGATAAGTCTTCACCCCTAGCAAGAGGTTCAAGGACGGAGGCAGGAGCCAAGCCAAGCAAATGGGGGGTTCTCAGGGGAAGAACAGGGGCGGCTATCAAAGCAGCGGGTTTAAGGAAACAGTAACCACAGCCAGGGCAAGTTACACCAAGCTAAATGCAACACCGGAGGTGGTGTGGAACGAAAATAAAGGGGCTATTCCGGGACCAGTAGCCAGGAAGTTTCCACCGTCCCGGCTGACCCGAGAGGATACTGGTAAATACTGCGGATATCACGGGGAGGCAACATACGCAATCAACAACTGTGATGAGTTAAGAAGAACGATCGAAGGCCAACTTAAAACAGGGAAGCTACGGCAATACGTGTCAGGTCCGCCTCAAGCTAAAGAGGAGCCCATTTACGGGACGATCAACACTATCTGTGGGGGAGCACGTATAGACCAGAGGAGTAACAAGGCCAAAAAGCAGTGCCCCGGTATCAGAGATGGGCGAGAGATATTTGCTTTCGGAAGCTCTAGCGCTCAGAGTGTCAACGTGAGATGGAGATCAGTAACATTCGAAGAAGAAGAGGAGCAAGGAACCAGACAGCCTCACGAGGATCCCTTCTTGATAACTGCACAGTTGGATCATTATCTTTGCAAGAAAATCCTGATCGACACGGGGGCGTCAGTAAACGTTTTGTTCAGAAACGCGTGGCGGGCACTAAAAAGGGGGAGTAGCAAGCTCACGTAGGACAATGAGCCACTGATAAGCTTCTCCGGGGATGTGGTGCAGCCTCTTGGATCTGACTACATACCCATGGTCCTCGGGGGTCATGAGGGGAACACGCTGAGAATGTCAGTCGATTTCATAATTGTCGACTGTGATTCGGCGTACAATGGGATACTCGGGAGACCAGCCCTGTGGAAAGCCAAGGCATTCATCGCGGAACACATGCTTATGATGAAGCTACCATCCCCTACAGGTGTTGTGACCATCCGGGGAGATCAGGTGGCAGCAAGAGGATGCTACGCCATTGATGGAGATAATGGTATGAGGAGAGCGGAAGTGTTATCCTCCGTGAGCTCGAACAAACTGATTTCTAATGTATACGAAGATCCCAGGATCAACGCCGCGGCAGAAGGGGCGGAGTCCGAGAGACCCGGTTCGGTAGAGGAAACCGAGCTGGTGTGCATCTCGGACGAGTTCGCAGCCCGAACAGCAAGGATCGGGTCAAATTTGCCACCCCTCATACGGGAAGAGCTTATACGTTTTCTAAAGGCCAACAGCAAAGCATTCGCGTTGTCATATGCCGATGTGCCCGGTATCCCGAGTGACGTGGTCACACATAGGTTAGGGATCCGAAAGGGCGTGCCCCCGGTGCGACAAAAGAGGAGATCGTTCGATCTGGCCAAGTATGAGGTCATCAAGAAAGAGGTACAGAGGCTTCTGGACATCAAGTTTATCCAAGAGGCGAAGTACCCTCAGTGGTTAGCCAACGTGGTCATGGTCCCGAAGAAAGCTGTGGGCCAGTGGAGGATGTGCGTGGACTACACCAATCTGAATAGGGCCTGCCCCAAAGATAGTTTCCCTTTGCCCCGGATTGACCAACTCGTGGATTCCACCTCTGGGTTCGAAATGCTGAGTTTCATGGACGCCTACGCAGGCTACAATCAGATAATGATGGATCCCGCGGATGAGGAGCATACGGCTTTCACAACTGACAAAGGAGTATACTGTTACAAGAGGATGCCGTTCGGGTTAAAGAACGCGGGAGCAACCTACCAGCGCCTGATGAACATGATGTTCGCCAAGCAGCTGGGGATCACAATGGAAGTATACGTGGATGATATGTTGGTGAAGAGTCACGCCGCAGCCGGGCATGTGAGTGACTTGCAAGAAATTTTCGACATTATGCTCGCGTACGGTATGAGGTTGAACCCGGAAAAATGCTTATTTGGGGTTGTCAAGGGGAAGTTCTTGGGTCATGTCATTAGCCGGCAGGGTATCGAAGCAAACCCGGAGAAGGTCCAAGCTATAATGGATATGGTTGTCCCAAAATTCAGGAGTGACGTACAGTCTCTGACAGGCAAAGTGGCGGCCCTCGCCAGGTTTATTTCCAGGCTCACGGACAAGTGCGCACCATTCTTCAAACTGCTCAAAAGCCATCATTGCAAAATGATCAATTGGGGGCCCGAACAAGAGGAGGCTTTCAGGAATATCAAGGAATATTTGGCCTCAGTGCCAAAGCTATCAAAGCCAATTCCCGGGGAAATGTTGTACCTCTATTTAGCAGCATCCAGTACAGCAGTTAGCTCGGCTTTGATCAGGAAGGATGACACCGTTGAGCTCCCGGTGTATTATGTGGGCAAAGGCTATACTTCGGTAAAAAGCAGGTACCCGGATCTAGAGAAGTTGGCTCTAGCTCTTATCGTGACCGCCAGGAAGCTGCGACATTACTTCCAAGCTCACTCCATCACCCTATTCACCAACTGCCCTCTCAGGCAGGTACTCTTAAAGCCAGAAATGAGCGGGAGATTGGCCAAATGGGCAATAGAACTGGGCGAGTTCGATATACATTACATGCCGAGAGTAGCCATCAAGGGACAAGCTGTTGCGGATTTCATATCAGAGCTGACACCCATGGAAAGGGTCACGGGGAGCACGGTGGATGAGCGAGAGGCAGCCCGAGAAATCCAGCCGGTCTGGAAGTTGTTTGTAGATGGCTCCGTCACCAAAGGCAAGAGCGGGGCTGGAATCATATTGGTTAGCCCGGATGGGTTCGAATACAAGTACGCCCTGGAATTTAACTTCTTCGCGTCCAATAATGCAGCCGAGTACGAGGCATTGATTGGGGGGCTACAGTTGGCGTTAGAGATTGGAGTCAAAAAAGTCGAAGTGTTCAGTGACTCGCAGCTCGTGGTGAACCAAGTCGGCGGGACCTTTGAAGTCAAGGAACACCATCTGAACTCCTACCGGGAGCTCACGAAGGCCCTCTTATGCGGATTCGAGTCAGCGGCTGTAGAACAAATCCCTAGGAAGGAAAACAGCCGTGCCGATGTCCTGACGCGTCTAGCCACCGGTACCCGCCTAAAAGGGCGAAAGAAAGTTAAGGTCGAGATCCTGGACCAGCCAAGTATTAACAAGACGATCTCGAAAATATTCGCCATCACTACGGGTCCCAAGGAACCAACATGGATGGATCCAATCATCGAGTTCCTCAAAGAAGGCGTGCGCCCGGAGAATAGGCGGCAGGCGAGAAAGCTACAATCACGGTGCGCCAGATACACGCTGGTCAACGGCAAGCTGTATCGCAGGGGGTACAGCATGCCCAGCTTGAAATGCGTGTCTATAAGAGAGGGTGAGACAATCCTACGGGATATCCATGAGGGTGTTTATGGCAACCACTCCGGATCGAGATCCCTATCCTTTAAGGCCCTAAGGACGGGGTATTTTTGGCCTAACATGGGGAGTATGGCAGATCAAGTTTCAGCGAGATGCCATAAATGCCACCAACACGCAAACAAAATCCATTCCCCCTCCATTGCACTATCAATCCTAATGTCCCCGTGGCCTTTCGCTCAGTGGGGTCTAGATTTGATCGGGAAACTTCCAACTGCTCCCGGACAGTACAAGTTTATTATAGTAGCGGTGGATTATTATACCAAGTGGGTGGAGGCAGAACCACTCAGACGGATAACCACTGAGTGTGTAATGAGTTTCCTCATGAAAAATATCTACTGCAGGTTCGGTGTCCCCGAGATGATCATTACTGACAATGGAACGCAGTTCAACAACCCAAAGCTCATCGAGTTCGCCAAGGACATGGGAACCAAAATGGTGTTCGCATCGGTGGCGCACCCAAAGACCAACGGGCAAGTGGAGGCAGTCAATAAGATAGTGAAGAAGCTGCTTAAGAAGAAGGTGGACGACGCCAAAGGATTATCGGCGGAACTGCTCCCGGAGACCCTATGGGCTATCCGAACCACCGCAACAGAGTCAACGGGAGAGACGCCTTTCAGCCTTGCCTTCGGCACGGAGGCTGTCATTCCAATCGAGGTGACTGTACCAACCGAGAGAGTCGAAGGATACGATGAGCAGATCAACGTGGAGGGACTACAGTTAAATATGGACCTCATCGAGGAGAAAAGGGACAAGGCGGACCTGCACAATCAAGTTTATAAGCAGCGGGTCGCCCGACACTACGACTGCAAGGTCAGGCCACGAGCCTTGGGTCTCGGAGATTGGGTAATGAAGCGGGTGATGACCCAACCAATGACCCTTGATCCAACGTGGGAAGGCCTGTATGAGATAGTGGAGGAAGTCGGCCCCGCCACATTCTTCCTAAAGGACAAGGACGGTATAGTCTCCGGGCACCCTTGGAACACCGAACACCTTAGATTCTATCCTGTTTAGTGGAATCGGAAATTGTAAATTATATCCTCCGGGTTTGACACGGTCAACCCGGGAGGCTGCCTTCATTTATTGTGGAAACAACTTACAGAAATGAAGCTAAATTCGTAACACCTGAGTTATCCTCCGGGTTTGACTCGGTCAACCCGGGAGGCTGCCTTCATTTATTGTTGAAACAACTTACAGAAATGAAGCTAAATTCGTAACACCTGAGTTATCCTCCGGGTTTGACTCGGTCAACCCGGGAGGCTGCCTTCATTTATTGTTGAAACAACTTATAGAAATGAAGCTAAATTCGTAACACCTGAGTTATCCTCCGGGTTTGACTCGGTCAACCCGGGAGGCTGCCTTTATTTATTGTTGAAACAACTTACAGAAATAAAACTAAATTCGTAACACCTGAGTTATCCTCCGGGTTTGACACGGTCAACCCGGGAGGATGCCTTCATTCATGTTGGAAACAACTTACGGAAATAAAGCCAAATTTATACCAGGGTGAAATTGTAGCCAAAGAGTAATTAAGTCAATCCGGGAGGATGCCCTTTGATAACAACGATTACAAAATGAAGGGGCTAAAGGCGCGAAAATGGGAAATTCAACATGCGTGCCTAGATAAATTGACAACCGGATCGCCGGGTTGAAGTTTATGCTCCCCCGTGAAGGCACAAAGCCATACAAAAGGTGGTTCAAAAAAAACTAACTACAATCCGGGTGTATTCAATTCCAGCCTCTTAATCCAGGTCATCCCCAACCGGATCCGCAGTATCTTCTACGTCCTCACTCTCGGACGACAAGGTCACGGCTCCGGAACTCTCGGGATTGACCACGGGATGCTCTTCCGGGTCGACGGCCTGGGGATCCACAGTTTTGGCCTTCTCCTGGGCAGCAAGGAGATCTGCTAGCATCCGGGGCTTGTCAAGATACCCGTGCGCGCTCCACTCAGTAAACTTCTCCGTGATGGCGTCATCCCGAGCAGATTGGAGAAGAGCCTTGAACTCTTCAGATTCCTTGAAAGCTACAACGGCTTGGTCACAGCGCGTTGGAACAAGGCTAACCAGCTCTTCGATCTCGGCTTCCCTCTCACGAAGCTTACTCTCCAGCGGACGATACTTCTCCACCTCGGCCTCGAGAAGAGGGACCTTCTCCACCTCGGCCTCGAGAAGGGGGACCCTATCAGCCTGGCTCTCCAACTCCTCAACGCGATGCTGAAGCTTAGCCAGCTTCTCGGCCAAGGCACTTTTCTCCTTTTCCAAGGACGCCTTCTCGGTCTGGAGGAAGCTCACATGCCCGTTGAGCCTGGCCACCTGCTCTTTCAGTTCGGCAGGGTCCTCGCTGGCGTCAATGGAGTACACCGCGAAGAGAGACTACAAACAGTAGTTGGAATTGGTCAAAAAAAAAAAACAAAAAAACACGCACTTACCTTCATCAGGTGCTCCCGGGCGATCCTGCGGGTCTCGGACGGGGAACCGTCTTTGAATCTCATCCTGTCGAGCTCGATCCCCTTCAGGTCGCTGATCATCGCCCGGACGAACTTCTCGTCCGCGCAGCCATACTCATCGAGAATCTGCCGGACTGGTGCCTTCGAAAACTTAGGAGCCACGGGGGCCAATGGGGATAACGTTGGAGTCGAAGAGGACCCCCCGTGTGTCGACTTGTGTTTTTTCAATTTCGGCGCAGGATTCCCGGACACGTCCACGCCAGTATATATTACCTGGCTATCGGAACTTTGGGTCTTCCTCGAGTGGTGATGGCGCCTCTTCTTTTCGCCCAGGTAGACTCGCGAGACAGCGGGAGGCGGTACAGGCGGAGTCACCGCCGACCCATACACTTCATCAGGAACCTCAAGTACCTTCTGTTTGTCCAACACCCGTACAGTGCTCGTCTCTACGTCGACTTCAGTACGGGAAGCCACATCCCCTTTGGTCAGCAACATCTTCAAGAGATCTTGATCCTTCTCTATGTCGAGGGGATGATTAGGGCGAGGAACATGCCTTGGAATTTTTCCTGCGAAACCAAAGACGTTACATCTAGTTCAGCTAAGTATAACAAAGACTTAAAATGCCAGGCGTAAGAAGAGATGAACCCACCGGGTACTCTACCCATCTCGCAGTGGGCGAGAACGACCCACCGCGTCAAGTGATATGAGCTGCGGTCCTCGTCGTGGGGCCAGGCAGCGTATACGCGCGCGATTCGCTCCCGCTCGGTCGCTGTCAGGTTGTAAGTCTGATCCCCAATAGCCCGGAAGTAGTTAGGGATCGTGTGCTGTCTCATCTTTCTCTGCCACGGGCCCCCGACAAGGACTACCTTCGCCCTCCATTCCTTGTTTATAGAGGAGGGGAGATCCGTGATCACGGACTCATAGTCCCGCACGGTGAATCCAACACACCCGGAGCTCCCCGCCTTCTTCGAGTACGACAACCTGTAGAGCGCGCGAAACTCATTGATTGTTGGCCACCCCATGTTCGACAGGTAGTATAGGCATCCAAGCCCCAGAAGTTGTCGCCATTGATTTGGAGGGACTTGTCCCGAAGCAAGCTGCAGCATACTCAGCATGTACTGTACATATTGCGGAAGCGGTACGGAGAACCCGTTCCGGAACATGTTATCGTGCACCGCAACGTAGTTGTCTCTTGGAGCGCACGCCAACTCCCCCGGGTACAAGCCGCGCATCGGGATGCTGGAAGGAATATCCCACTCTTCCCTAAATTGCTCTATCTCCTCGGGCGAGAGGCTATAGACAGGTTCGTCACACACCCTGCCGTCCTCCAAGCGGTGAAGGACGCGTGCGAGCGGGATCGCTTCAAGCACTTGCCGCTCGGGCCCCGAACTAGAGGATCTAAAAGCAGATTTCGCCCGCGAGGCGTCTCTATTGATCTCCCGGTGCAGATATTGATCCATTCTTTCTTCATCGTCAGCGGGAGCCCGCCGTGATGTGCCGGAGGCGGTGGCATCGGAAGCCCTAGACTTCATTTTAACCCTATAGAAAAAACCCTACGTGCTATCAGATACTACGTCGCGTGCCGCCGCCAGACCGTCCCGATACCACCCACCTAAACATAGCGAAAATTCCCAGAAAACCCAGAACCAGACACCAAAGAAAAAAAAACCCAGAACCAGAAACCAAAGAAAAAAAAACCCAGAACCAGAAACCAAAGAAAAAAATCCCAGGCAAAATCCCTAGATCTACACGCCTCGATTCCCCCCCCCCCCGAAAGGCTATTCATCCCAAACGAGGTGATCGTGTCCGTTGTAACCCACCGTAGGATCGTGACACGTGCCCCACTAACCTGAAGCTTCTCGACGAAGCGACAAGTGAAACGACTTGCATTGAATGCACGTCCCTTCACCCCCCCTACGCGCCACCTGGCAGAGATGCAATTAATACCCTGACACCCCCACCTACCCAGACCACTAACCCCGTGACACTCCTGACTCCCGGATACCACCTATCGGGAGGAAGCAAGCAACAACTGCTAAGGAAAATTTTGAATCCCGGATACCACCTATCGGGAGGAATCAAGCAACAACTGCTAAAGAAAATTTTGAATCCCAGATACCACCTATCGGGAGGAAGCAAGCAACAACTGCTAAGGAAAATTTTGAATCTCGGATACCATCTATCGGGAGGAAGCAAGCAACAACTGCTAAGGCAAATTTTGACTCCCGGATACAATCTATCGGGAGGAAGCAAGCAACAACTGCTAAGGGAAGTTTTGACTCCCGGATACCACCAATCGGGCGGAATCAAGCAACAACTGTTTCGTGCGATTCCCTTACCCGTGCAAGAACCAACGGGACGCATGGCAAAACAACTAGCCACGATAACTGTAAGTCCCATGTACAGCTCCCACAGAGTTGGAGTTGGGCATGCCAATATCATTCCCTTCATACGGAGAATAGTGGCCTGATAACCCCGCGCTCGAGCATCAACAACTACAACATGGAATGGCTCGCTACCTTCCATCGCAATCACCACCCGTTCAGACGTGTCCTGAGCACGAACTTGGGGGGACTAGATCGGGTACCCGTTGATATTTTCGCATCACGGGCCATTTCTTCAAGTCCCCACTCAAGACATGTCTTGAACGGGAACTTGGGGGGACTTGTTGTCGGTAGTCAATAAATACCTCCCTCGGCCCATGATGCTATGAAGCCCAGCATGAGGCAGCTCGAATAGGCCTCAACCTCGATGCTAAAGCAGTCTGGGCCGAGAGGGGAAGCCTCCACAGAAACTTAACATTTGTCCCACATTGAAGAAGATACAAAGTGAGTCAACGCAGCATTTGTCCCACATTAAAGAAGATGCAAATTGAGTCAACGCAGCATTTGTCCCACATTGAGGAA
Organism: Fragaria x ananassa; assembly: GCA_034370585.1. Taxonomy (NCBI): domain Eukaryota; kingdom Viridiplantae; phylum Streptophyta; class Magnoliopsida; order Rosales; family Rosaceae; genus Fragaria; species Fragaria x ananassa. Next base: position 22,573,299 of record CP139757.1, on the reverse strand, counting down.
GATGCAAAATGTGAGTCAACGCAGAGGTATAAATGCAGCCAAGACCAACCAGAAAGGTAAGAAAAATCAGCTAGCATTAAACTCTTACCTACCACTACTAACTTAATCATCGGAGAGAGAAAGACCGGAAAGTCCCGGTCATTCTCCTTTTTGCAGAGAGAAGGAACTTTTGAAGAACGTACCACGTGCCACGGTTTCTACAGAGCCTGCGGGATCTAGCAGAAACAGTAACCTACCTCTTTTATCATATAATTAATGATATATCTTTTTCCATAGTCTTGTTTGGAAGACCAAGGCTTAGCTTCCACTTCCGTGACTCTACCTTTCCATTATCCAAATAATTAAACTTCCCGAAAACCACAAATGTAAATAAGAACAAAAGCTTACATTTCAATGATTTTAACTTGGTACTTCTATGCTTTAAAAGAATAATCAGGTAAGTTTTTTCACATACGGATTGCGGAAAATGGTCTCTAATCTAGTTTTCTGATTTACGATTTTGACACCACTATGCCGTAATCTGGGGTTTTGTTCTTAGTTTTGCTTCTGCTTCCTTGTTTGTTTACGTTGTGTTGTTTATATGTATCCTTTCGCCGGAAAACCATGAAAGAAATTAAACCGGCCAGCTTGTGCAGACAGTGCAGTATGGGAAGGATTTCTTTTTTATTTCTTCCAGTTATCTCGGACAAAAACCATACCGATAAATTATGCACCATCATGTGCCTGTTTGTGACTTGTAATTTACAAACGTTCCTTATTCTACAATTTACACTCTTCTGGACTAGTGGTTCTCATTCAATCACATTAAACAATCTCTATTATTAGCTTGCGTTTCAAGAAAGTTAGTGAAATTCTATCGTTTTTAAACATGCCATATGCTTTCCTCTTTGGTAAAGAGCATCGGTTCGAGGAGAATTGAGATCTCTATTCCGCCATCGATTTGTTTAACTAGAAATGTCTCTTCTTCTCTGGTTGGTTGTTTTATGCCTGGAAAAAAAAAAAGGACTGTCGCATCATGTGCAAGTAGGGTTTATTAAACTTCAAATCCCACCAATTCTGAACCATAAACAAATGAGCAATTCCAATACGATGGGGCACTTATGTTTAGCTTCGTCATGAGTGATGACTTAGAAAGCAATGGAATATCTAATGGGCAATTAAGAAAGTGAATCGGACACAGAAACTTTGCAGGATTAGGGTTTGTTTTGTTATGGTTAAAGTAATTTAGGGTTTCTACAGTCTGCTAAAATTTTCTTAATGTCTTGGTTTAGATAAGGACCACATCCACTAATCTTCCACAAATCATATCTTAGTTTAACGTTAAAAATTAGCAGCAGAGTACTGTCTGGAGTTTAGTGCAATCCGTCCAACAAATGTTTTTCATAAATTTATGAAAATATCGGTCGTGTATTGTAACATTTTAAAACAAGGAAAATTTTTATTAGTTTTTTAAGATTTAGAATCCCCACTAATATCTTCATAAAGCAGCTGATATAGATCATGTGATGGCTACAAAAGCATGGCCATGTATCTTATGTGAGTTGACCCATAACAAACATATTGCCTGCTCAAATCATAGACAAGAACTACTTCAATATAATATAGAAGCACATTATTTCTAACTCCATCTTCACACCAAACTGAGACGTAACTCCAATATGTGTGTACCCAGAGTTCCGAACAAGACAACCTAATTACTCAAAAAAAAAAAATCACTGCAAACATGGTATATACAGAAACCAAATCTTCTTATCTTCATAAAATACTAATTGAACTTGAGAAGTCATAAAATACGTGTCTTTTTCGTAAACCGTTTAGAAATAATAAAGCTGAAATTTAATTTTCCAATAGAGTAGTTTGTCATTTCAAACGAAAGAGTGGCCGGGATTGAGCATTCTTCGATCCAGTCATCTTAAAGAGCTAGGCAATTAATGGTGGTGACGGGGTCTTATGACACTGTAGTGCACTATCTTGTCATTGTGGATTTCGGTCGATCACTTGTTGTTTTCATCTATCTCCATCATCTTATGCAACTAGTTCTATTAATATTTCGCCATGTTCATGAGATAGTCTCTCGGTTTCATAAAAGAAAAAGAAGAAGAAGAAGACCGCGTCTATAAATGTACCCATGGTCTAATAACATCGCACTCATGGTTACTTTCTTGTGTTGAAGAAAAATTTCATGCTACTCCCTATGCAAAGACATGCCTAAGACACCACCCAATTCCCTACTTTGGACCAAAATCTTATCTAACCTCATATAAAGATAATCTAGTACACACAATTTAACCAAAAACCCTAATCGAAAGCAAACCCCTAATTTAGAGAAAACAACAGAACCCCCCACCCACATTGATGATAAAGCCAAACCATCACGCATACCAAGTGAGAGACCCAAAGAAAAACCCTAAAAAAGCAAGATCACTAATTCACCCCTCCAAAAGTAACCCCAACCCCCAACAACCCTCACATGAAGTGATGAAACACCCTCTCCCAGGGGCACTCCCGTCATTTCCTCAGGCGGGTTCCCAAAGTCGATAGCCCCTCCCATACTCCTTTCTACTCTAATTAACCTGCGCCGGGGCGCACTGTGCCTCTCTGACCTGAAGACCCTCGTGTCGCGACCAGGTTGGTTGGTGTTCTTACGTGGCGTGATGATAGCAAACGCGCGCCACAACGCACGAGGCGCATATTAGCGCAGTTCGACCTTTGCCTTCGTTTCTCTTTTTTTTAAAGGGTTTTGGGCGTTCGGGGATAATACCCCTTAATGGAAACCCAATTCCCATTCGAGCCGGGTTAGGACCGCCCGTAGACGGGGAAGCTCTCCCAAGATTGTTGCTGCATACACAAGGATCGAACCTTTGACCTTGCTTAAGCCACACTAGCTCCCACCCACTAGTGCAAACAAGCATTGGTGACCTTTGCCTTCGTTTCGTTGCTGCTGTTGTCGTGAAATTATTTTCCCACCGCTTCTTAAACCTCTTGGCTTCTCTTCTCTCTCTGATAGGCTCATTTGCTTAAAATACTCCCCCACACCCACTTCTGGTCCTTCTCTCTATCTCTCTCCCTCTCTGACACTCCGCCATTGTTGCCTTCTCTTCCAAGTGTTCAAGTTTCTTGTCAGAAACAATAAGGGTGCAACGTACACCCAACCAAGGAAACCTAGCTCATATATTCAGAACTCAGAAGCTATTGATCCATTCCGGTAACTCTCAGAAGTAACGATTGAGGGAGCCGTAAGTGAGAAACGGCGGTAGGGTTTAGTGTAAAGAAAAGGCTCTGAAGTCAGTTCAGCTGCTCCGGTGCACGTGATTAACACGTGATCGTCGCCGGGAGTACTTGGAAGAATGCCTCACAGAACGACTTACTTCTTCCCGCGGCAATTCCCCGATCGCCGGTTCGATTCGTTGTCATCTTCTTCCTCCTCCTCTTCCAAACAGCTGGTGTCGGAAGACGGCAGCAATCATAATCATCAACATCACGAGAAACAACAGAGCAGCAGCAATAAGAATGAAAACGACGTCGTCAAAAGTCTCATTGATCGCCACCAACAAAAGTCCAACTCTAACAGCAACAGCAGCACCAAATTCACAGCTGTATCCGATCAGTATTTCACGGGCGGACAAAAGACCACCACAACTAACACAACAAATACAAGTAGCGGCTGCGGCAGCACGCAATCGGCCAAGAAGAAACAGCTGGCGGCCATTTCCGACTGGTTCGTCGCCGAGAAGAAGCACAGTCAAAAGCAGAGATCCAAATCCGGTCACGTGAGGAGCAAGAGGTCGTCGTTCTCCTGCCACGTGACCGACGAGGATCGCGAGCTCCTGCTCCCGCCCGAGGCCGTCGTCGATGTGTTCTCCGCGGCCCCTGACACGACGTCCTTCAAGGTCGACCGGAGCGTTGACCGGGACTTTGACCGGCAGGTGTCACTGCCGAGGCTGTCGAGCGGGAGCAGCTACGCCGGGAGCTTGTTCTCAGGGACGACGACGCTGGATGGGAACTTCTCCGGCGACGTCAAGGAGTCTTCGGCGACGACGGGGCCGGCAGAGGAGGAGGTTGAGGAAGAGGTGCGAGTGGAGGATAGCTTGGCGCAGAGGGCTAAAGAGAGTTACTATTTGCAGCTTCTATTGGCAAAGAGGCTTAGCTCTCAAGCTACTCTTGCTAGTGAGACGTTGCTTTTGCACGACACTGGGCTTGAAGTTACTGATGTCGAGACGGTGTCGTATCGCCTCTGGGTACACTCTACTCTCTCTCTCTCTCTCTCTCTATGATTTTATTGTCTTCTCTTTCGATCTTTGCTTGCACAACTCAATTTCCCCCCTGCTCTTAATAGCGCCATTACTACCTCTCTCATTGTTAGCAGCTCTGTCACTCTTACTCTAGCTTGTGTGCATTGTACAAGGGAAATGCTCCATAGACCCGAAAAATTCGAAAGAAACATAAATGTTTAGTGTCCTTGAAAACTTGCTAGGCTGTTGTTGATGGAGAGGCTGATACCACCCCAAATTCTAGACACTAAAGAGTTTCTGAATTCTAAAATGCCATGAACTGTGTTAGGAAAAACTGCATAATGGTGCAGCAACTAGATCCTGCTTTAAAAGCGGCCTCTGCATATAGATCAAGCTTCCGATTAGATCCAGCTATAGTAGCAGTTTCGATCTACTGTGTAGATCTAGATATTGAAGCAGTCTCCTTATTTTGAGAATATCTCTGTTAGGAGAGGCTGAGAGTCCAGACATATAAGAAGCCATGTGACAATGGCCTTCCTTCATTTAGAAAAACTGGTTGTTTTCCAACAAGATCTTAGTGAATAATTGGTACAAATATGTAAGGTTGCAAATATTTTGACTGCCAATGGTCATTTTGCTTTTTTTGTGGCCAATGACGTATACTAGTATAAAGGTACTGATGATGGTTTATAAATATAAATGTTCTGATGTGAGGCTTTTGTAAATTGTTTCCAAAGGTTGTGAGATATTATTAATGAGTATGAATGACCTTTCTCAGGTCAGTGGCTGCTTGTCATACAATGAGAAAATATCGGATGGTTTCTACAATATTTTGGGGATGAATCCGTATCTATGGGTGCTGTGCAATGATGTTGAGGAAGGTAAACGTCTACCATCATTGATGTCACTTAAAGCAATTAAACCTGCGGAGACATCAATGGAGGTGGTTCTTGTTGACAAACATGGGGACTCTCGCCTCAAGGAACTTCAAGATAAGGCACATGAACTGTATTGTGCTTCAGAGAATACCTTAGTGTTGGTGGAGAAACTTGGGAAGCTTGTCGCCATCTACATGGGGTGGGTTTCAATTTTTCCCCTTTTAAGTTGAAACATGTTTGGTTAGATAATTATGAGTTTTCTGAGTCCCTTAAATTTGAAGGGGTACTTATCCTGAGGAGCAAGGAGATCTCCACATGCGCTGGAAAGTGGTTAGCAAGAGATTGAGAGAATTCCAAAAGTGTATTGTGCTCCCCATTGGCAACCTATCAATGGGTCTTTGCAGGCATCGTGCTATTCTCTTCAAGGTGACAATGCACGGTTTTGATTTATGTTTAATCTTCAATTTATTCATCTCTTTGGCCTTGACTATGCAAATTATACGTTGTTCATCAAAAATATCAATTTGTAGACACCAAGCGGTATTCATGCATATGTTGGTACTTTGCAAATTCGTCTTGCTGTGGTCTTATAAGAGATTATTTTTTGTTGAATGTGCTGTTTGTGGTAACATATAGGGCCTCATTTGTCCTGATTGTATAAGAACTGTTTGAGAATCTGTGAACAGGGTGCATGCGTTTCAAATGAGAATCCAACTGAATTAGAAGCATGAGCAGTTCATTAGGAGTTTTCATCATCTGATCATTCAATGAGGTATATGTAGCTTTCTGAGGTGACATGACAAAATTTCTAGAGTATGATCCTTCCTTGACCTTCTTTCGAAGGCTGACTGGGCGATCAATAAAAGGCCAACATAGTCAAGAATATTGTCATCTCCTGGCCAATTATATAGTTCCAACCTGTAGTGTACAATAGCAGTCGTTGGCTAAATATCTTGATATCATCTTGTTTTACTCATTTCCTCTTGTTTTGGTCTTGCACTTGCGTCACAAGCATCTGACCTTGTGTGGTATTGCCGTATTGGTATGTTTGTTGGCCTTTTATTTTATTTCAACTAATTACCTAAAGGAATTATATTTTGTATGCAGAAATTGGCAGACTACATAGGTTTACCTTGCCGGATAGCTCGTGGTTGCAAGTATTGTGTGTCAGATCATCGGTCTTCTTGTCTTGTTAAAATTGAAGACAGGCAGCTCGTGAGGTTTGATACTTTACATGATTGCTTTTCTTGCTCAGAATCTTATGGCTTTGTGAAAAGTGAACTGTTCATAACATTCACTTTGCGTTTCATTTTATTCTGAACATGGACTCGCAGTGTAAATTATTGTTTAGAGTTAATCTAGAGTATGCTATCCAAATGATATTCAACCCGTATGCTCCCATAAACAGAAAAAGAATATTAGATTTACACCAGTATGTTTTCATACAAGTTCATTGTTTATTTCCAGCATACGAGGGCATTATTATTGTGGAGTTTGATATGCATTTGATATCAGGCCTACTCCGTAGTGTATAGTAGACAGCTTCGTTCATTTCTTGAATAATTATTTTCATGGAATTTCATGTGTATCTAATATACACTCTCTTTACAGGGAGTATGTGGTTGATCTAGTTGGGGAACCTGGAAATGTCCGTGGCCCAGATTCCTCGATCAATGGATCACTGTCTTCAATACCTTCACCATTTCAAATTTCTCATACCAAAGAGTTCCAACGAATTTATAGCGATAGTGGATTATGTTCCCAAATTATTAACTCAAAGCACACTCGTCCACCTCCTGAAGATCCTCTCTATCCAGGTATGCTAGTTCTTTCCACCTTGGTTCCTTAATCTTGTTGAAATATTGCCATCTTTAATCTGCGAACAACAATCTCTGGCAGGCTACGGGGAGGGAAGTCAGGTTCTGAAACCAAGCAATTTTGTTCCAGTTGATCAAACAATATATGGGCTGGAAGCTCCTCTAATGCCTTTGGACTTGAAAGCGAATGCCGAGCATTGCCTTCTCCAGACACCAATGCCACCTTGTGTACGGGGTGATATTTCTGAAGCTCTTGTTGTGGGAGCTGGTACGGCATCATTAGAGGAATCTGCGAGACTTGGTGAAGAGAATATTGTTATACAGCAAGCTTACCGGAAGGATATTGTTGTGTCCAGAAGTCAAGTTAAAAGTAGCAGTGACAGGTCCAGTCAATCAGATCTAGAGGAGGTTGATAGTAAGCTTGAGATTCAAAGTCGATTTTCTGCTGTCACTGTTCCTCAGTACTTGAATCTCGAACCATCTCTTGCTATGGACTGGCTTGAGATAGCATGGGATGAGTTACATATCAAAGAGCGCGTTGGTGCTGGTATTTCTCTGTTGTTGACTGAAATTTTAACACCATCAGTACTATTCCACAGAAAATCTCATAATCTACTCTTTTTTTAGGCTCCTTTGGGACTGTGCATCGTGCTGAATGGCATGGATCGGTTAGTGATTTGATCCTTGTGATTTGAATGTCAATGTTTATTTTTGCGAGTTAAAATGGTTGGTTAAGTTGTGAACACTGATCCTTTCATGTGGATTACTTTGACAACTGAGCATACTAGGAGTTTGCTTAATATCACATTTTGTGTATGTCGGCGTTTGTGGTTCATCTACTTCTTTTCATCTTTCAGTCAGGACTTCTAATTTTCTCTTTTACTTTTGTGTATCAAGTATTCCTTCTTTCCTAGTCGGCTCAATTCAGACTGTAAAATCTCTAAATTACATCATACATTGTTACCAATGCAGGATGTAGCTGTCAAGGTTTTAACTATTCAAGATTTCCGTGATGATCAGATGAGAGAATTTTTACGCGAGGTATTGTGAATTAACATTCAAAGATGGGAGTTTTCATATTTTTTTATTTTATTTTTTACAATGCAACTCTTTCCTTTTTAATGCTAGCTTGTTATGATCTCAATGTCGATTTCAGAGCCATATACTTCTTCTTCTTTTTTTTTCCTGTAATTTATAAATTGTTGCATTGATCTCTTTTATTTGACTATTGCAATCATAGCTGAAGTTGAGTTTCACCATGTAATCATGTATTCAGGTTGCAATTATGAAACGTGTACGCCATCCCAATGTAGTTCTGTTCATGGGTGTAGTTACAAAGCGTCCACATCTCTCAATCGTCACAGAGTATTTACCAAGGTATCCATCCATCCAATTCTTGTTATTGTAGTTGTTGATTTTGTTTGTGCCATTCAGTAATTATCGTTCTCTGACCCATCTTTCTATCCTGGTGTTGTTGGAGCAGGGGTAGTCTATATCGACTCATACATCGACCAGCTTCTGGGGAACTTCTGGATCATAGGCGGCGTCTGCGCATGGCATTAGATGTGGTTTGTGCAACTTGCTATCACTAATGTCTTGTTTCATGCTAATTTGTTTTCTGGTGGTATAAGTACGTTCGCTGTTCTGGTGCGCAGGCCAAGGGGATCAATTACCTCCATTGTCTTACCCCTCCTATTGTCCATTGGGATCTTAAATCTCCAAATTTGTTGGTTGATAAAAATTGGACAGCAAAGGTATATTATTTAAGATATACAGGTTAACATTATTTATGAGTTTCTCAGGAACTTGATTCTCTTGCATTCGTTCTCAGGTATGCGATTTTGGTTTGTCCAGATTCAAAGCGAACACTTTCATATCATCAAAGTCTGTTGCTGGAACAGTATGTCTCTCTCTCTCCCTCGCTCTCTCTCTCTCACACACACACTTACACACACACAGCAAAGACAAACTCCCGAGACATGGGATGAGGATGTACCACCTTGATGTTCGTTCCATGGTTAAAACTCTATGATACTATGTTGTGCCCTTCTGAAACTCTGTCTCTAGTACTTTTTATTCTAGCCTAATTTCTACCATCTGAAATTCAAATTTTCAAATCGAACTTATCTTCAGAAGTATACAAGAAGTGCCAAACCTTTTAGTTTGTTTGTCATCATTTATTGTCCCTTACCTTGTTAACAATTTGAATGCTTTCCAGTGTTTCCACAAATGGATCACTGTTTCTGCCATCCATCAAACATCAACATTTACAATTTGAGGTTTTGCTTAGCAATGGCTCAATCTATATGTAACCCTCTTTTTTCATTTTCAGCCCGAGTGGATGGCTCCCGAGTTCCTTCGCGGAGAGCCCTCAAATGAGAAGTCTGATGTTTACAGTTTCGGAGTGATCCTTTGGGAACTTGTGACCATGCAACAACCTTGGAGTGGGCTTAGTCCTGCACAGGTATGAGTCTTGAACTTTTCATATCTGCTTAATCTCAAACTTCCACTCCTGCAGATTACATTCTAGGACGTCAGTCCCTCTTTATAGTCTGTCCCTTGTTCATTTCTTGTTAATCTCTCAGGTAGTTGGTGCTGTTGCTTTCCAGAATAGAAGGCTTACTATCCCAGCCAATACTCCCCCAATGTTGGCTTCTCTTATGGAATCCTGCTGGGCCAAGTAAGTCAGACCTTACTAATTTAAAATAAAATTTCAGAGGATGATCTGATCAGCTAATAAACCTCGTTGTGGTGGTCTTTGCTACTGAATTTCTAGATTCCTTTCAAATATATATATGCTAGAGAGACTATAATATTAACCTTGATGAACTATACTTCTTCCTCGATTACTATGATACGGAATGAATTGATATCATGAGATGTCCAGTTATGTGTTGAATGATATGCTCATTTAATGTTTAATGTGTTCGTATTTTCCTTTGCAGCGACCCTGCTCAGCGCCCGACATTTAAAAGCATAGTGGAGTCACTGAAGAAGTTACTGAAATCTCCTCTGCAATGGGCACCCGTGAGTGGAACATAGAGAAGACAGCTGCTTCTGCATAGAGCTGGGTCGGAGAGTCGGTCAATCGTTAATTTCATACCCTGGTAGTCATCAACTCCAAGTAATCGCTAATCATTAAACTCTGGTAGTCATCAACTCCAACAAACTGACTGAGCTTGTTTGGTTCTTGGCAATTATAGATGTCTAACCCATATTAGAAAGCAGTTGGAACGCAATTACTCACCAATTAGTGTATAATATTCCTTGCGTATTATTACCAGAGTTCCTGGTTTGGGCAATGGGCAGCGTCTCCTTTTTGAAATCTGTAACAAAAATTGAGAAATTAAGACTTTGTTTGTATTATTTGCTTGTAATCTGGGCTTAATTTATCACATAAGATGTACTGAAAACACATCAATGTCTTATTTTGCTAGCCTCCTACATATGTATACAATTACAACATATTACCAATGTGAGAAATGTACTGCAGATTATTCGCTATAAATAACATGATCTTGCAGACAAGTGATACAACTGTACCAAAATAAGATTTTGCAACAGTAGATAAATCACAAGGAAAGATGGATACTCACAAGTCACAACACCACAACTTGTTCAAATCCCTTGCGGTTCTCCTTGTTTTGAAGGACCCGTGAACGAGAAACTGGCATTCTCCCTCGGTTCATCTCCTTTAGAATGAGTTGAACCGTGAACTAGATATAGATAATAGTTGTTTTCATTCATCACATTATTCATTACTCGAGGGGATTATTACTTCGCACCTGAATTTTCCTGTCACTCATCATCCGGATATCCCTTGAGAGGATTATTCATATATTCTCGTACGCTTGAGTATTTGTCAAATTATATACATATTTCTTTAGAAAAATCATACATATGTCCAAAATATCTTATATATCAGTGAAAATTTACCTCTATCAGCCATCAGCTAAACATACAGTATTCTTCCCGATTCAAGTGGATTAAATGCAAGACTTACTCAACTAAGGGGAAATATCCAATAAATGAGGCAATAGACTAAATTAAGTAGACATGACAAAAGATAAGATATTTACATCTCCATTCCTATAATGGGAAGATAAATTTCATTAACACATCCTTAAATGTTAGATACACATCTATTTTTTTATATAAATTATATAAGACTTTGTAGGTACGTAAAATTACCAAAAGAAACATTCATATCAAAAGTAAAGAAAATTGTTGAAATAAAATATCCCGCTTAAGAGTTTCATTCTTATATACGAGAACAACATATGTGAAGACATTAACCCTTATAATTTAAACCTCTATAAATTAATAACATCGGGACCGGAAAAAAATATTATTTAATCAAGATTATTAATTTATCGACGTCAATTTTCTAATTCTTTGTTTCGGGGCTGGTAAATAATATTAATTAATCGAGGTTATTAATTTATTAAATTATCAAGGTTTTACTATTAATAATACAAATTGAAGTTTGAAATTTATATTTTACTGTTCACGCATGCTAGGTCGTTCAAACTGAACACCAAACTAGAACTTGGGATGATGCTACATATATATACTCAATTTATTCAAAAAAATAAAAAGAAAAAAAGGAGGGTAAACTACAAAAAAAATAATCGAATTTTGAAACTCATTTCAAATAAATACACTATCTTCAGATTCTTTCAAATAAATACTCGAGCTATGCAAAATCCTACAAAGTCTCAATTTCGTTATACGTTCCGTTAAATGAACTGTTAACTTGTCTACTTGGCATGTGTGACGTGTCAATTTCTATTGACTAGACCTATCAGCAAGGGTATTTTAGACCACACAAAAATTTAGTGCAATGAACAAGCAAGCGAAACATTGACGACTTATACATCTAATGCTAGGAAAAGAGGAAGACCACCAAAGAAGACATAATGATGAACCTATATTACTTTGATATGAATGTAATCTCCAAACTAAGGTTGTGATGAATCACCTTGGCATCATCTGATCATCTGATTTGTCTTTGCATTTTGTTTTGGTTATTTTGGTTGATTGAACTTTTCAGTTTCAATTATTATGCTTTCAAATTTCCAGACTTTGATGTATTAGAGAATAGGCTTTGGAGCATTTTTTTAATGTTGTCAAAACAAGTTGGCTACGTACAAGACTTCCTTTACATGCTATCAAGTTCTTTTATGATTAAGTTGATTCTCATTTTGAGTCCATCCGCATTGTAGTTTCGTTGGCCTAGATTTTGAAACCCCCCCCCCCCCCCCCCCGATTAGAAACAATTCTGACCTTAGCAGTTACCCATGAGACAAATGAATATTGTGATATCCGAGCAAAGTGCAATACTCAATTTGCTGTGGGAATGAAAACGTGCAAACTGAATGGAAAGGGCTGATTAGGGTTAAGGAGATAGTGAGGGAATGAAACGTGCAAACTAAATTTTTGTGTGGTCTGAAATACCCTTGTTGACAGGTCCAGTCAATAAGAATTGACACGTCACATATGCCATGTAGACAAGTTAACGGTTCGTTTAACGGAATGTATAATGGAATTGAGACTTTGTAGGATTTTGCATAGCTCGAGTATTTATTTGAAAGAATCTGAAGATGGGTATTTATTTGAAATGAGATTCAAAGTTCGGGTAGTTTTTTTTTTGTAGTTTACCCAAAAAAGGATGATGCTATATATATACTCCTCCTTTTTTTTAATTATTTTTTCTAGGATATTCTATATCTTTCTAGATATTTTATGTGTGTCTTGGCCTTATGACATCGGGATATGTAGTTTGACTAGATCTATGTATTTCTTATCCTTACCATATCGGTATTATGTAATTCCCTATATAAAAGGCTCATATCAATGAATAAGATGATGATTTCTCTATTCTCTTGCTATCTCTCTTTGTCTCTACACTTTATCCTTCATCATGTTATCATGCGTTTTGTTCTAACCCTAGAGCCAATAGCCTACCATTTGTTTTCCAAACCCTAAAAAAACAATTTTTTTCGCAAACCAAAAGTTCTCGGCCTCGACGCTGTTGCTGCTCTCGACTGCCGCTTCCAGGCCGTCAGCTCTGCCTTCTTTTCTGATTTCTCCGATCGAGCTTTAGATCAAGAAATCTGAGTTTTTCGAAGAAATTTTACGGTATGTTTTACCCTAAACTCTTCAAAGTTCAATAAACTCGGGGAGGATAAAATCCTTTCCTCCCTTCTCCATCTCCATTCTATGCTTGAGATTTTGTGTGTGCAAGTACCAAAATCCCAGAATTTTATTCGCGGGTCAAGAGTGTGTTTGATCACTCTTGTTTCCTTGTCAGAGTTGTGTATGATCAACCCCGACCTTTCTCCGGATTGTGTTTGATCAATCCGAGGCCTTTTTCTGAATTGTGTTTGATCAATTCGCGGCTTTTCCTGATTGTGTGTGATCAATCCGAAGGACAAACCATTAAAAACATCATTTGTGACCTCTATTGAGTCTCATAACAGTTTGGTTTTGTATGCAAGAGCAATGTAACATTCTGCTCCTTTGAGTTTTGACGTACTTGATGCCGAAAGCGAATCTTCGCTTGGTATATGTGGAACCTTTCATTGGAAAGGATTAAACCACATGTTTTGACCCCCAGACTAATAAGCCTAGATGTTGAGATTTCACATCTCATGCGCTCAAAGTCTTTGACGCGCCACATCGACAACAGCCTTCAACAATAATTTGTGCAAAAAGTAATGATCACAAAGTACTGTGGAATGCACTTATGGAGTGTTTCTTGAAACGTCCATCTAACTCAACTTGTTGAGTTATTAGTCACGTGGATTGTTTACCACCTTTTTATGCATACATATTGTGGATGATCTTTTGTGGCATCATGATCCAAAATCTTTAACGAATTCGATCATCATTAACTTCTCTAGGTCTTCCAATTTGGTTTGGAATTACCAACGAGACTTGATTTTGATTATTATGTTGCAAACAAGAATTGCATATACGCTAATGTGATAAACGTATTTGGGATTGTCCCCTAATGTAGGGAAAACAATATGTATGCATAATGGCGACACTCCTAGTCTAGACTCCAATTTGTCAAAACTACTCATGTCAGCTCATAACAATGCAACCGTTGTGGATCTCCGGATCACTGGTTCAACATTGTCAAGTTCATCCTCAAATCGTGAATGCATACAAAAATGTACGAAAATCAATATGAGGACAAGAACGTCATCCTCATGATCACGGATTTCAAAGATTCGGATCTAGCTCTAGCTACCCTTGACTTTAACGTCATTGGCTAGATCGACTTTGATTTTTTTTTTCCAAGCTATATGTAATAAGACGTCGTATTGACGACATTCGTCTATTTGAGACCTCGATGTACTCACATTAGCAATAATGAATGTTTTGAGAATTTTTTCGAAGTTATGAAACTATTCTTCTCTTATGGTTCGTATTGATTTACAAACAAGATATACATTTTTACATCGTCCTTAGAAGCATAGCATATTTACAATCTGCATGGTTAGATTGTGCCGTTTTGATCTCTTTCAAGTGAAGATGACGCACGGCCTTGCATCCTCAAGGGGGATTGCCAACGTGTTTTCGGTTAAGTCTTCTACCCTATAGCGGATTTTCCATCATCAATTGTTCAACTAGGCTCATCCAAACTTAGTGTGATGTCTTACAATTGTCCGAAATTAAGGAGATAATGGTTTCAAGTGTGCCTCGCACTACCGACCCTCCACGGACAAGCCTGGTCATAATGACTTGGAGTTACCGAAAGCTTTTGATTTTGGATCCCCCTATGCAATTAAACCAATTTCCGTCTTGCGAAAGACGTTGAAGACTTATCAACACCGAAAAATTATCATCATGATCGAATCTTCTAAGTCCTCTGAGTTATTTTATGTTCATGTCAAGGAGCTTTTGCTAACTAGTCATGGAGTTTACAACCTTAGAACGACCAAAATGACTTGGTTTTGAACATACACACGTCACTTTTGGCTAAGCAAAATCCTACACGCCACCTGCAAGCTTCATAGCTTTGCACATGCCAATTCTGCGAAAAACAGCAATCTGTCCTTTCTGGACAGTCAACTTTGTTTAAGCTTTGTGAACAGATCCGGAAGAACCAAGTAGTGAGATTTATATCATTGTAAAGCTCTACGAGTCTAGTTTTCAGAAAATTTTACGGTTTGTCCATATCTATTTTAACGAAGAAGTTATGGTTATTTTAGTGCGCAAAGGTCATTCTGCGCCAAAATTTTTATGCAATCTCGGGATTGCAGCTTTTTGTAGCTTTTTTCAATCCTTTTAAATGGTTCAAGTGGAACTATTTACTCTCCTATCTACTCCATTTGGTAGATCTATCTCATAGAGACATTGAGTGCTTTGTAGATAATGGAACTATCCACAACATTCTAAGGAACCGGCAATTATCTCTGTATTTTGTGCCTTGTAAATCTTTTGTGACTACAATGATTGAATCATATCGGTCATTTAGAGACACGATTTAGCTTGAATCTTGATGCCTCATGACACCATGATCAATGTCACAAATGCCCTTTATGCATTGAGAGACAACCGAACCATGTTAAGCTTTAAAGAAATTCACGCTAATAGTTTTCATTTGACTACACATTGTGAGAATGAACAAGAGTTCTTTTGTATATACATTCTCATGAATGCAGAATGAAATGCATCTTAGAGAGGTTTATGAATCAATCTAGTGGACTATATGTCATAATGATTCGAATATCGAATCACATGTTGTTGCCAAACATGATATTTGGGGACACTGACTCATATAAGCTTTGGTTTGACCAAATCTGTCATCTTGAAAGAGTTATAATGGTCCAAATTTTGAGAAATTCTCATTCTCATGGACATTTATTCTTCCACTCAAAATGAAGACATTCGGGATCTAGCTTCTTCATGAAGCATGATGCTGACGTCATGGTTGTAAATGGCGGAACCCGGGGGACATTGACGTCACCCGAATACGGCTTCAACTTCCCGGAGGTCGTCTGGTCAATTTCTCAAGCAATTGAGGTGCACCGGCCTCCCTCAATGTCTGATTGGCCCCCTGCAATGCTCATTGCTCGTTTTGAAAGCCTATTTTTTTATAGCAAAATTAGGAGTGAGACCCTCCTACGCTAAATGACACAAAAGTGAACTTTTCATTCTTATATCAAACTATGTAGATAGATACAACCAACTTGCGGACACCTTTTTATGTTTTATGGTATTGGTTGAAGTGATAATACACGGGTCACGTGTTACAATATTATCTACTGTTTATGTTGCTTATACTTCTACGGGCTCACTACCTATTCTTTAAATAAGTTTATTGGGATATGAGTTGAAGTGTCATGTACCCCATATTCACATGCAATACGGTCTCATCGAGGCTACGACCAAGCAATTTTAGCTAGTCGCTCGAACATTATTGATTCACACCAATCTTTCTATTGTGTCTTAGGGTTATATTTGTATGCAGCTTTACTATTCATCTACGACCCACCATCATTGAATATTTTGTACTACAGCTCATGACTGTGTACGAGGATTGAGCTCGAGAAGATTGAAACGGATCTCCAATCCTTGCGCTCAGCTAGATGTTATTTCTAGGTGCCAAATCGCATTGCCACTGCGTACAATGATTTATCATTTGAGATGAATAAATATTTAGGTTGGATATGAACCTCCACTTATAATCTGCATATGTAGAAACCTTGTCAGGCGATCTCATTCACCGCTAAATTGCGGATTGTCACTTTGATGAGACAGTATTCCCGCCGTTAGGGGGAGATAAGAGCACAAGTGTTCAAGTGGAACGGCGTGAATTGTCATGGTTTGTCCCCACTAAGTCTCACCTTGATCCCAAATGCTTAAATTGTTAAAGTGACGAGATTACATGCTACAAATATGTCTGCAAGGATTGTAGTCCTACAAAAGGACATGACGCGACCAAAAGGTGTTGGTCTTGACGCCATCACCATGGATGGTGATATTGTGACGTCATATAGTGGCAAAATTGGTGTCACAAGGCCGTGTGACTCCCCAAAATGAGGGAGGCCTTTAGGTTCGATACTTTCTTGCACTAGGAAGAAAGCGAGCTTGGCACAACCTGATGCATTGATCAATGATAGTCAAATCCATCTCCTGAAGTCTGAATTGTGATTATCGTTGAGGGACGCCTCAATGTCAAATCCAATCCATATAGAGATCTCTACAAGTATTACACTAGTATATATGAGGACGTATGATAATGAGTCTACTATCGAACCACCCTTCGTTGATGGATATCACCTTAGTTAATTAACCTAATGGAAAGATGCGATCCAGCGTTAACAAAGAGATAGGTCCTTGGGAAGGTGATGCCGACACCGCAAGCTAAACCCTATCAACTATGCCTTTGTTAGATAGCGTAGTGAGAACAAGAGCTTAGACTTATCTTATGCCGTAAGGGATGGTTGGTTAACACATGGATTGTGTGGGCTTGGAAATACTGCCTGAGTTTTCTGGCAGCAGTGATGAGGGCGAGAACGAGTTTCTCTATGTTTGAGTAACGAGTCTCGAGATCTTCAAATCCTCTGCCACAATAATAGACCAAGAGCTCGTTATCATGTTCATGGCGTGTAAGGGCACCACTGATGGCAGTGGCAGAAACAGCCAAATACAGATAAAACACTTCTCCCGTGACTGGTTTAGAGAGGAGAGGGACTGCTGCAAGATAGGCTTTTATATTGTTGAAAGCGTCATCATGTTCCGAGCCCCATGTGACATCTTTTTTATGCTGTGGTTTGAGTAGTTGGAAGAAGAGATTGCACTTGTCCGTGAGGCGGGAGGTGAAATGTACCAGAGCTACCAAGCGTCCCGTGAGGCATTGGACCTCGTTCCGGGAGGTCGGGACAGTCATGTCAAGTATGGCTTGTACTTTTTCTGGGTTGGCCTCAATGCCTCTTTCACTGACCATGAAGTCTAGGAACTTGCCGCCCCCAACGGCTAGGATACACTTCTGTGGGTTGAGGCGTATCCCGTGAGTCATGAGCTTAGTGAATACTTTGTTGAGGTTGGAAATGTGGTCGTCCTCTGTCTTGCTCTTGACCAACATGTCGTCGACAAATACATCCATGGCCTCTCTTATTTCATCTTCAAACATGGCATTGACTTGCCTTTGATAGGTTGCCCTGCATTCTTGAGGCCGAAGGGCATGACCTCATAACAATACAGTCCATTGTCTGTGACAAAGATAGTGTGAGTCTGGTCAGTGGGGTGCATTTTGATATGGTTATAGCCTGAGTAGGCATCCAGAAAGCTGAGCATCTTGTATCCAGCTGTGGAATCAACCAACTGGTCAATCTGCGGCAAGGGAAAGCTGTCCATAGGGCATGCCTTATTGAGGTTTGTGTAGTCAACACACATTCACCACTTGTCATTAGGCTTGGGGACCATAACTACATTGGAGACCATGTCGGGTAAGAAACCTCACGTATGAACTTGATTTCTTTGAGCCACTGGACCTCGGCTTGGATAGCTCGATACTTGTCTGAGTGAAAGGCACATCTTTTTTGCTTGATAGGGGGTGGTCTTGAAGGATGTTAAGCTTGTGGGTGATAATATTAGGGGAGATGTCTGGCATGTCGGCATATGACCAAGCGAAGACAGCTTGTTTTTCTTGGAGGAAGACAATGAGCTTTTGGTGGACACATTCGCCACTTGCCATTAGGCTTGGGGACCATGACTACATTGGAGACCCATGTCGAGTTAGAAACCTCACGTATGAACTTGATTTCTTTGAGCCGCTGGACCTCGGCTTGGATAGCTCGATACTTGTCTGGGTGAAAGACACATCTTTTTTGCTTGACTGGGGGGTGGTCTTAAAGGATGTTAAGCTTGTGGGTGATGATATCAGGAGAGATGCCTGGCATGTCAGCATAGGACCAAGCGAAAACTGCTTGTTTTTCTTGGAGGAAGACAATGAGCTTTTGGCGGAGTTTCGGGCTGAGGTTCGTGCCAATGAGAACTTTCTTTTCTGGAGCGGTGGGTGACAGGGATACCTATTCCATGTCTTCCGCTGGATTAGGTCGCGGGGCCTTCTTCTTTCCGCTCCCCTCAAGGTTGTCTCGCGGGTCATCAATGGGCTCTGAAGGCCTGAGAGGCAACATCTCATAGGTGCCTTGCCCCTGCTGGATGACATTAAGATGACAATGATCAATGGTTGCCCTATCACCCTGAATTGTAAGAATGCCTCTTGGGGTGGGTATCTTCATGAGAAGCATGTGGCCGGCAATAAAACACTGCAGCCCCTAAATGATGTCCCGGCCTAAGATGAGGTTATAGGACGAAGGACAATCGACTATGAGGAAGTGGGCTGTGATGGAAGAGCGACAAAGGTTGGTTCCCACTGACACGGTTAAGCAGTCTGAGCCTAACGGCTGCACGATTTCTCCAGAGAAGTTGACAAGGGGATCATGGTTGTTGTACAATTTAGCTCGGTCCCGCCGGAGCCCTCTGTAACAGTCGGCAAACATGACACTGACGGCGGCCCCCGTGTCCACCAAGGCTGTATGGCACATGTAATGATCCACCTGGACAATTATTATGAATGGCTCACTGTGGTGGCAATTTATTGTATCTTCTCCTTTACAAAATGTCACTTGATCCCACGCTGACGGGGTGATCGTGACGCCTCACTGAATGTCAAAGATTTCCAAGGGGTTCGCGCATTGCCTTTTTGCAGAAGGTTGGCGAGGGTGGAATCGCGAGGCTCCACCGTGCAGGGTTAGGATCTGGCCATGTACTTCAATGGCATTAGCCCCGTTGCGGGAGTGCAATATTGGTGGAGTTGTTCGTTCCGGACCAAATGGTCTATGGCATTGCGGAGGCCATGACACTGCTCTGTTGTGTGGCCATTATCGTCATGATAAGCACAATATTTATTGCCTGTTGCCCGTTGGGGCTTTTTTGGATACTTGCTCTTAGGAGGCGGGGGAATGAGGTCTTTGTGCTTGGCCCATATGTCCTCGTATGTGGTGGTCAGAGTAGTGTGGACCTCGTAATGCGGTGGCTGGGAGGAACGACGCTGTTGCTGCGGAGGACTCTGGTCCCTTGACCGATAAGGGTGGTTGCTGTTCCTCTACCCCCCGTGAGGACGGTCGGAACCGGGTCTCTGGTCCTTGGAGGAGCCATGCTGCTTACCCTTATCTTGCCCACGGTAAAAATGCTCATACTTCTGCCAAAATTGCTGCTTTGGGGGGGGGGGAAGTGCTAATGTGAAGGGAGCAGAATGCCCAAAAGTGGCAAATTCAGCGTGTGCCGACCGGACGACCAGGTCCATCAAGGCATCGTAGGACCCCGGAGGGTTCCTATTGATCTCCATTAAGTAATTGCCAGGAAGCAAGGCCTGGCGGAAAGCTTGCTCAACAACTCGAGGCTCCAAGTTGTGGCATCGTACGGTGGTGGATTGCCACCGGGATAACAATTTATGGATGCCTTCTCTGTCCTTCTGCTTGATGTGGAACAAGGCGTCCACATTGCGATAAATGCTGGAATGAAGTATGAAGTGGTTGAGGAAGCATTCCGAGAGCTGGTCAAAGTTGTCAATGGAGTCGGGTGGCAGATTGAGAAACCAACTGAGTGCTTCGTCGGAGAGGGTCTCTAGGAAGGCATGGCATGGCATGGCGTCTATGTAATGAGTGGAGCTACATAGCGAGAGAAATGTCTCAAGATGGAGATGAGGGTCCCCAGTGCCCTTATACTTGTCCACTTTGAAGGGCTTGGCCTCGCGTGGCTGCTTCTCCATCTGGACCCATGGCGTGAAGGGACTTGGGTGATGTCCATAGCCAAAGAATAGAGGTCGTTGGCTCCCGTGACTCTCGACGCCTTCAATTCGCGAAGCCAACTAGGTGACAGACTGACTAAGTTGAAGGAGCAGGTGGGTTTGCATGTCGAGAGGTGGGATGGGGGTGTTGGCAGAGGTAGGATTGGGGACAGGTGGGTCAGGTTGATTTAGAAGGGGATAGGGAACATTGGTGAGTGCAGATGGTTGAGGGGCTAGGAGTGGAAAAAATGAGTTTGTAAGTGGATGGGTGACGTAGATGATCTGGTTAGGGCCTCCCGGGATCGCAAAATTGCCTTGGCCTTGGTTAGGAAAAAGAGATGTGGTGGTGGGGTCTGGGGTACTAGTGACCCGTGCCGCGCGGTCCAAGCTGTCGTTATACACGTTACGATGATCTAACGTGGCTCAGAGCAAGAATTGTTCTTTTTCTAGCTCGGCAATGCGTACCTGGTACACTTCAGCCTCCGCCTTCTTTTTGGCGGCTTGCTCGCGGAACGAATGGAAGTCGCGCTTTAAAATTTTGAGGGCGGTGACTGGGTCGGGATGACTAATGGAGGCCGCATTGGTGGCTTAGGGGAGGGATGTACTGCCAGATTGGAAAACTTCTTTATCTATCTGAGTGTTAGGGTCATTGGGGTCATCTACGATTTTCACCATCATTTCGAGTTAAATGGGAGTTCCACAAGAGGGCCCTCATTCTAGCGCCAATTGTTTCTACTTGTCCTGAGATCACGGGATGGGAGGTCGAATCCTTGAGTCCGAGTCCTGCACCTACACAAGTAACAATGCGTCAGGAGTCGGGACTGGGATGACCCAGTCTTTGACTCTCTGATGGTTAAGTCAGCTTTCAATCGCTACTTGTAGAGTACGGGAGTGTGGAAGGAGATTGTGGACTTACCTCTTTTGGGAGTTTGTGCCTGTTTTATAGGCTAGTGTTGGGCGCTGTGGCCTCAGTCCCCGATGTGGGACTGTTTGCAGTCCTCTGCGGCATCTCCCGTTTTGGGGGTGTTTGGCCGCCGAAGGGAGGGTCTGGCAGGCGTATTGCTGCTGGACCTTCACTCTTTGGATACTCGTGAAAGGCTCGCCGGTGCTACCTTACTCTGAATGATCTTCGGCAACCGGGTGGTTGTGCCATATTCTCGGCATGACCAAACATTTTGGCTATGTACTAACACCTAGTAACTCAGTTACTGACCCTCAATAATCAGTTACTGACTTCCAATAATCTACTTATTTCAGCTTAATATAATAGAAAAGAAAAAATACCAGAAAATAATCAAGTTACTGACCCTAATAATGAAATTATTGACCTCTAATAACTTGATTACTGACCCTAACAATAGTTACTGACTCCCAATAATCACCCACAAATTGATATTTTCATATAGATAAGGCTCTAAATGCAAACAATTTCATCCAAATAAACAAAGCATAAGTACACAAAATGCACACACGCAAAGAAATTTTTTACTCTCGTCGAAAAAAAAAATACTCTGGGCACCCAACTGGATCTTCCTCCTCATCTAAAGCATAGACTCAGTCTTTGAGGCTCAGCATGCTCTTGTTGCTCCTCGGTTTGGCGTTGCTTGATTCTCAGATCCTCCTCTCTATGCCTCGCCGACGAAGCTTGACCAATCGCTTTAAATTCCAGCATACCAATCAGATCTCGACCAACTAGTCATTGAAGTCCTTTATCACCTTGCGTTTCCTTGATCTTAGACGACGCCATTTTTTTCCAAGAAGACAACCAGACCTGGAGGTTACAAAGGAGGAGGCGGCCAAACAGGTCAGGGTCGCGGCATAAGACTCCAACTGGTGAAGACGATGACGTCTCCATCTCCTCGACCAGAGTTGATGGCGGCGGTTATCGGAGACGAGAAAGACAGAGATAGGAACGCTGATCTGGTAGAGACGGAGCCGTTGTGCGCGCCTCTCATTGCCGGTACATTTTGTTGGTGATGGCGTGTTCGGTGTTGGCGTCGTCGGTGACATCACTGACAAGAGAAAGAGAGAGAGAGAGAGAGATCCGGTGAGATAAATGAGATAGATAGGTTAATTAAATGAGATAAGGATAAGATGATATTTTTCTTAAAGTGGGCTTTGATTTTCCTGTTTTTGTGCATTTGTGTAGGTTAAACGGTGAAAAGTCGAGCTAGTCAACGACAAGGCGGCTACACTAAATATCTTTCAAATAGTCGAACTAGTGCTCCTCCTTATTCTTCTTCTTCTCTCCCCTTTTCTCACATTCCTCAAATTCAAACTTCTCAGAGAAATCGCATCCAAACTTTCTCACAAAATGTTCAGTCAGATGGTAGACGACATTCTCCTCCAAATCGGAATAGTTCTCCTCGTCCTCGTCGTCTTCCTCTTCATCCACAACGTCCCCAAGCGAGTCCTCGCCAACCTCCGCCTCCGCCTCCAAAGCAAATCCGGCATCCAATCCAAGCGCCACTTCGTCCTCGGCGCCCAGTTCCTCGACCAAGCCAGATCCGCCGCCCAATCCACCTCCTCCTCCTCCTCCGCCGCCTCTCTCTCCAAACAGGCCCTCGAACACGCCGACAAGGCCATCGCTCTCGATCCCAAAGACGCCGCCGCTCACATCCTCAAAGCCCTAGCTCTCAATGCCCAGGGATTCAAGACCTCCGCGCTCGACGCCATCGACGTCGCGCTCTCCCCGCTCTGCCGGAAGAGCCTTGCCGACAACGAGCGCGGCGACGCGCTTTGTATGCGGGCGGAGATTAAGATGTCGATGAACCGGCCGGCGAGGGTTGACTCGGTCATCGAGGATTTGACTCTGGCGGTGAAGCTGAGCCCGGAGAATGTCAAGGCGTTTTGCACGCTGGGAGAGTGCTATGAGGAGAAGAAGATGAAGGAGGAGGCTAAGAAGGCTTATGAGGAGGCCTTGAAGATTCAGCCGCGGCTCGCCGTGGCGAAGGAGGCGCTGGACCGCCTTGGTTCGTCGTAGCTGAACCGGTTCGGACCGATTTTTAATTCTGTTTTTTCTTGGGTTTTGTTTGAATTATGAGAGTTCTAACTTTGATTATAGCAATGGAAAAAAAAAACAGAAAATTCTTGCAATGCGTATATTCGGATACATATTCTTTTGATGTCAAGTATAATTTGTGGAGACTTAAAAGCTTCTCTAATAGTCTAGGTTAGTTTGTTGCTAAATTTAACAATAGTTAGGATATTTAACAATCAAAATAGCAAGTGTGCTCCAGTATGGATTACAAACTACACTACTAAGTTCAAATCCTGTACACATGGGAAACATGGGAGTGCATCTAAATCATACCAAACGGCATCCAATTGTTGCTGTGGTAGTCTTTTCAGCTTTGGTTTTCAGTATTAGTCCTTTCTTTGAATTTACTCCATCGAGCTTGGTGTTCATTACCTGGGAAATTGGTTCAGGGCTGTAGGTAGTCCTTCTTTGTGAATTATACTTTGGATACATGAGGATTAGCATCAAGATAACTTTCCTGTATCCATTATTCAGATCATTTGAAGATTTTTCAGCTATCTTCTCAAGCATAGGAATCTAACGTTCACACTAGACTCACAATGATGTCCTGAAAATTGAATGAATAAAATCTCAAGATTACACATTGATTTAACACATTAAGTTACGATAAGAGTTACATCAATTGCCTTTTCCAGTGGCGAGAAGTTGAACCTGGTGGGGTTAGCTTATGACTTGATGTGCTATTCAGATCCTAATTTCTAGTCGCCCCTGAAAAGGGGTTTAACAAGTTTTTGCAGTTGTAATGCTCAATATATTTTGTTTTTGGTTTTTGGTTTTTGTATTCATATGTTTGGTTCATTGTAATCAGGTTTTGATTTTTCATTAGAATTCATGGTATATGACAGGCTGAATTTTATGAATTTATTTGAGCCAATTTCACAAGCACACACCTGCCCAATGAAATCCTCTTGTATCTATTTTTAATATGTATCAATTTAAGTCAAAGGAAAAGATAGCCAATAAAACTCTAGCTTAATCAGTATTTAGATGCAGATGCTCAAGAGATAGAAAGCGGAATCCTCAAAGTCTAGGAAACAGCTATTGGAATCCAAAAGCTTAACCAAAGCAATGCGGCTCAAGTCTGTGAAAGCACTATCTTGTTTTTTTTCCCTGGTGAAAAAGCTATTTGAAAAAGCAATTAGGCCCTCAAGAGCATCTTCTCTCTCTACAGACTACAGGTTATGATCTTTCAAGGTAAACTGAGAAGTTTTTAATCTCTTAATGCTACAGCTGCCACGAATCAGCATTATAACTTTATGTGGATCTTTATAGACTTGTTTATTTCATTTAGGGCAACTGAGATAAAGGTGCCTGGCAGAGGAAAAGCCTTAGTCCCAAATCCCGACTAATCTGAGCATTGCCATCGTGCAAAGAACCTACGCACGAATTGGTAAATCTATTTCTCGATAATTTGTTCAATTTCAGTGACTTGTTACCTTTTGTTTATGCATTGTTAGAACTTTATCACTATCTCAAATTTGAAACTAGGAATAGTGCTAAACAATGTTGGTAGGGGTACCGTACAAGTATCAACTACAATAGTTTTGTGTTCATTCATCAACTACAATAAATCCTTTGTTTGAAATTACTGCATTCATGAAGGTAGTCGGGCCTTCTTTTGTGAATGCAGGACTTCTGATATTTGAGGATTTGGCTATAATTGCCTTTAACTGATGCAAGGATAGCATCAAGATAACTTTCTCCCTATCCCTGAGAGTTACCTGGATTTTGTTTGGTATTCAGATAATTTGAAGAGTTTCAGTTTTCTGCTTAAGCATAGGAATCTGAAGTTCATTTCTCACAAGACGCACAAGCATGCATGTCCTAAAAATTGAATGAATATAATCTTAAGCTTACACATTAGCCATATTGTTTCTCCAGAGTCTAGACCTATCACTCCTTTCTGTGGATTAGGGGCCTACTGTGGATTACATCTGTAGCGTTGTCATTTTCATGCCACTAGGTTATTTTCACCAACTGGGTTTCAATCTAAACACACAGTAGTTCAAACAATACACATTTCAATATATAAGAAAACGCTACTAGCTTGTTGTCCATGGAAAACGTTTGTGTAGTATCAGCTCTTCTGGATGCAAAGTTGCGGAATTGATAACTTCTGGGTTTGGACTTCACCTGATGTCATTGGCTTACGCATTGGTATATGAAATTTCTCCGTAGCAGAAGTCTGGTGGTTCATCGATCATGCCACGTCCTGCTTGCAATGACTCGCCTCATTACGTTGGCCACCGTGACCAAACTCGAGTCTGTGAGTTTGGACCAGAGTGTACTGTAGTTGTCGTTCCCCTTATTTCTGCCGAGTGGTACCTGTCGGTGGTTGCTGATGAAGAAGCCACCCCCACCGAGATCTGATGGCCGCAATCATTGCATTACTTTCAGAGTATTACTCGTCCGTTTTCTATTCTTAATCCTCTGAGGAGAAAGTCAGGCCAATAGCAAGGGTCGACTAACTAGACCCGAAACTAACACAACAAAAGAGCGACACAAGAGCACCTAGAATGTAACACTTGGTGAAGGCTGGAATGCTGGACGACCAAATAGTGGACACTGCTCGATAACAAGAAATGACTAGTGGAAAATCTTTGCATTGACACACTTGGTGAAGGCTGGAATGCTGGATGACCAAATAGTGGACACTGCTCGATGACAAGAAATGACTAGTGGAGAATCTTTGCATTGACACACTTGGTGTGGGAAAAGTCGGAAAACTAAGTCTAGAGAAGATCGAATACACAACAAAGAGTCTAGAGAAGTAAGATGACCGCTTCCAAAAGTTAAGAGCTGAGCTAAATTGAACGCGCGCGAGCAGGAGATATAGATCAAAGTAGTCAGCAAGGAAGCTAGGCAGCTAGCTATAGTGACACCAGCCATACTTGATCAGGTGCAAATCTATATGTATTTGACGGCCAAATAGATAAAACGGTCTATCTAGCCGTCGACTGAATGAGCTAGTAGAATGATATTTGGCCAACGGAATACCAAAATTATTCCCATGGTTTGTCCAGAATTATCACTGTCCTCATTTTCTCAAACGTGTCTAGGTTACAACGTGAGAGATGGATCAGCCAAACAAGTTTTTGATTAGCAGTCTAATGATAGATCCTCTCATAACGATAACTCAACGATCCGTTTTGGTCCAGTACTTTGTTTCTGTACGTTTGAAGCTGAAACTAATGTAACACTAACACCAACACCCAGTACACCAAAATGTATGTATGGAGAAACGTTTCTAGCTTGCACGCAAAGGCCAGTATCAGAAAATTAGAAACTTATGTAGTTGACTCGCTCATTTTAACAGAAAAATAGACCAAAGTAGCGAAATGGATAACGTTACAATGTTACATACATATATATATATATATACATATTGAAAGTGATGAAGGATAAAGTGTAGCAAGAGAATAGAGAAATCATTATCTTATTCATTGATATGAGCCATTTATATAGAGAATTACATAATACTAATATGGTGAAGATAAGGAATACATAGATCTAGTCAAACTACATATTCTAATGACATAAGACCAAGACATACATAAAGAATATCTTAGAACACTCCCCCTTGTGCGCGTGCTGATATGCTGGTGGTGTTGATTTGTTGCCTCGTCAAAAACCTTGTCAAGTCACAAAAGCCCTGTAGGAGAAAAACTGAACCTTGATCGTAAGAGAAAAAGAGTACAACGCACCTTTCACATTTGATAGTGACATGTATGTATGTACTAGACCCCCTCTAAAGTTTGCATCTCCCCCTGATCTTTACATCAATCATATGGCTCTTCCTGATTCTTACTAATCACGGAAGTTTCAACAACTTAGCATGTCCATACTTTTTAACATGTCTTCAAATGTGGCATTGGGTAATGATTATCTAGATCATGTCGTATTATCCTTAAACATGATCTTTTACACTTAGATCTTGAGGAGAATGCAGCTTGTGAACTCAAAACATAAGTTCGTGCAGGAAATTAGATTTTCACTCAGCGTGACCTTCAGTTACTAGAACAGCCGTAATTTCCTCTAGAAAATACATATGAATGAACCATAAACGGTTTTGGAAACTAGACTCATTTAGCTATCCAACCGTATATTACACACATTCTGGTTCGTCAGGAGCTGTTCACAAATCTGTTTTGTCAAAATCAGATTCTTGGACAGATTCGTCCTACTTTACGAAAATGGCCATAACTCACTCAATATGATAGCTATGATCAAATGGTTGATGTCTCTGGAAAGTAGACACATAGACATTTCTAATGGAACCAATTTCACCATTTTTCAGTGAGTGAGATTTCTTGTAGGTCCCGTGGAAGTTGACCTATGAAACTTGGCAGATTCTGATTTCGCTATTGATATGTCTTTCTTATGTAGGGATAGAATAAGCCTCAAGCTTTCATACCTTTAAGTATTGAAAAAGGAGTTACTACCATTACATTCGCCTTGCGTGGGCGCATAGCTACACTTAGTTTTACAACTTTTCATAGCGAATGAGATGTCAAGTCTTTCTTATTATGTTCAGTACATTGATGCGTCTTGTTGTGCTTAGATTGTCATCTTGTTTTAGACAAAACAACAGATCTCTCTTTAGAGTAAAGACTTTGACTAATCATGGGAGTATATGTAAGCCTCACTTTCGTTAGAGCGCCTAAGCCGATTGATGAAAAATCATCATCAATACAATCATCAAGTACCTTTTCGAGACTATGTCTTCCTAAGATCTTTTTCATTCTAACTTTGGAAGTTGATACATATTGGCATCTCTTGATCCATCAAGAGTCCATGTAAATCCGGAATGAACACGCAAAGACATAATTCACCATATCCTTTCCCAATCAAGTATTTGCTTAATGTGCATTTCAACCTCTCTTGCAAACGCACACTCCTATGGTCTGGAGTCACTTGATTTGTGTGAATAAAGTTTATTCAAGACCTTCATGCATATCTCTGATCCCGTAGAGATGTTATTATGACCACATTCATATGTTGCATGTTCAGTTATTCGGAAACTACCAAATTGACAAAGTAGGAGTTCAATGATATCTATTAGGAGAGCATATCTCATCGTAGTCGATCCCAGTGCGTGTTAGTGAGAGACCTTGAGCCATAAGGTAAGTCTAAGCTCTTGTTCTCACTACGCTATCTAACAAATGCATAGTTGATAGGGTTTAACTTGCGGTGTCGGGATCACCTGCCCAAGGACCTATCTCTTTATTAATGTTGGATCGCATCTTTCCATTAGACCAATCAACTAAGTTGATATCCATCAATGAATGGTGGTTCGATAGTAGACTCATTATCCCACGTCCTCATATACAGTAGTGTAATACTTGTATAGATCTCTATATAGATTGGATTTGACATTGAGGCGTCCTCCAACGATAATCATAATTCAGACTTCATGAGATGAATTTGAGTATCACTGATAAATGGGTCAGGTTTTGCCAAGCTCACTTTCTTCCTAGTGCGATAAAATATCAAACCTAAGGGCCTGCCTCCTTTTGGGGAGCCACACGACCTTGTGACACCACTTTTGTCACTATATGGCGTCACCATTTCACCATCCATGGTGATGGCCTCAAAACCAACTCATTTTGGTCGCGTCATGTCCTCTTGATATGGCATCAATCCTTGCAGATATATTTACAACATGTGATCTCGTCACTTTAACACTTTAAGCATTTGTGATGAAGATGAGACTTAGTGGAGACAAACCACGACAATTCACTTCGTTCCACTTGAACACTTGTGTTCTTATCACTCCCTAACGGCGGGAATACTGTCTCATCAAAGTGACAATATGTAATTTAACGGTGAATGAGATCATCTGACAAGGTTTTTACATATGCGTATTATAGGTGGAGGTTCATATCCAACCTAAATACTTATTCATCTCAAATGACCTATCATTATGCGTAGTGACAGTGCAATTTGGTACCTAGAAATAACATCTAGCAGAGCTCAAAGATTGGAGAACCGTTTCAATCTTGATTGAACTCAAGGATTGCAATTTCGTGTCAATCCTGGTACACAGTCACAAGCTGTAGTACAACAATATTCAATGATGGTGGGTTGGAGATGAATAGGAAAGTTGTATGCAAATATTGCATAGCCACAAGACGCAATAGAAAGATTGGTGCGCATCAATAATGTTTGAGTGACAAGCTAAAGTTGCTTGGTCATAACCTCGGTGAGACCATATTGCGTGTGAACATGGGGTATATGACATTTCAACTTACATCCCGGTAAACTTCTTTAAAGAATGAGTAGCCAGGAACTTACATTACTTGCTTTAATTTTTCAATTCTTGCAGTATAGAAGCGTATAGCTCTGTTGATAATGAAATCATGAATGAGGATGTGGAACAAAGTGTTCCACGTAAAAGAAAGAGGAAAGCACCAGTATGGGATAATTTTGAAGTGACACTAATCAGTGGGGAAGATAAAGCAATTTGCAAGCATTGCGGTAAGATCCTAAGTGCAGAGGCTTCACATGGAACTAATTCCTTGAATACACATGTTAAATCATGTAAAGAACTACAATCCCAATCAACAAGGAGTCAGGGGAGTCAGGGGACAGTAAAAATGGGACAGTTTGATAAAACTCATGAGACTAATATAAAGACTGAGCTTGCGAATATGATCATCATGCATGAGTATCCATTGTCGATGGTTGAGCATCTCGGGTTCAAGAGGTATTCTAAAGCATTACAACCTTCCTTTAAGGTTCCATGTAGAAACACAATCAAGAAGGAGATTATGAAGATCTTTGAATTCGAGAAAGAAAAGACAATGAAGCTTATACAGATGAATACAAGTAGGATTGCAATTACTACGGACATGTGAACTGCAAGTAATCAAAAGAAAGGATTTATGGCCATAACATCGCATTTTATCGATGATTATTGGAACTTGCAGAGTCGACTTTTGAGGTACATAATATATCTTAATTGCATTGTTTATTATATGGTGCGTTGTGTTATTGGGTTACTGCTGGCTGTTTCTGTTAATTTGGTTAAAATTTTATTGTACTTGATAGAGTTTCGATTTGGGGTAAACGGATTTGTCTTAATTGCAGGCAGTGTGCTACTGAGTTACTCTAGGCTCTTCTTGATAGTTGGTTAAAATATGATGGGTTCAATATGCTAGAGAGTTTGATTTTGGGTTAAAGTATTGAGCTTAAGTTTTCTACGAAGCAATGTGCTATTGGGTGACTGCAGGCTCTTTGTGATTGTTGATTAAGATTTTATTGACTCTTTTGATTTTGGGGCGAAAGTATTGAGCTTCAATGTTATATGATGCAATGTCTTATTGGGATAGCGTACGGTGTTTCTGGTAGTTGGTTAAAAGTTTTTGGTTTCAGCATGCTAGAGAGTATGATTTTGGGTTAAAGTGTTAAGCATCAATGTTCTAAGGTGCAGTATGCTATTTGGTAACTGCTGACTCTTGTAGCAGTTGATTAATATTTTGTTGAGTCTTTGATTTGGAGAAAAGTATTGAGCTCTAATGTTCTTAAATGTGTTATTGGGGTAGAAGAGTTCTTGAATTTAATTACTATAGGAAAAATATTGTCATTTTAAACTCATCCTCTTGGACATATTTTTCATTTGAAACCATAACAAGTATCAAAGATGTATTTAATGTCTTTTAACAATACACATCAAAATTCTCTTTTTTTTTATATCTACATTTCTATATAGAACCTACTGCTTGACTTCTTGACTGTTTTCTGAATTCAGTTTTAAGTTATCTCTATTTACTATGATCTGATATATAAAAGGACTATTATCTAGATGAGCTCCTTGTCTTCAACTCATATAATTTATTCCATCTGATGGCTAGTTGAGCTTATTACAAGCACGGTATGGCAACCAACAAAGTAGTGCTCAGCAACTACGATATGCTAAAGGTAGCTTTCATATGCGTTATATAATTTTTTAAGCCTTCAAATTCTTATATAGGGGGCAATGTGGTCAACACACAATCTGATTTTGTTCATAAAAACTTAGCATTCAAATCATAGTTTAACTCTATAGGTGGACAAAATGAATTTTATTCGACTGTAGCTATTACATATACTGACATAATAAGTTAACCACTGCTATAGAACTTCAATCAAGTTTTCAATTGTAATTCCATTACTTATTAAGTTTGTGCCAGATTGGTTACTAATTGCTTGTGTTCTATGTCTATTTCTTTAGTACTCTGAGTAGGCAGGTCATGCACATTCCTAAATAAAGTACAGAAGTCAAGCAAAAGGATCATCAAGGCCGCCACAACTGTCGCTCCAAAGGTTGTTCTCAAACCCTAACCACTTATTCATTTCTGTTTGCCTTTATTGGGTTTTGTAAAGGTTTCAACTTTGTAGGTAAAGTTTGTTGCTTTGGACTGTTTTTGCGACTTGGTGTTGTATTGTATTGTGTGGTAAATTGACTTCAGTGATTGGTAGTGTATCTGGAGTTAATCTTGGGTTTTTGTCTGTCGATTAGGATTTATCTAGATTAGTGTATGACCTTGATTTTTTATCAGACCTTTTCAGCTGCTAGTTGTAAGTTTTAGGCTTATCATCACATCCGCTATGCCGAGTAATCAATTCAAGTTGGATGAATTTGGAGATTGGGCTTGAGTTTATTTGTAGCTACTTCGTCCTATCCATAGCTTTATATTCTGAACATGTTATTGTTTTGAAGTTGGCTTTGATCAGTCATCTTTATTATGTTGTATCTCTTTGTTTAATCTATTTGAGTTAACTCAATTAGTTGGTTCAATCCGTTATGTTTTTTATCGTCCTTACAGTGGTTGACAAGGGGAGATGCATATTGCACCATGGAGAATGTTGATTTTGTTCAACAAGAGTGCGCAAAGTATGTTCTTAAATTTACAAATAAATAGCAAGCTAGTGTATGGTTTCGTTTAATACTGTTTTGGAGATATATACAAAGCATCTATCAGTTTGCCCTCATAAATTTATGCTAGCAGCATTTGATTTACAATCATATTTTGATGTGTACTGTATTTTTGCCCTGATTAATATGTAATTCTTTTAATTTTGTTGTGTTACCATGCTGGACTGCATATATATGAGACAGTTGTTGAACATAATGATGGTGCTTTTTGTTAATCTCTAACGTCCTAGCTAGATTTGTGTACGATTTATATATGATGGATTGAAAGTCTATGTTATCAATTTGGATGTTGAATGATTATTTTATTTATGGATGGTGTTTTTAAACCTAAATTATCAGGATGTTTCAATATAACTAGCAATTGTGTAGTTTCAAACAAGCCATGACTACCAATATGTGTGATTTCAGCTACAAAAGATGGATACAAACATAACAATATCTATTGTTATTACTAAGTTAAGATACCAGAAATGTGTGGCCATAAAGCAACAACCAGCAACACAAACATAACAAATATCTATTATTTTTACTAAGTTAAGATATTAGAAATGTGAGGCCATAAAGAACAACCGGCAACGTAAGTGGAGAGTTTAAATCAAAAGAATGCATCACTTATATGTAACTCAAGCTCATTCATACGATAAACAAATGTCGTCTGAAAATGTCGAAAGCCTAAAATATATCACGTAGTGAAAGCTAAAAGCATATCAGACGACATATATCTATTGTCATAAAGAGACCAAATGAAAAAAGAAAAAATATACGTTGCCTGAAGATCATTCACCCAATGCATATGTGTCATCGTACTACGTTTAGATCATAAACAACATCAATAGTATGTCGTATGGGTTCATCTGGCGATACATAAATGTAGCGTGGAAAAGTATATGTCGCCTGTAACATTTTTACATAATGTTTAAATGTCGTCTTTAAATGAATAGACCTACACATATATGTTGTTGTAAGGCGTATTTCTCTCTCACTCGCAGTTATAAGGCGACACAAAGAGCTGTGTCGCCTCACGGCAAAAAAAGATACGTCGTCTTCTAGCATGTCGTTGTTTAAACTATTAGGCGACATATATACCGTATCGCCTTATCTCAATTCAGGCGACACAAAATGAAAAAAGTCTTCTGTCGCCTGAGGTTCTTATAGGCGACACAACATTTGTGTCGTTGAAGAACCTCATCAACGACATGCTAAAAGGCGACACTTACGATTTTTATCAGGTGACACTACAGTTGTGTCGCCTGATGCAAGAAATGGTTGATTCAAGAAATGGCATAGTGTTGGATGGATGAATGTATAGAACTGTATAATTGGATGAGACTTAATTTTCATGTAGTAGCAGAAACTTGAAAAACATGAGCGCAGTAGCATAACTACAACAAGAGTACAGTGAGTGTAATAAAAAAAAAGTATAAGTGCTCTACAGTAGCAGAGACCATGACAAGTGATGTAGTAGAACCGAACAGTAGCATAATTCATAAATGAACTTTCCCTATCAATAGTAGCAGTCACAAATGAATTTTTCTGTCAAGTGTTGTTGATTCATGTTGCTACTGTGTGCTGCTATTATGTCTTGTTCTTGTGTGTTGCTACTGTGTGTTGTTGTTATGTGTCGTTGCTGCTTGTTGCTGTTATGTGCTGCTGCTGTTTGTTGCTGCTCTGTGCTGCTGCTGCTTGTTGCTGCTATGTGATGCTGCTGCTTGTTGTTGCTATGTGATGCTACTGCTTGTTGTTGCTATGTGCTGCTGCTTGTTGTTGCTATGTGTTGCTGCTATGTGCTGCTGCTGCTGTTTGTTGTTGTTATGTGTTGTTGCTGCTATGTACTGCTGCTGCTTGTTGTTGTTATGTGCTGCTGCTGCTGCTTGTTCCTACTATGTGCTGCTAATGTGTGCTCTTTGTGTTGCTACTGTGTGTTGTTGTTGTGCGCTGCTACTACGTGTTGTTGATTCATGTTGCTACTGTGTGTGACTAATTTGTGTTGTTGTTGTGTGTTGTTACTGCGTGTTGTTGATTCATGCTG
Source organism: Fragaria x ananassa (assembly GCA_034370585.1). Classification (NCBI taxonomy): domain Eukaryota; kingdom Viridiplantae; phylum Streptophyta; class Magnoliopsida; order Rosales; family Rosaceae; genus Fragaria; species Fragaria x ananassa. Next base: position 22,538,576 of record CP139757.1, on the reverse strand, counting down.
CTACTGTGTGCTTCTACTACGTGTTGTTGTTGTTGTGTGTTGCTACTGTGTGTTGTTGTTGTTGTGTGTTGCTACTGTGTGTTGTTGTTATGTGCTGCTACTTGTTGTTGTTATTGACACATCCCGATTCTTAAGTTATTTTACGGTTATTTACCGTTGGTATTACTTCAGATTTTTACCGTGTTAAGTAACCGTTTATCACTTAAGGACCCTAGAGTTGACTTTTTATTACGTTTGGAATTTGGGAAAACTTTCTTCATGAAAGTTGTAGAGAACGTCGTTACCAGTTCGTAGACATGCTACGCGTTAAATTCGGAGTTAGCATGGTAAAGTTATGAATTTATTGGTAAAATTTGGAGGTGGTAAAAATGGGTAATTTTGAAGTGGGCTTATTGTTGTTGGGTATAACTATTGGACCGGGTGGGGAGCAGCCCCAGCCCAAATCCCTTCTCTTTCTTTTCTTTCTTTTTCTTCTTCCTTTCCCCGAGCTCCCCGAGCTCTCTCTCTCTCGGTTGAAACCCCAGCCGCCAGCTGCCGTCGTCCGGCCAGCCACCAGCCGCCTCTCCACCCCAGTTCGGACCCCCATCTCTTCCTCTCCCTCCCTGGCCTAGCCCCCGAGCCTCTAACCCCCCGGAAGAGGAGAAAAGCCGCCGGAACCGTCGAAAGTCTTTTCACCGGAGCTCCGTCCTCCGGCCACCATAGGCCGTGATTTTTGGCTCAACTTGTAGCCCTCATCAAGGTGAGTATTCCCTCAAAAGGAATCGGTCTATTTCGAGCTCGTTAGGGTAGTTTGTATAATTGGAAGTTTTAGGGATTTTTGGTTGTTTTTGCTCGTTTGACCTAGTTAGGCTTGGATTTTGGGTTTGTGCTAGTTAGGAAAGTTGTAGAGCATGATGAGAGGAAGATGCTGTTAAATTTCATAGGAATTGGAGGTTGCCGAAAAATGGCTGCCGGCCGCCGCCTCCGGCGGAGCCGCCGCTGGTTGGGAGATTTTAATGTTGTTAAATTTGGAATATTAAGGGGAGTTTATTGAAGTGAGTTATGGAATTTTTGGATGAGTTTTGGATAGGTTTATGAATTTCCGAAGTGTGATATTTTTGGCGGTTAATTAATGTAGAATCCGGCCGTAAGATTTAAGTCGTATTTTTGGGGAGGTTGTATTTACGGCTGCTAAGTATGATATTTAAGTTCGGATCGTTTCGACGTAAGATTATCGAAGTTAGGCAATGATGAGCGTAGTTGTGGCTCTCGGTTAATTTTGCCTATTTTGTTTTAATATTGGAGTTTTAGTTGGGAAATTAATTTTATATTTGTGCCAGGGTTCGAGGGAACCTCGCTTGAGTAATGATTCGGAATTCGTCAGGCTTAGGCCTAAATCTGTGAGTGGACATCTTGGTTTTTATTTAATATGCATGCAAGATTTTTTAATTAGTATTTTATTTTCCGAGCATATATTATAACTTCGGCATATGAAATGATCTTGGAAATTAATTGAGATTGATGCATGGATTAAATGTTGGTCATAATTTATGGATTTGAGCTCGGACTGATAATTTTAGATTTGAGTTTGGATTTTCTTTATGATTTCCGGATTTGAGATTATATCCAGATTTACATATTGCCTGGTTTTCGAAAGGTGAAAATTATTTAAATTAATTATTTCATTGAGCATTTTAACGTGTGGGACACGTCATCGAATTTAATTATTTTCTTTACTCTTTAAATTCTTTGAGTACGGTTGGGAATCGTACTTATGCTTAAGTTATGAGTTTCGGGGAAACTCATGGATTTATGTTTCTTTATTTATGCCATACTTGTTGGATCGTTATTATTCATGCTAGCATGTTGTTCCGCCTTTCGAGGCGATTAGCTTCCACGTTTTAAGTGGGGTTACTCAAGCCCTTTCCGCCTTCGGGTGATGTGATGTAGTCGACGACATCACGCAAGCCCTACTCCTCTCGGTTATCATAACCTGAAGGTGTAGGGAGTATGGGAGTATTATTGTCTGGGAGGCAACCGAGTCTGGGAGGCTCACTTGTATGGCTATAGCTGTTTCTTATTTATCGTTGTTGATTTGACTAGCGGGGCTAGTCCCTTGTTTTGGTACCTTCTTCTATGAAGGTTATTATTTATCTTTGTCATTAATTTGACTAGCGGGGCTAGTCCGTCTTCTTGGGATCTTCTTAATGAAAGATTTTTTGTTAACATTTGCATGCCACGAATTTATGGCATATTGGAAAGTGGGAAAGTATTTCAATTTTGGTTTCTTATCTTATGTTTATTTTCGTCCACTCACTCTAACGTTTTTAAATTACTTTCCCCTGGGCCCTTTGGTTTTAAATGCCCAGATTGCAGGCTCAGTCTAAGTGAGGTCGAGCGTACATGGAGTCGAGGCATAGTCAGAGGCTGCTTCCGCATATTCTTTATTTATTGTTTTTTTTATTTAACTCTAGATATGCTCTGATAATCAGTTAGTGAATTAATGTTGGTTATTTTTGGTTGTGGGATTAGTTTAGTGAGTAATTGTTATATTGGGAGATGTGTTGATCTTGGGGAGCAGGAAGGCTCCAGGTGTTGAGGCTGGTTCGTTTGGTTATAGAAGTGTTAAGTTAAATTTTTCAGGTAAGGGTTGTCCATTTTCAAGGAAGGTTATGCCGAATTTTCGGTAAATTTTCCTTGAAGGTAGACCCCGCAGGATTCACCTTGGGTTTCAGGGTGAAATTCGGGGTGGGTCCTGTCAGTTGGTATCAGAGCATTAGGTTATCCGATTCCTATCACTACCTCATATATTTGGTGATACTTAGTGTCTATCAGAGCATTAGGTTATCCGATTCCTATCACTACCGCGGTGGATCCATTAGCATTATATGCATAAGATGCTAGGTGTTTATTAAGTATGTGAGGTAGTTGTTCTTATCTTATTTATGGACGGTAGTGTGCCATAAATGTCTATATTTCCATGACTATGCCTCTGTATGCTGACCTAAAAGAGTATCTTAGTTATCTTCCGAGTAATGGGAAAGTAAGTGAATTGGGAGATTTTGAGTTCAGTTATGAGTTGGGGAAGTGACCTGGATTTGCAGAGTTCTATTATTTATTTATTGAGTTGTTGACTTTTATTTAAATGGCGAGTTGAGCCTTTTTGCGGATATTAATAACAGAAAGGGGCATGCTTGTGAACGAAAGATTGAGAAATATCTAGTCAAGGTTGGTGCGGAAATAAGAGATATCTTAAAGGTGTTAACGTGTAAGGGTTGCTTTGTTTTGAGATAAAATGTGAAAAGCTATTGCTTGAGCGAATAAATTGTGGAGATTACTTGATGTATTTTATGGGGCTGTGAAAGTTTGGTTTATGCATTGAAGAGTGATTTTTGAAATTGTTGTTGGTCGATTTAGGTCCGGTATCTATAAATTTGGGATTTGCTCCCCTGTCTATGTTGAGTGTTTTGGAAGTATTGTAAGTGTAAAGGGCGTTGGTATATAGTGGTGCAGCAGAGGTGAGATGGTAGTGGTCACTTTGATTTTTCAGTAACAAATGTTGAATTTATTTCGTTTTAAGCAATATATTTGTGGTCAAATGACTGAGCGTGGGGAATGAAGGGAAGAAGAGGAAAGTGCAACTTTTGTGTATAGGTGTTAGTTCTGTCAATAGGTAAAAAGAGTTATGGAACAATTCAGAATATGGAGACCAAAGTTGTATAAATTTATCGAAGAAGCGTAGATGGGTGTCCATATTTATTTTAAGCGATATTGTTTTGGGTTGATTGATATAAGTTAGTCTTGGACAAAATAGTGTTTGGAAACGACTCATTCCAGCCCTTACGTCTTTTGGTTATGGCAGGAGATTACTGACGAATCTTTATCGTCTAAAAGTAATCTTGATCTTTGATATCCTTAGTCATTGGTGTAAGCATGGTTGAAGTTGTAAATTCGAAGTGTGGTTGGTTAGGAAATCGTGGTATCGAGTCGAGTGATTGTTAGGAGAAGAGTGTCAGGATAAATTTGGATTGGTAATGTGTATGATGATACACAAGGATAGTTTAAGCGGTGTAATTAGAGTTATTGATCTTGAAATAATTATTTTTCGCTTTAGCTACTGTTGTTAGTTGATGTGGATAATTTCTAAAAGGTTGAGTGAGGTGTTGATCTTAAGGTAGTATATCCCACGATTGTAGCTTCTGTTTGGAGTATTGAAGTGGTGAAATTGATAGGTCGAGACTATAAGTGGTTGTCGAAGTTTTATCGGATTCGAGCAATTCTATGCTTCCACTTGAGCGTTACGCAGAAGATAATACGGTCGACGCGCAATCTTGAGATGGAGCATGCGGCCGTCAATTTTGCGTTGCTCGAGGAGTAGCACATGAATCGAGGAGATTCGGGGTATCTCTCTTATGTGAAGAGTGTGACTTAATGTTAGATTGTTTTTTTAGACCCTAGATTCTTTGAGGTAATTACTGGAGCAATGTGGCAATCGATGAGTATCGTCGATGACCTGGGGTGTTCTAAGTAAATTTTCGGCATGAGTTGAAGAGTCGGGCTTTGCGGGGTGCAGTTCAACTCATGATTGCTGATCATCATATCTTATCGAGAAAGGTGTTACAGACTTTTGTACGCATTCGTAAAATTCGGCATTCTACGAAGAGTAATTATCTTTGGCATCTAGTCGTTTTGGCGACCTGAGTGTAGGACCCTAGTTTTGGTGCTCTTAGCTTCCTTGGATGTTATGGACCTGCGTGATTAAGCTAGTCAGATCTAGCAGCCAAATAGAAGAAAGGAAATCACTTTGCATCATTTGGAGGCAGCAAGAGAGGACTATCTAGTGTTGAATGATAGACTGCCAACATCAGCTAGGCTGACACTCAATTCGGTCAACTCGGAGTTTGTATTTTATTTGTTAGTGTGGTTATCAGGTGAGTACTTAAAGTGATTTGACTTTATAGTTAATGCGGGAATTTCTGTGCTTTGGCAGCTATTAGTAGGTACGATTTATTAATGGGATTTCGACGTTTGTTATCGATAACGAGAAATTCTTGAGCAAAGTTCTACTCAGGAATTGCGAATAGGTGTTTGTGATCTTTGGCAACATTAACAATGCATAATTATGTGAGAGAAATATAGCCCAGCGATGATTTTTCTTAACATTATGCGTAATGGCGGGGCCGTTACTTGAAAATTCTTGTTCCTCGACTTGAGTTGATACTTAGTCGCTATTATGCATGATAAAACGCGAGAAGCAAGTCATCAAATAGTGAAATTCCAATTGTGATCCTCAGATTTCGTTGACTAGCGTGAAATTCACTATTTCGATTATCTTCCGTTTGATCAACTGGTATTAATAAGATGATGGTGATGATTGCAGACGCGTGTTGTAGTAAAAGCAACCTGAATTGTTGCAGTAAGCAATGAGCAACTTATCTCTTCTTGTTTGTGGAAAGTTACTGTATCCTAAAGACTAGTTTGCATGCAAGTTTGAATGAACTCGGTTCGTACGAGGAGATACTCGTAACTACTAAGGTATCGTCATATGCCTAATCATCGTATTTTCCTCATTTTTGGAGGTGCCAGTTTGAGATATGTTGATCGATTTTGAGAGTGATATTTTTCTTGTGCTTGTAAGTAGTCGTTGGTGGCGACTGTTGAATTTATTATTTAAGGATGAGATTCCAACGGTTGTTATAGGTTAGTAATGATTAATTCGCGGGGTGAATTATCGGAAATAATAATATGATTGGTTGGTTGTTTATCTTTAAAGAAAAAAGATCCTTGGTGACTCGGGAAATATTTTGAGTCAAGGCTTGTTAGTCAGTTGGCAAAAATGGTAAATTGTATCAGGCATATAAATGGCTTTCTTGTGATGCGTATTCATGCATGATCGAATTGTGGAGAGACCACTTGATCTGGGTAGGACCTGGGAGGTCATTGATGTATGGATACAATTTGAGTTGCAAGAGATATTCAGAATAAGGGTTTGGTATTATAAGATCGCATTAGCGTAATTTGGCAATAAGGGAGATATTCGCTGATCAACTTAACGATTGTGACCAATCATATAGGTGGTGAAAGTCCAATTTTGATGCAAAAAGATCGAGTTTTGTTTTGATTAGTTTGTAACGAAAGTAAGATAGTTTGGTAAATTATGAAAGTTATTGATCATTTTAACTTGGCGAAAGTCAAAGTCCTTCGTGTGTTTTGGGGTTGAGTATCATAAGTAACTCTAATTGGGCAAGCCACTCAATTAGTGGAAGTTAAGTCAAAGAGTAAAGTGTATTATGTGAGTGGTGTCATGTGGAAGGTTGGCAGAGTATTTAAGTTGACCCTGAGTTCGAGTTTTGTTAAAGCATATGCGCGCCTTGGATTTGGTAGATCAGTTATGATGTGTCAAGGTAAGTGTGAAAAGAATTTGGCAAATTGTTTCCACAAGTGAAAAGGTGTAATTTGTGATAGAAGAAAGAGTGATGAGCATGAATAATGGGATGATTTAGCTTAACGCTTATTGAAGTCTAAGGTAAAAGGCAGAAATCTCTACCCTCTTTTGCATAATTTGAAATTTCGAGGACGAAATTTTTATAAGGAGGGGAGAATTGACACATCCCGGTTCTTAAGTTATTTTACGGTTATTTACCGTTGGTATTACTTCGGATTTTTACCGTGTTAAGTAACCGTTTATCACTTAAGGACCCTAGAGTTGACTTTTTATTACGTTTGGAATTTGGGAAAACTTTCTTCATGAAAGTTGTAGAGAACGTCGTTACCAGTTCGTAGACATGCTACGCGTTAAATTCGGAGTTAGCATGGTAAAGTTATGAATTTATTGGTAAAGTTTGGAGGTAGTAAAAATGGGTAATTTTGAAGTGGGCTTATTGTTGTTGGGTATAACTATTGGACCGGGTGGGGAGCAGCCCCAGCCCAAATCCCTTCTCTTTCTTTTCTTTCTTTTTCTTCTTCCTTTCCCCGAGCTCCCCGAGCTCTCTCTCTCTCGGTTGAAACCCCAGCCGCCAGCTGCCACTGGCCGCCTCTCCACCCCAGTTCGGACCCCCATCTCCTCCTCTCCCTCCCCGGCCTAGCCCCCGAGCCTCTAACCCGCCGGAAGAGGAGAAAAGCCGCCGGAACCGCCGGAAGTCTTTTCACCGGAGCTCCGTCCTCCGGCCACCATAGGCCGTGATTTTTGGCTCAACTTGTAGCCCTCATCAAGGTGAGTATTCCCTCAAAAGGAATCGGTCTATTTCGAGCTCGTTAGGGTAGTTTGTATAATTGGAAGTTTTAGGGATTTTTGGTTGTTTTTGCTCGTTTGACCTAGTTAGGCTTGGATTTTGGGTTTGTGCTAGTTAGGAAAGTTGTAGAGCATGATGAGAGGAAGATGCTGTTAAAATTTCAAAAGAATTGGAGGTCGCCGGAAAATGGCTGCCGGCCGCCGCCTCCGGCGGAGCCGTCGCTGGTTGGGAGATTTTAATGTTGTTAAATTTGGAATATTAAGGGGAGTTTATTGAAGTGAGTTATGGAATTTTTGGATGAGTTTTGGATAGGTTTATGAATTTCCGAAGTGTGGTATTTTTGGCGGTTAATTAATGTAGAATCCGGCCATAAGATTTAAGTCGTATTTTTGGGGAGGTTGTATTTACGGCTGCTAAGTATGATATTTAAGTTCGGATCGTTTCGACGTAAGATTATCGAAGTTAGGCAATGATGAGCGTAGTTGTGGCTCTCGGTTAATTTTGCCTATTTTGTTTTAATATTGGAGTTTTAGTTGGGAAATTAATTTTATATTTGTGCCAGGGTTCGAGGGAACCTCGCTTGAGTAATGATTCGGAATTCGTCAGGCTTAGGCCTAAATCTGTGAGTGGACATCTTGGTTTTTATTTAATATGCATGCAAGATTTTCTAAATTAGTATTTTATTTTCCGAGCATATATTATAACTTCGGCATATGAAATGATCTTGGAAATTAATTGAGATTGATGCATGGATTAAATGTTGGTCATAATTTATGGATTTGAGCTTGGACTGATAATTTTAGATTTGAGTTTGGATTTTCTTTATGATTTCCGGATTTGAGATTATATCCAGATTTACATATTGCCTGGTTTTTGAAAGGTGAAAATTATTTAAATTAATTATTTCATTGAGCATTTTAACGTGTGGGACACGTCATCGAATTTAATTATTTTCTTTACTCTTTAAATTCTTTGAGTACGGTTGGGAATCGTACTTATGCTTAAGTTATGAGTTTCGGAGAAACTCATGGATTTATGTTTCTTTATTTATGCCATACTTGTTGGATCGTTATTATTCATGCTAGCATGTTGTTCCGCCTTTCGAGGCGATTAGCTTCCACGTTTTAAGTGGGGTTACTCAAGCCCTTTCCGCCTTCGGGTGATGTGATGTAGTCGACGACATCACGCAAGCCCTACTCCTCTCGGTTATCATAACCTGAAGGTGTAGGGAGTATGGGAGTATTATTGCCTGGGAGGCAACCGAGTCTGGGAGGCTCACTTGTATGGCTATAGCTGTTTCTTATTTATCGTTGTTGATTTGACTAGCGGGGCTAGTCCCTTGTTTTGGTACTTTCTTCTATGAAGGTTATTATTTATCTTTGTCATTAATTTGACTAGCGGGGCTAGTCCGTCTTCTTGGGATCTTCTTAATGAAAGATTTTTTGTTAACATTTGCATGCCACGAATTTATGGCATATTGGAAAGTGGGAAAGTATTTCAATTTTGGTTTCTTATCTTATGTTTATTTTCGTCCACTCACTCTAACGTTTTTAAATTACTTTCCCCTGGGCCCTTTGGTTTTAAATGCCCAGATTGCAGGCTCAGTCTAAGTGAGGTCGAGCGTACATGGAGTCGAGGCATAGTCAGAGGCTGCTTCCGCATATTCTTTATTTATTGTTTTTTTTTATTTAACCCTAGATATGCTCTGATAATCAGTTAGTGAATTAATGTTGGTTATTTTTGGTTGTGGGATTAGTTTAGTGAGTAATTGTTATATTAGGAGATGTGTTGATCTTGGGGAGCAGGAAGGCTCCAGGTGTTGAGGCTGGTTCGTTTGGTTATAGAAGTGTTAAGTTAAATTTTTCAGGTAAGGGTTGTCCATTTTCAAGGAAGGTTATGCCGAATTTTCGGTAAATTTTCCTTGAAGGTGGACCCCGCAGGATTTACCTTGGGTTTCAGGGTGAAATTCGGGGTGGGTCCTGTCAGTTATATGCTTCTGCTGTTTCGTGTTGTTGATTCATGTTGTTTCTATGTGCTGCTACTGCGTGGTATTGTTTTGTCGTGCTGCTAGTACGTGCTTTTCGTGCTGCTGCTACTACGTGCTTTTCGTGCTGCTGCTGCTACGTGTTATTGATTCATGCTGCTACTGTGTACAACTACATTACTTGTTGCTGGTATGTGCTGTTACTGCGTGTTGTTGATTCATGTTGTTTCTATGTGCTGCTACTGTGTGGTGTTGTTACGTCGTGTTGTTGTTGTGTGCTGCTACTGCGTGTTTTTCGTGCTGCTACTACGTGTTACTTATTCATGTTGCTACTATGTACAACTACATTGTATTGTTGTGTGTTACTACTGCGTGTTGTTGATTCATGTTGCTGCTATTATGTGCTGTTACTACGTGTTGTCGTTGTTGCTACTATATTGTTGTTATGTTAACCTCTGCTACTACTTCTATTGGAATTAACTGCGTGTTGTTGATTCATGTTGTTTCTATGTGCTGCTACTGTGTGGTGTTGTTGTGTCGTGTTGTTGTTGTGTTCTGCTGCTGCGTGTTTTTCGTGCTGCTACTACGTGTTATTGATTCATGTTGCTACTGTGTACAACTACGTTGTGTTGTTGTGTGTTGCTATTGCGTGTTGTTGATTCATGCTGCTGCTGATATGTGTTGCTACTATGTGTTGTTGTTGTTATGTGTTGCTACTGTGTTGTTGTTATGTTAACCCCTGCTACTATTTCTATTGGAATTAACTGCTACTGTTACTGTTACTGCTGCTACTACTGGGATGTTAACCCCTGCTACTACTTCTACTAAGATCTTAACCCCTACTACTACTTCTACTGGAATATTAACCTCTGCTACTACACTAAATTATTGAAAATCTGTTATTTTATTCTATTTATTAAAAAAATCTCAAAATGAGAGATTTTTCTCTTCTAAAAGTATATTTAATTAGTGTATGGTTAGTTTAATAAATTAAATTATGACACATGACATGTAAAAAAAGATTGTCCTTAATTGTTAAAAACTGTCCTTATTTGTTTAACAATAACACAAGTTGATTTATTTGTGTTTCAAATCCTTTTGGAGGATGTATATGTGATTTGCTATTTTTCTTTTTGGAGAAAATATGTTTTAACTAGCTGAGAAATAACATGTCACACCCCGGACCAGATGTCGGTGGTTTCCAAGCACCTGACGTCGAACTCGAAGAGTGAGCAGGAAAAGTAAAAGAAACTAAAACAATTTCAAAATAATTTCTCGAAATAAAAGAAAATAAAACTTTTACAATAACAAAAACAATTATAAAGATAAAAAGATGAACCTTTGCAATCTATCTCATTTCTAATCTTCTGTAATCCTTCTCGACTTTCATTCATGTCAACTAATATGTGTCCTTGTACGAACCTGAACAAAAATCTATAGGGGTGAGCTTGTACGAACCTGAACAAAAATCTATAGGGGTGAGCTTACGCTCAGTAGGGCCAAACTTTTTTAGGTTATACTTAACTACGTCACACAGTCAAGTTATCAAACAACATACAATGCTTTATATAAATAATAACAATTCAATGCATATATGCTAATGAACTCCCTCCACTCAATTACTGGCTAATTAGTCCATACATCAAAGACAAATGAGCATACACATCTTATACCGTGTAGATGTCTCCAATATATGACCTAACAAATCAGTAATATCTAAACTTTTATACCTCTTTTGTTAGTCATCTTGTTATACTCATGATCTTCCAAACCCAGAACCCGATAAGATCTTTTTATCGATGTCCGCCATCGAAATGACCTATTTTCCCCAAACATGTGCACGTGTGGGCTAATCATAGATCTTGGATGCCCCATGAGGAAACTCAACTACACAAAATGTATATTTTCTCTCGATCTCATTCTCATCTTCTTCATTATCACCAATCTCACCAATCTCATAATTCCTCACAATGCATTATGTATAACAATTGAGCATCAATACTTACATTTCAATATCGAACACATGTTTTTATAAAAAGCGATAACATCAATCATATATGTCAACGATATCAATAATATCGAAAACAATAATAATCAAAAATCAATCAATCAGTGTCACACAATGCATCGATTTCATTAATAACCTGATTATCAATTTAAAGAAAAGTTTCCCGAGAGAGACCCTACCTAAAATCCAAACGTTACTTCCGATGCTAGCTGAAATTAGTGACACTGCGACGCACCTTCTAAAATATTTATCTTTCTGCTCCTACAATCCAACTACTCACATTCGATCCTCGTACCGAATCTTTATTTTGAGAAAGTCGGCGGATCATTTCAAATCAATGCGATCAAGTCATTGAAAACTAGTAAGGACACCAAAAAACCTTATTTCCAATTCTTCTCACATTTTTCCGATAATTACCAAATCACTTGCCACCGCATTAAGTCGTATTCCAACTATATATGCACCAAAAGCCAATCTAAACTCTCCAGAATTACCCTGGACACCCAACTGCGTCGTCGTATTCCAATTGCACCCATTTCTATCCAAACTTCCGAAATTACTTTGTACACCCAAAAGTGTGCACCCATAATACAATTCCTTATTCCATGTGTCGTTCAACTTTGCTAAACCTTGCATTAACAATAGCAAAGCCAAACTATAATTTGAAAGTTAGCAAAGTTCCTTCATTCTCACACATCTCCACTGCAGTAGCAATTCCGTAGCAATTATATCCTATTCTCTGCAACCAACACATACAAAGACCATCCAAATCCTCCATCACTATCAAAACAAGCTCATGATATTAATTGAAGGCATGAATGGATTGAAACAACCCATTACCAAATTCGAAAACCCGCAGCAGCAACTTACTCCAAATTCCAAAACCCCAATTTCTCCAATTCACAGCAGCTGAAATTAAACACAACAAAACCATAGCGCCGAGCCGAGCACAGTGACCACAGACGGTGGTCAACACTGCCTACAACCCAAATTTGTCATCTCTCATCCAAAATGGAATTCAAGTACAAGAACATCAATCAAATTCCCTTCCAAAGCTTCTAACAATAACAAATTAGATAATCTGAAACCTAAATCATCACCAGCGCCGCCGTGCACAGCAGCCGCGCACGGTGGTTGACTGCCCAAAATCCACCTTCTTCCAAACTTAACCAAATCTGAATTCCAATTATATAAACAGGAAGAGCTCGACAAGTAGATGAGTATTGATACCTGAGTCGAACCCAAAGCTCGCCGGAATCCGTCGAACTCTCGCCGGAAAATCCCAGAACTTCTCCTCTTCGATTCTACCTCCTCCGAGCTTCTCTTCGAAAACCAGTAGCACAGAAATGTTCAGGGAGTTGATACGAAGCTACCAGCACCGGTCGTGCTCGCCTCCGTGGCTGGGATCGAGAACTCGCTGGCAAACCCCGCCTCTCCTTCTCCACTTCGAATCTCTTTCTCTCGACCTTTTCTGAAGAAACTGAGGACATAGGGAAGACCATGAGGACGAGAGGAAGCTTCCAGTACCATTCACGCTCGCCGCCGTCGCCGGAATCGGAAACCTGATCGGAAACCTGATCAGAAACACAATCGCCTTCTCTCTTCCATTTCTCTCTCACCAGAGCTCCACTCTTCAAGCTGGAATCACAGGGAGGTCGGGGACGTCGAGACGGACCTGTGGATACCAGCCTTGCACCGGGAGGCCGCCGGACGACGGAGGAAGGAGCTGAGCTCCGTCGCAGCTCGGTCCAACTTCTATATATCTCAAATCCAACAGCCCAGGTTTCACCCCCTTTAATTTTCTATTTTCAATCAATTTTTAGATAATTCAAACTTTCAAAAATTATTAAAAATAATTTTAATGTCCAAATAATGTTATAAAAAATCATACGAAACGCTGTCTAGACTAATCATATGGCTCAAAAAATAAAATTTGATAAACCAAAAATTTAAATAATTTTCAAAAGCTAATAAGAATTTAAAAAATAATGAAAATCAAATTAAAATAGCTTGAAAATAATTTCATCTTTTAAAAATAGAAATCTAAATTTCCGAAATGTTACATAACATGTATGGTAAGCCAATGAAATCGGTGTAGTAAGAAACTTGAATACTTACATAATGTTTATAGAAAGGAAAACCTATGCATTGTAGATATATTTATATCATGCTCGTTTGCTAAAGCCAATTAGAAGGAAACTAAGCAAAACCATTTAAGAGCTAAAATGAGAGTTAGCATAGACTTAAGCAAGAAGTCAAGAAGCTCTGGCAAGATATACTCAAGCTTAACAATTTAGTTCAGTTCAATCGTATGAAAAAAAACTATACAAAAAACAATGAAAGTAGCACAACCATTCTTCCCAAAATACAATCAAAGCTAGCTATAAAGAAATGTTGCTTTTTCTACCTCAAACTTCTAGAAATTAGACACCAAAATCAGCAAGAGAAGTCAAAGCAAAACCTCCACAAACACAAATACCTAGTCCACATAATGATCCATCCACCTAATAATGGAATTTTGGGTGTGAGCAGACTCCTTTCTATTTAGAAATAAATTAATCGAGAATAACTAAATTTATACAAGATTGGAAACAATAAACTTACAGGAACCAAATTTTGTCTAGAAGGATAAACACAACTGAGCTTGGGTAAATCAATGAATAAAGTCTGAAGCAGAGTACAAGAAGAAAAGAGAATAAAAAAAAAAAAGGGAGTTCGTGTATGGCTGAGATGCTATCGTATAAGGGACGTTTGAATTAACAACTCAGAGTAAGCAATATGTAAATTTCAAAAGGTGAAGCCTGCGGCGTTTTTGCCAGACTGTCTTTACCAGTAGTGCCATCCTCCCCGCTGGCTGTATGGGCGGGTTGTCTCTGGATAGTTCTAATTAACCTCATCCCCAGTCCCCAATCATATATTTCCTTCAAGTTAAATAATATTAGTTAAGTAAATAACTATAAAAACATATAGTCCAATTTGCACTATAACATGTAATCTCTAACAAACACAAAATCACATCTCACTTAGAGCACAACAAACAAAAACTTGGGTTTCGGCGGAATCTGAGAATGTCAATTCGTTCGCAATCTTGTACGATCTTATTAATTTTCCATGAAAACACAAAGAAATTTTCAATAAAATACGAAATAGATAGTTTGATCGATAAAAACCTATTTTAAAATTTAAATCGTCAAAATTGTGGTCTTGTTTATCAGATTTATGTGCGGTCGGCTCAATCTTGTGGGTAGTGTCATTGAACAAATGAATGTTGTACTAGTTTACTTTTTGCATCATGTAATTATATTTAGGTCAATGTTTTAACTTCTTTAATTTTCATAGTAATCACTTCAAATAAATGAGCAGTGATTTTCAAACAAAGATTGTTTGCTAGGTCTTCGTAGTTAGTACTCATTTAAACTGATTAGGCTTGTGTTATAATGTGTAATTCCTTGATAATAGCTTCGTCTAGCGAAGTGAGTATACAACTTTTTTCATACTTTCTAAAGAATACAAAACGTTATGATATTTTAACGATCGAACAAAGTTTTTAGTTTTTTTAATAAAGTGAAACAACTATATAGGTAGAAGCTCAAAAGAGTATAGTTACAAAATAGATTTTGTTACAAGCATATTGAAACACATCGAGATAACATATGTGAAGTGTAATCATACCACAAAAGTCTTATCAATGCCTTAAGATTTTTTTTTGACCACCGTCATTGGATATTAACCACCGTCATTGGATAAACACAGACTTATTATATAGACGAAGACTCGAAAACTGGATTACAACAGACAAAAGTTATATAAAAAAAAAGAAAGATAATATCTACTCACATTCCGGGTACCATGATGAAGTTGGAGTAGAATTGTCGTTGAATACCATGATGATTGTAACAATACCAAGATCCTTAAAAACTTGAAACCTCTGTTCACAATAAGTATGGATGAAATGCTCTGCAAGCTTGAAAACGGAGAATCAAAATGGCTAAATAAAATTTTAAGTTATCAACGTGCGTAAGAAATTATTTTGCACATAGGAAATACTTCTTTTTCTGGTCGTCCGGACGGAGAGATTTAAGCTCACTATAGGCAACCATAATCCATATGGTGGCGTCAATGCACACTTTTTTACCGTTTAACCCCAATTGGTCAACACTGGTGTCGACTAAAACTTTAGCTGATTTTAAATGGGGGCAACAATCCAATTACCCTCATCACCAATCTGCAGAGAAATTGGATATAGTAATTTATATATTTTTTATTTAGCCATGAAAACTAAACACATGAGATTAATTATGTCACACTTTCACTAATATTTATGTTTGATTAAAAAAGAGCCGAGTGACTTGACTATATTTAATTTGTATAAGAATGACAATATACAATATATAATACAATACAATCCCTGATTGTTACCTCCCCGGACATGGTCTGAAGAAACATGCTCTCTCAAAAGAAGCCTAGATTCATCTTAAGTCGAGCTTTATCTACTGAGCGAATATGGGAACAATTATGCACCCACCTAGCTTTTGGTCTCCACTAATCAGACCACTAATTCATCTCAGTTTCCTCATCCAATTCATTCTAACGAAAATTAAAAGAGGTGATGAATGTTCGAGGTTTAGATTCGATGGTTGCTGGACAAGATTGGCGTTGTAAGGCCAACAACATATGGCTTAATTAAGACGAAGACCACAACTGGCCACACCACTATTTCAGTTTGACCGCAAAACGAAGGAGAAAACTTTTTCTTTTCTTTTTAAAAACATCATTACATTTAGAAAAGCAGGACAACTACCACATAGCTAGAGCACAAATATGATTAAACTTAAGGGAGCCTTTCCAATGAGGACCTCAATATTGAGGACTAGTTGATGATTTTTTGGTTTATCCCACTTTTCGATCTTATATCCACAACTTAACCGTTCATTTAGATATTTATGAATAAATCATTTATGTAAATTTTCAGCCATATTAAAAATCATTAAGGCATTCATAAGTCTGATTTACCAATTATGAATTTGAACGGTTAATGTTTGACAGATTTGGTTCGTCCATTAATTTGATCTAATTTGTTACCTTAACAATCACCAATTTGGCTGAAAATATAAAGAAATGATCTACTCATATAGACTTAAAACAGAACGGATGAGATACCAAAATGTGATCTAAAAATAGGTTTGTTAAACTATGAACCGAAAAATTCTCAACTAGTATTAGAAAGGCTCCATTGAAAAATATGGTCTAATGAACTATCTAGTTCACATATTCAACTAATCACTTTATAAAAAAATATTAATATTAGAATTGATGAATTCGCTATCGAGCGGGATTTATAGGGTCTAGCTAGCCAATGGGCCACACATGGGCTTGGAATCCTCCTCCCTTACGCTAATTCGAGCAGAGCGGGCGCCCAATACCTTTCACGGGCTAGATAATATGATATTCCACATATTCAACCTCCACAAAAGAGCATAATGGTTAGTTAAGAAGAATCTCCATATAAGCTCAAGCAAATTTGCACATTAATTGCATAACCAAATAGTAATCTAATCAGCTTAACCACATCACAATATTTTTTTTCCAATATTAGCAACGGTGTAATCCTTGAAACATTTGAGAAGCAATCCACAAAAACTCTTACCCATATAGTCATCTTACCAATAAAGAGCTTCATTTAAATGGTCAAAATCTGGCCTATGTTTCGTGACAATGAGGGTTTGCGCAGCTAGAATCCATAGATCACCACAGAGAGCATCGTTCATGTCATCCTCAAGATTGAACTTGATGATGAGGAAGTCAATTTGTATGTCAATGAGGTACCAACCCCTTTGACTTTGCCATCTTCTCCTCAATCATTTCAAGATAAAATCAAAAGAGTTTGTAGATTTAGTTTACCCCATCAATTTGGTAGAAATAACACATCTTTAGTCATTACAAAGAGTTTGTGGATTTAGTTTACCCCATCAATTTGGTAGAGATTAATAACACATCTTCAGTCATAATTGAGTTTTTTAATGAATATTCTCAAAGAATGATGCGTTCTAACCATGTTTACCTTGGGTGTAGACACAACTCTCTTAAGTGAATTCAAAACCTTTGTTTGTTTGTAATGAAAGAGTTTGTGGAATTAGTTTACCCCATCAATTTGGTAGAAATTATTAACACATCTTTAGTCATAATCGAGTTTTTTTTAATGAATATTCTCAAAGAATGATGCGTTTTAACTATGTTTACCTTGGGTGTAGACACAACCCTTTTAAGTGAATTCAAAACCTTTTGTTTGTTTATAATGATTTATATGATTGCTCAGTTTAATAACGTCGTTTGAGTCATGAATTATTAGTTGATACAGTTGGATAGTTGAATTGAAATCTATCTTATGGAAGCCTTTCAGATTCGACGAGTGACGAGATATTTTTCGTTCACTTACGTCGTTATTCTAGAAGAGGAATAAATGTAGAAAACAAAATCCTAAATAGCCACCCATAAATCTAAACAACCGAAATGGTGCCTGGTAGAGAAGAAATCATTAGGCCAATTGATGAAAGAGATGAGTAACGGTTATACGTTTTTGCGAATGGCGTTCGGCAGAAAAATGAGTGAATATAAATATAATTTTTTTTATTTGTATATTTTCTAAAAATTGGCAATGTTTGTAATTATCTGCATTTAGAGGGCCAATTTATGTTGATTATTTACCCATACGAGGGTCCATACCATCGTCCCCTGAGCTGTCCTTTACTCTCTCTCTCTCTCTCTCTGCGCAGAACCTTCGATTCAATCCCATCTCAACCCTCCCTCTTGTCCCTTCTCCTCTTCACTCCTCTTCCCTAATCTCTCAAACCTCAAACCCCACAACCAATTAGAGATTCCAAATTAGGGTTAGGGTTAGGGTTTCGCCCCCCCGCCCCCACACCTGATCGGGATTTCTCCCTCCCTGTAATGCCCCAGTAACCCTTTAGGTTCAATTCCTCGAGCCCAATGTACGGACACGCCCACCCCATGCAGAACCAGATCCCCACTGGCGGCGCCAACGACGACGATGCTCCCGGCGCCGAGTCCATCGACAACGCCCACATTCACTACGAAGGCCACACGCTCGAAGACGGCGGCGTCGTCGTCGAGGAGACCACCTCCGATGACGTGTACATTCAAGGCGGAAACACCGACCTCGACATGGCTATTCCTTACGAGGGCTCCAGTCAGCTCACGCTCTCGTTTCGCGGCCAAGTCTACGTCTTTGATTCCGTTACCCCCGAAAAGGTAACCCAATTTTTGATTTAGGGCTTTTTTGTTGGAGTGTGTGTGAATTGTCGAAATTATGGGCGTTTGTTGAATTGAATTCAATTGAGTTGGATTGGATTGGATTATAACTTTCCGTATAAATTTTTTTCTGTATCCGGTGTGGTAGTGTGCTTTGATTACTAACATTTTGTGCATTTGGATGCGGTATGAAGGTTCAAGCTGTGCTATTACTGCTAGGGGGCTCGGAATCATCTTCTGGTAATCAAGGTGGTGACATGGCAATGCAGAACCAGAGGGTATGTTCTTAGACCGGAAACCTTTCAAATTGGAGAGTTTTATAGTGTTGATTGTGTTTTTTCATGTATTGTCGGCTATGTGCAGGCCATAACAGAGTTTCCGGCAGGCTGTACTCAGCCTCATAGAGCAGCATCGTTAAATAGATTCCGTCAAAAGAGGAAAGAACGAAACTTTGATAAGAAAGTCAGATATAGTGTCCGTCAGGAAGTTGCACTCAGGTGAATTTTCTGCTCAAGTTGCTGAACTAGTTGAGTGAAATATAAAAAAAGTTCCGGTGGTGAACAATTTTTAACTAAACAATATAATTCTGAGGACATATTTCAATGCACATTGTTGGTTTACTCTTCCTCTCGAATGAGGGACTTTTAGTTTTGTTTATATTACATTTGTAAAACCCAAAGTTACTTTAAGCAACTATTGCTTGCACTTGCTGCGTGATCAATATTAACCGATGGAAAATCTATACAGGTTTTAATTTGATGAATGTGGATCCTTTGATACATATGTTAGATCTGCTTTTTTAGCACATGAACTACTTTCTCAGTTTGATGACAAGATAATGTGAGGTGGAGAGAAGAAAAAGAATATCTTAATTACAATGTCTATAGTCTGATTGTAGTTTCTTTATTGGTACACTCTGTCAATGTAGAATCCTAAATTATGACAACAGGTTCATGTGATTAAATGTGCAACTACTTATCAAATTATATCAACTGGAGCATCTCTCTTTTCAATTCATCCGAAACTTTCTTTTAACTTTGTAATCAACAATGAATTTGGAAAACCTTTAGTTGTTTACTAGTAAACCTATCCAAGTCCTGAAGCCTGAATGAAACCGATTAATATTTATTCTTGTTCCAGGTTATTTTGATAACCGGTTAATCCCCATGAAAATCTTGCTCATATCTGCTTGTGTCAGTCAGTTTGTCAAAGGTGATGAATGAAAACATAATTGATTATGAAGTGAGGGTTTAGTCAAGTAGTTAGGCCCACGGGTTGCTTCCATGCTTTATGGGGTCAGAACCCCAAGGTAGATACATGACTATTTTGCTAGACTTTCCTGCTTCCTAACTATTTTAGAGTTTGATGCTCGGTTCCATTTTTTAGTGTAGTTGAAATTGCTTTGGGATTTCTGGGGTTTGGAGGAAGAGGGGTGGGGGGTGGGGGTGGGGTGGATTAATATCCAGTAAATATATGGTTATGGTACTGCGGTTGAAATTGCTTAGGATGGGATGATGAGGGGAGATTAATAACCTGTACATATATGCTTATGGTACTAAGATATGCAGTTGAATGGTTTGTTCACGTAAGTTACATCAGGCATGCTTAAAAAGTATATGACACTACTATAATGAAGTATGGTGTGTTTTGTATGATTTTATTTTAATATGATCACAAACTTGTCTCAGCCAACTGCTTATCATATTACATTATTAGGTACACTAGGAAACCTACATTAGGAAGGTAGCAGTTAATAATTAAAAGAAAAAAGATATCAGTCGATGATGATAGGAATGGGTTTTGGACTTCTACAGCGTTTGTGTTCTCTGATGAAATTGTATGGTTGTATTTCACAATCTCATGAAGCTTTGTGCTTTATGGGCAACTCAGTGTTGATATGCAGATTCTTTAACATATAAGATTGCAGCATATAACCTTTCTCTCGTGCTTTTACTGTTATTTATTTTCTTTTTTCGCCTGCCCTGAACAGGGGAGCCGTTGAAAAGTTCCATTCAAAGAAATGGCTTGTCACTTGACATTGTTGTCCTCTGTGTCTATGTTCTTAGTTTGGATCTTAAAGTGAAGTTATCTACCAACCCCAGTAATTTGGGATTAACACAGTTATTAATGTGATCTTTCTCTCATTGCCTTGCTTTGTTCTTGTGTTGCTCATTACTGCTCTGTGTTGCGTATTACATCTCTAGCTCTACCACTTCAATTTGTGTTACAATCCATTCTTTGTTCATGTATCAATGTCTTACCTCAGGATGCAGCGTAACAAGGGGCAATTTACTTCTTCCAAAAAGTCAGATGGAGATTACAGCTGGGGTTCTGGCCCAGAGTCAAGGCAAGATGACAACAATGCAGAAACCTCGTGAGTATACTTTAGAATCCTTTCTTTTATGTACTATTTTATTAATTGCCTATTTTTTGAGTTTGCTATATATAAGTATATATTTGTACATGTTACCTTTATATTTTTGGTGGAGCTTCATGATTTGCAACTTTTATCTGGTTGTCTAGATGCACGCATTGTGGAACAAGTTCAAAGTGCACGCCAATGATGCGGCGTGGTCCATCTGGTCCAAGGTCTCTTTGCAATGCTTGTGGGCTCTTCTGGGCAAACAGGGTCGGTATATCTTACGAGTTAATTGCTTGATTTCTTTTATTGCTATAATTCTATAGAGTTGATTTCTGAAGGTGTAAGAAATATTTATTTTGTTTGTCCTCGTGAATTAGTACACATTCCTTGAACATTTTGAATTTTTGGTGGACTGAGTGATAATCTGCAACTGAGAATGTGGTGACTGTAGGTCTTGCATGTTTTCTGGAAACAATAGGGTTAAAGAATGCCAAGACATTGGGTCTCGGCTCACAGTCTGCAACTGAGACTGTTAGCTGAATGCCAAGACATTGGGTCTTGGATGCTGTCTGCTTATATCTATTATGGAATGTGGTGGGGCTGGGTATTAATTATTATCGTTTTACTTTTTTTTTCGTTAAAAACATACATCGGTAGATATATGTTGGAACATGGAAGAGATGGTATATTATGATAGCCTTATTTTGTGGATGAGCAAATCCAAGTAGATAGTATCTAGTAACATATGCTGTACTTGCACTATTTGTTGTGAGCAAATAAAACTTTCATGCTTAAAATTCTCACGGGCACTGGTGGACCCAGTATATGCGTACTGGCGGCTTATGCGGTCACTGGATTTTTTCCCCTAGTACAGTTGATAGGTAATTAGTTATATAAGCAGACAAAATCTTTCAGAGATAATTTATGCCATGTCCCCCTGCGGTCATTAGTTATATAAGCAGACAAAATCTTTCAGAGATAATTTATGCCATGTCCCCCTGCCCCACAGGCAAGCCTCTTACTCATTATAAGTCTTTAACCCCCAATAGCCCAGCCTATTTTGTTTAAATGATAAGATCTACTAATCAGCCTGATATTCTAGATCACATGATACTCATAATTAATGAAACTTATATGTATGATCATTGTTTGTTTTTTATCTTTCTCAATATGTTTTCATGCACCGACTAAACATTGAAATGTTATTGATGTTCAAAGTTTATGTGTGATGTTTAACAATTGGTAACTCTTTTTTTTGTGATAAAAAAATGTTATTAATTACTTTCTCATTTTCATCACGCCGTATAGATAAAACCCTAGGTTTGCTACTGGTCACGGGATTAATTCAACTTGCATATCCTGACTTTCGGATTTGAATGTTTATTTGACTTTGATAGCATCTGTTTCCAGTTGCACTGCTCTAGACATTATTTGGGCATTACCCATAAAGCTGCTTTCAGCTTATAACCTGCAAAAATTGTTTCTCTAGCAGAGACTGCGGTAGTTCTCACAATTGACGATCACAAATTTTGCAGGGGGTTTTGAGGGATATTTCCAAGAGACTGCAGGGTCATTCTCAGGCAGCTGGAGAACAGGTGTGTTCATGACCCTGACATTTATTAAGGGGATTTGTATTGGTTGTCAAAATCAACTTTATTTCCGCACGTGTAAATGACTAAATGTCATTACCCATTTTTACAGGGTGAGGCTGAAGCTGATGACTCAGACACTGGAATGGCAATGGTTGTACATGGTGGTGCAAATGTTGTTCCCTTATCTAATGCTGATAACAAGGCTTTAGTTGCTGAAACTTAGGTCGTGTGATTAAAATGCCAGTGTGCCTCCAGCATCACATTCAAGTAGGTTGGGTCGTAATTTTCATTTGGCTTATCCGATCTATGTACAGCGATAATAGTGCCTTGATCAATACAAGAAGTAATCTATTTTTTTCTTCCTTTTTTAAGGTTTTGGTACAGTACCCTGGGAGGACATAACGTATTTGCAAAACCTAATCCATTTTATAATATCATGTATTATCCTGGCAAGTGACCATTTCATCTGTCTTTAGCTGCCCCGAAATACATTTGTGGTAATTTGATTGCTTGCGCAGAACCGCAGACTATAAAAAAATCCAGGGGAGTCTATCTATGGACAAAAAGACCACCCTAAAACCTAACCTATTGAGGACGAGGCAAATGAAAAGGTGCATCTCTCTGTCTTGCTCCTGTGGGCAAGCTTGGAAAATGGCCAAACTATGTTTGCTCCGTAGGCATGTGTTGTTTGGTTATATGCGGGTCTTGAATCTCTTTGATAATCCTAAGACCGCATATTTACCCAAGGCCAGGATAGATTCTAGTTGTGTAGGAAAGTAGTAGGAAACATGGTTATGAAAGAGGATTCCGAAAGGCATGTTAGTCAGTTCCAGACTCTTCCTCCTTGGCTTTGATGTCCTCCTATATGAGCGGTGACATCGGCAGCAAAATTTGCTTCTCTAAGATGTGCTTGAGAGAAATATAGCCGAAATCTCTTGCAATAGACTTAATGTCTTCAATGATTTCTTAAACTCTCAAAGGGGTGTGGCTTGCATTGTTGACAGCATCTATAATAATACTCTTGGAATCTACCTCCACAACATGAGAGAGGCCCTTCCTTCTTGCTAACGGAAGGCTATCTCTTGGAAGTCAGTGTAACACTATGTTGCATCTTTTAAACCACCATTTTGATCAGTTTGAAATATCACTCTTGATGAAAACTTTAACAAGATCGGATTTGAAGAACAGATAGAAGTGCACCACATCTGGATATATCATAGATGATGTTGTGCCGGTCTAACCTCTTTCTTTTTTGTTATTATTATTTTTACATACACTAAACATAAAAGTTATAATACGGTAACTCCCGCAGATCCTATCTTTGACAATTACAGTTCAATAGTCCCGCCAAATCTTGATAGTGGGCAAAGGGACACCTTCCAAGTCTTATATCAGTCAATTTGCTCATCACACAATAGTTACAATACGGTAAGAAGACATGGATGTTTATTAAATAAACTTATAAAAGAAATCAATAGACTCGCAATGACGAACAATGAAGTCACTAATCTTCAATGAAGTCACTAATATTGGGTGTATTGACCGCACATGAACTGAACCAATATCGCATGTAATACTTACGTTATATGCATATACGTTATGTAAATTCTTGTTTACTTAAATTACATGTAACAAAAGAGCCATCTGCAACCCGTTATAACCCTCGTATTGCAAACTTGCTTCTATCACACACAACTTTCGATCATCAAATGATAGAATTATGAAATGCAATCTCTAATTATCCAACCACGTTCTTTTCTTTGGTTCCAATCACATTCTTTTGTAAGTGCATCATCTTTGGGTCAAGACTCAAGAAAGTAGAAACCAACAAAACGCACTCTTTCTTCATTGTGTACCATAACGGCAGTTGTTGCACAAAAATGAAGTACCATAATGCCAACAATCAAGTACAACTTGGATCAAACTCTCTTCCATAAATAGAAGTATAGAACCCTCTTTGGTAATTTCCCCAAATCCCCAGTCCACTTTCTAAACCACAATCACTGCTAATAAAATCTCCACCCCACGCCTTCAATCACCATCACCAGCCGTTCGATCACAGTAGGCCCCATTCAACAACGCGCATGTGAGTTGCAGGCCCTACACCCTATCCTAATTGAGCCAATCAAAACCTCCCACCGCACCCTTGCAGCAGTGGAATACTTACTCTGTGTAGAAGAATATATAAAACTGGAAAGTTTAATTTGGATTTTTTGAGAAAAAAGAAAAGAAGTACCGTATTACCCATTTGCGGCTATCTAAGGAAACAGAGGAGCAGGCTCTGCAAAATTCTTAGCTATTTTTGGGTTTAAATTTATTTTCGAAGCTTCTTCTTTTTCGAGCTTTCTTCTCTAGGGGTTAGGGTTAGGGTTTTGTTTCAGTGACTGCAACGGCGGCGGCGGTTTGTCCCGATGGAGGAGGTAGGGTTTTGAATTGGGGGAATTCGGACAAGATGGCGGCCGTGAATCCACTGCAGGCGCGTCCGTACGAGGACCACGTGCCGGCGGAGGACGATGAGGGCGAGTACGAAGACGGCGGCGGCGATGAGGTTATGGAGGAAGAGGAAGTTAACGTGAGCTCGGCGCCGCGTGGGGGAGGAGGAGAAGTGAGTGTGCTGACGTCAGAGGCGGCGGTGGCGACAAGGACTAGTGAGCTCACTCTCTCTTTTGAAGGCGAGGTTTATGTGTTTCCGTCTGTTACGCCCCAGAAGGTCTCACCCTCGAGCTCTGTATTTTACCTTTTTATCTAGTTACTGATCTTATACAGTAAAAATAAGATTTCCTTCTTTTTTTTCTTGGTGTTCAGTTTAATACCTTTTAACTGCAGAGGGTTGATTTGGGGTGTCAGAGTTTAGATTCTTTACACATCCAGTTGGGGTTTAAAGAGTACAGAGCTGATGGGATTTAAAGTTGCAATTTATGATTAAATATTTTTTGTAATATCTTATTCAAGATCAAGACTTTACTACAGTGATGCTGTTTTGGTATTACCAGTTATGGAAATGATACATATATAGAAACAAATATGTACAGTCACAGCCCCTGCCATTCTATTTAAACGTCAAACTTATATTTTGATTCGAGTTATTTTGTCAAATGCTCAATTTTGCAAAGTAATATGGAAAATTCCCAAAGATATATGAAACCAAGTTAATTTTTTTTATCTGTTTCTTCTCTCAGTGATTTGAATTTGATGGTTAAACTCACAGCCTTTTGTGTGGTAATGTGGGTTTTTGTGGTTTGGATTATGCTTATTTTAAGACATGGCTTGATGGGTGCTATACATGCAATAGGTACGAGCAGTGCTCTTGCTATTGGGAGGACGTGATGTGCCAACTGGTGTTCCTACGGTGGAAGTGTCTTATGACCAGAATATAAGGGTAATGCGTAGGTTGACGTTAATGTGACCGCTTTCAATACAACTTCTTTGCTAATTTTTATGTCTTACCTTACACATTCTTTAGGGTGTGGGTGACACCCCAAAGCGTTCAAATCTTTCGCGAAGAATAGCTTCCCTGGTTAGATTCCGTGAGAAACGGAAGGAGAGATGTTTTGACAAGAAAATTAGGTACACTGTGCGTAAAGAGGTTGCACAAAGGTGAGACATAAACAGGATCCTTCTTTCTTGTAACAACTGCTTTCTGGTCTACCATTTAAAAATAAATTCTAGGGTTCATTTCAGAGATCATCCTTATATTGGGAGATCATGTATCTTATTAGTTTCATAATACTCTCTTCTCCCTGGTCTTATGGAGCTAATGATGTACCCTCTTGCTCTTTTTATGCCAGAATGCATCGTAAGAATGGACAGTTCGCATCATTAAAAGAAAATTCTGGCAGTTCTGGTTGGGACTCGGCACTTAGTACCCTTCAAGATGGCACTCCTCGACCTGAAACTGTGTGAGTTCCAAGTCAATTTAGTTTTTCCTGATCAATACTCGGATAATGTATAATATTGAGTGAGATAAGTGAAATTCTTGTCGTAATGATCACACTGTTACCTGTTGTTCTGTGTGTTTTCAGCTTACAAAGATGTCAACACTGTGGAGTTAGTGAAAATAATACTCCTGCTATGCGCCGTGGACCTGCTGGTCCAAGAACATTATGTAATGCTTGTGGTCTTATGTGGGCAAATAAGGTATGTTTATTCTGCTTTTATAAGATGCTCATGACCTGAGTTGTAAATACGGCAAGCTCTCTCTCTCTCTCTCATTGTTTTAGATGTGGTCGTAATCATTTGTTCCCATCTCTTCTAGTCATTTCATTTTCCTTTACCACTTCATTGATTGTACAGGGAACATTGAGAGATCTCAGCAAGGGAGGAAGGAGCCTTTCCATTGACCATATCGAACCTGTATGTGCAACCTTAAGACATTTTCTTCTCTTTCAGAAGTGAAAATCTGAAAATCCATTTTTAAGTTGTGAATCAAATTTTTTTATGTGCATGTACTTTGTGTCACGAGTTGGGTTGACCCCCCTCATTGATCGTATTGAACCTGTATGTGCAACCTTGAGACATTTTCTTCTCTTTCAGAAGTGAAAATCTGAAAATCCATTTTTAAGTTGTGTATTAATTTTTTTTATGTGCGTGTACTTTGTGTCACGAGTTGGGTTGCCCCCCCCCCCCCCCCAAAAAAAAACCCCAAAAGACCTCTCCTTTTGTGGGTTGTCTTCAATTTTTTTATTGGTTCCTAAAATACGTCTTTTGATTGCTGAATATTTTAGCGCTTAAGAATCATACGTATCAGATGTTTTTGTCACAATGATAGATATATTTGTGCTTTTCTGTTTCCTTTTTGCTGCCATTGCAATCTATGTAATGAAGAAAATGTGATCTGCAGGCAACACCACTTGAAATGAAGCCATCAATTGTTGAATGTCAATTCTCTGCCAACCAGGATGGGCATGTATGTTGTCTCCCCACCCCCCCCCCCCCCCCCCCCCCCCCCCCCTCCTCGTCTTATACTATTACCTCCTACATGAAGTGTGAAGCTTGTTATATATGCCTAATACCGTGGTGTATGCAGGGAGCTCCTGAAGATCCTTCTAAATCAGTCATTGAAGGGTCCAATGATGCTTCTGTCAACCTGGATGTGGATGTATGTTTACCTTTATGTTCACAATGGTTTTAAATGTGCCTATGCATCTTGGTATTTTGTTTTTTTAGTACTGCTCGTCATGCAATTCAAAAGCACTGTCGATAAACTGTTTCTTTCTCCTTGGACTTGGTTTAACTATTTTCATTCACTGCAAAGCACACTGGTTCCTTTTCCTTGGTATACTGGAATTTAAACTAGTCATATGCGTATGTGATATGTTCACATTAAGAATTTGGATTGACTTTGTAAGGTGATTGAAAAAAATATCTCTTAATTTCCATGCTATCGCGTTTTCCCTAATTTGGTCAGGAAGATATACATGGAGATGACTATCCATATATCAGTGGTATTATCCATTACTTTCTATTGTGACATATATTCATGCATGCAGAATTTTCATGAGTCTCCCGAGGATCTTACAAACACTTTGCCCATGGGAATTGTTTCCTCATCCAATGATGATGAACAGGTATAATGTGCTTATCATGACTGCAGAGTCTTGCCATTACTATGTTTGGTTCTGGTCTGCCAATCTCAGTATTGTACCACTCTGCTATTTAGAACTATGCTATACTCTGATGAAATATGAAAGCATTCTTTGAAATGTAAATTAAACCTGTTGATGAAAACTCTTTGATGTAGAGTATCTTACATTGAAGTTTGGTATCTGCAGGAGCCTCTGCTTGAGCTCCCTAGTACTTCAGATACAGATTTAGACATCCTTACTAATTTTGATTAGAAGGTGATGAGTTGTTAGCTGATTGATGTCTTGAAGTATAGTTGGCACCTGGACCATGCTGGTTTTAGTTTCTCTCATGCCCTTGTGCAAGATTCAGGCCAAAGTTATTGTACTCATGAAGTAGCAGTATTTAGCGACTTCTGAGTTAATATATGCCAAGAACCATGACTGTTTGATTGCAATGATCTTGTGAGTGGGGGGCGGCAAATTGGTTCTTTCAGATGACATTTGTTGATGTGGATATAATTTGTATTTACCTTCTGTACAACAGTGGTTAGGAGATATAGCTGGGTGTTAAGCAGGCTCATAAGAATGTGTAATTTGTTTAGGTCTCTTCTGATTGCATACTATTGAAAATGCTGCCTTTCAATTGTAGTAACAGTTAGTGTTTGGAATGATAAGATAGTTTTATGGGATGAATGAAAGTGTTAGCTTATACTTGTTTCTGAGGTTGTGTGATAATAAAAGTGAATTGATGCTAATGAAAAGATGATTGTGATGGGTCTCAAACTGTCGATGCAGCATGCCACATACTTCAGTCTTGATCGACCATCTTGTGCTCTCAAGTGAGATGTATTAACTATATTGGACCGGTCTCAAATTGAGTGAAAAGTCGGTTTATAATCCATGTTGTTAGCCTTACATTCAGTAAATCGGACTCCTAAAATTGCCTTGATCAAGGAATTTTATTATCAATATACTCATTCTAGAAAAGTAAACCTCTCATAAATAAATTACTTAAATTGTTACAACGTGTTATACGTGGTATAGGTCACGTGATAGAAGGAGAAGTGAAATCCGTACTTTCTAAATTGTAATTTACACTCTCACTTTTTATTTTGTGTAACTTAAATTTTGTTTTAAATGACATAATTTTTAAATTTTTATAAAAATAATAATAAAAAATAAAAAATAAAAGTGTAAATTACAATTTCAAGAATGAATTTTACAATTGAGAGACATCGTTAAGAACAACCAAACTTTGCCCGGCCCGAAACCACGCTCGGTAAGGAAATAGAATCAGTCGGGGGTGTTACTTCGAAACCGAAAACTGAAAAAAACCACACCGAAAACCAAACCGTAACCGAAAAAACCGCACCGAAAAAAAACCGCACCGAAAATAAAAATTCCAGGCCGAACCGGAGCTGTTCGGTTCTGTTTTCGGTTTCGGGTCAGTGAAAACCGAACTGAACCGTTTGAACCGAAGTCAACGGTCAAACGGTAAAACGACGTCGTTTAAAAAAAAAAAACCTAGTTCTACTGTTCTTCAGCCCGAGTCCCTCTCTTTGTCTCTCTGTCTCTCACGCCTCTCTAAAAAAAACCCTAGTTAATATTCAACCAGTACTTATATTATAAACAGTATGATAGAGGTCAAGGACCTGTATACGAAGGTTAAACCTTGAATTAATCTACTGCTAGAGAAGAGTTAAAATAATAAGCTACGGTTTAAATAAATTATTGTTCAAGCCTCCCACATTTCAGGTGCTGATACGATCAAGTATGGCATGCCATGAGAGACTTGTTAAATATTGGATTCAGTCATCATAAGATAGTGAATTGAGGACAATTTGCAAGTTTGTAATTTGGTTCATGAACAACTTTCATAATGTGGTAACTTGTTAATTGTTAGATACTTAAATCTTTGATTCCTTTTTTTTTGCAGACGACATTCCCTCTCACAATGAAGAGGGTTAGATTGAACTCATCAAAGGCAGTGAAGCGCGGTTCCTCAATGTCCATTGAATCAAATGGTCGTGGCCGTGGTGTTACGAGTTCTACAATGAACAATTCTTCCTCATCTTCTTAAGTATATTACTGTAATAGTTATGATATATATATATATATATATATATATTTATATATTCTGATGATGATGATTATATTTGTATAATACGCAGATGCAAGTTGATAGTCTTGGTGTTGATGAATCGGCAACACCGACACCGGTTCCTAGTATGGGTAGATCACAAGCAACTTAAGCAAGTACCGGTGAAGAAGAGGAGAATCATGAGATGACTGAGGAAGAATATTTGGCGTATTTGAAGGGGAATGAAAGGTCAGATATTTGAGCTCATTTTACTAGAAAAATGGTTAAGAATAGAGTTAAGAGAGTATGCATTTATTACAATAAAGAATATTGTGCTGATCCGTATTCAAATGGTACGACATCTCTTCTTAAGCATATAGATAAGTGTCCCAAGTATCCTCCAAACATTGAAATGTTGAAAGCTAAAAAACAAAAGATTTTGTGTGTTAACAAAGAGACTAGGGAGTTAGATACCTCTGTTTTGACAAATGAAGAGCTCAATAGGTTGTGTGTGGAGATGATTATTGTAGATGAGCTACCATTTACTCATGTGGATGAGATGAGATTTAGGCGTTTTATGGAAAAAACATTACCTTTGTGGAAAATCCCTTGTAGGCAAACAGTAGCAAAAGATGTGTTTAAGGTGTATATGTGGGAGAAGGAGAAGTTGATGGGTCAATTGAAGGGGAAAATGGTGTGTCTTACAACGGATACATGGACATCAATTCAAAACATTAATTATATGGTTATCACCACACACTTTATTGATGATGATTGAGTGTTACATAAAAAAGTGCTTAATTTTTGTGCCATTGAGGATCATAAGGGAGAGTCTATAGCTAAAATTTTAGAGGATTGTTTATTAGAATGGGGCATAGAGAAGATTCTAACAATCACCATTGATAATGCTTCGGCAAATGATGTTGCAATAAGAGAGTTAATCAAGAAGTTAGATGCTTGGAGAGATCCTAGAATAATTTTGAATGGGGGGGGGGGAAGAAGGTGCATATGCGGTGTGTAGCTCATATTCTTAACTTGATTGTGAATGATGGTTTGAAACCAATAAATATGTCTATTGATGCTATTCGTAATGCGGTGAGGTATGTTAGATCCTCTCCATAAAGATTTGAACTTTTTAAACAATGTGTTGAGAGAGTGAAGATAGAGTGCAAGAGGCTTGTGGTGTTAAATGTCCCTACTAGATGGAATTCCACATACTTGATGTTAGAATCGGCTTTAAAATTTCAAAAAGCATTTGATAGATTGAGTGAACAAGATACTTGAAATTATTGTGCATATTTCAAATTGGGTGAGAAGAATGCAAAGGAAGGGCCACCCGCTGATTGGAGGAATGCCGAAGTGTATTCGGATTTTCTAAAACCATTTTATGAAGTTACATTAAGAGTGTGTTGTTCTAATGTACCTATTATTTATCACACTTTTGGTGATTTGCTTTATCTATATGGTCTTTTAGAAGAACAAATTAAGAAACCAAGTGTTTCTAAGATGGGAGATATTGCACCTCCAATGGGAGAAAAATATAAAAATATTGGGGTGATTTTGATGAGTTGAATCAATATGTGTTTTTTGCTCTTATTCTTGATCCACGACACAAATTTGAGAAACTTGTTGATTATTTAGAAGTTGTCTTTAGGGATGAGGATGAGTACCATAGGGTGGAAGTTGTCTCATTGAGTGTGAAAGAGCTTTTGTATGACATTTACAATGTGTATGCAGAGGAGGAAAAAGATGTTAGAGGGGTTGGTGAGTCTCAAGCATCTAATGATATGATTAAGATTTCTTTAGCCACGTGTGTTACCGAGTTTGAAAGGAAGCTAAAAGAGAAGGAGTTGAAGAGAAAATAAAGAAAGCCGAGATCATTAACAATGATGTTGATAGATATATTAGTGATCATATTGATGGAGACGATGAAAGTTTTGACTTGTTGAATTGGTGGAGAGTGAATGAGGTTTCTAGGTACCCGATATTGGCCCGCATTGCAAAAGATATTCTAGCTATTCCGGTATCCACTATATCTTCGGAATCTTCTTTTAGCACTAGTAAGAGAGTCATTAATCCACATCGAAGCTCTTTAAGTCCAAAAATGGTGCAAGCCTTGATATGCACACAAAGTTGGCTTAGAGGTGAAACTATTGCTTTGCATCATGTGCCATCAAGTGAAGATATTGAGTTATGTGAAGAGGCGGAAAAAGGTAATAATTTTACGTTATTTTTGAATGTTTGATTTGATTAATTCGTTTTATGTTATGTTACATCATTTACATGTATGATTTTCTTTTCTAACCTTTTGTTTTTTTGTTTTGTTTTTGTGTATGTAGAGATATTGGAGATGTCATCATTGTCAAGTAGGCAAAATGTGAAGTGTGGTATGTTGCCTCCTAAAATGAAGGTTATGAAGCAAACAACATTACCAAGATGAGATCATTGAGATGATGTTGATACTTGATAGTTGATAATGATTTGAACATTGTGGACTTTATTTTCAATTTGTAATGTTTGAACTTTGAACATTGGACTCTATTTTCAATTTGTGGCTTTTAAGTTTGAACTATATAGAAGTATGCATTGTCGAATATGAATTCCAATATATTAAGAACTCTATATTAAAATTACCAAAAATATATATATTTTTTTTAAAAAAAAACCGAAAAAAACCGAACCGAATCATTCGGTTCAGTTCGGTTTCCGGTTTATAATTTCAAAAAAAAAAATCAAACTAAACCGAACCGATTTTTTAGTTCGATTTGGTTTCCGGTTATAGGTGAAAACCGAACCGAACAAAACCGATAACACCTCTCGAATCAGCACCATCCTCCGTAATCAGTACTGAACGGTCTGCATTAAACCCGAACCTTCTAGACACTCCCTCCAAAAAGGTCTTTCTCTTTCCTATATAAACATCCCCAAATCCTCTCCACCACAACACTGCGAAATCTCAAAACCCTAAATTCAAGCTTTTTCTCTGCGATTCTTAATTCTTTCAGCCAAGACTTTTGAGCTACTGCAATGGCCGGAAAAGGAGAGGGACCAGCGATCGGAATCGATCTCGGAACCACTTACAGCTGCGTCGGAGTGTGGCAGCACGACCGTGTCGAGATCATCGCCAACGATCAGGGCAACAGAACGACGCCGTCTTATGTGGCGTTCACTGATACCGAGCGTTTGATTGGCGACGCCGCCAAGAACCAGGTCGCCATGAACCCTGTCAACACCGTTTTCGGTAAGATTTCCCAAATCCTTCATCTTTTTCCAGATTTGTGCTTTAATCATTGTGATCTAAGAATGTGGTTTAGCTAATTGCGTAGTGTAATAGGTATCTGGCTTGTTTGTGTACCAAATTTTACTGTGCAAGATTTACTGCTGTCTTG
Source organism: Fragaria x ananassa (assembly GCA_034370585.1). NCBI lineage: Eukaryota > Viridiplantae > Streptophyta > Magnoliopsida > Rosales > Rosaceae > Fragaria > Fragaria x ananassa. The sequence continues at coordinate 22,505,117 of CP139757.1, read as the reverse complement.
TTTATGGTGTTGGAAGCTTAAATTGCAGCCAAGAATTAATTTCTTATGGTTTTTGGCTTGATGAGTTGATGCCATTGGTTAATTTTTTGAAAAGAAAATAGATTAGTCTCCTGGGTTTATGATTTTGTGATGTTCCTATTTGCTACCGGACCTGTTTTTGTTTAGCTAACTAGTTGGGTGAATTCTTCTGCCAATTTTTACTGCTTTAGATTGTTCTAGGGTTTTTTGCGATTCAGATGAAAAGATTATCTTCTCGTGGTCTGTGGCTTTGTTGAAGTAAGATTGTCCATATATCTTCAACTGGAATTTATACAAATTGTTCAAGTTTTAGTGTTACTTTGGTGGTGTTAAGTAAGTGCCTTCGAATTTCTCTGGGGCTGTAAGTTTAGTTTGTTAAAATTGTGTACGGGTTTGCTGATTGTTATAAAATCTTAAAATTGTGTACGGGTTTGCTGATTGTTATAAAATCTTAAATTGTGTAAGTTTAGTTTATTTATCTAGCATTATAAATATAAAGTAAAAAAAAAAATAACCATAGTTATAAATTAATTAATGCCCTCCATTTTTTTTTCTTCAGATGTTGATCATGAAGACACTGTACTTGAAATTATATATTAGAACTGTTATGCCAGATGGTGAAGAGATGGACCAAGCATGAAAGCTTACCACTCTAACTGAATTAATTGAGCCTATATTTGATTCTATGTTACCAAAACAATATGATGACAATAATAGATTACAGCTATTCAATAATTTTTAATTTTGAAAAATATATGTTACTGGGAGTATAAGCTTCAACTTACCAAAAAATAATACGCACGTCTGATAGCTGTAAATCTGCTCAAGATTATAACTTGATTGCAAAAACCTGCATGAAAGGATGAGTAAAGATTAGAAAAATTATTCAATAACTGTTCTCTGTAATCTAATATCTATTGCAGGAAAAAGAAAAAAAGGTACCGAATTAAAAAAATCATGGATAAAATTTTAGCTCAAACATCCAATCTACACGCATCAGTGTAGATGGAGGAGTGTAAGTTAATAGATCAAAAAAAAAAAACAATTCACAGCGGACTCCGCGCTCATCTCGCAGGCGGAGTCCGCGCCTTTCTCTAGGGCGATGAGAAGGTTTGTCAAAAAAAAACGATCTGACAGCGGACGCCGCGCCATTCTCTAGGGCAATGAGAGATAGTTAGTCCAAAAAAAAACTATCTGCCAGCGGACTCCGCGCCCTTCTCTAGGGCGGAAAAATAGAAAAATCTATAGAGACAGAGAGTTCGAAAAAAAAAAAGATAAAGCGAACCCCTAGTGGACTCCGCGCCCTTCTCTTAGGAGATGAGAGACAGTTAGTCCAAAAAAAAAACTATTTGCTAGCGGACTCCGCGGCCTTCTCTGGGGCGGAGAAATAGAAAAATCTAGAGACAGAGAGAGTTCGCAAAAAAAAAAAAACAAACCCCCAGCGGACTCTAAAAAAAAAAACCTGTACTAAAATTATATATTAGAACTGTTATGCCAGATGGTGAAGAGATGGACCAAGCATAAAAGCTTACCACTCTAACTGAATTAATGGAGCCTGTATTTGATTCTATGTTACCAAAACAATATGATGACAATAATAGCTATTCAATGATTTTTAATTTTGAAAAGTATATGTTACTGGGAGTGTAAGCTTCAACTTACCAAGAAATGATACGCACGTCTGATAGCTGTAAATCTGCTCAAGATTACAACTTGATTGCATAAACCTACGAAAGGATGGGTAAAGATTAGAAAAATTATTCAACAACTGTTCTCTGTAATCTAATATCTATTGCAGGAAAAAGAAAAAAGGTACCGAATTAAAAAAATCATGGATGAAGTTTTAGACCAAACATCCAATCTACACTCATCAGTGTAGATGGAGGAATGTAAGTTAATAGATCAAAAAAAAATCACAGCGGACTCCGAGCTCATCTCGCGGGCGGAGTCCGCGCCCTTCTATAGGGCGATGAGAGAGGGTTAGTCCAAAAAAAAAACTATCTGTCACCGGACTCCGCACCCTTCTCTTGGGAGATGAGAGACAGTTAGTCCAAAAAAAAAAACTATCTGCCAGCGGACTCCGCGCCCTTCTCTGGGGCGGAGAAATACAAAAATCTAGAGAGAGTTCGTCCATACAAATCTAGTGAGAGTGAGAGAGAGTTTAAAAAAAAATAGTGATCCCCCAGTGGACAGAAAAAAGAATAATCGGACTCCGCGCCCTTCTCTAGGGCGGAGAAATAGAAAAATCTAGAGAGACAGGGGCAGTCACTGTTCACTAATAATAGTAAAATGACTGTTCTGTCCTTTTTATTCCCAGAGATGGGCGCGTTGTCCACTGGGGTTTTTTTTACGTACTCTCTCTCTTCGCCCAAGAGAAGTGTGCGGACTCAGGCTGCGAGATGGGCTCCGAGTCTGCTGGCGGTTTTTTACTCCGTCACTGTTTACTCACGAGAACACAAATCTTTGTTCCCAAAATCATTGTTCACTTTCAATTCTTTGGTAACTAACTCTACATGCTAATTGAAAGTCTTGTTATTTGAATAATGTACAGATTATGTCTGAAGCTAGTGAGGGGTTTTTGTCAGATACTTTGAAGTTGCTTGTGAAGGGGCCTAGATTTTATGCAATGTCGCATACTGGTTTTCTAATACATGGAAAACGCTTTCACACAATAGATGCAAATGTTTCCACGGCAGATTATGGTGTCCATATTGAAGCAGATTCTAGTCTGAATTATTATGGAATTATAAGAGAAATATTGGTGTTAGACTACTACACTTTTCGGTTGGCTATATTTCGGTGTGACTGGGCGAACATTGTTAGTGGTGTGAAAAAGGAGGATGGGTTCACTTTAGTTAACCTTCATGATGGTTTAGATAAAAAGGATCCATTCATTTTAGCATCACATGCTAAACAAGTGTTCTATTTTAGAGAATCTGAAAGTTCTAGTTGGTATGTGGTGTTGAAGGCTCCTCCAAGAAGAGGCTTTCATGATTTAGAGCTGTTTGATGAGTATGTTTTTATGTCATATGTTCCGCAAGATGTTTCAGCATTGGACATAGACAACTTGGATAGTGATGAAAGTTATCATCTTTGTGAAATCTTTTGTAATCTGTTGTCTACGTACATATGATGTATGTTGTGTTTTGTACTAATGAAAATTGTGTGTTTACTGTATGGTTTGCCTCTGATACTTAGAGCATTAAAGCTGATAGATTATATTTTATGGCTACTAGACTTCATTCTTGAGTGGAACATTATCCAGGGGAACTAGCTAACACTTTCAGTGGATACAATGGTTGAGGTATGATTTTATTTGCACTACTATAATGTTAACTTGTATAACATATGTATTTATCTGCTTTTAAGTATCATTTTTCATGTTGTGTAGACTGTGACTAGTGGGAGGAAGAGGGGTAGAAGTGAGACAGAGGGAAATTCTGTGCAATGTGCACAGTCTACTGATGAAGGAGAGAATCATGATGTGTCTGTAAAGAAAAAGAAACCAAGAGGCAGAACCTGTTTGCAAGTGATGGCAACAGGGGAAAAGGAAAAAAAAATTAGTGGAGTGGAATTCAAAGGGGCAACCTGTTGGAGCTGTCTCTGTCAAATTCTCATCTACTATGGGAGTAATAGTGAGAGAACAAGTGCCAATTGTCATCGACAATTGGCATGGAGTTAAGGATCTTGCTAGGGATAGTCTCTGAACACTTCTAATGGTAATTCATACATGTTTTGGTTATGTTGTTAGTTATGTAATGTTTCTTGTAATGCCTCATTTAATTATTTGATGGTTGTAAATTTTTCTGTTCTCATGGAAACTTTGCAGCAAAAGTACATGGTGGATGTGTGCTTTAAGCCATTTATCTTGCAGCAAATGGGAAAATTATGGAGATCTTGGAAATCTGAACTTTCAACTGAGATAAGAAAAATTCTGGAATTGAAGTCGACCAAGACAGAGAGGACAAATCTTATTGCCAAACTGAAGCCTCATGATGTGTCATTACCAGAGTGGGATCAATTCGTGCAACAACGATTGTCTGATAAGTGGCTGGTAAGTAATTAGCATAGCTTTATTTGATAATTTTAAGTTTAAACTTCATTTGAACTCGGCATGATAGACATATTCATGTAGGCAAAAAGTTTGAAAATGAGAGAAATAAGAGCAAAACAGACTCTTACCCACACATTGAGTCGAAAAGGATATGCACGAAAGGAAGATGAACATGTAAGTCTGGCTTAGAGTTATAATCTAAAATATTATATATATTTATCTTCCACTTTGAAGTTACGTTTCCGCAAGTGTAGTTTACAGTTTTCAGAAATTACTTTCATGACTTTCCTTTTTAGAACAAAGAACACCCTGACAAGCCTTTGACCAAACCACAACTTTGGATTGAAGCACATGTGTCAAAGAAAAAGACAAGCGAGGCTAACGCTGCTAAAATTGTATGAAGTCTACACTTTTATGTATCATCTAATATTTTACTTAGTTACTTCTAAATAATTACATTGTGGCTTCTAAATAATTACATTGTGGCTTGCATATTGTTTTGGTGTAGGCTGAGGTACAAAAGAAAATTGATGAGGCTACTGATGATGGAGAGGATATTTTGACTCAAGTCCTTGGACCAGAGCGCCCTGCTCGTATTAGAGGTGTTGGAGCAGGGGTTACAAAAACAAAGCTATATGCTCAAGCACAAAGTGACGCAAAAATTGAAAAACTAGAGGCCAAACTGCAGGTAATGACTACAAAATATCAAAAAATAGAAGCTGCATTAGCTTCCAAACTTGGAATAAGCTTGGAGGATGATGATGAAAGTGGGAAAGTTGCACCTACAATTTCCAAGGTATATATTTATGTTCATGTTTCTTTTCATTTCATATATTTTAGTGTCATATCGGGATGCTTATCTAGATTTTCTTGATTACATAGACTAAAGTCCAATGTAATGTAAGTGCAAGTCCACAGGGTACTGCAACCCCAAAGGTATGAGTAATCGTGTTGGTGTAAATATTGTGTTCATATATATAATTCAACCAATACAAGGTAATGACTTCTATGTTTATATTTCGTAGTCAGGACAGGGAAGCACCCATCAGCCTTCAATTCATGACAAGTGCAAGTTGCTAAACTGGAATGGTAATGGCGAAGTAGTGGCAAAAGGTTCCCTCTCAGCAACAGATCCAAAATCAACAGTGCATGGGTACACACTTGGACCTGATTGTTATAGGGTTTCCATTGAAGATGTATTTGTGGAAAGAGCAGAATTTTATCGCTCTGAGCCTGAATTTGCAAACCTTGAGGATGCACGCGGCAGCACAATTGCTTGGCCAACCAAGTACATTGTCTTTGATGATTGAATATGAGGTAAATAAATCTTAATTCTAGTTGTACTATCTAGAATAAATCTTTATTTATCATGTCTATGTGATTATTGTACTTCATTATGCATGCAATAGTCTCATATGTATGTTGGAGTTGGAGATCGCTTCATTTTGCTAAAAGTACTTCCTTTTTTACAGTTTGTGTATGGTGGACAGTTTGGTGGGTTTGGAGGCTGGGTTTGTGAACTCATATAGCAAGAGGGTTTTGGCATGAATTTTTGGTGAAGTGTTGATGAGGAGCATGCAATACTCCAGCTCTTTTGTAATCTGTTGAACTCATTTACTTTCTCATATGCAAGGATCTTATAAACTCTAGATTTCTAAGTTATTAGAATGGTTATTCAATGTGAAGGATTCAAGTTTGTGAATAGATTAATTTATATGATGTTTATGTTTGTTGGTTTAAATTTATAAATGCATCAAGGTTATTGCCCTGGTTAAATGAGATTTTTTTTATTTACTATTCATAAGATGACGATTACAAAACGTCATTGTAGATTTTTTTACCACCTTTGGAAAACGCCATCCATGATTTTACCCACAAAATCTAAAATAAAAGATGGCGTTTAGGAAGTGTCATGTAATAGATTTAATGACGTTTTCTAACCGCCATGGAAGTATTTATTTATGGCGTTTTAGAAACGCCATGGATGTAGTGATTGATGGCGTTTTAGAAACGTCATGAAATAAATTTTATGGCGTTTTTCAAACGCCGTGAAATATATTTTATGGTGTTTTTTAAACGCCGTGAAATAAGTTCCAAAGGACGGCGCCACTTTAGACGGCGTTACGGGATGACGTTGAAAAACGCCATGGATGTGCATGTGTGTACTAGTGCCTTATGATCATTATCAGCCCCCGTCGCAGTCGTCCCTTGCGCCACCACTGCCTTCTTGCCTCTCCTCTTTTTCTCAAAAGTCCTGCCATCATATCCTGTAGTTTGCTCTTCACTCTGTCCTCGTCGCACTTCTTGCTTGCCGACCTCATGAATCTCCACTTCTTTTCCTTTGCCACCACCTGAGCGAACACTCTTCTGGGTAAGAGTTCTAATTTTAGGCTTAGGGGAGAGAGAGCTAATTGCCTTATCTTTTGTGACTTCAGGCTCTGGGACAAAAATTCCTTCCATGGAGACTTTGGTTTGGGCCTTATCTCCATTTACAATCATATTGGGCTTGGAAACAACTGAGCCTAGCTCAACGTAACCAATTTTCTCCTTCCCACGTGTGCTAGCTCCTTTCAAAGAGACTTGAATGCCGCCCAAATTTTCTGTTTTCGACTCAAACCCGATAAATTTTGCAGAGGAAAATCCGGCTTGGCTATCCCTCAAATTACTCTCCGACGCTTAATTAAATCCTTAATTAACACACCGACGCTTAAAGAATAGGCGAAATTAAAAAAGAGCTCCGCGCGCTCAACCAAGCCTATCGCCCAAAATCTTAATTTCACTACCAGCCAAAAAAACCTCCACAAAAAAACTAACTTAACCGACCTTTCTAACCTTAAATAATTACGTGGCCGGATTTTAACTTAATAATACGCCAAAAAAACCAAGCTTCAAAAAATCTCAAACCTATCCAAAACTCCTCCAAAAATTATAAAACTCATTCCAATAAACTCCTCATAAAATTCCCTACAAAAAAAAAATTCCCGGCGGCGGCAGCTCCACCGGCAGCGGCCAGCTCCGGCGACCTCCAATGCCCACCAAAATTTGACAGCACCTTCTTCTCAACCTCCTCTACAACTTTTCTAACTACTACAAACACTAATTCCAAGCCTAACTATGCCAATCGAACGAAAACACACAAAAAACACTAGAATTTCCATTACCGATTTCTCCTTACCTAGCTCGAGATGAAGGGAGCTCTTTGGAGGGATTGCTGCACGGGAGGAAGACTTTATTTTGAGCCAAGGCTCGCCGGCTATAGCGGCCGGAGGAAGGAGTTACGGCGACGGAAGCCTTTGGGCAGTCAGAACTTTCGGGCGGATTTTCTTCCGACCGGTGGCGCTAGGATCCTCTCACCAGTCTAGGATGAGAGTTGGGTCGGAAGCCGACCGATTGGGACCGGAGCGGTGGTCTGGGGCGGCCGGACGGTGGCGAACAGACGCTGGAAAAAACTGGGCAGAGAACGGGTCGGGGAGAGGGAGAGAGAGCGTGGCGCGCGGAAGAGAGAGAGAAGGAAAAGAAATGGGTTTGGTCTTGGCCCGAACCAACCCACCAACAAATACCCATTCCAAAATTCAACACCCCAAAAATAATACCCCAATAAAAATTACGTTTTACTAGCAAAAATTACCATTTTTACCGTCGTCACTTTTTCTTCTTTCGAATAAATCATTCAAAATAATCGTCCCCTAACACCACTCTGGGGACCAATTAAATTAAACACTTACTGACGAAGCGGTAAAATTCTTATTACCACCGTGCTAGTAATTAAGGTAAAAATTAAGGGTCGGGGCGTGACACTTACTGCCCCTAGTAGACCCTTTACTGCCCCTGGTAGACGCTTTTACTGCCCCTGGTAGACGCTTTTACTGTCCCTAGTAGACCCTTTACTGCCCCCAATAGACCTCCCGATGAATCTATTACTGCCTCTAATCGAACGACTTTTTCCGTGCGTTTAGGGGTTTGACTTACGAGATTAACCGTCCGGATCGAGCCCTTATTCTTTTCGGATCAAGTTGAATTTTTTCCCATACATGTATTTTATAATGATGGTCAGATCTGACGGTCAGAATTCTGTTTCTCAAGTTTGATCATCACAATCACAACATGCATACTAATGTTGTATAACTTGTTTACCAAGTGTTATGTAAATGTTCCGTTTCAAAAACAAACTATACGTAAAACCTTCAAACGCTAAAAAGTCATGAAATAAGATATGAAGAGAATGTCGAAATACATCCACGGTTGAAAAATCACACTATTCCGGTAAATATTCTGTGCCGATAGTTGCGGTCAATGCAATTTTTCATTTTTCCCCCTATGAGTAGCCCTATATTCGGTGGTTATTTTGCGTAAAATTTTTATACGACTTGTTGCGTGTCATCGGTTTAAAACTATTTTCAGTTGGAGGTCCGGCTAAAATACGTAATTTAGACGGTCCAACGACCTTTTCCGTGCATTTAGGGGTTTGACTTACGAGATTGACCGTCCGGATCGAGCCCTTATTCTTTTCGGATCAAGTTGAATTTTTTCCCATACATGTATTTTATCATGATGGTCAGATCTGACGGTTGGATTTCTGTTTCTCAAGTTTGATCATCACAATCACAACATGCCAAATGTATAAAAATACTTTTAGCCGACGAATTTCAAAGGTTTAGCCGACGAATTTCCAAGTTTTAGCCGACGAAATTGGTACCTTTAGCCGACGAAATTTTCAAAGGACTTTAGCCGACGAAAATATATGAAAAGTCGTCGGCTAAAGTCGAAAAATTTTCGAAATTTTCAACCAAAATTTTTTGGCGGTCAACCAAAATTTTCAAAGGATTTAGCCGACGAAATTATGAAAAGTCGTCGGCTAAAGTCGAAAAGTTTTCAAAATTTTGAACCGAAATTTTTTGGCGGTCAACCAAAGAGTTTAGCCGACGAAAATAAAGAATTTCGTCGGCTAAAGTTCTTTATATAGCCGCAGAGCAGGGTAATTAAATATCCTCCTCCTCCTCCACACAACCACCTCAAATAAACCCAACACTAGACATAATGCGGCCCCTCCTCCTCTTCCTCCTCCTTCTCCTCCTCCACCTCCGCCACTGTCTCTCCTCACCTCACCGTCTACTCTGCACCCCGACGCGCCCAATGGCCACCTACCGCGCCCTCCTCTCCCTCAAGTCCTCCCTCGACGACCCTCGCCGAGAACAACCTCTCACCCTCTCCAATCTCACCCTCGCCGAGAACAACCTCCGCCATTTGCATTTGGGTGGCCGAAAGTTTAGCCGAAAGTTTTTGCAGTTTTTTTTTTCAAAACCCAGCAACTTTAGCCGACGATATTCAAACACTATAGCCGACGAAATATTAGGTTATTCGTCGGCTAAACCTTATAAAAAAAATAAAAAAAAATTTACAAATAATTATAGCCGACGAAATATTAGGTTATTCGTCGGCTATAGTTATTTTTAAATTTTTTTAAAAATTTTTTTTATAAGGTTTAGCCGACGAATAACCTAATATTTCGTCGGCTATAGTTATTTGTAAATTTTTTTTAATTTTTTTATAAGGTTTAGCCGACGAATAACCTAATATTTTGTCGGCTATAGTTATTTTTAAATTTTTTTAATTTTTTTATAAGGTTTAGCCGACGAAATATTTTATATTTCGTCGGCTATAGTTATTTTTAAATTTTTTTTACAACGTTTAGCCGACGAAATATTTTATATTTCGTCGGCTATAGTTATTTTTAATTATTTATTACGCACTTTAGTCGACGAATATTTCGTCGGCTATAGTCCCAGATTATAGCCGACGACATTTTTTCGTCGGCTAAAGTGGGACTATTGCCGACGAAAAAAAAAATTTCGTCGGCTAAAGTCATCACAGACGGCCTTTTCCCGACGACACTATAGCCGACGAATTTTTTTAACAGGCCGACGAAAATTTTTCGTCGGCTAAAGTACTTTTTCTGGTAGTGAGACACCATATCATCGGGATCCGGTCAACGATCAATAGTCGCGGGAGCCCAGTCAACAGTCGTCGGAGTCCGGTCAACGGCTCATGGAGCCCAGTCAACGTTATTGAATCAAAGACATTAGAATTTTATTGAAACAGATTAAGAACTAAAAGAAGAAGTTAGTTGCCCCTGCATTTCTGCTGGAGGGGAACCAACCCAACTAACTGAATTAGCACTACAGAAGCTGAAGGTGGGTCTGGTAAGTTAAGTGGGCTATCATCCCGTTGACCTGCAAACAAAAGGATGATCGGGTACTTCCAGTCTTTCCTCCTTCGATGGTTAAATCAGTATTTGTTTATTTGAATGTAATTAATAAGGTAGTTATTAATACCTGACAAGCTGGTGGCTGGGCTGTATTTATGGCCCAGCGTGGGTTTACTCTGCTTGGAAACCAATGTGGGACACTTACCCATGTTGTTGTTTCAAATGTGGACTTCTCCTATGCCTTATGCAGTCGTTCCAAGCCCAGTGTTACAACTGTGGTTAAGCCCGGCCCATCCAGCTTATGAGCAGGAACCTTAAAGCGGTCATGTGGTGGAATGTCTGCTGGTTTATGAGCTTGGGAGGTTGTTTTATGCACAACCGACTACAAGTCCTCCCAAGTTCCCGTAAACTAATATACTTCAAATGGGCTCCCGCCCATAGTCCCCCCAAGTTCGGACTCATGATGTGGGTTGAACGAGTGTTACATTTTTCATGGACAAAAGTAGCGAGCCTTTTCCATATCTAGTGTTACTACTCGAGTGACCAGGTATTAACGCCGTCTGTGGTTTATCAAGCCACTTGCTCCGTTTTTAAATGGAAGATGTCTTTCAGTGGGTGCTACGATCTCGGTGAAGCTCACCCGAGATGGGTCTTTCACTTGGGTGTTACGATCTCGGTGACACTCACTCGAGATGGGTCTTTCACTTGGGTGTTAGTGCATTGCTATGGCAGGTGCATTAAATGTATGTTCGCCAGATGTCGTCATATTCGTGGTGATAACTGACGAGCAATTAATGCACGTTGCTTCATTCTTTCCTTCTTCAAGAAGCTACGGTGGTTGGAGCCATGTGGCATCATCATGCGGTTTGATTTGATGGGTAGGGGTTCCTCGTTGACTGTCAATTGGTTTTTTATTACGTCATTTCATGGATCGAGGCGACTGATAGGAGCACAAAGTGTGACGTTTTTAATATGTTTATACCCTTTATTTACCCTTTGTTAACTCCTATTTAGTTGTTTTAGCTTTATATTTGTCTTTAGTGTAGAATAATTGCTTAATTTAGAAATATGTAGTTTTTAGTGTTAAAATACATAGTAATTTCGGAATTGAAGAATTTGGTGTTGAAATTGTGCTAAGTGTTGGAAACCCTTGTTTACTCAGGATTCCTGTCTGGATCAAGATTCAATCTTTCCTTGAAGCCTAGTCCATGAAGGAGAGGTCCAAACCAAGTCCAATATGGAGAAGAAGATCTAAATTCGGCAGAATTTCAAAGAATCTCCAAGCCTTGCAAATCTGGATGAAATCGGGAGAATTCCTGTGCACGTCTGTCAACTTCAACGGACTCTCCAGGACAGCTCACAATGAATCAGAAAACGTGCCAGATATGGATAGAAAGCTACGGGAGTCTAGTTTCCAAATCAATTGGAATCACCTCAATATCCATTTTTTCCAGAAGAAGTTATGACAAAATCATCAGACGGAGGTCATTCTGCCGAAATTGAGAAGAACTAGGAATCCTAAACCAACTTGGTTTAGGCTTTGTGGCCGACTCTTCTAGGGTTTTTCCTCTATATAAAGCACGACTCCAAGGACAGAAGATCATCATCAACCCGTGCAAATAACACCAAAGCCTTTGCCGAAACTCCATCAACCTCCAAACACTACAATCTGATCCCACCTCCAGCACTCGTCCAAAGCACGTAGCCTAGGACTCCGCGCACTCAAAGAATAGAACACGTAGGGACATTCTGAGAGTGTATTCATCTTCTACTTTCGGATTAGTATGTGTTTGTTCTTGTTTTATGTTGTTTTAGGTTTTTGCTTAAGTATGTTTCGATTCTTGTCTATGAGATAGAACAACTTTTGAACCATGTTTTGAATTTAAAGTTTTCAGTTTTTAATCTATGATTTTAGGTTTTATGCCGTGAGTTTTATGTCTAAATACTTTAAGATTTTCGGTGCATTCTTATATTATCATGTGTAGTTGATACAAGTAGTTGATATTGCATGTGTTAATCATCCAAAGTTCGACTTTGATACACGTAGTTGATAGGTTGCATTGTCTTTGTTTTTCACCGATTTTCTGCCTATGTTTGATTTAGGACTAGTACTTAAACACATCGGTTCTTTATGTGATACGTAATTGCATGATTAGTTTATGTGTGTGACCTATAAGTAGAGCACGTAGCCGAGCTTGTTGTGTCGCGATGTTGAATGAAACCCGTAGGGTCTAATTCTAAGTTGGTCTATGTCATAGGAACCCCGTAGGAACTTATGTGCATATCAAATTTAGGTTGTATAATTGCTCACGGTGTAGACTTAAATGAGATTAGGAATTGTCTTCTTTATTCTTGCATGGTTGTTTGGTTGAGTTTGCATGATTGTTGGTTGATCACATGTATATATGTATAGAAGTAATTTAGGATTTATTTTCATTGTCTATTCCAAAATCATTAAAACTTTTAAACTTATGTGCTTATTTTGACATTTACTTTAGATTAGATGGATCTACCCTGTAGTTGGATCCCCGGTTTAGAACGATCCCTGCTTGCTTTATACTATAACTGATTTGTTGACAGGGTTAATTGATGCGTGTGCAAATACGTCTTATCAAATGGCGCCGTTGCCGGGGATCCTTCGGGATCCTCGATCTTTTTAATTGTCGAAATTTGCATTGTATATATGTTTATATGTTTATATTTGTAAAGTTATAACCATAAATTTGTATATGATGTAATTGTGTTTTATTTTTGTCTTTCTACTTTAATACTTGTATGAATAATGTTGTAGGTTGTACTACACAGGAATAGGTAGGATCCCTTTTGTTAATTCTAGCCTTAACCCTTCTTGTTTACCCTCGGGTTTGCATGAGGTTGTGGGCGGCTTTTATTAACACTTGGAGTCATGTTTGGTTCATAAGTTTGTTGCTAGCTGCGTACATTGGTACGCTCCTTCTATTACTCTGGTGCATGGGACCAAAATTGGATCTCAAGAGCCTTGAAAACATACATCTCGGTGATGGAGTTCTCATTGCTCACTAAACGAGTCCTACCATGTTCACTATCTCTGGATTGAGCTATTGGCCTTTAGAAACAACGCTTCAAGCTTGTGATTGAAACATCAATATCCAGGCTGCACGTCCACCGTGTCTTACCATCTAGAATCATTATTTGTTTAAGTGTTTTAGTAGCAACTCGAAAATAACCTTATATGACTTTGTAATCTTAAAGATTGGTTCCATGTATGATTTTGAAATTTATCTCTTGATTTTTGCAATTTCTTTTGTTTTCCTTTCGCTTAATCTAGTTTATTGCTTTTGATTTCGTTTTATTCTCATGCATTCTAACTTGATCTTGGCCGATTGGTTTTTCAGGTGCTAGAAGTGCATGCAGCCTCGACTCACTCGTTCATCTTCACAAGGAGCTCTTGTTCCATTGAATCCGGAGATTGACCGCGCTTGGAAACAACAAAGACAGAAGCAACAAGAAGTATCAAGAAGCACGGTTGGACCTTTGGAAATTGAAGAACTCGAGCCTCCTTCTCCATTTCGGATCCATTCCGAGTCTTCATCTTCATCCGAATCTGATTTTGAGGAGGACAAGTCCGCCATCAACATGAACAACTCACCACTCAAATCTGCTTTTATTCCCACAGCCCCGGAATCACCTTCATGCATCGCTTTCACCGTGCCTAATGAAGCCAACTTCTCCATACCGGTTCAGTTACTTGGGCAACTGCCTAAGTACTCGGGTTCTCCAATGGAGGACCCTAATGTTCACCTTAGAGAGTTCCTCGATATCTGCAGATTGCAATCAATCAATCATCTTACTCCAGAAGGCCTAAAATTGCTTTTATTTCCTTTTATTATTAAAGATGATGCTAAACGTTGGTTGTATTCTTTACCTGCAGGAATCATCACCAATTGGAATGAGATGACCTCGAAGTTCTTGAAACAGTTCTTCCCTGCGCAACTCACGAAGAAGCTAAGGAGGGAGATTCAGAACTTCACTCAAAAGGATGGTGACACTCTCTATGAGGCATGGGAAGAGTTTCAGGAACTTCAGAGAAAGTGCCCTCATCATGGAATTTCTTTGGACGAGTTAGTTCAAGCTTTTTATGAGGGACTTGACAACACCAACAAGGGTATGGTGGACTCTGCATGTGGATGCACGTTTATGAACAAAACCGGACGGCAAGCATATAACTTGATTGAGGACTTGGCGGATAACAATCGTCAATTCAGCACCAAGACCTCAAGAAAGTCAGCAGGGGGCCGTGGTGGTGTCTATGACATGGAAGCTCGGAATCAAATGATCACGTTGGATAGGAAGCTTGACGTCTTGGTCAAGGCTTTCAATGGTTCGAACCTTGGCAACCAAGCTTGTGGAATTTGCTCACTTTCAGACCACTCTACGGATTCATGTCCCAATGGTGCTATGAGTGAGGAGGAGTTGAACTTCATGGGACAACAGAGGCAACGCTATGATCCATATTCAAACACCTACAATCCTGGAATTAGAGATCATCCGAATTTTTGGTGGAGTAACAACAATGCTCAACCGGCCAATACTCAAGGTCAAGGACCTCGTCCTTCAGGTTTGTTTGTGAGGCCTCAGGTACCTCAAGGTTTTGTCCCTAACTCTTCTAATTTCGTGCCTAATAATGCCAATGTTCAAGTTTCAAATAATAATGCTAGTTCTTCTACTCCTAATTATGATGAAATCTTGAAGTCCCTTGCTCAAGGGCAACAAAATTTAACGTCTGCAACTCAAGCTTTAGTGACAGGTCAACAGGCTAATTCTAAAGAGATCGCGGAGCTCAAGAAGCAGATGGGGCAAGTTATCGATTTCATGGGTAAAATCCATGAAAGTGGTAAGTTGCCGGGCCAAACTTTGCCAAACTCGAATGCCGGACAATTCAAGATCGTTGCAACTAGGAGTGGTCGAGTTTTTGAGGAGCCTATGTTGAAGAAGTCGGAGCCTTCTAAGGAAGGTGAGGCCGAGAGCATATTGCTGCAAAATGACGAAGATATTGAAGAGGTTTATGCCGAGAAGAAACCGGACAAGGAGGCCGTGCCTCAGTCCGAGAGAGAAGCAGTAGTCCCAGCCGAGAAGAAGAAGGTGCAAGAGGCCGTGCCTCTTGCAGTCCCTGCTGATCCGAAATCCACTCAAGCCGTGCTTGAGAAAGGTAAGTCTTCTAGCTCTAATGGTTTAGTTTCTACTAATGTCCATACTCGTGCCCCTTTCCCCAACAGGTTTGCTAAATCAAAGCATGATGAAGCTGATCATGCAATGATTGAGTTATTCAAGAAGGTGGAAGTAAACATGCCATTGCTTGAGTGCATTCAACAAAATCCAAAGTATGCGAAATTCTTGAAAGAGTTGTGCACCAACAAGAGGCTGCCACGAGAGAAGGATGTAGCGGTAATGAATGAAACCATCTCTGCGGTTTTTCAAAGGAAACTACCACCTAAGCTCAAGGATCCAGGGAGTTTTTCGATTCCATGCACCATTGGTACTCATAGTTTCGATAAAATCATGTTAGATTTAGGTGCTTCGATAAATGTTATGCCTTCTTATCTTTATGCGGATTTAGGTCTAGGTGAATTGAAAAAGGATAACATTATCATTAGATTGGCTGACCGCTCTAACAAGATCCCTTTGGGATATGTTGAGGATGTTTTAGTGCAGGTTGCAAGTTTAACATTTCCTGCAGATTTCTATGTCATTGACATGGAACCAGCGGATGCAGATGATAAAGAAATTCCCATTCTGTTGGGAAGGCCATTCATGAGAACCGCAAGGACCAAAATTGATGTCTATTCAGGGGAACTAACTTTCGAAATAGATGGAGACATCATTAGTTACAATATTTTTGATGCAATGAGGTATCCACTTCCTGAACTTTTTCGAGATTCCTTTTCTATTGATGTTGTGGATGCTCTTGCAGATGAATATGTGGAGACAATAGCTCAAGACACCTTGGCAATCACCTTGGAAAGAGGAATCGGATTTGATGCCATGGGGAACAAAATCACATTGTCTCAAGATGCCGTGCCTTTGCCCTTGCTTGAAACCGTGCAATCCCTTGAGGTGGCTGCCGAGGTATGCTACTCCTCCCCTAGTCCAATTCTCTTTCCATCTAACAAGTTTTTTCCTTCCATTGTCCAAGCCCCAAAATTAGATCTCAAGGTTCTTCCGGAACATTTGAAGTATGTGTACTTGGGAGAGAATGAAACATTACCGGTTATCATATCATCATCACTAGAGAAGGAGCAAGAGGAGAGATTGATTGAAGTTTTGAAGAGACACAAGACGGCCATAGGTTGGACCTTAGCCGACATCAAGGGAATTAGCCCTACAATGTGTGTTCACCGAATTTTGCTTGAAGATGGAGCAAAACCGACCAAGGAGGGTCAACGACGTCTTCATCCACCTATGATGCAAGTTGTAAAGGATGAGGTGACAAAGTTGCTCGATTGTGGAGTCATCTACCCAATTTCGGATTCAAGGTGGATTTCACCGGTTCAAGTTGTGCCAAAGAAGAGCGGAATCACAGTGGTGAAGAATGATGAAAACGAGCTTGTGCCGCAAAGGACCGTAACCGGCCACCGAGTGTGTATCGATTATAGGAGGCTCAATGCAACAACAAGGAAGGATCACATGCCATTGCCATTCATTGATCAAATGCTTGAGAGGTTAGCCGGTCATTCCTTCTATTGTTTTCTTGACGGTTATAGTGGTTACAATCAAATAAGTGTTGCGGAAGAGGATCAAGAGAAGACAACGTTCACATGTCCCTTTGGCACTTTTGCCTACCGCCGCATGCCTTTTGGCTTGTGCAATGCTCCAGGTACGTTTCAAAGATGCATGTACCACATATTTTCTGAGTTCATAGGTTCTAAGATTGAAGTCTTTATGGATGATTTTTCTGTTTATGGTGAAGATTTCAATGCATGTTTAGAAAATGTAGAATTTGTGCTTAGGAGATGTGAGGAAACTAATCTTGTGCTTAATTGGGAAAAATGTCACTTCATGGTTAATCAGGGTATAGTGCTCGGTCATATTGTTAGTTCTAGGGGTATTGAAGTTGATAAATCTAAGATAGATCTTGTGCGTCACTTACCCATCCCCACAAGTGTGAGGGATGTTCGAAGCTTTCTTGGACATGCAGGTTTTTACCGTCGATTTATCAAAGATTTCTCCAAGATAGCTCGACCCTTGAGTTCTTTGTTGCAAAAGGATGTGCCTTTCCACTTTGATGCCGAGTGCAAGGAAGCTTTTGAGCGGTTGAAGACCATGTTGACATCGGCACCGATCATGGCGCCACCGGATTGGTCCTTGCCCTTCGAGTTGATGTGTGACGCCTCAGACTATGCCGTGGGGGCAGTGCTCGGACAAAGAAGAGACAAGCAGCCCTATGCCATCTATTATGCCTCACGGACGCTCAATGATGCGCAACAAAACTACACCACCACCGAGAAAGAACTTCTTGCCGTGATCTTTGCTTTGGATAAGTTTCGTTCTTACTTACTTCAATCTAAAGTTATTGTTTACACTGATCATGCGGCTTTGAAGTATTTGTTGACAAAGAAGGATGCCAAGCCGAGATTGATAAGGTGGATATTGCTTCTCCAAGAGTTCGATTTGGAAATCAAAGACAAGAAGGGGTCGGACAACGTTGTTGCCGACCACCTTAGCCGATTGGTACGTGACTCGGATCCCGTGGCCATCCAAGAATGCTTCCCGGACGAGCAACTCTTCAAGGTAAGCAAGGTAAGTGAGGTAAGTGAGCCTTGGTATGCCGATATTGTGAATTACCTTGTTACAAAGCAATTTCCGAATTCTATGTCCTACCATGCTAGAAATAGACTTAAGGCATTAGCTAGACATTATGTGTGGGATGAACCTTATTTGTGGAAGCATTGTGTTGATCAAATTATTAGGAGGTGTGTCCCGGAGAATGAGCATAGGTCTATTCTTAGTTTTTGCCATGATCAAATTTGTGGAGGTCACTTTGGTTCTCGTAGGACTGCTTTGAAAGTTTTAGAATGTGGATTCTTTTGGCCTACTATTTTTCGAGATGCCTATATGTATTGTGCTTCATGTGATAGATGTCAAAGGACAGGGAATTTAGGACCTAGGGATGAAATGCCTATGCAACCTATTATACATGTCGAAATATTTGATTGTTGGGGTATTGATTTCATGGGGCCTTTTCCAAATTCTCAAGGAAATTTATACATTCTTGTATGTGTGGATTATGTTTCTAAATGGGTGGAAGCAAAAGCCACCCGGACTAATGATTCTCGAGTTGTTGCAGATTTCCTACGCTCTAATATTTTCTCCAGGTTTGGAATGCCGAAATTTGTAATAAGTGATGGAGGTTCCCACTTTTGCAATCGAACAATTGAAACTCTAATGAAGAAGTATGGAATCAAGCATAAGGTTGCTACACCTTATCACCCCCAGACAAGTGGACAAGTGGAGCTTAGTAATCGTGAAATCAAGCGGATATTGGAGAAGAGTGTAAAGCCGTCACGCAAGGATTGGAGCCAACGACTTGATGATGCACTCTGGGCATATCGAACTGCATTCAAAAATCCCTTGGGGATGTCACCGTTTCGTATGGTGTACGGAAAAGCCTGTCACTTGCCTGTGGAGTTAGAACATCGAGCTTGGTGGGCGGTCCGAACTTTTAATATGGATATTGATGAGGCCGGATTACACAGGAAGTTACAGTTGTGTGAACTTGAAGAAATCAGGAATGAGGCTTATGAGTCTGCCGTGATCTATAAAGAGAAGACCAAGGCGTTCCACGACAGGATGATTCAGAAGAAAGATTTTGTTATTGGCCAGAAAGTTCTCTTATTTAATTCTAGACTTAGGTTGTTTCCAGGCAAGCTACGTTCTAGGTGGATAGGACCTTTTGTTATCACTAATATCTTTCCTTCTGGTGCAGTCATGATTAGGAGCTTGGTCAAAGGAGCTGAATTTCAGGTTAATGGTCATCGATTAAAGCCTTACTGGGAGAACATGGTGAACCACATGGTGGAGGAAGTTTCTCTCCTAGATCCTACGGCATGAGCAAGAGGAGATGATAGTCTAGGCTAAAGGACTTTAAACACTTAAGCGCTGCATGGGAGGCAACCCATAGAAGGAGCCATCAACGAGAGTTTGCATATTTCTTTATCCCTCCTCTTTTATTTTCGATTTGCTCTTAGTTTTCTTACATTGAGGACAATGTTGATTTTAAGTGTGGGGTGGGATGTCATTACTCGTTGATTTGCTATGTTTTGATATGATTTAAGTCGTTTTTCATTTTTAGGATTAATTTTGAATTTTTGGTTGTGTTTTCCGATTTTTAGATGCACTTTTTAAAAAGTTTTAGGTTTTTATTTCCTTAGATTCGGATTACACCTTTGTTTCTTTATTTTGTGTTTTGTTTTATTTTGTTGAGTCTTAGGTGCCTTCTAACGTGTCTAGGATGAACATATGATCTTTGATTGATTAGTTATTAAGATGAGCATAATTTCGAATATTTGAGCTTATATGTTAATTGATGGTTAATAGATATGTTGAAATTGTACGAACTTGTAGTAGATAAGGACCATTGAAACTTAGGTACAGAATGAGCATGTTCCTTACTTGTTTGATTTCATGTTACCCTTGTGAGATTTTCGAGCCATATATATGTGCCTATTCTTTGGAGAGTTTACTCTATCTATTCTTTGATATATATGACCTCATTATACATTACTTGATCGATTTATATGCCATAGATTTAATGAACTAGAGATTGCTAGAACTTACTTGTGAAACTTTCAAAACTTTTATCATAACTTGCTTTGATTTTGAAAAGGATTGTGGATCTTTCTTAGGACTATCACCACTTTATCTAAACAGCCATATATCCCTATTATGAGCCCTGTTTGGGACCCCTTAGTCTGAACCCCCTAGAGCCTACGTTATGCCTTTCTTGTTCACCTAAATTATCCCTTGCCTAGTACAGAATTCCTCTACCTTGTCTCGAGCTTGGCAGAGCTATCTTTTTGTGGTGATTTGAGGTGATTATTCAATACAAGTGTGGGGTTGTTCTAAGGAGTTTGTTGCCGAGATACACATGAGAAAAGAAAAGAAAAAAATTGCTCTCGAAATGAAAAAAAAAAAGAAAAAAAAAAAAGAGTATGAACCGAGAGAAAAAGAAAGAAGAAAAAAAAAAAAAAGTTTCAAATTGATAAAGGTATCTCGGCCTAGATAAAGTTTTTGTGAATTTGGAGTTGTGATTTGTTTGTTGAAGGCTCAATATGTTATACTTTTAGCCTTTATTCGTTTTCATGATGTTTAAAGTGAAGGATGGGTCCAACATGATGTTATTTGGCCCTTGATGGTATTTGGTGACATAAGGTGGATGTTCTTGCTCTGCTAAGTCTTGAGGATGACCTTTGTGATTCCTATACTTTGAAAATTTTTCCATGCCGAGCCTAGCCAACCTATTTTCTACAAGATCCGCATGATTCTTAAGATAAGTAAACTTTGATCTGTGGAGTCTGTTTCATGAGTAAGCATATGGTTGTGGTTCATTTGTGCATATGATTGGTATCTTTCATGAGGTTTTCGAAATCACTATTGTCTCTATAACTCTTGTGTGTGAAAAGCTTTTAAGCATATGCCATGTTCTTGAGAGAAAAAAAAATTCGGAGTGCATATCCTTTGTGAGTTGAATTTGAACTTGTTTGGAACATGTCGAGCTTAATTTCACCTTTGTTTCTGCCATGTCTTACTTGTTACATCGAAATCTCATGTTTATTAACCATTGAATTCACCTTTCAATTTCGATTCTTGTGCTATTCTTGATGCTATGATTTTGAAGATCTCTGAGACAATTTTCGTTGAAGGCATTAGATTGAGTCATTGTAGTATTTTCGATATTTGTTTTATTATTTTTGTTTTAGTGGTTTGCTAAGGGACTAGCAAAGGTTAAGTGTGGGGTTGTTGATAGGAGCACAAAGTGTGACGTTTTTAATATGTTTATACCCTTTATTTACCCTTTGTTAACTCCTATTTAGTTGTTTTAGCTTTATATTTGTCTTTAGTGTAGAATAATTGCTTAATTTAGAAATATGTAGTTTTTAGTGTTAAAATACATAGTAATTTCGGAATTGAAGAATTTGGTGTTGAAATTGTGCTAAGTGTTGGAAACCCTTGTTTACTCAGGATTCCTGTCTGGATCAAGATTCAATCTTTCCTTGAAGCCTAGTCCATGAAGGAGAGGTCCAAACCAAGTCCAATATGGAGAAGAAGATCTAAATTCGGCAGAATTTCAAAGAATCTCCAAGCCTTGCAAATCTGGATGAAATCGGGAGAATTCCTGTGCACGTCTGTCAACTTCAACGGACTCTCCAGGACAGCTCACAATGAATCAGAAAACGTGCCAGATATGGATAGAAAGCTACGGGAGTCTAGTTTCCAAATCAATTGGAATCACCTCAATATCCATTTTTTCCAGAAGAAGTTATGACAAAATCATCAGACGGAGGTCATTCTGCCGAAATTGAGAAGAACTAGGAATCCTAAACCAACTTGGTTTAGGCTTTGTGGCCGACTCTTCTAGGGTTTTTCCTCTATATAAAGCACGACTCCAAGGACAGAAGATCATCATCAACCCGTGCAAATAACACCAAAGCCTTTGCCGAAACTCCATCAACCTCCAAACACTACAATCTGATCCCACCTCCAGCACTCGTCCAAAGCACGTAGCCTAGGACTCCGCGCACTCAAAGAATAGAACACGTAGGGACATTCTGAGAGTGTATTCATCTTCTACTTTCGGATTAGTATGTGTTTGTTCTTGTTTTATGTTGTTTTAGGTTTTTGCTTAAGTATGTTTCGATTCTTGTCTATGAGATAGAACAACTTTTGAACCATGTTTTGAATTTAAAGTTTTCAGTTTTTAATCTATGATTTTAGGTTTTATGCCGTGAGTTTTATGTCTAAATACTTTAAGATTTTCGGTGCATTCTTATATTATCATGTGTAGTTGATACAAGTAGTTGATATTGCATGTGTTAATCATCCAAAGTTCGACTTTGATACACGTAGTTGATAGGTTGCATTGTCTTTGTTTTTCACCGATTTTCTGCCTATGTTTGATTTAGGACTAGTACTTAAACACATCGATTCTTTATGTGATACGTAATTGCATGATTAGTTTATGTGTGTGACCTATAAGTAGAGCACGTAGCCGAGCTTGTTGTGTCGCGATGTTGAATGAAACCCGTAGTCTAATTCTAAGTTGGTCTATGTCATAGGAACCCCGTAGGAACTTATGTGCATATCAAATTTAGGTTGTATAATTGCTCACGGTGTAGACTTAAATGAGATTAGGAATTGTCTTCTTTATTCTTGCATGGTTGTTTGGTTGAGTTTGCATGATTGTTGGTTGATCACATGTATATATGTATAGAAGTAATTTAGGATTTATTTTCATTGTCTATTCCAAAATCATTAAAACTTTTAAACTTATGTGCTTATTTTGACATTTACTTTAGATTAGATGGATCTACCCTGTAGTTGGATCCCCGGTTTAGAACGATCCCTGCTTGCTTTATACTATAACTGATTTGTTGACAGGGTTAATTGATGCGTGTGCAAATACGTCTTATCAGCGACTGCCCACTGTGCGTACATAAATCCTTCCCCCCTTTTTGCCTTCACTTCTCACTCTATCTCTTGTTTCCCTTCTCATTGTCTTCTCACTCTATTCTCTGTTTTCTCGTTGTTCTCTCTTTTCTGCTTGGTTCTCTCTTTTCTACTTGCTTCTCTCTCTTTTCTTTTTTCTCCGTCGGTGTCTCTCGCTTTTCTGTTTTCTCTGTCTATTTCGCTTTCTCATGATGTGCCGCCGTCGATCCCTGCAATTACGAGGTGTTTCTGGTCCTTTGAGTTTCCGGTATTGCTACTGCGTCGAAAATTTGGTAAGTTTCTGCGCTGCTTGTTTTCCTTCATTGTATATGTTTTTATGTTTTGTTGTCTCTACATTGTGTTGCTTGTGATGGTTTTGGGTAAAACTGGGGATTTTAGGGTTAGGCTATGTTAAGCTATGTACTATACACTTGCTTCCAGCGGCGCATACTAATAGATCTTAGGATTTGTTATTCTAGGGTAGATGGATTCTTGAAGTACAACCAACTTGAGTGTGGGTAGCAAATCATCTCAGCCAACAGTGGATGACGACGAGAGGATGTAGGAGTACATAAGCTGACCATCCCGCCTAGGGGAAAAATCATCTAGGCCAAGAGAGTTAACATATGGCATACCCGCCCGAGATGTAGATTGGTATGCCGAGGTTTTTCATGGCCATCCCGATGACCAGTGTCGTCGGCTCTTCAACATCTAGACGGTACATCTTGGAGGATGGCACCGTGTGTGACGAACCTGAGAGCAGCATGACCCCCGCCGAGATAGAACAATTCTGGAAAGACCGGTGCATCCCACTTACAGTTGCCCTTCGTGGGCTATATGAAGGCGAGCTGGCATGTTGCCCGAGAGACGGCTTCGTCGCTGTGCACGACAACATGTTTAGGAATGGTTTCTCCCTCTCATTTCCTCAGTGCGTGTAGTACCTGCTGAGCATACTTCAGCTAGCGCCCGAGCACTTTTCCCCAAACCAGTGGCGCCAATTGTTGTCCATTTGCTGCCTGTACTACTTGTCAGACATGGGATGGCCAACTATCGATGAGTTTCGGGCCCTATACCACCTCTCGTACTCGAATAAGCAGAACTACGGCGGTTGTGTCTCATTTTCCGCTCGGGACTACTTGCCTCCCGTTACCGACCTTCCAACATTCGTTAACAACAACTGGCGTTTAAAGGTCGTGCTTGCCAGCGATCATTGGAAAAAAAAATTGCCTGTCGTACGTGGTGCCCAACCAGTTTAGGTATATTTAGGATCAGTCCTTCTTGTTGTCGAAGCTCGAGAAACGACGTATCATGCATATATTTGCAGCCTGGCCATCGGACGAGGACAGTAGTTCTTACAATCTGACCCGGTGGAGCGTACTAGTTCACTGTGAACTCGGCCGTATGCCTGGTGAGGTTCCCGGTTAAATACCTCTTGCTTTTGTTTTTATACTTGTATTTTTCTCTGTTCCACTTCTAACTGTTGTGCTTGTTGGTAGCGAAAATTTCCAAGTGCAAACCCCGTCTGTCACACCCGTGTGACATGGACTCGGATTTTGACTTGCTGAGCGACCTGCTAGAGGTTGGAATGGTGGCCGCCCGTACCAATGTGAATGTTGAGGACTCTACTGCCCGCGTCTTGAAGGATGCGGTACTTTTGGAGATTCATGACGAGGGATACGGGAAGCCGCCTGGTGACACAGAGGTGCCCGAGAGGACCGGTGATGTTGTCAACGTCAACCTAGGAGAGAAGAAGAAGAAGAAATCTTTGTTCATGAGGTCGATGTCTCAGTGTGAGGAAGGTGTGACGCTAACAGGCATGAGTGTGTCATGAGTGTCGCCACCCCAGAAGAAGCAGAAAGCAGAAGGGCCTTTGGCTGACCATCCAGTAAGCTTAAGTGGTCTCGCTCCTGCTCTTCCCCAAATCTGAAAGACCCTCATCGGGCAGATACTGATCGAGTATGGGTGTGTCAATGAAAAGTTTGTCCGCAGCATGGTGGGCGACCTCAAAGGCATTGAGTTGGATCAGATCAATGTCAGGTCCAACACTCCCCAACAAAACCGGCAATACGCCTGGCGGGCGATGATGAAGGTAAACGTCTCCTTTTTCCTTTCCGATGCCAATTTACTGTCCGGGACGCTGTATTTAATATATCGTCTCTTTGCAGGCTTTATTTGCTATCTACGCTATTGACACCAGCGAGGACACGAATGAGATGAAGGAGTGCCTGGCCAGCCTGAATGACCAAACTAGCTATCTCCGGACCGAGAAGAAGAAAATGGAGAAAGATTTGGAGGCCAAGAAGAAGGAGAAGCTCTCGCTGGCTGACAAGTTTGCCAAACTCAACCTCCATACCAAAGAGCTAGAGGAAAAAGCTGAACGGGTGGTCACCTTGGAGTGCGACATAGAGGAGCTTCAGCGAGAGAATGCCAAGCTGCGGTCGAAGCTAAAGGACAAAGGCAACCATATTGTCGATCTGCAAGGCCAGATTCTTTCTCAAGGTGAGCTCACTGTTGCCAAGTTCAAGGAATCAGATGAGCTGAAGGTCATGCTCAAGGCAGCCCAAGAGGGCGGCATCACCCAGAAATTTGGTGAATAGAGCCGCCTTGGCTACTTAGACAAGGCAAAAATGATAGCAGACCTAATCGCTGCTCAGAAGGCCAAGGAGAGGGAGGTAAAGTCCAAGGCGGCTGCCGATTGAGAGCCTGAGGGTGCAAAGGATTTAACAGGCGAGCCGTCCGGGAAGGTTGTTGAGAAGGATGTTGATGGCGACAACAACTTGGCGGAGTCTTCCAAGGATGAAGAAGAGGACGGCCGCAAGGCATGAGGTGTAATTTGCCTTTTTACTTTTTTGTGTAGAATATTGGCCTTGTGCCTTGTTCCGATGATTACAGATCCCAGGCACTTTTGTAAATACCCATTGGTGGTATACCCCCGACATTCCCGGCTTTAATATATTATGCCTTATCCAATTTTATTATGTGCGTTTCTTCGGTGTTATATATACAATTTGCATTATGCCTATCCCGCTCGGTGTTACCTGAAATTTTATTAACTTATGTCTCTTGGTGGATTACCTATCTCGTGCGATATTACTCAGGATTTAATTATCTTATGCCTCCTGGTGGATTATTCAAGCATTAGAATTTCGAATTCAACTTCCTCATTCTTGTATCAAGTCTTTCAAGACCAATGAAGGCATCCTCCGGCACATGTTGTTCTCCCGGGGTCAGTAAGACTTTTAAATATACACTTTACAAAGATGGGTCTCATCCCCATTTTTACATTGGGTAGAATTTTAGGTGCTCCGTATTTCAGGGTCTCATCCCCATTTTTACATTGGGTAGAATTGTTGAGCCGACCTCCTAAACAATCTCGTACAGCCATTCCCATGTTGGATCCAAGGTGGCCGTCTTGGTCATGATTTTCTTCATTATCCAGTCCCCTAGTCCCAACATCTGGGTCCTGACCTTACTATTGTAATGGCGTGTAACTCGCTGCTTATAGACTTCCTCAATGAGGTCAATATTCAACTGGAGGCTTTTGTCATTGGTTGCGGCATCAAAGTTCTCGATCCTACCCGAAGGTATTGACGTCTCGATCGGCAAGACAACCTCCATGCCAAAGACCATACAAAAAGGCGTTTGTCTTGTTGCTTTTGTTACTGTGGTTCTGATTGCCCATAACACCTCCGGCAGCTTCTATGCCCACAGACCTTGGCGTCATCCAACTTCTTCTTCAAAAGCTTTTTAATGATTTTGTTAACTATCTCCACCTATCCATTGGTCTGTGAGTGTGCCACGGATGCGAAGACCATCTTGGTGCCTATGTCCCTTGTGAACTCAATCAGATGGTTATTCTTGAATTGCGTTCCGTTGTCCAAGACGATTGTCTCCGGGACCCCGAATCTGCAATATATATTTTTCATTAGGAAATTCTTCACGCACTTGGTGGGTATCTTCCCTAGAGGCTCCTCCTCCACCCACTTCGTGTAATAGTCAGCGGCCGCTATTACATACTTGAAATGCCTTGGTGTTGTTGGCAGTATCCCAATAAGGTCCAAGCCCCACTGTGCAAAAGGCGAGAGCGACAATAGGATTGACAAAGCAATAGGAGGGGAATGCGTCCCATTTACGTGCAAATGGCATTTATGGCACCGAGCCCACATCTTCTCAGCCATGGCTCCCATGTTGGGCCAGAAGAACCATGCGCGAAGAGCCATGTGTGCCAATGACCGGGAACCAGAATGATTCCCACATACTCCCTCATGTGTTTCCCCCATGATCGTCTCTCGTTCCTCTTTTGTAACACACTTCAGGTTGAGGAAACTGTAACCTCTGCGATATAGTTTTCCGTTCATGAATATGTACCTGGTACATCTCGATTGAAGTTTTCGTGCTTGTCGCCTGTCCTTCGGGCGCACACCCTCTTTCATGAACTCGACTATGGGATCTATCAACGCCCTCCGGGTCCCGCTTCAACCATGAATATCTCCGAGATGGTTTTACTTATACTTGGTTTTCCCAACACCTCAATCCTTGCCTTCTTTCATCCTTTCCAAAGCCCTCCAGTGGCTAGCCGGGCAAGGACATCTGCATTGCTATTTTCCTTCTGTAGGATGTGAAAGAGAGAGATCGACTTGAAGCGTTGCATGAAGGCTTTTGACAGTGCTTGGTAGGAGTTCAACTCGGGCTCCTTTGCATCAAAGCTCATGTTGACTTGATTTATAACTAGTTGTGAATCGCTAAACACTTCAACTCTCTCCACGCCAATATCTCGGGCGAACTGTAACCTACCAATCAATGCTTCATACTCAGCAACATTGTTTGAGATCTTAAATTGGAATTCCAAGACGTACTCATGTTTGTATCCATCGGGGGTCTCTGATATGATTCTCGCTCAACTTTTATGTCTCGTCACCGAGCCATCAACAAAAAGCTTCCAATGTGAGGACGGTGGCTTCTCGTTTCCCTCCCGGTCGACCACGGATGACTCGCCTACCAATTCAATGGGCGCGAGCTCAGATGACTCTCCCACAACTTTCATGGGCGTGAGCTCAGATATAAAGTCGGCTACTGCTTGGCCCTTGATAGCTACTCGTGGCTGATAATAGATATCAAACTGTCCAAGCTCTATTGCCCATTTTACTAGCCTTCTTTTGATCTCTAGATTTTGCATGATCCGCCTCAGGGGGTGATTGGTATAAAAGGTTATCGAGTGTACTTAGAAATAATGCCTGAGCCTTCTACCTGTCACGATAAGCGCTAAAGCTAATTTTTCAACGTCCGGGTACCTGCTCTCGGTGGGTGTGAATCCCTTCCTGGTGTAAAACACAGCATGCTCGATATCAGACTCTTTTCTTATTAACACCACTGTCGTCTGCGATGCTACAATGTACATATATAACATTTTGCCCGAGATCGATTTCTACAAAATAGGCATGGATGTGAGGTATGTCTTTATCTAAGTGAAAGCCTTTTCCTGCTCGGGTCCCCAAACTATCTTTTTACATCGCTGGTCCCGTAACAGCCGAAAGAAGGGGCACATTTATCTGTGTGCCGTGACACAAATCTTGCCAGGGCGACGATCTTCCTGGCCAACAACTGCACTTCATTCCGCTTCTTGGGCCTTTCCATATCTAAGATGGCTCTGATCTTCTCCGGGTTGGCTTCTATTCCCTTCCCGCTGATTATATGGCCTAGGAATTTCCCTTTGATCACCCCGAATATGCATTTCTGAGGGTTCAGTCTCATCCCGTACCTCAGTATCATCTCGAAGACTTTTTCCAAATGCCCTACATGCTCCTCGGCCATTAGACTTTTGACCAACATGTCGTTGATATATACCTCTATTATTTTCCCGAGATACTCGGCAAACATGACATTCATCAACCGCTGGTAAGTGGATCTCACATTTTTCAATCCAAAGGCCATGACCATGTAGCAGTATAACACTATGTCCGTTGTGAAAGCTATGTGCTCCTCATCCCTCGGGTCCATCTTTATCTGGTTATAGCCCACGAAAGCTTTATCTGGTTATAGCCCATGAAGTTCAACAATTCAAACTCGGACGTGGAGTCCACTAATTGGTCTGTGCGTGAGAGTGGGAAGCTATCTTTGGGACATGCCTTGTTGAAATTTGAGTAGTCCACACACATCCTCTACTGCCCCGTTGACTTTTTTGGAACCATGACCACATTGGCCAGCCATTGGGGGTTTCTAACCTCCCTTATGAACCTGATGTCCATCAATTTTTTTACTTCCCCCTTCCCTCATTCCCTCGTACTTCTCTGGCTTAAATGTCCTTCGCTTTTGCCTCACGGAAGGGAATCCCTTCTCAATTCCAAGCTTGTGAGTTACAATGTCACTCGATATCCCAAGCATATCCTTATACGTCCAAGCGAACGCCCTACTGTTCCTCCTCAAGAATTCCACTAGTGCCGCTCGCACACCAGGTGCCTGTTCCATTCTTATGGTTACTTGCCGATCTGGGAACTCATATGAGACTGACATGATTTATGTTTCTCCCGATAATCCCGAGCGCTTTTCATCTGAGTCATTTTGGAGAATGTATATGTAATTTGTTATTTGTTAAACACATGGACGTAGCCGCCTAAGAGGCTACTTAGGCTAGCCAAGGGAAATTTGGGGAAAAAACTTACTAATTAAGTATAGATCAATTAGCCTTAAAAAAATTATACATGAAGATGTGTTACTGCGTTGATGATTAATTTCGTGTTCTTGAGTTGATTGCATGTGCTTAACTTTACACTTTGAATATGTATTCCCGAGTCATGGTATAATGTTTAGAGATCAATAACCTTAAATGTTAAAGCATGAAGCACATTAAACGTGCATGTTAAGGGTTATGAATTACAATCACTTAGAGATAAAATTTATTGGTTTGCATATTTTTTTTCATTTTCAAACTTCTTACGCTTAGTGTAAATTACTATTGTACCTAACTGGTAGTTAAATACTACACCCAAAGGGTTGCTCAATACCACAAAATAAAAAGAGTTTGTCTATTGTCATACTCGACATGCATGCAAGGAATGAAATTGGTTAAAACCTTAGCATCACTCATATTGATTTGCATCAATGCTTGTAAGGAAGGTTAGTAGTTGATCACTAGTTTAGTTTAGATAATTTACATTACATTTGAACATTTTGATTAATTTGGTTCACCCCTTTACCAAACAACAAACTTCGCTAAATACCCCTACTATTTGCAAATACTCAATGAGTCTATATTTTCTTGTGATTTTTGAAGTTTTTAATTATACATTCACACATTAAGTGGTAAAGGAAATTCAAATCTTGACAATTAAACCCACCAATTTTCTTAGTCCACATATTATTGCTTGCACCCTTATACTTGAAAGTGGTTTTTTCAATATTCCATTTGGTTGACATCTTCTAAAGATTTTTTCAACTTCTGTCTTTATAACTGTAAACACGAAAATATCTGCAACAAATAACAGAACAACACGTGTACAAAGAATAATTTAATTTAATCAATGCGAATGCGGGTTACAATCTTTGTGTACTCCTCTGATTCTATCTCCGAATGTAGGTTTAACTCAAGGGTGACAAGCACTTGTTCTTGAGGCGAATTGTTTGTAGGTTGGACTTCTTGTCGTGTTGACGATTTGTAGAAGTTGATTGACCAAGGGCCATAGAGGCTTGTTCTTGATCGGATTTGATCCACGAGCGGTTTCACGTGGTGGTTTATTCTTTGTCTTGAAGTTGGTGAAGATGTCGACTATTTGGCAGCTTGATGACTCTTCGGGATTTGACAACTTCTAGGCTTGAGGTTGATGAAGAACCAGCTATTTGGCAGCTTGATGATTCTTCGGGATTTGACAACTTCTAAGCTTGAGGTTGATGAAGAATCGGCTATTTGGCAGTTTGATGGTTCTTTGGGATTTGACAACTTCTAAGCTTGAGGTTGATGAAGAATCGGCTATTTGGCAGCTTGATGATTCTTCGGGGGCTTGGGAGACTTCTAGACTTGAGGTTTGATGAAGAATCAGCTATTTGGCAGCTTGATGATTCTTCAAGGGTTTTGGAAGACTTCTGGACTCTTGAGAGTAATTTCTCTCTCTGGTTCGCTGCTCTCCTTCTGGTCCGCTGCTTGTTTCTTTTATTTTGCTCCTCTGTCTGCCCTTGTTTCTGCCCCCCTCCTCTTGGTATAAGAAGGGTTATTTATAGTGTTAACATGCCTCCACTTAAGACAAGTAATGAAGATTCTGAATCAATAATATTTCCTTAATCGAATCAATGAATCTTGAATGATTGACTTACTTGCTGATTTTAACATAATCAAATCAATCAAATCTTAAGATTTAGATATGCCCAAATCGCTTTGGATTAAATGTCCTATTTTGATCAAGATCTTCAGTAAGGGGTGAGTCATCTCGCGGATATAGAAAGTATCTCGCGAGGAACCTTGATTTCCAAGCAAGCGGTGATTTTTGATCCCACTTCGCGGATTCCCCTACACGAGGCCATCTCCCCTCGAAATCCACGCGCGCAGAGCAATTTCGCTTCGCCTTTATGTAAATCTACGTGAAGTCTATTTAACCTCGTGAAGTCTAGTTCGCCTCGCGAAGTGCGGTTCACCTCACCTTCATTTATTTCTATGTGAAATGCGGTTCGCCTCGCCTTCATTTATTTCTATGCGAAATGCGGTTCGCCTCGCGAAGTCTAGTTCGCCTCGCCACTGTTTACTTCTATGCGAAGTCAGTTCACCTCGCCACTGTTTACTTTTATGCGAAGTCATTTCACTTCGACACTGTTTACTTTTATGCGAAGTCATTTCGCCTAGCGAAGTGCGTTTCCCCTCACGAAGTCCAGTTCGCCTCGCGAAGTGCTTTTCGCCTCGTGAACTCTACTTTGTCTGCTGGCGAACCATCACCAATCAATTTGGGGATGTCCAATTAATTTAATTAATATATGGTCATCAATCAACACTTGATAATTGATTTCAATCGGGATTTAAGGTTTTTTTGTCGGCTGACTATTTCCACGTTGCCACGTGTTATTTCCGACGGCTTTCCAATTTTGTTGACTTACAAGCCACGTATTTGCTTGAATTATTCAACGACTATTATTATCGTTAAATTTTATATGTTTACAATAACCACTACACCAAATGTGAGCAAATGCCACATTTGTTTGTCCACAAAAAGAATAATTTGTGGACATGTGATGATACCCCACTCCAATGGAACACAAAGGTTATATATCTCCTACGTTCAAACAACTAAATGTGGCTGGGATTTTTTTAAAATTATTCATGTCTGACCATAAAGTTATTAGGCCCACTTATGTAATAAATTTGTGTTTTAATATTTGTAAGTCGGTAATTGATAGGAAAGGTAATTGCTTTGGACCAAATATTAACCGTCTTCTTTTTTGTACGTTTACGCATCGATGGAAGGAAAACCTTCATTTTTGACAAACTGTCTTTAACTCTTAACCTTCATTTTTCCTTCCTACTGTTATTCACTTGTGGATTTACCGTCTGGGTTGGCTTGGAAATCGAAGTCGGATTTCGATAAGTTCTGTTCTCTATTTCTCTGCATTTCAGATTGATAGAGTGCGAGTGCTCGATTACTACTACTTTGATGCCTTGTTTTCTTGTTTTCTTTTCCGTATCTTTACTTGATTTGTGTTATTAGTTCTGTTGCGTTCTCGAGTTCCTGGAGATCTATGATTACCTTCGAAGACTAAGTTGGTATAGCCAGAGTAGTTCCTGGTCGGGGTTTCTGTCCTAAGGCTAGACGTTTTATGCATCATGGATACAAGGATCCCTGATTTTGATCAGGCCAATACAATTTCTTCTAAGCTTTATGCCTATTTTAGTAAGTGTGATTCTGTTGGTCAATTCTACAACACTTGGACTGGAAGTGATCTTTTAAGCATAATAGATTTATTCATTGTCATATTACTGATATCTCCAATAACAAAAGTTGGTTTCATACTTCTGTGTATGCTTAGAGTTTACAACTTGGACTATGTATAATGATCTTTAGATATATGGGGTGGCTTGTAATTGACACATATCAATGCATATTTTGTACAGGGGCGATGTATTGTGAACAAACGGAGTCGGGCAAAGCGTAGGATGATGCACACACAACCCCATGCTAATTACACGCAAATTGGCCGGCAGTTTGTACAAATATGCTACACTCGAAGATATAATTAAAAGGGACAAAACTATGATGCGAGGCAGTATTTATCATTTCAATTCTGAAAATCGGATTCTGTTATTTGAGTGTTCCCGATATAACTGCTGAAATGCATATGTTCAGTGTAAGCCGACTGCGGACTACCATGCTAAACCCTATATCCTGAGAATGAGGTCGTTTTCTTCTATTTCTGATCTAAACCTGCTCCTCCCTCCAAACAAGTCAAAGAGGAAGGGAACGGATAAAGCACAACAGAGCAATGCTCGTTTAAATACGTAGCAAAGAATAAATTTTAAAGATGTAAGATGTACAATGTGGGGAAGTAGAGAAGGGCCTATTTCGTGCTTGTGATGAGCCAAGTACCCATTTGTACATCTATTCTTCGAGTCTATACTCTATACCTCAGTCCGTCTATCCAGCTTGCTTTGATCACACCTTCCAAAGGCACAGAGAGATTTTGCTTTATTGTATTTCCCGGTAAAATTATGTACAGCTAGCTATATGGAAAATCACCCCTATCTCATGTAAATTTTAGGAGCTTCTGTACTTTCAGCCCAAAACTACGAAACTATACAGACAGCTGGGTGAGGAAAAAGAAACTTACTTCCTCCTCTGTCAGAAGACTTTAAACTTTTAAGTGAAGAGCAGCTTCAACCCGCACCACATGACGCACGATGTCATTATCTTCTGCTCTTCTGCTGCACCATGTAATGCTCTCCAAGTGTTAGTCAGGATTATTTATCTTCCACATGCTTTTCTGATAAATAACGGCATCTGACAAATTTCCCTTCATCTTCAGTGGTTTTAGGAGTTTACAAACTAATTTTCTCATTTCTGCTCCCAACTCAACTGAGAATGGAAACATGCACTGTCCTGTAGTCTCAGCCACTTTCAAGGAGCCTCTTTAGAAACCAAAATTCTGCCGTCATTAAATCCATCGTTAAAATCCTCAAAAGGTGAGTCTTCACCAGAAGAATCACTTTCCACAGGAGAGGTCTCCCTCGGTGATGTTGGAAGAGATTCTCTCTGTTGCGAGGACGAACCTTACACAGACAAAAGAATGTTTCAGTCTCAATGTTCAATGCTTGTGCACAAGTTTCTTAAAGGAAATAAAAGCAGTGGAGAAAGTAAGGTAACAAGTACTCTCATAACAAGACAAAACAATAAAATGTTACATTAAAAAAACAAAAAAAAGTTGCCAACCTTTTCTTGCACGGAATTTCTTCGTGTGCCGCCTGATAAGCCTCTTAGCTTTTGTTATAGTGAGCTGCCTAACAAAGGGAGAAAACTCTGCATCACTTTCACTCCAATCTCCTTGGAAATCATTCTCAGCTTCACCCCTCATGGTCCGCAGAACGAATGCCTTGGCTTTACGACGCTGAGTATTGAAAAGGCCTCTTATGGATGTGACAAATCCATCACCAGCTCCATCAGTGGGACGCTTGAGGAAGGTTATTGGATGCTGATCAGATTGTCCTGGCTGGCCTTCATTGTCACTGAAATTAAGCTCACTATCGGGAACCCCTGATCCACCGGGGTCTCTCTGACTGTTAGACTTGTCTTTAAACTTCTTACCCTAAAAATTGGTGAAGAGAAGTCCCTCAATGAATTGACAAATGCCATGGTAAATTTTAATCAAAACAAATGGAATCAAAATATAACAATGGTCAATGAAAGTTATTTGCTAGCTAGGTTTGCACAAATGAAGATATCTTGGTGTAATTATTTGAAGAAGAAAAACTAAATTACGAAGTTAAGACGGAGGGGGAGAAATTTCTCAGACTGGATTTGCATGAATAGTAGGGAATACTATCAGAAAGTATATAAAGCAGACCTGCATTCCTGTTACAGACTTCAGGACCCCCCAGATGATGTGTTTCTTAACACGTGAAAATAGTCTCCGCCAAGTACCAGTAAACTCAACACGGTGAAATGTATCCATTAGCAACTTGAGATCATTGACGACAAATCTTGATCCTTCATAGGTCACACATAGCTCAACCTGGAAAAATAAAACATTAACGCATATGACTACAAACATTAAACTGTGAGATGACAGATCAAGAAACTGAACCAACCTGGCTTATCTTGATATTGTGGAACTCCATCATCTTTCGAGGCCTGCCAGATTTTTTTTCTTCTTGTGACTTTTGTACCTTCTTTTCCTCATGGGATGACCTGCCAGATTTTATAGCTTTTGGATCTTTCAATTTATTTTTTGAGGATTCATCTTGTTCAATAGACCCAAGAGGCCCACTAATGCTCTGTAAGACAAGTTCAGTAGCAACTGATTCTGCAACAGTCTCTTCCCATGATCTGTCAAAGGAGGATGTTCTTCTTAACTCAGGGTTTCCACCACCTGCAGTAGGTGCTTTGCTTTGCAACTTTGTTTCCTGCAGATAGAAATTATTCAAAAGAAAAAATATCATGAAAAATGCTGTTTCTGCATGAGCATATCAATGAAACTGCATCTAGCGTAAACGTGCAATAAAACATTCACTAACTAAATGAAAATAATCCATAAAAGGCAATGGGTATGTCCCAGCACATAAAACTTACAAGAGCATCCAGTGACAATATTGCTTTCATATACTCCAAAAAACACATAAGAAGAGATCCAGGACACTCACTTGTACAGAATCTGCAGGAACAGGGGTTTGACTGGAACCAGGGGCCAAGGCACTTGATTTGGATGAACCCTCAGACTCCTTCATTGTTTGACTGCTAAATGCAGACATGTCGGGCACTAAAGAAGCTTTCTTACCACGTTTAGCACCAGTAGTTGTTGAGATCTTCCAAACTTCCTGCATGCCACAATGGGAACAACCAATTGATTTTAGCATTAATAACGAGTTCCTTACCATTCGAATTTTCTCGGAACAGTCAAAAAGTTTAAATCAATTTTACGACCCACCTGCCGTCTTTGTGAATCTTGTTCTTCTTCTGGGAATAGATATCCCCACATCATTCTGTACATTGTTTCTGTTAAATGGATCTTGAGAGGATAAATCTCTACCTGCAGTGCAAAATTAGCATTTATTAGCACCCATGCAAGGATAAAAAGTTTTAATATTACTAAGATCAGGTAGCCTCTTTATTTCCCAACAAAATATTGGTTTTAGACTAGCAAACTATATTCCCTTCCACATAACACATACTATGTTCTCATGTATGAACAGCGGGCCAAATTTGGCAGGCATGCAAGCTAAGCTATTACGAGCTAGCTGGTTGCATATGACCATCGGTTTTCCAATAGAAATTGCAAACCCTTGTCTTCTTCCATCAGTTGTATTATAATAGTACGGAACCCGGTCATTATTACATAACAAATTGGTGGGAGAAGGAAGGGTTTGATGTTAGGTAAAAGTGTTTCAATGGCTGTCTTCTGGGTCATTTAAATGGCAGGGTACAGAGAAAGTACAAGAGAAAATATTTAAGGTGTTGAAACTAGGGAGGGTTATGTTAATTCATTTACAGGAAGAAAGAAAAAAAATGAAGTACCTCAAAAAGTTCCAGAGGAGAACTTCCATCCTTTGGAGCTCCCTGCTTTGCATCCACACGAAGCATAACTTTTCTGTAGCCAAAAACAAGAGCATATAATTCCCAATCTTATAAGTCAACATGTGAGTAAACATGATTCCTCATACTCGTAAGAATGTAAACTATGCACAAAAAATTTAGGATAACTATGCAACAAAAAGGAAATGTACATACTTTCCCCATTCAGGTGGAGGATTCCAAGCTGATAAAAGCATATCCGATTTGGCATTTGGGAGGCAGTTTCTAACAACAAAATTCTTTGTTGTAAATTGTGCAACACCAACATCCTTGTAGTCACGGTCGAAGTCATAAATCTATGAAGAGAAAATAGGACAAGCACATCAGTCTTACGCGAATGATACTGGACAATATAATAAAAGGACAACACTTCTTATGCATTGCAAAGAGTTGAACAAAATGATCAGCAGGAATAGAAAATGAAGTTGAACCTAAAGATGTATTTTTCACCATTTTGCAGAAATACTTGATTGTGGGGTCTGGAACCCTCAAGCAAGAGATCATTAAATGCAAGAGAGTCAGAGAAACAAGACTTCTCACATTTTTTGTGCATCCTTTTCACACTTACTTTTTTTCAATGACCATTTATAACAATGGAAAACATAAGCACCTTAAGATTTGTACATTGAGGACTTATATTGGAAGTACAAAGCTTTTAAATTCCAGCTTCAAGAGCAAAGCATGGAACCATCATTTTTTTTTCTGTGTGCCCTTTGGGCCTCCACTTAACCAAAAAACAAAACAAAAACAAAGAAAGGTTCCAATTCTTAAGAAGCTCAGTGCTCACCATGTCATTGATCTCAGCCTCGGCAAAAGATTTACCATCAACAATCATGCTCCAAACCACTTTGTTGATTTGCAAAGAAATGCGCATAGCATAGGATGGACTTTTATTCTTCTCCTTTTCCATTAGCCGTAGCTGAGCAGCCTTATGTAGAGCCATTCTCAATGATGCATATGCAGCTTTCCGAGATTTTTTAGAATTAACCAGCTCTCTCTTTAGTCCTTGCACCTGGAAAAGAGAAAAGTCATTAGTTAATATGATATGAGTACTGACACAGAGCTAAGGCAAGCACAAGCATGGGATGAAAAGAGGAGAGGCATGGGAGCGAGACAGCAGCAGTATCAGGAGAATATAATAGATTACTTTTACTGTGCTCTTCACAGTTAAAAACTAAATTTCAGTCAGTCTGTAAGTTCATAGCTTTAAGCTTCTTCACACGGAAAGACAATAGTTTTAAGCCTTAGAATCCAATAAGACAGAACTTTCTAAATCCAGCGGTAGACGTATCATGTGCATACATTGACTCCCTCAGAAAGTAACATCTGGAGCACTACTGTAAAATTTTATTCCGTATTAGAAAGTGATACAAAGGTACTAAGCAGTATGTATTTTGAAGCAGACTGGCACAATATTTACCAGGCTCTTGAGACTTTTCAAACACAAATGTTACTGATAAAATAAAATATGTAAAACATTGAATTAAAGGCAAAAGGAAGCTGGGAGATGCTCTATTCCTAGTGCTTAGTTTCAATGATTTTTCTGTTTGGGTCTTATGTAATCAAAAAAAGGCAAAAAGAAGATAATTTTATCCACTATTTCATAAACCGCCCCTTTTTTTCTTTTTTCCCTCGCTTCTGCTATCTTTGAACAGTATTAAGCTGAGGATAATCAAAAGTTGCACCCAAAAACTTCCCCATCTATGCAATAGTAAAAATACGCTAAACAACATAGATATATTAGTTCTCCATAGTACGCAGCTAGAGAATTTGACCTATAGAATCAGATCCAAAGATAAAGAAATGAAAAACACATTAATTAGCATGGTATGTTGTGAGAACAGAAACTACCAGGTATGAACACTTCTATATGTGAACAACAGACAACCAAACATGAAAGAAGGGGATCACTACCCCTATGGTATGTTGCCAGCACACCCAACAAATGGTTTGTACACTTATGATTATGTTAACATCAGAACACCAAATATGAAAGAGATCAACAAAATGGCTAACATCAGCTTCAAACCTAACTAAATAGATTTTAGGATTGCTGACACAATAATCAACAGCCATGTTATACATAAATAACCCCTCCAATGGTGGGCACAAAGTATAGGATTTAAAGCCAATCACGTTATACTTGTTCCACACTATAAGTTGGATTCTTTAAATATAATATATAGAAGTATCATTTCATTATTGGGGGATTTCAAATCAAATGTTATAATGAAATAAACCCAATAAGATTATCCACTAACTTCTGCATAAAATAATATCAAAGTAATGCAGCTACACCTCAAATGGCTACAAAAACAAAACATGCAATTATCATGCAGCTAGTATCACATTACCACCAACGATTAATTTAAAATGGAAGAGATACACAAACACCACAAAATGGTTGCCAGGCTCTTGAGACTTATCAAATATAGATGTTTTCCACAACAACAAAGAGACAAGCACCAAAAAACAAAAAAAACAAAAACAAAAAATTTTAAAAAAAAAACAATTTTGAAAAACACCACAATTATATCGCCATGGTCACCAACTAAAACAAAGTTACCGAAGGTTCTCTACAAAGTTTGTTTCTCACCAGAGTAGATCTTGTACAGCTTATCATCCACATGTCCCCTTCCTTTTCTGGATATAGGTCACCAGTAGTATCACACTGAAGGGATAACTTCCTTATGTCCCCAAGAATCAATCTCTCGTCTCGTTCTTTTTTCTCAAGTTCCACTTTTGCAAGTTCCACCTCTTCAACACCATCAGGAACCACCTCATCTGACTCCTCCTCCACATCTTCATCATCTTCAGCAGGTAGTGACAGACTACTTTTTCTAGGCCTGGGTCGCATGCATAATTCTAGTCAATTTGAAGAATCCCATGACAATAGAATTTTACACGACTTCATAATAGTATTTTTAAACAGCGTTTAGTGATAAACTTGTAACAAAAAAAAAACAAAGTAAACAAAGTGGACAAGGATTCCATAGAAAAATAAGCTATGGAAAACAATTGGGGAAACAGACAAATAGGCTTAAGCCAAGCCAGCCTAGAAAGAACCCTAAACTGCAACTACTTTCCAATCTACAACAATTGAGGATAGAGTAATCTTTAAACTCCAAACCAACTGTCCCGAAAAGTTCATCAAATCTGCACCAGTTTAGGCTGAAAAAATCCTATTGTTTCCTTCCATTTTACCACCCCCTCACAGCTCACACTACAGCCCCGAAGGACTTTTACCTTTTTACCCTGCCAATAAGCACAAAGTTTTTCAACTAACAAATAAACCCTCCCTCAGGAGCTCACCCAATCACACCCCCCTTCACCTTGACCTTGGGGAGAACCTTTGCTTTGCATAACAAATATTGCAGGATAAAAGATTGGTCTGTATAGAGTCATGAAAGGACATGTGAGTAAATTTCAGAAGACTCCAGCTTCTATCTTGTTTGATCCAGTTTGGAATCCACTAACCTTATTTCTAACACGACAAATAAAGTGGGCATCACCTCATCATCCTTTAAATTCGCTTTAGCCAGAGAAAAATCAGGAATGCAAGTCTTTCAACTTTTCAATTACAGAATATTGATAGCTTGAACAGTCTCAAAAAGAATTTCAAGAGTTAATCCCCAACTCAAAAAGCTTCCCAAAGATCTTACTTCCTCCCATAAACCACCACCATCTGATAACAGAAGGCCAATTGGCTCCTTCCAGCTGATATGTTCTTCCAACAGCTTCTATTTCAGCCTCCCAGAACCGGCTTTGAATTCCAGCCGTCTTCATGGTACCCATATTTACTTCTGATTAAGACAAGTCGTAGGTAATTGTGCACAACCACTTCATTTACAGACTGCATTTGACTTGGGAGCTTTGTAGATTACAAGCTACCTCCATCTTCTTTTGATAGAAATACTGGCATTTATTATAAAGATAGAGACGATAATCTACTAAAGCACTTCAGC
The DNA here is from genome assembly GCA_034370585.1 of Fragaria x ananassa. Classification (NCBI taxonomy): domain Eukaryota; kingdom Viridiplantae; phylum Streptophyta; class Magnoliopsida; order Rosales; family Rosaceae; genus Fragaria; species Fragaria x ananassa. The sequence continues at coordinate 22,464,440 of CP139757.1, read as the reverse complement.
CATCTTCATGGTACCCATATTTACTTCTTATTAAGACAAGTCGCAGGAATCGAACACAACCACTTCCATTTTCAAACTGCATATGACTTGGGAACTTTGTAGATTACAAGCTACCTCCATCTTCTTTTGATAAAAATACTCGCATTTATTATAAAGATAGAGAGGACAATCCACTAAAGCTACCTCCATCTATTTAACACCAGATTCAAAACCGCAACCTTGCTTATCAACAAAGGAAGTACCACAAGGTCCACAACCCTTACCACTAGTTCACAACCAAGTGTACCCACACATTAAAAAGAGCCCCAAACGTTACCATATTATGAAAAGAGATCAAATTATTAGTACATTGATAGGACTATTTTTTTGAAAAGAAACAGCTTTTTATTGAGACAAAAAGCAAAGAAATGACACAACAGAGTGAAATCCAAATCAAATTTGATAGGTCTGACATAGTCCTAATACAAATATCTGGCATAGACCTATAAACCTAGAAATGACAACTTTTCAGAGATGTCAGACCCCAAATCCTATTCTAAAGCCACAACACAGTGAAATCCATATTATATATATATATATGTAAAGTGGAAATCCGCACCGTAAGAATAAATGCGGACATCTACACCTGAGAAAATCTGTATATCAGAGCTTCTCAGCTGCGGACGTCCGCATTTATTCTTACGGTGCGAATTTCCACTTTACACTCACTTTTCAATCGAATTTTCACATCTCCACCGTCTAGTATTTAGATACTAATGTATAGATCATCTCTGCAAAATTTCAGCCAATTTGGTTATCATTAAGACACTCCAAACTGCGTTTTTTTGTTATAAACATGAACGGTTCAAGTTCGACAGAATTATGTTCATCTATTGGTTTAATTGAGTTTGAGTGCCTTAATGATAACCAAACTGACTGAAATTTTGCAGAGATGATCTATACATTAGTATCTAAAGACTAGACAGTGAAGATGTGAAAATTCGATTGAAAAAGTGTGTAAAGTGGAAATCCGCACCATAAGAATAAATGCGGACATCCGCACCTGAGAAAATCTGTATATATATATATGAATAAATTTGTAGATGCAACATAAAATTAAGAAGATATATATATTATTTACTCACTTGGGAAGTCGAGCAAAGAGAAGATTTGTCAACACATCTAGCATCACTTGAAACTGGCGAGAGGTCATTGTTGCTGTGATATTATGGGAATTGAAAGTCAGCTCTTTTAAGGGCTTCACCTGCAACAGGATGATTCAAAGATAAGCCAAGTGCTCAAAAAAAAAACATTCAGATAACAGGCTGGGATAGCAGCATCTGTATTTGAAGAATAATTAGATAATTATCTACATATTAAACATTTACACATAATGCAGCTTCATGCACATATCTACATCAGCAGTACTAATACCAGAATCTATATAACCTATCCATTGAACAAACACGTAGCCAACAAAAGGCGAAATCACCTTCAACTCTGGAGTTCCACCTTTGTGCCTTGTGTAGCGAAAGTACATGTCACAGGGCATGAATACCCTTTCAAGCAAAGCACCAGTACGTTTTACTTTTGGAGAGCTTCTACGAATTTTCGGAAGCCACTGCAATCCAGCTCCAGGATCAACATCTGTTGGAGCAACATGAGCTTGAACATGCTCCAACATTACAGAAAACTCCATGCGTTTCCAAGTCATTTCTGGTTCACATTCTGGTATATTGACATTATCAGTACCAAGAGCCTTCTCAATCATCTCATAGCCAACATGAAGAACTGAATGAAATGACCGGGCCAAAACACGGCCACTAACAGCAGCAAGCAAAAACCTTCCCTGTTTGTCACAGAAAAAAAAAATGGTGATCCCCAGATGATATTACTGATTCTGTATGCAAGTTTCAAACTATTTATCAAATGATACAGATGTCCCAAATCTGCACTTTGGTTTCTCTCAACTAGCCTTTACCCGTGCAAATATGCACAGTGTCACAAAATCACCTAAAATTAAGTAGTGACTATCCACAGTTATCTATTTATCTATCTTGTTTTCTCAAGTGGAATTGCAATTTTCAATCTTGTACTCCCACTATCTATCCACATTTACCTTCCATTATGATGGTGATAATAAAGTCTCAAAACATTTTCATTTAAAAAAAAAAACTTCCATAATTATCTCTTTCTTTGCTATTTATCTATATATTGTTTTGTTTGTTTTGCTTTTTACTATAATAACCCTGAATTCTATTGTCTCAGTTAACTTTATATGGGTAATAAAGGCAGAACATTTTTTTGGTGAATTTCTTGAATGCCTGGCTTTATAGTAGTAGAGATGAAGTTTATGTTAAAATAAGACTTTTTATTCATATTATCATATACCGGACAGAATGCTCGAAAGATCATTTTTTAATATTTAAAAAATTAGAAATGCCTTCTGGTTTAAAAAATGATGTTGTCACCTCTTGTCCACAATTTTTTTCAGTCAAAATAGAGAATACTTAGAACCAAACCCAATTTGCTTGAAACAGACCATCTATGCTGTCCAGACACATTACTAATTTAGTCACCTTATATTGAAAAAGGTTTAGGGTCTAGAGAAGCCGAAAGCAAACAATTTGTTTCATTCAAAATAAAGAATACTCAGATAAAATCATGCAACCAAACCCCATTTGCTTGATATCGGCAAATCTATGCTATTCAGACACATGACTAATTTAGTTACCTTACGTTTGATTTCACCTGTTTGTTAGAGAACTGAATAAGTCAAATATCTATTTAGGGACCAGGAAAGAAACTTACATTAGCATCTTCAGAATGAAGATTGAATTGGGGCTCAATAACATTCACCATGAAATGACGAGTCCCGTCCTCCTCTGCATCTTTGGTGTCTCTATGCTTTTCTGCATGTATGGTAAACAAATGGCTCTTATGAGAAATCTGGGGTAGTATAATACCTGTGCTACAATAAAACTTGGTAATACAAAAACAATAGCGTACCCCCTAAATCAAAATACTACCAGGTCAACACATTGGACAAGATCAATTTCAAGGGTGTTTAGAAATTACCAACTACACCAGATGAAGAGTTGTCAACTGCAGATGATGAGGTCTCCAATTTGACGGAAGGTGATGGACATGATAGTGAACCAGATACCTCAGCAGGAGCAGCACTATGGCTGGTAGGGCTGGTAGTGGTGGGCTTAGAGCTACCATCTTGCTGCATTTCACCTCCACTCTGTGACTGTTGTTCCTCAAGTAATTTCTTTTGTGCCAACTGTCTAGAGGGAGATGGTTTGGGGGCTTGAAATGCTTTGGATAGACCACCAACAAAGGACCAAACAGCATCCCTATTCTCAATATTCCATAAAAGTTTGAGTCCATAAACAAATATACGTTGGCAATTGTCAGCTATTACCACATTGTATCCATCATCGTCACTTGGATCAGATCGGGTATGCTCGTCGCTCTCACTTCCATTTTCAAACTCGGACCTCACATAAGTCATCTCAAGATTTTTTCTCCCAGCCTCTTGCCAGGCTAATAAACTAACAGGATCAGCCTTCGGGGCCTGCCTTCTAATTGTGAAATACTCTGATGACAATAGAAATCCATCATCACGATGCTTCTCTGTGCCACTACTCTTTTCAGTTGGTACTCTATCTGTTGATGCTGGTTGTGAGTTTTTTATCGTCATTTGAACTACTTTTGCAACACTAGTGCTTTCTTCTTTGTTTAAAAAAGCCTTGGGCGTATGAAGGTCAAGGCCCTGGTAAACAAGATCAAGAGGTGCACGCTTGCAATCAAAAGTATACTTTTGCTTACCCCTGCTCGAACACATTTCCAATTTTAACTTTGTCATACTGAATGTCAGTCCTTTAGCTGGATCGTCATCATCTAAAGGAACATGCTTTATACAAGTAGGCGAAGCATCAACGCGGAGCATAAATTCTGTCATCACTCTGTCCAAGGACAAGTTACCTGATCTAGGGATTCTAGGAACTCCAAAACGAGGAAAACGCGCAAAAGCCCGCAATTTGTGAGGAGGAAGGTAATTCAGGTTATAAAACTTCAGAATCCATGCTAGATCATGAGCACCAATATTCACTGTTGGTGGAAGAATGGAAACATTATCTTCCTTATGAGGAGGACCGTAAACAGTTCCATCTACATCTACACCATCTACCGCATTAGAATGTGGCGCTTGTTTCTCACGTAAGGGAGAGGGTCTAAGTAAGATATTCCAGCGAAGGGACAGAGAGGTGGATCTGAATGGATCAAACACCTTTTCACGAGGTTTCCCTTCAATAGGAAGTCCAAATAAATAATGATCCATCGGCTTTCCAGACTCGCATTCCCAATCCATTGTAACTTCAACAGTAAATGCCGGAGCTTCTATAACAGGACCACATATACCTTTAGGAAGTTTTAAACCACGATTATTTGCCAGACTGTCCAAACTGCTTGAGAAAACCTTAAAATCATTCGCAGAAACAAAGATACGACCATCTGACTGCTGGATCTCCATAGGAATCGCTGTTACTTGAAGTTTGTCCAGCTTTTCATAAGGATCAGTAGTCGCAAGAACATTCCATATGGTTTCAGAAAAGAGAATCTTGATGTTTCCATGAATGTAGTTTCTCATATCATCCCACCATGGCAAACTCTTTTCCTTCTTTGGTGGTGCGGGTGGTGGATTAGGGTCCCTAATGCAGAGATTAGCCCTGCGAAGAGCCACAGTAAATGCATAACTCACATCAGCGAAAGATGGTTCATATCCCACTCCAAAGGACACTCCAGCTTTCTGAAATCGTAGGGATAAATCTGTGAATGTTTTCATAGGTGGAGTTGTACCAGGAGCAGAACGAAGCAAGTGCACCTTTCTCCATTTCCCAATGTAGACATATTTGTGTACTTGAGGCTGAAAACTTGTCGCCTGATGCAAAGAAATGATTCCGATTATAAAAGTACACATGCTTCACTATATTGCTGTTCTACTTCTGAACCGATATTCAAATATACACATCCTCAAGTCATAACAACAGATTAATTCAAAATGAAATGACACTGTTTCGTCGTATTTTAAGAGTGCCATAGACTTCCACCTGAAGTCTTAGAACAGGAAGGAACAGATATCCACACAAAAACAAAAGACAAAACAAAAACAAAAACAAAAAACATAAAATAAAATATAAATCAGCCAATATTGGTAAGGACCGGGTCACCACCAATTTTTATAATTTGCATCCCATATCATGAGAGACTTGGGGAGTCTGTATGATGCACTTACCTGTGGATTCAAGTATTATTTCATCAATTACAGAACATTCATTAAAACAGCAACTCCAAAGTTAAAACAGCCTACATGATCACATGAAGTCCACTAAATAGAATTTACATCCAATTGATGAGCACCACCCAGGATGGAAAAAAAACAAACAAACAAATAAACAAACAAACAAGCACAAAGTAATGAGTAAAGGAAATTTACCTGCTGACCCAGCACAAGGCGACCTTCACATTTACCAGAAGTTCCGGACAAGAGAGGAAATGTATAGTCACGTAGCTGAACCACGAGAGAGCCTGTGTGCAGAAGAATATTACCCCCATAAAGTTTAGAAAATGGTATATTATTTTCACGACAGACAGGATCCAGCATCTTTATAACATCTATCATCCCATCATCACCACCATCAATCAATGTCAAGCTTAGATCGAGATCTGTTGCTGATATGGCAAGAAGAGAAGTTCTTGATGTACTGGGCTTAAAACCAGCCTGAAACCCTTCCCTACAGGCACCTGAACCCTCTGATGGTGCTAGATTCTGACATGCATTGTAATAAGATCTGAATGATTGTTTATGAATTTCTTCTTGCATCTTACTAACTGCTGAAGGATCTTGTACATCAATCTCAACTCCATTAAAGGAAGTCTTTCTTTCTCGAATAGCATCGTTTGTTTCAGTGGATTTGGGAGTCTGGCTGACTTTAGAAATAAATTCATCAAGCAACTTCAACCTAACAGCTAACTCAGATGCTTCATTCTTCATTAAGAGATAGTGTTCATCAAGCCAACCTTGCAGTGGTTCTTCTTCGATATCAAAAGTTAACCTCCGTATGAAAAACTTTAGACACCCAAATCTTACTGAACTGGGCTTCTTAGCTTTTGAAGGATCTTTCTTAACCGGAAAGATGAGACTAGTTTTAGCAGCAGCGACAAGCTTTAGAGCACGCAACATCTCTTCAACAGAATCATCAATGGCACGCAATTCTAACCTGTATGGTAAACAAACATGGACATCGAGGCCTTGTATTACCCAATCCCATGTAGTAGCTGGAGGTATTTTTGCATCAGGGGCACAAGAGGCACTAGGAATACGTGAAATTTGCATCCGGCTACTTTTGAGTATTCTGCACCCATTGAAACAGAGCAGGAATCCTTCCAGAAGTACTCCTATGCGAGCATTCTCAGAAAATATTGACTGTACCTGGACTACTGCATCAACTCCATCTCCAACCTCAGCATAAACATTCAGCATTTCCACATCAACAGCAAAGATAGATTCCCTTTTTTTTTGCTTGTCTAAATTTACTGGTTCTGTAATGGATTCTTTCTTCTGTTCAGAGTTGCTCATGCTAGATACATTTTCCATATGTTCTTTACCATGTACCTGAAGCTTCTGATTGTGTACCAGTAACTTCAATCGAAGTCCAAGTTCAATTAGTGATAAATGTACATCAGGCTCCCACCTAATTGTAATATCAGTAGCACTGAAAAGAGAGCAGACAGCAATCTCTTTAAGACCACCAGAACGTCGTACAAATTTAGCATTCTGCATATCAAACAGTACCAATTTTGGTTCAGGTTTATGTCCCTCCAAGTAGTCTTGATAGATAGATCTGGCTCTTTCAAGTTCAACCTGGGTGGACTGTTTTTCCTTGTTCACACATAAGCTGAAATGGAAGATGTCCAGAGAAATGGAATACTTTAGTTTCTTACAATCATCAGATACTGTGGACATTACTTCTGCAACCCGTTGAGTGCCATCAGCTGACTCACTTATAACTATTCGACCACCTTGTGATCCATAATTCACACGCTTGGGATCTGCGACAACCATTTTTTCTAAGCCCACCTCACCACAGAAATTCAAAGAACACCGTTCAAGATTTAGTTTCAGTAGCCGAGTCCCTTTCCCTGATGATTTTGATGATCCCCCTCCTCGCCTTTGTGACGTTTTTTTTTCAGAAGACGACAAACTCTTGAAAAGAGCTTGAAATGACATGGCAGTTGATATAAACGACTCAACACGCTTGAAAGTAAAATAAACAGCCATACCAGTCACATCAACAGATAAAACTAATTTGCTTTTAGAAGCACCTTCTTCTGATGATTCCATGTCCTTTTTGCCCCAGTCTAGACTAACCTTTGCAACATTGACTATGGAACCGGAATTTGATTCAACACCAAAAAGGTTTTCTTTCAAACATTGTTGGTATTCATCTGCCATATGCAAATTAAGTTCACCCAGCTCCATATGTACAGTAGTTCCAGTATTTGATATGTTATTTGCATAGACATGTGATGATTGTGAGCAGACCTACATCAAAAAATTGAAACTTTAAAATACTGTATGTTCATGCTTATTTTAGCACTGAAGGGAAGGAAAAAGAAAACAAAGAGATTCAAAAAAGAAAACATATACCGGATGACTTAACAATACAACTAAATTAGCAAATACCAAGTTGAGTCGCCTACAGAGATGTAAATGTCTACATTTTCTTCAAGAAGAAATACATAAACATTTTAGTAGAAAAGATGGCACAGAAAGATGCTACAAATCTCAGAGACTAACAAATAATACACCAAAACACACAGCCCAGCAAGCATCACTTCTTTTACCCTAATAAAATTATCAACATTCTGACAATCCCTTACGAATCTATAAATGCATAAAAACAATTCAGTATGGATGATCAACTAAAAATCCTCACGTGGAACCTATTGTTGGTCTGGCCTGAAGAAAGCCAAGACGAAGCCTTTTCCTTATGTCACTGCCATTCATTCATATATCCCCAACAGTTTGACCAAAATAACACCTAGGGAACTCACCCATACCATGTGAACTGCTTAGGTTTCTCTCTCATTCAACTGTTAAGCAGTCAAGCTGGCTGCCTGAGTAGAAATCTGTTCCACATTAACACGCACCCTAACTACAGAATATAATAAAGATGAAGGGAGTACATCAGACTTTGCTCTCATAAAGATGTTAACGATTTAACCAGTTTGACACGAGTAAATTAAATCACATGTGTAAGACTCATACTAGTGATACTACTACTGAGCACTAGCAGAAGAATATCTCTCTATAAGGTGGATTTAAATAGATATAAAAGGACATCCTAATCATTTATACTATTCTGGGGATTTTTGCAATGTTGGTTTCTTTCTGTATATTGCTTGCATATAGGTGTGAAGCCTTCCAGAACAATTATTTAAAGAAGTAAATGCAAAAGAAGAGCAAATAGGATCAGCTCGTTGGTGAAACCCAAAACATTGCAATGACTATAATAAAGCTAAATGGATGAATACAACACATACGTGATACAGTGGCAAACCACCGAGGCTATGAAGCACAATTGTCATCTCAGGGGCAGAAAAGGTACAAGTCCACATGATGATATTGGTATCGGTTGTTGGAGGTGTCTTGTCAGGAGTAGGCGCTTCCTCCCGAAGTACCATTCTTTTCTTTTTCGAGAAGTGGAGGCGCAACAATGGTTTTAATCTGTTCATTATAACATTGCATTGAGTACCACCCAGCTTTACATCAATTTCAGCTCTAATAGGAGAGCTTAGCTGGAAAAAAAAATCAAATCAAATAAATCTTTGAAGTCAAATAAGATGATGATGAACCACATCATAAATGAAGTGCTTATACATTAGTTTACCGCTGTGCATTCCAAAATACATATGCTCTCTCCATTATATTATGAATTACAACCATCACTGAGAACATAGATTGAATTACCGGTGTACTTCCTCATTTTTTATTTTGCCCCTCAACATCAAATTGATACATACTAGATTACTAGAGCATCTAATTTATATAGGTAAAAAATAATCAAAGCATATTCACAGCTGTAAGCACTCTGTATAAAAATTAAAAATAAATAAATAAATAAAAACCACGATCAAATAATTCATCAACAGTGCTGATATCAATGGTAAAGACAGATCCAGTGCTTTTTCATATTTATATGTTTAACTGAGCAATATCCCCTACAACCTAAAAAAAAATGCCTGAAACACCAAGGCCAGAATATATTGCAAAACTTAAACCGAAAATATTACCTGTATTGGAATGTACAAAAATGAGATTACATCAAGTTTTAGTATCTCCAAAACGGAAGTGCCAGCTTCTCTAAGCAGCTGAAATACAATTCCAAAATCGCTGTCAATGAAGAGGCCAGAATGATGATGAATATAAAATAAGACCGCTAAAACCACTTATCGAATTCAATAGTGACACCCGTACATGAATCTCACTGAATTCTAATTGAACATCAAGGCGTGTGCTTTCTCCGACATCTTCACTTGATTGTGATTTGCTGCTTTTCAATTGGATGCCCATGATGTTATTTTCAAAAGCAAAATCATGTTCCCGATGCTCAAATCTCATGTCCAATTTTGGCAAATTGAAGGAAACCTACAGTAACGTATTTTAAATTTCAGAGTAAACTATACGTGTAGATGAACAAGATATCCCATGATGACAGCATATATTAAATCAGAGTAAACTTTACATATTTTAATAATAATATCAACGATCCAACACTCATGACTTGCAAACATAAATTATTAATTTTTTTAAAAAGAAACAGCTTTTTATTGAAACAAAAAGCAAAGAACAAGAACAAGAAGGCGGACAAGGAGTCCGCTTAAAACGAAAAGAGGGCAGCAAAGACTAAAAGCATAGCAGCTCATCTCTAGAACTAAAGCTAAACATAGAGATTAAACTACAGCAGCTTCCCAGTTAAGAATGATGGATGAAAGACTAACCCTTAAATTCCTTCGAAATATAAGCCCATAAAGATGCCCAGAACTTGACTCTCTCCCACAGCTCTTCCCTCTCCACCCCACTATAGGATTCAAATAGTCTTCTATTTCTTTCCATCCAGACCACCCAAATTACCGCTAGCACCCCACAACCCCAAAGAATTCACTATGTTTGCAAGTTATTATGATTGCAAACATAATAATTTTCACTATATTTTAAAATATATTTTATAAGAAAAATCACCAACCTTTTCAGGAAATAAAGTGGTGCATTTGGAGATTGTAGCAATCATTTGTTGCTTTTTTTGTGCTTTCTTAGAAGCAATAGAATCGATTGTGGACTCTATAGCTTTATCAGGGTCAGATGAAGTCTTTGATGAGCTTTTGCTCTTCGATAGTAGCTCCTCGTTCAGGTTCACAGTGACCTCTCCACAAGACATATCCAAATTCTTGAAGATTACACCAACTTCCCTACGGCCAATTAAGAAAACAAAAGGATATTAGATGATTAATCAAGCCATGTCATTGGCAAATCTTCAGAGAGAAGCATCATTCCAAGTGGGGTATATCTGTTCAAATTGGAGTATCCAAAAGAGAAGTAAAAGGTAACACAACAATGAAATAAGATATAAAAAGACTGATGATAAACAAATTTTGACTCCAATAACAAAGGCATGGAATTTGTATCTATATGAATAAACATATTTTGCTAATGGATAATACCTATCATGACCAAATTCACACGTGAGCGAAAATTCTTCACATACAAAAAGAGTAGATGACCTGTCCACCAAAGCAGATGATGCCTGGCCTACAGAAAGGGTTTCTACGGTACAAAAAGTGGATGACAGGTCACAACTGGCCCGTGGTTCATTCCTTTGAACAACAATAGGTAATATTTGTAGCTTGACAATAAGATTTTGCTTGGATGTACCATCTTTAGATATGTCCACTTTCAGTTCCTTTACTTCAAGTGAAGCTTTTGGTGTCTGCAAAATTTCAAAAAACACATATAACACCTAAAATGAAATGTACAAAGGAGCAACAGAAAATGTAATTAAAAAACCACCCATTCACCAAACAAAAAAGAAAGTAATGTGAAACTGACTTACACTAACAAAAAGAGTGTGCATTTTATTGGAAAATATGGTTCTTTTTTATAAATAAAAATTATAAGGAAAAATTATAATCATAACAAGTAATAAATGGTGATTCATATTCAATTATTTTTAATTATTTGAACTTAGAAGTGATTGTACTATTAAGTCATATTGTACTATTAAGTCATATCGATCCCTTTAAAGGGTTGTATCATCCAAAAGCATATTCACGCTTTTTATAAAGGAACAGTATTTTCATCCAGAAAAAAGGGCATGGGACATTACAACAATCAAGGCTGCATACCTTCAAAATCAAGTCTGTGATGGAAACAGATAAATATCGAGCAATATTGGCTCCAACCATCCACTTCCCGCGGCCTGAATTGCGGGGTTTTCGAGATCCAGACTTAGGCTTGGCCTTTGCCTTTGCCTTCGGCGTACTCTTATTTGAAGACCTCATTACAACTTCTAAGTCAGATATTAACACTTGCAACTTGGGATCTTTAGAAATAAAACCAACCCCTAATTTGACCAAGGACCGACGTATGCTGGGTTTTATTTCACCAACAGAAATAGATTCAATAGGGCCCTGCAAAATTGACATAATTATTAAACAACGAATAACATCATCTTATAGGTAGTAGTCTACTGAAGAAAAAAATTGGAAATGTTGAGAACCATATTTGAGGCGAGGAGGAAAGAGCAACAGCAACGCTCTCATTAATTGCTTTTAGTTCATACAAACCAGGTTTTCTTCAGACTTTCAGAAAACAATCTACGTAACTAAAGAATATAATTACCTTGCAGAAGAATAATTGATCTTAATGTAATACGCAGAAGGGCAAAATCTAATGTTTATATAAAGGGGCACTATACTCTTTCATCTGATACTGATTGAAATTGCATACCAAATATTGTAAGTAATTCTCTAGACAGAGATATCATATAAACAAGCTTTCATGCACAGGCTCTTGCTTCGTAAACAACTGGTTTCACTGCTTAACCCCCCCCCCCCCCCAAAAAAAAAAGTAAAGGCACTTCTCCATTTAGACATAAAGTATCACAAACTTCAAACCCAAGGAAAGCCAGGCCTCAATGAAAGAACAATAATCATTCATTTCCCACAAGTGGAATAGCAAACTTGACAACTACAACGAAAAGCTATTGAGTGGCTTACTACAAGAAATGTGATTCCGACTCTTGATAGCATGGATTCAGCAAAGAGCCAAAGAGTGATGCAACTAAACCTTTTTTGTATAAACTTATATATATATATATATATATATAAATTTATCTATCTAAAAAAGTAAATTAGTAGTTCTATAAGAGTATCATTCAAATAAAACTAGGAGTGCAACCTCAAGATAGAACCAAAACTGCAACAGTCTGCTCAGCTAGTAAATCTCTTTGAAGTTACCACAACATCTCAACTAAAGTCAAAATAATAGAGCAGGCCACAAAAGCAAAAGAGGAAACCTTTTTAAACTTCACCACGATATCCCTAACAAATACCCATCCAGCAACCCGAAATTGAACAGATGCTCCTAATACGCGGCTTAAAATCCAAGCTATGAACCTTGAAGCAAATCTGCAAAAGATTGTTGTAAAAAGCTTAGCGACCAAAACCAATATGCAACTTCAAGCACCATAATGTAAGAATGAAAAGGAGTCGGAGGATGATAGAAATTACAAAGCAATCAAAAGCATTTCTGGCTATGGAAGAAAATTATACAACCTAAGGAAAGGCGAGACTACATTATCCTCCTCTCAAGGTATTCACTCAGCAGTAGCACTCCCAGATAACAGTACTGTGTCCTTTCAAGTGTTTCGTTTGTCCAATTATTCTGTTTTCTAACTAACTTAACCTCGTTGCCATGCCGCAACAGCAACTCAAATATTCTCTTCATTTCTTACTAACGACACTATATAACAAATAAAGGATCAGAATCACACTATTGATCATTTCTTTTCCGTTTCAATTCCGGCAGAGTTTCCAAATGATGACTGTATATGATTCAAACTGTTACAAAATCTTTAAACATTCCAGTATAATGATATTCAAAATTCAACGAAACTCTCACTCAACTCGTCGAATCCTAACTCCACCTCGCTAATCCTAATCCTACTTCTTCATCATCAGCTTCATCAATTCCGAAACCAAAACACATAGATACAGTCACAATTTCACACACAAAGAACTACGAAATGCGAGAATGAGGAGCGTACATGAAGACGAGCCACAATGTGACGCAGAGGATCAAGAAACCGAAGAGGAACTTGACGGGAGAAGCAGCCATTGGTGCGGTTGCAGGTCGCCGCGGCGAAGAGATCGACGGCGGGATTAGGGAGTTGCAGAGAATCGGAGAAGGAGAAGCATAAGCATTGTGTGCTCATAACTCGGAGGTGGTCATAGTCATGGAAAAACCCAAGCAGAGCGAAATAAAGGAGTTTTGTTTTTGTTTAAAGCAAAGCGAGACTGGGTCTTCCTGGCGTGGCGATCGGAGGGCTTGTAATTTTGATGCAGAGGAGAGAGAAAGTGGAGCAGATCCGATCCGTGAGGTGCAGAGAGAGAAGGAATAGGGGGGTGGCGATCAGGTGCGGTCAAGTGTACGGATGATTTGATTCTGTTGTTATTAGTTACTGTGTTGTTCTTTGTTTGGAGTGCGAAATGACGAACGGGTCCTTGGGAAAGGGGACGGGAAAAGAAGGTCAACGGTGCCGTTTGGACGGTCGAGGTTGGTTACGTTTTTTGAAAATTCAACCTCAAAAAACATGAATTCTTCGATGCCCATTTTGAATGGATATGACCAATTTTCAATCCAAGTTAATACATTATTTATGAAAATTAATCTTTAGTTCTTGGTTTGACAATAAAACAATAGGATCAATATCAAAACCAATTACTATTTAACAATTTATAAAAATGTTTTTTAGTTGAAACAAGTGGATGTCTCTCCTTTAGCAGAAAAAAATGGCCCCGCATCTCAACTATATGGGGTAAGGATTAACCCAGGTGTTAACCTAACTACATGGGTTCCACATGGGACACATCTTTAACCCAAACTAATTTTTTACCAGTGGATGTTGCTTTTGATCTATTCTTTCATCCAACCCAACAAATTAGTCTATTGTTACACATGCTCTAAGAAACCCAAAATGGTGTTAAATAAGTTTGTTCTAATTTATGAGTTTCTAACAAATGAATTCTGAATTTTATGATGTGTTTGGATGCAGGAAAATTTCTTAGAATTTAATTAAAAATAAGGATTTCATAATTCTTAAAAGTCAATTCTCTTGTTTGACATTATCAGATAGGAAATTTTAAGTTTCGATGGAATTGAAAATGAATGAGTTCATTGATTAAATTCCTCACTTGAATTCCACTAAAAATATGTGTCATTTACATATTCTTTTGAATGATCCGATTTTCATTTCCAAAACAAGGCTTTTTAAAATTTTATTTTTTATATTTCTTTTAAACTTTCTTAATCTATCATACACTTCAATTCCCAAATATACATAACCAAACAATGGAAATTGTAATTAACGAAATTTCAATTGATAAATATTTAAATTCTATCATTTCAAAATTCAACAAGAATTAAGAAAACTCTCATCCAAACGTAAACAAAATAAGAATTAAGTGTGCTGTTCGGTTAAATTTCATCATAAAATAGAGTAGTTTTTTTAAAAACAAAATAGAGTAGTTTTAAGTGACACGGAATTAGAATTCCTCATGTCAAGGCTTAAAGAGTATACCGACAGAAAAGTAATTAAAGAACCAACAAGACAAACAAGTAACAAGAGAACAACATACAAGATTAACTAGGTTCAACATAAATCCATTTGAGATAAACTACTTAGTTCATGAGAATAAAAAATGAATAGTGATGCGGAATTGGAATTTCTCGCGTCAAGGCTTACAGATTATACCAACAAAAAAGTAAACAAACCACAAGATAAACAAGGAATAAGAGAATCAAGATTCGGAGATTAACTAGCTTCGGCATAAATCCATGTCTACATGAGATATACTGGCTACTTGTTCTTCTTTATTAGAATAATTGCAATACAATATACCGTTGAGTTAAATCGTCATAACTCAAACTCGTAACCCTTGTATCTCACCCTTGACATCTCTGCTCCCTTACCCAAGAGATATACACTCTCGACGATGATCGCCTCGACCATGTCGCGTCAAGGTTTACTATCTCTACCTCCTATATAGAAGCACCCCTAACTACAAACCAATTGTTGGTAAGAAAACCATACATTCTCGATCGTAGATGAGAAAAGGATCATGCATATTCATTTATGGTGTGTATGGATGCGGGTGAATTCCTATTAATTTAATCAAAAATAAGGAATTCTCAATTTCTTATGATTGTTTCCCCCGTTTTGATTCTTATCTCGTGGAATTTGCAATTTCCACGGGAAAGAAATCGTGGAATGTGGAAGCTTAAATTCTCGATTTGAATTCCTCACAAAGAATGTGTCATTTATCAATTCTCTTAATCGAGGTTAGTCTATATACAAATTCTTGTCATTTTAAAGCTCTACATCATGAAATCCAAACAATGGAAATTAAATTCAAGGAATTATAATTCCCATGATTTTAAAATTTCTATGAAAATTTAAATTATTTTATCCAAACACAACGTTAAAACTTTAACATAAACAATGTTTAGTTAGGTACTTCTCTTAATTAATTTACATCACATCCTAACATTAAGAACAATCAACAAGAGTGCAGACATGCAACGACCCAGAATATAGAATGGAATTGAACTTCAAATGAGCATTTCGAACAAACAAAAGAATACCGTTTTATATTGTTATTGATCAAGTTTTAGAGAATGTAAATTTTTTTACCGTTGATCATGTATGGTAAGAGAAGTAAGAATCCTAAAGTTGCTTCTTCGTTTCAGTTTGAGGGTGGTGTCGCCTTGAAGAATATCAATGGGATCATTGTTGTCTCACCTGCTAAGAAGGGTAGAGTGGGGCGCGCATCCACCTAGTAGGAAGAACAACCTGAAGACTGGTCTGTTGATTAAGAAGCTAAAGGAGGTGATGGGGAGCAGGAAGATTCGAAAGAAGAAAACTCAAACGAAGGTTGTGATGGTTGAGGCCTTGGTGAGGGTACATCTGGTTCCGATGGTGTTTAGCTGCTTGTTGGTTATGGGGTTATACCACACATGATGTGTAAGTCTTAGTGTTTTTTAGTTAAGAATAAATCGAGATTGGTGTTTGTCTGTGTTTGGTGCCTTTCTTGTACTGTCATTTGGTTATGGTCACTACTAGAAAAAAGTTTTTGGGAGACGAAATTATTTTAATTCCGTCTCCTAAGCAGAACTTAGGCGACGGAAAACGATTTTGTAGCTTAAGTTACCACCTAGGTGACAGAACTGTAAAAAAATATACTTAGTAGACGAAATCATTTTTATATAAAAAAAAAGTATTCACTTAAACGACGAAATTATTAGTTTTTTTTTAAATAAAATTTATTCATTTAGGCGACTGAAATGTATTCCGTGGTCTAAGACTCTCTTAGAAGACGGAAAAATTTACTTTTCGTCGCTTAAGTACCGAAATTTTTAGCAGCACCTTTTCCGCCAAAAATTTCAGAATTTTTTTTGAAAGTTTCCTTATGCTCTGCCTCACTTTTCATTTCTCTATTTTTTTTTTCTTTGAACCTCTTCTCTCTTCTTCAAACTCTCTTCTCTCTCCCTCCTCTCTTCTACCGTACCCCAGTTTCCAAGCACCGAGAGACCTCTAGACTCTAGCTTTCCCTCTGCCTCTCCTTCTTATTCACCACCGTCGCCTCTTCCCTCATCGTTGGCAGCCGTTTTCCCTCTGCTTCTCATTCTTCTTCCCTCTGCCTCTCCATCTTCTTCCCCCCTGCCTCTCCTTCTTCTTCACCACCATCGTCTCACTTGTCCTTGGCATCCGTTTTCATGGAAGGACTAATTTTCCTCCTCCATCGGACTCCGCGCCCATCTCGCCAAGTTGATCCCTAAACTCGTCTGTATCAGCTCCTCCGCCGGCATCGGCCTCTTCCTTGCCTTCATCGGCCTCCAGTCCAACCAAGGCATCGGTGGCTACAGCTCCTCCACCCTCATCACGATCAGAGCCTGTCCTAGCAAGTCGATCGCCTGCTCACCTTCCCGTTTTAGCCTTGTTAATTTGTGTTTTTGTAGATGACTACGAAGGCGATCTCGGTTGAAATTGGGTTGCTTGATATTGGTTGTAAGGCATTGGGGTTGTTTGGAGTTAGAGTCGGAGGTGGTGTAGGAGGCGGTGAGATTCTGGTGGTGGGTGCTGCAGCGGCGATGTCAATTTTTTTTTTAAATTTTTTTTCAGATTAGCGACAGGATCCAATAATTCCGTTGTCTAGGGGAAAAATAATTTTTTTATCATTAAACAATATTCATCGCCTAAGTAATTTTCAGTTGACAGAACTCAATTTTTTGTCACCTTGACACCTACCTCACATCACTTAGACAACAGATATTTCGTTGCCTAAGTACTTAGGAGATGAATTTTGTTACTTAGGAGACGAAACTATTCCATCTCCTAAGAGACTTTTTCCAGTAGTGGGACTTGTTGGACTAAAGTTTCATTGCTTTAGATGAATCTAGGTCTTTCTACTTATGGTTGATTAAAACACTAAACCCCGATAACTCTTTTTGCTCAATAAAACTAGGAGGTCTCTAAGGTTCCGAAAGTTGTGTTAGTTTTTCGTCCAACAGCGCATCCGTTGACGTTGTCGTCGGACGAGAGCTGTGGTTGGCCAGCTGGTGGTTGAACCTGGTTGGACGGTGGCGGTGTTTCGAGATGTGGGTCAATCTTAGGGGACAGTTTTACGAGGTGTTCTGGTGGTTTCTTCGAGTTCCAGCTTGGCTTACTCTGGTGACGATGGTTTGTCGTCTATCTTGCGAGGGAGATCAGATCCATCTTCGATCTCGGTCGGGTCTCTCTACGCCAAGTTTTGTTGCAGATTTGGGAAAGGCAACATGATTGGGTTTCCATTGCTGGATGTGATCGGGGTGCTTTGTGGATGTGTGGCAGCTGTTGTTGGGGGAGTCGACGACGGGATGACACTAGGAGACGCTGGTTTCTTCTTGGGCCGGATTATTTGGTGGCCTACCTATTGAGGGCCATTGGTTTGTAGGTGGGCCTGGCCCATTTTGGGCATAGGCATGAGTTCTTTTATGGTGTATGTTTTATTTATGTAGTTTGGTGTAGGTTTATTTTGTCGTCCCTCCTTTATGAGCGAGGGTAATTTAAGGGTTTGGTAGGTTTTGGTGTCGTTTAGAGGTGAACTGCATATCACTACAATATTTGACATCATCTTTTGCCCCCTAGTGAACCATTGTTAAAGTTCATTTGTATTCATATATTGTAGGATCATGGCAAGTGTATACCACCCAAAATTGCACCAACTTCAATGGAGAAAGATAAGTCGTCAAGATTCGAAAGAAATGCACTCAGAAAGGAAGAGAACACCATACGACAATCTAAGCATAGTCGTTATGTTAAAGACATGGTTGATGATTTTGAAGGGAGACCTGAAGAGGTTTGTAGTTTCTAGGGGGGGGGGGGGGGGGGGGGGGGGGGGGGTTATTGGTATGAATGCTGTATTTGCTCCTCTAAGTTTCTTTTCTTTGTTGATGTCGAATACAGATTGTGGATGGTTATGGACCTCAAAGTTATGAAGCAGAAAGATTTAAGGCAAAGCTGGATGAGCGTGCACGGCAAGAAGAGGAGCTCTTTACTCGTGCTCCTATTACAGAGGAGGAGAAAAGGAAGGCAAAACACTTATTAAAGTCGAGTAATGGGTAGGCACCATTAGTTTTGTTTACTTATTTATCACCGTGTTTATTGGTCTGTAGAATATGTCAGTGGCTGACTATTGTCAACTTGTTTCTATCAGGTTGCTTGGTTTGACCGAAAATTTCTTTGATGAAATTAAAAGTCTACCATTGGATGAGGAGAATGATGAGATGACAAGTTTTAGTAGCGCAAGAGATGGAAGAGGTGGAAGAAGTGGAAGAGGTGGAATGAGGGGCCATAAGAAGCGCAAGGTACACCATCTTATATGAACCATCAAATCTAATATATAAAATGTGTACTTGGTTCCTCAACCAATTTTAATCTGTGAAGTTCTTTCTTTCACTTGGACTGTTATCTCACACTAGTTTTTTGACTTGCTGCTGATCTACTTGTTTCCAATCAGTGGGTGGAGGTATTAAATTGATGATTTCATAGTATAGTTAACTAAGATAAATCGAGCATGAAATATCATGCCGATTAGGCACTGAAAAGGCAGGTCTTTTGGCATAGTTTTGGTTTCTGAGCCTTAGTTGATTTCTTATCGCACCATGTTATATAGAGTAAAAACAACCAATAGAAACCTTCTATCATTCATAGTCATCTGAACTCACCTGGGAATGACTGAATTTTGTTTTTGTCCTAAATGGTTGCATATGTGCATAATCACTGCTGTTTATTAATGGTCTAGACTTTCAGCAGTTGTGAGGTTTAATGTCTTTAGATAATCATCCGAGTGAATCTGTCAAAAAATTATCTTTCACCTGGTTCGTCATCATTATAGTTGGCTAAGTAAGAATAGTTGTTAGATTACGTTTTAGACTGGTTCATTTCAGAAGAATGGGAATATGGGGATTTGATTGGAATTGGAGCCTTTTGATTTCACAAGACACCCCTTAGATACTTCTAGACATGATTACATACCAACCGAATTACTGAAGTGAGGAGCCATATTAAAGTAGTTATATATTTTTTTGCACATGACAGCAGTAATGGTAACAAGTTTGAAATTGGTGCAAGTCCTTAAAGGAATTTTTTGATTATCAAGTTAATTGTGGTCCATTTTCAGCTTGAATAGCTCCATATCCTGTTTAGTTCATCATCCTTGCTTTGCATAATTGTGTAGACAATTGACCATCTTGGCTCATATTGCAGATGAGGCGTTGAAGGACAAACTTATGCAGCTTCATACTCATTTGCCTTGGTTTCATACATGGAGTGGAACGACTATCCATTTGGTGATTAGAATTAGTTTTGTTGTAATCTTGCAATATGGGTACCAACATACACTTTTGAAGAATTGATTTAACACCGCATATGTATTCCCCCTTCATTCTTTTTGACATCTTACTGCACACAACTTACTGCCGTACATTATTGTTGCCCAATGTATCTTACTGCCCACATGTGCTGGTATTTGACTTTTTTGTTCCCGGACAAATGGTATTAATGATAAATTTACTATATATCTATTTATTGATCATTGTTTATAAGCACTGTTCATCTACAGTGAATAACAGTGACGCCGCAATGATTTCTAACTGTTTTGAGCCTCTATGTTGGGCTTTCGTCGTCAAGGAGAGGAAGCTAGCTTGCCATCAAGGAGCTCTCTGTCAAGGAGAGGTAGCTAGCTCACCATCAAGGAGCTCGCTGGCAAGGAGAGATCAAGGAGAGAAAGCTAGTTCGCCATCAATGAGCTCGCTGTCAAGGAGAGAAAGCTAGCTCGCCGTCAAGGAGCTTGATGGCGAGCTCCTCTCCTTGATGGCGAGCTAGCTTCCTTTCCTTGATGGCGAGCTAGCTTTCTCTCCTTGACGGCGAGCTCCTTGATAGCGAGCTAGCTTCCTCTCCTCGATGGCGAGCTCCTCTCTTTGATGGCGAGCTAGCTTTCTCTCCTTGATGGCGAGGTAGGAAGGGCGAGCTCCTTGATAACGAGCAGAGTAAAAGCAGAAGAAACAATACAGAAATCAATTTGGAGACTTAAACCGTACAACTGACTAACTTTTCCTACAAATTGGAAGCAAAAAGCGCAGAAAGAGAAGAGGAAGAAAGAACCGACCTTCGTTTTTGGAAGCAGAAGAGAAACAGAGGAAGGGAACGATTCTCTCTCCCACATTTACTCTCACCCTCGCCGAATTGATTTCTGTATTGTTTCTTCTGCGTTTGCTCTGCTCACCATCAAGGAGAGGAAGCTAGCTCGCCATCAAGGAGAGAAAGCTAGCTCGAACTCCTTGAGCTCCTCTCCTTGATGGCGAGCTAGCTTTCTCTCCTTGATGGCGAGGTAGGAAAGGCTCGCCATCAAGGAGTTCGCCCTTCCTATCTCGCCATCAAGGAGAGAAAGCTAGCTCGCCATCAAGGAGAGGAGCTCGCCCTTCCTTCCTCCTTGATGGTGAGCTAGCTTTCTCTCCTTGATGGCAAGCTAGCTTCCTCTCCTTGATTGATGGGAGAGGAAGCTCGCCGATGTTAAGCTCGCCGGTGTGACGCGGATCGTGAATTTAACTAATGTTCACTTAGACATTTACTATCGACCCAAATATTAATTTGGGTGTAAACAAAGGGCAAACCATTAGATGACATGTCTCTATGCAACTTTTGGGCATCCAAGAGAGTTTGAAAGATGAGGCTCTTAAGCCTTGGAGGCCGAACTCTTGGTCCTGGAGGTCGAAGTGTCGACCTTGGAGGTTGAGGCTCTAGACCCATTTAGACTATACTTCTCTAATGATTAAGTCACAATATGCTCTAATCTTATCATACTAGCTAGAATATGTGGTAAACACTTTATAGCATGCCAAGACAGACTTTGAATGCTAGGTTGGACATCTCATTATTATTTACGTGTGAGGATCATCTTTAATCTTCGAAAAATGGTTTAGGTGCGTTCAAAGGTTAGAGTCATACATGACTCTTTAACATTCCAACGCTTCCTACGTGAACTGAGTTAAAAAGTCAAGTTTCGTTTGTTGAACCAAATTATGACATCAACACATAGATAATTTGAAATGATTCATCTACCGGAAAAAGTCACTTACGTTGAATCACAGTGATTGTCAAAAATTTCCTAACCCGCAGCAACACCCGGGTGATTGACTAGTTAAAAGAACATATGGAGATAATGATAATATCAAGAACTTTGCACAGTTTTTACAATCATGAATTCATGATTGCTTTGAGGATTAGACATTTGTAGAGAGAACTCCCAACTCCCAAGACTTGTTTGGAGTTTGAATATGCAACTCCATCCATTACTGCTCATCATATCTCTGCAATTTCATTGATGACTTCCGTCGTTTCTGTGAACAATTCACTTGAAACACTCATTTCAGCATATGCATCTTTCACAAATTTTAACAAACACAACACAAATCTACTTATCCTTTTCTTTTTTTATTTAATCACATTCACATCAACTCAAAATTTAAATACACAATTCACCGAACCTAATCATTCTCACCATGGAGTTTTTCACTATCGATTATTCTCACTGCAATACTAAACTCGGCTTAAGGAAAAAAAATGGATTGGATTTGGAGACGTAACTAATTAACCACGTAACATCTCTCACAAAAATAATTTTAACTAATTTTGGAGCAATCCTTGGCAGGCTGGGGTATGCTGTACAAAATAAGACCCAAGACAAGAATTGCACTACCAAAGAGGAAAAAGGGGCTCAACGTTGCACCCGCTTCAAGATATGGCAATGGAAGGGAAAGAACGTAAATCGAAATTGGCACTGAAATAAACAGAAACTCTGTATTAGCAAAATTTTGTGCCAAAAATATAGATTCAAGGATATACTGTATATAGGAATCCAAGTGAGAAAAATTGGAGAGAACCTGACAACATCACAACGAGCGAAGAAACAACCGCTGAGGAAATCTTTACCACATTCATCAAGGATATATTGAACAATAGATTGGTAGCTACGTAAAGCAGGGGGAGCAATGGAGCTCCATTACAACCTGAAAGAGAAGTGAACAATTAATTTCGCAAGAACTTCTGGAAAAACTTCATGAAGTTTTGAAGTCTTGATTCATTAAAACATGAATGGATTAATCTCTTCATGCTACATGCATCATGAGAAGTACCCCATCATTGTTTCCTAGCTATAAGATATGACTCTTTTCTTCAAAGCCTAATGTTGACTTGTATATATTTCTCATGAGTTATTACATTCAGAATAACTTCACCAACCTTCTGGTTTTAGTGTACCATAATGTCTCTTGCTTGCAATATCAGAATCTTAAAAACTATTCTATTTAACTACAAGAGGTATGGGGATCCCAAAGGGAACGAGGCAAAAATAAAAATAAGTAGAATAGAAGATAAACATAAAGAAAATAAAATCAGATACAACTACTTGCCTGATGCACCAGCTCCAATATTCAAAAAGCAACCAGCACCGTCTTTTAGATATGTAGGAAGTTGGGCAAATGGTATGCCTCTCATATTCGATAAGAAAGGTAAAAAAAGAAGTACAAAAAGTGCCTACAAGTCAAAAGAAATTAAGGTTACCAGCAGGATTTATTATTCTACCCTCAACAGAAAAAATAAATATCTTTATCAACCGGGAATAAGTTACTGGAGACTTTATCCTCTAAGTTAACTATAGCTAAACCTACTGGTAATGGTCAAATACACTATAAACAAAATAACAAAGATGCATAGAACCAAGTTGTGGTGCTGTTTGAATCTCATCTGTAACCTTATCTCTAGAGTCCGGCGAGGCTCCGGCAAAGTCTTATCTCTCTTCCATTTTCTCTCTCTATGCATGTTTAAGAGGTGAGGGCAAAATAGTCTTAAAATAATATGGTTTGTTATGACTTTAGTAAAGATTTATCCATTTGGGCACAAAAAAAAGTTCTTTACATTCAAATGGGCCCATAAAAAAGATTGTCATTGGAATGGGCAATAAAGATTAAATTAGTACTAAATGGGCATTTGCTACTAAGTTAACTAGAGCTAAACCTACCGGTAATGGTCAAATACACTAGAAACAAAATATCAAATATTCATAGAACCTAGCTGTGGTGCTGTTTGAATCTCCTCTGAAACCTGTTTATCAAGTTAGTAGGGATTTTCACCTAAAGGCTCCTAAAGTATCTCAACAGCTCCCACCTTTCTTATCTTCATATTATCTCCCTCGTCTAGCTCTCTATATCTCTCTCTCATCATATATGTCTAGAATACTTAAAAGAGCATTGAGTAAACTTTTACTGTTGGATACTTGGTATACAAACTCAAGTACATAAAAGAACCTAGTTGTGGTGCTGTTTGAATCTCATCTGTAACCTGTTTATCAAGTTAGTAGGGATTTTCACCTAAAGGCTCCTAAAGTATCTCAACAGCTCCCACCTTTCTTATCTTCATATTATCTCCCTCGTCTAGCTCTCTATATCTCTCTCTCATCATATATGTCTAGAATACTTAAAAGAGCATTGAGTAAACTTTTACTGTTGGATACTTGGTATACAAACTCAAGTACATAAAAGAACCTAGTTGTGGTGCTGTTTGAATCTCATCTGTAACCTGTTTATCAAGTTAGTAGGGATTTTCACCTAAAGGCTCCTAAAGTATCTCAACAGCTCCCACCTTTCTTATCTTCATATTATCTCCCTCTTCTAGCTCTCTATATCTCTCTCTCATCATATATGTCACGAATACTTAAAAGAGCATTGAGTAAACTTTTACTGTTGGATACTTGGGATACAAACTCAAGTACATAAAAGGACCGTGACTCCAAATAAATAAAAATGTGGAACATTTATGACAGGTTAATGTTTGAGGTTAGGAATATTATTTGGATATATTATGACATGCTATGTTTAAATTTTTTCCAAAAGTTTACTTGTATAGATAGAATTTTTATTGGACTGTATCTTGCCCATATCGTAGTTTGTCCTATACTCTACAATTCACTCACATACACAGGCAAACGTAAAACTAACCATGCAAAGAAAAGAAAAGAAAAATCCTTAGGCAGACACTTGAGACTTGAGACCAGGAAAATGAAGCAAATCAATGCCACAGGAGGGCTTCATTCTTTGGCCCAAATTTGTAGTTCTCGTCTTTATTGTTGGTCTATCCAATTGGACAATAATACTGAGGCGCATCAAAGACCTAATGAAGGAGAAATTGATACATGTTAAAGTAGACAAAGAAAAGCCTTGGTCACCTGATATGCAGATCCAAAAGAATTGACAACCAATATGTCAAGTGATTTTTCCTGCATGAAAATAGATGCATGATGAAGTATGCAAAATTATCTTGTCAACAAGAAAATAATTCAAATGCCAGCTTATCACTTATATAGGCATGGCCGTACCTTAAGGTGGACAGCAGCATCAACAAAGATGAATTCCTATTCAAAACCAAAAGATCAAGATTAATTATTTTGCTTATGAAGTGTGCCAGTGAACTTAGGATATTCATTTTTTTTAACCTTGATTATAAATGCACCAGCTTGAAATGCACTTGAAGCAATCATTAGTAGCGGCCACACAGGCTTAACTCCAGATAGCATCCGGCTAGAATCAGACCCACTGCAGTTACATAAAACACAGATACATATAAGCATCAGATGCTCAAGTTTAACTATATGGATATTTACTTTCACTAGAAAATTACAGTTTACTAACAAAATTTACCTATCAATATGAAATACAGAGAGAATATTCATGTTGTTTGCAGTAAAGAGAATTACAAGAATTATATTTAGATAGATAAGTGTCAAGTGACACACTCATCAGAAAATAACAGAATCAAATAATTAAAAAAAACCCGAACAGTGATCACAAAGAATCAGTAGACTAGACGAGGGTTAAGGAACTTATGAACCAATAGATATATTTAAGTTCCTAATCAATAAATATATCCATTGTAGCCAAATGACTCAAATCTACTCCAAAAGAAGATGGGATACTTGTAGCAATTCTAACATAACATGATGCAGAAGGTGACTCTCAACGCTTCTCGTAAAAAAAAGGTGACTTTCACTGACACTGCATTGAATATAATCGAATGCCAAAAGAAGAAGGTCAAGTTTGTCATCCTAGACTCCAAAATCCATCTTCATGTTATTTGAAATTACTCACAAAAGTGCAGTATGGCAAACCTGGAATGTGACTTGAACTGCCCTAGATCTAAACAAACTCTTGGGGAGAGTGTACAAAGGCTTTTGAAAGAGAAACAAGAACTGCAGACAGACTATCGAATTGGGTGCTAATCTACCAGTTGGCAAAATATGACTTGTGTTCATATTTCTGAACATAATACCCAGGCTTTCAATCATGCTCCTCACTGACAAATCGCTTCTTCCACTGGAATGGAAATAGAGAAAAGATGTGGAAATGTTCAAGCAGCTGAAGAGACTTCTTTTTTTTTTCAGAACTGCTATCTTCAAATGTCTTTATGGTGGATAATCTCATTCATTTTGTCTGATATTTTCTTTCAAGTTATCTGCCACATGATACATGAGCATGCAGACTATTAACAATGTTACAGTATCATATGAATATAATGAGAACCATGTCCATGTGACTGCTGGTGGAGCCATCCAAAGACTTGTTTCACATATCAATTGATAAAGCAATCAGACCACATTACATAAAACTGAACAGCAGAAGGTCTTTGAATTGTAGAAGAATTGGATTAAGATACCTAGCAACAGCTAGCACTACACCTACAGCTACAAGGATGCAGCCAACAATCTGATTGCATCTGTATCTTTTCCCCAAGATAAGAGAAGAAAAACCCAGCTGCCACACCAACATTGTCTGCATAATATTGTGACAGAAAGGAAAACTGATGAGACAGAATGCGCATGTTACTGGAACATAAAATTTAAATCAAAATATAGTATAATAAAATAACCATTATGCCTTCACTTCTGAGTAACGATAATGCGCATGTTTTATATGCTATTTGACTTCGATTCACATGTTTTGTCAACCAAAACAGTTCATATCTTATTTGCTACACTAGATTGTAATTAAAGAAGCTGTTAATCCATATATTCAGGGATGGCACAACAATGTTCTGCAATCTGCTAAATGTAAATTGTTCTGTCTATTTTATGTTTGCACAAAGGCAACGTGTTCTCTCACTAGATCTGCCTCAACTGTAATGACTATACATGGGATTAGCTATGAACAAACAAAGAGATAACTTCAATATTGCACCGTGCTCGTACAGTCTGCAACATAGAAACATTTGCTCCATGCTCAAAGAGATAACCTCAATTGTCTGTCTATTCAACAGATTAAGGAAAGGACAAGCTCAAATAGGAGTCTTTCTCGGAATGTTTGGCTCTGATTACGCCTATCAGAAATTCAGCCCAAACGTGACTATTGATCCTAGCATCAATAATCAAATTGATAAAGAAGCTTAGAATATCTTCTTTTTGTTTTTATAAACTATAATGGTAATTGTCCTTTTTCTGTACTGGACTTCTTCTTAATATTTTAACACAGTCAGTATGACCCTTAAATGCAGCAGGGATAGTCCGCACAACCATAGTGCAAAGACATACTATCTGCACAACCTACCTGAACTGTAATCATCCCCCCCCCCCCCCCCCCCCTCTAATGGGTTGCAAGCACATTCTCCATAAATACTTCTCTAAAAATTTGCAAACGCCATTTTCACATTAAATAAGTTACTCTTCCAATGATCAATGGAATGCTTTGACAATTCTAATGACCAAGCCTTCCATTCATGCACTCCAATATGGCATGAGATCAATACCTACTCTTAACAACCTATTATTAACTAATTGCTGGCTAGTTTAATAGGATAATAGAATATACCTGACTCAATAAGGGTATGGCCGGTCCGGGAAGCATGGCTGTTGACGATACATACAATCCACAAAAGTAAAACACCAAAACCATCAATAAAAAAAAAGTACACACTTGTTACTTGATGAGCTCATTTCTCATCACAAACATGGCATTGCTTTATCTTAACAAACTCAATCACCTCAATAAATAAGAAACTATTAATGCGAAAGTGCAGAGTAGTATAGTACCTACAGCAGCCATCCCGGTCGCGACTCCGAGAGCATCCAATGCACCAACGGCGACAAACGGAGCTTTGGGAAGGGCTATCATTTCATCCGTCACCATCCCAGAACGGTAACGTAGGTACAGTATTGAAAAGTATATAATCACATAGCTGCACAACCAAACCAAACAAACCCACCATCACATTCACAGTAATTTTCACCAAAGATTCAAACTTTGGCAAAAAAATTCAGACTTGAAATTACCCGAAGGTTGTGAGTTGGGCGAAAAAGAAAGGGTGGTGCTTCATGGGGACGAGCGCGAGCTTGTAGAGCACCTTGTTGGCGACGGCGAGTGCAACGGTCATTACGGAGCTCAAAACGACGCGTTTTGTAGTCGACGAATTAGAGACTGCGGAGTTGGAGGAGGAGGCCGTCTTCGCCACCGAAGCATGCAGCCTGATGACATTGCCCCTCCTCGGTTTCCGATCCGAAACGACCCAAAACGGTGCGTTTCGAGGATGATAATCATGACCCCAACTTTTGAGTTGAAGAATCGGAGTTGGGTTTGATGTGGAGTACGAGAATACGGAGAAGCACGTGGTGCCGGCGTTTTTGGTGTATTGGGAACAAGGGGAAGAGGAGAGGAGGGAGTTGTGAAACGAGGGCGTAGAGGTGGAAGACATTACTAGTTGACGAGAGTAGTCATCGTCATCCTCTTCTTATTATTCACGAGAATCTAGGAAAGTGATGATTAGAATAATTTACTAGTTCTCCGCATTTGGAGATCTACAAAGGAAAGAAGAGGGGCAGTCAAGAGGTAGTCTGTTTGGTTTTGATTTTTGCTGAGTTCAGGAGGGGAAGAAGGCCACCGGACAAGAAACATAAGAAGGAAAAAAAAAACGCAGGGGTCCCGAAAGGACCCGGCCATTGAAGCTGGTCCTCTAGTAGTAGCAGTGAGACGTCAACTTCTACTACCTTTTTCAGCTTTCTTCTTCTTCCAACTATTCTCTGATTTTTCACTTCCACCTCACTTTCCATTCACTTCCACTTCACTTTGTACATTTAACACTCACGCCATCAACTTCTCCACCCTCTCTGCATTTTTCTATTTTTTTCTTCACTTTCATCATGAGGGCTCCTCTAACCACACATTTTTTTAGTCAACTATATTCGGGCTCTTCAGGTAATCGAGGCCTTTTCGTCGATTATTCTGTTAAATGCCAAAGTGGTCCGTTCTTTGTGTGGTTTCTTTTTATAATGGCGTTTTTTCTTTTTCTTTTTTGTTCTTCTCAAAATCTTAAAGGTGTTCTAAGCAGCTTAGAGGTTGATATTGGCGGAGAATTTCATCTTCTCCTTGAGCATTAGGTGTAAGTATAACAAGAGATTTAACACTAATCAACATCACCAAGATAATAACTCGGGTGTCATGGTTATGATGACGAGTTAACAGAGCATAAATCATATATATACCTGGGTGGTTATGTGACGAGTCATTATTAAGAAATTCTTATGTATTATTGCAAACATGTCATCTGAAACACATGCGCGAGTATTGCACATTAAAAAAGCTAAGGTAACTACAATACTAACACAAAATTTCTTGCAATTCTATTTGTTTGCCCTACTGCCACGTGATAGTGACAACCCTTAAGAATTTTTCATTATTAAATTAGAATTTAAGAGTGGGACGTCTTAAATTCTAGCTTCTACTTAGCATAGAGTTTGAATCATTGAGCTCTCTACTTAGCAAACACAAGCCCGCTTGTGCTAAACTACCAACCCTAAATGATGTAATGGATGACCTACATAGTGTTGCTTCACTCTTCAATACCTTTTTGCACAAAAATTGCTTAAATAATTGTGGAGACTGTTGAAAAAGAAAAGATAACGAGAATAACGTTCTATTCATTTATTTATAGAAATGTCTATTTATAGGCATTACATAGAGTCTCCCAAAAGATCTAGAAGTTCTATCAACTGTAATATATTCTAATAAGGAAACCGGATTAAACAATCCTACGTGTATTAGGGCAAAACACATAACAGAAGGACGGAAACATAATTTCCTTAAACACTCCCCATTGTGTTGCGTCCCTAATACGATATGGTGCTTATGGTGTTGCCTCGGTAAAAACCTTGCCAAGTAAAATAAAACCCTCGTGGGTAAAACAAAGACTTGGACGAAGGGAAAAAGAGCACAACGCACCAACTACAATTGAAGATAACATGTGATGCATGTAGACTCCCCCTGATGTCTACACAACGACTCCCCTTGATTGGTAACTCAATCTCGAAATACAGATAAACGATGTAAGCCTATGCACTTCACATACTTCAAAAGAAGACTTAGGCAACGATTTAGTCATTAAATCCAGTCACAACATCCTTAGATCAGACTTGTTATGCTTAGAATTACTTTGATATTTAAGGAAAAAGTTGTCTAACAACTCAAAACATAAGTTCGTGTTGAAAATCATATTCACTCATGGCATGACTTTCGTGTATTTAAACAGTCATAACGTCTTCAATACAATAGGTATGGACGAACCGTATAAATTTCTGGAACCGTTCAAGGAAATTATGTTTCTGTCCTTCTGTTATGTGTCTTGCCCTAATACACGTATGATTGGTTAATCCGGTTTCTTTATTAGAATAGATTACAGTTGATAGAACTTCTAGATCCTTCGGGAGACTCTATGTAATGCCTATAAATAGGTCTTTCTATCAATGAATGAGTAAACCGCTATTCTCGTGATCTTTTCTCCTTCAACACGTTATTAGACTTGGTACTCTTACCAAGTTTTACTAATAGCCCCTCCATCGAAAGAAAGAAGAAAAAACCCTAAAATCAGGCAGCCTTGTTTTTTTCGATTTCCGACCAAAATTCTGACAGCCCTCGGCCGAAATTTTATATCCCCAAAAAGATCTCTCAGTCCCGGATACAACGCCGCCGACCTCACCCCGAGAACCGGCCGGAAAGTCTTTGAACCGGCTGCTAGAAGATTCATGACCGCCGTCGCTACCGACCACCGGTTCACAGCCTTCCCCTGCTCCGATCAACTTGAATTTTTGATAGCAGCTTCCCCATCCAAAGCTACTCCTTTTTCAGCCCCAAACTCGAAGCAGAAGTAGGCGAAAAGTTATTTCTCCTCTCGGTAGTATATAGAATCCAAAAATTCCAAAATTGCTCGCCTTCCAAGCAAGTCTAGAAAGGCTCCTGCTCCTCGGCCGACGCCCACAACCGACCTCAACTCATCAGAGTTATATATTCCTTTCAGGTACTTCTTTACTTGGAAAGAGTACCTCAATGGCGGATTAACACTCTTTATAGAGACACCTCATTCGCCAAGAAAATTTCTCTGGGCACCCACCTTCACTGATCTGGCGGACTAGCTCCCACTACTCACACCGACGGCGAAACGCACCAGCCTCCTTACTGGCCGAGCCTCATCTCAGCCCGTCGCCACCGCACTATTGCAACCCAATGCCCAGCCTTGCGGCGCCGCTACCCACAGACACGATAGAATTGCGAGAGTAACTTCGCAGCATGGAAGCAAATATGAAAATTACAAGGGCAACTTCTCTTACAAGGCAAATTAGCACGTAAGCTTTTATAAAAGTTACCACTTTTGAAATTTTAATTTCATAGCTGGGCTTCGTAGTTTTCTTCTACATCCCACATTTCTTTATAATGTGGGACGATATTGAGGGATTGGGACCCCTTATATCAAAGTTGAAATTTGTGACGGTTTGACAAGTCATGGTATTACAACGAAATATTGTCGTGGTTAATAAATAGACAAACATCGATTTGCGACTGAAATTGTCGTGGTTAATATCGATTTGTGGTGTATAAGGTGGTGTTTATAAAGGTTGAAATCGCACCAAGTATGACGCAATGCATACTTGGGCATCATAATTAAACCAAATGTGGTGCAATGCACACTTGGTATATCATGATGTTGCGCAATAGACATCTGTTTTGGATCAAAAAAGGATTTATAATGTCAAGTGTGGCGCAATGCACACTTATACAATTGCAAAGACATTACAAACAAAAGTAGTCTTCTACACTCTTGAGTGGATTCATAATTGCAAAAAGAAAATTGTGTTACGCTAAATGTCATCTAAAATTGGATGTTGTAAAATCTTTTTCTTTCTCTACAAGATCCAATAGTGGGCCGTTGGCGGCGCCGCCGCTCTTATATGGTGCTCACGATCAATTTTGCCAAGTTTTGGCATGTTTTAAGTCTTGTTTCGTCTAATTATGTAGTATTACACGTCATATATATATATATAATGCACTCTAAAGGATTCCAATACCTTTTTCAATATCCATTGAAATTGTTAACATATTTCAGTTTCTATATCTTGACATAAGACTGTTGTCTCTACATTCGTCTCTATATTCTTGTATATGAATGTGTCGTAGAGAGATTGAGTGGTTAGCTTATTGCAATATTGCAAGGAATAGACAACTATTCATGGATTTAGTTCTTTATAAATATGTTGTGACTACGATGACTAGATCATCAGAAATAATCAAAGAGCGGATTAATGCTCAAGTTTCAATGCCTAATGGCGTTCTAATTTAAGTCACATATGCTCTTTATACATGTATAAGGAAGCAATCGAACAGTGCTGTGATTTAATAATATTCATGTCAACGTTTATCACCTAGAAACACATTATGAGAATTGATGAGAATTTCTTATGTATCACCATAATGAATGTGCAACGTTCATGAGTCACTAAGATTCGGTTAATTAAATCGGTTATTGTCTCCAATGATGAGAATGAAGACATCGACTCATGTAGGCTTTAACATAAATCGTCCGGGACAAATTGGACGTGTTTTGATGATCCGTATATTAAAGAGTAAAGACTCTCACAGACATCCTTTCTTTTGAGCAAAATAACCATTGAGATCAAAGATCACTAAAATACAACTTGGTAAAGCTATGAGCAATGCTCACGACCTATGGATGGCATTAAAGTCATTTGTGTCATCCTCCTATACAATGAAGGCACTACTCATGTTTTCATAAGCAAATATGACATAAAAGAACCCCTTGTGATCTCACACTGGCCATGCTCGTTACTTGTTTTGTAGAGCCTATTCTTTAGCGAAGATTAGGAGCGACACCCTCCTATGCTAAAGACAATGAAATGTAGAGACTAGCATATAAACAAGATGCTAAGTCGTTGTTCACTAAGTAAGACATTAATTATAATGTTTATTAGGGATTTTACAAGAATAATATATAAGATGTTGGCTTGCTGGCTTCTCATTGTTCATTTTGAGTCATAATGATGCTATGGTGATGTTCACACTGGTTTAACTCAAGCCATAACAATTAGATGTTATGAGGAACCTTAACAATGATTGAAAATTTGACAAAACCTAGAATTTTCGGTTTTTCAGCATGCGGACCAATCATTGTGAGTTCCGGTTCACCAACTTTTAGACCGGTTCTAAGGGTTCTATTTGTGGCCTCGGATTCCTAACATCCAAACGTACCT
The DNA here is from genome assembly GCA_034370585.1 of Fragaria x ananassa. Classification (NCBI taxonomy): domain Eukaryota; kingdom Viridiplantae; phylum Streptophyta; class Magnoliopsida; order Rosales; family Rosaceae; genus Fragaria; species Fragaria x ananassa. Next base: position 22,430,945 of record CP139757.1, on the reverse strand, counting down.
ATATACAAAATTTCTTGGCATTTGGAGAAGTAGAAGGTGATGAACCGCTCAATAAAAATGTTCACGGATGTCAAGCGACTCTGACGGACGGTTCCTTTTCTCATTAATACCTGGAGAAATTATTAATGAGACCAATTTTAACAATTTCCTTTTTTCAAATGCATTTTCATATTAGACCAAAAGTAATACCAGCTACCAAAATACATTAGCTAAATACAGGGCCAAAATACATGGCTAAAATACTGGTATACATTACATAAAAATTTGATTAGAATCGATTTGAAATTGTGAATTAGGAGTTCTGGAAGGCAGAGGAGATTCAGAGAGTTCAAGGATTACCACATGCAAGCCGAATCGTGGCCGGAAAACGTATTGGCGTGGTGGGTGGTGGTTGGTGCGGATCTGAGCTTAAGCATCCCCCTCTCTCTCGTCACTCGATCCAGATGTAGATCTAGATCTAGTTTACTGTTTTTTAGTTTTCAAGTGGGTTTCATTTGGTGATTTGGGCACGAACATGTTCTCATTTAACTTATTTTAATCACATTTGGAAATCGTTTGGGCACAAACAATCACCTTTTATTGTATCTTGGATGGGAAAACGGTTACACGGAGGGGTATAAAATATATGTACCTCGTTGGGGACGAAGACTGAATTGTCTGCGGCTCTATTCGGTTTGATTTTAAATTTGGAGACGAATCTTGAACTTGTTCATGTCTAAACTAACATACAATTTATTATATTGACGAAAAAACACATACAATTTATTATTTTCTGAGACGGATGATGTTTAAACATGGGGACTGATGTTAAACTTGTCCGTGCCCAAATTCACAGACAATTAATTATTTTACTGTTTTATTATTATTTTGGGGACGGAGACTAAATTTTTCGTGGTCATACTGGGTTTGAGGTTTCAATTCGGGGACGAATCTTAAACATGCATGTGTCCAAACTAACACTATGTTGATTATTTTATTAGGATCCCGTTCTATTAAGGACCGGGTTGGTGAGGACTCACTGAGGACATTTGATGTCTACCATCAGATTAAATCAATGGTCCTCAATTGAAGAACAAACAAAAACCCAGACCACCCAATCAGACCCTTCTCCCGCTCAAATTTCTTTTTGTTTCCCGCTGAAATTATAAACCCTTCCACAGATTCCCGCCCTCTCGTCTATATCTCCCGACTCTCCACTTTCTTGCTTCAATAGATTAGAATTTCTCTCATGCATACTCTCTCAGTCTCTCCCTCCTGCTTCTGAAATCAGTATAGCTCCTCCTCCAGGTAAGAGATTAATCCATGTTTTGATACATCAAGTTATAATTCCTATTCAGCTCATGGTTCCGTGTATGCATCTCCCCCATCCAACCAAGGTCACCCGGGCCACCAAGGCGGCTATGGCTCAGTTTACGGCCAACACTATGGTTATTAGCTCAATAGCTGAGACTAGTTGTAATTGTTGTGAACTTGGTAGCCACCAAAGAGTTTTCCTATAGGGCAGCTGTATTGTTATACTCCCTGCTTCTCTTTTTCTGAAGACTTTGATTTAGAAACAGTCCAATATGTCAGAATTGATGTGTTCATTAAAAAGAAAAGGAGATACCAACTTCTAAAACATGTTTCTTTCATGTTTCTGTCATGCATATTCAAATTTGAGTCTGTGTCTTTCATTCTTTTATTAGTCTTTGAAATTCTTATCATGTATTTGGATACCATTGATCAATAATGTGTATATATATATATGGGTTGTAGTGAATTTGATTAATTCTTGTTTATTAATTATACAGATTGAACACTTCCTTGTTATTTGTTGGTGAAATGGATGAGGATTATGAAACTTGGAATCCTTATCATGGATTCATGGAAGACGTGAATGGAAATGCCTCCAACAATGTTTACACCCCTGAAGTAGCAGATGAATATGCACCAAAAGTTGGTCAGATTTTTGATTCACTTGAAGAAGTATATGAATTCTATAACAACTATGCAAAAATGGGAGGTTTTGGCATTCGACGTCATTCTCAAAAAACGCACAAAGGTTCGAATGACATCACCAGAAAAGAGTTTGTGTGTTATAAGCAAGGAAACTATGAAAAAAAAGTGGATGATAAAGGTATAAGAAGTCGAGGGGTTGTACGATGTGGATGTGAGGCTAAAATTGCAGTTTTGCAGGTCGGACAAAGTACAATGTACAGAATTTCTACCTTTGTGGAGGAGCACAATCATCTCTTGGCCAACCCTGAAGAAGTGCATATGTTGACATCACATCGCAAGGTTTCTGATGCTAAGAAGTTACTAACAAAACAACTTGCGCTGGTTAATGTACCCACATACAAACAATTTGGTATTTTGGAAGTGCAAGCAGGAGGGATACAAAATATTGGTTGTACGAAAAGAGACTTATACAACTATGCAAGAGATTTGCGAAGTGAGTACAAGGGTCATGATGCAGATATGGTAAATGAGCATTTTCTTTGTGAGAAATCAAAGAATGACTCCTTTTTTTATAAGATGGAGGCAGATGGTGATGATAAACTTACACATTGCTTTTGGGCTGATGCAAGATCAAGAAGTTCTTATAAGCTTTATGGTGATGCTATTGTGTTTGACACCACATACAACACTAACTGGTATGGTATGATCTTTGCACCAATATTAGGGGTTAATAATCATGGTCAAACCATTGTATTTGGCTGTGGTTTCTTAAACAACGAGACTACTGAGTCTTTCATTTGGTTGTTCGAGCAATTTAAGGAAGCTATGCAAGGTGATCTACCAAAAATTATCATCACTGATCAAGATCCTGCAATTGCAAAGGCCATTTCTCAAGTTTTTCCTGGTACATTTCATAGATTTTGTATTTGGCATATTATGAATAAGTTCTCTGAGAAGATAGGTGCTTGTGCTCATCAAGATACTCTTAGTGAACTTAAAAAGTGTGTATGGGATTCTGACACCAAGGAAGAGTTCGATGCACGGTGGAAGGAGGTGATTGACAGAGCTAAACTTCATGAGAATGCACATGACTGGTTCTCCTCAATCTATGATCTGCGTTCAAGATGGGTTCCAGCATATGTGAAACATGTATTTTCAGCAGGGATGTCAGCTAGCTCAAGAGCTGAAGGAGATCATGCATTTTTCAAAGGTTATGTCTCAAAAAGTAACACGTTAATGGATTTCATACTTCGGTTTAATAGAGGGTTTGCTCACCAACGTCATGAAGAGTTGATTGCTACTCATGTTGATGTCAACCAAAAGCCTCTGTTTAAAACGCCAATGATGATGGAGAGGCAAATGGCTGAGATTTATACACGCAAGATTTTCAAGAAGTTTCAAGTTCAATTATGGTTATCTTGGGGATGTGTACTTGAAGTCTCAAGTGATAGTGATAATCTGTGTGTTTACAAGGTGACCGAGAGAAGAAAAGATGGAAGTTTGAAGGTACGAGAGGTTACAGTTGACAAGGCAGTGGATAATGTTGCTTGTAGTTGCAAAAGATTTGAATTTGAAGGAATCGTGTGCAGGCACATATTGGCATACTTGAAGTGGAAACAAACAGAGCATTTACCAGATCATTACATTTTGAAGAGGTGGACGAGGACAGCTAAATCAAATTTGACCCTTGAAGAGCATGGTAAGAATATAGATGATTTTGGTGATGATTCCTTGCTAATGAGGCAAACAACACTGTCCAGAATTGCTTCTGAGTTGATTGATGGTGCCTTGGTTTCTATAGAGGCATGTAAACTGTTGGAAGAAGATTTTGAAAGCACTCGGAAGAAGATTAAATTGTTGGTGGATAGTACTACTAATGTCAGACACAATGGCAGCGAGGGAAATGTAAGCAGTGATTCTTGTGGAGGGCTTGATGCAAATGTAAATGGTGATATCAGTGAAGGGACAGAACAAAATGTTGCTTGTTTGCAGCCACAGCATTTTGATGATCCACTTCCAGTAAGGGCAAAGGGTTGTGGTAAAAGACTAAAAGGAGGAAAAGAGAAAGCTATGGAGAGGAAAGGACGACACTGCAACATTTGTAAACAGGTTGGACATAATAAACAAAAATGTCCAACTCTCAGTAAGTAGTAACTTGCAAGTGTTCAGTGGTTGGATTGTATTCTTTTTGTGTTGAAGGGTAGAACATGCTTGTAAGGATGTGTATGTCAGATCATTGCTATGTTTATGTTATTCAAGTTTATAACAGTAGTTTCATTTTGCTATGCCAAACAGCTTTAAATTTAAGTTTCTGTATCTATGTCTGCAACTCTGCCGGTTCGGGTGGTCTTTGTGGTGTTGTAGTTTTTCTTACTCTGTTTTGTTCTGGGTTTTTCTTCTTCTTTGAAACTTTGATTACCAAATAGAAACTTCATTCATAATGAATCGGTTACAATGAGTTTACAGAGACAAACACTAGCTTCAGCTTGTAATATCACACTAGACTTTAGATTGGGAATCCATACAGACTCGATGATGGAGTCACCGACCAAAGCCTAACTAAGACTTTTTTTCACCTCCCCAGTTACTATTCCTCCTCAACATTTCAATTCTCAGAACAGCTTCCTTTGCAAGAAGTAAGAAGATCAGCAACAATGTCATCCGGTCTTCCTGACAATTACATCTTTTGTCTATACATCATAGCTGTCCATAGAACAACATCCTTAGTAGGACTCCTATCAAACAACTCTCTAGCATACCACATAACCACAATTCACATACCCACACACCATACTGGTCCAACACATGACATTTCTCACCCTAATTTCATCGAAAACTTTCCTTGCTTCACTCAAACAACCACAATTAGCGTACATATCCAACACCGAGTTCCCAATTACAGCACTAAACTCAAGCTCACCTCTAACACAGTCATGAACTTCCTTACCAACCTCCAAAACTTTCAGCTTATCTTCCTCACTTTGCGAGACTGCGTTATGTTCCTTTGAGGCTTTTGTCTATCTCAAAACCTTTTTAATGTAAACAACTGATGGAGAAGTTTCCTGCAAAGAACGAACATCGGTGAAAAGTGGATAGGCAGCTTTCTATTTAAACCAGAGTTACCAGGCACATTAAAAACGCTATGAAATCGAAACAAGCTCAGCAAACATCTATTCCTGACTCATGAATTCGAAGCGAGGTTATAATCAAATCTCAGAAACATGAATATAAACTAGGGGACACTCCAACTCATGGTCTCATACTCTAATGGATTAAAACTTTTTACCTCTTGAAGGAATGCGATCTGGTTGCATCGATTTCAAGCTTATGAACAAAACGCCTATTTCAGCTACTCCACCCTCAACTCGTTCTTCAGTAAATCGATTTGACATCTCCCCGCCAGCGTCATACCCCCACCCCCACCCCCACCCGGCCGGCCGGCCCCCTCCCCCCTCCTCCTCCTCCTCCTCCTCCTCCTCCCACACGCTCCTTTATCTGATTCCATAAACACACCCTTTGGGTGAGTCTGGGTTTTTGTTTATAAGCCGATTGGGTGAGTATTGAGATGAGTGGGAGAAGAGAAGAAAAACAAAGATAGTGTTTGATTGATTGGGTGAGTGTTGAGATGAGTGGGAGAAGAAGAGAAGATCACGTGAAAAAGAAAAAAGAAAGATGGGGTCTGATTGGGTGGTCTGGGTTTTTGTTTGTTCTTCAATTGAGGACCATTGATTTAATCTGATGGTAAACATCAAATGTCCTCAGTGAGTCCTCACCAACCCGGTCCTTAATAGAACGGGATCCTATTTTATTATTTGACTATTAGTTTGGGGACGGATCCAAACTTGTTTGTATCTAAATTAACACTATGTTGATTATTTTATTATTTAAGTATCATTTCAGGAACGGATCTTGAACTTGTCTGTGCCCATTTTAAGTTATTGCCACAATATATTGACTTAGTAGCTTATTTGCTACAGATCAAATTTATTTGTCCCTATTGACCTATATAGGCCACGGACAAGATGATCGTCCCAAATACTTTCGTGCCTATAGATCGATTTCCTAGTAGTGTGGGTTTGTGTAGAGAGAGAGAGAGAGAGAGAGAGTTCTTCAATTTACAACGATCAATTTTGTTGCTTAAAAATAAGTAGTAGAACTGGTGCCCAACAATGCTGGCTCTGGTCAGCTGGTTAGAATAATTTTTGTCTTGGTTCTCACTGACACTTAAAAAAGCTGCTTGCTGTTATTGTAACACAATTGTGATGGAATTTCAGGATCTGTAAACGGAGGCAATTCTGCTGAGCTTGCAAAGGAGGAAGATATCGATGGGTTTCTAGTTGGTGGTGCTTCCTTGAAGGTACATTTCAACATATTTTCACCTTGAGATTTCAAAGATAACCTTTTGTTATTTTTAATTTTAAAAATGCTCACCAATGGAATTTTCTTTCACTCAGGGACCTGAATTTGCTACCATTGTTAATGCTGTAACATCCAAGAAAGTTGCTGCTTGATTATGACAGTTTTGGCTACAGGATCAAATAAAGGGTATTGCAAAGCTACTGTGAGTTTGAAGCATGTTGTAACAAATCTATGACCATATCATGTCTTTGCCATATCTGAATCTGAGGAATGAACAGAGCAAAGGATTCTCCTTCATCTATTCACCTTAAGATCACAAAGTGGCTACTATCTTTTAACTGCTGTTTTTGACGACACTGGAAAGTGGAAAATAAATAGTACTTGCTTTGGAAAATGGCTGTGTAAAAGATAGGATTCTGTTTTCCTAGCATACCTGTCCATTTTTATATTTTAACATAGCATGAACTCAAATGATTCATATACTCATCCTTCATATAGAAACTAATTTGGTATCAATCACATGATAGAGCATTTGTTCAAAGCTAAAGTTTGTCAGGCAAAGCCTACACTCAAAGCATATATGCCAAAGCCAACCTTTTGTCAATGGCAAGCCAAACCCATCAGCACTACTTCTCAACTCTTTTATATATATATATATATATATATATATATATATATATATATATATATATAATTCCAAAAATAAAAATAAAACATATAAGGCAGGTTCAATAATAGGGTTTGGTGTAAATTAAAATGGAATATGAACATGAGTTTATTTTAAAAGGGGTTTGGTTTTTTGGATTTTTGTCTAATTTTCTATATATATATATATATATATAGATATATATGAAACATTGTAATGACAAGGAGATTAGAGTGAAGAGGAGAAAGAATGGAGTGGTTCTACCCTAAGAGAAGGGGTCCAGAGTGGAAGCAAGGGTGGACTGGCCAGACCCTCTCCTCCATTTCTGCACCACCATTACATTTGCTCACCATCTTTGCCATTGTAATTTTGTTCTATGGCTTTCACAATACACCGAGTACAAATCCCAAATGCATCACACCGCTGCTAACTTCCAGATATTATTGATGTTGCTGCCTATCGTCTTGATATTTTTGGTCATTTCGTGTTCTTCAATTTCCTCTGCTGGGTGGTTTAACTTCCAGCGGCGGCATCCACAACACGAGTTGGCCAACCAAGCCAGTGGTGGCTCGCCATGGGGAGTTGCAATATTGGTAGTGTTGGTTTTGGTCTTGCTGTCTTACCAATCATCTTTCCATTCGAAGTGGTATGGACCTCTTCGATCATCAGATTAGCTATCAGTTGTTATGTTATAATCGTCTTGAAGAACCGTATTGAAGAAATTATTTTGTTTGGATCCAATGACTGTCTTGTTCAAAAAAAAAAAATCCAATGACTGGTTTTTTTTTTTTTTAAATATCAGCTGGTTGAGCCGTTGAGATCCATAACTGTAGTTCAAGGTTCCAATAATCGAGGAAAAAAAAAGTTCCAATATAACTGCTAAATGATATGATTAATTGTGTTTTGAGATTACTGTAGAAATTTGAGAAAATATCTATTTAGTATTAATTTAAGCCCTTTATTGCCATAAACATGAGCACATTCTAATATAAGGTGATCTTATTTATGTCTAAATACATAAATCTATATTAAAGTCATAATAAAATAATAATTTTTGTATATCTTTAAGACAATTTTATCCTCACCCTTCAACATGTATAAGGAAAGAGAAAGTGAAAGAGTGAGAAGACTTTGCCGAAACCTCACGGGACTCCGGTCACTGGTTGTCGGAATTTCTTCAGTCGCTAGTTATTGACCCCTATAGTAACTCAGATTTTATCCGGTCGTCGAATTTCGATCACCGGTAACTCAGTTACTGACCCCTAATAATCAGTTATTACTTACCCCCAATAATAAATTATTAACCTCTAATAATCAGTTACTGACCCTAATAATTTGGTTACTCACCCCCAATAATCAATTACTGACCCTTAATAATCAGTTAGGGACCCCCAATAATCAGTTACTGACCTCCAATAACTTGGTTATTGACCCTCAATAATAAGTTACTGACTCTCAATAACTTAGTTACCAACCCCTAGTACTCATAATAACCTTTTCAAACTCCATACAGGTGCAGTGACAATGAAAGTAGATGAAAAGTAAATTGCGAAGTGCTGTAAAATTACATGAGATAGCAAGAGTCTAGTCACAACTTCAATGCAGCCATATTTCATCAACATTAGATACTTTGAATTAAGTAATCAACAATTTTTTCACATACGAGTTTGAATACCCAAAACACAAACCATACAAAGATCTTGAATTAATAGTATCTCATATGCTGATGAAGTAATACCTCCTCAGCTACGACAACGTTGACGACCTCATGATCTCCTTCGTCCAGTCCGAGATCAAGTCTCTCGATTTTCTCCTCGTCGGTTGGGGCTTTGGAGGCCGAGGATGGCGGGACAGAGGTGGTGATCGCGGCGGCATTAGGGTTTGACTCGGAGGTCGAAGCACCAGTGCACCACCATCGGTTGCGACGTCGGAGGAGGTGGCGACAGATTGGCCCTATAATTCGCGCATCTCTTCCTCTCGTTTCTTCTGGATTTGCATCTTCTCCATCTCTGTCGTTGGAGATGGCGGAGGAGAGGAGGAGTTGGTCGACCTTCTCAGCTGAGTCGCCGTTATCGCCCGGGGGGGGGGAGAGAGGGAGAGAGAGAGAGAGAGAGAGAGAAGAAATCAGATCGGGATGTGAAAGGGAAATGTGTTGAATTGTAGCGAGGGAAATGTCAGTCTTTTTGTTTAGTTTCATTAAAATGAGCTATGAGTTTTTATTTTCATTTAAATAGGTTTTAAAATTCCTATCTATGTGTAAATGGACATTTTTCCTAAAAATTTTGCTACAAAATTCTACAATAAACAAAACTAAATAAAGGAAATAAGATATGATAAAATAGATAGAGGTGCATCTACAATAAAATATATATTCCTTTTAAATCATGAACAAACAACAACATCAATACGTACATTATCAAAATTTTTAGAAACATTGTCAAGAAATTTGGGTCCGGTTCAAGGGATATCATTTTTTACACAATTTTTCACACTCCTTAGTAGTTGTTAGATTTTAAAACATTTAAAGCTCTAAATTCATTATTAATCTAATGTGGCAAAGGACGTGGAATTAATCATTTTCATAATAAATTATATTAAATTTTCACTTAATCAAAGTAAAAACCCAAATCCAACTAAATAACCAACAACAAAAATCCAACTAAAATATGGAAAATCATATCCAACTGTGGACAATCAAGATCAAAAGCAAAGTCAGACGTTGTGCTTCTCTTTTTTCTCTTTATCGAGTACGGTGTTTCTCTATCGACGATCACTTTTTAATTTGCTCCAACACTGCTCAATCAATCTCCCCACTCTAGGGTTTTAGGGTTGGGGCTAGCATAATCTCTCAATATAGCTGTTGTTTTTAGATTCATATCCATCTGTTCAGGAAGCTTGTCATCGATTTACAACCCATTTGAAGCTAATTTTTTTTATTGAAGACAGAAATATTGCTATGACTTTTGTTTCTATGTCGAATTGATGAAACACAATGACATGGCCATGAATCTGTATATGTACAAGTATATATATATGTATGTAATCATGTATGAACCTAGCTTTGCTGGACTTTGACGAGAGGCCATGGTGTTCTTCTTCTCTCTTTCTTCTTTTTTTCTTTTTTTCTTTTTTCTTTACTGTCCTGGACAGCAACCTTGAAAATCCATGAACTCTATCCTCCTCGCATCACAAATACACATGATTACCATATTTCTTGAGGGTATCAAGGAATATAGCCAGGCAGCCATAATGACAGTCTAACCCTAGATTCAAAAACCCGAGGGAGAGAGAGAGAGGTACTGTCAATTAACATACTGATCAATAAAGCATTAAACCAAGAACAATGAAACATAAGCAGATCAACAACCAAAAACAAAGGCGGGTTTAGTCGTTTAGATCGAAAACTAATGCATCCATACATTGTCGTAATTTGGTTAATTAGATCGATACGTCGATAGATTAAAATTCCGTTTCATTGTTTTTGGTTTAATGCTTTATATGTTGAGTATGTTAATTGACTCTCTCTCTCTCTCTCTACACGAACTCAGTGGGACTAAACTGAGGTAACCTTAACTCTAAACTAAAATGATCAAGTAAGGAGAGGTTTGTCATTTGTGATGCGTTGATCTACTCCAATAACAATAAACACTATACATATTAAGTTTTAGCTCGTAGGATAAGCGCTTTGGGAATATATAATTAAACTATAAAGGTCAAGTCGTTAAGAGAGACGTTTTTAAAGGAGGTGTTTTGGCCACGATTCTCAGCATAGACAGAGAGGTAACTTAGTAGTATCAAAAGTAAATTAGGGTTGCGAGCGTGCCACCGTACGGGCGCGGAATGTGAGCTATGCACGTGCGTGACTTCTAAACAAGCTAAAAGGGCTCTGGTGCCACCTCACGGACGAAGGATTACGAGTAGCTCACTTATTCACCTGCGATCGATACTCACTGTAGGAAGCAAGTAGAGCAATCTACTGGACAAGTAACCCGGGACGAGTCCGAATGGGCTATGAGAACTTAGGCGAGATGCACTTAGAACTAGGGTATCGAGAAATTCAAAGAGTTTTGTTGTAGTTTGTAAGATTTGACTGTGTCTGTGAAGTATAGCGTCTCGCGACTAACTGATAGAGAAGCAATCGCAAACTAACTCGGACTGAACAATTAGACCATCATAAGGACATGTCTTGCTCGCGAGCTGTATTATCCAGACGACACGTGTCCATAACAGACTTCGCTTAGGCTGCCAACACTGCCTCCGCGCTACCCAACTGTAGTCTCACATGTGAACTCAAACACTGGGCATTCTTATCTCACGAGATGCTCTCATTAAAATCCACCTCGTGCTCCTCTGAAACTCGCGACTCTAAATGAGCTTTATTTCTTAAAAAGGGGCATATGGATTGGCCTAAATGCTATCCAAGACTTGCTACGCAGTTTTGGACTAAAATATCAACTGAGCTCAAACATGAGGGACTCTCTGTTGACATCTCTACCTAATGGCATTTTTAGTGTGTTTTTGTGTACGTAATTAAGGTGTGTTGTTTGCTTTAACCTAAGATCTCCCAACTAGATAGCTAGGGTGTATCAGAAAAAGACCCATCTCTTTCCTTGGTTCCGGTGTCTTTCAACATAAGCCAGATCAGGTCGGTCAAGTGTGCAACAGTTACTTCGTCATGCTAGCCCTTTCCAAGTAATCGCTTATCTTCTGGGATTCGACCTTCACTGTAGGCTAGAGTGGTGGATGTAAAAAGAGAAGACTTGAGAAGAGGAGACTTCCTTCATGTTCTGGTCTACTTTTCGATTCATTATGTTAGTTATTTTATATTTTATAAAACAAATTTGGACATAATTTAATAATAATATCACGTCAATGTTGATTTGAGTTTAATTTTTAATCTATTTTGACGATTATTAATAATAAAGTGTTTTAAAATAATCTCATAAAGAAGAAAATGTAGCCTCTGCCGCTTAGTCTACCTTCGAGGGTAGTCCTAAAAGTAAAAACAAATACAAAATCACTGTCGACAGTTCGACACTTATGCCTAATGCCGTACTCACCTCCTAATTTATTAGAAAAGAAAAGTTTGTAAAGGCATTTGCCAAGAAAATTCCCCTCTCAAAAAAAAAAAAATTGCGTGTTGACTCTTAGTCTTCGCTACCTCGTTGCCTCCTCGATTCCTACATCCTCACTAAGGAAGTCAAAGCAAAACTACACTCTTTTCCTTCTTTCTTAAACTGAACAAACAAAACAAGAAGCACTTCTTTTGTTCTTGCGAAACCGAACAGAACACAAATTGCAGTGATGGGTTGGCAAGTTTTTCTTAAGCTCTCAGCAAAGTTCATGTCTGTTCTCTCCTGGTAAGTCTTTTTTTAATCTTTGATTCTCTTTTTTTTGGTTACAATCTTTGATTCTCTTTTGTCGCACAGTTAAATTTTCATTCTGTAATTCTTGAAATGTAGAAATTTCTTTGGGTAATTTGCATTGTATAAATTTGGTAACTTTCTGGGTTTTTACTTATCTTCCTTAGCATGCACAATAGTGATTGATGAAAGGTTTGAAATTTCAATGTAAAGACCCTGACTTTGTGTGTGTCATGTTTTGCTCTCTTGATGCGCAGGCCTTCGTTTAGCTTGGTTTATGCTCTGTAAGTACCTTGTTCTGTTAACCCTCATTTCTTTTCTTTTGAAAAATGCAATTGGGTACTTTTCTTTTTTCTATTTTCTGTTGTTCTTTTTTGATCATAAATGTTGATTCTTGATTGTTATGGAATTGAGGGGAGTTCTATTTCTCGTTTGAATCAGGTATGCTTCCATTCAGGCCATTCAGAGTGAGTCTCACTCCAGAAATCAGCAATGTCTTGCTTACTGGGTCTTGTTTGCTTTATACACAATCTCAGAGTCAACCCTTGCAAAGCTTTTCGATTGGTAACTTTGCGTTTATGTTTTGCATGTGTTTTGTAGATATTTAGGGAGATCATCCTGTTTCATTTTATATTCATTCTTTGAATGCTATTGGGGAGCTTGTTCTAGTTTTGATAAATCCAATAGGGTGGTCAATTTTGTGTATTTGTCTCTAAAGTGAAGATTTTATGAATCTTTTCATCAGAAGTTATGTATGTTTTGGACTGTATACTTGATCGCTGGAAGAGGCATTTACTTTCATGGTTGAATGGGGATGCAAATTCATACCATGTTAGGGGTTTACTCTGCAGATCTGAATCAATCTCAATTGTACTTTGCTATGAGTTTCTATTAAGACCATTTAATTTTCTTCATTGTTGTCAATGACAGGCTTCCGCTCTGGCCTTACACAAAGGGTGTCATTACCGTCCTGCTGGTGTTACCATACTTCCATGGTGCTTCTTATCTGTATGAACATTTTATCAAGTCCTATATTTCTGAGTATTCATTAATCCGTAAATGGAACTTATTGTCGTCACCAAGGGTAAAAGGTATCTTTCCGAGGGGAGACAACTTTCTTGATGTGGTTGATAAAAGTGTTATCAGGATTGAACCACAAGAATTAGAGAGACCTGTCATATTTCAGGTAAGCCTGCAACCTTATGTTGGTACATTGAAAACTTGATGTTTTTTGCACACTGATGCTCTGATTTCTACTTGTGTTTTCAATTATTTCTCTATGTATTCCCCGAGAATCCTTTTTGGTTAACTGCATTGACTTCTTAATTGGTTGCATTGTACCTTTGTGTATGAATGTGTACATGTTTAGCATAATTTACTTGATGAAGGACCTTACTTGTTGTATGTATAACATTTAGTAAAACATGGACTTGAGCAAAACAATTCGAACATGCTTATATCTGTGAACCAGGTTTTGCATTGTCTCAGACTTGTAGTTTAGAAAATATAGATTGTGAAGCCATCATGGAAAGCGCCTCCCTCTTTTTTTGTGACCAGTTGTACCATAAAAGAAATTGAAGTACTAGCGGAGTACTCTTATTGCCAAATACATCATTTCTCATCACTCGAGTCATCAAGGTTTATAATGAAGTAATGAGGGACTTCTATTGTTATTTGCAGGGAGTACCAGCGTCCACTTCTGAAGCTATTGTAAGGGGAAATGATTTGCCAAGTAGTCCAAAGAAAATTCAGAGGAAGTGGACCTGTGCTCTTTGTCTAATTAGCACCACAAGTGAAATTTGTTTGAAGATGCACTTCCAAGGTAGGAAACATGCCTTGAAAGTAGAAGAAGGCGTAAAAAAAGGCCTCATCAGTGAGTACAAATCTTCCGCAAAGCTGAAGAGAACAAATGGAAGGGTTTTACTTGATAACTTGAACCAAATTGCTAGAACCAATTTGGAAAAGTGGAGCAGCATTCTAAGACCAATTAGATTTTGTAGATGGAAAAAGCCACAGGTTGGATGGACAAAATTGAATACTGATGGATCGGTAGACCCAGGAAATGCTGGTTTTGGGGGTCTACTTCGTAATTATAAGGGTGAACCAATATGTGCCTTTGTCTCTAAAGCTCTAGGGGATGATATTTTCTTGGTTGAATTATGGGCTATATGGAGAGGCCTTATTCTTGCCTCAAGTCTCGGGATTAAAGTATTATGGGTGGAGTCTGATTCATTGAGCGTTGTGAAGACAATTAATCGAGATCAGCCTTACAGTTTGAAGGGTAGTAGCTGCTTGAAGCATATCTGGGAACTTCTAAAGAAATTTGATGAGCACCGTGTATCTCATTCATGGCGTGAAACTAATAGGGCTGCTGATCATCTTGCGAAAATGGTTCTTTCTGAGAGTGACATTGTCTTTTGGCCAGGTGATTTTCCTGCTAGCCTTAATACAATTATCAAGGAGGATGCTGAAGGCAAGATATATCGTAGAGGTTGACTCCCAATTCCAAGTTGCCCATGATTACCACATAGAAACAGACATCAGAAGAAAAAAAAAAGAGAAAAAAAAAGGGAACATGAACATTGGTCTTGCTTGGATTAAGTGATGACAGAACCTGGGTTCAATCCCTAATATCATGATCTAGGAGAAATGTAGAAGTAAGATGGTTTTCAATGTTGCCCACCCTATCCCAGTAATGAAAGAGGTGGAAGTCATACAATTTGACAGCCTCAGCCCTGAGTTTTCCTGGTGATATGAGGTAATGTTTTAATTTTGGCAACATAATTTTGTAAATTATAACTGCCATGTAAATATTAGAATGTGAATCTGTTGTGCAATAGTTTATTAGTAAACTTGGTTATGTATAATACTCCTGTATATTATCTAGGAAACATATTTTTAGCGCAGCCAAGTTGATTCTCATAATGGAATTGTTTCTACTTTCTACTCCGATGGAATATAGCAAATGATTTTGTCATTGTGTGCTTAGAAGACTTTTCAAGCTCTTAGATCAGAGTAGCTCCATAATCACAAAAAAGGAAAAAAAAAAGTAGGGGAAACAAATCAAAATAGCTCACATATTCTAAGTTGGTTAGTTTTGTGTATTCTTGATAACCTATTCTATGAATTTGAGATGCTAGATTCATGATCACACCTGATGTATTTCGGCTTCAGTAAACTTGTCTTTTTTAGATTTTATTCAGAATGCCCTGGCCAACATCTGTTGCATCACTTTGGTAAACAAGTACACACTTCTGTGAGCTCAGTATCTAAAGAAAAATACTATGATTGTTTTGTGGTTGATGGGTGGTCGAATTCCACAGGGGTTGGATTACTTGTCCTGATTAATTTTACTTGCTGTCACTAATTGAATTGGAGTCCTTCAAAGATTAAGGTATTTTATGGTTTGGATGGTTTGTTTAGTTGGTGTGCCTCATTGTTTGTTCCTCCTTTGCATATAACATGGTCTTTATTCTATACTAAAGTTATCTCCCCGAAGGAGAAACTTCAAAATAAGTGATGCACAACTCTCTTGTGTTCATTTTTCGACATTTTCCCTCAACCTTCTGTTTTTCAAGTTCGTTAATGACTCTGCCAAGCCTGTGTGTCAAAGCAAATTCTGATCCATTCTTCAAAACAACTGGTTTCATTGTTGGTGGATGTGGAGGTGGTCGATCGTGATAGACTCCATAATGGTTTAATTGGGGCTCTTGCCTGTGACTCTTCCTTTGCCAGTTCCATTTCGGCTCAAGAGCCTGTGATAAAATTTATCCAGTTAGATTGGCTCTGCGATTAACATTTTCGTTGGTTTGGACAATGAATTGTACCCATGTTCCTTGTGTATGGCATATCAGATGTATCAGATGAATGCAAGTATGGTTTCACATTATCATGAAAGACAATAGCTTGGCATATACCTTTTGTAATCTTGGACTAATCATCAAGACACGTTTTTGATGGTCGTAGACGAGAGAACCTATTCGACCTCCTTTTTTCCCGATATTTTCATGACGCCTAACTTTCAGTCTCAGACACCATACTGCACTTGCTAACGAGCATTCACTTTCTTCTTTTTGACGCAGCTCGAAAATTGCATAACTGTATATTCTGCAAGTATAATTTACTAAATGAAGGACCTTGTTGTATTGTACCTGAAAATTCGGCACCATAGTGCAACATTGAGTTGAAGATGAATCCAATCAAATCTGGAAATCTACCAATAAATATGAGTCAACTTCGACAGAAGATTGTGAAACAACTCACAAAGAATTAGAATATGGTAGGAAAGGTACCGGAGTCTAGTTTCCACATTTTCTCGGGGATTGTCAATATCTATTGGAGTTATAATTGATTTAGTGCACGTGGGTCAGACTAGCCGAGAATCAAAGTCTTATAGGAAAAGGAACTCTTTGGCCAGAGTTTCCTTGGAGGACTAGGGTCCCTTTGCCGTGCAACAGAGAAAGAAATCAGCAATTAAATCCTCCCCTTATGCCATGTAGATTACGTACCCTTATTTGCTACCAAGAATCCAAGATCTCGTCTCAAGATATGAGGTTTCCTCTCTCTATATATAGAAGAGTTAGGACTCATGCACCTCCTTTTGCAGCACCAAACTCATCAAATTGCTGCCTAATCCGTAACATGGTGTACATTCTTTCAGCCAAATATGCTCTCCCTAAACCGAAGCCGGTGTTCATTCTTCCGGCCAAATATGCTCTCCCTGAACCGAAGCAGTTTTGCACTGCAAACGAGCTGGAGAAACCAGCAGGAGAGCAGACCATTCCTACCAAAGAGCAAGAAGCAGAAAAGGTGGAAATCAACTCTGATTTGAAGAAGCTGTTCATGTTGTTCTCTACGCCTACTATGGCTATGTCAATGTACTTCAGACCTCTCTACGTCACAGCGAGGTTAAATGGTCAGAATGTCAACAAGATAATGGTAGCTCAAGGTACAACAAAAAACATCATCACCCTTCGCACTATGACTTTACTCGGTATTCAGAAGACATCCATTATGAACACTACAATGAAAGTCAAGGACTTTGCAGGAAGCACCACCAAAACATTAGGGATAATCTTCTTGAAGGTTTAGCTTGGACCAGCAGAGGCAGTTCACTCTTTCTTTGTGGTTGAGTGCACTGCACCATACAATGTGATATTAGGCAGAGACTGGATTCATCAAAGCTCTTGTATCCCTTCATTGTTGCATTAGGAGCTTCTGATGTGGAACCCGGTCACAGATGAGGCCGAACTTATCAAAGCAAATCCTAGACCTTTTTCAGTATCCGCGAATGCTAAAATGATTAGGAAAAATAGTTCGCCATGTAGTCAGAAGAAAATTCAGAGGGAGTGGAGCTGTCCTCTTTGTCAAATTAGCACAACAAGTGAAAATTGTTTGAAGATGCACTTCCAAGGTAAGAAACATGCCTTGAAAGTAAGTGAAGATATATATGGTTCCCAAGTAGTCAGAAGAAAATTCAGAGGGAGTGGAGCTGTCCTCTTTGTCAAATTAGCACAACAAGTGAAAATTGTTTGAAGATGCACTTCCAAGGTAAGAAACATGTATTGAATGTAGAAGCACTGCAAGGTATAATACAAGGCCCTAATACAAGGCCCTATCAGTGGATACAAATCTTCTGAGAAGCTGAAGAGGAGAACAAAAGGAAGGGTTTTACATGATAACTACGACCCAATTGCTAGACCTAATCAGGAAAAGTGGAGCGACCTTCCTAAGTTGTGTGAATGGGAATTTCTGATGGATGGATGGACAAGTAGATTGTGTAGATGGGAAAAGCCACAGGTTGAATGTACAAAATTGAATACTGATGGATCGACTGAGCCAGGAAAAGTTGGTATTGGGGGACTATTTCTGTTGGGTTCACAATTGTAGAACAAGAAGAAAAGAAAAGGGAATACTAAAATAGATGTATATTTTCATTCCTACCCAATTGATGTCAAAATATAGAATATAAGGAGAAGTCTGAGGAACTAGACAAATAAAAAAGGAGACAAAATACAGGACCACAACAAGAGTTAGGCCAAACCTGCTGGGTTCCTAACTTGGGTTAATGTTTCATCTGATGGGCTGTTACTGGAAATGCTTTGGTGTAGAGAGTAAAATACTTAGGTTGAGAGAAGGGTCTCAACAAGCACCCTACCCCTACCCCCTATGAGTTGCGACCTGTCCTCAGGCGCAAAAGGCAGGAAACCTGGATTTCATGTTGCTAACGTCCTCCCAAGTAGCATCTTTAATTGGTAATCCTTTCCATTGCACTAACCAAGTAGTGAAGGTCTTCTTCTTCTTGCGACATATACCCATGTCCACTACCTTCAAAGGCTGCCAAGAAATGGATCCTGGAGTATTAAAATGTGGCAGAGTAGTAGAAACTGAAGTGCCCTCTCCAACTCTTTTCTTCAGTAGGGAAACGTGGAACACATGGTGTAGCTTGGCATTAGGAGGGAGACTTAGGCGATAGGCCATCGAGCCAATTCTGGTGGCAATCTGAAACGGTCCGTAGAACCGAGGAGCGAGCTTGTGAGTGGCTTGTTTGAGCAAGGAATTTTGCCGGTATGGGTGCAATTTGAGAAAGACCCAGTCCCCTACATTAAATGTACGCTCAGTCCTTCCCTGATCAACAAATTGCTTCATCCTATTTTGCCCCTCAGTCATGTGCGCTTTCAAAGTGTCAAGTAGTTCATCCTGATTATTGAGTGCGGTGTCCACAGCTTGAACATGGGTAGTGCCAGGGAGATACTTTGAAACTGATGGAGGGAGGCGTCCATAAAGGGCATCAAAAGGTGTCATCTTGATGGAAGCATGGAAAGTGGAATTATACCACCATTCAGCCCAATGTAAGAGCTCACTCCAATTGGTAGACTTATCAGCAATAAAACACTTGAGAAAGTGCTCTAGTGTTTGATTAACTACTTCGGTTTGCCCGTCCGATTGAGGATGATACGCTGAGCTGCGACAGAGGATTGAGCCCTGCAACTTGAAGAAGGCAGACCTGAAGTTGCTAACAAATATAGGGTCGCGGTCACTGACGATGGAGCGGGGCATGCCATGTAAACGAAACACATGTCTCATGAATGTATCAGCTATCTGAGCAGCAGTGAAGGGATGCGAGATGGCAAAAAAAATGGGCTGATTTAGAGAGTCGATCCACAACAACCATGATAGCAATGAAACCATTCGAATTGGGAGGACCTTCCACAAAATCCATTGATATGTCAAACCAGACATCTTCTGGAACCGGTAACGGTTGAAGGAGTTCGGGTGGGTGGACTGCTTCAGACTTTTGATGCTGAAATTGGTCACAGCTCTTCACAAATACTTTGACATCTCGCCTCATGCCTGGCCACGCAAAATTGCGCGAAAGACCATTCAAGGTACGTAAATACCCAGAATGGCCAACTAACAATGAAGAGTGGAATTCCTGCAGTAACTTGTAGCCCCATTCAGAAGATTCAAGAACGTATAGTCTGTCTTTGTAAAACAATTTACCATTGTGTAGAATAAATCCTTTCTTGGTGGAGGTACCATCTATGAGTGCTAGCCTGATGCATTGGGCCTGTGGATCATGTTGGCAAGCTCTGGTGATAAGAGTGATGCTGTCAAAAATAGGCTTGGAAACAGCTTGGATAATGAGTAATTCATGACGACGAGAAAGCAAATCGGACATAGTATTGAGGTGCCCAGCCTTGTATTCAATCTTGTAGCTATAACCCAGTAACTTGGCAAACCATTTATGTTGTGCCGGAGTTGAAATTCTTTGATCTAGAAGGTACTTGAGAGTTTAATGATCTGTGAGGATTGTAAAATTGCTACCCAACAAATAGGGTCGCCATTTTTCAATAGCAAACATGATGACAATCATCTCACGCTTATAAGTGGATAAAGCTTGATGTTTGGGAGAGAGAGATTTACTAAGAAAGACCACCGGATGTTTCTTTTGTGTAAGTACAGCACCGATTCCCATACCACTAGCATTTGTTTCAACGGTGAAGGGCTTATTGAAATCCGGCAATGCTAAAACTGGAGCAGAGGTCACGGCTTGCTTGAGGTGCTTGAAAGCTACTTTGACTTCAGGAGTCCAACAAAAGTTACTAGCTTTCAACATATTGTTGAGTGGTTGGGCAATGACTCCAAAATAGGGGATGAAACGGCGGTAATACCCAGCCAACCCTAGGAAGTCTCACATCCCTTTTACTGTTCTGGGTTTGGGCCAATCACAAACGGCCTGGACCTTGGCTGGGTCAACTGATACTCCTTCTGAGTTAATAACATGGCCCAAATATTAGATCTCGGCCTGGGCAAAAGAGTACTTCGATAGCTTCACCTTTAAGTGATTATCCCACAACAATTGAAATATTTCTTGAAGGTGTGAAGCATGATCATGTAGTGTAGCACTATAAATAAAGATGCCATCAAAAAAGACGATGACACACTTACGGAGTAAGAGCTTAAAAATATCATTCATGAGAGCTTGAAAGGTGGAGGGGGCATTGGTAAGGCCAAAGGCCATGACCAAAAACTCAAAGTGACCCTCGTGTGTGCAGAAAGCCGTCTTGGCTATGTCATCCTCAAGCATCATTATTTGGTGGTAGCCGGAGCGGAGGTCCAATTTGGAGAAAAACTTGGCCCCATGTAGTTCGTCGAGTAGCTCATTGACAACGGGAATAGGAAACCGATCCTTAACCGTGAGCGCATTAAACGAACGGTAATCAACACAAAAATGCCAAGTGCCTTCTTTCTTCTTGACTAAAAGAACCGGTGATGAGAATGGGCTGCAACTGGGTCTAATGAGGTCGTCGCTCAACATACCCCAAACTTGTGCCTCTAATTCATCCTTTTGAGAGTGTGCATAATGATAAGGATGAACGTTAACGGGCTCGGTATTAGGTAGTAGGGTAATTCTATGATCAATGGATCTTTTAGGAGGGAGGCCCACTGGCTCTTCAAAAAGTTTTTGGAATTGGGACAAGAGTTGTGTGATACAGGTGGGTAAATCAGTTGGTGGACTCGGGGTGTTTTAGGGTAAAATGTCTAGTTGAGCAGCATATAATAGAGCAAAGAGGGCATCATTATCATGGTTTCTGGGTTTGTTGGTGATGCCGCGGAGGATATGACAACGACCGTTACGGTGGAACACCATCACCTTGTCGTTACGGTGGAACACCACCCAAAGAAGCCAAGAGTGTCCAACCATTGGGCACCAAACAACAGGTCACAGCTTTCAACTGGCAAGAGGAGGAAGTTGTTGGTGAATGTATACCCCTGAAGATTAACATGTACATCTTGAGCTTCACTGGTCGGAACAAAAGAGTGACCGGAAGCTGATGTGAATTGGAATGAGGAAGGCTGGGTGATGGAGAGTCCTAACATATGCGCCACAATGGGATTGAGGAAGTTTGTCGCAGAACTGTAGTCAATAAAGACACGAATGGGTGTGCCCAAAATCGAGCCAGTGAGGCGCATGACTTCACTCACAGCAGAGTTGGTAATGGCGTGGAGTGGCAAAATATCCACGATATTGGGGTGAGCTTCATCAAGAGAGGTTAGGCAGTCATGAAATTCCACAGATTCCTCTGGGGTGGTTGTAACTGGGGATTTAAGGATGGCCATGAACTGTTTTTTACACACATGGGTGTCTGAGTACTGTTCATCACAATTAAAGCACATGTTTTTGGCTATGTGTTCCCTTTGTTCTGAGGGAGTCAAGCGTCTGTATGGGGAAGAATTATATGGCCGTTGGGTTTGGCTAATGGTGGGGTGTGGTAGAATGAGACAAAGTGGTGGTGGGGTTACCATAGGTTTGGTGGGGGGAAGAAAAGGATGAGGATGTACTTGAATGTTGTCTGGGCACAAATGACCAAGAGTGAGGTCTCTGAGGCTGAGCAGTAGAGACCTTGATGTTGTTCAATTTTGCCTCGTAGCGCCGTGCCAAAATTTGAGCGTGGGACAAGGATTTGGGAGCCATTGCCAACACATCATGCCAGATTTCAGGTTTCAAGCCATCACAAAACATATGAGTGAGGGCTTGGTCATTCCACTCCGGCGCGCAACAAGACAATTTGGTGAACTCCGAAATAAATTCGGCTACAAATCTGGTTTGTGAAAGGTGAGAAAGGGTGGCCAAGACGTCACCGGAGCTGCTGGACCCAAAATGCTCCAAAAAGGCCGAAACAAACTACTCCCATGTGATAATCGAATGTCGTTGCTCGAACGCGCTCATCCACATTGAGGCGTTAGGGCCAAAGTGGGCAGCAAGTGTGGCGACGCATTTGTGAGGTGGGATACGGTAAGTGAGGATGTAGCGGTTTGTCATTGCTAACCATCCGTCGGTGTCCTCACCATGGCATCTCGGTAGGTTGATTTTAGGTATGCGGTAATATGGATAGTCGGTGTGGTGGATGTTGTTCTGGTGATGAAATTGGTAAGGATTAGGGGCAACAGATGTGTTGAAGTGAGGAAGAGAGGTATTGATGGTTGAGGCAGTTGAGGTGTTTGAAAAATGAGGTTGGGGAAGGGAAGTAACGGTGGAGAATTAATACAGGAGGTGTGGAAGTATATGGTGGAGTATGGGGGGATGGTTGAGAAGTGGAGGAGAGCTGAGTGTCAGGAAGTGTAGGAGGAAGAGGCATGAGGTTTTCAGGCTACGAACCAAATAGGATTTGGGGGGTAGTCATAGGTGTGCATGGATGGGAATTATTGGGAAGTTGGGGTGGGGTTGTGAGTGGTTGATGGCGTTGGGTAATGACCTGAAACACGGTGCTTTGAATAGCTTCTATTTGTGTTGAAATATGGTTTTGAAAAGATGTTTGGTTTTGAGTGAGTGAAGTTTGTAGTGATGTTTGGAATGATTGTTGGTTTTGGTGTAAGGAATCAACAGATTGGTGTACCTTAGATTGCAAAATCTCAAAGGCTGTGTGGAGTTCTTCCACTTGCTGAGAGTGACCTCATCGGGTTGATACGAGGAGGAAGAGATGTTGTGATGGGGAAGTGGTGGAACGGCAGCGGTGGATGAAGGGGTGGTGGATGGACTAGAGACTTGGAGGTTTTTTGTCAGAGCCACTCTCTAATACCAGATGTTGGGTTCACAATTGCAGAACAAGAAGAAAAGAAAAGGGACCAAAGACCTGGAGGTTCCTTGTCGGAGCCATTCTCTGATACCAGATGTTGGGTTCACAATTGCAGAATAGGAAGAAAAGAAAAGGGAATACTAAAATAGATGCATATTTTCATTCCTTCCTAACTGATATCAAAATACATAATATAAGGAGAAGTCTGAGGAACTAGACAAATCAGAAGGAAGACAAAATACATGACCATAATAAGAGTTGGGGCAAACCCGCTGGGTTCCTAACTTGGGTTAATGCTTGATTTGCTTGGGCTACTACTAGAAATGCTTTGGTGTAGAGAGTAAAATACTTAGGTTGAGAGAAGGTTCTCAACAATTTCGTAACTATAAGGGTGAACCAATATGTGACTTTGTCAGTAAAGGGCTAGCAGATGATATTTTCTTGGTTGAATTATGTGATATATTGAGAGGCCTTGTTCTTGCCTCTAGTCTCGGGATTAAATTATTATGGGTTGAGTCTGATTCATTGGCCATTGTGAAGACAATTAATTGAGAACAGCCACATAGTTCAAGGGCTAGTAGCATTTTGAAGAGTATCTGGAAAATTCTAAAGAAATTTGATAAGCACTGTGTATCACATACATGGCGTGAAACTAATAGGGCTGCTGATCATCTTGCAAAAATGGTTGTACCTAAGAGAGATGTTGTTTTTTGACCAGATGATTTCCCCGATAGCCTTAAGTGCACGTTTGGTACCCAGTACTAGGTTAGACCTCTTTAATTCTTAAAACTGTTTTGGACTAGTGTAGACTGCCTTAAATTGTACTAATACTGGCCCACGTTTGGTGTTGCATGAGATTATGAAAAAAAGTTTTAAATTAGAGATGTCTCATGTTTGGTGATGCATTGGATTGGACTAGCTACTCTAACATCTAACAATCTAACATCTAACAAACTAGACTACTCTAACAATCTCAGTCATTGAATTTTTGATATGAAATCCAAAAAAAAAAATGCATAAACCTGTGAAATATGCAGAATCCAAAAGAAATATACAAAAACCTGTGAAAGAAATATGCAAATTCTTGGCACACTTGGAAACTCTCTGCTCAAATTAAATGTAAATTAAATGGAACATTTGAGGGCATACTGTTGGGTAAAAATATGCACGAAGTGTAAATGTCACTCAACATAATTTCACTCATATTCATTAACAGAATAAAGTTTCTTAATTATGTCTGGTTCGACCCATTCAAGACATAACGTGTCTTTTAAATACAATCCCTTGTTGGAACACCCCTTGATTCCGTTTATCAAGAGACCATTGTAGGTTTGTTTGTTTTTGCGACTGCACCCGCATTTGGGAATGAGTTGCCTACGTACTCCGGAGGGGATCAAGTCACTCGTAGTTCAAGAGTTCTAACAAGTGAATGACTTGTTGGAAGGCTTTGATTTTGGAGTGAGAGTAGTGTCTGGAAATGTGTTTGGATTTGTGTCTGAATGCATTTGAGATTGGAAGTGAGATTCTGGCTTCAGGCGATCCGGGAATTTATTTAGATTGGTGGTTGCATCTAGATTTAAATCCAGACTGCCTACATACCCTGTAAAGGGATCAAACCAATGTGGTTTGAACATTTGAGATTTAAATGGGTGAATGACCCATTTATTTTGATTTTGTGTTTGGGATATTTGTGAGGGTTTAAATCCCTTGAATTTGGGTTTAAGAATTTGACTGGAGTCATTTGGACTGACCGATTTTGATTGATGGTGTCAGGGATTCTGTTTAGAGTTGTGGTTGCATCTTGTGGGTTGCTAGATTGCCTACGTACCCCTTTAAGGGATCAAACCGACCGTAGTTCATAGATGTTTGTAGGCTTTGCGGCTTAGTGCCAATTTTGGGTTTGACAGATATTTTTGAATCCGTCAACTGTATTTCTTTTGGACACCTAATTTGGTAGAGTGTCATTTGATTTAAGTTAGGTACCCGAAATGGGTGATGCATCAGTGTGACCAAAAGGCTTGAATTGTCGTAGCCACAATTCTTGATAGTGGCGTAGGTGATTCCTAAAAGTTCAGTCTCCTCGTGTAAGCGGACTTCGCTAGAATGTGGACCTCGCGTATAAGTGGACTCCGCGTGCATGTTAACTCCGCGACTTGCTTCATCTCGCCTCGCCTGTGACGTCATCTCGTCTTGCTTGGACTTCCAATTTTTGTGAAGCCATCACGCCTCGCCTGGACTTCCAATTTTGTGCAGCCATCCTGCCTCACCTAGACTTCCTCCTTTACGTGACATCATCTCACCACCGGGACTTCCAATTTTGTACGAGGCCATGTTGTCTGAATTTCTGCTCTGACGCGAGATCACCTCGCCTCGCCTTAGGGCTTCTGTTTTGACGTGAAGTTCATCTCGCCTTAGGGCTTTGCTTTGTCGTGAAGTCATCTCGCCTTTGTTTGAGAGCTGCTGCTTTGACGTGAGGTCATCTCGTCTTAGGGCTTTAGAGCTTCAGTCTCCGCACGAGGCCATCTCGCCTTTGCTTCAGGGATTCAGTCTCCGCGCGAGGTCATTTCGCCTTTGCTTCAGGGCTTCTACTTCCACCCGAAGTCATCTACCCGCGCCTTAGGGTTTCTGCTTCTGTGCGAAGTCCTTTCGCTGCGCGCCTTAGGGCTTCCTCTTCTATACGAGGTCATCATGTCTCCGCCTTAGGGCTTCCTCTTCTATGCGAGGTGCAAGATCATATTTTTGTTATGACAAGTGGAGGGGGCGAGGTCATCTCGCCTTATGCGAGGTCGTCTCGCTACCGCTGGGCTTCTGCTTTGCGCCTTAAGGCTTTGAGGCTTGAACGGTATTGGGGCTCCGCCGGAAGCAAGGGATGAGACAGAAAGATAAAGTCGCTGCAAAAAAGAAATGGCGTTAGAATGAGAGCTCCACCTTCTTGTTGTTGGCTTGCCGCTCTTCCTCTGCTTTCTGCTTCGCTCCGTCTCTCTCTGTCTCTTTTGTCTGTCCCTCTACTGGAGACTTTGGCCTCTTTATATAGAGCGCATTTGGCTGATTTGTAATTGGACTTTGATACCCGAATTGTATTCCTATCCAGACACCTTCCTTTGTAAAAGTTACAATTGAACTCAAAAGGCTTGTGCATGTAGCACAAAAAAAAGAATTATTATTCTTTTATTTATTTATTTATTTTTTATTTATTTTTGTTATCAACACATACTATGCAACATTTAATCATGTTCATTATAACTTACATCATGAATAAGATTTGCTTGACACTAGGTTCGGTTCTAACATAAATACAATGATGAATTTCCAAAAGAGAAGTACTCAGACAATGAACTGAAACTAAAAAAACAGATTGATCAACACAATGTAAACCGGTTAAGTGAATTATTATTGACTGACCAAAGCCTCATCAGACGGGCAACTCCATCATCAATTTTTACTTACCATAACATGAAAGCTTTTCAGTTCCTTTTATTCCTAAACAGTCATGTAACCACTATGAATTAACATACAAGATTTGCAGCAAACAACTTGGAAATCTAGTATTAAAAACATTTCAAATGAAATTTCACACTCTACATACATAGAGAACACCATGAAGAGGTTTCACAAAGTTTCTGTAGACTGGTATGTGTATCATCTCATTTGCATAGGTCCATAGAACCTAACCCAAAAACTTGCCATCCATTATCATATTTCAGTAAAATTAAAGGTAAAAGAGAGAGTTTTCCATTACATGCAACATCAGCAAGCCTAAATCAAAGCAAAGCCTTTCATGGAAACAGGAACAGATCAATGCAAGACTAACTAGGCAAACAAATCAATCAACTAGAGACTTCAGAATTCGATACCAATCCCAATAACATTACCAAAAGAAATCAAATCCTTTTCTTCAGCTCTAACAAACAAGTCACTCATCCCGATTACTAGCTCAATCCCATATAGCAAAACATTGTTCTCAAAACACAAAAACACAAGCAGAGCACCAATCAAAGTAAGAACAAACAAAAGAAAACCCCGAAAACTCGCCAAAAGAAAATGAAAATGAGCTAAAAGGAACACCCTTCACCAACAAAGATAGGGAGAATACAACACACCCAAAATACCCAAAAAAAAAAGAGAGAGCCAGAAACCAACAAATAGCTACACAGCTTTACCAAACCCAAAACCAAATCATCATTATTTTCATGATCATGATCTCAAATACCACATGCAACCACAAAACACAACACAAAATCAAACCCACATAAAGCCTGGACCTTTAAATCCACCATCCATAACCAAATCAGCAAAAGCAGACCAAATTTTACATAAAAGCTGATAGAAAACAAAAGAAAAGAAAAGAGAAGACCAAATGAGAACCTTTGGGATTGATGACGGAGAGGGTTTGGGAGCCGAGGGCACGGGTCAGAGAGGGGGTTGAGGATGGAGAGGGTCTGGAAGCCCAGGGCGCGGGTCAGAAAGGAGGTGGAGGACGGAGCGGGTCTGGAAGACGTCGGAGATGACGCGGGTCAGAGAAGAGGTGAAGAATGGAATGGTCTATGAAATCGGAGAGGAGAAAAGTTGTGGAGCAGAGATTCGGGGTGGAACAGAGAGGAGATGAAGAAGAAGAGAGAAGTTGTGGAGAAGGCGACGCGATAGAGAGATTAGTGAGGTCTTAGCTAAGGTTCCCGTTTCGGAGTAGCCATGCTAACACCGGCTAATCCGGCGAAATCAGAAAATAGGTATAAGTTAAGACCATTAATATTAGTACCGAGAGAGACCAAACATGAGATTACCCTTATTTCACTCCTTACCTAAGACTGACTTAGGTAATACCGGGTACCAAACGTACCCTAATAGAATTATCAAGGAGGATGCTAAAGGCATGATATATTGTAGAGGCAAGATAGAATTGATTATAGGCATGATATTTATTTAATTTCCTAATAGATTGCAGGATATATTTTCCTGACCAAACTGTTCGTTTTGCTTACAATTTTATGGGATATATTCACCTTGTGTTTCGGTTCTTGACCCCTCAAACTAGTCCCGCCTTTTGTACACTATGTTCCATTCTTTGCTCAGTGACGGCCAACAATGGAGAATTCTTGTATCCCTTTGTTGGATCACATTTGGTTCTTCTACTTGCACCGTGATAATAGACTCATTTACACTGACTACAAAGCACATTCTGCATGCACCAAAGCTCATGCCAACTCCTCAAATGATTTCAAGTATAGATATTCACCCCTATCTCGCAAATCATGGCCATGGTCTAGTTTCCTGATCACAACTTATATATTTCTGCTCTTGTAAACTTATCTTTTTAAGATCGTATTCTGATTTGGCCAGTAGATGTTACATCACAGTTAGCTAAATTTCTGTATACTCAATGGTTTGATGGGTGATGAATGCCAGAGGGACTTGATTACTTGTCCTGATTAAGTCACTTGCCTTCACTAATTGAATTGGAGTCCTTTTTTTTTTTTTTAAAAAAAACTTTTTTATTAATAACTCACACACCATACATATGTCGTAAGGTTTGAACCTATGACCTCAAAGTTGTCAGTTAAACACCTTAACCAACCAAGTCATAGCTCACTGACAATTGGAGTCCTTTAAAGCTGAAGGTATTTTATCGTTTGGATGCATGGTTCCTTAGTTGCTATGCCTCATGGTTTGTTCCTCCTTTGTATATTAGATGGTCTTCAAAATTCTCTACAAAATTTACCTCCCCGAAGGAGAAACTTAAATATGAAAAATTCTATTATAACATATGGTATAACATGTCTTATAAAATTGTATACTATATGATAGACAAACCCTTTAAACATAGATGATGCACAAGTCTCAATAGCTTATGATAATTGAGGTTATCCACTTATCCGGTTAGTTTGTCTGCGTCATCCACATTTCCTAATACGAAGTCTGATTTTCCCACATTATCATGAAAGACAATAGCTTGGCATATAACTTTTGTAATCTTGGAGTTAATCATCATGATTTTCAAAGAAAGAACGTTCAATCATTCTCAAAAAAAAAAAAAAGATACACTCACACCATTAGATCACTCCAACGGTTGAGATTCAACACATTTGGACCCACCGACCCCAAAAATGTCGGTGAAATCAAAACCCAGTGACGCTCGTCTAATATAATAAACGGTCATTTCCATTCGAAATTTCAAAACCTTTTTTTTTGTTTCACCAAACACAGAAACAGCTCTAATGGCGGAGCGACACTCCACCACCACCGCTTCTCACCCACCTCAATTCTATGAAACCCTAACCCCCAATTCTCCTTTCTCTTACACTGATCTCCGCCGCGAAACCGGGCCTCCTAAACCGGCTGATCACGACGGCGATGAGCCTCTCTCGTCGCTCTGTATTCCCGGTTCGAAACTGGTCCGAACCGGGTCCGTACTCTCCGCTTGCTCAGGTTCGTGCTAATCTCGCCGGTTCTTTGCTCAATTCCGTTTTTGATTTCGTTTCTTGAGTTATCGAATTCGGAATTGCCTGGATTTGCTCGTTTCATGGAAGCTAGGTTTTCGCAAAATGTGAATTCAGAAAGGGAAAAAATTTAGAAAGATTAAGCTAGTTTTGATAAGAAAGAAACGAAATCGGGATTTTTCGTTACGAAAAAAGAGTAGAATTCGATTTAATTTTGATTTTTAGGGTTAGTGTTTGACATTGTGTTGTTCTTTAAGCAGATAATGAGCTTGTGATGTTTGTGAATGCTGGAGGGGAGGCTTTAATGGAAACTAGTAATGTCGGTTTTCGAGTCGAGGGTGACAATTTTTTCCAAGGAGGGAATGTTATAAGAACTGATGAAGCTATTGAAGGGAGTGATATGCCGTCCATTTATCAATCTGCACGTTTTGGGAATTTTTCTTATCGGTTTGAGAATTTGTGTCCTGGAGATTATTTTGTGGATCTTCATTTTTCAGAGATTGTATACACCAATGGTCCGAAAGGGATGAGGGTGTTTGATGTCTTCATGCAGGAAGAGAAGGCAAGTGAATGAAATTAGAACAGCTTGTCTAGATATATCAAATTTGTTACTTTTCTTGTGTCATTTTGATATGTAGTTTGATACTGGTTTGTTTTGGTGTTTGTGAAAATGATAGGTTATGTCTGAAATTGATATATATTCTGTCGTTGGAGCAAATAAGGCACTACAGGCGGTAGATGTCAGAGTGTCTGTGGGGGAGGATGGGGCACTCGTAATAAGGTTCGAAGGAGTGAATGGAAGTCCAATAGTTAGTGGAATTTGTATAAAGCGGCCAAGATTATCAGGTATTTGTAGATGACTGTTTTCACCTTGGTTACATGTATCACGTAGCTTGTTTTTGATACTCATCTCTTCTATGGTGTTACTTGATTGAAGCATCAAAGATGAATTGTGGAAATCTTGTGTGTAACAATTGTGCTGCTGAGATAGAAATCTCATCTGGTCAGGTTAGATATATAGCTTCACTTTAGTAGTAGAACTTTTTAACCCCCTTGAATTCTAGCTTACAATGCTATTATTTGATGTAAACTGCAGGAAAAGTATATAAGGATGCAGTTCATTGCCAAGTATGAAAAGAAGATAGAAGAGCTTAAGACCCGGTTTCAGCTGAAGACAGATGAATGCCATGAAGCTTGGATGTCACTGACAACAGCAAATAAACAGCTACAGGACATCACCATGGAACTCGATAACAAGTCATATACAATTCATTGTCTAGGTAAGGCAGGATCCAGCTACAAGTAATGGTAATGGGACTTTTAGTTTATGGAGATAAATAGATTTTAGAGTGAGTGGCTCAAAATATCTTTCCTATTACCAATAGGCTGCAATCTGCTGAAACCTTTAAGTAACTTCAAGGAAACTTTTTCTGATCACATATACTACTTTCAGGTCAAGCGAGAGAAGAAACTGAAGCAAAATTCAGAGATATCTCTGGCAAATATGAACATGATAAGAGGATGTGGATTGCAGTTGTTGACAAATTAGAAAGGGAAATTAGAGTATGTATCATTTTCAAGTATTCTCACATTCATTGATGTCCTCTTGGATGGATGGATGGAAAAGGAATGACTTGTTGATCCATTTGCAGTTGATGAAGCAAGAATATTATCAGCTGTACTGTGAAGTGCACAAGTGTGCTGATGCAGTTCCAGAATTGAGCAATATGGTATCTGCAGTTCAAGCTATGGGTACGTTTATATCAGTTTTTTTTTAAGAATAATATCCTTTTGACTAGATATATATCTAATACGATGTCCATTTTGCAGTCGCACAGTGCGAGGATCTTAAGTTTAAGCTAAGCAAGGAGCAGGCAAAGAGGAAGATACTTTATAACCAAATTCAGGAGGCAAAAGGCATAATCGCTTTCCTTCTAGTATTACTCTTAAATTTGTTGAAAAATTTACATTTTCATTGTAATAGTAGGTTGTTTTTTGTGCTGGTTCTTGCATTTACTCTTTACTGTACATTTCAGGGAACATCAGGGTGTTTTGTCGGTGTCGCCCATTAAGGAAAGAGGAGGCACTGGCTGGGCATGCAACTGTTGTACAGTTTGATGCAGTCAAGGATGGAGAACTTGGTATAATTTCAAGTGGCTTCAATAAGAAGATATTCAAATTTGACCGAGTTTACACACCAGAGGATGATCAAGGTATGCGTGAACAACGGAGAGAGTTTTTGACATGAAAATGAATTAACCTGGAGTTACTTTCTTATGTTTGGAATTGCGGAATTGGTTGATCATAATTTACTTAAATTGACTTGAGGTTTTTTACTGCCGCAGTCGATGTATTTGCAGATGCTTCGCCTATGATAACTTCAGTATTAGATGGCTACAATGTTTGTATCTTTGCATATGGTCAAACTGGGACAGGAAAGACATTCACAATGGAAGGTCCTGTGTCTAACAGAGGGGTCAACTATAGAACCTTGGAACAGCTGTTTATAACTGCTGAGGAGAGGAAAGAAATTTTTACATACAACATATCTGTTAGCGTGCTTGAGGTCTATAATGAGCAAATCAGAGACTTGCTAGCCACCTCTTCAACATTCAAAAAGTAAGTTCTAATACAGTTTACCATAGAAATCATAAATCTCAACTGAGCTGTATTATCGCTGAAAGTCTACACTATGCTCACAGATTGATGTGTAAATTCAATTTTAGGTTGGAGATGAGGCAATCTTCTGAAGGCACTCATCACATGCCTGGACTTATTGAAGCAAAAGTTGAGAACATTAAAGAGGTCTGGAGAATTCTGCAAGCTGGAAGCAATGCAAGGGCAACAGGATCAAACAATGTGAATGAACATAGCAGCCGATCTCATTGGTTAGAATTTGACCTGCATTCTTACTACTTACATGCACCCTTCACTTTATATTTAAACTCTTATATTACTGATGTTCTTTGTTCAATCATCTATTAGCATACTTTGCATAATGGTAAGAGCAAAGAATATGATGACTGGCGACTGCACCATGAGCAAGCTTTGGCTTGTGGACCTTGCTGGCAGTGAGAGGCTGGCAAAAACAGAAGTTCAAGGGGAACGTCTTAAGGAAGCTCAAAACATCAATAGATCTTTATCAGCTCTTGGTGATGTTATTTCTGCTTTGGCAGCTAAGAAAAGCCACATTCCTTATAGGTTTGTTTTATATGATTATACCATATATCAGACATATATCCCATTCTTGTTAATCTGATGTGTCATTGGTGTTAGCAGGAATTCCAAGCTCACACATCTACTTCAAGACTCCTTGGGTAAGCATCAGCACAAGATTGTATATATTGCTTTAACTTAAATGCACTACTAGTACATCAGCCGTAGAATTATGAGAGATCACGATATAATAGATTTCTCTCTTTTGATATGGCACACAGGTGGAGATGCTAAAACTCTGATGTTTGTCCAAATTAGCCCTTCAGAGCAGGACCTGAATGAGACTTTAAGTTCTCTAAACTTTGCAGCACGGGTTCGAGGGGTTGAATTAGGTCCTGCAAAGAAGCAGGTGGATACTGGTGAGGTTCAAAAGCTAAGAAACCAGGTGAGATCAGGGAAGCCCAAGTAAAGAGTATTTTCACTCTCCCTTTAGTATCCATTTTCAAAGTGAACTTGTGTACTCTGTTATAGAAAGTCATCATGGAAAAAAATTTCAGGAATGACCAAGTGCTTTCCTGTTCCCAAATGGCAACTAATAAACATCTGCATAATCTAAAGCAAGACTTCATAGATTGCTTATTTGCTTTCTCCCTGATTTTTTTTTTTTTTGGAAGAATGACAAGCTAAAGCAAGAGTTGAGATGTAAAGAAGATGCTCTCCGAAAAGTAGAAGAAAACTTTCAGAATCTGGAAAATAAGGCAAAAGGTGATTATCAAATGTATAGAAGCCAACAAGATAAGATCGATGAACTTGAAAAGCAAATTTTGTTGAAGATCGATTTATCCAGACGACTGGAAAACCAGTTGCTACAAGCAAATGAAAAGGCAGAAGCTTACTTGGATCTTCAAAGAAAGGTTGCTTGATTGATGTTATATTCCTTTTCTTCATGTTGTCTAACATCTGACTATGTTGTCTAACAACTGACTTATATTTTTATTTGAAGGTCAAGGAGCTTGAGCACAAGCAGAAAGAACATGAGCATGCGTATCCCATGATTCTTCATGACAAGGTCTTTGCAAAACTAAAAAATACTTATATAACTAAAAATTCTAATTAGAATGAAATACCCTTGAAGAATTAGATTTCAATAGCCAGAAAATGGTAATCTTTTCAAGTGAAAGGGTAGTAAAAACTGGATCTCAGAAGAGTTGCTGACAGTACTGCTTGTAACAGAATTTATGGTACATGTTAACAATGGTATTTGATTTCTTGCTTATGCTACACAGGTGAAAGACCTTGAGAACAAGTTGAAAGAAAGAACTCGAGAGCTTGAGCATCATTCAGCAGTTACTCAATGGAAGGTAATTGTCACTCAAAATTCTTTAGATGAACTACAAAGATTGTTTCAGGCCTCTCTCTACTCCTTTCGTTCCTCAACTTCTATAGAACCTGCATTAGGGTTCTTACAAACATTCATTCAGCTAAATGATCTTCTCCTTCTTGATTATTTTTGCACTTAATGGACAAGCTCACTTTCACTACATTAATGACATATCATGGAAATTTAGTCATCCAACTTTCTCAAATCAATTGGATGACTATGCTTGTATGCAAATGTAAAAAGATCACTCGCTTGTTGACACCTAACTTCTTGGTTTACGTATACATCTATACAAACATATATGATGCTATGTATTTTATGTCATACCGTTCAACTTATTCAATGTAATTGTTCTTTCTTTCACTCACTTTTTCTTCCATGTGACCACATCCCCAAATTGACTACAATTTGTGATCTGTTGCTTTCTGTTATGAAAGGTTCGAGAACCTGAAGAGAAGTTGGCAATGAAAGAGAACAACAAAGGGTTTCAGTTGCTTCAACAAAAGGTTATTACTGCAAATTTCTTTGTGCATATACAAAGAGATGGCAGATGTCCTTAATTAATTCACTGTATTTTCAGGTGAAAGAGCTTGAAGAAAAGTTGAGATGGCACGAACGACAACGTGCATCATTAACATTTTCTACCGAGAACTCAGAAGCCACCCCCATTCAAACGACATGCATGAGACATGAGACTGTTGGCGATGTCAATCCCCTGAGTCAAAGGAGCTTCAGCTATATTAATCAAATGACAGACCATGGGTCTGCCCTGCTCAAAGTTCCTGAATCACTTCACGAGATTAGGAGAAAAAGAGAGTTCCAAAGCAAAGGACATGAGAATTTCGTACAGCCTGCTACATTGACTGATGGGAAGATGTTTTCGGGTGAACCAAATAGAGGAAAGTCCGGTACACATAAAGCATTGGCTAGGATTACGAGAAGTATAAAACCAGGAACTACTCAAAAATCATACCCTAACAACAGAAATGATAGAGATCAGGTTCCATCAGTCAAGTCAAGGATCTGGTTGAGATAAAAGCAAAGCTTCATCACTCTAGTTTACACTATATCGGTGTTTGAATCTACCTTTTTGTAAGCAAATGATTGAGGAATACAATCCAAGACATGATGGCATTTCATGAAAAGTGACTTCTTCACCAAAGAATCACACCGATAGCCAATTTCGTATTGAGTTACTCAAAGACATGTTTTTGATCAGTGGACTTCCTTGCTGATCCAGCAATACCACCTACATAGGGTCTATTTTGTTTTTGATTTATTTACTTTTTATTATTATTATTATTATTTTTTTGTAATTATCTCTATGTTTCGCTAAAATATTTTACATATTTCTTACGAAGGGTTTAGATGGAAACGAGAAACCCTAAACACTATGTTCTTTTATCTTCCCATTAACACCTCTTAACTATAGAAAAATAGAGTGCGACACGTACTACTTTCTTTGCTTCACTGAAGTTTTGACATATTTGGCAAGGAACAAATTTCCTTGCTAACACAGTTGCAAATCTTGGTCATTCGACATCCATTGCAAGCTGGTCCCAAAACTCAAGTCTCCCTCATTTTTGGTTACAGAAGAGACCTAAAAGGCCTAAACAAAACAAAAACAAAAAAAGCTACATACTAAATACTGGAGCAAAGTCAAGTTCTTCTTGCTCTAGTAACACCAGCAAGATCATCTAGAACAGCTTGAGCAGCATGAGCAGAGACATCAGCGAAAGTGATCAAATCAAGATCATGGTTGATACTATCCTTGGCCAAGGCGAAAGTGATTAAGCTTTGTATTCTGCAAATTAGTCATCATTGCAACACAATCATCAAGTAAAAAGAGCCTAAGGGATAAATCTCATTATTAGACTCAAACATGAGTTGAACCAGCACAGTAGAATCTGACTTAATCTCATGGTTGACAATTGAGTGCTTAAACACTAGCTTAAGACCAAAGAAGAGCCCACAAGCTTCAGCATCAAGGATTTCCCCAGTACCAAGGTTAATCTGAAAACCATCCACCCAACTTCCAAGATGATCACGAAGCACTCCACCAGCACCAATTTTTCCAGAATTAGAAGACATGGTTCCATTAATGTTCAACTTAAAGTAATTCTTAGGAGGCTTACATCAAGAAAACATAATGTAACTGAACATAGAATTAAGATTAGCTTTAGCTTGAGCACTAGTCCATTCCTCAACATAATTTCAAATAACTTTCTCAGGCCAAGCCAGGAAAATGAAGGCAGAATCAAAAATCACCTTATTTCTCCATTTCCAAATAAACCAGCACACAAAAACAAATAAATTGCACCATTTAATATTGTTCTTAATGCTGGTCTGGCAATGAAGTTGAGCAGCAAGCCAACTATTCCAATAAAGAGAAAAAGAATTTGAGATGGAACCTGGGCTAAGAATGGAGTTCCATATGGATTTTGATCTTGGACAGTCTCTGAAGAGATGCAAGAGGGTCTCATCAGCAACTTTGCAAACATGATAGGAGGCAGTGGCATTAAAACCTCTTCTAACTCTTTGCATATTTGTTAGAATTTTCTTATGAGTAACAATCCACAAAAAAAAAATTAATTTAGGAGGGCAGTTTAATTTCCAAACAAGCTTCCATAGAGGATTTGGGGACCCAGAATAATCAAAAGTGGAGTTATAAGCAGATTTCACAAAAAACTTGTCATTAGGAGAAATATTCCAGATGAGCTTCTCATTGCCACCAACATCAAAACCAGTTGGACCATTGATAATTTGAATCATAATATATTCAGGGAGAACATAACTGAGAAGAGGGATATGCCAACTAGACTCACACCAGAAATCACAAATGGTAGTATTTAAGTCAATGACAGCATTAGGCAAGGATACATAAAAGAGAGCATCATTAGTCACCCAGTGATCACTCCATAACTTAATTTTTGAGCTATCACCAACTCACCGCTTCAGATTTTTCCTCATCAACTCAGCACCATGCATAATACTTCTCCAAGTATTAGAACAGTCAGAAGAAACAACAAGGGAAGGATGACAAATACAACCATTCTTCAAATATTTTTTAGTATAGATAGAGGCCCATAAACTAGGATCATTTTGAAAAATTCTCCAGCTGGCTTTGGCAAGCATGGCTTGGTTCATATCAGCAGTTTTCTTAATTCCAAGACCCCCAAGCTCTTTAGGTTGACACACAGTATCCCAATTCACTAGATGAACTTTTTTCTAAGTATCAGAATCACCCCACAAAAAATTTCTATTAACTCTATCAATCTTTTCACACAAACTAATGGGCAGCTTCACAGTTTGCATAACATAAATGGAAATGGAGGAAGTAATAGACTGCACTAAAGTAAGTCTTCCAGCCATATTAAGGACTTTACTTCTCCAACCTGAAAGTCTACTTTGAATTTTATCCAAAATGCCCTCATAAGTATGCATATGGACTCTTGAGTGGATCAGAGGCATACCCAAGTATTTTCCCAAATCTTCTGTAAGAGGAGAGCCACAAGTACCACTGATTCTTGAAGCAAGACCTTTACAAGTGTTAGGAGAGAAAAAAATGAGAGATTTCTCATAGCTAACAACTTAACCAGATAGATCAGAAAAGGAGTCAAGACAGCTTTTAAGCACAGGGTTTGGTGTGACGAAGCCTCAGCAAAAAGCATCAAATCATTAGCAAAAAATAAATGGGAAATTTCAGGGCCCGACTGAGAGGCTCTAACAGGTTTCCAATACCCCATATCAATAGCAGCATTAATAAGATGAGAGAGCTTTTCCATACATAACACAAAGATATATGGAGAGAGAGGGTCACCTTATCTAATACCTCTTTGAGCCTTGAAAGAATCAGTAAGTTCACCATTAAAGCAAATCTGAAAACTAGTAGTTGTGATGCAGCTCATAATCAATTTCACAATCGTGGGAGGAATTTTAGTCTCATAGAGAACCTGCTCAATGAATCTCCAACTGAGTCTTTCATATGCTTTGGACAAATCAATTTTCCAAGCAAAAAACCCTAAAGAGCCATAAGATTTTTAAACTTGAAGAGCATTTCCTGAGCAATCATGATGTTGTCAGATATATGCCTACCAGGAACATAGCTAACCTAATTAGGACTGATTAATTGCTGCATAAGAGGCCTGATTTTAGCAACAATAATCTTGGAAATGA
Organism: Fragaria x ananassa; assembly: GCA_034370585.1. NCBI lineage: Eukaryota > Viridiplantae > Streptophyta > Magnoliopsida > Rosales > Rosaceae > Fragaria > Fragaria x ananassa. Next base: position 22,392,411 of record CP139757.1, on the reverse strand, counting down.
CCTTGTAAATGGTGGTGCAAAGACTGATTGGTCTAAAATTGGTCATGTGCTGGGGACCCTCAACTTTAGGAATAAGGGAAATAATGGTACGATTGAGTTCAAGAGGCACAGAACAGGAGGAAAATGCTAAATTGATCACATTAAAAATATCAACAGAGTAATCTTTCCAGTGGTGTTGATAAAAAATTGCTGGAAATCCATCGATTCCTGGAGCTTTAAGACCACCAATGACAAAAAGAGAATTTTTTACATCCGCCAAAGAAATAGGAGAGCCAATGGAATCAAAAGTTGATTGATCAAGCTGAGGAAAAGTCCAGTCAATCACAAATCTACTATCAACATAATCACTCTCAGAGAAAAGCTTGGAAAAGAAATCGACAACAATAGATTTCATAGAGCTAGCATCAGAACACCAATTTCCAACTGAGTCAAACAAGCCTTCAATTTTATTTTTCGTTCTTCTAAACAAAGTAGTCAAGTGAAAGAACTTAGTATTTCTATCACCACCCTTAATCCAATCATCTCTAGATTTTTGCCTTCAAAAAAGGCTCTCATGATTCAGAATCTGCTCATACTCATTAATTAACTCAGCTTCCAGCTTCCCAAGAAAAGGATTACTCAGTCTGTCACAAGCCTTCTAGATACCTCCAATCCTAGCAAGAATTTGTTTCTTTTTTTGAAAGATAAGACCAAAAACTTCCTTATGCCAAGTAGATAGGGTAGAAGAGAGAGCTTTAATTTTGCTAGGAAAATCACTGTTCAAACCAACCCAAGTTTTAGAAATAAACTCAAAGTAATCATTATGGGAAAGCCACATTGCTTGAAATCTGAAAGGACTAGCAGATCTATTGATGAAATTATTTGAGAACAACTGAAGGAGAATAGGGCAATGGTCAGATCTTGTTTTAGGAAGGTGCCTGATAAAACCATCATTGAAAACAGTTCTCCAGGCAACATCACAAAAGGCTCTATCCAACCTTTCTTTAATTCTACTATTGCTCCAAGTAAAACATGAACTTTGAAAACCCAAATCTATCATAGCATTGTCATTCAACTATTTTCTCAGACCCCGAGTTCTTCCAGCAAGAGAACCAGAGCTAATATCAGCAGTAGAAACGAATTCATTAAAGTCTCCCATCAAAACCCAATGAAGATTATGAACAACAGCAAGGTTTTCAAAATAAGGCCATAAGGAAGCTCGGGAAGTATTATTAGGACTAGCATAAACAACTGAAAGTATCCAAGGAGATTTACCAAGAAGAGATATATTTTCACAGAAATAGATTGAAAGTTGTCATCAATAAAGTCAACCTTCACATTATTATTGTTCCTGACCAAACAAATGCCACCAGAAAAGCGTCTAGCCTCAACAACCCTTGAATCATTAAAACCAAGCTTTTTCAAAGCAGGCCAGGCTCTATTGAAAGGAACTCTAGGCTCATAAATAGCCAAAATATCAATCGAATGTAATTTAACAAGATCAGTAGTAGAAGACTCCTCTAGCATTCCAAAATAAGACTTTAAAGATGATAAACAAATGGAAAGAGGGTTGGGAGAGACCAACTAATTATGAGAGATAGCATCTCCAACTTGAGAGATAAGAGTATCCTCATTGGTTAAAGAACCATTAGCATCAAAAACACTATCAACATAGGAATCAGTGTTTGAATTAGAAGGAATTGACATACCAAAATCCTTGGAAGTTTCCTCAGGAGGACGATACCCAAAAATAGCTGAAATCCCACCACCAAGAACATCAGAACTCACATTTTCGAAAGAGAGTTTTTTGAAAATATGAGTTTGTAGTTCGGAGTTAGAATTTAGCCCTTTGGTTTTTCTTTGATACTTTAACTTAGCTTTGGGAACACTGCCACTGGCAACATTTGAAAGATCCGTCATGGGAATTCTGGATTTAGCATTAGGAGACTTGGAAATTATCTTATCCGACGAAATATCTGAATTCTTGCTCAAGTCTCCCTCATTTTGTTTCTCCTGCTTTTAATTTTGATAAACTCAAAAGTCTCCCTCTATCTGTTTCTGCTGCTTTTAATTTTGATTTTCATAATGTAGGTCATATTAAGGGCTTTAGGGGTTCTCTTCGTGGCTTTTCTCTTCTTTTCTTTCACCATCAAAAAATTGGAAAATAGAGAAGCAAACATGTAAACTAGGGCTGCCACTCGGTCGGTTCGAATCGGTAATGGGCGTTACCAACTTCAAAACCAAAACTTTCGGTAATGAAATATGACTTTCAATTACCAAACCAAAAACTTCGGTATGAGATAAATCTTACCAACATCGGATGTCGGTTTTTCGGTATTACCAAACTTCACAACAAATATATTTTCAAAATATAACAAAACAATACAAAACTATAAAATTTAAATATCATTTGAGTTTCTAGAGTCTGATAATACATATACAAAATATAGTCATTTCAGTACATATTATCGAGTATGGTTTAATTTTCTACCGAAATAGTCAGGTTGTAAATGTTTCCAAATTTTTATATGAACAAGTTATGTGTCATCTATGTGAAAGTATGTGTGTGGAATAAGTCACATAAGGGCAGTAAAAACTTTTTCGTGTAATAAGTGACGTTAAATTATGGTTGACCGTTTTGATCAAGACCCGAGCATTATTGAGTACAATTGAATTTTCTATCATAATTGTATTATACTATAATGATTACATCAGACGATCGAATTTTAATTTTGTGAATTGTAATCATTGGAATCACAACATGCCTGGTAATGTGGTATAACTTATTTAGTAAGTTATATGCATATGTACATCTTTGTGAACCAACTACAAAGAGGAAGCAAAATTTTCAAAAACCTTGTGAACTATGATGTGATCAATATAGTGAAATACGACTCTGGTAGAAAAATTAGGTATTTTTGATAATGTTTTGGCCTTGATCAAGGCGGCTAACCCTATTACGCTTGTGCTTCCTATGGGGAGTCCTATCATCAAAAGAGGTAAAAACATTCCTAAATTTTTACATGGGCGGTTACATGTCATCTAAGTAGGTTTGTCTATGTGTGTGTGTGATGAATCGACTAAGACGGGTAGGTAAGAGCGTTTTTATATAATAAGTAACATTGAATTAAAGTTGATTGCTTTAATTGAGACCCGAATGCTACCAAGTATAGTTGAATTTTTCTATTCATTGTCTTGTTTTTTACTAAATGGTATATACAATTGAAAACGTGAGATAAGATTATTAGTCTGTGTGTTTTTAGAAATATAAGTCTTTAAATAATTAGAATTTCGGTAAATTCGGTATTTACCAAAAACCAAACCAACTTTTTCGGTATTTCTCGGTTTCGGTTTTTTTTATTTCGATTACCAAAATTCGGTTTACCAAATCACAAATTTTCGGTCGGTTTTCGATCGGTTTGGTATTTACCAAACCAAGTGGTAGCCCTAATGTAAACTGTAACCTTATACGCATCCAGGAATTTTAATTTATTCAATCAAAAAGAGAAGGAATTTTAGCTTATCACCAAGGCCGTTGGCCTATTATCATTTTCTCAAGTTCTCCCCCTCATCTGTTTCTCCTCTTTGCTCTTTCCAAACCCAAACATACATTTTACCAAAATCTTGAGTAATAATAAGGTCCATTTGATCAATGGCAAACGTTTAACAGAAAAAGCAAACAAATGAGATAAAAGAGGAGCATCAAACAGTAGCAAAAGCAAATTGGCAAAAAAATAACTGCCAACAGCACTTTTCATTGAAAAAAAGCAACTGTACAGTTTATAATGTATCAACAAAAACGAAAAAATAATCCCATGCACCCCTTTTCCACTTCCCTTCCCATGATTTATATTATCTACACATTATGACCCCAAATCTAAGTTCTTAACCAAAGCCAAATCCCTCGTTGGCTTCATGAATCGCAAGAAGCAATCTCTCTTCAAGATGTTGCTTAGAAGGATACTCTGGTAAATCCAACTGATTGAAACTGCATTAAACAATTAAAAAGAGTTTGGTAAGCCACATGATGAAGTAATAGTAGAAGCAATAGATGAGAGTAGAGGGAAAAGGGCTCAAAATGGCCATGACAAAATAAATCATATTTGCAGAAAGAATTGGCATGGGAGGAGTTACCAAGTATGTGCAGATGGCAAGTGATCAGGGCTTCCATACGCTTTGTGTATTTGGAACTTCTGCGAGCCTGAAATTCCCTGAAGTGCACTAAAACCTTCCAAAGGTACCTGGACAAAATAGCGAAAAATTGCTCAACACAAGATACTTCCTGATGCACCAATGCATATTTTTGGTAGTATAACATGATGCAGTGTAATGAGAACGCAACAGCACATGTATTTTGAATCAAGAGACTAAAGCATATGCATATGTTAAGCAGAAATAAAAACCTAAGAAACAATTCCAGTTAGAACCCCCATATATTCTCCAAGGATTTTCCACTGGAGAGAAATGCACTCGCAAGTCAAGACGGTACTAGAGTGAACATAGAAAAAGAATGCAGACCCATACCTTTGAGGTGCCAGTAACAAACTGCAATAGACGAGCTTTATCCTCCTTACTAAGAGCTTGGACAACTTCCCAGAACCACTGTATCACGGGCGATCCAGGGCTGTAACCAGAATATTCAGTATTTGCCCTCATGTCATCCACTGAAACACATAGAAACAGAAATTGTTATGAGAAATGCACATCCTGACATATAGAAGGCTAAAAATTAGGAAAATAGCTCAGAGAACAAACTCACAGTCAATATCTGGAAGCCCACTGATCAATAGTTCCAGTTCCTTGTCATTGAAAATGGATATTAGTTCCCTAGGAATTAATTCAGTAAATCCTTCCAAAAAGGCATTTATCTGAGGACGAATAGCAGTTGTTAAACGATGCTCTGCAACTAAGTCAACATATTGGTGCTTATTTTCTTCTGTAACTTTAATGTTTTGACCTCCAAGAATCAGTTCATAGTCAGTAACCTGCATTATGCTCAAAAATCAATACAGAGAAATCTTGTCGGTACCAAAAAAAAAAATCAGTTTAAGAGGAAGGGAAATCGCATTACTTCTGTTCTTTCATATAATATCAGTTTCTCCTCATCTGCATCGATGCTGAAAGTAAGGTCTAGAACATCACTTATATCATTCTGCACATCACAGGCAAATAGAACAGTTAACCAGTGGCAGAGAGAGAGAGAGAGAGAGAGAGAGACAAATCCAAGTTAAACACATTCTGCATACCTCCAGCATCCACTTGAGGTTTTTAAAGTAATCAGGATCAATGGCCTCAATATCATGATAAGTCACCTTAGCCCCCAAAATGTGTTTGTAGAAGGATCGAGTAAAATGGACATCCAGTAATTGACCATCAAAAAGTGCTTTCCCAACCTGTAAAAGTAAAGAAGAGAGTGAACTTCTAGCAAATCAAATGACCTCAGTGCCAGCAAACATCCTGAAAAATTCTTGTACTCACCACTCGCCCAACAAACTTGAAATATGAAAGATGTTCTGTTTGGTAAACAGAGTTGGGGTTGGGTTGAAAAGTTGATTCATTGCCCACTGTTGTAAATAGCAGTGCCCCCTTGTCAAATATAACCCTGGACAGCAGCTGATACCATTCCCTTGTGAGTCCACCAGCATCAATTCCTTCCTCTCCTTGAAAGTGAACAGTCAATCTTCCCTTCAAATCTTGAGTTGACCGCATGCGAAGCTGGTTGTATGAATCTTCAAGAATGTATGCTCTTCTTACAGAAATTCTTAGAGGATTGTGGTGGTGATCATGTTGATGCTTAATCTTTAACCTGAAGTGAGCACGTTTGTTGTCAAAATCAATAAAGCGAGGAACCTTCAGCATCAGCGAGAAAGACTTTTCCAGCAAACCAGGATTTTGACGGATGAAAGCATTTAGTAACTTCCTATGTTTCTCTGAGAACTTCATAAAAGCAACATGTTTCTCATCCACTTTGACAGTGGGAGTCAAGGATTTCTGCAGGCTAGCAGATGTACTGGCATCCTCAACCTCAGAAACTGCAGCAATGTTGAAGTCGTTACCAGGGCCTGGCTGCCCAGGATGCAATTTCTCACAAACCACAAAGAAGGATTCTATGTATGGCAAAATGTTTTGAGTCCCAGCAGGCAGGGGAGGAATTACACCAGATGGTTTAGATGTGGAAGCTCTATATGAGGTCAACAAATCAGGGGTGGTTTCTGAATAGCTTTCTATCTTACTTATGCAACTGCTTAGCTCAAGCCACAAAGGTTCCAAAGCTGCATTGATATCCCAAACCTGAGAAAGAGTAGTGTGCTCCTTGTTTGCAAGTATCTGTGGATCCTTTTCTTTCTCAATCAGGGAGGCAACAAGGGAGCTCAATGCCTGCAAAACTCTTAAAATAGCAGCTCCATCAGACGACTTGGTACTTAGGAGCTCTTTCACTGCTTCTCCAAACTTGTGCAACTCATCCATGGCAGATCTAGTCAAACTTCTAATAGCATCTGCTAGCTCAGTAATAAACAGATTGGAATGGGTAGGAACAATTGCCACCAACTTCTTCATTACCTCAGCCACAAGAGTATATGCATTATCTGAAAGCCTGAGTCAAAAAAGAAATATGTCAAACACCCAAAGTGCATGGAACTAAAAGTATGTCCATGGCAGCAATATGACCTACTAATCAATAGTAAAAGCAACAAGTTATCTGAAAGATAAATTGCTAGAATGAACTAATTGACCATATGGTTTGTGTGTGTGTGAGTGTGTGTAAACAAATGATTATGCTGTTAAAAAATATAAAAAAATTAAGGCTATACCCTTCTCGTGCAAGCAATGAACATAGAAGGCGAAGTTCCGCTTGTGGAAGGTTCAGCAGAACACTTTCAGTATGGCATTCATTATCTGCACCAGAAGTGGAAGGTTGGGAGGAATCAACAACCTTACTTTGTGTTCCAACATCAACAGATGTGCTACCAGACTCTGTATTCATCTCAGCGTCAGAAGTCAAAACTTGTGGAGCAGATGGTTGTTCAGAAATAGAAACCCCAGATTTTTCCGGTAACTTGCTTTCAGCATTATCAATGATGACATCCAGTAAGTTAAGTAGCTGTAAAAATGATCACAAAGAAACATTTAAATCTAAGACACTCCACTTAAGAAATAAAGCCCACAAAGAGAAACAAAACTAAGTAATGTCCATAATCCCACCTGTTCCAGATGAGCTATACTTCTCATCAAATAAAGTGGTTGATTCAAGAGGCTCAAAAGCAAGGCTATGGACAGATATCCTTCCTGATTATGACTATTATTCTGACCGTTCTCCTCCACAACCATCACAGCTTTTCCACGAGCCCTGTCACTATTCTCTCTTTCTTGAGGACCAGAATGAGGCAACCTTAAATGAAGCAAAATCTTTGCCACGTTTGGATGATGGCGAGCCAAATATGTCAGAGTTTCCAGAATGCGGCGAGATAACAATGGTGGAACTCCTATATCATCAAAGGCAAGATGTTAAAGCCCTAAAACTAATTCAATCAGAAGCTAGCAAAAAAGTGCATCCAAAACATCCTACGTGTGAGATCAGTAGAAAAATTATCTCCAATGAAATTTAGAGCAGCGGTCACAAGAAATATCCAAAGGGTAAATCTAATCAGAAGCTAAATAAAGTAAATCCCAAACTTCATATAGTAAGGATGAGGTTACTGAGAAAATTCTCAACTGAATTTTGTACTGATCACAAGAAGAATTCTACACTGGCTTCATCTAATCATTAGACCTAAAAAATTATATGGATGTTTTCCCCTAAAAAAAAACATGTGATCCAGACAGAAGATAAACACCCAATAATATACTAATAGATATTAAGCTAGAACAAAGACAGATATCAATAATACTTCATTTCATTCCTAATTACAAATTGATGTGTAATACCAATAGCAGGTAACTCAAGTCTCTGACATGTATATCATACACAAGATCTTACCATCTATAGCTGTGGCGCGTGAATACATCACATTTCCTGGACAACCATAGAGCCGATATGATGTTTCAATATCAGTAGAGTGATTCCCAGGCTTTCTTGTATCGAGCATTAGTATGCCCATCAGAATTCTCACAACAGAATTTCTGCTTTCAGCATGAGCACACAAATTCAACAGAAGCTTCTGCAGCTGACCTTTATACAGAGGCTGCAACATAACATCCATCATGTTTCACATAATAAGGGAATTCAAATAATGAATAATCATAAAACCTTTTAATACCTACCTGAAACACACGAAGCACTCGAACTATTGCATGTAGAGCTTCTGCATTGACTAAAGGAGCTCCTTCAGCTTCAACTACCTTAGCACCGATAGGCCTACGTGAGGCAAGGCCTCCACCGATTCTATCCAGGCTGGATCCAATGCCAGGTCTTGACGTCTCACCCCTGCGGTTTCTAGGATACATACCAAATAGGGTACGATTATAACGATTGGCAAATCTTTCACGCAGCATGTTTGCCTCCGCAACTAGAGCCGGTGTAAGATTGGCAAGTATAGCATCAGATGAAGTTAACAGAACCTGAACAGAAGGTGAATAATACAATTATTAAAGAATTTAACTGCAAACTTAATATAAATTGCCTACAACCAGATAATAATGTACCTCTTCTCGCAATTCTGAGGGAAAAGTTGCAATTATTGAAACAGTGTCCATTTCAACTGGTTGACCTTCCAGTTCCTGGGACTGATGTACCCTTTGGGCTTGCTGTTGAGCTAAAACTTCAGCCCTGATATCCGGGGGAAGGGCAGCAAGAAATTCTGGATCAATATCACCAGCATTTTGTGGCTCAGAGGCTGACTGCGGAGCAACTTGACCCTGTTGTGCAGAAAGGACTTCAGCTCGCAACTCCTCAGGAAGAGCATCCAAGAAAGCAGGATCAATTGCCCCAGAACCAGCATCACTACTGAGTTGCTGTTCTGCTGCTGGGCCATCCTGATCTGCTTCACGGCTAGAATTTTCTGACACCTCAGTTACACTATGAAGTGAAACATCTCTTGCACTAACAGATGCAGAATTTCCTAAAGTTATGTTTGTTCTCCTCACTCGACTCATCTGAGAATCACCAAGTGGCATTCTATCTGAGGAGCCTTGCCTATCTGCACCATCATCGTGACCATCAGCACTCCCAATTTCAACATCAAGGCTACGGAGGCTCTCCCCTAAAGTTGCTCCACTTCCACCACTCTCTTGGCTCACAGCTTCTACATCCCGCACAGCTGCATCAGTGTGTTCAAACTGCATATCAACAGACTGCAGATGTGTACTAGACATGTCCATTGCTTGTAGAGATTCACTTGCTGTTGGTGGTGCCAAATCAGCATTGCCAGAGTTAACCATTGTATCAGGAGGGGGAACATTAGCACTTTCATTATTTATATCATTTTCAACAGGCATTTCAGGCCTTACAGCTGCATGTGAATCTTGTAACTCAGCTACATCTTCTCTGTTCTGAGAAACTACTGGTGTTGTATTCTCTTCAGATGTTTTTTCAGGTGTCGGTCGCCTCAATTGGGAAACAAGCAACTCCTCAAGTCCTTGGGGTACTATACCGGCATTTGATCCACCACCTTGCTGGTTATCATCCATCCACAAATTCAGACGGTGTCCATGGCGTCCATTCCTCAGTGATCGGAAAATACTGTCCAATCTTGATGAGGTGATCTCTGTGTTCCTATCTGGTATGACCCCATCACGAGTATTTTCTGCAAGGTAGAAACAAGCACAGAAAAGTTAATTGCTAAATGAAATACGTAAGTTAAAACACATCAGAAGCATTTAAAGATCTTTACCTGATTGCCTAGGAGGAGCTGGATGCATAGACAAAGGTCCAACCAAAAGAGGATGCCTTGATGGAGCCGCATTCTCACCTGTTCTGCCCAAAAGACTGTAAATAGAAGTAGTGCGCCCTTGACGTCTAGACCCAAAAACTTCCACTGGCATCACATGAAGTGCTTCGTTAGGGAAACCATGCTCTCTTCCAAAAACCTCAATATGGTCAAAAACATTAATCCCATTTATGCCTTCCTCCAACCTAAGTATAACTCCATCCTCCTCATCTTCCTCATCCTCATCATCTTCCTCCAATACTTCTTCATCAAACTCCTCATCATCAATCTCATGATCATCTTGATCAGTGTCAGGATGTGGCAAGTGATGGACTTCATCTTCCAGATCATTATGCTCCTCATCATCTTCATCTTCATCGTCATCCACTTCATCTCCATCATCCTCAGACATATCTTCATCATCCTCATCGTCATCCTCAATATTTTCTTGCTCATGAGGCTGAATTTCAAACCGTATACCCATGGTATCAATAGCGTTCTCCAGAACCCTAGTGTCCTCTGAAATTTCTTGCATATACTCATCTTCGTTAGCAGCAGCAAAACCTCCTTCAAGATCTTGGTCATGTTCCATATCATCTGTGACAGCCTCAGAACCACCATAAGATTGGACATTAATAAAAGACCCAGTGTGCTCAGCTGGAGCAGAATTGTGATGGGATTGGGATGGTGTCTCCATGGACTGTGATCCACCATTAACATTATCTGTCCTGCCAGATTGATCAGGAGGTTTTATAGAACTGTCGCCCTTACCAGCATTCAAATCAGCCAAATGGACGTGCTCCTTCGTTACCAGTTCCAGAGCTTTGATCAGACCTGTAACAACTTTAGGTGAGTCAGCATGGTCCAGGTCCAGCACTTCAAGAGTTCGAGTCAATGATCTGACCAGACCAACATCTATAAAAGTGGCAGACGCTTCTGCAGAGATGTATGAACCAGTAGGAGTGCGAGCAGCCAGAACATCATTAAGAAGATCAGCGAAAGCTTGTATGTCATTTTCAGGAGGTCGAAAGCCACTACACGAGTCCACAAAGTCATTGAAAATAAAACTGATCTCCGTGAAAATCCTTTTCCTTGCCTCGGAAGAACGAACACATGATGCAACCAAAAACTGGCTTGCCCTGCTTGCTAACTTGTGCTTCCAATCACCATCTGTTTTCTTATCCTTCTTGGCACTCCGTGAATATGGAATAAATTTGTGAAGAACATGGTGAAATATTCCACCAGTGCATACAGCAGCAGAACCCTTTTGATTAGGAGTCCTGCAACTACTAAGTTCAGCATCTTTCCGAAGTAGAACATGGGCAGATGAAGCATACATTGCAAGAATCTCAGTCAGAAGCTTCAAAATGAATACAACCTTTGCAAGTGATGCAGAAGCTTCTTGGGTACCAGCTCCACCATCTTCAGAAGATGAGGCAACAGCTTTTCCTTTTCCTTTGACAGCAGCAACATCAACGTCCATGTCAGTTGATGACGGGGTATTATGCAGCACATCAGCGACAAGATTATCTTTTGGAGGAGGTACGTAAGTACAGACAGAATCCAGAAGTAGCTCAATCACACTCACGAAACTCTGGGGATATTTTCGATGAACTTTACCACTCTTTGAGTTTGAATCATGAACCTTGCCTTGTGCATTCCCAGAAGGTACTGGATTTGTATTACCCAGAGCAGTTTTCCCATCCGAAATCTGTGTTTTCTCCTTCTCCAATGACTTATCCTTCTCTTTTTCTTTTTCTTTGGTTTTATCTTTGTCACGATCCTTCAGCAAAACAATGCAGGGCCTCTCACCAACCATCTCCACTTGACAAATAGACTGAGCAGCACGCATGAATATGGCTGGATCCCTGGAAATGGCAGAACTTAGACTTGCTAGAAAATTGCGGGGAGAAACCCTTCCATTTGAATGTCTGTTGGCAGCAGCCACAAGGGTGTGCCTTATTTCAAATTCCATTGCCTGCTGAAGGGTTTGAGGATCCTCAAGAACATGGCGGATAATAGTAGCAGCAATATTATCAAAACCAGAAAATAGACTACTTGTTGGCAATGAAAGTAGCAAGCTTAAACCCCCAGCATCAAGAAAACTAACAGCAACTGTATGTGTTTTAGTGAGGGTAGAGCACAGCTGTAAAACAGCATGCATTGTTTCAGAAGGAAGCTGATTCCTGATACAGGAACAAGCAATCTCAATAAGCCTCTTCTGCTCCTTAATTTCTATGTGCTTTGAAGATAATCCCAATGCAGACTGCAACTTATTCTGCTTGTCCTCATCAATGGTAATAGATGTTTGCTGGCTACTAAGAACATCTCTCTTCAACTGCTCGGCAATTTCAGAATTCAATTTTTGATCCACCTGCAACAGTCGATCTATAGCAAGAAAAGCTGTTGTTACCCACTTGGGCACCTCTCGTTTTGCTATGCCAGTCAAACCAGAATCCCATTGGGAAAGTAGATCTGAAGCTATTTTCACAAATCCATTCTTTGAGGCTATTTCTCTTGCGACTGCATCTTCGTGGAGAATTAAAGCAAGAACATGAAAAAGAGCAGATATCAAGGTACCGTTTCCACCGTCAGGATTCAAACTTGTTTCTTTGACACGATCGACAATAAATGATACGATATTAGGCCGACATTGACCGTCATTTTGGGAGCATATCATTACAAGCAGGTCTCGCACTGGAAAAGCGAGAGGTTCCTTCATCTGCAGAAGCTTTGTGCATGTAAACAACAACTCCTCAACAGGAGGAAGCTGAACCTTTTCTTCTTCTGGCGCATTTTCCATTGCACCAGCTTCCTTAGTGTCAGACTCTGAATTATCCAAAGACATGGCAAGTGCACGAGCAAAATCATCATCTTCTTGAACTTCCTCTGGATGTGAGCACAACCACTCCATAGCTAACTCCACACTATTGGATCCAACCTGTCTCAAAGCTTCTTCAGCTCTAGATCTGGAGAAGCCCATATCTACAATAGTTGATATAGTCGTCTCATTAGGAGGGGGACCAGTAATACGGGCACTGGAACTACTACTGACATTCTTAACTTCAACCCCAGAGTATATGTGCCTAATTATTGAAATAACTGTAGTTATAAAATCATAACTACAGTCGACAAATTGGGGATGAGTCCAGACAGGAAGCACTGCCTTCAGCACCATGGATTGGAGGACCTTTACGAAAGTCTCAGCATCACGCGGAAAAGGAATTGTTCCATTTACAAGGGGCTGTGCAAGCAACTGTTTTGTAAAAGGAGATAATATGAAAGACGATGTTACCAAGTGATCCATAAGTTTGCCGTAGCTAGCTAACGGACCATAAATCCATGAATGGTCACTATCTTCCCTTTCATCCTGCTTTGAGTTCCCATCATCAGTTTCCATGGGAGATGCAGGAGCCCTATTTACTGTGAAGAGCAATTGACTGGTAGCTTCAAATGTTGTCAAAACTGACTGAATGACTCCATGTCCATACAAGCAATTGAGGAAAACAGAATTACAAGAATCTGGTCTCTCCAGTAGACTGACATCAATGAAATCAATAACTTTACCAAAGTAACGACATTTTGCTGATACAGACACCTCAGATCCAGAAGATCCTGCATGGCCTTCAAAACCCATGTGATCAAATGAAATAGATGCAAATGTAGAAGCCACCGATTTTGCAGCAGCGGAAACCGTTACAATATCATCCCGTCGACGAGAAGGTTGGTACATGACCTTTCCCAGCTCTTGAAACAAATGACTAATGTGAAAAGAAAGCGATCTTACCATGTCACAGCAAGAAGTATAATAGGAGCTCTGCTGGTCATACTCCCTTCTACCAGCATCTGAAGAACCAGAATGATGACTAGATCCAATCCACAGATTTGAAGGACCATCAGAATTTGTTCTTTGAGAACTACTGGCGCGACCAAGATCACGATACAGGTTGATAAGATCAAGAAATTGTGATTCAATGCTCCATCCAGACTGCCTTCTTCTCATCAATGGATCAAGGAACTGCCTAAAAGAGTTGAACCTTTGCTCCTCAGAATCACTTGCATTCATTTCCGACAGTTGAGACTCGGTGGTAGAACCAGCAGTTTCATCCTCCATTTCAGACTTGGTATCTTCTATAAGAGCAATCTGCCATAGAACTTCCCGTTGGACACGCCCAATATCTTCCAGAACATCCTTGCTGTCATTTCCAAGTTCTGTAAGCAGTGCAGTTACCCAGCGGTTTTCCTTCGAGGCAGCAATAAACAAAAGGAACTCAACAAGAAACAGTGAAGGAAAGATCCCACCATCTGAAGTCATCTTAGGTTCCAGTAAGAGAGTCCCTGAAACCGCGCCAAACTCCAACAAGGCTTTCTTTAGGTGGCCCCTAAGGGAAGAGCAAAATGCACGGGCAAGTGCAGCTGAGTGATTTTGAGTGAAATCTTTGAAAACCATGGTGCTATGTAGAGCAATAGACATTCCATCAGATGATTGTACAACAGTCGGCTGTAACAAAAGCTTCAGTAAAGCATCAATTCCAGACTTTTCAACAAATAACCGACATATTTCAGCATTCTCCATTGTTCTGTGGACCAGTACCATCAAATGGAAAATGGATAATTGAATGAACTGGTCATTACTGATACCATCTGCAGCCAAATCTACTGCAGCTGAATCTACTGCACCAACTAGAGGCTGTTCCTTGTCTTCAGAATCCATTTCCATAGCAGCACTCCCACTCCCACTAGCCTTTCCTGCTAGCCCTGAATTGTTGTTATCGGTGAAGGAAGTAATTTTTTCAACAATTTCAATCATTATATCAACACCAATACTTCTTAGGGAAGACACATGGCGCAAAAGCTCTTCCACAGCGTTCGTCAAATGGACAATAGCTCCATTCATTGCTACCACATACTTCTTGCTGGTGAAGATGTCAACAAGAAACCGTAAGGCCGCCTTTTCCTTCACGGCCTCCAAGCCTTTGGCGTTGAGACAAATAGCACCAAGACCATTAGGCACACACTGGAGTGCCTTTGCGGATGGAAGAACCCCAGCTATAACTGAAGATATGAAAGCATCTGGAAGACCCATATCATGCAAAGCAGAATAACAAGTTGGGTCTTTGTGTATCGTTTCACTCAGAACAGTCACAGCAGAGTGATAAATCTCACCACCAAACTTCTCAACATTCCCAAAGATCAGAAAAAGAGTTTCAGGTAACGAACTGTCATGAGGATGCTGAGATCTGGTAGAATTGCCAGCAGCATATGAAGCGGACCCAAGTGCCTTCAACGAAGCTTTAATGAGCCTCTTCTGGGAGTAAAACTGATCTTCACTCCTAGAGCTCTCACCAATGACCATTGAATTATCATTATCACCAGCCAAACCTATCACCCTATGTACCTCTATCTGTAGTCTCTGAGCCAATAGTTCAACTCCCCCTAACTCTTTGAAGAGAGACACAGCTGAACTACTGTAATCCATGAGCTTTTGCAGAGTTTTCACAGCAAAACAGACTAGATGCAAGTGTGAGGGATCAGAATCCTCCAAAAGAGGCAAAAATGTTGGAACCATGCCTGACCCTCTAATATTACTCCCAGTAGTGGACGATGAAACCACATGGAGCAAATAGAACTGAAGAAGAGCTTCAACAAAAGCCAGAGAAGTTGGATCATTGGAGGTTTTAAGTGATAAAACAGCTCTCTGGAGTACATTCAGAAGTATCATACGATTCCCTCCTGCGAAACTGATACTAGATCCACTCAAAATCCGTGCCCGCTCATGAGATGCAGAATATGCAGCTAATTGAGCTCCCAAGGCAAGCATTGCATGTGTTCTGATGGTTCCAGAAACTGATTCTTCTGACCGCACAATTCTAATCAGTTCATTGGTATACTCTGGCTCATTAGCAAAGAAAGATACAAGTTCTTCATGCGCATCACTAGATTGAACAAGTACAATAAATGCAAGAAGGCAAATCCTGCTGTACAACCTGCAGATTCTTGGTGAACGGAATGCACGAGCATATCTGATTCTTGTCAGGAGTGAGAACCGAATCTCAGGAGGCACCCTGTAGTCCTCTATACACTGCTTCATCAGCTTTAAATCATCCTCCTTCCGCATATGCAGATCTGGCATGTTTATAACCCCCAAACTGGAAGTACTATTTACATTGCTACTGCTCTCCTCTGTACTTTGGGCATTCCCATGCAATTCAAAATAAAGGGTAGAACCAATTCGGTGCTGAGATTTGTCAGGATCATTTTCTACATCAGATGGGAACAAATTCAGCCCGTCATCTTGAGTAGTCTCGTTGGCCATGACACATGAATATAGTCCCAACCCTTCTTCTTTGCTTCCCCAGCCCTGTGCTAGAGACAGGAGATAGCTGTTTACAGAACCACAGCCAATCATCTTCCCACTGACATGCATCTTTGAGGGATATATTTTCACAAGCGCAGAAAGCGTTTCGAGTGTTGCTATAAGAACCTCTGGATCTGTTGATGCAAGTAGCAGCTTGAAATGCTGAAAAGAAGAGCATACACAGATGCATTAAAAAAATGCAGAAAACTACAATAAAATAGCACCTGAAGGAAAATCAAGAAATTAGATAAAAAATGCAAATATCTAGTGGTGATACACATATTTCTAGCTCCAACAACATACCTCTAAACCATCAAAAGAACTCTTGTTATGGCAATTCTCTAAAATTATTTGCATCACTCTCAAAATTTGTAGTACTGCTTGTTTTGGGAAGGGGGTATCATCTTCTAAGATTTTATTGGACAAGAGTAGGTCATTTCTACCAGACAAGTACGTCTTGAAATATGTATCAAAATGCAGAAAAAGTGGCCTCCAATGGTTGAAATTACCCTGAAGTGAAGGGAAAAAACAAACAAGTAAGCAACATAATAGAGATAAAAATATATATATATACCAAACTAAATGGAGAAGAAGCAGAGCATCGTATCACCTTACTGTACTCCCAGCGGAAACCGGAAAGAGGAATAGCTATATCTTGTAATGGACACAGTATCACCTTATTGATAAAGGCTTTGATCTTAGGAGACTGCAACCAATGAAATGAAGTCAAAATGTGTCACATTAACATAGGCCAGGAAAGAATTAAGTACTTCAGAACAGAGCTGTGCAACAGTTTATGATAAATCCACTTAGTAATATCCTTCAAAGTTCAAGCATAACAGAACAAAACTTCCAGCCAGGGTAACTGTATTTTATTTCTATTCAAATGCTTGCTTGACAACAAAAGGACTCATTACTCAAAAAGGTTACCCCGGTTCAAATGGGGACTTGGGTAAAACAAAAAACAAAATTCAAAAACTGATCATGAATAAAGAAGCATTGGAAATTTAAAAGCTATACAATAAAATGAACTTCCTCACCAACTAAAGTCTTTAACTTCAAATTGAAATGCACCCACACAAATTGATTTTCAGAAGATAGACTCTACTATGCATTTGAATTATTTTCTTAAACAGTTCAATTGAGTAAGGGTATCCTGAGAGTGCCAGTAACATATTTTCCAGACAACAAATCTTATTGAAATTTCAGCATGCATGATTTCTAGTAAGTGTTTAAAACCTGGTAAGTAAACTCATGATGATTTAAACTCCTTAATAAAATACATGTTTTGTGTTTAAAAATATATCGAGTTACCACAGATTCTTGATTGTCATACCCTAAATACATGTTAGGTGGCCAGGTAAGTACATGTTAGGCAGCAATGAGATCAGTCCTCTAACCATACAATACAGTATCTATACACGAAAAGAAATGGAGGTAGAGTATACAGAGAAAAGAAACAGACACAAAGAGGAATATGTCTTCCCTTGCAAGTTTGGGAATTTTGAAGATTGTTTCCAGGTCAAGACAGACTTGGGGATATAGGAGACTACAAGTGACCCTAGAAAAGTACAAGCTCTCAAATTTCATGAGTACAACTAAAAGTGGGCAGGGAGCATAGATAATTCTAAAGGGTGGCTATCCTTCTGCTTCTCAAAACTTTCCAACATACATATTCTCCCTGAGTTTACCCAAATATAGAAAACTACTGATATGTAGCTAATGCAAACACAATAAAGAAATTATAAAGAGGTATGAAACTCTAATAGTATAAAAAATAAGCAATGCAAGAAGAAAAGCCTTTTAAAAAATAAAAACAAAAAGTTACCAAACAATTGAAAACTCAGTCGGTACCAGCCAAACATTCCATCACTGATAGAACTTAAACCAGTAAGCACAATCACATATCTCAACTCCAAATAAAACAGTAAAGTAAAAGAGAGTCAGCAAAATCCTAAGGACCTTTATCCAATCAGTAACCCTAACTTATGAAACCCTAATATCTAAATCACTTTTAAAAAAAAGAATAAAAATTTGGGACAGGTCTTGCAAAATACAAACATCGGAGTCTCCTCCATGTAAACCAAACCGAAAGCGAAAGGGGGAACACTCACCGGCTCGGAGTCGAGTTTGATAGACGGGCCGAGAGCGCCGTCGGCGGACAGAAGCTGCCGAATCCGGGACGGCAAGCTTGATCTTACAGTAGTCATAGCTTTCTCTACTGCGAAACTACTTCAACACCTACAACCCAAACAACAAACACCACAAAATCAAACCACAGATAATCTGAGCCACAGAGAATCAAAACAAGTTAACCAGACGGATAGCGAAATCGGCGACGAGATTAAAAACCCCGAAACCCTAGAAAATCGAGTTCAAGGCTTGAATTGAAAAAGTAGATCAGGTAAAATACAAACGGCGATAAGGAGAGAGCGGCCGGTGGTACCTGAGAGAGACGAAGGCGATGGATGCATACACATCCGGCGGTGGAAGCCCAACGGGCCGCGCAGAGCAGAGGAGAAGAGAGAGAAAGAGATTTGGAGAAGGAGAGAGAAAACCCTCCGAAAGTGAAACAGACGAAGGAGAGAAAAGGGTTTGTATTTGTTTGTACGTATTCTCTCGCTCTTATTCTTCTCTTCTAGTTTTCTTTTTTACTTTTACTCTGTTTTTCTTTTTGTTTTTGTTTTTTGTTTTTACTTTATTTTATACGAGAGAGTGAGATCACACATAGCTCTCACCCTCTAGAAGTCCATGCCAGTGCCAGGGGTTATTCTCGACTTCTCGTCACCACCGTCCTTTTTGGTGGGTTTGGGTTGGGTTTTGGACTGGGTTTGGTTCGGGTTGGTTTTGTTGATACAAGTGTTGGGTTTAGGATTTGGGGTTTAGTTCGGATCAAACAAACCATATGTTATAACTGAGGGTCGACCATTATCCTACCTTGCAAGTCTAGAAAAAAGGCTATAAGAGTTAGGATTAGAAATAATCATAGTCAATCATTAACATAAATCGATCAATCATGAGAAAAAAATTAAAAAATATCTAGCAACCACGAAAGGTTTAGATCAACAACAATACCACGTAATCTACCGTATTAATGAGGGGATATCACTTGGTATGAGCTTGAACGCTTACTTAGGGCTTACGTGATAGGGACTGACGAGATTGTGGTTTTCGCCGATCAAAAGTGCCCAATAGTTGATGTAGAGAGATACCTAGTGCCGGAGAAGGTTAACGACACACCTTGAACCTGCATTTAGATCGACAACTTGTTTAGTTAAACATCTTAAACATCACCAATGCAATCATAGTCATCCAACATCACCATCTCCAACTTGTAGAACCACGGGCCCTTGGTTGAAACTTAGCAAATGGATTTGTAAATTGACAAAGAGACCTCTTGTTAAAACATTTTTTTATTGCCACCTTATGGGAAATGGGTCTGTTACTATAATTGGGTGATCTGAAACGATATAGGTCCAAAATCGTCTAACCTAGTGAGTAGCTGTAGAATAAATAACATTCGTCCCCTTGTCCTCCTCCATCTTGAAGCCTGATCACCAAAGGTGGCGAACGCTACCACCATATGGGATGTGATGTCAAAACTGTTATGCTATTTGGATTAACAAGAGAAATAGAGTATGAGCAAAAATAAAACCACGAAGAAAATAAAACCCAACTAGGAAGAAACCGTGTTAGGAATTTTTTATTTTTAGGATTGAATTCATTTTACCCCTAGAGGTATGGGGTTAACTTCATTTCAGTTCTTCTACTCTCAATTTTAAAATTTTAGCCCCTAATTTTTTTAATTTTCATCAGCCGTTCTCATTTACTAAGATTTTGACAAATTTAGACATTAATTTTGACTTTTTTTTATAAGAACATTAGTTTTGACTTTGTGGCTCACCTTAAGGTCTAAAGCAGCATTTCACAAAAAAAGGACCCACTTCAGAGCCATTTTGTTAAGATTTCATGTTAGCCTTTAATGTTTAATTTGGAAGTAATCTTAGCAAATAGGTACGACTGATTAAAATTAGAAAATTTAGGGGTAAATTTTAAAAGTTGAGGAAATAAGGACCGAAATGAAGTTACTTTCAAACCTCAGACGGAATAAATTGAATTTAGCCATTTCTATATTTTGTTTTGATGAATAAGTTATGTGCAACCTCTCTGCTTGTTTAAATGAGATGCCGCAAAGGCTAGTCATACTAATTGAGGAAGTTTAGATAAGAGAAATTAAATACGTGAAAGTGCAAAATACACAATATATGTATAACACGACACAAACATTAAAATAAGTATTAGAATTTACTCAATTTAGTTTGACGTTTATTAGTTTGTTCCACATAAGGTCATCACAATTTTAAAACAGCTCCCTAGCGAGTGGTGGGAGGTTTTCCAGGAAACACAGCTCAAACAACTCACCAAACAAAAGCCCAACATCGCCGTCATGGTTCCTAGGCCTCCATTGCCGGAGAGGAATGTCTTAGACTCTCAGCCTTTGTGATGGTGTTACCGATAAAGGCCACCCAGGGGCCATTCAACCACATCTGGAGACGTTTATTAAGAAATATGTAAAACCACATCTGTCAGGACCCGCCCCAAATTTCACCCTGAAACCCGAGATGAGTCCTGCGGGGACCACCTCCAAGGAAAATTTACCGAAGACTCGGCAAACCTCCCTCGAAAATGGACAACCCTAACTTATAAGAATTTAAGAACCATCTTTTTACTCCAAAATAAATCTTCCGCTACAACCCAAAAGTAGCCAGAATATAAATTACACAGAGGAATTCCAAAAGTATTCAGAGCTACTAAAAATAAAATAAAATACAGCGAAAGCTAACAAATCTCTAGTAGATTAAACATGTAACCTACTGGTGAAATGTAGCGGATAGATGGGTGACTATGCCTCGACGTCTCCTGCTAGACCTCACGCGAACTCTGCAGACTGGGCATTTTTTTTAAAACGAAGAGCCCAGGGGAAAATATTTAACACGTCAGAGTGAGTGGACAAAGCGATTCCGACAACAAATAAATATTTCCTCAAAAAATGCTTTCCAAGAAAACGCTTCAACAGGGGCAAAACAAGAGCTCCATTGGAAAGATTCTGAACTGGGGTCCAGCCTGGCTAGACTCCCAAACTTTAATAAATTGCCTCTCAAGCCAGGATATTATATATATAGTATGCACACTCGCCTAACCCTTTGTACGATATCTATGAACAACTTGAATAAAGTAGATATCATACGAAGCTACTATGCTTGCGTCTAACGCTCACATCACCCCACACTGGAATTGTACCTCAGGCTGGGGGAAAGCGGCTGATTGGTAATATATTTGTGCTTACTCCTTGTATGAAATCTTTGAATAATTAAATACGAAATTAGAAAGTCGCACAGGGCTACGACGCTCGCGTCTAACGCTCACGTCACCCATACCGGAATTGTACCTCGGTATGGGGGAAATCGCGTATAGCTAGCTAGCATTTAATCATATACATACTATTCTCATATAAGAGTATAATCACCGAAATTCTCAATTTCGGGAAATATCCAACAACAGAAAAATCATTCAAAACGATAAAGCATTTCGAACACAATATTTAAAACAAAGGTCCACTCACAGGTTAGGTCTAAGCCTGATGTCGGTCGGAGGTCTCTTCCGCTCGAGCCTCCTCACGTCCTGTTCCAAATAAATAAAACCTTAAATAAAATACCGACGCTTACAGCAAAACATGCATAATTAAATATGTTTCGCGCTCAACCAAGCCTAACACTCCAAAATCTTAAATCCACTGTCAACCTCAAAACTCCCCAAATTTTACCGACATCCTCAAAAACACCTTCCACCAAATAAATTCCAATGGCCGGATTCTAACTTAATAATCCGCCAAAAATACCAAACTTCAACAATTCTCAAACCTATCCAAAACTCCTCCAAAAATTCTAAAACTTATTCCATTAAACTCCTCATATTTTTCCCCACCAAAAACATTTTCTCGGCAGCGGCGGCCGGCGACCAACTCCGGCGACCTCCGATGGTCACCAAAATTTGGCAGCATCTTCCTCTCAACCTCCTCTACAACATTCCTAACTACCACAAACTCCAATTCTAAGCCTAACCAAGCCAATCGAACACAAACACACAATAAAGCCCTAAAATTTCACAAACCGATTTCTCCTTACCTAGCTCGAGATGGAGCGAGCCTTTTGGAGGGATTGAAGCACGAGAGGAGGGCTTCCTTTTGAGCTACAGCTCACCGGCTATAGAGGCCGGAGGAAGGAGTTCCGGCGAAAAGAAACTTCGGGCGGCCGGAGGTTTCGGGCGGCTTTTCTCCCGATCGGCGGAGCTAGGGAGGCTGCCACCGGTCTAGAATGGCAGCTGGGTTGGAGACCGACCGTTTGAGACCGGTGCGGCGGGCTGGGGCGGCCGGATGGCGGCGAACGAAAGGCCGGAAAAATTTGACAGAAACGGGTCGGGGAGAGGTAAAACCGGGAGGAAGAGAGAGAGAAAAGAACGGGCTTTGACCAAAAATAAAGGCCCGATCCACAACTCCAACTTAATACCCAAACCAAAATTCAACACCCCAAAATAATACCCCAATAAAATTACCTTTTACTAACAAAAATTTACCATTTTTTACAGTCGTCAAAATTTCTTCCTTAAAATAATCCCACAAAATAACCGTCCCAAACACCTCTCTGGGGATCAATTATATTATACGCTTAATGACGAACACGGTAAAATTCTTATTACCATTATGTCAGTAATAAATGTAAAAATTATGGGTCGGGGCGTGACAATTCTCCCCTCCTTACAAAAATTTCGTCCTCGAAATTTACAAACTCGCTACTCAAAGAGATAAGGATACTGCTGCCTCATTTGCTCCTCTAACTCCTAAGTAGCTTCCTCTACTTGGTGGCTTCTCCAAAGCACTTTGACGAGCGGAAAAGACTTGCTCCTAAGCACTTGCTCCTTCCGATCTAGAATCTGAACCGGCTCCTCTTCATAGGACAAATCCTTCTGCAGACTAATCCGCTGCTCTTCCAGCACATGAGAAGGATTGGCAATATACTTGCGAAGCATGGATACATGGAACACATTATGTATCCTAGACAACTACGGAGGCAAAGCTAACCGATAGGCAAGAAAGCCAACTCGCTCTATTATCTCATAAGGCCCAATATACCTCGGACTAAGCTTCCCACGCTTGCCAAAACGTACTACCCCTTTCCAAGGAGATAGTTTCAGGAACACCCAATCACCTACTGGAAACTCAAGGTCCTTCCTGCGGACATCTACATAACTCTTTTGCCTACTCTGAGCAGCCTTGAGTCTATCCCTGACCACATTGATCTTCTCATTTGTGTCATGGATAATCTCAGGACCACAAAGCTCTTTTTCTCCCACTTCATTCCAACATAATGGCGTACGACACTGCCTCCCATAAAGTACCTCAAAAGGAGCCATACCGATACTCGAATGAAAGCTATTATTATAGGCAAACTCCATCAAGGAAATGTTCTTATCCCAATTCCCCCTAAACTGCAAGACACAAGCTCTCAACATATCCTCCAAAGTTTGGATAGTCCTCTCTGATTGCCCATCAGTCTGAAGATCAAAAGCAGTGCTGAAGTGTAGTCGGGTACCTAAAGCTGCCTGAAGAGCTCCCCAAAATTAAGAAACAAATCTAGAATCCCGATCTGACACTATGGATTCAGGTACGCCATGAAGTCTGACAATCTCATTCACATACAGCTCAGCCAATTTATCCAGCGAATACTTCTTTCCCACCGGCAAGAAATTAGCAGATTTAGTGAGTCTATCCACTATCACCCAAATACCGTCATGCCCTTCATGGATACGAGGTAAACTGAAGACAAAATCCATGGTGATGTGGTCCCACTTCCACACTGGAATAGGCAACGGCTCAAGCAACCCAGAAGGTTTCTGCCTTTCAGCTTTCACCTGCTGACAAATCAAACACCTACTCACAAAAGCTGCAATTTCCCCTTCATGTTTGGCCATCAATAATAATCCTTCAGAGTCTGATACATCTTTGTACTCCCCGGGTGAGCAGCATAAGCAGAACTATGAGCTTCCTCCATTAACTCAAACTTTAACTCTTCGTTCCTCTTTGGCATACAAAACCTACTATTGAACAACAACGACCCATCTCTTCTTACCGAAAAATTTACGGCGGTTCCATTCGCTACTCTTTCTATCAACCGAACTATGGAATGATCATTATATCGTACCTCCCGCACTTTATCAACCAAAACTGGCCTCACATGGAAACTAGCTACCAAAGCACCCACTTCATCCACAGCTAAATCCACCCTTGTAACTCGCAGTTCACAAAGAAGTGGAACTCGAACCATCCTTAAGTGAAATAAAGACACGGAGGGATTGTGACTAAGAGCATCAGCTACCACATTAGCCTTTCCTGGATGATACTCTATAGTGCAATCATAATCACTGATCAACTTCATCCACCTTCTTTGCCTTATATTCAACTCCCTTTGTGTGAACACATACCGAAGACTCTTGTGATCTGACACTTGGCTCCTTAAAGATAGTGTCTCCACAACTTGAGAGTAAAAACCACAGCTGCAAGCTCTAAATCATTAGTGGGATAATTCACCTCATGCGGCTTCAATTGCCTAGAAGCGTAGGCAATCACTCGATCATGCTGCATCAAAACCCCACCTAGACCTCGTCTAGAAGTATCACAAAACACCACATACTCCCCGCTATCATCCGGAAGTGCCAACACCGAAGCACTAGTCAAGCGGATCTTTAATTCTTGAAAACTTTGCTCACACTAATCTGACCACTCAAACTTCACTCCCTTCTTGGTGAATCCCGATAGTAGAGCTGCAATCTTTGAAAAGTCTTGCACAAAACACCGATAATAACCTGCTAACCCCAAGAAACTACGAATTTCAATCACAGTTGTGGGTCTTTTCCAATTGGACACCGCTTCCACTTTCTGGGGATCCACACTAACACCTTTAGCTGAAACTACATGACCCAGAAATCCCACTTTATCCAGCCAAAACTCACACTTGCTGAACTTGGCAAACAACTGAGCATTCCTCAAAGCCCGCAATATCAATCTTAGATGTTTGGCATGCTCCTTCTCACTTTTCGAGTACACCAAAATATCATCTATGAACACGATCACGAAGCGGTCAAGATATGGACTAAACACCCTATTCATGAGATCCATGAACGCCGCGGGTGCATTAGTAACTCCAAAAGGCATCACCGCAAACTCATAATGACCATAGCGTGATCAAAAGGTAGTCATGGCTACGTCACTATCCCGAATCTGCAACTGATGATAACCAGATCTCAAATCAATCTTTGAGAACACCGAGGCACCTCTTAACTGATCAAACAAATCATCAATGCGAGGCAACGGGTACTTATTCTTCACTGTGACTTGATTCAGCTTCCTATAATCAATGCATAGTCTCATGGTGCCGTCCTTCTTCTTAACAAACAACATCGGAGCACCCCATGGAGACATGCTAGGCCGAATAAAACCCTTATCTACTAACTCCTGCAATTGAGTCTTCAACTCTTTCAATTCCGCTAGAGCCATACTGTAAGGTGTCTGAGAGATATGCATAGTTTCAAGAAGCAACTCAATAGAAAATTCTATCTTCCTTACAGGAGGCAAACTAGGCAAATCCTCGGGAAACACGTCTGGAAACTCTCTTACTACAGGAATATCCCCCACTTCCAACACTCCTATACTTGCATCCACAACATGAGCTAAGAATGTCTGACAGCCTTTATTTAACAATCTCTTGGCAGCCACAGCTGATATCAGGCAACTCGAAATCACATCTCTTTCCCCCTGAAAAATAACCTCAAAACCATCCAGACTTCGAAGCACTACATCCTTTCGGAAACAATCTATCATATCTTTATAAGACTCTAAGAAGTCCATCTCGAAGATCACATCAAACTCCACCATATTTAGAGGAATCAAATCGGCCTTGAAATTAAATCCCTCTACTAGCACTTCACAACCACTAAACACCCAATCTATTCTCAACACCTCACCAGAGGGTAGAGAAACATGCCACTTGCCTGGAAGAGATGATGATGACACATTGGCATGAAGGGCGAATCTTCTAGACATAAATGAATGCGTGGCTCCGGGATCAATCACTACAAGAAATTTTAACTTGGGCGACGAAAAAAAATCGTCGCCCTGTTAAAAAATTTCGTCGCCTAAGTACTTAGGCGACGACACGTCGTCGGCCAAGACGTCGTCGCCAGAAGTGCGTCGGCCAAGAACTTGGGCGACGAAAATTCATTCCGTCGTCGCCTAAGAGTAATTCTTAGGCGACGATACGAATTTCGTCGCCTAAAATCTACTTCTCGTCCCCCAAAAATATTCGTCGCCCAAGATTTAACACCTTGGCCGATGAAAAATTTTTTCGTCGCTTAAGATGTTATAACCTGGGGCGACGAAATTTTTTTTCGTCGGCCAAGACGTCGTCGCCAGAAGTGCGTCGGCCAAGAACTTGGGCGACGATACTTTTTTTTCGTCGTCTTATATGGTAAGTCCTTGCCCGACGATTTAGCAATTTCGTAGCCTAAGATATATTTAAATTTTTTTTAAAAATATTTAAATAATTTTTTTAAATATATAAATAATGTTTTTTTAATTTTTGCTGAAATTTTTTTTTTTGACATTTCTTTAAATTTTTGTAATACTAAAATTTAATTAAAAATAACAGAAATTTATAAATTTATAAATAATTTATTACATAAATTCAGAATGTAATAAATTACAAAAATTCAGGTTTAACGGTATATATAGTCGGAGGAAGGAAGAGGTCGGACGGCACCGTAGGGACCCCGGATGACCCGCCATCACCGTCGGTCGGGGACGACTGTGTGGGGGCGGTGATATATCGCGACCGTGGAAGTATCTGGATGACGAGGGGCCGTCGCTGCGGGGCCCGGCTGCCCAGCAGAACGCGAGCCGCTCGCGCCACCCATAAGCGCGGCATGTCGGGCCGTCATCTGCCACGGAAACCCGACCGACGGTGATTGCGGCGGGTTGTTTGAGGTACCGTCCGAGGAATATTCGCTCCTCGCACCCGGACGTTATCCAGAAGTTCTCCTCATGCCCATCCTGTTTAAAATAACCATATATTTATTAAAAATATTTTACCGTCTTATAATTAATTTAACAAAAAATAACCATAAATTTCGAAAAATTTATCAACAATAATAGCACAAATAAAAAGTAATAATTATTATAGGATTTATTATTTTTTTAATTCACATAACAAATTATTTACATTAATTCAGAATTATTACATCACAAAAATTAATTTACGAATATTTACATCTTTACTCAAAAATAATCCATTATTTTTTACAAAATTTCCACAATATATTTACAATTATAATTTATATTATTTAATTATTTAATCAAAAATTATTTAATCATTTACAATATATTTACAAATTATTTCCACAAATCCTAAACCCTAAACCCTAATATTTTACAATTATCATTTACATCACAATTTACCATAATTTACCCTAAAATCCTACCATAATTTACACAAATTTACCCTAATTTACCATTAATTTCATAAATTACAACAACAACAACAATAATTTCACCAACAATTTCACAACACAACAATAATTTTGTACTTCTCCCAAATTTCAAACAATTTCACAATTTCAAATAATTTCAAACAATTTCACAATTTCAAACAATTTCAAACAATTTCACAATTTCAAACAATTTCAACAATTTCAAACAATTTCAACAATTTCAAACAACAACAACAATTAAAATTTTCATGAAATAACCAATTTAGGGTTTTAGGGTTATACCTTAAATTGTGGGTCGGGGTCGGGGTCGGGGTCGGGGTCGGGGTCGGGTTCGAGGTCGGGGACGGCGTCGGGTTGCGGGGTCGGGGTCGGAGAGAGGGAGAGAGAGAGGGCTTCGGTGGATTTTCGGAGAGAGAGAGAGGGCTTGGATTTGTGAGCGGCAGCGCGAATGGTTAGGGTTCCGAATTTTTGCCTTTTATATTGGAGTTCTTGGGCGACGATTCTTGAAAAATCGTCGCCCTGTTTTTTGAAAATCGTCGGCCAAGATAATCTTGGGCGACGATTTTTGAAGTCGTCGCCTAAGATACTCTACTTGGGCGACGATGTTCTTCACTATAAATCTCGTCGCCCAAGATGAAGAAAATCGTCGGCCAAGAGTTATATCATAAAATTCAGAATATCGTGATTTTGGTGATCGGAGAAGAGGAATTGAAAACCGACCGTCAGATATGACCAGCATAACAAATTACGTGGGTGAGAAAAAATTCAGCTCCATCGGACAACGAAAAGGGCTCGATCCGTCCGGTCAATCGGCGCGGTCAAACCCCTAAACGGACGGAAACGGCTATTCGACCCTCCAAATCACGTAATCTGGCCGGACCTTCAACTGAGAATAGTTTCCAATCGACGAGACTCTTACGGGGCTATAAAAATTTGGTAAAAAATAAATACCCGGGATAGGGCTACCACTAGGTAGAAATAAGAGAATTTCGTTGACCGGAACAACCGGCACCGAAATTTTACCGGAATATCTTATTTTTTCACGGGTTGATGTATTTCACCATTCCGGTCATATCTTATTTCACGACTTTTTTGCGTTTGAGGCTTCTACGTATACGTTGTCTTCAAAACGAAACTTAAACTCAACACTTATATAAAAAAGTTATACAACATTAGTACATATAACGTGAGTTTGGTGATCGGAGAAGAGGAACTGAAAACCGACCGTCAGATATGACCAGCATAACGAATTACTTATGTGGGCAAAAATTCAGCTCCATCTGACAAAGATAAGGGCTCAATCCGTCCGGTCAATCGGCGCGGTCAAACCCCTAAACGGACGGAAACGGCTATTCGACCCTCCAAATCATGTAATCTGGCCGGACCTTCAACTGAGAATAGTTTCCAATCGACGAGACTCTTACGGGGCTATAAAAATTTGGTAAAAAATAAATACCCGGGATAGGGCTACCATTAGGTAGAAATAAGAGAAATTCGTTGACCGGAACAACCGGCACCGAAATTTTACCGAAATATCTTCATTTTTCACGGGTTGACGTATTTCACCATTCCGGTCATATCTTATTTCACGACTTTTTTGCGTTTGAGGCCTCTACGTATATGTTGTCTTCAAAACGAAACTTAAACTCAACACTTGTATAAAAAAGTTATACAACATTAGTACATATAACGTGAGTTTGCTGATCGGAGAAGAGGAACTGAAAACTGACCGTCAGATATGACCAGCATAACGAATTACGTAGGTGGGCAAAAATTCAGCTCCATCTGACAAAGATAAGGGCTCGATCCGTCCGGTCAATCGGCGCGGTCAAACCCCTAAACGGACGAAAACGGCTATTCGACCCTCCAAATCACGTAATCTGGCCGGACCTTCAACTGAGAATAGTTTCCAATCGACGAGACGCTGACGGGGCTATAAAAATAAAAAACATTACCTTACAATTCGTCGCCCAAGAGTAAAAATAAAAAATCCTGTACAATTAAATTTAAATGTGTTTTATTTTATTTTAATTATTCGGATTATCTTGGCCGACGAAAGTAGTGTAATTTGTCGGCCAAGATAATACTTGGGCGACGATGTTTGTTAAATTCGTCGCCCAAGAGTAAATATAAAAAATCCTGTACAATTAAATTTAAATGTGTTTTATTTTATTTTAATTATTCGGATTACTCTTGGCCGACGAAAGTTGTGTAATTCGTCGGCCAAGATAATACTTGGGCGACGATGTTTGTTAAATTCGTCGCCCAAGAGTAAAAATAAAAAATCCTGTACAATTAAATTTAAATGTGTTTTATTTTATTTTAATTATTCGGATTACTCTTGGCCGACGAAAGTAGTGTAATTCGTCAGCCAAGATAATACTTGGGCGACGATATGTGTTAAATTCGTCGCCCAAGGTTAAAAATAAAAAATCCTGTACAATGAAATTTAAATGTGTTTTATTTTATTTTAATTATTCGGATTACTCTTGGCCGACTAAATGAGTGTAATTCGTCGGTCAAGATAATACTTGGGCGACGATATGTGTTAAATTCGTCGCCCAAGGTTAAAAATAAAAAATCATGTACAATGAAATTTAAATGTGCTTTATTTATTTTAATTATTCGGATTACTCTTGGCCGACGAAATGAGTGTAATTCGTCGGTCAAGATAATACTTGGGCGACGATATGTGTTAAATTCGTCGCCCAAGGTTAAAAATAAAAAATCCTGTACAATGAAATTTAAATGTGCTTTATTTATTTTAGTACAAACATATTCTTTTAGTACAAACATATTCTTTTAAGGGGTTTGGAACCCAGCCTACCATGGAAGGCTCACAAACACGCCCGGAAATCTTTATATTAATTTGGACAACAATTACAAAGCTAAGGCTCAATTATAACTAAGCTAAGGCTCGTAATCTGAGTCATCCGATGAGTCTTCTTCGGTATCGGAATTAATATCTGGTAATCTATGCCTTAATTCGTCGTCAGAGTCGTCGTCTGTTTCTTCATTTGGATCAACATCAATAAAGGTTGAATCTTCGTCACGAATTCTGAGCACTCGACCATGTTTAACATTATTTTCGCGAACAGTAGCTACATCATGAATACCTACTGCGTTCGGCTCCTGATACGCATCATCCTCTGGCCCTGGAATGGTCACTCCAAGTGTAGCCGCCCGGTAAATGTTTCGAGGATGCACAATGTTCGCTATTTTCCACGCGTCACCCCTGACAAGGTCATCAAGATAAAACACTTGTTTTACCGATGTCGCAAAAACAAACGGGTCATCTTCGTAGGCGCTTGTAGCAGTGTTGACCGATAAATTGCCGTACTGATCCATCTTCATGCTCTGTGCGCCTGTATCAAACCATCTACACTTGAACAGATGCACTTTCATGCCTTCCGCATAAACCAGTTCGACCACTGAATGGAGAACACCGTAATAGTCAAGGCCATGACCAAGCGTCATCACCCCAGAATTCTGTGTTCTTCGTCTGCTGTCTCTCTCTTCAGATACAAATTTGACGTCATTCACTGTGCAAGTGGGATAAACTCTAGCCCGTTGCGGTTGCATCGCAAGAAGTAATAGTTCGTGCGACCAGTTTGGATTATCATCAGATTTAATCATGTCCATCTGTAACGGATATTGAACTGTAAATATCCGAAAATATATGCAATAGAAAATAATTAGATATATATATATATATATATAACAGGGAAGATTAAATTACGTACCCAGGTGCGAAAAATAATTTGCGAACGTCATGTTGTGGTACTCGAGATCACCATCAACTTCCGGAAAATATAGGTGCAACTCTTTCCAATATTTAACTTCTTCACAATTGATTAGTACCCACCAGTGCGCTATGGCTATCTCTTCATCCGACAATGCATACTCGGCGGACAGTCGTGCTCCACCAACTTCGACATCACTGGAAACTATAGAGAGATTGAACCGCGGCGCATGTTCCTCCATGGCTTGCGGAGCTCCCAACGACGCTCCTAAATACAACTTCATGTAGGTGACGCATTCATGCGCAATATATGCTTCAGCTATACATCCTTCAGGCGCGGATTTATTAGTGACATAATCTTTGTACTCACCAAGTTGCCTGTAAATATAAGATTGCAAACTATACGTTATGGTTATTGAACATGTACGTACATATATGTATTCTGGAGATGTAAGTGAATAAAACATACATTTCCATGGGATATATCCAAGTGAAGTGTACTGGACCGGTAAGCAACAATTGCTGGGGATGATGGATCATCAAGTGAGGCATGATATCGAAAAAATTTGGCGGAAAGATCCTCTCGAATTTACACATGATGTATATGATGTCTGCCTGCATTTCCCGGAGATCGGATTTTCTCACTTCCCTTGTGCATAACTTCATGAAGAATCTTGACAGCGCTACTAACGGCTCCACAACCTGGCCAACCACACATCACAAATTTAATATAAAATCCAACAACGACAGGTTAACCGTAATTTTAACCACAAATTTACTTAACGGTGAAGGAACGGTCGAATGAAAACAGGGAAGAGACGTTGTAGCAGAATATGACAGTCATGACTCTTCAAGCCGTATATCTTATTCTCCCGCAAGTTCACACACCGGGCTATATTTCCTGCAACGCCTGAGGGATACGTCACACAACTCATCCACCTGAAGATCTGGGTCTTCTGATCAGGCTTCACGGTGTAAGGAGCCCAAGGCATCTTTTTCTTCCCCTCTTTCAGCCAAAGATGTTTTCTGATTCCCATTTTCTTAAGATCAACGCGTGCCTTAGGACCGTCTTTCGTCTTCCCCTCCAAGTTGAGCACTGTACCTACCACACTGTCGCAGACATTCTTCTCTATGTGCATCACATCTAGGTAGTGCCTGATCAACAGCGTACTCCAGTACGGGAGTTCCCAAAATATGCTCTTATGTGTCCTGAATTTGTACCTGTCTAGTCTTTCAGGTATTCTGGCCACAATATCGGGATGATTGCTGAGCTGCCCAAAATCATACTCATCCAGCACTGCTAAAATCTCTTCCCCCGACCATCTATGCGGCTCCACACCTCTCTCTTCGGTCCCATCAAATGCCCCGGTATCTATCCGCCAGGGGTGATCATGTGGTAGGTAAGCACGGTGACCCATCCGGACTATCTTGTTGCAATGATTGCTGCACCCCTGGGAGCTAAGGCACTCAGGACAAGCCTTGTATCCCCTAACAACGTTGCCGGACAACATCCCACGTGCAGGAAAATCACTGATGGTACCAACAATCATGGCATGCATCTGGAACATCTCCTTTTTGTGGGAGTCATAAGTGGG
This sequence comes from Fragaria x ananassa, assembly GCA_034370585.1. NCBI lineage: Eukaryota > Viridiplantae > Streptophyta > Magnoliopsida > Rosales > Rosaceae > Fragaria > Fragaria x ananassa. Next base: position 22,359,273 of record CP139757.1, on the reverse strand, counting down.
ATGACCAACCTCCCAAAGCAATTTACACTCTTCAATCAGCGGTCTCATATACACATCGACACACTTCCCTGGATAACAACAACAACAACAACAACCACAACAAATTCAGATAACGACTATATATGACCAACAATATAGAACAAAAACAATAAATGGAGAAAAAATTGAACCAACAGCAATATATACAATATGAAGGGAAAGTAGATACCTGGATAACCGGGCCCCGGAATCAACAAGGTCAACATGTTGTATTCCTTCTTCATGCACATCCATGGAGGAAGGTTGTAAGGCACCAAAATGACCAGCCATATACTGTACGAAAGACTCATGGTCCCAAAAGGGTTGAACCCGTCGGATGACAGCCCGAGCCTCACATTCCCCACCTCTGAAGCAAAATGAGGAAACTCCCTGTCTATATGCTTCCACGCCTCCCCGTCAGCAGGGTGTACCATGAGGTCTTCGTCATGCACCTCCCTCACAGCGTGCCATCTCATAGCTTCGGCTGTCTTTGAAGACATGTATAACCGCTCCAGCCTATCTCTCAACGGGAAATAGCGAAGTACCTTAACAGGTTTCCTGTTGCCTGCGGGAGTCCGCTTATACATGTCGGTCCCACATACCGGACAACGATGAAGGCCTTCAAGGTCATTACCGTCTGCATCTTTACCCCAGAATAGAACGCAGTCATATCTGCATGCATGGATCTTGATGTAGGAAAGCCCGAGATCTCTCAAGATACGACGGACCTTATGATGCGTGGTGGGATGACGATGACCGTCGGGCAGGAGCAAAGCAGCGTACTGTAGATACCTATCAACAGCCGTCACGGTCGATTTTGTGTCAACCTTGATATGCATCACCTCCATCACACACTGAAGAACGGTCTTCTCATGACCTGGGCACAGAGGGGTCTGTTGGAAAGCAATAAGTCTGTTGTACTTGGCTATACCGGCAGTGTTGACACCTCTAGGGACGGCCTGCATCGGCCCCTGCGGAATGTGCTGTCGTTCAGGGCATACACCGCTGTCATGAGGAAACATGTCGTTGATGAAGGCCGTTGTTGGATCGTTGGATGTACTGCCCGTCTCATAAAACTGTCCATGATCATGCGGGCGTGATGAGGTTTCACCGTGATATATCCAACATGTGTAACGTTCCCAGAATCCGTTACTCTTCAGATGGTCCCATACTGTATCAAACGGAAATCGATGCATATCACTGCGACACTTACACATCTTGCACGGGCAATAGAACATGCCACTCCCGTCAGCATTGGCCTGCGCATATTGCATAAAATCCCAAACTCCTTCAGCATATTTTCTGTGATATCTTGGAAGAGAAATCCAACTCTTATCCATATCCTGAAAATAACACATATATATATATATCAATATTTAATGAACATATCTTTTATATATATATATATATTAATGTAATACAACATACTAATTATTAATTATATATATCTAGTTCGAGCGGATTCCGTGGTTTCAGAAGGCAAGTGTCAATGTCACGGAGGGCGAACCCCCTACAGGAACCAGGCAGGACTCGTTTGTGATCACGGAGGCGAACCCCTATCGACCCCTTCACCGAGAAGAGTGGTCAGTTTGTGATCTTGAGATCCAGTTAAACAAACTTGTGAACCATATCTATGACAGAACGGCCCCTTACTCAGCTTGGAACAAACTCTATGCATATATATATATATATCATTAATTCAACTCAAATAAAACTGAAAATCAATATATATATATGCATATATATATGTGCATATGCATATGTACGTACCTGGGAGTAGCTCCACAAACTATGTATGGACAGATTTCCACAACACCGAACGATTTGAAGAACTAGAGAAATTTATGTTTCAAATTTTCAAAGTTCTCATTCTTCTATCCCGGCCTCTCAATATATAGAAGAATCTTGGGCGACGAAATATTTGAGTTTCGTCGCTTTCAAATTTTCAAAGTTCTCATTCTTCTATCCCGGCCTCTCAATATATAGAAGAATCTTGGGCGACGAAATATTTGAGTTTTGTCGCCTAAGATTTTAAAAAAATCTTGGGCGACGAAATATTTGAGTTTCGTCGCCTAAGAATTAAAAAAATCTTGGGCGACGAAATATTTGAGTTTCGTCGCCTAAGGATAAAAAAACTTAGGCGACGATATAAATATCTTAGGAGACGAAATATTGTTTCGTCGCCCTAGTTTCTATCTTGGCCGACGAAATTTATTCTTAGGCGACGATTTTTTTTTCGTCGCCTAAGATTGCAACTTAGGCGACTATTTTTTTTTCCTTAGGCGACGAAAAAAAAAATCGTCGCCTAAGTTCCCTCTTAGGCGACCAAAAAAAAATTGTCGCCCGGTTTTTTTTGTTTCGTCGCCCAAGACTCATTTTCTGGTAGTGAATTAAAGTAAAAGCTGGCTGACCAAAAATTAACAACGTACCAATGATGACATCTGGAGAAGTACGACCCTCCTACTGGGTCATAGCATGTAGTCTAGCGCGAGTCATGGGACGTCCACGCTGACCACTCCCCTGCTGAGAACCACCCCTGGCTGCTGAACCACCACGAGAACCACCACTAGAGCCTCTAGCTGAAAACTGACCGCCTTGCTGAGCAGGGGCGGTCCTCTGTGCCAACAAATGACAGTCTCTCCTGAAATGATCCATACCACCACATTCAAAGCATCCAGAACACTGCTGCTGACCAAAAGAAAAAGTCTGACCACCAGAAGATCCCCCTTGGGAACTACCACCAGCGCTAAACTGACCGGCCTGCTGCCTACCTAACTGGCTCCTGGAGGGTCTCTTGAAATGCCCTCTATTTCTGTCCCAAGGACCATAACCCGATCCCCCACTACTGCCACTGCCCGCTGAAGATCCAGAAGCGGACGATGAAGCAGCCTTCTTAGATGGTCCTTGACTGGGACCACTGAAATCTCGAGACTGAGCACTATAAGTCCCCTGGTCTCGATGGCCATAGCTGCCCCAACTACATCAAGGAATGTCGGATAGTCAACACCGACCATCTTGTCTGCAAACACTCCTCCAAGCGCATCAACAAACATACCAATCCTGGTCCTCTCATCAGGAATCAAATGGGGCACATGATAGCTCAAAGTGGTGAACATCTGCTCAAACTCAATGACTCCCTCATCGTCTCTCTTCTTCATATTCAGAAAATCTGACTAGATCCTAGTACGATGAGAGTGGTTGAAATACTGACCCAAGAAGAGCGCCTTAAACTGCTCCCAAGTCATAGTCTGAGCACCATCATTATTTCTCCTGGCGAGAGTCCACCAATGATGAGCTGAATCGTCCAGAAAAGAAACTGCCATCTTCACTTTCTTTTCTTCTGGCAGTTATGTGCTCTCGAAAGCCATCTCCATCTTGTCCACCCAAGAATAAGCATCAAGGGGTTCCTTGGCACCCTTAAACTCTATTGCCCCTGCATCAGCAACATCTCTCTTCTTCACAGATCGAGGGGGCTGAACCCTATCCAGAACACCTCTCAACATAGCCCCAATAGAATCCGCTAAACCTCTCACTTCCTCACCCTCATTGGCGTTGGTCGAGGTAGCCACACGAGGTCGGCGTCTAGGAGGCATAGTACCTGAGGAGGAAGACATTTAGTAGTCTATAAACAAGACTAACAGAACTTCCACACATACCCAATAACACATAGTATCAAAAGCAGAAACTGCCGATGAATCCGCCGCGGTCGGATCATCACTCTATAGACACTATGGCTACTTAGGCAAATACGATAGTGAATAGGAAACAGAAAATGAAACCTAGAGCTCTGATATCAACTGTCAGGACCCGCCCCGAATTTTACCCCGAAACCCGAGATGAGTCCTGCGGGGACCACCTCCAAGGAAAATTTACCGAAGACTCGGCAAACCTCCCTCGAAAATGGACAACCCTAACTTATAAGAATTTAAGAACCACCTTTTTACTCCAAAATAAATATTCCGCTACAACCCAAAAGTAGCCAGAATATAAATTACACAGAAGAATTTCAAAAGTATTCAGAGCTACTAAAAATAAAATAAAATACAGCGAAAGCTAACAAACCCCTAGTAGATTAAACAGGTAACCTACTGGCGAAATGTAGCGGATAGATGGGTGACTATGCCTCGACGTCTCCTGCTAGACCTCACGCGAACTCTGCAGACTAGAAAACAAAGAGCCCAGGGGAAAATATTTAACACGTTAGAGTGAGTGGACAAAGCGATTCCGACAACAAATAAATATTTTCCAAAAAAAATGTTTTCCAAGAAAACGCTTCATCAGCGGCAAAACAAGAGCTCCACTGGAAAGATTCTGAACTGGGGTCCCGCCTGGCTAGACTCCCAAACTTTAAGAAATTGCCTCTCAGGCCAGGATATTATATATATAGTATGTATGCACACTCGCCTAACCCTTTGTACGATATCTATGAACAACTTGAATAAAGTAGATATCATACGAAGCTACTATTCTTGCGTCTAACGCTCACATCACCCCACATTGGAATTGTACCTCAGGCTGGGGGAAAGCAGCCGAGTGGTAATATATACGTGCTTACTCCTTTTACGAAATCTTTGAATAATTAAATACGAAATTAGAAAGTCGCACAAGGCTACGACGCTCGCGTCTAACGCTCACGTCACCCATACCGGAATTGTACCTCGGTATGGGGGAAATCACGTATAGCTAGCTAGCATTTAATCATATACATATTATTCTCATATAAGAGTATAATCACCGAAATTCTCAATTTCGGGAAATATCCAACAACAGAAAAATCATTCAAAACGATAAAGCATTTCGAACACAATATTTAAAACAAAGGTCCACTCATAGGTTAGGTCTAAGCCTGATGTCGGTCGGAGGTCTCTTCTGCTCGAGCCTCCTCACGTCCTGTTCCAAATAAATAAAACCTTAAATAAAATACCGACGCTTACAGCAAAACATGCATAATTAAATATGCTTCCCGCTCAACCAAGCCTAACACTCTAAAATCTTAAATCCACTGCCAACCTCAAAACTCCCCAAATTTTACCGACATCCTCAAAAACATCTTCCACCAAATAAAATTCAATGACCGAATTCTAACTTAATAATCCGCCAAAAATACCAAACTTCAACAATTCTCAAACCTATCCAAAACTCCTCCAAAACTTCTAAAACTTATTCCATTAAACTCACTCCTTACATTTTTTCCCACTAAAACCATTTTCTCGGCGGCGGCTCCGCCGGCAGCGGCGGCCGGCGACTAACTCTGGCCACCTCCGATGGTCACCAAAATTTAGCAGCATCTTCCTCTCAACCTCCTCTACAACATTCCTAACTACCAAAAACTTCAATTCTAAGCCTAACTAAGCCAATCGAACACAAACACACAATAAAGCCCTAAAATTTCACAAACCGATTTCTCCTTAACTAGTTCGAGATGGAGTGAGCCCTTTGGAGGGATTGAAGCACGGGAGGAGGACTTTCTTTTGAGCTACGGCCCGCCGGCTATGGCGGCCGGAGGAAGGAGTTCCGACGAAAAGAAACTTCGGGCAGCCGGAGCTTTCGGGCGGCTTTTCTCCCGATCGGTGGCGCTAGGGAGGCTGCCACCAGTCTAGAATGGCTGCTGGGTCGAAGACCGATCATTTGGGACCGGTGCGGCGGGCTGAGGCGGCTGGACGGCGGCGAATGGACGGCCGGAAAAATTCGACAGAAACGGGTCGGGGAGAGGGAAAACCGAGAGGAAGAGAGAGAGAAAAATAACGGGCTTTGACCAAAAATAAAGGCCCGGTCCACAACTCCAACTTAATACCCAAATCAAAATTCAACACCCCAATAAAATTACCTTTTACTAGCAAAAATTTACCATTTTTTACCGTCGTCAAAATTTCTTCCTTAGAATAATCCCACAAAATAATCGTCCCAAACACCTCTCTGGGGATCAATTATATTTTACGCTTAATGACGAACACGGGGCGTGACAACATCTCTACAATAGGATGTCTAAACCTAAACCTGACATGCTTCTCTCACTCGAGTCAGTTGGATCCACCAACGCAACTCCTTATGATTTGTCGTCGTGGATGAACCCACATTCCACGACGTCCTCTACATCCTCCAATATGTCTTCTCCTTCAATGAGGCATGTAGCTTTCGCCCTCATACCCCTACTCGACCCGGATGCAAATGGGTACATCATATGAATCAACATATTAAGAAAAGAGGGAATGAACCAGGATGAAACATTGAGAAAGGGTGTTATAAAACAAAATAAAAGAAATTTGGGGAAAAAATAGATAAAAGAAAGTAGAGGATGTATATGTAATACCCTAGATTTTCATATCATTTTTCTTGTATTATTTCTGAAATTAATGAAGGATTAATTGTGGAAATTCTTATTTGTTTGTTCTTGTTTTATGTGGCTAAAAATTGATTTTCTTATCTATAAGTTATCTTTGAAAACTTCATTCATGAAAGTTGTACAATTTGACGATATGAGTTCGTAGACACGCGACAAGTGTAAAACGGATGTCATATGAAAAAGTTATGTTCAGAGGAAGTTATGTTCCGATTTAGAAAATGTATAAATAGAAAAATTTGTGGGTTTTATTTTAGAAACCCTAATTTTCAGAAAGACCCCAACTCTTTCTCTCTCTTCCCCTCCCGAGCTCACACGCGCACCCGACCTTGATCGGAGCAAAACTCTGTTGGCCGGCCACCAATTTGACCGCCGTCGGTCCCATTCGACTCACACAGATATCCCCTCCAAGTCTAGGCTGTTGTGGCACGATGTTGCAAGCCAGAGACGGAGCTCTTGGCCGGAGAAGAACGTTGTCGTGTCACTGATCAGAATCGTCGTTTATGGCAGCGATGAGGGGCCACCTTAGGTGAGTCTAGGTCCTCTCCTCTTTTTGGTTGTGGCTAGGCATAGATTGAAACAAGTTTTTGAGTTTTTGAACCCCGAATTTGCAGATTGAAGCTTGAGTCCGTGGTGGTGTTTTGAGGTGTTTTCCGGCAGATTCTGGCCAAATTAGTTAAAACCTCAAGTATTAAAATTTCTCACCTTGCTTCAAACTATAAGTTTCATGTTGTAAATTTTCCCAAAATTTGAAGTTGGTGGTGGCGCATGGGGCTCACTCACCGCCGCTTGTGGGAGCGCGTTTGAGCAGTGTGAGAGGGTTTGGTTGCTGTGTTAACTAGTCTATGTAGTTGTTAGTGTGTTGTTGTGTGTAACACTAAGTGTTGATTAGGTAATGCATATTAGGTGCTATGTTAATCATTGATGTTTGTTAGGTTGTAAACTTTGAAAGTTTGAACTTGGAGACAACATGGTTATGTTGTTGAGTGTCCAATGACTTTGGGAGGTCTCAAAGGAAGGATTGTCCTCCTTTGGGCAACATTTAGGCTAAGGGTTGGTTAAGGGTACTTTGATCCTTGTTAAGTAGTTACTAAGGATGACTTTGTGTAATGTTAGGTGATTTGTGAAGTGTGATTTGGCTTGGCTCCTTTGTTTTGTGGAAGACGCAACATGATTAATTAGATGAGTAAATCTCACTAAGGTTCACATTTGGACCAAATTATTATGGTCATTTTGATGATGGTTTTGAATTAAAGAATATACTATTGTTTATTTTTAATTATATGATTTTGATCGCCAACGGTTCATAGGTAAGATAAAACAAGTTTTCCTATTATATGATTATTTTTAATGTTCATGTGACCATAATATTGTTGGTTCTTGATAGATTATTCTTGTGGGAATATATATGTTTGTTCATATAAATATATCTATGGGAATAGATTATTCTTGGGGGTCTTAACGATCACTAAATTGGTTGAAATTTTACAGAGATGATCTACACAATATTATCTAAATACTAGACGGTGGAGATGAGGAAATTCGATCGAAAAGTGGTGCAAAAATGGAAATCCGCACCAAAACCATTGGTGAGGACCTCCGCACATGAGAAGGACTGTATATTTATACTCTTACTATATATATATATAGTAAGAGTAGTCCAGTCCAACGTATCACCAAACAAGAGACATCTCTAATTTAAAATTTCTTTTCCTAATCCCTATGCAACCCCAAAGATGGCCCAATATCAGTACAATTTAAGACAGTCCATACTAGTCAAGATAGTTTTAAGAATAAAGGAGGTGTAATGCAGTACTGAATACCAAAAGTGCAGTATGTGTGTGCTTGTGTGTGTGGGGGGCTTTATTTGTGTGTAGTGTGGGTTTCTTAGGAATTTATTAGCTTCATATCTGTGTTCTATTTGTAAAGATAAGAATATTTTCAATGACTATTAGAAGGATGCAGTGAAGTACTATTACGACATGCTCTTCACTCCAGCATTCTCTCTTAAACTTTGAACAGCCAAAAAGAACAAGTGTGTTAATAGCTTTCAACTCACATAAACTCCTTGAAAGATCCTTAAGCCTTATGCAATCTTTGAGATTTACCAAGGCAAGGCTTCTCAGATCAAACTTTTAGTCTTTCAGGATCAAATACGCAAGACTTGGGAGATCTGAAAACTCTAGTGATTATTTTAGGTCATGTAAATGACCAAGGTTAAGAAACTTCAACTGGGTGAAGGATGAAGATCTCTATCTGTTAAAACAACACGTTTCCAAACCTCCATTAAATTGAAGAGAATAATAATCTAAGGAGTAGTAAGATAGCAAAAAGGTATTCCTATTGATTCAGTATTCATGTACAATCAATAGACGTGAGTCAGTAACTTGTAACTGTTAGAACCGCAAGAGCTGTAATGACCACAGATCAGAAGCAGCTAAGAAACAAAATTAGCTAAAATTAGCTTAACACTATATCCTCCTACTGCCTTGACATATGTTCAATTCTTGTTCTAAAAAAAAATGGGGCTGTCTATCTATGTACAAATTCAGAGTAAAGCAGCTGCTATCCGGTGCTCTAGTTTTGTATCGCATCAAAACTCAAAACTCACATTACTGACAGCATGATCTACCCCCGAATTTTCTACTCCAACTTATCCACAAGCACAGGGTTAGTTATATCCAAAAAATAAAATCATTGGGCTTCGGTTTTTGATTTCGTGTTAATGACAAGAAACTTCTCTTCAGGTTGCCTTCGCCACATGTAATTTGCCGCTTCAAGCCACAGAGGATGAACCAAAAACTTATTCTGTTTCACTGCCCAGTGAGACTTTTCTGTTCCTGCATCTAATGCAATTACATGGGTCACTAATGAATCCACTTCAGTTAAACATATGGCTCCTAGCTGCTCAGCCATCTTCCACAGGTGATGACTATCAGCCTGGACTTTTGAAGGAATGATACGGCTGAATACAACTCTGCACCCCTTCAAGACTTCCTTCCTAACACTTTTCAGAACCTACAAGAACAACACCCATTTAATATCCATATGCTACTGGTATCACTGTCAGAACTGAAAGTTGTATAAGCAAAGTTCTCCAAAATATATTAAACATAAGAATGAAAGGAAATGGGAGAAGTTTAGTTGGCACAATATTCACCTGCCTAACATCTCTGTCAATAAAGATTGCATCCCAATTCGTATAAATAAGTTTGAAAAAATGGATCAGTACACAACACCACCACATACTTTAATCAATATAACGACAGCTAGATGTATTTACAAAGAAGAAAACCTTGTGAATTCGCTTAAGAAGGTTAAGGACATTGGCGAGAGCTACTTCAGGCTCACTCTCATCACTCTTCAACTCTGAAAGAGACTTGCAAGTGAACCCAAACTGGGCACAACTAGATCTAAAAAAATGATATCTTTCCATCAAGATTAGGTTGTCCTTGTGCTTTATCCATGCCTACAATAATAAAGAGCAACATCATAACCTACCAGAAGTTTAACGAATTCACACATCATTAAATTGATAGCTAATGTATCCAAAACATAATCTACTTGTGTTAAATTCTTTTGCAAATGTTCTATCATAGCACTGGAGAAAGAATGGTTTAAGATATATATATGATGTTTATATCATTAAGCAGTTAAGCCAATTCAATGAGAGGTAATACAACTAGCTGGGCAACACCATCGGCGGAAGATGCTACTATGACAATTTCAAACAAAGTTCTTGAAGGGAAATTCTGTTAAAATCAGAAATGTGCTACCCTTTAACAAGGTTAACCGGTTATGAATGCACTGAAAGTTTTCAATATTAACAAAGAAAAACTTACATGTTCTGTATCATCCAGTATCAGAACAACACTTTCTTGCCCAAGCACAATATCTAAACCCTTTTAATGTTTTTGTGTACCATCATCGCGTGATATCACCTTATCACCAAAGAACTCTTTTTTGGGATCAAGCAACTTGGCCATTTCCAATGCATAGGCTCGATCACCCATAGTGTACACATACATTTCAAACATTTCACTGGATTCCTTCAAAAATGTCCTAATGAAGGGCCTTAACTTGGTCATCATACGCATAAAGTCCAGTCCGAAGAGGTTGCCTTTCAACTCATCTGAATGTATCATATTGCAAGCAAAATCAAAAGATTCATGATGTCAATATTCATTACGGGTATACATAACTATGCACCTAAGCAACCAAGACATCTGTAAACATTGACCATGAAGACTAATGATGCTACACAAGAAGACTTCAAAAAATACATAAAATACCTGGCAGAGAATCTGGTGGGCTCATCAAATATTCTTCTTCTACCGTCATATGACTCAGCTGGGTGGAATTTAGCAGTGTATGATCAAGATCAAGTACCAAATAAAGTTTTTTATTATTTAGTGATTTCTTAATGTCTGTGTTGCACAACCGGTCGATTTCGTCATCATTAGGTCTCAATCCCTGCACAAGAAAATGTTTCACTGACTGTATTACATCCGTTATCTAATAATGCACAAAAAAGCTACAATATCTGGAATGGAGACATGTACTGGACAAGTATCTTTCAATAGTAAATTTATAAGTGTATCAGGTGATTAGTAAACGAATAACAACTTAACAAGTCAGACCTGACCGTAACAAATAATGAATGCATGCAATGCTAATGATTGTTAAATAGTAATTTTATTTTTGAATGAGGGCTTCAGTAAATCATGAATTACAGGTGTCACACTACCAGAAATTTCAACTTGGGCGACGAAAAAAAAATCGTCGCCCTGTTAAAAAATTTCGTCGCCTAAGTACTTAGGCGACGACACGTCATCGGCCAAGACGTCGTCGCCAGAAGTGCGTCGGCCAAGAACTTGGGCGACGAAAATTCATCCGTCGTCGCCTAAGAGTAATTCTTAGGCGACGATACGAATTTCGTCGCCTAAAATATACTTCTCGTCGCCCAAAAATATTCGTCGCCCAAGATTTAACACCTTGGCCGACGAAATTTTTTTTCGTCGCTTAAGATGTTATAACCTGGGGCGACGAAACTAAATATTTCGTCGCCTAAGATCACTACATCTTAGGCGACGATAATTTTTTTTCGTCGTCTTATATGGTAAGTCCTTGCCCGACGATTTAGCAATTTCGTCGCCTAAGATATATTTAAATTTTTTTTAAAATACTTAAATAATTTTTTTAAATATATAAATAATGTTTTTTAAATTTTTGCTGGAATTTTTTTTTTTGACATTTCTTTAAATTTTTGTAATACTAAAATTTAATTAAAAATAACAGAAATTTATAAATTTATAAATAATTTATTACATAAATTCAGGATGTAATAAATTACAAAAATTCAGGTTTAACTGTATCGTCGGAGGAAGGAAGAGGTCGGACGGCACCGTAGGGACCCCGGATGACCCGCCATCACCGTCGGTCGGGGACGACTGTGTGGGGGCGGTGATAGATCGCGACCGTGGAAGTATCTGGATGACGAGAGGTCGTCGCTGCGGGGCCCGGCTGCCCAGCAGAACGCGAGCCGCTCGCACCGCCCCTAAGCGCCGCATGTCGGGCCGTCATCTGCCACGGAAACCCGACCGACGGTGATTGCGGCGGGTTGTTTAAGGTACCGTCCGAGGAATATTCGCTCCTCGCACCCGGACGTTATCCAGAAGTTCTCCTCATGCCTATCCTGTTTAAAATAACCATATATTTATTAAAAATATTTTACCGTCTTATAATTAATTTAACAAAAAATAACCATAAATTTCGAAAAATTTATCAACAATAATAGCACAAATAAAAAGTAATAATTATTATAGGATTTATTATTATTTTTAATTCACATAACAAATTATTTACATTAATTCAGAATTATTACATCACAAAAATTAATTTACGAATATTTACATCCTTACTCAAAAATAATCCATTATTTTTTACAAAATTTCCACAATATATTTACAATTATAATTTATATTATTTAATTATTTAATAAAAAATTATTTAATCATTTACAATATATTTACAAATTATTTCCACAAATCCTAAACCCTAAACCCTAATATTTTACAATTATCATTTACATCACAATTTACCATAATTTACCTTAAAATCCTACCATAATTTACACAAATTTACCCTAATTTACCATTAATTTCATAAATTACAACAACAACAACAATAATTTCACCAACAATTTCACAACACAACAATAATTTTGTACTTCTCCCAAATTTCAAACAATTTCACAATTTCAAATAATTTCAAACAATTTCACAATTTCAAACAATTTCAAACAATAATTTCAAACAATTTCACAATTTCAAACAATTTCAACAATTTCAAACAATTTCAACAATTTCAAACAACAACAACAATTAAAATTTTCATGAAATAACCAATTTAGGGTTTTAGGGTTATACCTTAAATTGTGGGTCGGGGTCGGGGTCGGGGTCGTCGGGGTCGGGGTCGGGGTCGGGTTCGAGGTCGGGGACGGCGTCGGGTTGCGGGGTCGGGGTCGGAGAGAGGGAGAGAGAGAGGGCTTCGGTGGATTTTCGGAGAGAGAGAGAGGGCTTGGATTTGTGAGCGGCAGCGCGAATGGTTAGGGTTCCGAATATTTGCCTTTTATATTGGAGTTCTTGGGCGACGATTCTTGAAAAATCGTCGCCCTGTTTTTTGAAAATCGTCGGCCAAGATAATCTTGGGCGACGATTTTTGAAGTCGTCGCCTAAGATACTCTACTTGGGCGACGATGTTCTTCACTATAAATCTCGTCGCCCAAGATGAAGAAAATCGTCGGCCAAGAGTTCTATCATAAAATTCAGAATATCGTGATTTTGGTGATCGGAGAAGAGGAACTGAAAACCGACCGTCAGATATGACCAGCATAACAAATTACGTGGGTGGGAAAAAATTCAGCTCCATCGGACAACGACAAGGGCTCGATCCGTCCGGTCAATCGGCGCGGTCAAACCCCTAAACGGACAGAAACGGCTATTCGACCCTCCAAATCACGTAATCTGGCCGGACCTTCAACTGAGAATAGTTTCCAATCGACGAGACTCTTACGGGGCTATAAAAATTTGGTAAAAAATAAATACCCGGGATAGGGCTACCACTAGGTAGAAATAAGAGAAATTCGTAGACCGGAACAACCGGCACCGAAATTTTACCGAAATATCTTCATTTTTCACGGGTTGACGTATTTCACCGTTCCGGTCATATCTTATTTCATGACTTTTTTGCGTTTGAGGCCTCTACGTATACGTTGTCTTCAAAACGAAACTTAAACTCAACACTTATATAAAAAAGTTATACAACATTAGTACATATAACGTGAGTTTGGTGATCGGAGAAGAGGAACTGAAAACCGACCGTCAGATATGACCAGCATAACGAATTACATAGGTGGGCAAAAATTTAGCTCCATCTGACAAAGATAAGGGCTCGATCCTTCCGGTCAATCGGCGCGGTCAAACCCCTAAACGGACAGAAACGGCTATTCGACCCTCCAAATCACGTAATCTGGCCGGACCTTCAACTGAGAATAGTTTCCAATTGACGAGACTCTTAGGGGGCTATAAAAATTTGGTAAAAAATAAATACCCGGGATAGGGCTAGCACTAGGTAGAAATAAGAGAAATTCGTTGACCGGAACAACCGGCACCGAAATTTTACCGAAATATCTTCATTTTTCACGGATTGACGTATTTCACCGTTCCGGTCATATCTTATTTCACGACTTTTTTGCGTTTGAGGCCTCTACGTATATGTTGTCTTCAAAACGAAACTTAAACTCAACACTTGTATAAAAAAGTTATACAACATTAGTACATATAACGTGAGTTTGGTGATCGGAGAAGAGGAACTGAAAACCGACCGTCAGATATGACCAGCATAACGAATTATGTAGGTGGGCAAAAATTCAGCTCCATCTGACAAAGATAAGGGCTCGATCCGTCCGGTCAATCGGCGCGGTCAAACCCCTAAACGGACGGAAACGGCTATTCGACCCTCCAAATCACGTAATCTGGCCGGACCTTCAACTGAGAATAGTTTCCAATCGACGAGACGCTGATGGGGCTATAAAAATAAAAAACATTACCTTACAATTTAAATGTGCTTTATTTATTTTAATTATTCGGATTATCTTGGCCGACGAAATTAGGGTAATTCGTCGGCCAAGATAATACTTGGGCGACGATATTTGTTAAATTCGTCACCCAAGAGTAAAAATAAAAAATCATGTACAATGAAATTTAAATGTGTTTTATTTTATTTTAATTATTCGGATTACTCTTGGCCGACGAAAGTAGGGTAATTCGTCGGCCAAGATAATACTTGGGCGACGATATTTGTTAAATTCGTCGCCCAAGAGTAAAAATAAAAAATCCTGTACAATGAAATTTAAATGTGTTTTATTTTATTTTAATTATTCCGATTACTCTTGGCCGACGAAATTCGTTTATTTCGTCGGCCAAGTAAACATAAAAAAATAAAATACTTAGGCGACGATATATTTGAGTTTCGTCGCCTAAGGATTAAAAAACTTAGGCGACGATATAAATATCTTAGGCGACGAAATATTGTTTCGTCGCCCTAGTTTCTATATTAGGCGATGAAATTTATCCTTAGGCGATGATTTTATTTTCGTCGCCTAAAGTTGAACTTTAGGCGACGATTTTTTTTCCTTGGGCGACGATTTTTTTTGTTTCGTCGCCCAAGACCCATTTTCTGGTAATGTCAGCTGATGTAAAAGAATAATGCCTCTGTACAAACTAAATTATGGATCATACGCATGTATACGTAAAGTCGAAAAATAAACCTAAGCATTCAGACATTCCAAATTAAACGCCATCCAGTGAGTACCTTGTGTATGTACCCAAATGTCACACCAGATTGCTCAAGCAACCTCTGGCCACAAAGAAAACACATATCTCCAAATGACCCAGGATGTGCACACATATCCTCCGTTGCAGATGCTTCTGCACAAAATTGCATGAAAAGTTCATCTATAGGACAACAGCAATTAAAACCTTTGAGGTGGAGAAAATACCATATAAGAAATAATATCCTGTGTTCAAAGCAAATAAACTTGGATGTTTATTAGTTATAATATCCTGTGTCCAAAACAATCAGAACTTGATGGTTAATAGACATGTCCTCTCTAGCTTTCTCAGCCACACACACACACACAATCGCACACTAACACCTAATACATCATATATCACTGTTGGATGGTTACAAGCCATGTTATTTTTCCCAAATAATTTGATTCTCTTTTAAAGAGAAACAAATTACTAGTGTGGAAAGGTTTCCCAATTGAAACAACTATATGTTTTCTTAAACAAGAAAGGTGTTTCCCCCAGAACACTTTGTGCAAGAAAATGAGCATTTTCTTTTTTCCGGCAATGTTATGACCATTAAACTCCTTCATCACCATAACCATAACTGGAACATAGTGAAGAAAATATGTTCTAAAATGCAAATTTCAAAATCCACCAAATAACATTTTTCATCAAAACAAACAAGGCCAACAGCAAACCAGTTCATCAACTCTTTATACATACAGCCAACAAACTTGATTCTTATTTTAACATCTGTTACACATCCATATATATACTGCTCACAATAACTACACTTAACTTTTCAGCTTTCACCAAATATAGTAGAGACAGACAAACAGACCAATAGGTAGATAGACATAACAAAAAATGAGAGAATAGGAGCACTGTAGCAAATATTTGAACAAAAGCTCCCTCAATTACTATGCTGGTCTTAGTTGCATGTGGCAAACAGGTATGCGTCATCAAAAGACAGTTCAAAACACGTTGTACAGTATGAAGAGTTCCTCTTCTAGTCTTTGGGGTAATAAAACGAAACACACCAGAATCCAAGATATATCAAAATGCAACCTGATTTTTGTTCTAAAAGCCCTTGTGAAGTTGACCCATTAGCTTCCTCTACGCAATCCAAATTATCTATCTTACACCTTTTTATCCTGCAATGCAAGTCACGACTCGTATGTAAAAGAACTTTGACTTATAGTTTTACACAAATTAGAGCATCTAATACAAAGCATACTGCACAAAACATGAAAGAAAGGAAACCACCACACCTGCTCTCACTTTCAACATCACTGCCACAATCATCAGCTTCTTTATCTTTTTCATCTTCTTCCCCAGGTGATGACACTGAAGAATCAGACTCCAGTTCTCTTTCAAGCAACCCGGCAAAGTCATCACTGCTAGAAGAATGTACTGGAGACTCTGCAAGACTCATCTAAATTGCACAGGAAATCAAACACATCAACAAATAATGTTCACCTCAACGTCGACTTAATCGAATACACACACATAAAGTAACTTAAAAACACCTCACAGAAAGGATCAAGATTCCTACTTTCTACAAATAGAAATCAACAACAAAGAATGATATATAAAACCCAAAACTCCTAAAAAAAAAAGAAGCAAAACATACATAACTATTGAACAACACTCATGCCCTTAACAAAACCAATATCTCTACTCATAGAAATCAAGAACAAAGAATGTCGAAAGGTAGAAACTCTATACCAATTTTGTTATCAAAGCATTACTGCACAATGCTAAAAGCGCAAGTACCAAATCAAAGACCTAACAGGTGATGAGAAGCTAGCAATTCGATTAATTATGCGAGTGAAAGAAATCGAACCAATTTATTTGCAGAGAGACTGGTGAGGGAAACACAAATAGTTTATCAGAGATAGAATTAATCATTGATTACACATACTAATTGAATCGGACATACCAAACAACAAAACCGTAGCTGCCTATTAGATGAGCCAATGCGCATAGAGAGGATAATTAAACGATAAAAGGTATAACTCGTAGATCATGAGTTTTGGGCAAAGATCAATCACCAAATACTCTTAGATCATCATAGAGTCTAATAAAAAGAAAAAAAATAACGTATGATCGTGTGAGGATGAACGACAAAAGAACAATTTTGGTTTTCTAGGGTTTGGTCGTTATCAACTCAATGGTAGAGTCGTGTTGATAATGTATTATAAAGTAAAGAAGAGAAGAATAGTTGGGAGGAGGTAAAAGTCTACTCATTCATTCTCATTAGCCTCTCTATATAGATGTAGAGTTTACATCATAATACATAACTAATGAGTAATTACGTGGACAGCCACATAAATTATAATATTTATAATAGTAAGATAGTAATAAGAAATGAAGTTAAGACCACATCTAAATTTTATTTTTAAAGAAAACTGAACAATAATCAAAAGTAAAGAAATATGAGCACATGATATTGTATTTAGATATGAAAGCTAAACCCATAAATTAGATAAAAAAAAGAATTAATTATAAAAGCTTGCGGAAGTGCGGTTTTACCAGTTTGATAATTATTGTACAGTTATTTTTAGTTTGAACAATTATTATGCGGTTTTCATAAATAACTTCTCCCTAAAATTTACATTTCCTTTTAAAAGAAAATTGAACAATAATCAATAACCAAGATTTGTAGAATTACAAATATATAAGGAGCACTTATCAATACATGTCATAAGTTGTATATCAGACTGTCATAAGTTATGAAACATGAGCATATGACATTCTTTTTAGATATGTAATTAAGTTGAACCCATAAATTGGATCAAAGTGAACTAATTGTGAACATTAACATGTTCAACATTAATTGAATGAAGTCACAACATCAACTTTATACCATCAAACATCATCAAGACAAAAATATTGTTTTTAAAATCCATTGTTAAAATGAAATAAAGGAACAATGAATGTAATGATTAAAGCAATTTCATGAACCAAACTCAAATTATAATATGTTTTCTTACTAACTGCACACAATTAACATTGATCAACAAACAATTATTTAATTTTCTCTCATTATTATTAGTATTGTTGTTGTTTTTTAGAATGTAATTTTCTCTAATGCAAAACGTATAGCATTGACCATAAATTTTGAGTAGGAAACTGAAAGAAAGACAAAAATTGAGGATCAAAACTGAAATAAAAGTAAAAATAGAGGGACAAATCTCAAATAAAAACACTAAGGGGTAGAACTGAAAAAAAAAAGAGGCAGAACTCAAATAAAGGAAAAACTTAAGGGAGTGGTAAAACTGAAATAAAATAAAAAACACATGATCAATTCCAGAAGGATAGAAAAAACATAATGGAGTAGCAAAGCTGAAATAAAATAAAAAACACAGGGATAATTCGTGGAGGGCACTGTTCATGTGAACAGTAATCCCTCTCTCTCCGTTTAATATATACAGTAATACAGATATAGTTGCAATGTTGCTCGCTTTGTTTTTTTATATAATTTTTTTGTTATAAAGTACAAAACTTTATATTAATAATAATCGAAAGGTATAGAGTGACGTAAAAAATCATAGAAAAGTAAGAAAACATAACAAGATGTACAAACACATCTGTAACAAAAGAACAATAAAAGATAATCAGATGCACAGACGCATCTATACTGAAAGGTAACTAGGATGTGATTTGATGTCGAACGACAAGGCTAGATTGCATATATCACAATAGCAGTGCAAATGTGAAAGTAACCATAACCATAACCATAGCCAGGATTGTAAACATAGCTTGAGAAATACATCATACTAGGAGAGCGAGGTGTGACCCCCGAGAGAACAAAGACGACCAAGGATGTAAATAACTCGGACGTTAGCAATTGCACTCTCAAGAACAGTAACCATGTATTTGGGTCTCCAAACCAAGAATGGAACAGAGCCCAAATTAACTTAATATACTCTTATGGGTCCCAAATCCGGGTCCATTAGTGAGCGGGCCCTGTGCTCACAGCCCAAATAAGTTTAGGCCTACAAGAGGGAACCAAAATACAATATGGGAACCTAGATTTGCCCTGTCGTCGACCGCAACCTCTTCAGCAGCGGCCGAAAGCTTATGTCACCTGCGCCACCAGTCATGGGGCAACCTGAGAGCTTCCAAATCCATGTCGACCGCCAATTTGTCGCTCTTTCTTCCTGAGTCGAATGGTGAGGTGTTGCCCGCAATAACTAGGACCATCGCCGTCGAATAGAGAAAGAGAGGATGGCTTCCGATCGACACCAAGCCATAACCATCAACCGCATCGTCTCAGTTGAGAAGCCGCTCAGCTCTCCCAACCAATGCATCAAACCATAAGAAGATCTGATATCCCACATTTGATTTGGGTCCAACAAGCCAAGACCCTGCGTCCAACACCATCGCTGCCACAAGCACCATAATCATGACATAGAGCAGACGATTATCACCTCTTCACACACTTACACACGTGCTTAATTAATCCCTGATTTAAAGGAACAAGGCAACCCATTCTAATAGCTGTTAAACACAAAGAGAGAAGCTATACAACTAAAGTGTAATATACAGTAACATAAAATATCCAAAGGAGAATAGACCTAATCCAAAGGAGAATAGACCTAGAAAAGCATTGAAACGAGGGATCAATAACTAAAAGGTGGAAAAGCAAGGGTGCACGAGCCTTAAGGACTCACCGGGCAATGACCACGAACACTAAAAATGCAGGCCAAAGAAATCAGTGGACATCAAAACCTTAGGGTTAGCCTGTTGGGATTTTAACCCCACGAACGAACCGAGATTCAGAAACAGACACACCCAACAACACCGCAATAAAGTAGAATAACAAACAAGAATGAAAAAAACAGTTGACACGAGATTTAACGTGGTTCGGCAAATTTCCTGCCTACGTCCACCCCAAGTTATAGCTCTTCCACTATGAGAATAAAACTAGTACAAGATACATGAGTTAAATCTCATAACCCAAATCTCAAACCCTTGTACACCCTCACTCATAGAATACCCAAGAACACTATATCTCACCTAAGAGAATTTCCCTCTTAGCACTTTTTTCTCTCACTCTCATGCACAACTCACAAGCTCTCTATTGCTTGTCCGATGCTTACTTGATGCAAACTTGCTTGCATGCTTCAAATGGTTTCCATGCAGCCAATTTATAGGCAACATCTATTCATGTAAAAAAGGGAACTCCTTTTTCTTCCTTCCTATTCATTTTGCTGCAAGCACACCATAGAAGACTTCCTTATACCTTCAATTCCACAAACATCATTTATTGCTTTGTAGCATAGCTAGCTATTCACCCATGTCAATATTTGCTGCATCAAACTATCACATGGTTCCTTGTTGCATGAGAATGAATCACCAATCTCAACATAGCCGCCACATAGAGAACAGAGCAAGAACTCTCATATTTTTTAGATAAAGCTCATAAAGCTCGTACAATTTAAGGCAATTCATTTCTTGTTCACTTTCTTTCTCTTGTATTGTTGAGTTGGAATATTACTGTTTGTCTTCTGCTTTACTCGCTTCTCAGCCATTGCTAAAGCTTCTAGTAGAGCTTGGTCTTTAGAATTTTCATCTTGATTTTGATTCAGAGTTGTCTCATCAATTTTGTCACTGGTTTTCTCCTCTGCTGCATCATCCTTCTTGTCCTCATCAACTTTGTCATCTTTCTCTTCATCTTTCTTCTCATTCTTCTTTTCACCTCCTTTGTCCTCATCTTTCTGATTATCATCATCTTGATTTTGCTGTGACGGTAGCGATTCATTTGTTAATGCCAACACCATTTGCTACAACTTCTTCATCTCTTCGTTCAGTTTCTGATTTTCCCTATCTACTGCTTCATTTGTTAAGGTTACAATAACCTTTTCAAGCTCTTCCAAATTCTCCCTCTTTTCTCTTACCTTCAACTCCTTCTCCTATGTCAACCTTCTCATTTCATTCTCCAAGTTCTTGTTGACGCAACTTATTTTCAATCTCTTCTTTTTTGTCTTCATTGTGCACTTGTGAAACCGCTCCAAAAGAGAATATCAAATTGGATAAAACTTTGTAGGTTTGATCTATACATTATGTTCTAAAAACTGAACGGTAGATATGTGACCCAAAAGTGATCTAAATAAGGATCTTTATACTTTATTTCAAAGCGAAGCTTCGCTCTGAATAGAAACTGTATATAAGGAGCCATTTTAATGAGGACCTCTATAATGAGGACTAGTTGAGCCTTTCTATTGGGCTAGAAATATTACTGACAGGGGGTCGACATCATGTTATTTTACCTTTGTGAGATGTAATTTGGTTACATGAAAGAGTAAGAAACAGAAGGTTGTGGCACAATCTAGTGTTGAGACTAAGTATAGATGTATGTGTGTGAGTTGTTGTGGTTGAGAAATCTGTTACGTGTTTTGGGTCTCAAACCTAAAAGTGTTATGCGGTTGTATTGTGATAACAAGGCAGCAATTGATATATCACAAAATCCACATGATCGTACTAAGCATGCGGAGGGTGATTGAGATTTTATAAAGGAAAAACTAGATGGCAAAATAATTAGCTTTCTTTTTGTTCATACTGAAAAAAAGCTTGCAGATATACTCACCGACCGAAGGAGTATCTAAGAAGACGTTTTATGACTCACTAAGCAAGTTGAGCATGATTGATATGTATGCGCTAACTTGAGAGAGAGTGTCAATGTGAGTCATATTAAGAATGTAATATTGTAATTTATCGTAGATTTATACTACCAATTGTATTCCTTGTAATCTCTTATATATACCTCCACTGTTAGATAAATAAAATGTCAGACAATTCATTCTCAATTGTGTTATATATTTGACTATAAAGATGACAAAGTTGATGAGGACCAGAAGGATGAGCCAGCAGAGAAAAAAAAAACAATGACAAAGTTGATGAGACAGTTCCGAATCAAAATCAAGATGAAAACTAATGAAGACCAAACTCTCCTGGAGGGCTTTAGCAATGGCTGAGGATGCGGAGCGAAAAAAGCGGAAGACAAATACAAGAGAAAGAAAAGAAACAAGAAATGAATTGCTTCGAGTTCTATGAGGTTTTTTTTTTTTTTTTTAAGTGAAATATAAAGTTTTCATTGGACGGGAAAAGTAAATGTTAAGTTAGAGTCGATTCCAAAAGAAAAGTTGTTGACTGAGAGAAAAAGAAAAGCTAAAGAAATGGCTGAGAATGAATGTCAGTATTAAATCCAGCTGAATATAAACCAGTTAAACAAAGCAGGATTGGCCACAAAGAAATATGCACTGCCCAAATGTTGTCATTTCTATTCCAAAACTTACCAGTAGTATAGTACTAGGATGAATATAAATCAACCTATCATTGACCGAGGAGTGGAAGTTAGTTATTCATCATTCCTGACACTTGCTAATCAATCAATGCATTTCTAATTTCTGACTGCCATGCACATGGGGTGTGTGTGTGTATATATTTCCGCACCAATATATATTAGGGTTTATTGCACTCACTGACATGCATGGGCGTACATGGGTGTGTGCCTCTCTCTCAATATATATATATATATATATATATATATATATATATATATATATATATATATATGTATGTATATCGTATTAATGATTTTGGTGCAGATTTTTATTTTCGCATCACTTATCGATTGAATTTTTTCATTTTCACCGTCTTGTATCTAGATAATATTGTGTAGATCATCTCTGTAAAATTTCAGTCAACTTAGTAATCGTTAAGACCCTCAAACTCGAAAAATAAATGGACGGACTGAATTCTGTCAAACATGAAAATCGTTCGTGTTTATAACAGAAAGAGACAATTTTGAGGGCCTTAATGATTACTAAGTTGATTGAAATTTTGCAGAGATGACCTACACAATATTATCTGAATATTTGACGGTGAAGATGAGAAAATTCGATCACTTATGCAAAAATGAAAATCTTTACCAAAATCATTTGTGCGGACATCCGCAACTGAAAAAGATTATATATATATATATATTGTTTTGGCCCACGTCCTCAGCAAGGGAGTGATGAGGGATCAAATGTAAAAATGGTGTGTGCGGGGCGTGCCACCTCACGGATGAGGAAAGAGAACGGTGCGCGTCCTGACTTCTTGACCAGGCGAATGAGGGCTCCGGCGTCACCTGATGAGGAAATATTTCCGAGCTTACTCTTCTTAATCACCTGTCGATCGATACTCACTGTGAGAGCGAGCAGAGCAACAATTGGGAAGTTTCCGAGACGAGTCCTGACGGGCTCCGGGATCTAAAGCGGGATGCGCTTAGAACGTTAGGGTTTCGAGAAGACTCGAAGGTTTCGACTGTGTACGTCTGTTTGAGAGAGATTTGTTGATTGATTGATTGTGTGTCTTCTGTAAGCTGTAAAGCTTCTTTATATATCTATCCGTAAGCAACTCGTGGAGATTTATTCACAATCCAATACGGACTCTGCAATTAGAATCCCACAAGGATACGTTTAACTCGCCAGTCGTGCGCTCCATGCAACACGTGTCAAACCTATTTCGCTTAGGTTTCGTTCCCTGCCTCGCTGCATTTCATTTGTCGTGTAGTAAGCGAACTCAAACACTAAGCGACCTTATCCCGAGGGCGTTATTAGTCATTTCCATCCCATCCTCGCAAGAACTATAGAGTCCCATGCGAACTGGAGATAAGGATCCCGCGTAGACACCGAATCTCGCAAGGTATCAGAATCCTCTGGATAAAAGCCACGTCACGTGCTACCAAACCTCGCTACCCTTCGTGGGCTAAAAAAGGCCACAGGCGTTGGCCCAAATGATATCCAAGCCTTTCTCGAGTCTTGGACCGAAAATGCCCACTGGGCTCAAACATTGCCCCCTAGGCCTTGAGCTTAATTCGTTTCGCAACGGATAAGCGAAAAGGCCTAATTAAGCTTTTTTATGGGAACTCGTATTTCAAAAGGTGCTGACGCTTCGGCGCTATCGCTTCCCTTCATCATTACGGCTTTTCGAATTTTGAAACGCGCTGACGTTTCGGTCGTCATTGCGTCTTTTCGTTGCGACCATTGATTGAAAGGGACGTTACGGTTCGTCTCCTTTATAAACCTCGACGCGGGTCCCCACATCTTACCATCGCTTTCAAAACAATCTCCGCCTTCTGCAAACAACCAAACTCCAGCACCAAACAAAAACTTTAACCAGAAACCATGCCTCCCAAACCCTTTGCCAATGACCCGAACCTGAACCTTACGGCGGCGACCTCTTGGTCGACCAGCCTTGCTCGCCGCTTCGCCACCAACCCGCCTCAAGGAACACCAATCTATTTCCTTGATACAGGGGCGGCTCTGCTTGGCCCGACTCCTTCAAAGCCCCTGTCCGACGCCGACCTTAATCATTACAACTCCTCCGTGCGTCGGCCAATCCTGGCCCAACGGCGCGAACCGGGAAACTTTTCCACCTGGCAAGCCCGCTCTCATGTAAATGTCCGGGTCGGGGAGTGGCCCAGCGCCACCGCGGAGGAGCGAACGTGGTACGAGGAGCGCCTCCAGACCGATCAGACAATCTGGGAAGCCACCGGCATTCATGAGGCCATCGCTTTGAGTTTCTCGCTGCCCCCTCACACCGATCGAGCGCCTATCGCTGCCATGGCCTGTTTGTGGAACAGCGCCACCAACACCTTCGACTTCCCTTTCGGGCAGATGGGCATTACTCTGCTGGACATCCTCGCCATCACTGGGCTGCCGATCCACGCAAAGCCGTATGTGCCAGGCGACTTTGCGTCGACCGAGTTCACATACGCCTGCAATTTGGGAGCCCGCCGCGCCCTGAGAATTTCATACGGGGCATGGCGGAAATTTTACATGGGCCACGCGGAGCCGCATGAAGGAGGCATCGCTTTCTTGGAGTACTGGCTTGACAAGTTTGTCTTCTGCGGCAGCGCTCACAAACCAACCGGGAGATGGACCAAGTTGGCCGAAGCGCTGTACAACGGAGTTGAAGTCGGGTTAGGGCAACCTGTATTAGGCGCACTCTACCGGACCCTGCATCTGCTGTCGCTGAAGCCTTTCCACCTTTCTGGCGGCCCTTTGTGGATCCTGGACCTGTGGACGCAGCTGTACTTTCCGCTCTTCCGGCGAGCCCCGGTGGAATTCTTCCCTGAAGATCAGCTGCTTGGTTTTGCGGTGTGCAGGAACGACGCGAATCGGACCCCTCTGTCCTTCTTCGCTAGCCTGTCCATCCTTTACAACCACATCGAGCCACCACCGACTATGGATATGATGGTTCGCCGGCGCCACCCTGAGGTCCTATCGACGGGTTTCTTCCCCCGCCAAGAGTCTGACAACGATGCGAGGACTGCCTTCGTAAGAGCAACCTCATGCTGCGACCTCCAACTCGCTGAGGATGAGCAAGGCTTCGAGCTATATGCTCCCAATCACTTCGCAAGGCAACTCGGTTTTCATCAAGGGATTCCTTACCCGCTTCTCCATTCAGTCAACAAGTACACCTCGTGGAGGAAGATTGGCGAGTCTGATCGGGTCACCCCGCTGCAAAATCTCTACCCTCTTTCTCCCAACCTGCTGGAGATCGAGCCTTCGCTGGGTACTGACCCCGCTTACCTCGCTTGGTGGCGGTCTTTGTCTGACAACCATTGGGAATTCCCAGACGACGCTGTCTTCGCTGCCGTCTTTCGTCCCCTTTACGATACTTTGGGCGAATCAGATCGCACCATCCTCGATGGCCAGCGCGTCCATGCGGAAAGGAGTTCGGGGGCTGCGACAAGAACTAGGCTCGCGCTTCCTCCAGTCCCTGCTGCTCGCCGCCCGACGGGGATCGTCATTCGAGAACGCGATCCCACACCTTCGGTATGTCACTAAATGTGTACACTTTGAACTTCCTTTGACATATTGATAAAATGTTTTCCTCTAATCCACTTTTTCTATTCTCAGTCTGCCCCCCACCGGAGAAACGTTGACAGGTCCGAAGTTGCCAGAGGAAAGGCACCTGTTCGAAGGGAGGCTGTGGCGGGCCACGACAGCGAGACTGCTCCTGTCGTTCCTCGGCCAACGAGCGGCGAGAGCTCGCGGAAGCGTCCTATCGAGGACGAAGAGGACTTGCTGGAGGATGTGCAGTACCAGCGAGAGTATGGCTTGGTAAGCGACCCGGTAAGCGGACCACTTTGAATTAAATTTTCCTAAGCCAGTCAACAAACTCGCTAACTTTGCTTTTGACAGGTTCGCCGCACTCGACCTCGCCTCGCTGTTGTTGAGGAGGCGCCCGAGATAACGGAAGTCCCATCTTCAGAACCATTCGACGTGGACTTGGCCCTTCAGAGGGTTACTGAGGCAAGCGCGGAGATGGAATTCGAGGTAACTGCCGAAGCCGGCGAAGAGATGGTTATTGAGGAATTCGCTGTGGCAGGCGCGGAAACGGTTGCCGAAGAATCTGCTGAATCCAGCGAGGAGGTGATCTTCGAAGAGACTGTCGAAGCGGCTGCGGAGGAGACTACCACGGTCATCGAGGGAGCTGGCAAGGCTAGTGAGGAAGTCATACAACCTTCCTCTCCAACCGCTGCTTCTGGCGAAGCTGGTCCAATCCCAGAACCATCCTTGGCTCCGGTTGAAAATGCAGCTCTCGACCAGTCCAACCAAGTCTCTGACCCTACTGCCCCCTTGGCGACTCCGCCCGAAGGCCTCCAACTGATACTTTGGGCTCCTCCTCTGCGATTGGGCCGTGCGGGTCATACCGGTGAAGTGCCTCCGGCGGTCCCAACAAAGGATCCTACTGCCCCCTTGGTGGAGACAGAGACAGCTCGTGGCACTCCGCCACCCTCTCCAGAAATTGAAGCGGCTGCCGAAGTTGATCCAGTCACTCCGGTCCCAACAAGGAAACCTGGCGAGGAGTCTTCTTCCTTCAGTACCCGGGCCGCTCGTCTTTGGGCCCGAACTACTCCGCCTACTGATCCAGAACCCATCCGCCTAGCTCGGTCTTTCCTTCATGGGTTGTTTCATCACGGCTCTCGCCCGAACGTCTTTGACTTGGTAGGACGTATTCGCGAGGCCCATGAAGCTCTGGATCGACATCTCGCTGGCGGCAATCCTGTTCTGGACCAAGCGCTGGAGTTGGCCGATGCTGTCGAGTCGCAGGCTCGCCGAGTTTTGGATATCGGTGCTCAATCGGCCTCCCGTGAGCAAGCTCGCCGCAACTTGGACAACCAAATGGCGAACCTCTTGGCCGAGCTTGGTGAAGCTGGCATTTCGGGAGCGTCTTCAGAGAATCCAAGTGCTGGCCATGCTCGGCGAGTGGAAGCCTTGGAGGCTCAGATAGCAGAGCTGCAGGCTCAACTTGCTCGAGCTCGCCAAGACTTGGCCCGCGCTTTGGAAGTGGAAGCTCGTTTGCAGGCCGCGGAGGAGGCCCAGGAGGCTTTGGACTCGGCCGTGGCCGCTGCTGAAGAAGTTCAAGCCCAAGCCTATAAAGAAGAAATAGCCTTAGAAGGCATGCTCTTAGATTTGTATAGGGTTTGTAGGCGTGCGTAGGTTTAACTTGTATTTGCCCCCTTATGTACGAACTTTAATGATAATATCAAAGTTGAATTTTTCCCGCTCCTTGCCAACTGTTCTGTAATAACTGTCAGGAAAAAATCCTTTTCCGAGATTTAGCGACGGTTTCCAATGTAACTGCTCGGAACGCGGGCAATCATTATTGAAAAACGCGTCTGACCTTATCTCCAAAGCCCGTATCTCGGAGCAAATATTGCATGGGGGACAACTGTCAAACGCACAATCGCCCCTTCCGCCTATAAAAAGAAACGCTTGGCCGGGGTGAAGTATCAGTGAAGTCTCTGCCCCCTCACCATGATTTCTTATTCTCTTCTGTTCATCCTCCTGTCCCTGCTTAGAGCAAAGCCCTCAACCATATATTCCCCTTCTTTGCTGATTCTGAAAATCTACTCTCAGGCCTAGAGTGATTCTGAGAATCTACTCTCAGGCCAAGCCTTTGTTCGGCCTGACCAAAGGTCGGGTACCCTCTGCCTTGCGCCTGCTGTTCTATCAGTGCGTCTGGCTCTGCCGGCCCTTCAAACGGAAGACTGGTGGTAGCATGAGGGATCCTGACCCGCTGGACCTGTAGCTTCCCAACACTTTCTGTTGGGTCCAGGCCGGCGTCAGGGTTTTGGCTGGTCTAAAGCTGCGAGGCGTTCGTCAACTTTGAGCGAAGGACGCCGCGGCAGACTTCTCTTTAGCCAAGCGAGCCGGGACGAGGCTCCAGTATCTGTAGATCTATGCTTTTTTGAAATGTAAACATAGTCTAATTTACCTTTTCTGATCAATGTAATTGCTTTGGCCGCAAAGCCATAATTCGAAACATGTATTGAACAAAGTCAAAAAGGGCAAAAATAAATGAATTTATTTTTTAGGCCTCTGGAATAGGCCCCAATCTTGTACTAGTCTTTGTGTTTAGACTTTGCACGTTTACAGAGAATAAAGAAAACAATAGAACTTTTTAGGGCCTCTGGAATAGGCCCCAATCTAATACAGGCCTTTTTAGGCTGGTACGTTACAATGTATTCTATTAGTCTTCTGTCCCGAGTTGCCCCCTAGTGTTAGGCGGCGGAGCGAGTACGCGATGGCGCGTAGCACTATTGACTGTGGCGGCGGGATCTGGTGGAGGTAGAGGATCCTCGCGCTCCCAGACCCCTGCAATGTGGCGCTTGAGGAAGCGGCCATTAATAGGGTTGCGATGAATAGTACCGTCCAAGTCGCGCAAGTGGTATGCCCCCTTGGGAAGTATTCGGTGAATAATAAAGGGTCCATCCCAGCGAGCGGACCACTTGCCCCGACCATCTGTTTTGTCCCCAAGCGGGAGGACTGCTCGCCACACCTTCTGGCCCTCAGCATAGCTCTGCCCGCGCGTGATTTTATCATAGGAGCGGGCGATGCGCTGTTTCTCCAGGACAAGGTTATTGAAAGCGGCGACACGATGCTCGTCTAAATCTTCAAGCTCCTGCCACATGGCTTGGACGAAATTCTCGCCAAGTAGTTGATGCTGTTCCTGGACGCGGAGCGAAGCGATATTGATCTCAAGGGGAAGGACGGCGTCGTGACCGTACATGAGAGCGTACGGTGTGGTATCCGTTGGGCCTCGCTTGGAGGTGCGGTAGGCTCACAAAGTGTGGTAGAGCTCCTGGTGCCAGACGCGAGGGTTCAACTCCAACATCTTGCGGAGGATGCCAAGGATGACCTTATTACTAGCCTCCGCTTGGCCATTGGACTGAGCATAGTATGGCGTGGAGTGTAGAAGCTTGATGCCGTAATCGTTTAAGTACGTAACAACGGAATCGGCCATGAAAGCTGCCCCCCTGTCCGTAACGATGCACTCCGGGATACCAAAGCGTGAGATGATGTTGCGGAAAATGAAGTTGCGCACCGAGTTAGCAGAGGCGACTTTGAGTGGTTCGGCCTCGACCCATTTGGTAAAGAAATCGGTGGCAACGATAATGAACTTGTGCTGCTCAGAGGAATGGGGATGAATGATGCCCACGAAATCCATTGCCCATCCGCGACACGGCCAAGGTTTGATGATAGGCTGCAATGGGATGTTAGGAATATGTTGCACTGGTCCGTGAGCTTGGCAGTCTTGGCAACCTCTGGCGAAGGCAATACAGTCTTTCAGCATTGTTGGCCAGTAGTATCCATGGCGGCGGATCAGCCATCGCATTTTGGGCCTGGCCTGGTGCGAGCCGCAAACTCCGCAATGGACTTCGCGCATGAGACGTTTAGCTTCGTTTCCGTATACACAGCGGAAGTCGTTGCCGTCTTCCCCACGCCGCCGGAGTTCGCCATTGCGTAGTACAAAGTTTAAGGCGAGGAAGCGGATTTGCCTGGAATGAGCAGCATCGTTGGGGTTCTGGAGGTAGGCGATAAATGGTAGCCGCCAATCCTCGTCGATGGGGTCCAAGGCTGCAACTTCTGGGATGGCGTCCCGAAATTGCCCCCTGGCGATGAAAGAGGGAAGAGTGCGGCGTTCGACCTTGAGCAGGCGTTCGCGCACTCCGTCTCTCAGGCTGAGGCCAGACGCTATCTGGGCGAGCTCGTTGGCAGCGAAGTTAAATTCACGTGGTATGTGTTCGATGTACACGTCGTCGAATCGATCCAATACCTCGAATGCCTTGCGCAGGTATGGCTCAATTGACAAGCTTAAACATTTGAACTTTTCCACAAGCTGGTTAACGACCAACAAAGAATCACCAAAGATCTGGACCTCGCGGACTCCTAAGTCCAACAAGATCTCTAAGCCGATGATTAGTGCTTCGTACTCGGCCTGGTTGTTGGTGCATTTGAAGTCGAGCTGGAACGAGTAGGAGAAACGATCTCCAGCGGGATTGGCGATGGCTATCCCGGCTCCGGCTGCTGTATCAGTCCGTGAACCATCAAAGTACAAGGTCCAAGGAGCGAGTGTTACTGTGGCGAAGTCCAACTCGCGGAACGCTGTAAGCTCTGATGGTGGGTGATGGGCAAGAAAATCCGCTATTGCCTGTCCTTTTACTGCCTTTTGCGGAACATATTGCAACGAGAATTCGGACATGGCGAGGATCCACTTGCCGATGCGTCCCCGCAGGATAGGGCGAGAAAGCATGTATTTGACCAGGTCGGATTGAGCGATGACGACCGTGGTAAAGGCAAGCATGTAATGGCGCAGCTTGCATCCTGCAAAGTAGAGGGCGAGACATAACTTCTCCATGGGCGAGTAACGTGTCTCACAGTCCGTTAAAACCCTGCTGAGGTAATAGACGGCGTGTTCTACCCCGTTTTCATCATCCTGGGCCAGGAGTCCACCGATGGATAGATCGGCGGCTGCGATGTAAAGTTTAAGCGGGGCGCCATCGCGAGGCGGGATCAGGACAGGTGGATTCGTAAGGTAGTCCTTGATTCGATCGAAGGCCTGTTGATGTTGTGGTTCCCATACGAACTCGGTTGCCCCCTGGAGCTTAAGTAAAGGGGAAAAGGGTCGGACCTTCCCTGCCGCGTTTGATATGAAGCGACGGAGAAAGTTGATTCGCCCTAGTAGCTGTTGTAGCTCCTTCTTGGTAGTGGGAGGCGAAGCGGTGATGACCGCCTGTGCTTTATCCTTTGGGATCTCGATGCCTCTTTGATGTACGAGGAAGCCAAGGAAATCACCGGCCTCCGCGAAGAAAACGCACTTGGCGGGATTCATCTTGAGGTTATGTCTGCGCATCCGTGTGAACACCTGCCGGAGGTCTTCCACGTGGGTTGCTCGCGATTTGGTTTTGACTACCACATCGTCGATGTAGACTTCGATCAACTTGCCCAAGATGTCGTGGAAGATGAGGTTCATGGCGCGCTGGTACGTTGCCCCCGCGTTTTTAAGGCCGAAGGGCATGACAACGTACTCGAACGCGCCAGCGAAACCAGGGCAACGGAAGGCGGTCTTGTGTCGATCCTCCTCGGCGACGGGGATCTGATGGTACCCGGCCGTGCCGTCCATAAAGGATAACACCTCGTGCCCTGCGGCGGCATCAATCAGTAGGTCAGCCACAGGCATGGGGTATATGTCTTTTGGTGTTGCGTTGTTGAGATCTCGGTAATCAACACAGACACGCATCTTGCCATTTTTCTTGGGGACGACGTTAGACAACCACTCGTTATATTTGGCTACGCGAATGATTCCCGATCGGTGCATGCTTTCGATCTCTTCTTTAACCACGATCTGGGTTTCAGTTCGCATGAAACGACCGTCCTGCCGGACTGGACGCCGGTCGGGATAGGTTGGTAGCCGGTGGCAGACCAGGTCCGGGGACAAGCCTGGCATATCTTCGTACTTGTCGGCAAAGCAATCCCTGTATTCGCGTAATAGGTCAAGGAGGGCTTCCTTTTCTTCCTCCGCCAACTTTGCACTGATGGAAATAAGTAAGGGCTTTTCTGCAGTCCCTACATCAACTTGTAAAGTGGGGTCGCGGACTTGAGGTGGAGTGTCGTCCAAGGCAGCAGGAGCTAACTGAATAACTTCTTCCTTGGTATCGGAATAATCCACCACTTCATCGACATATTCCATAGTCGCAACCTTGTCGTAGGCTTCGCGTTCTGCCCAGTACGAAAGGAGTCTTTCGCACAAGGACTCGCCAGCCTCGCGTGCCTCCTCGGAAAGGGCACTATCCATCGAAATGGGGTGTGAGAGTCGCGATGGTGTGAGGACGTTGCAGATCGTCCTTCGCCTGGGTAAGTCCCCATCGCGTTAAATTGGAGGCCGTTACTCCGTATGGGCGGCCCTTGTGATCGACGCCTTGAACATCCAACGGGCCCAAGTCCGTATTATAGTACCGGGCATCGTTGAGGTTGGCGGAAATAGAGAAAGGCCGGGGGTCGGCCTTGATGATGACTGCCTCACGTTTGTCAGTGTCCCAGATCATGAGCTCTTGGTGCATTGAGGAAGGCACGCAAAAACTTCTGTGGATCCAGTCTCGGCCGAGGATCATGCTGTAAGAGGAAACGCACTCGGCGACGAAAAAGGTGTAGACCCGCGATGCTGGCCCGACCTTGACCCGTAGGAACAACAAACCTAGGGTCCTGGACACCTGTCCTGTAAAGTTTTTTCACCGTTAAGGACGTTGTCTGGATCATTGAGCGCGGGATGTCGAGGAGCCCCATGGTGCGGGTTGTGACGACATTAACCGCGGCACCGGTGTCGATCATGACCTTGTTGATCAGTTTCCCTTGGACCTCTGCTGTGATATACAGTGGTCGCATGTGGGTGGCCATGTCCAGGGTTGGCGTAGAAAAGGTCATGGTTGGCTTTTGTGCGAAGCTACTCGAACCTTCCTCTTGCGGAGTGCCATCGGCTGGGGCCAGTACTGGGCCCATTTCGCTGCTGCATGGCGGGGGTACGTTGCTGTCGTCCTCGCTGATGATAGTGATATCCGCCGCGCTGCAGGTCGTGTTTGGTGGAAGGGCATATCGTTCCGAAATGAAGAACACCATCCCGACCTGAAACGAGAATTGTTCGGAGACTGGGACCAGAGGTGTGTCAATGATCCCGTGTTCCCCTTCGAGAACTGCAAAGGCATCTGCTTCTCGGCTGAACCCTTCCTCAGCATCCCATCCGGAGACTTCCACCATATTGCAGGTGAACGATTCAGCCTGCTCGTCGTCTTGCTCTTCCTCTAGGTTGAGCCGAGGTTCCGAATGTGCCTCGTCGGCTTCCTCATTCTCGCGGAAACGTTGAGCCATCTGTTCGGCGAGGTTAGGACTGGAGGGTGCCGGTGTCTCTGCTGGTGGCTCTGAAACCTCAGGTTGCCTCGGGCGCCATACTGCCTTGGTCGGTAGCGGTTGGTCCCTGGTTGGTTGCTTGTCTGCGGCCGCAGGAGCTTTACCGTTGTCTTCTTTTCCTAACTGCTGCAGGGCAGATATTCGGGGAACCATCCTAGTCTCGGGTTCCGGGGTACGCCGTGGCCGAGGCTGTTGTGGCGATGGTGGCTCCCTTCTGGCGTCAGCCTCTGTATCTCGACGCTCTTGCCGTCGTGAGGGCTGAGATGGCTCACGTTTAGACTCTAAGTCCGGAGTCATGAATAGTTTACGCCTAGGGCCGGTAGGCGGAGCCTTGCTCTGTTCGGGCTCCGGTGACGGCCTACGCCGGGAAAGCTGCTGATCCCTCCTCCTGGTAGGCTCCGGTGATGGATTGGGCCTAGCAGGCTGTGGATCCCGTCTCCTGTCAGGTACAGGCGACGGATTGGGCCTAGCAGGCTGTGGATCCCTCCTTCTGTCAGGCACGGGCGACGGCCTGCGTCTGGAAGGCTGCTGGTCCCTCCTCCTTTCAGGTATTGGGGACGGCCTGCGTCTAGGAGGCTGCGGATCCCTTCTTTGTTCAGGTGGTGGTGATTGCCTGCGCCTGGGAGGCTGCGAATCCGGCTTTGGTGGAACCGTGAGTCGGCAGAAAACATTTGGCTTGGGCGCAGGATCGTCATTGAACTGCTCGCAGATTCTTGGAGGCGCGACTGGCGGCATCTGAAGGATTGCGCGCAGACCTTCTGCTTCCCGCCACATCCGCTCGGGCGTCTGTGCGAGCTGCGAGGGGCATATAGCGCCCTCGTCGACAGCCCGTAAGGCGCGCAGGATGCTGCCGTACCGCTTCTGGAGCTTGCGCTTCTTGGACTTGCTGATGGTCACCGCCTTGCCCCCTTGCTGCGTGTACCAGACCCCTTCCTTGATCGCTGATTTAGACGTCGGGGGAATGTAAGGGTTGGTTAAAACGCCGTCACGAGGGCTTGGGGCGCCGCTGCTGTGACTTCCACTGCTGGATTCTGACATGTCCATCTCGCTGGCGGCAGGGGATGGAGGTATTGCGGCTGCCCAATGCGCGGCAACGTATGTCTCGAGACGCGCTATCCTTTTCTCCAGCTCTTCGCGAGTCCTGGGGCTCGTAGGCTGGGAACCTTTGGCGGGAGACGGTCTATCGTCCCTCTTGATTGCTTTGCCCTTATCCTTGTAGGAGGGGCGGTCTGGTTCGAGCTTTGCGACCAACTGTCGGGCTGGGTCGGCCGTGCTCCTCGTCTGGTTATCTGGGAGCATGTAGTTGTTCGCCGGCCGTTTGCGGTTTCGGCCTGGCGGTTCGGCTGGTCCTGCATTTGGTGACAGGTCTAATGTGATCATTCGCTGGCCGACGCGAGGCCAAGCGAAACCAGCAGTTGCAATTGTAAAGCCGCCCTCGTCCTTGAAGCAGATGTATCCGAGGTCAAGCCAGTCTTGGATCTGGTCTCGGAGCTGGCGACATTCGCAGGTCCTGTGCCCCCAACTGTCATGGAAACTGCAATGGACGCGTCCGTCCCTATACTCGCTGTATGGCAAGGAGCGGAGTGTGACGAGTCCAGCCTCTCTGAGATCTTCTAAGACCTCGTGTGCCAGACCTTCATTGTAGGTGTACTGGCGACGTGACTGGCGGGTATTATCGTCTCCTTCCTCGCGGCCCCTTTTAGGCGCGCGACGTCGCTCGTCGTCCTGGGCCTGATCAGCCCAGTTGACCTCGACCATACCCACTACGGGCGGGAAAGGGTCTACATCGACCAATGAGGCCGTGCTACCCGGTGCCTTCATCCTCAGCTCGCCTGAGTTTAACCAAGTCTGCAGCTGGTCCCGGAGCTTGACACAATCTTTGGTGTCATGATTGTATACGTTGTGGAAGGCACAGTATTTTTTGTCCTTCAGCTCCTCCTTAGGCGGAATTTTGTGGTCCAGGCGCACGTACTTCGCCTCGATTAGGTCATTGAAGACCAAATGGGCGTTCTTGGCGTCGTAAGTGTACGACTCGTATTCTGGTTTGGTCCAGGCAAAGGACTGGATGGTGATCGGCTCGCGGGTCATCTTCAGGTTCTTCAGTTTGTGAGCCACTTGCTTGCCAGTCAGCTCTACCGCGCCAATGTCGTCCAAGTCCTGATCTGCATGGGCTGGCTCCGGCCTTTGATAGTAGGGATCGTGAGCAGGGGTTTGCATGCTGAGTGCCCCCACGATCCGGTTCTTCCCTGGCACATAGGTTCCCTTGGAAGCGTTGGCCTTATCGTCCAGCTCGTTCAGGATGAGCTCATAGCTGCCAACCTTGTTGATTAGGTCGCCCATGGAGCTGAAACGCTCTCCATGGTGCTTCAGCCGCTGGCGGTGCTCCAGACCCCGAATAGCCAACTTAATGGCTTCCTGCTCAGGCAGCAGGTAATCGCATTTGGCCTGCTGGATTTTGAAGCGCTGGAGGAAAGACACTCCGGACTCCATGATCTGTTGGCTCATCTGCGTGAGGGAGTCGAGGCCGACTTCGGGCTCAATTGTGCCGTATGTCTCCCGGAAGAGACGTTCCATGGTGGGCCAGTCTGGAATTGACCCCGGCTTCAGTCTGGAATACCAGGTGAAAGCGGCTCCGGACAGAGAAGTCCCGAAGAGCTTGAGCTTCAGCATATCATCATTCCCGTATTGGCCGCATTGGACCTTGAAACGGGCCATGTGAGTTGCTGCATCTTCCCTTGTCTCCCCAGAAAATGTGGTGAAGACGATGTTCTTGAACCCGTGGGGGAAGGGATATTGTGCCACGCTATCTGGATAGGGGTCACGGTAGTGCAAGCTAGCATCACCCTTTCCAGTGTGCTCCTTGACAATGCTTGAGATGAGTTGGCGCCAGTCGGCCGCCGTTACTGGTGCGGAATCTGCCCCCTGGTCATGGCCATGCCATGCGGAGAAACTAGGGGCCTGTCCGACGTTCTTATGAGTCGAACTGGAATAAGCCACGATCGGGTCGTCTGGTGTCCCCATTCCTTGCGGCGCAAGAGCATCGGTGCCCTTGAGTGTGATCCTAGGGCTGCATGGCGAGGGTAGACGGGGTGGTGTCCTTGATGAGCTGGCCCCCAATGTGAATTGGGGAGCCTTCTGGGCCCCGACCCTCGGATTTGCCCTAGGACGCTCATTTGGCGGGATATACCTCGAGCCCTCCGCTGCGCTTGAACTGGTGGAGTTCAGAGCGTGATTCTTCGGCGCTTGGGCCCGAATCCAGTCTTCCATCTGCAGGACCCTTGTACTCAGGGTATCATGGCGCTCTTTGTAGTCTTCGAGCTTTTCCATGCTGTTTTTGCTCCCGAAGAAGGAAGCGTTCTGCTGTTGCTGCAGCTTGGTGTCATGGTCGTTCAGACGATGGGTTTGGGCTTCTAGGGCCTTTGTAAAGGCCACCTTGCTCTGATCCAGTTCAGTCTGGATCCTTTGCAGAGAGCCGGTCATTATGTCCTTGTCCTCCCTGATCGTGCCAACCACATAGTTGAATTCCTCGCTGAGCTTGGCGTGGTTTTCCTGGTTTGCGAGCCAGATCTCCTTGTCCTTAGCGACCTGCGCAGAGAGGTCCTGGACAATTTGCTGAGTTTCTTCAGCTTTTAAGCCGCACTCTCTCCTGAGCGCGCCGATTTCATTCTTGAAATCGCTCCTTAGTTCTTCGAACATTCTGCGGACCTCCTCTGTGGACAGAGCAGGTCCCGCTTCTGGGATTGGTTGCGAGTTTGCCATTGTGGACTTAGTAAGGTCGGGGTTGCCGAACCGATTGAGAATCTCTTCTTTAGCGAGAGATCTGCAAGCCGCACTGTTATGGGGCTTGTATTGTGGAGCCTTATGTTTCAAACAAGAAGGCGAAGGTCTCCGGTATGGGGAGTCGTCGAACTTCCCAATGATTGCTGGAAAAATAAACTCCCTGTCCCACTGGGCGTGCCAATGTTTTGGCCCACGTCCTCAGCAAGGGAGTGATGAGGGATCAAATGTAAAAATGGTGTGTGCGGGGCGTGCCACCTCACGGATGAGGAAAGAGAACGGTGCGCGTCCTGACTTCTTGACCAGGCGAATGAGGGCTCCGGCGTCACCTGATGAGGAAATATTTCCGAGCTCACTCTTCTTAATCACCTGTCGATCGATACTCACTGTGAGAGCGAGCAGAGCAACAATTGGGAAATCGGAGACGAGTCCTGACGGGCTCCGGGATCTAAAGCGGGGTGCGCTTAGAACGTTAGGGTTTCGAGAAGACTCGAAGGTTTCGACTGTGTACGTCTGTTTGAGAGAGATTTGTTGATTGATTGATTGTGTGTCTTCTGTAAGCTGTAAAGCTTCTTTATATATCTATCCGTAAGCAACTCGTGGAGATTTATTCACAATCCAATACGGACTCTGCAATTAGAATCCCACAAGGATACGTTTAACTCGCCAGTCGTGCGCTCCATGCAACACGTGTCAAACCTATTTCGCTTAGGTTTCGTTCCCTGCCTCGCTGCATTTCATTTGTCGTGTAGTAAGCGAACTCAAACACTAAGCGACCTTATCCCGAGGGCGTTATTAGTCATTTCCATCCCATCCTCGCAAGAACTATAGAGTCCCATGCGAACTGGAGATAAGGATCCCGCGTAGACACCGAATCTCGCAAGGTATCAGAATCCTCTGGATAAAAGCCACGTCACGTGCTACCAAACCTCGCTACCCTTCGTGGGCTAAAAAAGGCCACAGGCGTTGGCCCAAATGATATCCAAGCCTTTCTCGAGTCTTGGACCGAAAATGCCCACTGGGCTCAAACATATATATGAACTGAACAATACATAAATGTTGCACGTGATATATTTATTTTGCTTCTGGATCGGATTGGCCCAAAATCCCACTGGCCACGAACAATAAATATACAAGATTATTGATTGTGATCTATACCTCTTTACTAGATCCATGAGAACTCTAACTCACTCGATAATAATTTGGCAATTGCAAAAGTGTTCGGTTCACTTACACTATAATGCGTAGAATTTTTGTTATTGAAGATCATATCAATCACAGAGAAACAAAACAATAATGTTGTAATACATAATAATATAGATATGTATATATAGCACAATATGTGAGCAGCTAGCTAGGTTTCCCTTGAATCATTTCACTTTGGTTGCGAACCTTCCCTCCTGCTCCATGCTACTGACTTTGTTCGATAAAGCTTTTCGGTTCTTCTGAAGCTCAGTCGGGAGCTTAATGTCCGTTGCCAAGCCAACGATTTCGAGAAATCTTATCAGATACCAAGTAATATCAATCTGCCACCATTCAAAACCTTGTCGAGCTGAGTACTCAAACGCATGGTGGTTGTTGTGCCAACCTTCTCCATGAGCTAGCAATCCAAATAACCTAATTAACCAAAACAATTTATTTGTTATATTCATCACCATTATCAGTAGCCGAGAAACATATACACGAGCGATGTAAGTACGCGATAATATCAATTACCAGTTGTTTCTGGACAAATCGTCAGTTTCCCATACTTGGTTTCCCCATATGTGGCAAATCGAATTTATCGAAAATGTTACATGGAGAAAAAATACCGTTCTCACAGCCTACAATTTTATTATAAGAAACAAATATATGAGCAGTAGTTTAAGTATTGGTTAAATAGAAAGAATGATGGCTAGCTTTAGAAATTAGAATAGGTGAGAGGAATTCTATTACGTACCCATGCCCAAACTAAATAGGGCATTCCTCCTATATGATAGAGTACAACTCCACAAGCAACACAATGGTACGGGTACGTGTAGTGAAGAAACTTATAGTAGCTTTGTTTTTTCATATCCCCAACATTGTATAGTCGTCCATCATACTGCACAAATATTTCAAATTAAGTTAACTAATTTTAAGCAAGTGTTAATTCCACCAAAAATGAAGAAGATAAACTCTTATTTGTAGTGAGAAGATCAAATGAGAAGATTAAACAAGAGATTTATACGTACACTTCCAAAACGTTTACGGTAATCAAAGATCCAACCAATGTGACTAAACCAGATACCCTTAAGAGGAGTATGAGGGTCATTCGGTGTGTCCGTAAACTGGTGGTGACTTCTGTGCGAGCTAACCCATTCTAGAGGACTTCCCTGTAAAACCGAAAACCAGCTTAGAACCTTTTCCAATGTGAAATACATAATAATCTAAGAAGATGAAATTTAGGGCATGATGAACCTGAAGTGAATGAACAGCGCAATAGGCGAAGAAGTATTCGAGCCATTTGGGAAGCTTGAAGCTTTTATGGACGAGATTTCGATGGAAAGATAGGGTTACGCCCACGCCGGTAACATAGTAGAGTGCTACTGCCAACCAAAATGCAGACCAGGTGAAGTAGAATGGTGCCAGTAAAGCAAGGAGATGTATAGAACCAAGGGTGAAGAGACTAGCTATGTCGACGAAGTTCCATTGCCTCCCCAGAAAATATACCGGCTTCTGCACCACCCAAAGTAGCCTTCCCATCTTCTTCAAGAGCTAAGCTGTGTTGCTTCTCTCTTCTGTAGTGCTGTGCTAAATCTGAGTGAGTGGCACATATATATAACGAATGATGGTGCGGATCGAATAGCTAGTTACGGGAGCTCCTAGTCATTTATATATTTTTTATGTGAGGATATTGTTCTTATCTATTGAACTGCATTTACTTTTTCATATCATGGTACCTACCCATGCAATAATAGTGTCGTTTTATTTTTTTCGACAGTGTTAGGGTACCGTTTGGTTTTTCTAGACATAGAAGGTTAGAAGTTGATCAATTTTCTCGACGCATGTCAAATACTACAATTATGCATTGCACTACAAACGGCGCATGTCCACTTTGACAACGCGCTTCAGTGTTCAAAACTAACCAAGGAGGAGTAGCACAATCAACTAAGCAACAATCAGTAGGCCTCATTTTTCTCTTGCATCGATTCATTTATTTATTTGATTGCTAATTGATACAAAAACTATTAAACTAGCTAGTTGAATTTCTGGCAATGGCTTTCTTTCTCTTCTAGTGGGATATATAGTTGACTTGTGCTATTGTGTAGGTGAGACTGGTATTGGTGGGGAGGTGCATGTAGGTCTTTAAATTCTTCCAATTTGTATATAATCTTCATGTTTATCTTTTTTTTTTTTTTTCTTGGCGATCGAGTTGGATATATGAAGTTATAAACCGTAACGAAGAAAAAGGAAAACCTATTAATTATGTGCTCGATGGGTGAGTCAATAATCTTGTTGCTAGGTTATAAGTTTCTAACTTGCATATGCAGAAAGAAAAACTAAGTAGTAATTACCTACAGCTAGCATCTTGGACGGTGGCCAAAACCATTTGTCAGACTTGGTCGTTGGTGGTGGCATATATACAGATCTATCAATAATAGGGTAGTCAAGAGCTGCAGCTAGCTAGGCCACAGAGAGATCGATATCGATCTACAAATTTTGTCTCCAGGAGCTACGATTATTATCGCAATTACAATGTTTTATCAAATTAATACTTGTTCATGTTTTAGTTTCATCGCAATTGCTGTAGCAAACTACCTTGTACATGCATGCATGCATGTATGGTTTAGGAGGAAGAAGAAAGGTGAAGGAGAAACAGAGAAGACGGGAAAGGGTAGAAAAATATAACGCATGACAAAGACTATAAAAAAATCCAATACATATCGGAAATTAAGTAGCCTCAATTGGAAGAAAATAATTCCAAACATAAGTTGGAATTGATTTTGGAGAAAGAGGAAATGGGGAAGAAGGAATCGGCATACTGGGATACTGGGAGTGTTGAAGAAGAGAAGCATGAGTCCATGAGTTCAGCTTGAGCTTAAGTTGGACGTTAGACAGTTAAACATGTCCTGAGCTTCGTTAATAAGATTAAATATCCACTAAACACATTATACACAGGAATAATAACAATGCCTTCACTATCACAACCTTGAACAAAAACCAAATTTCTAAGGAAGTGAAATTTACAACTCTCAATAAGTCTATCATGGATGTGAATAACAAAATAGAGTGTGTGAATAACATCACCCTATATCTATTACATCTTCCTGATGCCACAACAGTGTACGTATGAGGTAATTACATCCCACAGTATTCAAAATCCCTAACATTGTCTGATAACAAATCCACTATTCCATAATTTCTCAAGTGAATTACTTGAAACACCTTGCAGCTATTCTGGATATACCACCCCGATTCTCCTCCTACAAACCATTCTCAAGTGATTTCACTATTCCGCTTATTCTTGCCTTCAAATTTCCCTAGAACAGTTCAAACCTAATCAGATGAAAAATATCTAGCCAGACCCGTACATGAATAGAGTCTTAAGAGTCGATTGACTCAGGACCCGGAGCCTTAAGGGGCCCAAAATTTTATTTTCTCTTTGTGTGATCACATTAGTTTAGTTAAAAATAATAAAAAATAATTAAGAGCATCCAATTAGGGTGGTGTTAAATTACAAAAGAGAAAAATAAAGATAAAATCTTACCCTTATATTACTATTATTAGTTGCTATTTTAGAAAAAATGAGAAGTCTAAGTAAGAGATTTGTTGTATTAATAAGATTTTTAATATAAATAGAATGTATAATTTTTTTGTGGTTAGATTTTGAGTTTATAGTTTTAGTTTGCGAAAATTTTTGTGTGTTTTTTAAAAAGAGAAAATAAAATTGAATGAATACTATATTTTGAGGGCCCAAATTTGAAAGTTCGACTCAGGTCTAAAAATCTCAGATCCGGGCCTGTATCTAGCTAATTATATATGAGTAGAGAAAACTAGTATAGTAAGTGGCTGGAAACTAACATCTCTCAAAATGTCAAAAGTAACCTAGCTATTTTTACCTAGTTTACGCTGCTGCCGGATAAAAAGTTCTTGAGAAGATTCCAGTAAACGTCGTTTTAGTCCACTCAGGCCTTGTCAAGATTGAAAGTCCAGGTTCCACAAGTTATCTATACAGGATGGTACATCACTTATGGCTCTGCCACTTATAGCAAGAGTTTTCAAAGAAACCATATTATATATATCCTCGCTCAAATAATCAAATCTCGAACAGCCAGAAAGAACAAGAGTCCTAACAGAAAGCATCTTGTAAAATTCCTCTGGAAGGTACTTGAGCATAGTGCAGCCTTTAAGATTTAGCAAGACAAGGTGAGAAAGAAGTCCGATGGACTGGTCAATCTCTGGCAAGCTCACACAGTGTTTAAGGATCAAATACTTTAGATATGGGAGTTGTGAAAAGTCTGGTGATTGTGTTAGGTGATGTGAATGACTAAGATTAAGCACCTCCAATCTCTCAAGCCGCTGTTAGACAACACCGAAATAAGAAATAGACAAAATCAGAAATTCAAAAAGAAG
Source organism: Fragaria x ananassa (assembly GCA_034370585.1). Classification (NCBI taxonomy): domain Eukaryota; kingdom Viridiplantae; phylum Streptophyta; class Magnoliopsida; order Rosales; family Rosaceae; genus Fragaria; species Fragaria x ananassa. Next base: position 22,316,440 of record CP139757.1, on the reverse strand, counting down.
AGAAGTGGAGCTTTGTGTATGTACTAAACCAGAGGAAGATGTTTGGAAGTTTCTAAATATACCTTAGAATGCTCCCAAAATCGTATGAGATTGCTGCACCGCAGATCGAGAGAGATCAGGCATGTTTCACTGAGAAACTCATTTTGTATAACCTCTGGAGAGTATCCTCGCAAGCAGAGCCAACTTAACTTTCTGGGAAACTGGTCGCAGTGTCCAGTTAGTTGTACATAGTTGAGTTGGAGCAATTTGAGTCTCTTTATGTTTCTAAATGCTTCTGTGCTGAAACTCATGTTGTCAGATCTTTGCAAGTTTAAAGCAAATCCTTCAGTTTCTTCAGTTCCATGTTAACAGAAGACACTAAATTAGTAAAAAAGATAGTTGCATGTGAGAAAATGATTTATCCACAGGCACGCAGCAGAGTCATGAACGCATATGTATACTTTCTTACTGCCATGATGATAAGGTAGAAGATGAAATGACTAGATTATGCACTAGAATAGAATATGAAATTAATGAAGCAGTAGTACTATAATCAATAGAGATATGATGTATATATGCTTTTCTTGATTGGGCTGGGAGTACTTACAGATTTACCTGTCAATACATCTATTACATCTTCCTGACGATACAATCTACTACTTCTTTCAGGGCGTTTAGGGGATTCTTCACGAACAACTTCTCTGCCCATGTCTCGCAATAAACCATGCATCATGAGCTTGTTTTTCTCACTGACAGTTACAAGACAACGTTGCTGCAGGACACTGATTTCTATTTCTGAAGAAAAACCACATCCCATCAGTATTTGTATGACATATTCCTTGTCCATTCCAATGAAAAAACAGCATATATGGAGGAATATGTTCTTCTGGCTCTCATCAATTGCATCAAAGCTTATTCTGGGCTTTGACTGAATTCTGACATCAGGAACTTCTTCCAATTTCTTCAGTGTGCTTCCCATTCTCTTGCACTCTTTTTAAACAGAAAGACCCTAAAACTTACACGTGTAAATGACCCAAAGTAACATATCCGGATGAAGATGTTCTGAGATATCTTAAGAAGGGCAAGGGCAAGTACGGTATCCAGTTCCAGTATATGTAGTTTGATTCATATCCAGTACTAAATATACTACAGATTTTGAATCAGAATATATAAACTAAACATTCCCAGAAGCCAACATGATTTCGTGTATTACAGTTTATAGATAGACAGGGTGCAGTAGTAAAGGAACTGCACTAGGCTTAATATATAACTACATATATATAGGAGATGCTACACTAAGACTCCCATCCAATACTTCAAACAATAACAATCATACTAGTGACAGAACTACATGTCTATACATCACATTCTTAAAGTAAAACAAGTAAGAACTCCCTCAACATCAACAAGAAACTGTTGGGTTTCCAGCCCATGTGTTTTTCCTAAGATGTTTCGTCTTAGAGTATGGTATTCCAATAAGGAAAGGATATTCTTATTGATGATGATATACCTGTAATCTTGGTTGATTACAGAGAAGGAAGGAGACATTATTGCCTACCACTAATAGGAATAGGATTTCCTATTTGGTGAAGAGATCTGAAGATCCTTATGGCTATATAAGGAGGGGTTCAGCTCTAAGGTTTTGTATCACAGAGACAAAGAGCAAAGTGTGTTCCATTCTCGGTTAGAGGGTGAGAGAGGGCAGAGAGGAGAGAGATAGGAAGAGAAGAGAGAGTTCTTGTTTTCTTATACTTTCTGGTGTACCCATTATTAATATAGTGGAGAGTGTTTTCTGCCGGTGGACGTAGGCAAAAGTTTTGCTGAACGACCTTAAATCTGTGTTCTTTGTGTCTTATCTCTGTGGTTGTTTCTCTTGGTTTGCTGTGTTCTTTTGGGGTTCCTTGACATACATAATTGGCTGATATCCCAACAGTGGTATCTGAGCGGGGTTAGCATGTAGATCCAAGGTTTGATTTGACAGGTTTGGTGTTGTCAAGATGAGTGAAAACAAAGACACAATGATCAAACTCACCCACACGAATTGGGTGACGTGGAAGCCAAGAATGGAGGATATCCTTTATTTTAAGGATATGCATGAGCCTATTGAAGGTGTGGCTGGCAAGCCTGCAGATATGGCGGATGACAAGTGGCAAAAGTTGCATCGGAAAACTGTTGACACGATAAGACAATGGGTAGATGATTCCGTCTTTCACCATGTGTCGGAAGAAACTGATACGGAAGAACTCTGGAAGAAATTGGAATCCCTCTTTGAGAAGAAGACCGCTACGAAGAAAGCTTTCCTTTTCAAAGAGATGATCAACATGAAGTTCAATGAGGATAAAAGTGTTGCTGTACACTTGAATGATTTCCAGAATGTGACCAATCAGTTGGCGACAATGGGTATGAAGATTGGCGATGAGATACTAGCATTTTTCTTGTTAGGGACTTTGCCGGATAATTGGGAGACTTTCGTGATGACCTTGACTAATTCTGCGTCTGATGGTGTATTGTCTATGGATACCGTTAAGAACAACATGCTTAACGAAGAAACAAGGAAAAAAGTTGTTGGCATAGACGATGGGCACTGAAGAGCCCTTGTTGTAAAGGGTAGAGACAAGAATTCAGGTCTAAGGTTTAGTGGCACATGTCACTACTGTGGTGAGAAGGGCCACATAAAGCGGATGTGTCGAAAGTGGAAACAAGACAAAAAGAAGGGCAACTACCAAGATGATGAAGATAATGGCTTTACTGCTACTGTCTCGGGGGAGCTTCTCACTGTTCAAAAATGTCTGTATGTTGGTGACAAGGGTCATGATTGGTTCGTGGATACCGCTGCAAGTTGTCATGTTACTTCCAACTTGGAGCTCTTTACTACATACGAATCAAGCGACTTTGGGATATTGAAAATGGGTAATAGAGGCTGGTCCAAGATTTCAGGAATGAGAGACATTTGCATTGAGACTGATCTTGGTTACCATATGACATTGAAGGATGTGAGGCACGTTTCTGATTTACGTGTCAACATACTGTCTGCAAGTTCTCTTGACAGACAAGGTTTTCACCAGTATATTGGTGATGGAAAGTGGAAGCTTATTAAGGGTCGTTGGAGGTTGCTAGAGGAGGTCTGTGTTGTTCCTTGTACAAGACACATAGCTTGGTGTACAAAGATGACTTGAGTGCAATGGGTGATACTTCTTCGGGCGCATGGTACCAGAGTGATGGCCATATAAAGAAGAAAGGCGTTCTGGAAAAGATGTCTCATATTTCATTTTCCAATGGTTGTTCTGACCAGGAAGAAGATGGTCAAGAGTTGTTCCACCACTGGGGACATGGTGATGAGTTGTTCGATCAGGGGGAGCTGCACGCTCCAACCACATAATTCTGCATCAAGTCAGCTTGGGCGGACTCCTGGTAATGGAGTCGTGCCAGTGTTCCTCCCTCATGGTCTGGAGGGGGAGATTGTTGGGTTTCCAGCCCATGTGTTTTTCCTAAGATGTTTCGTCTTAGAGTATGGTATTCCAATAAGAAAAGGATATCCTTATTGATGACGGTATATCGGTAATCTTGGTTGATTACAGAGAAGGAAGGAGACATTATTGCCTACCACTAATAGGAATATGATTTCCTATTTGGTGAAGAGATCTGAAGATTTTTATGGCTATATAAGGAGGGGTTCAGCTCTAGGGTTTTGTATCGCAGAGACAAAGAGCAAAGTGTGTTCCATTCTCGGTTAGAGGGTGAGAAAGGGCAGAGAGGAGAGAGATAGGAAGAGAAGAGAGAGTCCTTGTTTTCTTATACTTTCTGGTGTACAAATTATTAATATAGTGGAGAGTATTTTCTGTCGGTGGACGTAGGCAAACGTTTTACTGAACCACCTTAAATCTGTGTTCTTTGTGTCTTATCTCTGTGGTTGTTTCTCTTGGTTTGCTGTGTTCTTTTGGGGTTCCTTGACATACATAATTGACCGATATCCCAACAGAGACTACCAATTCAGCCGCAATTCTAACCAAACAAGCTAGTTTTTTTTTTGGCTGAAAGATGAGTGAGAGATGAATGACCCATAACATTCTTATGTATTAAAAAAAACATTAAGAGAGGAGGATTAGACCAAAACCTCTCATAACAAAATAACAACGAAACAAAACTATGAAAATCGAAATTGGGGAAGACCCATAAGGTCACTACTACAATATGACAAAATAAAAGGAGGAGGTGAATCCCACCAAACCAGCTGTGATGACGTACCGTGATTAGTCAGAGCATCTGCAACCTTATTTCCTTCACGAAAAATATGAGAAGATCGAAAGGTCATCTCCAATATGCAACGTAAACAATTAAGCCAACGGACACGTAGATGTCAACGTACAAGTAAAGGAAACCGTAGATAGTCTAACACAAGCGACGAGTCAATTTCTAACCAAATGTGCTTCCAGTCTCGTACCCAAGCAAGCTCAATAGCAACTATAACTGCCATCACCTTTGCTGCTACTGAACTAAGAATGTCAATGTTGGAAGAAAAAGTACCAAGAACATAACCTTTAAAGTCACGAAAAACAACACCAAAATCTGCAACACCCTTTGCATGCTTCCAAGCTCCATCAGAATTAATCTTCACCCACCCAATGACTAGAGGATGCCAAATTGAGATGACAAATTGAGGCCACGGAGAACGACTTACTGTCAAATCTGGTTTTATTCCTTGCATGCCATACAAACCATAAAATCGATGTAAAACAGATCAACCAAAGCTCCTTAAGTTGTGAGCTATGTCCCATACTCAGACCTTTGTGAAATAAATCCACAATTGTATGAGGAGTAACCCCCAGATAAAAAAGAGATAAGAAATAAGACCATATAGCAGCTGTAAAGGGACAATGCAAGAAAATATGTTGTAGGGACTCAGTACATGCACCACAAAGCTCACATCTTGAAACCCAAGCCACTCCTCGACGTTATAGAAGCTCATCACAAATTATTCTCCTTGTCAAAACCTACCAAGCATGAAGAGACATTCTAGGCAAAATAAATCTATACCATAAGGACTTACCCCAAGGCATGGACTGAGATGGATGCCGTAGAAATTGGTAAGCATTCTTTACAGTCAAATAAGAGTGTCTTCCATCGAAGCATTAGTAGCAAGAGGGACCTGTTCAATTTTATTACACAAAGTTGGAAAGTGAAGTTAAAGTAGATCAGGAAGCACCCAACAACCATTAACAATAAAAGCAGAAACCAAATCCTTGTTCCCTTGCAGACCATCATGGGCACCAAAATAATAAACAATAGGCCAAAAAGAGATATTGTCTCCTGAGCCTATCAACCATTAAGAATTTTCTTTGACAACACCCTAAAAAGGACGAACTTCAGGCCATATAAAGGAGGAGGCATAAGAGCGACGTTGAGAAAATCTGTTCCTAATATAAGAACATACTTCTGATGGACATGAAAATATCTCCCAACAACGCTTAAATAAAAGAGATCGATTAAGAACCACAAGTTGCTTCAAACCTAAGCCACCCTTATTCACCAGAACACAGCAAGATTTCCAAGCTACTAAAGAAATCCCACGTTTATCAATTAAACCAGACCATAGAAAATTACGGCACCATACCTCAATACGGCGTAGCAAAGAAACCAGCCACTCATACACTTGGAAAGTATAAACGAACATACTGTAAATCACTGCTTTAATAAGTTGAAGTCTTCCAGACATAGACAAAAATGAGCCCATCCAACTCGACAATTTAAGTATGATTTTATTCATAATCGGTTGAAAATGTAATACTCGTGGGTTACCTTTAAAAATAGGAGCCCCCAAGTAAGTGAAAGGGGCTGAACCCAATGGAATTCCCAAGAGGCTTGAAATAGAATGTCGTCGTCGATAAATATGCTTTCCAATGAACACTTGCGACTTGCTCTTATTAACTACTAGGCCAGATACACTTCCGTAGTCCTTCAAAAAACTCATAATCTTTACAGATTGCGTTTATCACCCAAACAAAAAACAATGACATCATCTGCGGATAATATATGTGAGGGAGCAATAGTGCCTCTAGGACCAGAAATACGATGTAGCTGCCCATTAGAAACCATCATAGAAATACCATGAATAAGAACTTCTTCAGCCAAGCAAAATAACAAGGAGAGAGATGGTCACCTTGATGAACACCTCTACCACAAGAGAAATAACCCACCTGCCTTCCATTAAAGAGAATAGAAAATTTTGCTGACTGAAGTAAGGCACACACCCAATGAACAAAAGTATGATTGAAACCAAAAACTTGCAGTACATGTAACAAAAAAATCCCAGGATAGGGTATCAAAGGCCTTCGTAATGTCGACCTTGACCGCTACATCTGAAGTTGTGAGGATGCAATCTGAAATGTTTCTATCTGGAACAAAAGCATGTTGTTGAGGGAGATAAGACGAGCTGCTACTGAACACAACCGAAGAGCAAGAATCTTTGGAATAATTTTGAACAGAAAATTGGTGAGAGCAATAGGACGAAACTGCTTGATTGAATCGACATGCTCCACTTTTGGAATCAAAATGATAAGCCCAAAATTAAATGATACAGATAGCTGACCATTGACAAAAAAGTATTGCACTGCATTCACCACATCAACACCAACAATATCCCAACAAGAAGCAAAAAAAATGACCATCAAACCCATCCGGACCTGGAGCGCTATCAAGATCCATTGCTTTTACTGTCTTTAATATCTCTTCAGGAGAAGGGATCGTATTCAGATAATTGTTTTCCTCCTCTGTGACCATAGAAGGAATAATATTGTCCATAATCCATACGTTTTGCAAAAAGATCCATGTAATAATCAACAATATGAGTTTGAATAACCTGGGGGTCATCCATTACCTAATCACAATCTCGTAAAATTGTAATTGAGGAGCGACAATGACGAACCCTACACATAGCATGAAAAAAAGAAGAGTTACGATCCCCTTCAGATAAATAACGCACCCTTAATTTTTCACTCCAGAAAGTTTCTTGCAACCGAAGAGAGTCATTCAAATTTGCTTGTAGTTCAGTCTCCTTTGCAAAAGCAGCTTCTGAACCTCCTTAACTTGCAATTTCATTCTGAATATCCTCTAAAGCTTTAAGATCTTCTTTGACTCCACGATGAACATCTCCAAAAACTTCCCAATTCCAAATACGAAGAGCTTTCCGCAACACTCGCAATTTATGTTGAATACTTGAAATAGGGCAGCTTAGGGAATTTGTAGCAGACCAATAGTTGTAAACAAAATCTGTGTACTGCTCATGCTCCAACCACATCTTTCGAAACCGGAAAAGACTTTGACAAGGCCCAGAAAATTTGGAAAAAGACATTACAATAGGGTGGTGATCTGAGCAAGTTCAGGGCGAGGTAAAACAATCAAACTGATCCTAGGCATCCAACCACTCCAAGTTAGCGAGACTACGATCCAGGTACAACTAAACATTTCCATGAAATCCGCGCCTGCGTACCCATGTAAACTCTGCACCTTTAGTGTCAACATGAACAAGCTCACATACATCTAACATCACTTGAAACTCCTTACAAAAATGCTTATAGGCTGGACCGCCACCTTTTTTTTCATGCATACCAAGCACTGCGTTAAAATCTCTGAAAACTAACCATGAACCATTAACAAAGCAACCCTTAACGTCAGTGATATCCTCCTATAACTTTCAACGACCCACAACAGTAGTGCGAGCATATACTGCTGTGACAAAACAGTTAGTTGAGTCAAACATCACTTGTAAGGATACTTGCTGAGCAGAGCTATACAATACTCGAACCCACGAAACAAGAGAAATCTTGCAGAAAACCCATAAATTAGGTTGTTGAGAACCACGATCGTTGGCACCGATAAACTGCATTCCCATATTACGCCAAAAAGAAGCAGGAATAGACTCCAAAGCTACGAATGGCTCTGCTATACATAAAATTTTTGGAGTATGAGAACGAACAAACTCCTTCAAAGCATTTTGAGGAGGGTCATTGGCAATACCCCTCAAATTCCAATAAAAGATCTTCATTGAGAAATATTTTTTGTACGCTGAACATAAGCCTCTTGACTCTCTACACGAACTGCCTTCCTTGAAGATTTACGACGACCCACCACCTCAATGAACTCAGAGGCTTCCCGTTCGGTTTCCTCATACCCACTGTTAATATGGGCAGAGGAATTAGTTGCTCTAGTTCCGGAGTCCGAGTCTGAAGTCTCTTCACTTGCGTCACCAACTTGTTTCTCTACATTACCCTCATCTCCTCCTCTTTGGTTTGTCCTTAGGGCCATGTCAAAATGAACAATGGGAGTAGCGTGTTGATGTTGGAAAGTATATCTTGTAGCTTTGTATAGATATTATCTTGATATGCAAGAATATTTTATTAAGTAGTGTGATTATGTAAGATAGTGTGAATCAATCTTTTGATTCAGTTGTAATTGTGGTAGATGTCTTGCCTTACTGGTATCCTAACTTGTAGGAAGAACCAGACGATGTAGACTAGGTGCTTTGTATATATACCTCATAGTTGAATACAATTATTCATTCAGCCAAAATATCTTTTCCTTTATGGTATCAGAGCAGGCATAACGACCTGACTCTTATTCTTTCTGCAACAAACCTTTTTTTGCAGCCTTAACCTTTCTTTGTCTTCACATATTCCTCCATGCCCAGAGACGATACCTTTTCATCCTTCTCGAATGAATCAGCTAATCCCTTGTCTCTTCATCATTCAGACCATCCAGGCCTACTTCTTGTTTCCAAGAAATTAACAGGTGACAACTACAATTCTTGGTGTCGCGCTATGCGCATATCTCTGAGTGCCAAAAAAAATTGGCTTTATCACCAGCAAAATCAAAGAGCCATCTAAAGCCCTAGACCCCAATGAACACGCACTATGGCAGAGGTGCAATGACATGGTGCTTTCATGGATGCTTAACTCTCTTGAACCT